>OY728130.1:696985978-698485353 GCA_963277665.1 Viscum album | reverse complement strand
TTAGTTGGAAAATGACATTAATATATATTTATTTAATGTTAAAATTAAATTGACACAAACATGAGTTGTTTTACTAAAACAGTTTTTAAGTGGGGTTAAACAAGTCCAAATTTTGATTATAAATATTCATTAGAAAGATAAAAAGATTTCCTACATCATAGTATTTGTTTTATAATTTTTAGACATTAAATATATTAAATTATTTATGACATCATGATGATGCTGTGATGACCTCATTATTTAACGATTTAAATAAAATGGGAAGATAATGCAAAATCCAAGGCTTACACTTGTCCAAAGCCAATTGGATGAGGATATTTCAAACCCTGATCACCTTAGCCTCGAATTATATAAGTGTGGGACCTTTATAATACGAAAAGCATTGTGTAATAATGTAGCATTTCAATCTTTCCAAAAGAGCCCCTCCTCTCCACTTATAAAAGGCCCCCAATCTTCCACTTCATTTACACTTTCAAGCCATTTGGATCGCCCAACCTCTGCCCAAATACTCTCCCAACTTCCCCCTATTACTCCTAGAAGCCTCACTTTGGGCAGAACTCTTCCCAAGGAAGCCTTTGGCTCAAATAAAAAAGAGTTACCCGATTTTGAGGTAATGTCTTCTCTAATGTTGTTTTGTTTTATTTTTCTTCTCCAACCCCCTAAAATCATTTCATTACTTTATTTTGTAACAACACCAGTATCTACAATATACTAGGATGTTGTTATGATAAGGATTTGGTTTAAACTTACACACACCTTCGTCTAATGGTCAAAGAACATACGGTTTCTGTGGATGGCGAATTTCTGCCTCACGAAACGATGATTGTTCAACACTCATATAACACCTCCAAAGGTGGCCATTAAGATGTCACTATTTTTATATATGATATATAATATGTTTATGTTTTACTTATGCTTCTGTATTTCTCATTTATGGCATACTTTTTGATTTCCATTATGGGTAAAACGCGGTAATTTCATTTTAGGAAGTGCGGACTACCGCCCCCTCAAAGTGATTTGAATCGTTAATGCCATATGTGGGATGTATAAAGGATGGAGTAAATGGTAATATACACTATATTATACTGGAATTATATTATACATTTATATCATTATGATTTCGTTCCATTAAATATGAAATTGAAATGAAAGTAGCGTTCATGCGTACGTACGGCTTACCGTCTCCATGAACGGTGCATTTCATTTCTTACCTCCAAATGTTACGTAATATTTTAAATGAATGTATATACTGGATATATGAGATATATATGACATCTAAATCATGAATATAATTCTGGAGATAATGGATATTCTACCACATAAACAACTTGTAATTATAAGAATTTTATTGTTGACTCAAGTACCAAAGATCGACAAAACGACCGTTATTAACATAATAATTACATAATGTTCATATCATTGTAATAAGTGATATAAAAAGGATAATGAAATTTAAAATGGTTCTTAATAAGGTATATATTAACTCTAGTTTATTATTCAGGAGGTTAAAGAACGGTTGAGTCAAGTCAGACACGAGGTAAGGGAACTTCTTAACCCAATTTATATTCTTTGGGTTAATCTCCTACTTTAAAATTATGTCATGATATTATTATGTCCTCTATTGTATTTATACTTTATTTATGTGTACATATAGTGAATAAACATAATAGATCTATTTTATTTGTAAGGTAATTTCTTAACCCAACTTCCATTCTTTGGGTTAATCTCCTACTTTAAAATTTTGTCATGATATTATTATGTCCTATCTTATATTTTTACTTTCTTTATGTTTAATTATAGTGAATACATATAATAGATCTATTTTATTTAAAAAAATGATATTTGTAAAGGAACTTCTTAACCCAATTTCTATTCTTTGGGTTAATCTCCTACTTTCAAATTATGTCATGATATTATTATGTTGTATATTGTATTTATACTTTCTTTATGTGTACATATAGTGAATACACATAATAGATATATTTTATTTAAAAATGATCTTTTTAAGGGACTTCGTCTCAATCTCCATTCATTGAGGCATATTTTGTTTTATATACAAATTTCTTTTATACAGTGTATAAACCCCTTTGACTTTTACGTTTATTCAAAAGGAATCTTTTTATATGAAACGTTTTACTAAATGACAAAAAGGGAATGTTTTTCTTTTCTTACATATGCGGCGACAATGACTTCTCCACCGCCGTGACCTTTATTTGAGTTTCGGCTTCCTCTACAAGCCATTATTTTTTTTTGATGAAAAATAAATACAAAGTTTTATCTTTCTTTTATTTTGGTATTGAAAATGGTTTTGAAAGCGTTTTTATTATATCAATGTGTTGTATTGATATCTTGTGATTGAAATGTGGAAATGTTATGTTTCCTTTATGCATGTTTTATGTGATATGATTATGTTATGGTTTATGATATGTTTAAACCTATTCATATGAGGAATGTATTGGACTTAATAAGTGACGGGTGGAGCCCGCTATAGCTCCTCGATGCATCGGTAGGTCTCATGAGACAACTAGACGTGGAATTGGCTGAGGCCCTTTCCCAATTTGATTTATGGTTTTGGCCGAGGCCTTAATCATTTTAGACGTCTTGGCCGATGCCTTGACAAAATTTTTCAGAATGTCTGGCATTATACATTCCCTCATTATGAAAGTGGTTATTGATATTGCATGTGATTATTAGACCAGTAGAATATCCATGTGAAGAAGTGAATGGAATTATCTCATTTTACTTTTGCCATATTATGTTGAAGTTCAAGTTTAAAAGGCTTTTGTTTGAGTTATACATTGCCTTAAATGTTAATGTTTATTTATGAAAGCTTCCGCTATATTGTTAACCTTACTGAGCATCTGAGCTCACCCCTTTCAATGTTTTAATATTTTCCAGGATGTGAAGAAGTATTTTATGAATGACCTGCAGGGATTGTCAGAAGAGGATATGAGTGTGGTCTATGGAGACTTTGTTATTGTAGTTTTTCACTTTATGATGTAATGTAAGACTTATGAATGTATCTAGTATTTCCAAGGCTACTAAACTAATCGTTCTTTCGAGACTTGATCTTTTGTGATCATGCCAATGTTACGACGTAATGCACCGACTCTGGGTAGCTGGGGTCGGGGCGTTACAGTTGGTATCAGAGGCAGTTTAGTACTAACCTTGGAAGCTAGATGTAGACAAACTCTGATTAGAACACATAGCCCAAAGATAGAATTTGAGGATTAGTATAGACGAACTTCCTAGAATTTTGGTATTATAGAGATGTTATGAGTTTTCCGAGCAATACATCCCTGTCTGGATACGAGCAGGTAGAGGTGGCTCTAGCACAGATGTACCTAGGGGTAAAACCCGAAAACACCCCTTTGAGCTAGACTCGAACGGGAACTGGTGCACGACAACGGGCCTTGCTGGACTCTTGGTTACGACACTCCTGGGGGATATGCTTAGGATAATTCTCATTTTTTTTACAAACCACTATGAAGGGTTATGAGTATATACTTCCTCGAAGAAATCATTTTTATGGTTATGGATTATATCCATAAATAGTTCAATTAGTGTTAAGTGTTTTACAAGTATGGAATTATGTATTTTATTTCATAAACTAATATAGTTTATGCCATTGTTTAGAAATGGCGCCTAGTGGAAGGAATGGAAACCGTATCAATGCACGCACTCCGTGTAGGGATCTCCCTCCTGCTCAAGATAACTATTGTGGAGATGGAGATACAACTGGTGCTGATCAACTTATTACCATACTGGGACAACTCACTCAGGTTATGAATAATAACCTTACTCATATGGAGCACCCTGATCCGCAACGTGGAGGATCAATGTTAGACCGCTTCATGAGGCAACAACCACCAACATTTAATGGGGGTACAAATCCGTTAGTAGCTGAGCAATGGATAAACACCATAGAGAAAATATTCCACGCCTTGGGGAGTAGCGAAAGGGAGAAGGTTATCATGGCAGTTTACCGCCTCACTGGAGATGCCGATCAATGGTGGTCATTGATTCAAAATACAAAGGAAGATGATGACTTGTCGAATATGGAATGGAGGGAGTTTAAAGAGCTTTTCCTAGAAAAATACTTTCCTCGTGACCATAGAGTAGATATGGAAAGGCAATTTCTGATTCTGAGGCAGAAGGAGGATGAGAATGTTGCAAAGTATGAGGCTAACTTTACAAGGTTAGCGAGGCATGCTGCAGATTATATACGTAACCCAAGAAGTAAGATTGATCGTTTCTTTGATGGGTTAAAACCATTTCTCCGTCGAGCTTTAGTATCACAATCCTTATCATCATACGAAGATATTGTCTCATGTGCTATCAAGACAGAAAATGAATTCTCTAAGTCTTATGACAACAAAGTAAAGCAAGAGAAGAAGAGAATGGTGGAACAAGAGACAGATAAAGGGGAAAAGGGAAAGAAGGATTTTCCATTATGTGATAATTGTGGGAAGAATCACCCTGGTACGTGCCTAAAAGGAATGAGAGTTTGTTATAAATGTGGAGAAAAAGGTCACCAGGCTCGTGATTGCAAGGGAAAGAAAGAGGCTATCAATGTTGAATGCTACAATTGTAGGGAAATGGGGCATTATGCAAATGAATGTCCTAAGCATCAGGGAAACTTACCTCAGAAAAGGCCAAGGGATCAAGGATAATCTTATGCTGTTACTACAGTTGAAGCAGAATAACTAATGTATTGGTGCTTTTGGACTCATGGATTATATTCTGGTTATTAGAATAATGTGATATATATATATATAAGGATTGTACTGCAGTACTTGTTGAGTTCAGTAAGGTTTAAATATGATGAAGGTAATTATATTTTTAGTATGTGACAATAAGAGAAACTTTACTTTGTTTGGGGAATCTGATAAATTGATTTTGGAATTAAGAGACCTTTTAGAGAAAGTCTGGACAGAGGTATTTTGGATAACTATAAAGGTTGGAGTGGATTAAGTTGATCTTTGGATATTATTGTTTAAGGTTAAGAAATTTATGATGATTATTTTTGGAATATTATGATACTATAGTTTTAAGAAAAGGACAACCTGCAGGGTGGGGCATAACCCGTCGCGTCGGACAAAGCTGCAGGAATCGAACCCACAACCATAGTGCGACAAGCCTTTATTTCCTACCACTAGCCTACAGGAAGTCCCTGGTTATTACAAAATAATTTTACTAATCTAAATGGTATGTGTTAACATTTTTAACCTTATACAATTAGGATAAGTATAATATTTTTGAGTTCTATTATCTTTATAAGTGAAAGATGAGTTGAAGGTTGAAACTCTAATTGTCAAGCATATATATATATATACCTATCTCTTATTCAATGAATAAATTAATTCTTAAACTTTAGTAAAGGGATATTAAAACAAAAAATGTGTTATCCTAATACCTTATGTCTTGTTGAACTGATGAAATTTTAAATCAACATAGATTGAAGGCTTTGAGGCCCTCAATTTGACAGTTGATTGTGATTGATGACCTCAATCACTCCCTACGAATATTTACGTTTTTCCTCCAATTATATGTCTCTAATTGCCACCAATGTTCTCCTTATCGAGATCATAATTTGGTGGTGACTTTCTTATTTCCATTTCCCTCTTATTAAGGTTAAATTTTATTAACCTTATTTCCGATGTGGGTTTTCCTCAAAGGTATTTTCTCTTTTCAACCTTTTATTTTCAAAGAAAAATTTCAAATTGCGAGGACGCAATTTATTGAAGGAGGGGATAATGTAACACCCCGAGCTTCCACGATACGCTTCTCATTCAATAATGCAATAGCTTGCATTGTACGCAACTTCGAGATCTAAAACACCGTGACTAATCAAAGTAGCCGTTATGAATAGTAATAACCACTTTTTGAAATTATAGAAATTTTATATTTCAAAATGGACTTCATTTTTGTATTTGTAATATCTAAATTATCCAAAGTTGAATTTTTTGTAATTTTCTGAGAACATCCAATTTTTTATGAATAGTGAAAAATACTTAAAAACAACTTTTTTAATCAAAATAATAAATAGTGATAAATTATACTATTTAGTGGTTTTAAAGTATAATTATAATATATTTTTACCATTTTATCAAATGGTTGTCATTAGAATTAATTTAACATTGAAATTGGACATAAACAATTGCCAATCTTTTGATATAAATTGTTTCTTAAAAACACGCTATTTGTTGTAACAACGGGAATTAATTATAAAATTAATTAATACATCTTATATTTTTGGAATTTTGTAAAATAGACATCATTTTTGAATTCGGAATATCAATTATAGCTTAGGGTGAAATTTTGGCCTTATTCTGAAAAACTTCAATTTTTGATGAATAGTGAAACCACTAAGTGGTTGTTAAAAACTGATTTTTCATTAAAATGAAATATTACCACTTCTGTGATTTGATTTTCAAAAATCCGACATACATGGTTGTCATTAATAAGTAAAATGTGGTTCAATGAGATTAAAATAATTTTTTGGTGAATAGTAACTTTTAAGTTCTTAATCGCGATTAGAGGTGATTAGTGTAGTTTAAGGTAAAAATAATGTTTTAATAAAATGAGATGAGCTTGACACTTGTCCTACTCCTATTGGATGAGTCATGGCCGACCAAGAAAACCCATGGGTCAACTTGGGGACCCCATGGAGCCACTTTAGTTGGAAAATGACATTAATATATATTTATTTAATGTTAAAATTAAATTGACACAAACATGAGTTGTTTTACTAAAACAGTATTTAAGTGGGGTTACACAAGTCCAGATTTTGATTATAAATATTCATTATAAAGATAAAAAGATTTCATACATCATAGTATTTTTTTTATAATTTTTATACATTAAATAAATTAAATTATTTATGACATCATGATGATGCAGTGATGACCTCATTATTTAACGATTTAAATAAAATGGGAAGATAATGCAAAATACAAGGCTTACACTTGTCCAAATCCAATTGAATGAGGCGATTTCGAACCCTTATCACCTTAGCCTCGAATTATATAAGTGTGGGACCTTTAGAATCCGAAAAGCATTGTGTAATAAAGTAACATTTCAATCTTTCCAAAAGAGCCCCTCCTCTCCACTTATAAAAGGCCCCCAACTCTTCCACCTCATTTACACTTTCAAGCCATTTGGATCGGCCAACCTCTTCCCAAATACTCTCCCAACTTCCCCCTCTTACTCCTAGAAGCCTCACTTTGGGCAGAACTCTTCCCAAGGAAGCCTTTGGCTCAAATAAAAGAGTTACCCGATTTTGAGGTAATGTCTTCTCTAATGTTGTTTTGTTTTATTTTTCTTCTCCAACACCCTAAACTCTTTTCATTCCTTTATTTTGTAACAACACCAGTATCTACAATATACTAGGATGTTGTTATGATATGGATTTGGTTTACACTTACACACACCTTCTTCTAATGGTTAAAGAACATACGGTTTCTGTGGATGGCGAATTTCTGCCTCACGAAACGATGATTGTTCAACACTCATATAACACCTCCAAAGGTGGCCATTAAGATGTCACTATTTTTATATATGATATATAATATGTTTATGTTTTACTTATGCTTCTGTATTTCTAATTTATGGCATACTTTATGATTTCCATTATGGGTAAAACGCGATAATTTCATTTTAGGAAGTGCGGACTACCGCCCCCTCAAAGTGATTTGAATCGTTAATGCCATATGTGGGATGTATAAAGGATGGAGTAAATGGTATTATACACTATATTATACTGGAATTATATTATACATTTATATCATTATGATTTCGTTCCATTAAATATGAAATTGAAATGAAAGTAGCGTTCATGCGTACGTACGGCTTACCGTCTCCATGAACGGTGCATTTCATTTCTTACCTCCAAATGTTACGTAATATTATAAATGAATGTATATACTGGATATATGAGATATATATGACATCTAAATCATGAATATAATTCTGGAGATAATGGATATTCTACCACATAAACAACTTGTAATTATAAGAATTTTATTGTTGACTCAAGTACCAAAGATCGACAAAACGACCGTTATTAACTTAAATAATTACGTAATGTTCATATCATTGTAATAAGTGATATAAAAAGGATAATGAAATTGAAAATGGTTCTTAATAAGGTATATATTAACTCTAGTTTATTATTCAGGAGGTTAAATAACGGTTGAGTCAAGTCAGACACGAGGTAAGGGAACTTCTTAACCCAATTTCTATTCTTTGGGTTAATCTCCTACTTTAAAATTATGTCATGATATTATTATGTCCTATCTTGTATTTATACTTTATTTATGTGTACATATAGTGAATAAACATAATAGATCTATTTTATTTGTAAGGTAATTTCTTAACCCAACTTCCATTCTTTGGGTTAATCTCCTACTTTAAAATTATGTCATGATATTATTATGTCCTATCTTATATTTTTACTTTCTTTATGTTTAATTATAGTGAATACATATAATAGATGTATTTTATTTTAAAAAAAATGAACTTTGTAAGGGAACTTCTTAACCCAATTTCTATTCTTTGGGTTAATCTCCTACTTTCAAATTATGTCATGATATTATTATGTTGTATATTGTATTTATACTTTCTTTATGTGTACATATAGTGAATACACATAATAGATATATTTTATTTAAAAATGATCTTTTTAAGGGACTTCGTCTCAATCTCCATTCATTGAGGCATATTTTGTTTTATATACAAATTTCTTTTATATAGTGTATAAACCCCTTTGACTTTTACGTTTATTCAAAATGAATCTTTTTATATGAAACGTTTTACTAAACGACAAAAAGGGAATGTTTTTCTTTTCGTACATATGCGGCGACAATGACTTCTCCGCCGTCGTGACCATTATTTGAGTTTCGGCTTCCTCTACAAGCCATTATTTTTTTTTATGAAAAATAAATACAAAGTTTTAACTTTCTTTTATTTTGGTATTGAAAATGGTTTTGAAAGCGTTTTTATTATATCAATGTGTTGTATTGATATCTTGTGATTGAAATGTGGAAATGTTATGTTTCCTTTATGCATGTTTTATGTGATATGATTATGTTATGGTTTATGATATGTTTAAACCTATTCATATGAGGAATGTATTGGACTTAATAAGTGACGGGTGGAGCCCGCTATAGCTCCTCGATGCATCGGTAGGTCTCATGAGACAACTAGACGTGGAATTGGCCGAGTCCCTTTCCCAATTTGATTTATGGTTTTAGTCGAGGCCTTAATCATTTTAGACGTCTTGGCCGAGGCCTTGACAAAATTTTTCAGAATGTCTGGCATTATACATTCCCTCATTATGAAAGTGGTTATTGATATTGCATGTGATTATTAGACCAGTAGAATATCCATGTGAAGAAGTGAATGACATTATCTCATTTTACTTTTGCCATATTATTTTGAATTTCAAGTTTAAAAGGCTTTTGTTTGAGTTATACATTGCCTTAAATGTTAATGTTTATTAATAAAAGCTTCTTCTATATTGTTAACCTTACTGAGCATCTGAGCTCACCCCTTTCAATGTTTTAATATTTTCCAGGATGTGAAGAAGTATTTTATGAATGACCTGCAGGGATTGTCAGAAGAGGATATGAGTGTGGTCTATGGAGACTTTGTTATTGTAGTTTTTCACTTTATGATGTAATGTAAGACTTATGAATGTATCTAGTGTTTCCAAGGCTACTAAACTAATCGGTATTTCGAGACTTGATCTTTTGTGATCATGCCAATGTTACGAAGTAATGCACCGACTCTGGGTAGCTGGGGTCGGGGCGTTACAGCAACCCAAGAGAATCCCCCTGGAAAAAATTATTACATTCCTGAGGCAATGAGCCCAAACTAGAAAACACAATAAATGGATCCTCTAGACTACTCCCTCAAGATAGGTAATCCTCAACAATGTTAGCCTGATTATGAACTTGTTGAACTGAGAAACCACGTCCTATCTCCAAGTAACATCTATAAACAAAATAAGTCAGGTGCCAAGGAGGATCCACATGTTCTTGGACGGAGTGATGCAGATTCCATAGTTAATCACTCATAGTACCTATATCCACAACATGAAAATATTAGACTATACTCTGAACCAACAGTTGGTTCACCTATAGCTTATGTGTGATGAAATTTTCAGCAGCTTCCTCTGCTTGGTTTCTACGACACCTACTCGATGACATTTTCTATTCAAATAACAAACACCATAAATTTCACTCTTAATATATTGAAGTATTAACATTTTAAATTCTATTACATCATTATTGCCACAATAAATACTTCCAAAAGAAACATTTTCCTTGTTTAACCATTTTTAAAAATTTCTACTTTGTTTTGAAAATTAATCCATTTTCAAAATACCACAACCATGCACTTTTGAAAAATCCTTAATTTGAAAAAAACATTATCAAATTTCAAAATTCAAAACTTTTGTACAAAATAATATATCATAATTCAAAATGAAATATGCACTCCTAGTGGGATGTAATTTTTATAATGCATGTCATCCTCTTCTAATTTGCTATACCCATGACAATGAGATTCCAATTTCTATAAGAGTTTCAAGACACATTTGTACCCAACTCTCTGGTAATGTGAAGTTTACCATAAAAAGTTTACCTACATATTTTTATTATCTAGAATTCAAGTCCCTAAAATCCTACTCCAATCTATAAACCCAATGAAAGGAATAGAATAAAATGAATGCAAACTCTAAGAATTATATAACTAAAGACCACATTTTTGGTAATGACTGAACAAACTGGTACAACTTCTAACATCCAACCCCTACTAATTTTATTGAGAAGGAAAAATGACATTAAATGCCCTTAGATGACATCCCCATGATTCAAAATACTATAACTAAACTCCAAGAGCTTCATATACCAGCAAGGGATGATTTTACCATTTAAAATAAACCAACCAACCAAACATGGCATAACAAAAGACCACTACATGATGCATGATAAATAATGTAAAAAAACTCATGTAATACCATTTATATCAAAACAAACTTTAAAATATTACCACAATAGAAGACTATAACCGCTAAAAGTACACATTAGGAGACAACCAACATAACTCATTGACAACTACATAACTCCAATATCCAACATGCTCCATGATCTACTACACAAAACATCCCAAGTATCATGATACCCCACTAAAGAAGTGTGATACTTTACCTTTGACTATATCTCAATAAATAATATATACAGAAGCTCCAAAGTTCCAAATTAAGGATGAGTAATGAAACTCAGTAGGCTTTCCCCAAATTAATTCCATACTCATTCCACAAGGATAGAACAAGTTAACAAATTTATATAAAATAATTTTTATAAAAACCATTTGAAATTGTTCAAAATTTTACTACAAATCCAAACAATTCCATACTAATTAGTTTTTTCAAATAAACTAATTTCCCATGAATGAATCCAAAAATGTAATATAACCCTTTCAAAATTTCCATGTTGGATTATACTATTCAATTTCTCATCACTAAACTTGAAAAGTATCGACCTCATGATCTTGGTGTTCCCATTGATGATGGAACAACACATCCATAACCCATCCATTTGATGATGGTACTTCATGAAAATTATTTATCCAATTACATCAATGCTTAATAATTTCATCCAACCACGTTCAAAATATAACCTATTCCAAACCAATTTAATCATTTCAATAAAACTTCACTTTTATTGAAAACCATAACAAGATACCATTTTAATAAAACCAACATTTTATTGAAAACACTTTTCCAAAAAACCATTTCAATAAAACCAAACTTTTATTGAAAAACATTTTTCATGCATCAAAACTAAATAACCATAATGAAATAATCATTTTAAAATCATGTTTCCAAATTCACCTTTTTCAACAACACCTAATTTGTTCAATACCTTAAACCATCATCAAAGAATGTTTCCACGACTCATTAGACAACAAATTCACAATAAATTTTATATAAAATAACTAATTTGAAATCAATATTTCTAGTTCTAGAAATAGTAGGTGATAGTGAATCCATTTACCTCATGTTTTATGAAGAAAGAAAAGAACAACACTAAATACCCAATGATTCCAAGATGAATATAAAACAACTCTACCTTAGATCTCTTCCTTTTTCCTAAAAAAGCTAAATCAAAACATCATTGGAATAAAACACCTTAAATAAACCCTCAATGGATTATATCTAAGAAATTGATCGACAGAGAGAGGGAGAGAATTAGTTCTAAGAAAAAACAACAAAAACCACCATAAATGATGACTTACCATGAGAATCGGGGTTCAATGCACCAATCAACCCCTCTAAATTGCCTCAAATTTGACGGGGGAAGCCTCTACAACCATTTTATTGAATAAATATTGAGTTAAAATGGGGAAATATAGAGGGGTTACAACATAATATTTACTTATATCCACTTTTTATGATTTTGTTTTTTAACCATGCATGGTTAGTTGCCTAGTTACAAAAATAGTGCACTAACCATGCACCATCCTTTGTCTCAAAGAGGAACCTCACATGGTTTGAAAACAATGTTCCAATCATTCAAAAGACCACTTTCCCACTTTTTCACAGTTTCTCCATGGTGGCCACATAGTTTGGTCAAACCATGTACCTACACGTGTTCCTTTCCCTTAGCCCCTGTCTCATTATGCACAATTTTTTATAGGAGTAACATGGTTACAAAAAACCATTTACCAAACGTGAGACATATTAAAATATCTAATACATTACGAAGTCTTCAAAACCATCCCAAACTTCACCAAAACACTTTGTATACATAAACTAAATAAAACAAGGGTTAGTTAATTAAGACCATGGGTGCTACATTCTTCATACCATTGAACTTTCCATCCAATGAAAGTAAAAAACCATCGTTTATATGTAAGAGTTATGTCCATTGACCTTTCATTTTTCTCTCCAATTTCGAAGTCTCTTCCAGAATTGGACAATGTTTCCACAAAACCCACACTAGCCTGATGCTTGTCCATGCAAGAATATCTCTTGCCTAAACACAATACCTACCAGGAAATGATCCAATGAGGCATTTGGATCTAGGTAAATATGATCCCATAAAATCACATAGTTATAATTAGGATGATACGATTTCTACTATGATATATGAAAAACATTGTGCACTACACTAAACTCTAGAAGAAAATTCCACAGATATTCCACCTCACCATGTAGTTAAAGTATCTAAAATGGGCCAATGTTTCAAGGATATGACTTTTCATGCTTCCCAAATCAATTATGTACAAGACCTGGAAGGATCCTAAAAAAACGATCACTCACCATGAATGAAAATGGTGATCAATGATGTTCAGAATATGATTTTTGAGGACTCGAAGTAATTTCCATCTATTTCACGATAAACTAAATATTTTCCATTGTTTCGTGGACATGGTTTGGTCCAACCAATGACGTCTCACTTGTTTCCACCCAACAAAGTGAAAAATGACAAGGATGCCCGTGCAATTCTTTAAAGGGATCCATATGTATCGAGGCATGATATATGTTATTATATGATAAATCCAACAATGGAATGTGTTCCCCCCATGAGACATAAAAATACATTACAAAAGTACATAGAATGTATTCAATCATTTTTACCATCTGTTTGGATTTCCCATCCATCTAAGTATCATATGTCGTACTCATAGTCAACTATGTTCTATGAAATATTTGTAAGGATTTATATAAATGAGAGGTGAAACTCATATCTCTGTTTGACACTATTGGAATTGATATTTCATGTTTTTTTACCACTTCATGGATATAGATTTTGGACAATTCCTCCACCATAAGAGATTCCTGAATAGGGATGAAATGAGCCAACTTTGTGAGCAGATCCACTATCACTCATAGGGAATAACATTTTAAAACCATTATTGTGAGACCTATTACAAAATGCATAGCTATATATTCCAATTTCAAAATAGGGATAGGTATAGAATGAAAAATACATATGGGTTCAAGATACTCTTCCATAACATGATGACAAGTTAAGCATCTCAAAACATACTCACACACCTTTATTTTCATACCCACCCACCAAAACTATTCATTAAATGCCTTATACACCTTCCGTATTCCATTATGAAAAACCCATATTGAAAGGTGGTATGCTTGAAGAAGTTGTTCCAAATATTACATAGGTACATCCATCTGATTTATGAACCATAACACTAAACTCTCATCCAACTTCTATCCCTTGACGGTCTCCCCACCACTGCGTATTGACCTCATATCCATACATTCTGCATCATATGTCTATGCATCTTTAAAAATAATTACCAAATAAAGAACAACCAAAATTGGAATGAAATACATAACATCACCTTATCTTTCACATTCTTAGTGCATGTCGGCTAGGACCAACATCAAATTCCACTCATCTGAAGCTTCTTTTTCCAATCGAGCACATAACTTTCAAATTAATTCATCTACCACTAAATTTACCATTCTTGGGGTATAAATCAAGTCAAAGTAAAACATATAAAGATATACATCCAACATATTTTCTTATATTCTAATAACATTGTGAGATAATATCTGTCAAGATCTAATGATCTATAAATACAAGGAGTTTATTAGCAACGAGTTAATGAAACCAAATCTTCCAAGAATGGAAAGTGGAAGCTAACTCCAAATCATGTGTTTGGTTGTTATTATAATGAACATGTTACTGTCGTGAGCCATACAAAACCACATGGTGTCCCCACATGAGAACACACCATAACTTAGATCCTGAACATCACAATACACCACATAACCTTATCCTAATTAAAAAAATCAAGGTTGGTGTTGATGTAAGAAAAACATTCAACTATTGAAAAGACTTTTAACATTCCCCATAACATTTTAAAGGAAAATTGTTTCTTGTAAAGGATGTCAGAGATGAGTCTAGTCATGAAAAATCACAAAATATCATAGGTAATAACAAGATAGACTAAGGAAACTGTGTATCTCGAAGACATTATTTGGAAATTTCCAAGTGATAAAAGATTATATCTTTTCTAGATCCAAAAAACACCTCTTTATGAAATTAAATGGACAATGAAACATGCTTACATAATCCAAAATTCACACTTTGATCATATGGAATACAACGACTAATCCCTCAAGATTCCCAAAATTGTCACCAAGTGTTTTTCATGCTCCGCCCTTGTCCTTGAATACAACAATATGTAATCTGTAAAAACCACCAATAAAGAATTTAGATCAATATGAAATATCTAATTTATTAATTTCATTAGGACCACTGGTGCATTTTTAAGACCTAAAGGCATCACCACATACTCATAATGACAATATATACTTCTGAGAGATATTTTTAAATATACGCTTTTTGAACCCGAAATTGGTGACATCCTGTTCCCAAGTCAATTTTAGTGAACCATTTACCACCCTTCAATTGATCAAATAAATCATCAATATTTGACGTTTATGTGTGTTCTTTATTGTAACTTTTTAATCTTATGATAATCCACACTCATCTAAATAGTTCCATATGCCTTTTTGATAAACAAGACAAGTGATTCCCACATAGACGTGCTTAGAAAAATGAACCCCTATCATTCCATATATTCCAACTATAATTTAAATTCACTTAGTTTTGTCAATTCTATATGATAAGATATAAGGGATATTGTAAAGTCCACAAATGGAGATCAATCACAAACTCCACTACCCTTTTTGGTGGAAACCCTAATAAATTTTTTGGTAAATACATCTAGAAAATAATCAACAACCACCGTAAACTTTTATCCTTAATCTCTTACATCATTTCGAATGTCAACAATACAAACTGGTATGATTTCATTCCCACTGCTGGTGCCAACAAGTTTATTGCACTATCCTTTTCATTTTAGTCTACTCAAGGTAGATGCTCGATGCCATCTTTAGATACAAAACCAAACTACAAGTTATAATAATCAATGTGAGCCTTGAACTTTTTCAACCAATCCATACCTAGGATTATATCAAAGAAATCCATCTCAATAATAGAGTAATTCCATATCACCTAGGATCTATCTACAGTTATAGAACTTGTTCTACACACACATGATCGGCATTCTCTTTGTCCAAGAGGAGTTTTATGTTTTAACACAAAAGACATCATCCCAACATTTAATCTTCAAAACTTAATAGAATAAGAAGAAATATAGGGGGATTCAATATACATATATATATATATATTATAGTTCCTACCCATACACTCTTTTGGTTGGGTGCTAAAGTAGGTAGAGTCATCTAAGTGTCCTATTAGAACCCAAGCCAACTGGGTTATTTATTCAGCATTGCTTATTATTCTGTTTAACTATACACTGATTTACTTTATATTCATGTACTGGATTTAGATGTAGACACCATGGGTGGTGGACCACTAGGATTTTATATCACACACTTCTCGGGCCACCATTGCATTGGGGTACCTATGAAAATTTCATGTTTGTAGGACCATGGAATATTTCTTGCACTATTCTTCTTGTACATGGGTGTTTAGAGAAATGGACTGAGCTGAAGCTTAGGATGCCCATGGAGTTCACCCTAAGGGATTTTATTTATTTTCATTATCCGTGTATTCCATTTTATCATGTTATCTTCTATATGTATACTAGTTTAGTTTATGTATCTTCATCTAAAAATGCATGTGTTGTTTTATATTTGTGTTGACCATCTTATATATTCAATTGATATTATTCTTCCACTTCCATGTCATTCATTTATTACTAAATCTGTTGTTGTATGTTCTTTACTTTTCTGATTTACCACTTTGATACTCTAATAATGATGGTTTAGTCTACATAGAATAACCTCTATAAACACTCATAACTAGTTGTAAACCTCTAGAATACATGGAGGTATGTTGGAGGTCATGTGGAGCCCATTCCCACTACTGGTTTAGTGGTCAGTTGGTTTGGGAATTTACAAAGTGTTATAAGAGGTGTTTCTTTTCCTTTATCTTACAATTTTGGGCAGCCAGACAGGAGAATAGGAATGTGTCAGTGCTTGGTAAATAATTATGTCTGGGAGTGATCAACCCATGTATGGGGAAAAGTCCAAGTGGCTAGGGATGAGACTATTGTTCATGATGTTTTCTATTATATTCGATAATGATTTCACCTTTAGTGATTTATATATATACTTTCCATTACTTTTTTGATTTATGAAATTTATTTTATTTTCCCTTATAATTGTATGGAAAGGAAGTAGCATTACTTGAATCATTATAGGCACATGAAAATTCATAATCTAAGCATATTCCATTCTGAGTAATTGAATTTGTATGCTGCCTGTTGACTATGATTATGTGCATTGGGTGTTATGTCATGAATTGTATTTATTAGCATGCCTTTTTATATAACATGATAGGGTAATTTATTTATCTTGTATTTTATATATATCGTTCTTATGTACTTATTATCATTTCTATCTATGTTTATTTCTTATGATAACAAGCCTAGTTACGATTTAATATATATGATTGGTTGTGATTAGATAAGATCCAATTTTTAGTTGTAAGATCTATGGGAACCATATGATTGGGAAAAGGTAAACTATGTACTTGAACCATCGTAGAGCTTTATACATATCCAGAGACCATTATTAATATGTGAATGATTTTAAAGTTCATTTTTTTAATGTAAATTTGTTTCGGTTAGATGATATCTAGTCTATAGTCTACAAAATGTATGGATACATTATTGATTAATATAATGAAACCCATAGGATCAAATAATTATTTATTACCATGATATATTTTGAAATGATTAAAAATGTAAAATCTATTTAATCTTGATTTGAAATGAATTGTTTTCTTGTGACCTCTTAAGTAAATCAATACTAATTTTTCCGTTATGATATTTAATGTTATCATATAAAACTCATTATGGGTAATTTAAAAATTCAAACTATTGATGGTTGCCTCTATAAAGGCTTGTGAATCTATCACACGGGCATTAAGAACCATATGATCAAATTATAAAATAAAAAACTGGACCCAAGTAGGATAGTTGGGAATTGTTTCTTATGACATAATCATCTATGGGTGTTTTTAAACATTTAATAATTAATAAATTCTTATTGGGTTGTATATTGATTAACCCAGGTTGGCTTAATGGGACCCACAGAGGTCTCCTTATCTGTTATCAAGTGTATTAGTTTTATAATTGGTACTTGATGTTATTTTTAAATATTTTAAATTTTGAAATATTGAATCTAAATCAATGCATTGACCTAAAAATAGAACCTTAGGTGGTATAATTAGTTTAAACACTCATGTATGGGTATTTTAATCCTCTGCCTAAGTTTCCTTAGAAAAGATGCATGAATTTTTTATGTAGGAATTTTTCCTTTTAGCAACGGTATATGTTATTGGAATAAGGCCTAGTGAAATCAGTCTGTCATGACCTAATTATAGGGTCGATTCTTTTTCTTTTTTCATGAGATAGCCTAAGGCATGTAGCACCTTTAGAGCTTAAATGACTAGCTAAATTCTATGAGATTTCAGGCATATCATATTGTTCAGGTGACGTTATCCCCAATTGGAATCTTAGCTTCTAAATGAAAACCTTGTGTGGATGGGCGGTCATGGTATCTTTGACCATTGTTATAGGTCTGAGAATTAATTAATGCCTGATTTGAATGGGTTATACATGTATAGTTCAAGGTTAGCCACATAGTGGGTCTCGTGACAATCTCTTATTCCTCAATGATGAATGAGTCAGTACGTCAGCATCCCGGTTGAAGGGTCATATTAGTCAATATGACTTTGGATTAAATATCTTGAATATACCACCTAGCACTTGAATATACAAGGATAAAAACCTATAGAGAGTATCGAGAATGTGTTATCTGGAAATTGGAACCTTTGGGTGGTGTGAATTCATATACACGATACACATTAAGTTTCATAATGATATAATAAACCAGCTGAGTTTGGTGGAATCAATGAGCATTGCACTATTGGGTACGTTCTTTGGTCATCTCTTGAGTAAATCGACCTTGGTGTTAAATGGATCAAATTAATCCCAATACTTAGGATGGAGTTCCAATATGGTCTAGTTTTTTGATATACTGGTTAGGTTAGTCTCAATTTTCATGCAAAATGCTATGACGTTTATGATCATGTCTCAATGAAGTGTCACACATGTGTTTGAGGTGAATCTGATCTAGTGTGCTTATAATCATCTAGTCTATCACTACATTCTAGTATTAGTATACTCTTTAGGTGGGGAGTACTACATCAGTTCTGATGAATACATTCCCTTCCAAGTAGAAGGAACAAAAACAAGGAGGACCATTGGAAATGGTTGGTATCTCTTTAATGCCCTTGAGCCTTTCACATTTGGAATCATGTCAACACTTTCTAGGCATCACAACGTTGATGTGTTTGGATGTGCATGTAACCCTATTGAAACACCATTGGGCTTGGATATACTTTTTTCGTGATGTTGAGCGATCACAAGATACCTTAGAGGGTAATGTCCTGTTAAGAGTTTATAGAATTCGTCTGCAGGTGAAGCTAGGATTCTTCAAATAAATTGACCCATAGTGGTTCGACTATTCTACTTACCAAAGGTTGGGTATGGTTGGATGTGAAATATATTTATCACTTATTCGTGGATATAATGTAAGTTTCTTCTATATTTGTTTGGTAATTCTTGGTACCCTCTTATTGTTTTATTACTTAGTGACAAGCATGTCCCATATCGTGAATAATTCCTTGATGCACTAAGAGAGAATCAGTTATACGATGAGATAAATGTTTCAAGTTTCATATTGTCTCAATAATCAGATTTTATCACAGTTTCACATTTGAATCATTTTTTATCAAGGCATGGTTAGTCCTGAGTGATATATGGGTTCTCATGTAGGTACGCCTTGGAGAGACTCTTGGACAGCAACCATTGTTTGTTCACATAACCACCAGGGAAATGCTAATCTGTGATTATTCAATGATTTTATGGGGATGTATCATCCTTGTACCAATGTCTCACTTATAAAAATGATGTACATACTAGCTTGGTTTAGTTCTGTGTTCTCCATTTTAATGAATCTGAGGTTATCCAAACTTGTTCTTAATCTCAGAGGTGACATTAATGGTGGACGATTCCTGTAGCATGGATTTGAGTTATACACTTCTTCATGGTGAGGCACAAAAATTAAATATTTAGGTCATAGTTTGACCATGTAACATCACTATAATTCAGGTATGGGCTTCGTTGAACGTGCTCATAGTAAAAACTGGATGCCTTTGGAGGAGGATTTATAGTTAAATTTATAATATGCTGACAGTATAAGCTAAACATTTCGATAATGGTCAGTTAGAGTTAGATCGACTAGTTAAATTTATTGTTCAATATGTTTAGTTGGTGTGGAACTATTTTAAAACATATCCCTGGGTTAAGGATGGTGTGGTCTCAGGGTCAGTTGTGTCCTTCATAGAAGTCTTTCCTGACTATTTTCTGTTTGACCAATCAAGATTCAACTATTTCGTTATGATGGGGATCTTGATATGACATAAAAAGTGATTGGGTATTTCCAATTAAATAAATCAGACAAGTATAATCATTATAATTCTTAGAGGAATTATTAGATAGGAAATTCCAATGGTGGAGGTGTCATGGGTTATAATTTACCCCCTTTTAATGTAAAAACCCTTGGTGGGGAGCACCATAAACCATATGTTTAAAGAGACGACAGTGTGATTAGTCCTATAGTTTAATTGGATCGGGTTACCACCATTTTAGAATTTTTTGGAAATGAGAGTTAGATCTAGTTTTAATGGATTAAGTGTCATTTGGTCAATAAATTATTAGAGGTGAATTGGGGATTTTGGAATGCAACATGATTATCTGGATGAGATTTATTAAACCCTGTAGTTCTAGTGATGTATTTTCTATTCTGAAAGGCTTCTAGGGGAAGAGCAGTTCTACGGTGGGTAGGTTGTAATGACTCATGTTTGTAAGACAAGTTATAATTTAATGGGAATTTAAATTTTAGCATTTAGTGGATTGGGTATTCTTTGAATTGAGCATAAAAATGTAATTATGAGATTTGGAATGCTTGATTGTGTTATTTTTAGACTTTTTAACATTCTGAGGGGTTGCTTGGGTGTTCTGTTGAGTTTTAAGAGCATTGCGTTCCAAAAAATTGAAAACGTTAAGGACTGTTTAGGGGACAAGGTTTATTTGAAACCATGAACCCCACCAATGAAAACCATGTAGCCATTGCAGGTGAGAAGCAGTGAGTCACATGTTCTATACATTATTTCCCAAATCGTGCACCTAGTATTCACACTTTGTGCCATTTGGGAAGTGTTTATTCACTATTAATCACATAGTTAGTGCATGGTTAGTCTGATGGTGTGGTGAAACCATAAACGGTTAGGGTTCCTATGTAGTGGGTGTCAGACGATTGGCACACAGTTTGGAAAACTATGCATCCAAACCGTGTGACCGATTATTTAGGGTGGAATTACCCATTTCTTTAAATGAATTTTAAATACTTCTTCCCATATTTTTATTCTCATATTGCTATGTGAGGCTCGTACCGTGTGTCATGCGTTCCTCCTCCTTCCTCCTCTAGGATCCATGATTTCTCCTCCATCCGAAGCCTAAATTCAAAACTGATAATATCTGTGGATCTGCATCGATAAGATCATGATTCCTCTTTCTCCATTTCTATGTTTCCATTCCGATCTATTTTACTATTTTGGTTCTATATCATTTGGACTATTTTGGGGAAAATGTATATTTTGTCGATTTCTTCCAAACTAGACTAAATCAAGCATTTATATTGGATGAGTAGAGAATCCAAATCCCAAGGTAGGGGTTCTATATCTATTTTTCCAAATTTACATATAATTATTGATATTTATGTTGTGTCTCTTGTTTCCCTTTTTTTCATTACCCAAAAAATGATTTCATCATTTTAAATTGTTTAGACACCTTGATATACTGTTGTTGGTCATTTTTTTTTATTGGAGGATATCAACCATGAACATGGACACCCTTTAGGGGTGCTGGCATGAATTTAACATTAATAATTAGATGATTGAAATTCCATAATTGTTTTTATGTGTTCAGATTAAATTAATAATGAAATTTCTTATTAAGGGGAATTTACTAGATAATAATGGTACCTCAAAAATGTCATGTTGAGAATTTTTAGGATTTTTACATGTTGGTTAGTTTATTTTAGAATGCATCTTTGGTGAATTGATTTTAGATTATTGAATATGATGCTAAAATTTTCCTAAATGCATTGTTTAATAACCAATGTAATGTTTTTTATAATAAAATCCCTCAAATGAGGTGCACCATCTTTTGAATGACTAAGTGGTCATCAGTGCTTTAAATATCATTTTAACTAATTTCATTGGTGATTAACTATTCTATTTGTTGTTGTTCAGGATATGCAATGTCTTAATAATGAACTCAAATAATATTGTGAAAGGGATTTTCCATCATTTTTATATAAATGTTATTGAGCCAATGAATCTTCTATGTTCATGGATTGGACTAATCCTACCAAATTTACTAATGAACCAGGATACTCATAAGGGATTTACTTGCATAATAAATGGGATTTCCCGTGTAGGTAATTTCTAAATTTGAACATGGTACCTTATAAGTGCCTCATCGAGCCTTGTAAAAGGAATTTCAATGTTTATATTTATTAAATGACGTGTATTTAATGAAATGTCATGTTCACGATGGTTTATCTTCCATTAATAAATAGAATGATTTAAATGAAATAAATTATGAGATGGTGGAATGACCACAATGTTTCATCATGTTTTGTTTAATGTTTAAATTGAAATGTTACACCTTGATTATAATGGAATGATAAATGAAAATCATGATAGGTAATTCCTCATAGATATTATTATATATATGATTAAGCCTTGTATAGGATATGGAATGATTTTAAGGGTTCTATTTGTCATGGGGGTATCATTCTCCCATACATCATGTTTTCATATTGACATATCACACCATTGATAAAGTTTGGATGGTGGGTATGACACACACATCCCTTACATTGAGTGTAGACATGACAACTCACTCACTGTTTTGAGTGTTGACATGATGATACACTAACTATATCAAGTGAGGAGAATCAAGTATCCCAATCATCAAGATATGTAGGGCATGTATGGTATTTATTGATCTTATAGGCTTGTTATATGGTTCATGGGTGTTTGAGTTATTCCCTGGTCTATCATATACTTATTATTCTTTGTATAAGGACACTTATGTCCTCACATACCTAGTTTCTATAGGAATATGAAATATAAAAATATAATATATATATATATATATATATATATTATTCTATATATAGTTACTAATCAGACACTCTTTTTTGGATGTGAGCCGAAGTAGGTAGAGTTGGTCAGGAGTCCTATTGGAACCTGAGCCAACCGGGTTATTTATTCGTCATTGATTATTATTCTATTTATCTGAAAACTAATTTAATTTATATTCAAGGACTAGATTTAGCTGTAGACACCATGGGTGGTGGCCAAATTGGATGTTATATCATACCCAACTCAGGCTGCCATTTCACAGGGGTATCTGAGAAGATCTCATGTTTGACGAACCATGGATTATTTCTTGTGCTCTTATGATTTTACCTCAGAGTAAGGATAAAAGTACTGAAATGAATCTTAGGATGGTTGTAGAGTGCACTCTCAGGGATTTTATTTATTCAATTTATCCATGTATTTCACAGTAACATTTTTCCTTTTATATTTCTACAATTTCAGTTTATTATTCTCATTTGGGCCTGCATTAATTATTGTATATTAGTGTTGACCATCATTTCAATTCAACTGATATAATTTTGTTGCATCTCTATCTATGATTTATTACTACTTTTGGTGTTGTCTATTATTTATTTTCTGAATTTAATGATGTGCTATAATGATCATGAGTGTATAGTCTCCCCATTATCACCTCCTTAGAACCCCACTACTGGCCAGCAGCCTCTAGCGTACGGGGTGGCGTGCTTGTGGCAATGCGGCAATCAGTCCGGATATAGATTTAATGGTCAGTTGGGTTAGGATGTTATAATTAAAATTTTGGATTTTAATTTATAAAATTCAATTTATAAATTTAAGAAAATTATCTCTTAAATTTAATAAAAGATATATAGAATAATATTTTTTTCAGAAAAATTAATTTTTTTAAATTAATTTTTTTTATTCTTATTTCATAACAATCAATACTATTAATATATTATTAATATCACCAACATATTTTATCATTATTTATCCTTAATATTTTTATTTTTTTGAATGAAATAAATAGCACATACGAAGATAATATTTATAATAAAAATAAATAAAATGATCTTATTAGTTATTTAGATACAAAAAATGAATTTTGTCAATGATTTTGTACTAAAAATGATCTTTGTATTTCTTTATATACATATTTCACAATCCTGTTAAATTTTTTATACCTACTAATTCAACTTCTAGATTCTAATTGTTGTATCCAGATTTTTTTTGGTCTTCCACGTAGAACAAGTTATCAAACACATTGAATTTATTTAAGATAATATGTTCTTAAACTATGGAGTGTTACAAACCTCCTTGAATTCTTCGAGGAAATTTTTGTTCATGCACACATTATTACATGGAATTAAAAATCTTTCCTCCAACATTATTTATTTTTAAGGAATAGGTTATGTGTCAATGAACCACAATCTTCTCACTTCTGTTCTTATTGTATAGTACATAACATCATGGAAGATAAATTTTCCATATTTTTTCAAAAATGGATACCACTTATCATCTCTATCCTATTCTTCTTGGTGGAAGATATAGAGATATATTTTATAATCCCTATATCTACTATAATATCCACTTTGGTGTTGTGTCCACACCTCATTCTTCATGTTAATTTTTATTTTTACCAAATATAGAGAAAAAATATTCCGTGATTCCACATTCATCCAAAAACCATGTCCACAAAAAATTCAAAATAATGTTTTAAAAATACAAAAAACACAAACTACAACATTTCATTCAGATTTTTCCACAAAATGACATGTGTTAACTTTTAGTTTCACAAAAATAGACACAATAATGAATTAAAATAATATAAAAACTTGTTTGAAGTTCCCTTGAATAATGGATTGAATATATTTAGGCTTGGATTGATTTTTTTTATATTTTTGTTTTTGGAAAACATTCTTTAGAAAAAAAAAAGGAATCTTGTTACTTCATTGAATCCATCCCCTTACATCACGGCCTAATGATCCATCCCCTTATATGGAACCTTACCTCGAGAATCCCCTTATGTTGGGAATATTCTTATGTGGTTCAAACTAAATAACTTAAGTATGGAAAATATATTATCTAAAACTTTGGGATCTAACTCTTACATGGATCCCCACTTTTGTACCATATAAACCATATAGAATCCAATGAAATATAATGGAAAATTCTCCTTCAATTTCTGATAGAATCATGGATTAAATCTGAAGCATCCTAACATTGTTTTTTTTGAATATCATAAAATGAATAGTTTAATTTAAGAAAATATCTTCTAGTAATATTGAAACATCAATATTTAACATTTAAATAATAAATAACTCTAAATTATGGGGTTCAATTCCTCTCTAATTATTTCAAAATATTTAATTTTTAAAAAATCATGACTATTTCTATTCTTTTAATCCTATAAAATAATATAATTTCATCGTAAAAATTTTCAACTTTCTAGTTTGCTGATATGGCTATAGAAAATATTAGGATGTAGAACAAATGAATTTTATAGTCTAGTATGATTCATATGCTAGAATATAGACCAAAATGACTCCTACACATTTCAGTCATTTTCATTATTTTCAGATGACATATACATTAGTTGCACAAGACTCATACTCCAACCAAATTGAATCATACAAACATACCTGTTGAGTTTTTTATGAGTGTGATACTACATTATCAGTAGCTAATGAATCATATGAAACCCATGATGAATCATATGAAGAGTTTAGAATCAGTCATACATAAGTCCAGATGACTCGTACAAACTTTGTTCTTTTCCCAAATTTAATGATTCTAAATGAAATGACTCATACATATATCATGCCCTAGTTTCTGAATGACTCACACACAAAAAGAAATATCTATTTTTCTAAAAAAACTTATCAAACCAAAATTTCATAGAAATTATCTTGAAAGTTAACATAATTAATTAAAGGAACCACCATACATCATAGATCATCTCATTAACTCCTCAAAAGCTATCAAATTAGTTCCTTGTAATCCTTTATTATAATATATATGGTCCAAGTCCTTCCATTTTCCAAAAAAGAAAATAATACTTATCCAATTATATAATATCTTACATATAAATCATGAAATTCAATTTTTTATCCTTCTAATATCACATATATTTTCAACAAATCTAATATGAATCATTTGTGTGCAAACAATAATTATGGTGTTTATTCTCCAATTATTCCATAATGAAGGTATTGTCAAATATATGGATTTAGTATTGAAGAAATATTAATGATATTTAGGTGTATGGTTTCTATTGAGTGAAGGTTTTTTTGAAATTAAAAATAAATTTCCCTCAACACTAAATTCGAAATTGTTGATAATGAAATAAAAAACAAGAAATTCATGCCACTCATTTTTAAAATGTTCAGAAATGTTTTTTTAGTGCTATTTAAAAATACTCAGAAATATATACTTTACCTTCATATTATTATGGTTTTATATTTAGATAATTTAGAGTTTGTTGAATTTAATGAATCACTAACACATCTCCTTGACTTATAAGATAAATATATTTTATTTTATTTTTTTCATTTATTTATTGATAACCTTTTTAAATTTCATTGGATATATAATTATTATTATTATTTTAAATATTATAAAAAATTTAATTTCAGAAACTAATTATTTTTTTGGATTAAAAAATGAAAAATGTTTCACTAATAATTTATTGGAATTTATAATCCTATTTTCAAAAAGTAATTAATTTTAAAAAAATCATTAATTATTGTTAAAAATTTCTTTACTCACCATCAAAATTGGTCACTAAAGGTTTTTATTTGACCTTAAAGATGATTATAAAATTCCTATAGAGAAATCCATATGATATCTTTTAAATATTATGAATACCTCACTAATAAATAGTACTAGTAGTGCGATTAATAGCTGCCAACAATATCATTAACTACTGCCAATAACAGTCACTAATAATATAATTTTTTTAAA
The DNA here is from genome assembly GCA_963277665.1 of Viscum album. NCBI lineage: Eukaryota > Viridiplantae > Streptophyta > Magnoliopsida > Santalales > Viscaceae > Viscum > Viscum album. The sequence goes on along the minus strand of OY728130.1, from coordinate 698,458,060 downwards.
TGAGCTATAAAAACCAATAATGGTGGTCACTATTCTAAATATAGTATAAAAATAAAACCCATCACACTATCCTTTTTTGGTCACTAATAGTCTCTCTTTTTTAAAATATCTACCCAAAATTTCATACATAGTTAAAAAATATCAATATGTTATAATTTTAGAATTTTAGAATATCCTAATATACAAAAAATTTCAAATATAGAGAAAATAAATTATAATTTTTAAAATATATAATTAAAAATCTAAAAGATGGTTAATTTGTATAATTTTATAGTTAAGTAGTTTGAAATATAATTATAATCATAATTCAGGTGTAATTCAATGTAAAAAACATAATAAAATTTTAAATTTTTAAATTGAAAACCCATTCAATAATTTTTAGTGTGAATAAATAACATTATTTGTATAAGTAATAAATTAAAACAATGATATTTTGATCACTCTGAGCACATTACATATCGAATTCTTACATGGATCATTATTAAAATTAAAAAATACATTGAACCCCATTTTTATAAATTTCATTAAAAACACAATCTTGTTTAGTTGTTTTTGAATGTTTTATACTTTTTACATAGTAAAAAATGAATTTTAATTATTCATTTTTTTCACATTATTAGAAACTAGGATGTTAGTTGATATGTAGTTTTTTCTTAAGTTCATAAATAAGTCAAGAAATATTGATATAAATTATCAATATATATCGTTTTTTTATTTTTTCATGCAATCCTAATACATTGAAAATAACATTAACAATTAAAAAAATAGTCTTAGTCACTTTGAAAACATGGAATGAAATATTCACACATTGATCAATACACTGATTATCTTGAGTCCCAAATAACTATTTATTCTCATCTACCATTATAATCAATATTTGATTAGTATTTAAACATTACCACAAAATATGATTTTTTATTTCCTATTCCATTTTTCCCATAATTGAAATTTTATAATATTACTTCAGTATTTTAATACCATGTATATTAGTATAGGTTTGTGAATGATATTTAGATAGTTGTGATGAACACCAACATGAGTTTATATTCTTAATAAAAATAGAGAAAATCCTGAAAAAAAATCCTAGAAACAATTTTTTTTTATAAAAATAGATGTATAAAACAAATTAAATAATGTCAAATCAAATTCTAATAAATTTAATACATTAAATTTTCTTAACAAATCAAAAATAAATACTTATAATATATTCTTATTTAAATTTTAAAAAAGAAATTTTTCTGTTTTTAAATAAGTAGTGTAAAGAAGGCATTTTTTCCATGATTCTAATCAAGAAAAAAAATTATATCTTTCTCAAAATAATATATTTTTGGAAAATACTTACATTTATTTTTAAAGTTTAATAAAATATTTGATATTTAAAAATTACAATAATTAGTAAATTTATATTTTCAATGATTCCATATAAAACTACTTTACTCTCCCTGGTTGAACACACACCATTGATTAACCGAAAATTAATTCATAAAAACAACTTAGATAAATTAAACTCTAAAAAGTTCAATGGATGAGTAAATCTAAAGAAATAAATAACCTTAAATAATTAAAAACCCACTAAATCATCAACATAACATAACACCATCTCACATATAAAAACCTTGGGTTTCAGGGGGTTTTTATAAGGAAACACAAAAAATGAATATAGATGCAAGAATTCTAATAAAAAAAATCTGAGTTAATTAAAACATTAGAAATAAATAACATTATTTCACCAAGAATAGTAATTTTAGAAAATAATATTACAGTTATTACTTGAATAATAACATGGATCGATGAATTCATTTAACCACTAAATAATATGTAAAACCAGGATTTTTAGGAAAATTTTCTGAACTAGGTATACAAATTGAATTTTTATAACAATAAATTTCTGAAAAATTACTAATATAATATTGATATGCAATCAACTGATTTAAATTAATCATAGTAAAAACCCCTTCCCCCATACTTATTAACTCAAATATATGGCGGAAGGTATAGGTAAACAATTATGTTCAAAATGGAAATTAAATTTGTTATCCAAGATCATATAAAAGGTTCATTGACATGTTCAAATTCAGTATGAATACCAAAATATATCATAATTTAATAAGATAATAAGAAATATTTCAGATTTCACATGCATGATTTCCGATAAATCTTATAATCATATTCAATTATATAAAAATATATAAAATGGACATTTTATAATGTAAATAATTTTCATTTAACACTATGGAGTAATATCCATAGGGATAAAAAACAATAAATCAATATGTAAATAGATTCAAATAGGTAGTAGTATTTAATGGAATGATTTTGAAAGAAGAAATAACATTTAATATAATTAATCACTTAAATATAATTTAGAATGAATTTAGAGAATAAGAATTCAATGTAAGTGAATGAATAATTCCCTATAATGGAATATATTTTTAATCTAAATTGAAATTAAATTAATCACCAGATTTATTTTCATTTCTATAAAACATGGTTTCTTCTTTTTAACTCAAAAAAAATATTTTAGTATTAAATTTTCATAATTAAATTCAATAACTATGTAACTGGTATTATAAATAAGTAGATAAAGGGAATAACAAATCCAAAAATATGAATATGAGGTCTATAAAACCCACTATTAAACTTTTCTTATCCATGAAGTTGATCCATAAAGACATATGCATCACCCTTCCTTGTTTTTATCAATTCCCAAAGCCATTTTCATAAAATACCAACATATAAGAACATTTAAATATGAAATTACATCGCTAGAGAATAATAAAATATATAAACATGTTTAGAAATAAAAGTTATCTGATTCAATAAATACCCAATGAAAAGTAATAAAATATAATATAATATAATAAATACCACAATTTCCAAGATCTCTATGCTATGAAAATATAAACCATGTATAAATAATATGTAGAAAATATTCCTTTACTTAGATTTTTATAATACTCCTATATTCAATCATAGTAGTGAATTAATATCATATATGAATAGTCAAAGGACTCTTCCCTCTAAGGTGCATCAATGGGATAACAAAATTACCCAATAATTGAGAAGTACAATACTTGGAAACATGATATTTTATTATCTCTTGCGGTAGAGGTAGAAAGAGGAAGTGAGATTCAAATGGGATATGGAGTCGATTGGAGGCTTTCTAAAGTATCCCAGTCACCATTATCATGGTTATTGAAACCTTTATTTGGGCCTAAGGACATTATTGTTCATTAAAATGCATTTATCCATACATAACATAACATATGAGTCTATGGAACTGGTTATAACACTGATAACCCTTAAGTGTCAAAATATTCTCCTAGACATTCCATCATATGAATGTTGTAATGATAGACATACATGGAAGATGATTAAAATGATAATGTTTAATATTCCTCTACATTAAATATTTGTCAAATATGATTCATGCTTATCATTGTATTATGATATCAACATATTACATTATAGGATATGATAAAATAAATAATGACACAATATCAGAAATCATATCCAATTATATACCATCATGGAATACAGTATTTCTTTCTAAATATGGATAGCATATAGTATGATATCGCTAAATCACCCATATGATATAACCAAGATGGACATATCTATATAGGATTTATGGTTTGTCTTTACTAATATTATAATTTCACTAACGCCTCCTAGATTCAATTTAATTTTACCTTATATCTTATAATATACAATAACTATAAATAAAATAATTTTGGGTATTTGCAAAACACTTTTGGAAACCTTTCTTCAAATTCACCATGTATCACATCATATGAAATACATTGTGAATAAAAATCAAAACTCCTTTAGGATAAACTCTAAAACTATTTTTGAGTGGATATTTGAGTTTTTAAAATCTGAATCCATATTTATTAAATCAAAAACTGTGACCCCCGCTATCCTTAATAGCATTGATAATAAATATTAATTCCTAAATTCATAAATATAAGCAGATTGTATTCTAGAAAAGCATCAATAGTACTCAATATATAATGGAATTTGGTGTTAACTCCATCAAATACATGCATCCACATAACTATATACATGGGATATGAATTGTTTTAATCCATATATCATACTCATACATTCTTTATTCACCTTGTATAGACAGACCAAGCTGATGAATACATAAATTGTTATTCATATATATAGATGAGTACATGACATGCTCCTACCCCAAATAAATAATCACATCACATTAATATTAACTGGGAATGTACATACCCTTCCATAGTCTATTTTAATCAAGGGATAACATGTCACACTCTTCATATGAGAGGAACAACCTTATATTGGTTAATCCATAAATGATCTCATAAAGATATACCAGACCACCGCCCATTAGACATGCTTAAAGGATTATATAAAAAAGTTTTCAAAGTGGAACTATTATAATACTAAATATATTCATAACATAAGGTATGTGTATTCAATATAAAGCATAAACCCCTACCATACCAAAGATATAGTGTATGACACACCATGTGGTATACTTAGAGGGCCATTCAGTGCACAAAAACCATTTTTACCTCATGATAATACTTTATATATCTATATGAAATACTATTCACACTAAACATACAAATTCATATCAATATATAATAATATATAGTGAACATTTATTAGGTATAACTCGAATTCATACTTTTAAAGGAAAATTATAATTTTTCTCCATGTAATATATGTAACCAATATGAAAGATTGATAAAGTAGATACCTATTTCAATATATCATAATAAATTCTATATTCTTAAAATACATTAATAATAAAAAAATACATTCATAAGTTACCATATTACAATTTCACATGTATATAATCCTATAAAAGTAGTAAGTTTTCTAAACGTTTTGGGTTTTTTAAAATCGTTTTATATCTATGTAATTCCTACCACATCTCTATGTATCCATATGATAAATCCATCGTATTAAACTATTTAGTGAGTAAATATTTTGAATAATTCAAGATAGAATAATGAAAAAAATTAGAAATATCATGCTAAATATTCAACTCTTTGAACGTAGTATTCAAACTACTTTATTTCACAACATCAAATATGGAGATATTAATAAATTAGGTTATCTACTTAAATTTAATTCTAATTTCCACATCATCAAAATTATTTTTACTCTTCCATAAAACATTTTCCTTATGATTATATTTGTATCAAATTTAAATATTTACTTTAATTTTTTTTACCATTACATCCTAAACCCATTTAGGATAAAAAGTGACATTCAAGTTTAATTTTGGATAGAATAATATTTAATTTATATTAATAGAACTTATTTAAGAACAAATATACTATGAAAAGCCTCTTAGAAAATATATATTTTTTATAATATAATTATAAGATACAGAAACTTCTTTTTGTTTAGAAATAACACATATTTCCTATACTGAGAACATTTAACAAATAAAAAATTATACCCATATCTTATGGGGTATTCTATGTGTTTAGAAGAATATTGTAAAAATAAAATTTTATATGTCAAAATATTAAATTGATAGGTGTTGGGATCACATCCCCATATTTTAATAAATATATAGGTAAAAATATTTATACCAAATAAAAATCATTGTATCATTACGTTCATTTAAATCATGTTATAGAAATTGATGAATCATAAACCACGTGTATTGAATCCATGAAATTACATTATTCAGAATTACAATTTATTAACTAAAAAATTATTTTATCATATAAGATAAATAAGTTGAAATTAAAAATCATTTCTATAGATCAATGATTGATATTTTCCATTACATTCAATTCCATTATTTAGTAACCTCTTTTTTCATCAGGGTTTACTATTTTCTTCATTACATTTATGAAAAGAATAATCATTATTAATCCATTCCTCTATATTGATATATTACATATTTATAACATTTATGAAGTACAAATTTGGAATAATATTCCCTTTAGAATCTAAGAATTAATTTATATAACATCAATATCTAAGAAAATTCTATCCAATGGAATCATCTCCCATCCTTCCTCACAACACATTCATGTTTTAATGACTAAGGTTAACTATTTTACAAAACCAATGTTATATTTATATCTTAAACCTATACAATTTAGTAATGTCTGCATAACACCAATGACTATACATCACTTTTAATTCTCATATATACTTCAAAATTTGAAGAATTAGGGTAATATTTTATTGAAACCATTCTAACTATTAGAACATTTCCAATGTTGTTTCTGAAATTAATTCAACAACTAGATCATATAATAAAATATATATTTTGTTTTATCATGTCATTGACACTATCACTCACATTGAGTATGTTAGTGAAGTCTAAATATCTTTTTTTTCATCTTATATTTATTGAATTTGAAACCTAACCTTAATCATTCTATACATCTCTTAAGTATATATATTCAATTAATGAATAAATTAAATAGTTCATTAATCAGTTAAGGGGTTTATCTAACACATAGAATTTTTTCTCTCCTGTTTAAGAATTATTATTATGTTTTCAACATTATAATAAGTTTCTTATATTAATTTCATTCTTTATTTTATTGATCTTAATGTAATTATCAGTGATGATGATGAAATTCATCTACAATAGAATCTTTTTTCAGAGGAGCGTAATATTTATATTCATTTAATAAGGGATTATATTAAACATTCTCCTAATAAAATTAGGACCTATGTTACAATAAATCATAATAATAAGTGGGAAAATATCTCTATTTAATTATTCAATGGGCCACTATAACACCCAATTACCTTTAATAAGGTATGCCTTGTTCTTTGGTTTTGGTGTTTTCTGCAAAATTTAGGATTTCTGTAGTTTCTAGGGTAATTACACACTATGTAAAGGGATTACATTATTTCCAAGTATAAGTCATGAGGATTGTATAGGGAATAATGTTTTAATTTTTGTGTACTTGTAATTCACGAAGATTAAGGGGAAAATATGATTTTAATAAAATGTGATTCCATATTAAGTGTATAGAACCTTCGTGTAATACATGAGTTCAATAAGTGTTGCATGTTGTGTAATTATTGAGTCGGAAAATTTTAAGTGTTCTTCACATATATTTTTTGGACATCCATCCCTCCCTATCACATCCTAGAGGCTTCCATAGGTGATTTGGGCTCCTCCAAAACATTTCATTTTCAAATAAATGTTTTGTTGTCCTCATTCGATCTCCTCTGGGTAAGTGGATCTCCTCTCATGTGTTTTCTTCTAGTATATCTTTTTATCCTACTTGGAGTTGGATAAATCATAATGTAATGGATGGATCTAACTTCGTTTTCTCTAGATCATGATTATAGGGTTCGTTACTTTTTATTTTTATCATTCTATCATTGGTTGAATTCCCATTGTGGGTGTTGAATGATTGATTCCATCATTTAAATAAAGGTGGTCCATTTGAGATTTTGGATGTAATTGAAACATTGTATTACTTATTTTTTTTGAAATAGATATCAATTTATTTATAAAAACTTGATTTGGAATGATTTTATTTTGGAATTTTAAATGGCATAGATTTCAAAAAAAACTAATTTTAATGGATTTAAAATCATGGGGGGGGGGGCTGAATTTTAAAAACGTTGGAATTGAATAATTATTTAAGAATAATTTTGAAAAAAATGGATTTAATTGAAATAATGAAAATATATTATTGGTTTTGGATTGAAAAGTCATAAAGTGATGAAAAGTCAAAGTTTGGTTTTGAAATTGAATTAGCATATTGAAACTGCAAATTGGGGAATTGAATTATAATGTATGATTGATTTTTAAATGATATTATTTTACCAATTTTAATGATTTATTGAGAACATGTGATCCTATGTAGTTGGTGTGTTATTTAAGACAATAAATATAGGATATTGATCCCCTAGAAATGGATTAATGTAGAAAACTCTAACAAAAACATTTTTCAGCATGATTATCCCTGATTGGATATTGGTGAGTCCTATTCAGCCTGAGCCTTAGGGAAATTTGTATATAAGTTTTTTCGTGATCACAGATTTGAGAAGTGTGAGAATCATATAGGTAGAAACTAATGTACTTCAGGGTTGTCGAACATGGTTCTTATACTGTATGTTTTTATTTTATATGATGTTGGTTGTAGAAATATTTTACTCATGACAAACTATTTATATAAATGATTTTGTATAAAATATTAATTTGGGACATGTATGAACTTTTTTCTATCTATCGAGAAGAAATAATGTTTTGTTTTAACTATGAAAATGACATTTTATTCCATTCCCCATTTTATTTAAATTTAATTTGCGATTGGTTTATTGTTATTGAATCTATTAAATAAAACTAGATGACACCCTACGAGGATTTATATCTCACACCTTTCATGACCAAACATATTGTGGCTTGAGATGGAACTACACCATGCCCACATCAATTGGCCAGGGTTTTAAAAAAAGTGTCAAATGTCATAAATATTATAAGAGGCCTTTTGCTAGTGTACCTAGACTCACAAACCAAACCATCTCAATACATAAGTTCAGAGGAATAAAGAAAAAGATGCAATATCTTGATTAATTACCATACATTAAAAACCTCTATGGAATAAAAAGATTACTACAATATAAACTAATAATTAAAGGGAAGAAATTCACACAAAACCAGAAAGATTTCTCAACCTAATAAAATCGAACAAGTAAATTTTGAGAGATCCCTACTCCGAATCACCATGCTCCGACCACCATACACAAAACAATGCACCATGTATCCCTAATATCCTCTGTAATCACTTCCCACATAACCCTTATCTTCATAAGAGATAAAACATGCATGAAAAGCCCATGTATGGGTCATTGCATATATATCTATTAGGATGCCCCAAAATCTAAGTGGGGGGGGGGGGGCAGTATGAGACCCCATAAGAATAAAAAAACAACCCATACCAATGAAAGAGAGTAATGAAATCCAATGACATAAATATAGATGTATATAAATATGTTCAAAAAAATTATCCCAGTTGATAAATAAAGTTGATCTCAATATCACACCCCATACGAAGAAATGAGTGCAAATAGTTCCTATAAGTCCAATAATGATTCCCAACATCTCGTGTGTCTTCCCGTAGAAACATCCATGTCAAGATGCACCTCTGAACATTACAACATAGTTGAGGGGCACAATCTCTAGGTAGAGGACCCATGCTATGGTATAACTGGAGGGTGACACTAAAAAAATAGTGGACATAAACCATGACTTTATAGGAGGGTTCCATTCAATATATATCTAGAGGACCCATGACATGTACCAAGAGGGGGTACCACTATGATGGTCGGTAGAGGACCTATGCCTAGCCTAGTAAGAGGTTCCCACTATAGTAGTTGGTTGAGGACTCAGGACAAGCTGAGCTAGAGGGTTTCACGTGAGTAGTTAGTAAAATACCCATGCATAGCCCAGCTTGAGGGTTCCACTATAGTAATCAAGGACCCATGCAATGATATCACAATAGGGTGGCAATCGAGTAGATAGGTAGTGGACCCATGCTCTTCCCATTAGGGTGTGCCAATATAATGGTCTGTAGTGTAAACATGTTGAGTATAGCTTGAGGCTTCCCCTATTTAGTCGGATGAGGACCATTGCCTTTACCAGTAACATGGTTCCACTCGGTGGATAGATAGAGGACTCATTCCTTTCCTCGTAGGAGGGTGACACTCTGATAATTGGTGATCCTTCTTGATCACTACCATCATTGATAATTGCCTAAATAAGAGTCATGTTTATAACATCTTGCATCATATATAAATAAACTACATAGGCCACCATCAAATTCAATATGGAAAAAACTAGGATAGGATACTCATAAGCACGAATCTAAGTCCATATGAAGGGGATATAAGAGTTAGAGGCTTCCTAAAAAGGAAGATAGGAGAAGACAACATATATGGGGAACCAAGAAACATTTTGTACCACTATGATGATTTTCTGTGTCCCTACCGATACACCTGTCACTTATCATGTATCCCTATATTGTGTGAAGAGGTATACATGACATGACTCAACATCACGGGGTCCGTCCCATGCTCCTAGATGTGTCCATGTATGAATGCTAATGTCCGTGTACTATAGTATATTGCGTGTTCTACAATATGGGGTCCTAATCATGTGCTCCTACCACACAACCTATCTACCTAGTAGTGCCACATAATGTGTTTCATAGCCACACAGTGTGTGATACTTAATTTTTTTTTTTAAAAAAACCAGTTTTTTGGCCAAAGGGGAACTACACAACATGTGTTCACCACTGTACAGGTTGTGTAGTAGGGTTTTCAATAGGATGTTAGATCTACTACATACATTCTATATCCACCTTCTCCTATGGATATATCGCCTCCATGCTACATAAAATTAGTGGTAAATCCATTTATTTTTTATTTTAATTCATCTTTTTGCTGAAAATGGATCTTTGTCAATCTATATAACTCCCGCAAACACCACACACGTCTCTTGTCACCCATAACACCTCACTGGATTCATGATCCAAAGTGGAATCCACCATATCCTTCAATACATCTGAAAAACATCATTGAACATTGTCCATTCATTTCCTAAGAAACCCTCTTGAATCATAGAGTTCAATTGGGCTAGATCCTGCCCGATAATGTCGAACCAAGACCCTATAGGACAATCAATGAAGTGTGTGAAGAATGAGTTGGGGAAAAGAAGCCAAATAATGGTGTAACAATATTTGGACAAACATTATTGGAAAAAAATTAAAATTGGGGATATTTGGGTGAGGACATGGTGTCATAAATAAATATTTAATAAATAATAAAAAATTAGTTCATGGGCACATGTGAAAGTTTTCAGTTGATGCATATTAAAGAATTAAAATAAATCATGGTCAAACAGTTTTACCAATAAGGAATAAATCCCCAGATTGACGAGTCCTACATAGATTTAGATCATTCTTCGACAATGAATGTTCTCACCAATGAATAAGATGAGTCTTTTCATTCACAACATCTTGATCTTACTGGATATGGATTTTCATTAACGCATGGTTATGATTCACCAATGAGAGGGTGGAATAACTCGTTTCAACAATCCCATGGTCATGCAGATTTACCTCATTATTCTTGCATAATGGAATAATTATATAGAGTTTCCAGTTTTAGGTGTTTAATTAAATATGTAAATTTATTTATTTATTTTAATTAAATGCACTTTCCAATGATCATGATATCCAAATGATCCCCATCCACAAATTTTAAGTCCCACCTACGGTATACATTTCATTCTGGAATCAACCATGGTCCACAATTTATGATATAAGATTCTTTTTAATATTTATCCATTTTTTAAGAAACCATATATGTGTAATATACAATATATCTAATATTTTTATAAAATTAATTATAAGCACTTCGGGTCTCAGAATCGAATGTCGTCTCAGTGCCTCACTCAAAAAATATATCTAGATATATTCCAAAGTATTATAAGGAAAAAATGGTCTATGTATTATTCCTTCATTCAAGATTTTTACCCCCTAAAAACTAAACAAAAAATGACGCTTAGGATATTGTGCACACATCTGGTTCTCCCACACACATGAGCTCTCATACATGCTCTTGTACTACTACAAAATGAGAACCAACTGGATAGTCCATCCATGCAGGGCCCTCTCCCACCGATTATCAATTTCCACAAGTTGATTCATAAAGGGGGATCCGTCCTAAATTTCCAAATCATCCCATTCAATAACATGCTTAGGGACATGCACAAACCTCCTCAGATGTGACACGTGGAAACATTCATGCATCCATTCCAACTATAGAGGTAGGGAGAGGTGATAACCAATATTTCCAACCCTATACAAGACTTGAAATGTCCCGATAAACCTTAGGTATAACATTCATCCCCAGTCAAATCTAAAAAATCATCATCATCGGGATAATCTTAATAAAACATGGCCCCCCCCTACTCGAAATCTAAGGGCCAATGTTGTTGATATGAATAATATTTGTGCCTACTCTGAGATGTCCCCATCCCCTCATAGATGACATGGACCTTCTCTATCATCAGTAGCACCATATTTTATCCAAGAAGAGATGTCTCAATGATCTCTATCCAACATAATAGTGATATGAAGGGTCTCCCATAGAGGGCTTCAAAAGGTGAAATTCTGAGAGCAAAGTGGTTTCTATTATTTATGGAAAAAAATAAGTTTAAATTGATTCTATTAGATCCAAATGAAGTTTCACATGATATCCCTCATCATATCCACTATAACTTATATATTATTCTCATTCTACCCATATTTCTAGGAGTAGAAGGACATACACATCCTCAACTAGGTCTTGAATGCCTCCCTTAGTCCTATCCACAACCATGATGTGAGACATTAATCATGGTTAGAGACAATAGTGTTGGGAACCCCATGAAGGTGAATGATCTGTCACACATACAACACACCCAAACAATCCATCAAAGTCTAATCCCTAAAAGAAATTATGTGTGCATACTTTATGAGTTGATCAACTACCATCCATATGGAATCATTGTATTTCAATATCCATAGAAGACCAGACAGAAAGTACCTAGATATTCGATCCCATTTCCACTTTTGGATCTCAATGGGATGCAACAAACCTATTGGAACATGGTGATCAGCCTTCACATACTAATAGGTGGGGAACTGAGAGAAAAACACATCCATGTTTTTTCTCATAATATCCAACAAAAGAATCCACTGAAGGCCTATGTACATATACCCCACACCTGGATGTAAAACCAATGAAGAAGTGTTAAAATCTCTAATCACCTCCTCACACATTGTGATTGGGACCACTATCCATCCCTAGAAAATTATGATGTCATTACCTCATTCAAAAATTCAATCTAGTGAGTCTTTTGAGGATATATGGTCATGAAATACCTCATAGTTGAGGTCTCCCAGCTGGGACTCTCTCACAAGCTTGTTAAGTGGAGGATTCAACACAATTGACTAAAGAAAATCATCACCCTCTTACTCAACCAGGGTTAGCTATAAAGGAGCAAACTATTGTGATGCCTCCTACACCAAATGAGCCTAGGAATTCCTTCTAAGAGAATATTTTACCACATTAAACTTCCCAAGATTATATACAATATAAATTTTATTTTAATATCAGAACTCCGACTAGAGCCTTTGTCTCATGTCCAAGTCTATGTATGTGAAGACATACCGGAAACTATGATGGTATGAGTAAACAAAAAAATCACTTAGAAGATAGTACCTATGCATCCTCCGAGCGAAGACTACTTCTTTTAGATCTAGGCCTTGATTCAAATAGTTCATATCATGGGTTATCAACTTCCATAGACCTTATACAATAATTGCCTATCTCTGCATTAACATGAATCTTAGCACATATCTTAAGGGATCAAAATACACTATGTACTCCTTGTCCTCCTCCAGTAGACTCAAAATAAGGGAACTTTTCAACCTCATCCTTAGCTCCTTGATGGATCTCTACCATATCCTAGTCTGGGTAAGTTGCTTCGGATTCCACATTAGAGTGGTAAAGGAGATGAACTCCTAGAGAAATCTACAAAAAACCTTTGGTAGTACCCTACTAAGACATGAAAATGTTATACCTCTAACATGATCTTGGGTGTCTCCCTAGAAATAACTATATTATTTTTCATCAGGTCCATATCTATCCCTAGCTCAAAAATTACATTACACAAAATTGAACCTTATGGATTGACAGAATCATTTTATGCAATCATTTTTAGATATAAATCGGCTTGTTTGTATAAATTAATTTATGAAACATTCCAAAATTTAATTTTTTATGTTTTATGGTAGGATATTGGTTTTGATAAAGAAATAATGAAAAAATAGATTTATTTAGTAATTTGAAACTCCTTCGCATGGTGCCACTTTGTAGTGTGGTGATACGCTGTATTTTCAAAGATATATTGATTATCCAACATAGTTAAGGACCAAATCTAGATCACATAAATGATGAAAAAAACTAAGATGGTAAAAAACTATTGGAAATAAAAATTTCACATCATATAAGTCATTTACACAACATGTAATTAGATATATTTGTACGATTTAACTAATTACACAATGTGACTAAAAATCACAACCCTACACATTACACATCATGTAAACCTGTTACACGATGTGTAAATTCTCAGAAAAGAAATAGGAGCGCTTTCTTTGATAGACATTTATGGTGTACATGCCTTTTGAAACACGTGGAAAACCCATTAAGACATGAAGCCCATTAATGGACATTTTTTATGCCCCAAAACTTCTTATATGCTTATAAGTAAGAGACTAGTGGTGGATTAAAGAGGATCGATCGACGAGGTAATCTTTAGACGATGACCTGTTATAGATTTATTTTCTTATTGTCCTTTTTTTTCATTATTCTATGATGTATCCCCTATATCAAATCAAATCAAATCAAATCACCCATCCATGTAGGGGTAGTTAATTTGAGTGATAAAAAAAGGGAGTCTCAACCTATGTTGCATTGATTGAGATTTTGCGTTTAAATGAAAAAAACTATCCTCTTTTTTTCTATATTCTATTGATATATTTATAGTTTTAATTACATCACATGATTATGTCGGGTTTTAATTCTATAAAATTTTAATTTCCTTGGTCGATGATAATTATCTCTATCTACTCAATTCTTTTTTATATACAATGGAATTTTCTAGGATTTATAGGTGAGTTCTTGATGATTGTCAGTGTGGGTGTGGAATTGTGAGAGGAACTATTGACTGTTAGGAATTAAAAATAACGGATCAAGATTTTCTCTAATCAAACAATAGGATCCACCACATCGACTCCCACATAAGAAGGAGAGTAGAAAAATCTTAGATTTTAGTTAGGTTTATTCTCACATTCACTGACTAGATGAGTGGGCATGAGGAATTGATTGATAAATACTTATCTTACCAAAAATAAAAAGAGGAATTAGTAATATTTTTAAGACCATGATTCAATATCCCTTGGTCTATAAAAACCCTCTCTAATCATCATCTCTCTCAATAGTTTTCAAATTGATAAAATTAATATATTTTCTACTTTCAATTTCACAACCCAAAATTTTAATCAACTTTTATTAAAATAAACAAAAAAGAGACAGCCCCATTTTTTGTGAACATCAATTTAGGAGACTACCTAGGTTCAACCAGTAGATTATAAATAGGTAATAAATTTTTTGTTTCAGTCCCCCATGATAGGCCTGAATCATGTATTTAGAACTAGATCCTTGATAGATTACCTTATAGCTGGGGCTCCCAAAGAAAATCTTAGACTCTTCTCAAGTGCTCTATATACCCCTACTCTAAAACAGAGTATATGAGAATTTCATAAAGGAATAAAACCAAAAAAATCCCATGATTGGTTAAAATATCTAGTTTTAAAAATCCATAAACATAGAACGGTCATTCTTCACATCGAGAGACATCACCAATAACTCATATTGTTCGTAGTGACAATGAAATGCCTGCATTTGAATATCAACCTCACGAAATCTCAACTAGGTGTAGCCGAACTAGAGTTTGATCATCACGAACCAAAATGTGCCTCAAAAATAATAAATGAGTTCATCAATCCTCACTAATAGATACTTTTTCTTTATCATGGCCTAGTTCAGGTGACTATAATCCCCATAGATTCCCAAGATCCCATATTATTTTTCCATGGAAAACACTAGATCTACCTAGGGGGCACATTAGGTATGATAAAACCCTTCTCTATATGGTCCTACAACAAAAACTGTAGCTCTCATAGCTAATAAGGTGCCATTTTATATGCCAAAAAAGATATCAGAGCAGTCCTGTGATGAATGGTTATATAAAAATCCATATCCTACCTCCAAGGTAGTCCCAAATCATCCTTAAAAAACACGCCTATAAAATCTTCCACAACTAAGGGAATATGTATGCTTGATGATAGTTTTTCATAAAGGGATACACTAACCTACTGATTGTTAATGTTCTGTAGCCTCTTAATTTCAAAACAAACTCATCCCAAAAATGAAATCTCTCTCGAACATAAAGGAGAACCCATCCCATTAGTGTAAAGACATATGAATCATATGTAGTGATATTCAATATGAGATATGATTGTGGAAAACCAATCCACACCCAATAGGATATCATGAGGTTCCATCATGATAAAAAAAGGCCCCACAAGAACCTATCTCCCCCAAGTGATAGGTTTCACTACCGGTAGATAAAAGATATAGGATAATAATTCCCCATAGAGACCTAAAGAAGAATCTATTCGGCTAAATAATATATTAGGAACCCTATATCTCAGACCATGAGTAATGATATGAATGAATGAATGAAACCTATGTCTACTATTACTGAAGAATGATTATAATAAAGACAAATAGTACCCCAAATCATCTCTTGTTCCATTGGGTTGTATGCCTCCATAGCTTGAAATTGTCCACAGACCCAACCGACAACTCTCTGAGCTAGACATGGGCCTCTTGGTGGTGGTGGTGGAAGGATCTCATAAAGTAATCCACTATCCATAGCTCTATTAGAATTGGTGCCTCAGAACCAACATCTTTTTAATTTATGATAAATTGAATTCCTGGTTTTGAATATTAATAATCTACTTGTCACATCATGATTATTCTTCTGTGTAACATAGTATGTGATAGTGTTCTAAGAGTAGCTTTCATAGTGAATGGTCATAATAGTTCCCTGCTATAATGAGAACCAAAAAGTTCTACGATACTATTCATGAATATATGTTATATAGCCAGATGATATCATTTAATGGACACAAATGATACATGATATCAGGGGTGGAAACTAAAAGGACATTGAGGACCCTTTTCGTAGTTTACACCTTTTGTAATATCTAGTATCGATATTATGAGAATAGAACCACCAGTAAGAAATCCACATTTCTACGTTTCATTGGATGTTCCTATCTATGGGCATGTGTATTGGTCCTTAGACATTAGGATTAATTTTAATGAGTATTATAAGAATCACACTTAGATGTATTAACAAAAACCATGACAATAGATATTCGAGACAAAGTAGGATATATTGGGTGCATCATGAGTAATATTACATTAATGAATAATGCAAGAAAATATTTATCCCTTGTGTTTATTAATGGAAGTTAATGTCTCATTCCCTTGGATGGAAATAATATATCCTAAATAAATCCATGACCATGGTGTTCTATAGGCATGTTGTATTTGCAGAAATCCAAATAAAGAGATATCGAGCATATTGGTTGATGGCATTGGCATGCAACCTACTTAGTTTTAGATATTCTAGTAATGGGATTATATTACTTGGTAAGTGTTCATATGGGGTGACATATCATCGCGACATTAAATTATTTCTATGTAGGTGCCTTGGCGTGTTGTTAGATGTTAACCTCATAATTTTGGCGGCTTTACCTAATCCCACAGAGAGAGAGTCCTAGCAGGTCACACAGTGAGTGTTTCCAGAATCTAAGTTAAATAATATATTATAAGTTATTATTTAATAGGTTGAATAAGTATTATTCCTATATGTGGTATAATAATTATTCATGTATTATTGATCTAATGTACATATTTATTTTCTTTTTCGTAAATATAATATTTATTTATTTATTAGTGAATAATGTAGTGAAATTTATTTAATAAATAAATAGACATTATTCAAGGCCGGATAAATATTGTGATGGAATGGAGGACAGTGTTTAATGATCTAGTGAATAATCATTATACTTAATATTATTTAATTAAATAGTATTTAATTATAATTTTCAAGATATGTGTGTGTCAAGAAAAAATAGTATTACTATTATTCTTTGACATGGGGTTTTTCTAGGATTAAATAATAAAAAGGGAACTTGTAAAATTATTTTATCTTAAACCTATCTATGTAAATACACAATGATATTATTTTCTCATTATCCTATTCGGTTGTGCACATAGATTCATGGAGAATCCTATTATACCTAAAGAGATACCTTCTCCAAGAATGACAACAAGAATGGCGAGAAATCCTCCTCCGCCGGATCACATAGAACACTTTGGAACCAATTCTCTAGGAGATCAATGCAGATGATGCAAGAAAAATGATCATCCATGCTAGCCCCTAGAGACTACTTCAATGACATATGAATATTATTTGAACACATGTAGGTCACCTCTAGAGGAAATATACACCTGGTTTCTACAACACAATGATGATTCACCGTATATCAATCTCTAGACATATCAACAAAAGAAATAATTCCTTACAGGTAATTATTTATCTAATTAATTTAATTCTAAAAAATATGTATCAATCTATCTCTCCATATTTCAGAACAATTATTCTTTGTCTATTTATTTGACTCCATTATGTGTATCACAATGATCAACATAGTATAGATCTCATATTGATAATTGATTATGAAAAAAATTAATTTCGGGCACCACCCATCGCATGATTCCACTACACCTGGAAGTAATATGTGGTATCAGAGGGAGGACATAATTGCTTATAATTTTTTAATATAATTGGTGTTTTAGGCATTCATTATTTAGTTTTTTCAATTCATGCTTAATCATTATTTTAATATGAATTTTCAAATCTATTTCTTCCTCATTCATTTATCATAGATTTAATTGAGGCATTTAATTTTTTATTTAAAATTATACCGATGAACTCATCCGAAGGATCCAAGGATTCTTCTAGGATAACATAGCAGTACATGTTGTGTAACTGACGTTACACGCTATATAGTTATGTTCAATGCACCATGAGTTAATTTTAAATTACTCAAACAATTTTCATTAATGACACATGGTGTATTTAATTATTATACCATGTGTAGACTGGGAAAGACTGGTGAACAATCAGTCAAACTACATGCCAAATGGAACATTAGACATGATGTGTTGTCCCTTTGCGTCAACAAAATGATGTGTATTCAATAGATGACCTAACTTATGGGTGAACATGTAACACAGAGTTGACATAGTGTGTGGCCCATTGGATGCACCATCTTCTACAAATTCTTTGAGGAATAAACTACATGCCGAGTCCCTAGGCAAGTGTCTCAGATAGATGGCGATCGGCGTACATTCCATGTATACTGGATCTACATGCATTGTACTTATACCAAGTAAAACATATTTAAAATTTAATTATTTTACTATGAAAATCCTGAGAAATGTACTAGCGTGTGGTCGTAAGGATAGGGCATGCCATGTGATAGGTTTTAATACACATAAATATTTAAATGTTTAATTAATATCTAAGTAATGTTCATGATATGCATATCATATAAGAGATATATTACAAGTTTTTACTCTATGTACATTTAATCATAACACATGATCGAAAAATCATGTAAATCATGTAATCATCTGGGAAGTACATGTTATTAAATTACGTGATAAGTCGTGTATACCATATGTGACAAGAGTAAAATAGTATATTAGTATAATACATGTTCAGTATATTTGGATAGGTTTTCACCATATTTCTTCCAAGATACATTTGTGTAAAAGGTTAATTTTAAATGAACTTATTTAATTTGTTTGAAATTATAATGGATGAAAATATCAAGTAATTTCATATAATGGTTAAGATAAAAGGATAAATTAATTAAAGATAATAATTAATTGATTTGAGCATAGTTTACATTAAATAAGAATGATTAAGAATTGAATGATACATTTATTAAATTCCTAATTCATTATGTGGTAGTGGATGATCATGAGTTAGGCCATACCTTTGTATGTGATTGGTTTCATTTTAATTTATTACTAAATTAAATTATTGGCCTATGTGGCCTCTCTTCACATTAATATATTGATCATACATGCCCATGGATTCTTTTATGTAAGCCCATTTTACCCCTCATCGTCATGTGAGTAAAACCATATGTAATGGATGGATCTCCCATTCTAGTGAAAGGAAGTTAAAGTTAGGAGCCAAGGAGAAACTAATCCAAGAAATATACAAAATTGGATAGGTGAAAAGATGTAAAAAAGAACCTCAAATCAGTTGATTATGTTTCTCCCCTAGGTTAGCTATTAATTTATCAGATTCTGGATAAGCTAAATATTATAATAATCTCATGATCATACCCCTTATTTTATTACAATCATTTTAATGGTTATTTCATTATGGATTTATTATCATGATCACATAATTAATGAATTAACAAGCATGAAAGATGGATTTAAAAAAACTGGCTTATGGGTAAATATTATCTAAGACATGGTTAATCAATTAACTAATCCCACTTAATATTAAAAATAATTTAATAAAGATAATAATTGGTAATTTACGCATAAAATATAAAACCCCTTAATAAAATATTAAGTTGGTATATCCTTCCCTTACTTTGGTAAGACTCGAATCATAGTTTAGAGTGATTGACTTTCCAAAGTTAGGGTGAATTAAATTGTTAATGAATTTCATCATGAGGTTTTGGGTTGACTTTACTTGTTTTACATGAATAGTTTACTTCTAAAGTAGGACATGGTGTAACTAAGAGGAAAAAGTTGAGGAAATCTAAATTAATTATTTTAGGATTGGGAAGTCCACTTAGCAGATCAAGGAACTATGAGTTAATGATGTTAGATTTTGGAATAGAGCGACCTTGCCCTTTGAAATATAACATCTCAAGATTTTATGAATAATTATACATAATAGTAATAGACATGGATCCTAATGTCCAGTGTCTTGTAAGACTAGGTATATAAAATAAAAAACATGGATCTAAATAAAACATTTCATTGTTTAATATTCAAATTGATCTTTTAACTTCCATTGTGTCCAAACATCGGTACAGGGTACCCTAGGGAACACATCAATAAAGGGATGTGATAAATATCCCAATAAGTTAATAACCATTAGAAAAAAGAATTGGCACATGGGATAGAATGTGTGACATGATGATATAAAAGTCATGTAACATATGGAATCATAACATATAAACATGGAATCATATACATATATATGAAGTTTTAATTATGTTGTAGTAATAGAAAACATGATTTTATCATGAGGCAAGGCTAATCACCAAGGCCATTTCACATGGTAGCACAATCCAAGGCTAACCGCCAAGACCGTCACACATGGTAGCACACGCCAAGGCTAACCGCCAAGACCATCACACATAACATCTCATGAGACTAAAATTTACCCAATGAAATGGAGATCAATCTGGGCGCACCCATCATAAATTTTCATGAATATGTTTTCCACCTAAATAATCGTACCTAATCAATATTACATAAATATAAGGGTTACCCATGGAAAGAATTGGGTACCATAATCATTACATAAAGCATAACAAATATACGTATCATTGAAGTGTCTATGAAAGAATGGAACTAAAATATACATGTACCTTCATATGGTAAAATAGTCATGTATCACTGTAATTTATGTCAATTATAATTCATAACATGAAATAAATGTATTTAAGAAATTTTAGCATTAAAACATTTTTGTGATGTTTTAAGGAAAATACGGTTGAGCCTATAAAATAAAAAAGGGAAAAATCCTTTATATAAAAAAATAAGAGAACCAAAAAGGTTTTAATAATAAAAGAGACTGATTTTATAAATAAAATGGTGTCTTAAAATAGAATATACATTTCACTTGAAATCAGGTAAAAATTCGGGAGGTTCCCTCAAAACTGGTTTTCTTATCAGGAGGTATTGAGGAGGGGATCACATAAAATCATATATATATCCACATAAGATAATGGGAAAAGGGTCATGAATCATGATTTTTTACATATAAACAGAATTTATAAGATGAAAATAAACATAATTAAAGATTTAATTTTGGTAAAAAGAGAGTAAGCATAACCCGAAAGAATAATGGAGGTTCATGTAGAATCCCTTATGGATTATCGGCATGGTAGAAGGTGTACTTAAGAGGTAATAAGGAGATATAAATGGGTTTCTAATCACATATAAATCATTATGGTAGTATTGGTGAGTTGAGAAATCATACCCCATCATTACTTATTACACTTAAAATGGAATAACAAAGAGGACATTCTTGAATAAACGTTAAATATAGAGGATCCCTTACCTTAAGTCTTATTGTGTTCTCCACTTGATATTAATGACCTGAATAATCAAATTAGGTTCTTTAATTTATAATTATAGAGAAAATTATATAATTAAAGTATTTATTATACCCTTTTTAATTTAATTCATGATCTTTTTTATGAGTTAAGAGGTTCAATTTCATTGTTCAGGTCTGTTTGTTTTCTTGGTTTTTACAATCAGTTTACTTATTTTCATGAAGGAAGTATCATGTATAATGGGGATGGTTGCCCAGAATTGGAGTTATATTTTATTATTTAACATCCATAAGTTTACATGATTTTAAATTTAATTTAGTTACATTGAGTGAAGTTGAATCATTCTATAAAACATTAGTGATAACCTTTTGGGTTAGTCGGTGATTTTGTCACAACGAACACATTTTGATTTATAAATCAAAACCATGTGTACAATGTGATTAAAGAACCATATGTGATATAAAGTACATATATTATAGATTTGTTCAACCATGGAATTGGTTTCTTGACCATAATTGAATATGGAAATAGAAATTGATAACCCATCATCCTTGATTGTGATAAATTAACACATCTCAGATGATGTTTTCATTTCTTTCATATAAAATAAGGGGAAAGGATATATGATAATGATTTATACCATTAGAATAAAAAGATATAATACATTTATGGTACTAGATATTTCATACCATTTTGACGAGGAGAGGTTAGGAAAGAAAGGATAACAAAGGAACATGACATGAAAATGAAGGAGAAGAAAAGATGAATTTACCTCTTGATTTAATCTTCCTTGAGAGCCTCTTAAGGGGAGAAGATTTGGTCTTTTGAAGAGACTAAGGGATATTTGAAGTGGGTGAAGGAGCTTGGGGATAGACTTGGGTTGAATTTAGGTACGTCACAAGGTTTGAGAGGAGTGAAGAGAGGAGGAGAGTGTGGGTATTTTTTATAGTGGAGGGGAGGATGGTTTTCATAATATTTTAATCATTATTTTATTGTTTTTCCATAAGACAAGAAGTAGATATGATTAATGTGACCAAAAATAGTAATATTTTCATGTGAGTTTGAACAAATAGACATTTAAATCATCCATGTCTCAAGCATGATGCATAAATTCTGGTTTTATCATTTATCGTGAATTATCATATTTTACAATTCATAGCAAATTCAATTATTTTAGAAAAACCCCAAAAATCTACCATAATAATTTTTTGATAGGTAGAATACAAAAATTAAATCCATTTATCAAAAATAATTTTCAATATATGATTAAATTAATTATTAATTAAAATCATAATTTACTTGAAAAATAAAGATTTAAAAACTACAACTGATTCTATAATACATTCAAAAATTCTATAAGATGTTATAAAAATATCTTAAAACCATTGTAAATAAATTTATTAATTTATGTACACCATTTAGGAAAATAAATTCTATTTTAAATTAATTAATTAATTATAATTAATTATTTATGACTTAATAAAATACCAATACTTTTACTATGGTCATATTATTACTTCCAAGATGCTTGAATATTATTTGTACATTCAAGGGTGGCGTTACTATTCATTTGGATGATTCACTATTCATAAAGGTCATATTACTATTCATAAGGGTAGGTTACTATTCACCAAAAAAATTATGTATGTCTTATCATATTCCAAACATCTAACAAGTCACAACCAGGTAATTCATATTTTCAAAATTTAAAACAGAGAAGTGAAAATATTGTGATTAAAGGTCTCATATTACTTAGTAGTTCATTATTTTGTGATTTCATGTGATGAAATAATTATAAGAAGGGAATTTACATTGATAAAACATTGGGTTGTTACATTGTTCCCCCTTTATAAAATTTCACACACAAAATGTTTTTTCATTCTAGGCCATAAATAGGTGTGGGTACTTTTCCTCCATTTCCTCCTCCAGTTCCCATGTTGCATCTTCATAC
The DNA here is from genome assembly GCA_963277665.1 of Viscum album. NCBI lineage: Eukaryota > Viridiplantae > Streptophyta > Magnoliopsida > Santalales > Viscaceae > Viscum > Viscum album. The sequence goes on along the minus strand of OY728130.1, from coordinate 698,434,054 downwards.
TTGTGGTTCCACCACATTACATTGACTAGGTGAGTAATCTTGTTATGTATAGATTTATATTAATGATCCAACGTTATCACTGGCTTCTCCTTATCAGAATGATCATCCTCATACTGTACCACCTCTGAAGAGAGTACATGTGAAGGATCTGGTATGTACTTCATTAAGGGGGATATGTTGAAGCAATCATGTACTTTAGACATGGTAGGTGGAAGTGCCAGTCGATAGGCCACAGCTCTAACATGATCAAGGATCTATAAGTGGCTGATATACCTGGTATATATCTTTCCTTTGTTACCAAACCTCATGACCTTCTTCCATGGAGATATGAATAGAAATACCACGTCTCCAACATTGAACTCATGGTCCCATCGACGATTGTCTGCATAAATCTTTTGTTGACTTTGGGCTACATTGATGTGCTTCTTAATGGTTTTCATCTTCTCCACCATTTATTATACCGTTACAGTTCCTAGCAGCTAACTCTCTCCAACATCATCCCAACACGCCGGTGTTCTGCACTTTTTCCTATAAAAGGCATCTTATGGTGCCAATTGGATACTCAAGTGGAAACTATTATTGTTAGAGAAATTGATCAGTGAAAGACATTGGTCCCATACTCTATTGAAGTCTATATAACCTTCTCTAAACATATCTTTTAGTGTCTGAATAGTTCAATTATATTGGCCATAATTTTGATGATGATATGTTGTGTTGTAGTTCAGTTTAGTGTTAAGAGCATGTTGGAGACTTTTCGAGACCTTATAGGTGAATCTCATATCTCTATCTGATACAATAGATATTGTTACTCCATGTGACTTTACCACCTCTTTGATATATATATTTGAATGTTGACCCAATGAGAAGTCCTCTCTGATTGTGACAAAGTGAGCTATCTTTTTAAGACAATCCACAATAACCCATATAACATTGTTTCCTCTGGATGTTATTGGAAGTCTAGTGAAAAAGTACATGGTGATGTTCTCCCCATTCCTTAAAGGTATGGGTAGTGGTTTTATAATCCCCTTATCCTTCTCCCTTTCAGACTTCACTTGTTTACATTCAAGGTACTTTGATGTATATTCAGCAATATCCTTCTTCATATTGTCCCAGAAAGAGTTCTCTTGGAGATCTCGACACATCTTTGTGCTCCCTAGGTAAATAGGGAAGGTTGAGCTATGTGCGTCATTCAAAATCTCCTTCTTTATCAATAGATTGGATGACACACATAATCATGACCCAAATAATACAACTCCTTCATCAATCATGTGATCTCAGAGGACATCCCATTTTAATGCCTTACACACTTTTATGAATTTCCACATCTTTTCTTTGAGAATCCATTATTTTCTCCATGAGGGATGGTTGAGTGATCAATTGAGAAAGGATTGATGATGTTACTCATTTAATGATCTCCATTCCCATAATTTACAAATCTAAGAAGATCAGATCCTTTTCAATTATCATCATTGATAAATATGAAGGGTCCTTTATACTTAGAGGTTCATCCAACTTATTTGCCTTATCGGGATGGTAGTGGATTGAGAAGTCAAAATCTATGACATACTATAACGACCCATACTTTAAATACATTGTTAATACTTCAAAATTGAAGCACACTTATTACAACATATGACAAAACCACAAAGGACCATATAGGTATAGTGTCTTTAGAAACTGGGAAACATAAACAACTGGTTCATAAATCTTCTACAGTGTCTCCCATTTATTTCATCATATCTAGGGTACCTTTTAGCGTATTCTACTTAATATCCATCTTCCTGACCTGGGGAAAAGAAAACATAAAAGGGTGAGCTCAGATGCTCAGCAAGGGCAAATAAAGGAAATAAAAATCATATCATATCTTTTTGAAAATCATAACCTGCAAAAGAGATCATAATATCTTAACATGGAATAAATCATAGAAGTGAAAATGAGATCCCCATAATCATAACATAAAACTTGAAACTTTGTGGCATGCACAAATAATCATGGAACATCATTTCTTGTTAGTCGTGACTCATTGCCAAGACTATCTTAGTGGACAGAGTCCCTTTCTGAACCGAGTCACCCTCGTTCCAGTCCTGTTTCACTGAACCGGTATAACCTACCGTTCCAGCCATGTCTATCTCATGAGATATAAAATCTTTACCCAATTCATTGGAGGGAGATATAGGTCCCACCCATCTTATAATGAATCCTTTCTTATGTGTGCCACATAATCATAAACCATACATCATAGCGTAACCCATGTAATAAAAATGGAATTCTTAAACAACATGACATCATAAAACAATTCATATAAGATAAAGGAATTCATAAAAATATTTCCATCACAACATAATCAAATCCATGTAATAATAGGGATAAAAACAGAACCCTTTTATTATCTTAGATGGAAAATAATTTTGATAAAATACTTGAACTCAATTCTTGAGGAAAATATCCTTTCTACTTCAAAAACATTTTTCCTTTCATAACATGTCATACGACTTTAAAATAAAAGAAGATGATTAAAAATAAACTTGAAAACTTGTAAAGGAAGCTTCTTGGAAATAATGTTTTAAAAATCCATTCATGTCGTATAAGTTAAAAAAACATTCTTCTCGTACTTTTGTCGGAAAAGTCAAAAAAGTACCTCGTACGAAAAACGACAAAAGATTCCTTTCATATCCTTTACTAAAAATTTACCGAAGGGTAAAATTGAATATAAACTATTGTATAAGGATATAAATATTACATATTGAGGAAACATGGATGTGGATGATAAAATACACCCCCAGTAAATGCCAAAGTATAAACAATCTCGGATAAAAATGAGATTGTGATATTTTCCCTTACCTTAGGTCCGATTTGCTTTGTACGTGTCCAAAGCTCCTGTATAATTGTTTAAATAATGTTATTGACTTATTCCAGAATCATACATATTGATATGATATCATATATGGTCATATTCTTAGCTTCTTGTTAGTAATATTTCATTGTTACTTGTTACTCGGGTCCTTATTGCCTTTTGTTCTTATGCGTGTTTTGCCGAATAAATTCTTATTCTTCTTTTAAGGTTATAGATACCTTATATCCAGAATGTTATTAGTGTAACATATATCATATTTATTCATTCAATTCATTTATATAATTACTATGTAATGATGATCATGTAGAACGAGTCGCATCACATCGTGGAGACGGTATTCTGTACGTACGCACGAGTGATGATATCGTTCCTATGATCGTGGAACTGTATTAGAGTATATATATATATTATTTCAGTATCAATATTACTTTATAATAATCATAAATAGTTACTCATTACACCATTATACCCATCCTTGTAAGGTGATGGTGGAAAATAGATTACACCACGGCGTGGAGACGGTATTCCGTACGTACGCACGCGCGGTGATTTCATTTTTCCGTAGGATGGATAGAAGGTGAATTAGGGTTGTTTCATATTTATAATAACATATAAGTATGTAAGTAATACTGATGTTATTACTTTATCATGAAAAAACTAAAGAAGAAGAAGTTGAAGAAGAAAGAAATTGAAAAGATCGGTAATGGATATTACCTCTTCTTTGGAACGCCTCTTTGAATCCTCCACTTAGGGAACTAAGATTGGCCTTTGAAGAAGACCAGGACCTCTAGGATTATTCTAGGGAAGTGGAGAGGAGAACATGGCAGGGGTTGGCCGAGCTTGAGTGCTCAAATTGGTGTGAGGAGGAGGGGGAGGAGGTGCGCTTTTATAAGGGAGGAGAGGGGCACCTTAGGAATATCTCAAAATATTATTTTATATTAAAGTCAAGATCGGTTTATAATGGTTCCAAAGGGTCTTATTTCGAAGATAAAGTGGGGATGGGTCGAAATACTATCAAACAATATGATTTAGACAAGTTTATGGTATTATTTTAACCTTATCAATTAAATTTAACTCTAAGTTAAATAATTTCACTTTTACCGTGTCTTTTTGTTTTCTTTCACTATATGGTTAATACACTTACTATAACATGCCAAACGAACCCCAAATTGTATATTATTAATATATATATTCTTATCTAAGTCATTCGGCCGAACCTTAGATTTTTAGGAATAAGATAACAATTAATAATATAATATTTGATTTAAAAACTATTTTGTGTCAATTTTGACACTATTTGAAATATGATTTTTGTGAAAGTCATAACAGAATTATATGTTCGAAAAAAGTTTATTATATCAACACTAATATATCATAGTAACCTAGAAAATTAGTGGAATTCATAAAAAGTCTCAAATTACTTTTATTTTGGTGTTTATAACATCAATTATGTCAATATTTCATTAATAAGATAATTACTGCATCATCATTGTGTCATAAATAAATTAAATTATTTAATGTATAAAAATTACAAATAAAATACCATTATGTAGGATATCTTTTTAGCTTTCTAATTAATATTTATAGTTGAATTTAGCTTATGTATAACCCCATATTAAAAATTATTTACTTATTAAACATTGATTTTCACTATTTTAACCCTTCTTTAAATAAATTAATAATAATTGTCCTAATCTAACCCAAGTGGGCCTAAATGGTCATATTTTATTCCTAAGTTTGTTTTTGGTCGAATTAAACTTATCCAATAGAATTAGGACATGTGTTAGGGTAATAGTAATGTCATTTTTACCCCTATTTACTATTAACCGCGGTAAAAAAAGTAAAAAGTTACTATTCACCAAAAAATTATTTTTATCTCATTGAACCACATTTTACTTACTGATATCAACTGTGTCTGTCGGATTTTCAAAATTCCATTCACAGAAGCGGTAAAATTAAATTTTATTCAAAAATTTAGTTTTTAACCTACCACTTAGTGGTTTCACTATTTATCAAAAATTGAATGTTTTCAGAAAAATACCAAAATTTCACCCTAGGCTAATTTCGGTATTCCGAATCCAAAAATGAAGTCCATTTTGAAAAATAAAATTTATAAAATTTCAAAAAGTGGTTATTACTATTCATAACGGCTAGTTTTAATAATATTTTAATAGCATATCGTTGTTTAGTGAAACTCGGTATTGCGTACGACGCAAGCTATCGAGGAAGGTCGTGATTGCGTGTAAAGTATGTCAAGCAAGTGTGTAGTGAAAGATTCCTTTGATGATATATAAAAAAAATATTACTCATAAAAATCTCAGGTGTTACATTCTACCCCCCTTAAAAAGAATTTCGGCCTCGAAATTCGTCACTTTGTAACAAACAGATGAGGATACTTCTCCCTCATCATATCCTCAAGATCCCATGTAGATTCTTCAAGTTGGTGGTTCCTCCATAAAACTTTCACCAAGCGAGTGGTCTTGTTTCGTAGGACTTTTTCGCTACGATCCAGAATCCTTATCGGCTGTTCTTCATAAGAAAGATCTTGCTCTAGTGGTACAACTTCTGAGCTGAGTACATGTGAAGGATCTGGTATGTACTTTCTTAGGAGAGATACATGGAACACATCGTGAACTTGAGAGAGATTCGGTGGAAGCGCCAATCGGTAAGCTACCTTCCCAACACGATCCAGTATTTCCAAAGGACCGATATATCTAGGGCTCAACTTCCCCTTCTTTCCAAATCTCATAACCCTCTTCCAGGGAGATATTCGTAAGAACACTTTATCACCCACTTCAAACTCTAGGTCTTTTCTTCGGTTGTCGGCATAACTTTTCTGTCGACTCTGAGCTGCTCTTATGTGTTGTTGAATAGATCTGACCTTTTCTGCCATTTCATCAATGAGATCAAGTACTAATAGCTTTCTTTCCCAAACTTCATACCAGCAAGTTGGAGTCCTGCATTTCTTTCCATAGAGAGCTTCATAAGGAGCCATCTGAATACTGGAGTGAAAGCTATTATTATAAGAAAATTCCACCAAAGGTAGGTGTTGATCCCAACCTCCTTTGAAATCCATAGAGCAAGATCTCAACATATCTTCTAGGGTTTGAATTGTTCTCTCAGACTGACCGTCTGTCTGGGGATGATAAGCAGTGCTGAAACTCAACTCTGTATCCAGAGTATGCTGAAGACTTCGCCAGAAATTCGAGGTAAATCTCGGATCCCGATATAATAGAAAGTGGTACTCCATTCAATCTTACCACTTCCTTTACATATATCCTGGCAAGCTGATCTAGAGAGAAATCCTCTCTAATAGCAATGAAGTGTGCAGACTTTGTAAGATGATCAACTATGACCCAAATAGCATTATTGCCTTTGGATGTTTTAGGAAGTCCTATGACAAAGTCCATAGTGATGTTTTCCCATTTCCATTCGGGTATGGGTAATGGTTGTAACATCCCCTTATACTTCTGTCTCTCAGCTTTAACTTGTTGACAAACCAAGCATCGAGAGACATATTCAGCAACATCTCTTTTCATGCCATCCCACCAGAAGTGCTCTTTCAGGTCCCTATACATCTTCGTGCTTCCAGGATGAATAGAGAATGATGAACTATGAGCCTCATCCAGCAGCTCCTTCTTTAATTCGGGGATGGGAGGAACACAAACCCGATTCCTGAACTTTATTATCCCATCACAATCAAGGTTGAATTCCAGAATATTTCCCACCTTCTTTTGTAACTCGACATCTTCTTTCTGTGCCTCTTTAATCTTCACATGTATAGATGGTTGAACATTCATTTGAGAAAGATAATATTTTTCCCCTTCCTTTATAATTCCAAGATCCATCCTTTGTAAATCCATAAATATTGGATCTTTTGTGATCCTCATCATGGATAAACTAGCATGGTCTTGTCGACTTAATGCATCTGCCACCTTGTTTTCTTTCCCAGGGTGGTAATGGATTGAGCAGTCGTAATCCTTAATCAGCTCCAACCATCTTCTTTGACGCATATTCAACTCCTTTTGTGTGAAAATATACTTTAAACTTTTATGATCAGTATAAATATCACACCTTTCACCATAATGGTAATGCCTCCAAATCTTTAATACAATGATTACCGCAGCCAACTCCAAATCATGTGTTGGGTAATTTTGCTCATGGATTTTCAACTGTCGTGGGGCATAAGCTATCACCATATCATTTTGCATAAGAACACACCCCAATCCCTTCTTGGATGCATCACTATAGATCACAAACCTTTCTCCACTACAAGGCAGTGTGAGCACAGGTGCACTGGATAACCTTATTTTCAACTCCTTGAAATTCTCATCACATTCCTCTGTCCAAACAAACTTAAATCCTTTCCGAGTCAACTTGGTGAGTGGATTAGAAAATCGTGAAAAATCTTTTACAAAACGTCGATAATATCCAGCCAAACCAAGAAAACTTCAGATCTCAGTTACTGTTGTTGGTCTTGACTATATTTCGATAACCTCTGTTTTTGCTGGATCCACAGATATCCCCTCTTTTGAGATTACGTGACCCAAAAATGCAACTTTTTGAAGCCAAAATTCACACATGGTAAATTTGGCATAAAGCTTCTCCTTTCTCAGGGTCTTCAATATAATTCTCAAGTGATCTTCATGCTCTTCCTTGCTCTTTGAATAGACAAGAATATCGTCTATAAAGACTACCACAAATTGATCAAGATAGTCTCTAAAGACTCTATTCATTAGATCTATGAAGATAGAAGGGGCATTAGTAAGACCAAATGGCATCACTATAAATTCATAGTGTCCATACCTTGTACGGAAAGCCATCTTTGGTATATCCTCCCTTTTGACCATTAATTGATGATACCCTGAACGAAGATCAATCTTGAAAAGTATTGAGCTCCGCGTAGTTGGTCAAATAAGTCATCAATGCGTGGGAGAGGATATTTGTTCTTGATAGTGATCTTGTTAAGTTCTCGATAATCAATGTAGAGTCTCATTGATCCATCTTTCTTCATAACAAATAGAACAGGTGCTCCCCAAGGTGACGCACTAGGGCGTATGAATCCCTTATCAAGATTCTCTTGGAGTTGCTTCTTCAATTCCTGCAACTCAATTGGGGCCATTCTATAAGGTGTCTTTGAAATTGGAAAAGCAGCCGGTACGAGTTCTATTGAAAACTCAACTTCACGATTTGGTGGAAGACCCGGTAATTCCTCCGGAAAGACATCATCAAACTCCCGTACAATGGGCATATTCTTAATCGTGAGTTTCTCACCAACCATTTTAGATAAATAACCTTTATTTAGTGGAATCAATACCCATAAGATGGAATAAATTTCCACTGGAAGGTTATGTTCATCCTTGCATTGATAGACGATCGTAGATTGATCTGAAATATGAAATGTGACTTCCCTTCTTTGGCAATTGATATGAGCTCCATGTAGAGAAATCCAATCCATGCCAAGAATCACATCAAATTCCACTAAAGGAAGGATCACAAGATTTGCAAGAAGCACTTTCCCACAAACTTCGATCAGAGAAGAATTATAAACTTTTGATGCGACTGTTGTGCCATTAGGTGTTGTCACAGCTAACTCAACATCTAATTGTTGAGGTAATACGATGATACCCTTAGAAAATTTTTCAGAAATAAAAGAGTGGGTGGATCCAGAATCAAATAAAACATTTTCTACTTTAGAGTGGACGGTAAGTGTACCTTTCACCACTTCGTTATCGTACTCCACATCGCTGACAGAAATTGCATGTGACTTTCCTGTGTCTTTAGCCTTAAGATTTTGTTGACGTCGACCATCATCATCAACCCTTGGATTTGGGCATTGATTGGAATAATGCCCCATCTCCTTGCACTTGAAACATTGAAGTGTAGTAGGTTCATTCTGTGTATCCCTTCCTTTGTTTGCATCATTAGACATCTTCTTCCCATTGTCGCGGCATTCAAATTCCCGATGACCTTCCTTTCCACATTTAAAACATTTACTTGTCCCTTTAAGACAACTCCCTCCATGTTTCTTTCCACACTTTGAGCATAAGGGAAAGCTCATCTTCTTTTCAGTGTGCTCTTTAGATTTTCCTTTGAATTCCATCTTCCTCTTCTTATCAAACCCATGTGACTGATGGGTTACTCCAATCTCCATCTTGACTTTGAGAGCACATCGAACGATTTCCTCGTAGCTATTGAAGTCCCTTATGGCTAACGCCCTTCGAAGACTTGGTTTTAAGCCACTAAAGAATCGATCGATCTTACTCACAGGTTGGATAATAATACCAGAAGCGTACCTTGCAAGTCTTGTAAAATTTTCTTCATAGGTACCAACAGATTCATCATCCCTTTGCTTCAGTTCAAGAAACTCTTTCTCCATCTTTGTTCAGAGAATACGAGGGAAGTAATTATTGAAAAATAAGTTCTTGAACTCGTCCCATTCCATATACTCAATTTCATCCCTTTGCCTCGTATTCTTAATAAGATTCCACCATTGATCAGCATCTCCTTCCAAACGATACACTACTAGGATGACTTTATCATGTTCAAAAAATTGAAGAACTGAAAATATCTTTTCAGTAGTACTAATCCATTTTTCAGCAACTAATGGATTAGTAGACCCGCTGAAAGAAGGTGGACGCTGCCTCATGAAGGATTCAACAGAATGTTGCTCCTTCCTTTGCTCGTTTGGAAGTCCTGCATGATTCATAGCTTGAGAAAGTTGTGTGAGCATGGCTACAAGATTTTGCATTTCAGCTCCCATATCATTTGGTTGCTCAGGGGGACAATCATTGCATTGCCCATCGCATTCCGCATTAACACGGTTCCTTCGGGTTCCATCCATTGACTAAAACCAAGAAGAATAGTGTGAGAAACACTAATTATAATAGGAAAACCACATAATAAAGGATAAAATTTCACACTTAAGGTCTTATCCTAGGGTATTCATGGCCATTTCTAAAAGAACTAAGATTGTGTTCTATGCTTAGACTTATCCTTAGGGTTCTTACTAAGGCTTTCACATCCTAGTTTCCAAAGGTTGACTATAACCTCCCTCTGATACCAACTATAACGACCCATACTTTACATACATTGTTAATACTTCAAAATTGAAGCACACTTATTACAACATATGACAAAACCACAAAGAACCGTATAGGTATAGTGTCTTTAGAAACTGGGAAACATAAACAACTGGTTCATAAATCTTCTACAGTGTCTCCCATTTATTTCATCATATCTAGGGTCCCTTTTAGCATATTCTACATAATATCCATCTTCCTGACCTGGGGAAAAGAAAACATAAAAGGGTGAGCTCAAATGCTCAGCAAGGACAAATAAAGGAAATAAAAATCATATCATATCTTTTTTAAAATCATAACCTGCAAAAGAGATCATAATATCTTAAAATGGAATAAATCATAGAAGTGAAAATGAGATCCCCATAATCATAACATAAAACTTGAAACTTTGTGGCATGCACACATAATCATGGAAAATCATTTCTTGTTAGTCATGACTCATTGCCAAGACTATCTTGGTGGACAGAGTCCCTTTCTGAACCGAGTCACCCTCGTTCCAGTCCTGTTTCACTGAACCGGTATAACCTACCGTTCCAGCCATGTCCATCTCATGAGATATAAAATCTTTACCCAATGCATTGGAGGGAGATATAGGTCCCACCCATCTTATAATGAATCCTTTCTTATGTGTGCCACAAAATCATAAACCATACATCATAGCGTAACCCATGTAATAAAAATTGAATTCTTAAACAACATGACATCATAAAACAATTCATATAAGATAAAGGAATTCATAAAAATATTTCCATCACAACATAATCAAATCCATGTAATATTAGGGATAAAAACAGAACCCTTTTATTATCTTAGATGGAAAATAATTTTGATAAAATACTTGAACTCAATTCTTGAGGAAAATATCCTTTCTACTTCAAAAACATTTTTCCTTTCATAACATGTCATACGACTTTAAAATAAAAGAAGTTGATTAAAAATAAACTTGAAAACTTTTAATGGAAGCTTCTTGGAAATAATGTTTTAAAAATCTATTCATGTCGTATAAGTTAAAAAAATATTCTTCTCGTACTTTTGTCGGAAAAGTCAAAAAAGTACCTCGTACGAAAAACGACAAAAGATTCCTTTCATATCCATTACTAAAAATTTACCGAAGGGTAAAATTGAATATAAACTATTTTATAAGGATATAAATATTACATATTGAGGAAACATGGATGTGGATGATAAAATACACCCCAGTAAATGCCAAAGTATAAACAATCTCGGATAAAAATGAGATTGTGATATTTTCCCTTACCTTTGGTCCGATTTGCTTTGTACGTGTCCGAATCTCCTGTATAATGGTTTAAATAATGTTATTTACTTATTCCAGAATCATACATATTGATATGATATCATATATGGTCATATTCTTAGCTTCTTGTTAGTAATATTTCATTGTTACTTGTTACTCGGGTCCTTATTGCCTTTTGTTCTTATGCGTGTTTTGCCGAATAAATTCTTATTCTTCTTTTAAGGTTATAGATACCTTATATAGAGAATGTTATTTGTGTAACATATATCATATTTATTCATTCAATTCATTTATATAATTACTATGTAATGATGATCATGTAGAACGAGTCGCATCACATCGTGGAGACGGTATTCCGTACGTACAGACGAGTGATGATATCGTTCCTATGATCGTGGAACTGTATTGGAGTATATATATATTATTTCAGTATCAATATTACTTTATAATAATCATAATTAGTTACTCATTACACAATTATACCCATCCTTGTATGGTGATGGTGGAAAATAGATTACACCATGGCGTGGAGACGGTATTTCGTACGTACGCACGCGCGGTGATTTCAATTTTCCGTAGGATGGATAGAAGGTGAATTAGGGTTGTTTCATATTTATAATAACATATAAGTATGTAAGTAATAATGATGTTATTACTTTATCATGAAACAACTAAAGAAGAAGAAGTTGAAGAAGAAAGAAATTGAAAAGATCGGTAATGGATATTACCTCTTCTTTGGAACGCCTCTTTGAATCCTCCACTTAGGGAACTAATATTTCTCTTTGAAGAATACCAGGACCTCTAGGATTATTCTAGGGAAGTGGAGAGGAGAAAATGGCAGGGGTTGGCCGAGCTTGAGTGCTCAAATTGGTGTGAGGAGGAGGGGGAGGAGGTGCCCTTTTATAAGGGAGGAGAGGGGCACCTTAGGAATATCTCAAAATATTATTTTATATTAAAGTCAAAATCGGTTTATAATGGTTCCAAAGGGTCTTATTTCGAAGCTAAAGTGGGGATGGGTCGCAATAATATCAACCAATAGGATTTAGACAAGTTTAGGGTATTATTTTAACCTTATCAATTCGATTTAACTCTAAGTTAAATAATTTAACTTTTACCGTGTCTTTTTGTTTTCTTTCACTATATGGTTAATACACTTACTATAACATGCCAAACGAACCCCAAATTGTTTATTATTAATATATATATCCTTATATAAGTCATTTGGCCGATCCTTAGATTTTTAGGAATAAAATAACAGTTAATAATATAATATTTGATTTAAAAACTATTTTGTGTCAATTTTGACACTATTTGATATATGATTTTTTTGAAAGTCATAACAGAATTATATGTTCGAACCAAGTTGATTATATCAACACTAATATATCATAGTAACCTAGAAAATTAGTGGAATTCATAAAAAGTCTCAAATTACATTTATTTTGGTGTTTATAACATCAATTATGTCAATATTTCATTAATAAGATAATTACTGCATCATCATTGTGTCATAAATAAATTAAATTATTTAATGTATAAAAATTAAAAATAAAATACCATTATGTAGGATATCGTTTTATCTTGCTAATTAATATTTATAGTTGAATTTATCTTATGTATAACCCCATATTAAAAATGATTTACTTATTAATCATTGATTTTCACTATTTTATCCCTTCTTTAAATAAATTAATAATAAATGTCCTAATCTAACCCAAGTGGGCCTAAATGGTCATATTTTATTCCTAAGTTTGTTTTTGGTCGAATTAAACTTATCCAATAGAATTAGGACATGTGTTAGGGTAATAGTAATATCATTTTTACCCCTATTTACTATTAACCGAGGGAAAAAAAAGTAAAAAGTTACTATTCACCAAAAAATTATTTTTATCTCATTGAACCACATTTTACTTACTGATATCAACCGTGTCTGTCGTATTTTCGAAATTCCATTCACATAAGTGGTAAAATTAAGTTTTATGCAAAAATTCAGTTTTTAACCTACAACTTAGTGGTTTCACTATTCATCAAAAATTGAAAGTTTTCAGAAAAATACCAAAATTTCACCCTAGGCTAATTTCGGTATTCCGAATCCAAAAATGAAGTCCATTTTGAAAAATAAAATTTATAAAATTTCAAAAAGTGGTTATTACTATTCATAACGGCTAGTTTCAATAATATTTTAATAGCATATCGTTGTTTAGTGAAACTCGGTATTGCGTACGACGCAAGCTATCGAGGAAGGTCGTGATTGCGTGTAAAGTAAGCCAAGCAAGTGTGTAGTGAAAGATTCCTTTGATGATATATAAAAAAAAATATTACTCATAAAAATCTCGGGTGTTACACATACTCTATCCATCTTCACGAGCACATATTAAGTTATTTTTGTGTGAATATATATTTGAGACTCTTGTGATCATCATATATCTCACACTTCTCCCCATAGAGATAATGCATCTAGATTTTAAATGTTATGATCACAGCTGCCAACTCCAGATCATGCATAGGATAGTTTTGCTCATGTATTTTCACCAACCTTAAGGCATAGGATACCAATTTTTCATTTTTAATCACAACATATCCTAAGACCTTCATTGATTCATCACTTTACACCACCAAGAGTTCTACACATGTAAGGAGTGTGAGTACTGGCATAGTGATTAACCTCTTTTTCAACTCCTTGAATCATTCTTCACATTCCTGAGTCAAGGAAAACATTACTCCATTCCGTTTCAGCATGATCATTGGGTTTTAAATTCATGAAAATTTATTCAAAAATCATCAGTAATACCCATGTAGAACCTGAAAGATATGGATCACCATTATAAATTTTAGCCTCGGCCACTCTTCAATCACATTTGTGTTAGAACGGTCCACATATTTCACATTACTGGTGATGACATTCCCCAAGAGTGATGCATCCTCCATCTAGAACTCACATTTATTGTACTTATCATAAAACATCTCCCTTTATAAAGTCTTTAATATGGTATTCAAATGCTCTTAATGTTCCTCCTTTCTCTTGGATTATATCAGAATATCATCGAAAAGACAACCACAAATTTGTCGGTGTAATTTCTAAATACTCTATTCATTAAATCCATGATTTTTTTTGATAAATATTGAGTCTGAAGGGCATAACTATAAACTCATAATGTCCATACCCCATTCAAAAGGATTTCTTTGAAATGTATTCCTTCCACACCATTAATTGGTGATATCGAGATCGATGGTCCACCTTAGAGAAATAATTGGCCCCACATAGCTGATCAAAGAAGTAATCTATCTATGTTAGGGGATACTTGTTCTTTATCATATTTTATTGAGCTCATGATAATCAATACAGAGGCACATTGATTCATCCTTCTTCTTGAAAAAGAGGACTAGAGTACCACATGGTAAACCACTCAGGCGTATAAAACCCTTCCATAGATTCTATTGTAACTACTTCTTTAGATCCTCATAATCTATGATATCCATTCTATAAGGTGTATTTGATATAGGAAGAGATCCAGGAATAAGTTCAATTGAAAATTCAACCTCCCGATCAGGTGGAAGTCTAGGAAACTCTTTCAAGGAATACATTAGTGTAATCCCTCATGATGGGGATGTCTTCAAGCATTATTCTCTTCGTTGTCTCAAACATTTGATCCAGACATGCTTTCCATAATGAATTTATATAAAAAATTGAGACAATTATTCTAAAGGGGATTCAGATTCCTTATTACACTTGTAATGAATTGGAAGATAGTTTGGCGTGTGAAGAGTGATCTCCCTTTCAAGAAAGATGATGTTGGTTTTGTATAAAGATAGCTAGTCCATGCCCAATATAGCATCGAACTTTACAGAAGGAAGTATGATAATATTTTTTTGGAGGTTCAGTCCACAAAAGTCAATAGAGGGGGAGTTATAAACCATGGATGTAATAATTTCCCCATTCAATGCTATAGTAGAAAACATATCCTCCAAATTTTGAGGTGATGTTTGAATATTTATACTAAACTTTCAAGCTATGAATGAATATGTTGAACCAGAATTGAAGTGTACATTCTCTATTCATGAATGAATAACTAGAGTACCTAGCACCAAATCATTTTCTGGCCCCACCACAGTAGTAGTGATAGAATATTACCTTCCTTGTTTCCTTGGAGGTTTTTGTTCATTTCCTCCGACAACCCTCAGATTAGGGAAATTGTTCTCATAATTCCAATTCTCCTTGTAGTTGTAACACCCCACCACTATCTATGCATTTATCTGATCCTTACATTATCCATCCACATTAGTGGGATTCTTCATATCCCTTTGGCAACTTTTACCCAAATTTCCCAACTTTCCATAATTGAAGCAATTCCTGGTTCCCATTAGATAGTTCCCATGATGCTTCCTCCCACAGATTTTACACGTGGGATGACCAGGCTTCTTTCCATCATGGATTCTTTACAGGACCTCCCAAAATAGATACCATTTTCTTCCTATCATAGGTCCCACTATACCACTGAGATTCTTTGATATCCATTTTAACCTTGAGGTCACAATGAACAATCCCATCATAACTATCAATGTCTTGAATTGACAATTCTTTACATAGACTTGGATTTAGTCTACTAAAGAAGTGATCCACCTTGATTTTGGTGTTCAAGACAAAGCCAGAGGAGTACCTTGCAAGTCTGGTTATTTTTTCTTCATATGGCCCGATGGACTCATCTTCCTTCTTCTTCAGTCTGAGGAACTCTATTTTCATCTTGAGATGGAGGATTCAAGGAAAATATTTATTGTAAATAATTTTCTTGAATTCATCTGATTCCATGGAATCAATTTCTTCATAGGGATTTGTATTCATGATGAGTTTACACCACCGATCATCTTCCCCATTAAAACAATAGACCACTAATACGACTTTCTCTTCTTTTGAGCACTGGAGGATATAAAATATCTATTCAATGGAGATAATCCATCGTTTCGTGAGGAGGGGATCAGAAGATCCACTAAACAAGGGAGGTCTTTTCCGATTGAAGGATTCTATAACAACTTACTATTTCCTTGGGGGAGGAGGGTGTTCAACAATTATTCATAACATGACCCAGTTGAGAAAGTACTCTCATGACATTTTGAGCACTCATTCCCATCATATGAGGCTTATTATCACAAACCGAATCTGGTCTCCACAATTAATGGCACCAAACCCAGATCATGGAAAGGCCCGAAGGGCGTTCCCTATCCCCACAGGTTGGCACAAGTGCTCTGGTATCATTTATCTTTGTTTGGGAACGATTTACCCGAATATGTATACATAAAACATCAAAAATATTTGATAAAATGAATCTGAAAAATTTATACAAGAAAGGTTTATACAAAAATCCAAAACTGAATACAGAAGTCAAATGAAGTAAAAAAGGTCCAAATACATAATGAAACAACCACAAAATATCCCCATGGACTCCACATGACAACGGGTCATCACCCCCAAGCTGTCTCCACAACTCCGTCCCAAAGATTGGGACTAACACCCTAAACCACCATCACCCTTAGCATTTCCTTTAACATAGTCAACCATAACAAAGTCTAATAACACCCAAGTGGTGAAAGTAGGGTGTGAGCCTAAGAATAATAGGATACAACCCAATGATTCCAAATATAATGCAATGCAATGTGAAAAAGAAATCAGTTTTAATACGCAATGAAAAGCAAGGATAAAATCCATGAAATACAAATTTCAATTGATAACAGTTTTGAAGCTAAAGTTTTCAGAATGTTGACACATTTAAATAGAAACGTGATCTACTATAATGTACTTCAAAAAACACCCCAATAAAAGTGTAAATACCACAGATCCACTGAGCACCAAAACTGGGAACACCCCTAGGAAACTAGATAGTCTCGGACCCTATGTACCTCGTACCTCGCTGTAAAGTATCCAAGTAACAATCCTTTCCCATGCACGACCCACTATTAGGGAACATACCCATAACCTAGTGGTCCCTAAATATCCTCCACATAGTTTAGTTAGAGATTTAGTTATCCATTTGCTCGGTGAAATAGGGACACAACCCATCCAGTTCACTAGTCGTACTAGTACATATCCGCCCACCTAAGTACCCAGGATTCCCCTTTTTGTGCTCAAACAATTTCACAAAACAACACACATCCTTTTGAATATACAACACCACTACTGGTCACAAACAAACAATACAGTAGCTATACCCACTTTATACCATTTAAAACACTCAACAAAACATTTTTATTTTCAATTAAATAACCTCTCAAAATATCACATTGTTTTGCACCCAAAGCTCTTCGAAATATCCAATTTTCACACTATGTGCACACTTTTAAGTCCCCAAAACAAAATTAAAATTCAATAACCTTTAATGAAACCAAAAATTCAGTTTTGGGTCAGCCCCATGTGAACCAAGAAGTTATATCTTTTAAATCCCCTCATTTTCACACAAACATGGCACTTAAAGCCCTTTTTCTTCCCAAACACCATTTAAACAAACTTTCACAGCAAAAAAAAAAGAAGAAACATTCAAAACATGGTTTCCAATCCTAATACAGTTCAATAAAATCAAGTAAGTAATTATTGGTCAGACCCAAATGAACCAATACAATATTTTTATGAAAACCTCCCAATTTCACCAAAAATTGGAACTTAAAATTCATTTGCTTTATAAATGAAACTAAAACAAAATTTTTTAGAAACAT
Source organism: Viscum album (assembly GCA_963277665.1). Classification (NCBI taxonomy): domain Eukaryota; kingdom Viridiplantae; phylum Streptophyta; class Magnoliopsida; order Santalales; family Viscaceae; genus Viscum; species Viscum album. Next base: position 698,416,161 of record OY728130.1, on the reverse strand, counting down.
TAAAATTTAATAAATATGAATATACCATGAAAACATAATGCTAAGTCACAAAAGATTTCATGTACAATGGAATCACCTACCAAAAGAGTCAAGAACCACAAATCCTAGTACGGAACTTCAACCCCACCACCACTGCCTCACAAGGGAGTGATATCAAACCTAAAACCAGAGGATTGGACCAAGAAACTAAAAATAAAACCCTAGCTACAAATCCCTAGCTTCTGGACATTTTTTGATTCATGAAAAAAGGGATAAAGCTTAAGGTAAAGGAAGGAACTTAGAAGGATAGTCACTTACTTGAGAAATCTGAACGATTCTAGCAACCTGAGACATTCGGCCCAAATTCTCGACTGATACGATCTCCAAAAAAGTGGAAACAAAGATGGGGGTGCGTGTAGATTCAGTGGGAACAGGTGACAGGTATAACAACTGAAAAACGATAAAAATGGATATTTAATGAAATAAATAAAAAACAAATGTAAAACTAGAAATGGGCTTTTAGGTTCGCTCAATACCTAATTTTATCACCCAAATCCAAGATGCTAATGAATTTTTAAGGGGAAAAATTTCATTTGTGGTTTTAATAGTGAAATGAAGGTCATTTTTGAAGTTGAATGGGTGAAAAGGTTGAAAAATGAAGGATCTATAAATGAAAAAATATTTACTTTGAAAACTGGGAATGGTCTCTCGGTTTGGCCCAAATTTTGGAAACCCACCATTTCCATCAAAAATGCATGGAAAACCCTCAAAACAAAGCATGGATTAAAAATAAATGAAAAATAACTTTAAAATATGTCATGTATGTGACAATTCTCCCACCCATGAAGGAATTTCGGCCCTGGAAAGTTAACATGAATCTTGATTGGAAAACAAGAATGGGTACTCTTCCTCGACCCATGACTGTCGCTCCCATGTCTCATGTGTATCATTCCCATGCATCCATTGAACCTGGACTAATGTAATAGACTACCCTCGAAGTAGCTTCTCTTGGGAGTCCACTTTTTCACCAGCCTCTCAACAACAGACAAGTCACGCTCTATCTCTAGTTCTTCCCAAATCTACACATGGGATGGGTCCGGGTTGTATTTTTTCAACTGAGAGACATGGAAGACATCATGGATGGACGTCAACTAAGAATTTACGGCATACCTATATTCCAACTTTCTAATACACTCGATGATCTCAGAGGGCCCGACATACCACAGCATCAGCTTACCTTCCTTCCCCAATCGACGATGGCCTAGATGAGGGGCCACTTTCAAGAATACCCTGTCACCCACAAAATACTCTAGGTTTCGACGCCTCCAGTAAGCATAAGATTTATGAAGAACTTGAGCTGTCAATAAGTTCTTCCTGGTCAACTTGACCTTCTCAGAAGTCTCCTGTACAAGGCTTGGCCCCAACAGTGTAGTCTCTCCTACCTCAGCCCAACATAGGGGGGCCGCCATGGCCAACCATAGAGCACCTTAAAAGGGGCCATTCAAATTGAGGATTGGTAACTATTATTATAAGAAAACTCAACCAATCCCAAAAGTCTATCCCAAGAACCTCCAAAGTCTAGGACAGATTCATGAAGCATGTCCTCCAAAATCTGACTCGCCCACTCTGTCTAACCATCCATCTGAGGGTGGTATGTCATGCTCATATTAATCTGAGACCCCAATGCCTTCTAAAATCCTTCCCAAAATCAAGAAGTGAAGTTGGGGTCTCTATCTGAGACAACTTCTGATAGTACACCATGGAGTCTCACCACTTCTTGAAGATACAAATGGCACAACTCATCCACTTTAGTTGTGTCTTTTATCGGAATAAAGTGGGATGATTTTGTCAGATGATCAATCACCACCCAAATGGAATTCTTACCATGAGGTGTATGAGGTAATCCAAAAATAAAGTCCATGGTGACCCTGTCCCACTTCCAGGTAGGAATGGGTAGTGGTTGGAGCAAACAGGAAGGCCTTCAGTGCTCTGATTTCATCTGTTGGCATTGTAACATCTCGAAACAAAGTCATCTATGTACCGTCTCATACCAGGACACCAAAACTGCCGATGGACATCATAATACATCTTAGTGGAATCTGGATCGATGTCCCACTGAGATTAGTTGCTATCCTTCATCACCACCTTCCACGATGATATTAGCACTACTGAATGGCCCTTGAAGCACAAAATCCCTTCAAGAGATGACGAAAATCAGAGGATGTCTCCCCACCATGAAGAAACTACTTCTACCACTGACAAATATCATCACTGGGTTGTTTCTGCTGAATCAACTCTAATAGAGAAGGAGTCAACTGAAAACTCACTAAGAATGCCCCTCCACTGTGTTCCTGGGTCTCCACATGCATCTGAGAAAAGATCCCCATCAATGTCCACTCATCATTGGACATCCTCAATGCCTGCACTGGAACCCTTCTGGTCAAGGCGTTGGCCACTACATTAACATTTCCTGGGGTGTAGAAAATATCGAAGTCATAACCCCATCAAGTACTCAATCTAGAAAAGCTGCCTCAAGTTGAGGTCCTTCTGCGAGAAGATATAAGCCAAGATTTTTTGATCAGAGTACACCACAATCTTCTCTCCAAAGAGGTAGTGATTCCTTATCTTCAAATCATGCACCACCGTTGCCAACTCCAAGTCATGGGTTGGGTAGTCCTTTTCATTTGGTCGATGTTTGAGAGATCCATACGCGACCATGTGATCATCCTGCATAAGCATGCACCCAAGACCCATACCTGAAGCATCACAATAGACCACATATTCCTTTCCAGCCTCTGGAAAAATCAGCACGGGGGAGGTATTCAACCGCCTCTTTAGCTCCTCGAATGATGCCTGGCATTCTGGACCCCATAAAAACCTCACCCCTTTTCGAGTGAGGGCGGTCATCGGTGAAGCAGACTGAGAGAAATCCTGAACGAATCGCCTGTAATAACCAGCCATGCTAAGAAAACTCCTGATCTCAAACACATTATTTGGTTGCTCCCACAACATGACCACACTAATTTTCTCAGGGTCCAATGAAACACTATGCTATGAGATCACATGCCCCAGAAATCTCACCTCCCTAATTCAGAATGTGCACTTTGACAAATTTTCATAGAGGCGGTGATCCCATAACATACCCAAAACGATCCTCAATTGATGTTCGTGTTCCTCCTCAGAGCTATAGTATAATAGAAAGTCATCCACAAACACTGCAACAAAGGAATCGAGATACTGATGAAGCACCCTGTTCATGAGTTCCATATAGACCACTGGAGCATTGGTCAATCCGAAGGGCATGACCAAATACTCAAAGTTGTCATACCTACTTCGAAAGGTTGTCATTGGGATATCTGACTCTTTCACCCGATGTTGATGATACACCAAATGTAGGACTATCTTTAAGAACCAATTTTCCCCCTTAAAATGATTAAAAAAGTCATCTATTCTGGGAAAAGAGTATTTATTATTAATTTTTACCTTCTTCAGCTTCCGGTATTCAATGCACAATCGGAGGGATCCATCAGCCTTTTTCACGAACAAAATAGGAGCGGCCCAAGGAGAGACACTCAGTCGAATATATCCTTTAGATTATAAGTCGTCCAGTTGTATCTTTAATTCCCTCGTCTCGGTGGGGGCCATGCGATAATAGGGATGAGATATTGGTTGTGTTCTCGGTTCCAGATCAATCGAAAACTCCACATCCCACTCTAGGGGAAAACCTGAAAAATCATATGGGAATACCTTCGGAAACTCATTCACTACATGAAGTAGAGAACCTTAATGTGAAATACCATCCTCTAGCATGAGAGAAGATAACTAGAAGATAACACTTCCTAACTCTGGGAGTGGAGGCCCTGTGCAACCTGACCGAGGATCTCATTCTCTGTGAAAAACCTGATGACTCCAATCAGGTGTCGTGAAACTCACACGTCGTCTGTAGAAATAGATGTGTGCTTGGAAGTTTACTAGACAATAAATCACTATTATGAAATAAAAAGGTCCATATCTATGACCAAGAGGTCGCACTCCATCTCGACCCCTGACACAGAAAGCACACACGATGGGCACTTGAGACCCTATCCATCTTCTTTCCCAGAGGAGTCACCAAATCCATCGCGAAAGACATCAAATCAGTTGGAAAGTTCAGCATGTCTCCAAAACAGGATGAAATGAATGAAACAGAGGAACTAGTATAAAAAAGAGCATCATATATAGAAGATGTGATCAAAATGGTACCTTCAACTGTTGACGGTCCCGCCTCTGATCCTACTGGTGCCAGATCCACCGCATGGAGATGTCCGGTCTCTACCTGAAGATGACTGATAGTCTGTGGTTGTGCCCTGAACTGGCTCTTCCCAGAAGATAACCTAGCCCGGGCACCACAGCTACCAAATCGGGATCCCCTAGTCCTCAATGGCTCAGATTGTGCTGGCACTCCGCTTGAAGCCACTGACCAGCCCCAGTCGGATGTGGACGTGCCACACCACAGAAACACTGCAAATCCCACATACCTCCACACTGGTAACAAGGCTTAAGAGGAAGTGGACATGCTGGTTGGATGTTCCCGGGCTTCCCACACTGGTGGAACATGACCGATCTCGCATCAGAAGCCGCAGAAGAAAACCGCCTGGAAGAGTGGCCAGAACTACCACCTCCTTTCTTCACATGATCATCCCGCTTCTATTTCTTCTCTGAGGAAATGCCACTTCCCACTGCTGATACAGAACCATAGAAACCATCTCTGCTGTTCATATCAATCCCCACCATGCACGCCCAATCAACGACCTCAGTATAGGTCCTCAGCTTAAACAAGAACACCTAGGAGTATATCTATGGTCGGAAGCCTTTCCCAAACCTCTGGACCTTGACTTGCTCATTAGAGACAATTTCTGGAGCATATCGAACCAACTCATTGAAAAGGTTGGCATACTCAATCACAGATAGATTCCCTTGAACGAGTTCCATGAACTCTCTAGACTTAGCATAATCCAACACCTCAGGGCAATACTATTCATTGATGACAGCCTTGAAATCTCCCCAGTGCATCTGCTCATTCTTCCCAGACTGAAGCACTGACTGCCACCATGTGTAGCTGGGACCCTCCAATAGAAAGGAGGCACACTTCACCCTGAGCTCCTCGGGTGTTTCAAGGAACTCAAATATACGCTCGATATTCTCGAGCCATTCATCGGCTTCCTGGGGTTCTGAGCTACCTCGGAATGTATGAGGCTTGTTTTTCAGAAACTCTTCTTCATTATCTTTTCTAGGACCTCTATCTTCTTCCCTACAGAAATAGGAGCAGGAGCTGGTGCCTATCTTAATGAATGGATAGCCCGAACCACAGCCTCCATGAGCCTCTGATAAGTTGGTGTGGGAGAACACTCTCCAGCTTCCTCCTGTGGGCGCGTGGGAGCTTTCTGGGGTGGCATGTTGCTACAAAATAAAACAGTCACAAAATAATAGTAAATACCAAAATTCTGAAAATTTTAATCAAATACATCAAATATAAATAAACTAAACACATTTCAGTAACAAATGAAACAACTACTCCACATCCGCTTGATGTCTACATGTGGTCTGCAGCCCACCCGTCTCACCTGGAAGTGAAGTCAATCCGTAAATTAAAACATCCCCTGGTGACTCATGGTCTGCCATGAGAGGTGCGGTCCAAGCACCCTACTCACAACCAAAACCTCGATCCCTGATAGTCCTAACTCTTATCTATCTAGACTCTTCCCAAAATAGCAATATAACCAAAAAACTTTAACCTCCTCTGATACAATTTTGTCACAAACTGAATCTGGTCACCACCATTAACAGCACCAAACCCCGCCCAAGACAAGGCCCGAAGGGAGTTCCCTATCCCCACGGTCTGGCACAAGTTCCCACGTATCATTTATCTTAGTTTGGGAATAATTTACCTGAATATGTATACATAAAACAGAAAAAATATTTGATAAAATGAATCTAAAAAATTCATACCAGCAAGGTTTATATAAAAATCTAGAACTGAATACATATGTTCAAATGAAGAAAAAAAGGTCCAAATACAAAATGAAACAGCAACAAAACATCCCCATGGACTCCACATGACAAGGGGTCATCACCCCCAAGCCGTCTCCACAACTCTGTCCCAAGGATGGGGACTAACACCCTGAATTGCCTTCACCCTTAGCCTTTCCTTTACCTGATTCAAACATAACCAAGTCTACTTTCACCCAAGGGGTGTAAGTAGGGTGTGAGCCTAATACCAATAGGATACCACCAAATGATTCCAAATACAATGAAATACAATGTGAAAAATAAAGTAGTTTTATTACGCAAAGAAAAGCAGTGATAAAATCCAAGAAATGCAACTTTCAATTGATAACAGTTTTCAAGCTAAAATTTTAAGAATGTTCATAAATTTAAATAGACATGTGAGCTACTGTGAATTACTGCCAAAAACACCCCAATACAAGGCTAAATACCACAAATCCAGTGAGCACCAAAACTGGGAACACCCCTAGGCAACTAGATAGTCTCGAGCCCTATGTACCTTGTACCTCGGTGTAAAGTATCCAAGTCACAATCCTTTCCCGTGCACGAGCCACTAGTAGGGAACATACCCATAACCTAGTAGTCCCCAAATATCATCCACATAGTTTATTTTGACTTTTATTTATCCACTTTCTCTGTGAAACAGGGACACAACCCAACAGGTTCAGTAGCCGTACTAGTACATATCTGCCCACCGAAGTACCCGAGATTCCCCTTTTTGTGCTCAAACAATTTCAGAAAACAATAGAAATAGTTTTTAATATAAAACACCAATAATGGTCACAAACAAACAATACATTATCTATACACACTTTATTCCATTTAAAACACACAACAAAAACATTTTCATTTTAAATAAAATAACCTCTAAAAATATCAAATTGTTTTGCACCCAAAGCTCTTCGAAATATCCACCTTTCACACTATGTGCACACTTTTAAGTCACCAATACAAAATGGAAGAAAAATAACCTTTATTGAAACAAAAATTTCTGTTTTGGGGCAGCCCCATGTGAACCAAGAAGTTATATCTTTGAAAACCCCCTATTTTCACACAAACATGGCACTTAAAGCCCATTTGCTTCCAAAACACCATTTAAACAAAATTTCACAGCAAAAAAAATAATAAACATTCAAAACAAGATTTCCAGTCCAAATACCGTTCAATAAATTCAACTAAGTAATTATTGGACAGCCCCAATGGAACCAATTAAAGATTTGTGTGAAAACAACCCAATTTCACCAAAAATTGGAACTTCAAATTAATTTGCTTTATAAATTAAACTAAAACCAATTTTTTCAAAAACATTAAAATGAAATAAATATGAAATTACCATGAACACAACACGATAAGTCACAAAAATATCAATCAAAATGTAATCACCTTCTAAAAGAGTCAAGAACCGCAAATCCTAGTGTGGAACTTCAACTGCACCACCATCGCACCACAAGAGAGTGAGATCAAACCTAAAACCAGAGGATTGGACCAATAAACTCAAACTGAAACCCTAGGTATAAATCCATAGCTTCTATACATTTGGGGATTCAATAAAAAAGGAATAAATCTTAAGGAAAAGGAATGAACTTAGAAGGATAGTCACTTACTTGAGAAATCTGGACGATTTTATCAACCTGGGATATTTGGCCCTAATTCTCGACTGATGCAGTCTTTAAAGAGGTGGAAACGAATATGGGGGTGCGTCTAGGTATAGTGGGAGAAGGTGAGAGGTGGAATCATCATAAAAGGATACAAAATTAATATTTTATGAAATAATTAAAAAATTTAAAACTAGAAATGGGCTTTCTGGTTGGCCCAATACCTAATTTGATCACCCAAATCCAAGATGCTAATAAATTTTTAAGGGGCCCAAATGTCTTTTGTCATTTGAATAGTTAAATTAAGGTCATTTTATAAGTTTAATGGGTGAAAAAGGTTGAAAAAATAAGGAGTTATTAAAGAGTCAACATTTACATTCAAAACTGGAAATGGGCTCTCGGTTTGGCCCAAATTTTGGAAACCCACCATTTCCTTCTAAAATGCATGGAAAACCCCCCCAAAAAAGCAAGTATGTAAATTAAATGAAACATACCTTCAAAATATGTCATGTTTGTGACACATATAATTTATGAAATATTCACATTCTCCATCATATTGACTGTTGGCACGTGTTATTATATTTCTCTCTATTAGCTAAGAAAATGAACGTAAAATTAAAGGGGTTTAATACTTAGATATTGAGTATAAAAAGGAAACTTTGAACATAATAGGATAAACTTATAAAGGATAAGTATATCCTAATTTGTGATTCCCTATGTTTCAATCTTGGTAATCATTGATCTAATTGTTAACTTATATTATTATTGGTTTTTTTTCATTCCCTTAATAATGGTTTGTACCAAGATCACAAATTTACAAAAGTATATCCCCTGGCAGTGTCAAACTAAGAGTGTAGAAAAGATCTTTGTCATGCACCTTTACCCATTTGTGTCTAGCTCAATGAGGTGTTTTTGGTATTTACACCTAGGTACATCTATTCTAGAGCCACTTCTACCTGTTTGTATCCAGAAATGGATTTATTTTCCTAATAAACCACTTACTCTGTAATTACCAAAATTTAGCGGTTTTTTCTTATACTTAGTCTCATTCACAGGGTTCATACTGATGTTATCTATTAATAATCTCCAAAAATAAATATTCCATCATCTGATGCCAACTTTAGTGACCCTGGACTTTTACATATAACATCACATGATTTTAAGCATAATTACACATCAGAGTACAAGCCAAGGATCGTAATGTCTAGTGTCTTCGAAGACTAGGTTCATAAAACTAAAAACATGGAACTAAACAAAACATTTCATTATTTATTATTCAAAATGAGATCATAAATTCAATTGTTATTAGACATCTATATAGGGTACTCTGGGGAACACATGAACAAAGGGATGAGCTAAATATCTCAATATGGGAATAACCATAAGAATGAAGCATTAGAACATGGGATAGAAGGAATTACATGATGATATAAAAAGGCATGTAACATATGGTAGTACATGTAGTCATTATAATGTGGAATATACATAAAATATAACTTTATATGAGTCAAGGGAAACCGCCAAGACCATTGCACATGGTAGTACATGCTAAGGCTAACCCCCAAGACCGTCACACATGGTAGCACAATCCAAGTCTAACTGCCAAGAACATTGAACATAACAATTCATGTGACTCAAATTTACACAATTCATTAAACTGTTATCTAGGAAAACCAATATTAACTTTTCATGAATATATTTTCCAAATAAATAATCATACATAATCAATCTTACATAAACCTGAGGGTTACCCATGAAAAGAATTTGGTACCATAATCATGTCATAAAGCATAACAAATGGGCATATCATAACAGTGGCCATGAAAGAAAGGAACTAAGATATAAATGGACATTAATAATGGAAAATAGGCATGTATCATCATATGTTATGTAAAGTATAAGTGACAACATTTAAGAAATTGTTTAATAAATGTTAGCACTAAAACATTTTTGTGCGATTTCAAGAAAAATACTATAGAGCCTTCAAAATATAAAAGGGAAAAATACATTAAATAAAACCATAAGTGAACGAAGAAAATTTTCATAATAAAAAAAGTTTTATTTTATAATGACAATTATGTCTTAAAATAGAAGATATAGGGAACTTGAAATTGGGTAAAAATTTGGGATGTTCCCTCAAAACTGTTATGCTTATCAGGAGGTATTGAGGAAGGAATCAAATAAAAGCATGTATATCCCTGAAAGAGAATGGATAATGGACATTGATACATGGATTTGGGAATATAAACATAAATTATATGATTTACATAAACTGAATATAGTATTTAATTTGGGTAAAAATACATCAAGAATAACCCTGAAAGAATAATGGAGATTTGGGGAGAATCCTCTACGGATTATCGGCGTGGTATCAGGTGTAATTAATATGGATTAGTGGAAGAGATAGGGTTTATAATCAATTGAAAATAATTAGTAACGTATGGGGGTGTAAAATCATACCCCATCATTAGGGATTAAACATAAAATGACATAACATAGAGGAAATTCTTGAATAAAATTGATATAGTGAGGATACTTTACCTTAAGTTTGCTGATGTTCTCCATTTGAAATTAATGACCTTTATAATAAAATTAGGTTTATTAATTAATAATTAAATGACCTCTTATATATGTAAAATATTTATTATAACATTTTTAAGTTCATTCATTACCTTTTTGACGAGTTAAGAGGTTCAATTTCATTGTTCGGGTCTGTTTCTTTTCTTAGTTTTTACGATCAGTTTACTTATTTTCATGAGTGGAGAATCATGTAAAATAATGATGGTTGACCATAATTGGTGTAATATTTTTCTATTTAAAATCCATATTTTTAAATGGTGGTAAATTTAATTTGGTTGCATGAAGTGGATTTTAATCATTATATAAAACTTTAGTGATAAACTTTCAGGTTAATTGGAGGTTTTATCACAACGAGCACATTTTGATATATTAATCAAAACCTTCGGTACAAAGATATTACAGAACCACAGATGAGATATAAAACATTTATTATAGTCTGTTTGATCCACGTAATTTGTTTCATGACCAGAATTGGAGATTTTAATAGAAATTGATAACCTGTTGTCCTTGAATGTGATAAATTAACACATCTCAGATGGTGTTCTTATTTATTTGATATAAAAGAAATGGAAAAAAGATATGATAAAGAATTGTCCCATTAGAAAAAGAAAATTTCATTACATTAATGGTACTTTAGTTTTCATACCATTTGGATGAGGAGATGTCAGGAAAGAAAAAAACAAAGGAATATGAAAAGAAAATGAAAGAGAAGAAAAGAAAAATGTGCCTCTTAATTTAATCTTCCATGAGAGCCTTTTAATAGAAGAGGATTGGGTATTTTGAAGATACTAAGGGCAGTTAGACATGGGGTAAGTTTCTTGTAGAGATATTTGTGCAGAATTTAGGAAAAAAACAAGGCTTGAGAGGAGTGAAGAGAATATCATAGTGTGGGTTGTTTTTATAGTGGAGGGGAGGAGGATTGTCTTAATATTTTAATCATTAGTTTATTATTTTTCTATAAGAAAAGAAATAGTAATGAGTATTGTGACCAAAAATAGTAATATGTGCATGTGAGTTAAAAAAAATTTTCATTTACACCATCCATGACTCAAGCATGATGCAAAAATTCAGGTTTTTGCATTTCTCATGAATTGTCATATTTTACTATTAATAAAAAATTATAGTATTTTAGAAAAATCTCAAAAATTCCACCTAAATATTTTTTTACATGAAGATAAAAAAACAAAATAAATTTTCAAAAATAATTTTCTAAATATGATTTAATTAGTTTTTAATTAAAATCATATTTTACTTTGAAAATGCAGATTTAAAAACTATAACTGATTTTATAATGCTTTCAAATATTACATAAGGTCTTATAAAATTATCTTAAAACCATAGAACATAAAATTATTAATTTATGAACACCTTTCAAGAAAATATAACCTATTTTAAATTAACTAATTATTTGTAATTATTTATTTATGACATATAAAAATACCAATACTTATACTATGATCATATTATTAATTATAAGATGCATAAATATTATTTATACATTTGAAGGTGACATTACTATTATTTTAATATATTTGATATTCTAAAGGGTTATATTACTATTCATAAGGGCGTGTTACTATTCACCAAAAAAATATGTTTTCCTATCGGACTCCAAACATCTTACTGATCGCAATCGTGTAAGTTGGATTTTCGAAATTCAAAACACAGATGTGAAAATATTATGAATAATGTTCTCATAGTACATAATAGTTCATTGTGTTGTGATTTCAGGTGATGACATAATTATAATAAGAGAATTTCCATTGATAAAACATTGTATCATTACATGGAATGGTTGCCTAAAACCATTCATATTACTTGACTAACCAAAGATGGGTTAATGTGAAGGGCAATATGAATCCTTGCTGATGGTCCAAGAAACAGGATATTCTGAAACCAATGGTGAGGCCAATTGGGTTTTGATAAAATAGTTGGAGACTAATAAATATAATATTTCTCTATTTTTAAAAATTTATTAGATAATGTACTAAAATTCTTCTTATCTTATTTATAGAAACAATAATAAAATGAAATCAAACATATCATTTCGATCCATACTCAAGGGGGAAAACCTTCTAACCAGAACTAGTTTCCATGAATGGTAGAGTCATTTACGCAACATCCATTTCCATGAATGATAATTGTATAGTTAGAAGAACCTTTACGAGTTTCCCCTAGAAATGAGGCAAGTGATGAAGATCTATCTCTCCATGAGAAACATATGAATGATGCCACATATGTTTAATGATTCATGCTATCATCCATGTTCAATTAGATTTTAAAGAAACATGATGAAATGGATTCATATAGCATGATGTCTCACCTTCATGATCTCTATCAAGAGAAGGCGATACAAGAGAGGTTTGAGATCTCCAATTCATTGTTTACCACTATGCTTGGAGAGTCTGCACTATTTTTGCCACATGAATTCAAGATTATTGGATATATTGAATGCCTTGACATTGTAGGAATTAAATTATTAGTTGAGGTGTGTACAGATCTCATAATTTCATCACTTCCCAACACCTTCGCTGGCTTTATTATGAATTATAATATTACCAATAATGATAAGAGACTTTTAGAACTTATTGCTTTAATTTTCAAAGTTGATAAGTACATGTGGTATGATAAACCTACATTCCTTATGGTGAATAAGAAGAGGAAGGAAAAGAAATGGGGATGAAGAGTTATACACAGTCTAAATCTTCTGAGCACCATCCTACCAAGAAGAAGAACAAGATCTAGAGGTAGGGAAAGAAAAAAGAGGCATTATGTTTTGCATGTGGAAAGAGAGGTCACTAAAGGGGGAATTACACACAAGTGTAAGGGGAATCTAAATTTTCATTTGTTATTGAGTGTAATATTTCCATACTTGTACATTGGGTATCATATATAGCATGTGGTGCACACATCTATATCAAAATACAAGAACGAAGCAGATTCTAAAAAATTGCTAGAGTTGAGGAGGATCTGCGATCTGCCAATGGTGCGAGGTTGGTTGTGCTTCCCATTGCTGACTAACACCTTCAATTTCGAATGAGAATTATTTTGGTTTTATTTAATTGTTATTATGTACTTAATGTTATCAAAAACATAATTTTCTATAATGTTTGTAAATAAAAGTTTTTTTTATAAGGACAACCTATGTTATGGTATGGACCATTTAAATAACAGAATGTATGTATTAAATTATGAAAACCATGTGTTGTAATTTTTTTAATGAATCAATTTCACATGACTCATATAACAACCAACATTGGTATCACCTTCTTGGTCATGTAAACGAGAACCATTTGACAAAGCTCTATGAAGTTGGATATTTAGACTTTTATGAGCTAAAACCACTTGATAGATGTCATGATTATTTATAAGATGAGCAATCCACAACTTGGTAGTCAAATTGAAGGGACCACAGAGCTTCTAGGATTGGAAAAAACTAATTTGTGATGACCATTTCTAGTAGAATCTAGAGGTAGATATTCTTACATCAAAATTTTTTCTGATGACTTTAATAGATACATCTATGTCTACTTGATGAGGTATAAGTCTAAGTCCTTTGTGAAACTCAAGGAATTCAAGAATGATGTAGATAATCTTCTTGGTATAAAGATAAAGAAGATTCAATCACATTTTTGTGGTGAATATAATATCCAAGAGTTCATCAAATTGTTTTGGGATTTTGGGATTATATGTCAACTCACTCCACCTTATACCCCATAATGGAATTGTGATAGTGAAAGGAGGAACTGTACCTTGTTGGACATGGTAAGGGCAATGATGAGTCATGAAGATATTCCATTATTCTTTTAGGGATATACAATATAAAATGTGGCATACACATTAAACTGAGTACCAACTAAAGAGAAAAATGGAATTCTATTTAAGATATAGAGTGGATGGAAACCCATTTTATTGCATAAATGTGTATGGGGTTGCATGGAATTTGTTAAGGCCTTATCAGGATACAAACCAGAACTCCATGGCACGATGTGTATATTTATCTGGAATCCTAATGAAACAAATGGATACTATTTATACATCCCCCCACACAAGAAAGTGACTATCTCTAGACAAGCCATCTTTCTTGAGAGGGAGCACATTATTAAAAAGGATAGTGGGAGAAACATTGAATTCAATTATGTTGATGCTCAGGATAAGCATGAGATTGTATAAGAAAAAGTTCCACATCTCCCTATGGATGAATTAGTTTGTGAAACATATGTACTATGTGTGAGTGTAAAATAGGTAAGGGAACTGGAGAGATATAGTTTTCTAGTCATCATGAATTGTGACTAATTATTATTGGACAATGATGAACCTATCTCCTAAAAATAGTCAGTAAAGAGCTCAAAAGCTGTAAGATGGGAAGAATTTATCAATTTTGACATGGATTCTATATATCAGTGCCATTTTTGGGTTCTGGTCGATGTTCTAGTTGATTTATATTCTATTGGATGCAGATGTTATTCAATAGGAAGCTATACATAGAAGGTAATGTAAGTACCTATAAATAAAGGCTAATGGAAAAAGGTTTTAACAACATCAAGGAATTGACTATGATGAAAACTTTTAACCATTTTATATGTTTAAATCCATCAAAATATTAAATTATATACTATCTTACCATGACTATGAGATTTGTAAGATACATGACAAAACTATATTCCTTAATAACAACCTTCTGGAAGATGTTAATATGACACTACCAAAAGGGTTAATGACACCAAGTGATGCCAAAAGTGTTTGAAATTTTTAGAGACCCATTTATAGATTGAAGAAATAATCTATGTCATGGAATATTCAATTTGATAAAGTCATAAAATAATATGGATTCATTAATAATGATTGTGATCCGTGTGTTTATAAGAGGTTTAATGGGAATGAATTCATTATCCTGATATTGTACGTTGATAACATATTACTGTTTAGAAGCAACATTCCAGTCTTAAAATCTATTATTAAATGGTTAAACAAGTGTTTCTCCATGAAATACATAGGAAAAGAGGCCTAAATTGTAGGGATCATGATCATTTGTGATAGATTTAGGAGGTTTCTTGGACTAAGAAAAAGTAAATACATTTACTATTTACTAAAGAGATTTATTACAGAACAATCCAAGAGGGGATTGGTTTCAGTTTCACATTTTTTTCATATTTATATGAAAATGTGTACCCAGAAACAACATGAGAAAGATATAATTAGTAAGATCCCATACACATTAGCTATAGGATCAATCATTTATGCTATGTTATGTACCATACTTGATGTTTTCTATGTATTGTTCATGGTAGGTGGATATAAAGAGTATCCAAGAGAACAACATTGAACTAATATTGAGACTATCTTTAAGTATCTGATAAGAACTAAGGATAAGTTCCTAGTGTATAGAAGAGACAAAGAGATTTTCATTAGCGGTTATGTTGATTCTAGTTATTAGAAAGATTAGAATGATCTAAAGTCTCAATCAGGATATTTATTCTATATCAATAGAAGAGTTGTGAGTTATAAGAGTTCAAAGAATATAGTTATCTCTGATTCTATAGCAATGTTCAAGTATATAACGGCTTATGATGCATCCAAGGAAGCCTTTTGCCTTAAAAACTTTTTCTAGGATATTGATGTGAATCCTATTAGTAAAGACCTTATCACATTATATTATGATAATTCTGTAGTGGTGGATCTTTCAAAAGATCTATGGTCACACAAAATTTTAAAGAATAAACTCTGAAAGTATCACCTCATGAGGTATTTCTATCAGAGGGGTGACATTAGAGTGAGAAGAGTACGCAAAGAAGAGAATGTGGTGGACCACTTGACTAAAGATCTATCTTCACATAAGCATGAGTATCTTGTGAGATCTAGTAGACTAAAGGTTGTTAATAGTTGTCTCTATTATAACTGGGTGTCAATTGGAGTCAGTTCCCTAGAACCAAATTATTGGTACATTATGATAACTTTTATTCGTGGTTTTTAATATTAATAAACTCCTTATCACATCATGATTTTTCTTTTGCATAACATAGTATGTGATAATTTCCAAAGAGAGGTTGTCACACTAAATGGTAATACCTGTTCCCCACTATAATGAGAACCCAGAAGTGATATGACACCATTCATGAAGATATGTTCTATAGCTGGATGATATAATTTGAGGGAAAATATGATAAATGATATCAGGGGTGGAGTCTCATTGGAAATTGAGGCACCTTTTCATGGTGCACACCCTTGGTAATATCTAGTATGGATATTAAGAGAACATGAAATGTAAGTAGAAAACACATATTTCTACATGTCATTAGATGTTCCTATTTTGGGATGTGTGTATTGGTCCATAGAATTTATGATTATTATTAATGATTATTGTTAGTTTTGCACATATATGTATTGATGAAAATAGTAATGAAAGTTGTTCCTGGTGAAGTAGGATATGTTGGGTGTGTCACGAGTAATATTGCATTAATGAATAACACATGAATGGATTTATCCCTTCTATTCAATAAAAAAAAGTTAATATCTTAGGCCCTTTTATGGAAATGATATATCTTTAATAAATCCATGTCCATGGTTTTCTATAGACAATTTCAATTTCAAAAAATTTAAATAAATAGATATCGATCATATAGTTTGATGACACAAGCATGGAAAATAATCGATTTGTGATATTTTGATAAAGATATTATACTACATGGTAAGTGTTCATATGAGGTGACATATCGTTGCTTCATTAAAGTCTTTCTATATGGGTTCCTTGGAGTGTTTCTAGATGCTAGCCTTGAACTTCATGCTACTTTTCCTAATGCCACAGAGAAAGAGTCCTAGAGTGTCACACACTAAGTGTATCTAAAATCATAGTTAAATAATATATTACTATTTATTATTTAACATGTTGAATAAATATTATTCCCATATGTGGTTTAATAATGATTTATGTATGATTGATTGCATATAAATATTTATTTCATGTTTAGTAAATATAATATTTATTTATTTATTGTAAAATAATGCAGTGACATTTATTTAATAAATAAATAGACAATATTCAAGTCTTGATAAATATTGTGGAGGAATGGTAGACTGAGTTGAATGGTTTGGTGAGAGATCATAATATAAAATATTATTCAATAAAATATTATATTATTATAATTTTCATGTTAAGAACATGTCAGGAAATAATAATATTACTATTATTATTTGACATGGTGTTTTCTAGGATAAAATAATAATAAGGGCACTTGTGATATTATTTTATCTTAACCCTAATAATATAAATATCCAATTATATTATTTTCTCATCAGTTCAGTTGTGCACAACGATTTAAGGACAATCCTCCCAAGATGAGAGAGCAACCATCTCCAAGAATACTCCTAAGAATAGTGGGGAATACTCCTCCCGATGATCAATGAGAATTCTTTGGAAGCGAATCTTGAGGTGATCAAGGCGGACAACACAAACACAAGGATATTCTTTACTATCACCCATAGAAATCATTAGCAATGTTTGGAGATTACTTGAACACGTGTGGATAATATATTAAGGAAATACACACTTGGTTTCTACAACACAAAGATGGTACACCATAGATCTATCCCCAGACACATTAATAAAAAATAATTCCATAGAGGTAATTCTTTATCTAATTTAATTAATTATAAAAAATATGTATTGATCCATATTTATCAGTTCTGGTGAAATCCATAATTTTCTATATCTTTTACTCAATTATGAGGATCACCACGTTCATCATCATATAGATCTCGAATTGAACATTAATTATGGAAAAAATTAAAGATGGGCTCCAGCCATCACACTCTTCCATTGTGCCCGAAAACTACAAGCTCCTCCTCTTAGAGTTATACCTATTCCTTTTATATATTCAACTCCCTGGGGGCCACCTTACCCTCTCCTGTGATATCCGCGATCACAATGTCACCTCTGAAATGACAAACCATCTATTATATTCTTTCCCTCCTCAGCATGTCAGGTCAGGAAACCATGCACCATGTAACCTCACGTAAAACTTAAATAGAACCAAACATATTTAGATTTACCTATTCCTATGATCTTACCCGGACCATGTACCAGGGAATTATCCTTGTAAGATCTCTTTTGTCAATATCCCATCGACTAGAGTCTTCTAGCTTCTGTAGATGACTCAACTCTATAACTTCCACTTCTAGCTCAAGCTTCAATGAATCCCTATGATTTAAAATTCTCTATCACTAGTTCCTTTTATAATACCCAGACATAGGTGAGGATGAATAAGGGGTCTATACTTACATAAATATCTATACAATGAACCATCTTAGGATTTTTTTTCTTGGATGTATCCATCAAAGATTATATCAAGGGAGTACCATGTATGGTCATTGAACCTCACAACATACTTACCCACAATCATCCATACCATTTATAGCTCCAGAATCTCCTTAATCCAAACTATGTGCAAGCAGAAGATGTAGTACTACTCACTAAATTGATTATAGAAGTCAATCCATAAGAGTGTCGGCCCATCATGAATATATATAACTACACTCCACTAGAACCCATATTATCCATGTAAAGGATAGATGTAAGTGATACCACTAGATCCATAAGTGTCCAAATAATCCTAAAAAAAGACCAAAGATTCTATCCAATCCTCTATTTCCTGGGGATATGACTCTCCACAGAACCTCAAGAGCCACTGGAACTAGAACTCATAGATTCTGTTAAGACTATGGGCATTCTCATCCTGCTCTATTGGTATGATCTTCTATTGAAAAGGTGGGGTGATGCTACCTATCCACCAGAAGGGAGGATCTCATAGGATGGACCCCAAATCGAGGTCTCATCACAAATCATATAATCGTCACAAACTATAATTGATAACCAAGATGTATGTAATCATTGAATCATCCAAAACAAATTAACAAGACATACCATCATATGAGAATATATATATATATATATACAATTGGGATATGACTTAAGAAGGATAGTCAAATGACTCAATACTATACGTTTCAAGAATAATTGATCTCTACATATAATGTATTGGTATATTGAGTCAAAAACAGGTAGTCGAAGTCCTGGTGAATGGATACATCAATTGCTGCACCAACACCGGGATCCTTGGCCTAAAATCCAAACGTGAAACAATTTTACGCTATTTTTTTAATGCCAACCAGATCCTCATAATGGGATTACTCCAAAAACTATACCAAGTATTGAACCAGCATTGGAAAGAATTTTTCATGACCCAACTGAATGGGGCTCAAGATAAAACTACTCCAATCCCACCTCCATTATCTAGGGGATACCAAAAAGGTCCTAAAGGCATAAATTGTTTAATAGGCCTTTTCCTTGTCTACCTCCCTCCACACATGCACACACATAACCATCACAATGCATAAGTTATGTGGAATAAATAAAATGATGCAACATCTAGGGTAATGACCATACATGAAAATCCTCTAGGGAATGTAAAGAGCACAAAAGTGTAAACTAAAAAGTAATGGTGAAAAATACACACCCAACCAGAAATAAGTCCCAACCTCACAAAACAAGAAAAGTAAATTCTATTAGAGACCAAATCTGAATCTCCAAGATCTGAACACCATACGATGTCAAATTCATAATGTATACCTAGTCTCCTCTATAATCACCACTGACATATATATCATATACATAAGACATGAAACAAGAAAGAAAATCCCATGCATTTGTGAGTATGTACACACCTAGTTGGATGCTCTGAAATCTAAAGGGGAGAAATAAGAGACCTGATAGGAATAGATTGATATCCCAACCTCAAGATTGTGAGTAATAAAATCTAATGACATGGATACATATATATCCGTGTGTGTGTGTGTGTGTGTTTGTGTCTGTGTTCACAATAAAATAATCCAAAATGACAGATAAAGGGGATCTCTATCTCATTTCCCAACCCATTAAAAGAGTGCCAACAATTCTAATAGGTGAAACAACAATTCCCAGCATCTTACACATCTAACTGCAACAACATCCAATTCAAGCTACACATCACCACTATTCCACACAACTGATGAGAAAAATATTTAGGAAGATGACCCATTCCCAGGTACAACAAGAGGGTTCCACACAATAGATTGGGGACCCATATCTAGAATCCATTGGAGGTAACCACTAAATAGATAACTAGAGTACACATATCATATCCCAGAAGAAGGGTTCCAATCTAGTGGTCGATAGAGGACCCATGCCTAGCCTAGCTGGAGGGTGCTGCACTAGTATTATGTAGAAGACCCATGTCCATCCCTACTGTAGGGTTCCTCTCTAGTATTCGGTAGTGGATCTATTCCCAACCTAGCTAGAGGGTGTCGTTCTAGAATTCAAGGACCCATGCACTAATACCACAGAAGGGTTACACCCAGATAGATAGGTAGAGGACTCATGCCCTTCCCAACAAGAGGGTACTCCTCTAATAGTCAGTAGATGAACCATGCCCAACCTATATGGAGGGTTCCACTCTAGTTCTCAGGTGAGCACCCATTCCCTTCCAAATAGAGGGATTCCACCTAGTGGATAGATAGAGGACCCATGCCCTACCTTTCCAAATGGTTACACTCTGAACTTCATAGTGATCCTTCTTAATCAGTAACATCATTAAGCATCACCGAAAGAATAATCATGACTAAAACGTCACACATCATATCCAAAAAGTCACTAGAGAGGCCTCTATAATGTTTAATATGAAAAAACACCATGTATAGGAAAATCGTGGGTGAAAATACAAGTCTAATGGAAGTGGATAAAAGAGGTATAAATTTTCCCAAATAGAAGATAGGTGCACATGACTTGTATGGCGACCCACATATCAGGTGGTCCTTTTCTGTTTCCAGGTCATGTCGCTACTGGTACATGGATCACAAACCATGTAAAACAAATTGCCATGTAGAGGGACTACACAGTGTGCCTCAGCCACCCGAGGTCCTGTTGGTGCTCCTGGTCAAGGTTGTGTAAGGATGGTTGTGTTAATATACTACGATACATGACATATTTTCCCACATGGGGGTGTTAACATGTGATCCTTCCACATGGAATTTATACATGGGGAGGGTCACATGGAATGTGGCCCAGGAACACAGCTTGTGATACTTAAAATTTTCCAAAAACCCAACCGTCCAAACTAAATAGGAACTACATGGCGTGTGCTCATCATTGTACAAGATGTACATTCATGTCTTCCGGAGAATGATACATCCACTTCCTGAATTCCAAATTCAGCCTTGAATCACTGGATCTGACCTCTAGGCATCCAGAAATCCGAGGAAAATCCATTTTATTTTTCATTTTCGTCCATCCAGTGAATGAAAAAACCTCTTCATCAATCCATCCAACTCTCGCACACACCACACACATATCCCATTAACCATAGCACCTCAACAGATTCCCAATACATGGTAGAATCTCCCATATCCCACAATACATATGAAATCCATTTTTTTCACTGATCCACTCATTAAATTCAAAACCATCATGAATTTGGGGCTTCGATCGAGCTCAATCTTGGCCGACAACATCAAGACAAGATCCCAAAGACCAATCAGGGAAGAGAACGAAGAACATATGGGGGAAAGGCACCTAAACAAAGGTGTAACAATCAGTAGAGAATATTTCTTACACAATGAATAAAAATTGGGCGTATCTAGGTGATAACCATAGCATAAAAATATATATTTAATAATTAATTGAAAATCATTACTCGGGCACATGAAAAGGATTGCAATGGACACATATCAAAAGAATAAGATCTTTTATGCAAAAATAGTTTAATCAATAATGGAAGAATAAAAAAATTGAACAGTTCGAACTTTATTTGGGTCTTTCTTTCATGAATAACACACTCCCCAATGAAGAAGATGATTTTTTGAATTGATTGTGTCTCGATTTTCCAAGATCTCAGGTTTCATCATCGCCTAATTACGAATCTCCAATGAGTTAGTAGAAGAACTCCTCTCTATGATCCTAGGGTTATGAATCTAACCTTGGAGATCCTTCAATAATGGAATAATTATATGGGGGGTTATTTTTAGGTGTTTATATAAATAAATAAACTTAATTATCTATTTTAATTAAACACACCCTCCAACAATCGTGATATTTGAATACCCTGCACCGACCAATTTTAGGTCATTCGTAGGGTAAACCACATATTCCGAAATCAAATAGGGTATCATTTTTTAGATCTAGAATTCCATTTAAGATTTATCTCATTTTTTTAAGAAACCATCTCAACATAATATAAAAAATATTTAATATTTTTATAAAATTAATTCCAGGCACACCGAGCATTGAAATGGTACCACATCTTAGTATCTAACTCCAAAAATATTTCTAGATATATTAAAACGTATTACAAGAAAAAAAGGGTCTCTTAACAGCCTAACTGTTCTATCTATAGTTTTTAAATATTCTTATTCTAGTTCTACATAAAGGGAATGCACCACTATGAGATAGTGGATAATCTTGATCCTTTGAACCATGGAGTGGTGATTGAAAATGGTGAAGCTTTTGGCAACTTATTACAAAGGGTGTTATTAGACATTTTTTGGTTGGTTTTTTTGTTTCATTTGAGCTGTTTATCAATCTACTTGGGAACTATTTTACCTTTTTTACTTCTAGTACTTTCTCATTGAGGAGTTTTGATATATTTAAATATATAATTCTTATCTTCTATTGTTTTGTTGAAAATTTGTTTCCTCTTTATTATTTTATGATTTTGGGTTCTAGTATTTATCCCATGTTGACCGAGAACACAGTTTAGGAAATGTTAGATCCATCTTGGTATTAGGGTATTGGGTTATCAAGGCTGGTTCATAAAAAATTGATATCGGAGTTGAAGGTTTAGAATCTTTCCTTGAAGTCGGTATGTAGTCTGGGCAATCCAAATATAAAGGAGGTATGATTGAGTTCTTTACCACAACTATTCATAACAATCCTTAATTCACTATTTGTGGAGTGTAAAAGTTTCTTTGATGAGTATTTTTATTTGTTTATAGTCTTTTATTTTATTGATTATAGTGTTCTAAAAATCCTATAATTTTTAATTATTGAATTTGTTCAGATGAATGCCTTGGTTAATTGTTTTCTTATTTTATGTTGAATATGTCTAAAATCATGGATATGATAATATGTTTGAAATGACTTGAGAAGGTACTTGTCGATGGACCACAGAAAGAGGACCGTATAGTTGACTATAATATAATTGAGATAGTTTTTCAAGCTATCTATCCTATAGGATAGGCAACCACACTCTTTCCTTTTCAGGATCCATTCTTGGAACCTCTAAGGGATGAATCAAAAGATAATTTAAAATTCTTTCTTCTTCAATGTACACCAACCTTTAAAGTATCCACTAATACTCAAGTGTCATAAGATTGTTTTAAAATAATTGAGTGGATTTTTGAATTATAATAAATTCCTAATTCAATTAAAATTTAGTGTGAAACCTTAAATGTTTAAGGAACTAGATGGAGGTGGTGTGATTCAATGATGACAGAAAAGAATAATGAGGTCTTGGAGTGGAAAGGCTTCATGTTCATTTTTACAAATTATTTCAATCTAAAGCCCATGGTTCTACCAAAGTCAATAGAGTGTCTTAGTCACCCACAATTTGACAAGATCGTGACTCAATATGAAAGTCAGTTTATTGAGTTGGTACTATTACCTCAAGAGATTTTGAATAATGAGAAGATAAAGGAACAGAAATTTGATATTATAATTTGGGAGGATATTAGATCCCATTTTTCATTCTAAAGTTATATTCCTATTCTAATGTACTTGATTGAGCATTGATGGCTGAGCATGACCTAGATGGTAAGTTAGGTATGAAGGGTGTCCATTTTCTCCTAGTGGAAGTTATATGAGTTCCTTTATGTGGAAGTGGATTCATGATAAGTATCATGGTTGATCTCTATAGAAGGATTATTCTAGACCTTTGGTAGTTTCTGGTACAAGCCCTTTGATTTTCTTCCAGTGTTTCAAGTATGGACATTTAAAATGGTTTTACACTAAGTCACCAAAGATCTGTAGTTCCTATTGATGATTAGGTCACTCTAAGAAATTTCACTATATCTTTTATACTCAACATAGTGGAACCTGATAATCATCACCTAAAATTACCTAAATGTAATCATATGTTTCATGAACAAAGGGGTTTCATCCAAAGGAATCCTAAATGAATCATCTTTATATTTTGGAAGAGTCTCCAGTGGAAGTTGATAGGGGTCCATTAACCATGATAAGTAACATCACTATAGCTTCATCCTTAGTGACTGGTTTATTTGATACCAATTCATCTCACCCATTAATATAAACCTATGTTGTTTTATCTTCTAACCCCTCTTATGGATATTTGATCTTAAATGATGGATATTATTATGCCCATTGGAAAAAAGAGAGTACATAGTCTCTATTGTATTGCTTGTGGTTTCACTTTATTAGAGATTGAGAATACCTATAATTTTTTGGTTTTTGATATGAAATCTTCTGATATCGTTATTGGTTTTTATTGCATGATTTTCCATTAGAACCAGATTGGCAATTATCTTTAGTAGGTATCATTTACCACACCCTATGGGGGGCATGTATTTCATTGAGAATGGGACTTGAGATTGAGTAGATACAGACCTTATTTTCAAGAGTTTTAAAGTGTAATGTTTGTGTTTTCTTTTCACTAAGAGATAGAATATTTTAGTGATTATATCTCTCTAGTTTTCATCGAGTTTTCCAATGTTTTCCTTATGATTTATCTAGTTTACACATGGGAGTCTAGAAGAATGACTCTATGGTTATTTTGAAGAGTGTTCAATTGACCTCTTTTGATCTTGAGACGAATCATTAGGATTAGAAGTGTGATGATGAATTATGTGGCATTAGAGACTCTCCACTTGGTGGGGAGACCATCACTAAGTGGTCTTTCTTCGTAAACGGTATTATATGTTTCTGGAACTAGTATATTGCACCTTTTCCAGTGAGAAAATATGTGATGGGATATTTTCATAATTCCGGGTAGGTGGTGCATTAGGGTTCCATGAATATTTTCTATGATATATAGTGTTGATTCTGGAGTCTAGGTATGCAACATGACATATCTGAATTTGATTCACATTGTTATACTTTCCATAAAGTCATGGAAGATCACTATAGAACTTCTTTTTTTTTCAACCCATTCCAATGTCAACATAGAAGTGGGATGAGATTTATTATGGAATTCATGCTAGATTTTCCTCAGACCCACCCCCCCCCCCAAAAGAATGCAATACAGGTTTTTATCAAGTGATTGACCAAGTCGGATCAATTATTACACATTCAAGATACAACCAATGTTTAGGAGTTATGAAATGTCTATGTGAAATAGATTTTTGATTTTATAGAGTTACATATACAGTAGTCTCTAATAGAGATACTCATGTTACTTATCACTTCTAAGAGGCCTCTAAGTGGCATTGGTATCTTACGTTCATTTGAGTATGACATACCATCCATAGATGGATGGCCAGATGGAGAGGGCTATAAAAATTCTAGAGGACATGATTCATGATCATGACCATGATTTTGGTTGATATTGGGATGTCCATTTGGGCTAGTTGATTTCTCTAAAAAAAATTTACCCTCACACAATTTGGATGGATCCTTTTGGGGACTTATATGATAGGTCCTATAAATATCTATTATGTGAGTTAGATATTGGAGAATTTTATTTGGTTATACTGAGCATGGTCTAAGAGATAACAACATATATTTATTTGGTTTATCCAATAATGTTAATGGCCTAGAGCTGGTAAAAATCTTAATCTGACCATCATATATGACAGTTGGATTTCTCCATTAGTGACCAGGTGTCCTTGATACTTTCATCCCATTTGGGTGACCAATGGATTGGGATCTATGGGAATCTTGCTTCACATTTTGTGTGACCATTTGATGATATTGAAATGGTGGGGAATGTGTTATAAAATTTAATACTTCTACCACAACTGATGTAGATACATAATGTATTCCTTGTATCATAGATTCAGAAGTATCTTTCTAACCTATCTCATTTCTTGAGTTGAGAGGATCTTGATATTGGGCATAACTTATCCATGACTGATCATCCATTATGAATTTATGATTTTGAGGCAAAGTTACTTAGTGTAAGGATGATACCTTTAGTTCATGTGATATAGAAGCATGTTTCTAATTCACACAATACGTTGGAGCATGATTCAGTTGCCTCATATCTTTAATAGGGAGATTTCTTAATATGATTTCAGGGGATAGAATTTTTTTATATTCCAGAGGATGTAATACCATGTTACCATTCATAAGGAAATCATGGTCCTTTGGTTTTGGGTTTATCTGTAAAATCTTGGATTTCACCTATATTATTGGAAATTAAATATCGAATGAAGGCATTAGACACCATGTATATTTATAAGGAAGTTACCATAAAGATTTTATAGGGAGTGAAAGGTTACACACCATGTACTTGGAATTCACAATGTGTAAGGGGAAAATTGGATTTTAATAAACGGTGAAATGTTTTTTGTCATATGTATCCTTGGTGGATTAGATGATGTGAACACAGGTTACACACCATATAATTCTTGAGGCAGGAGGTTTTAAGTGTTTTGCATGATTGACTTAATTTTTTTTCAACCTGCATCCCTCTTTCTCATGACCAAGATCCTTTACTTTGTGATTTTGGACCTTAAATCACTTTCCATCATGGATCAAAGGGGTATTGACCTAGTTTTATTTTCTTAAGGTAAGAGGATATCCTCTCATGTGTTTTATCTGGGTAAATATTTTCCTCCTCTTTAGTGTTTAATGGATCATCATGTAGTGGATAGATCAAAACTAATTTTCATTGGAACTGGATTCTAGGTTGTGCTCGTAGATCTATCGATCATTCATTTATTTTTTCATACCAATTACAAGAGTTTATAATTTGATTTCATTATTTTAAGTAAGGTGGTTCCATATGATATTTTCAATGTAATTGAAACCCTGTGTTGCATGATTTTTTTAAAGTAGAGTTCAATTGAATTATAAATCCTTATTTGGAATAATTTGATTATAGAAATTGAAATGAAATTTATTCATGAAAAACCACAATTCAAATGGAATTATAAACAAGGGGATGAATTTTGAAAATTATAGTAACACCCCAAGCTTCTATGGTACGCTTCTCTTTGAATAATGCAATAGCGTGTGTTGTACGCAACATCGAGTTCTAACACACAACAACCAATCAAACTAGCCGTTATGGATATTAATACCCACTTTTTGAAATTTATAAATTTTATTTTTCAAAATGGACTTCATTTTTTGACTCGGAATATCAAAATTAGCCTAGGGTTAATTTTTGGTATTTTTCTGAAAAACTTCATTTTTTGATGAATAGTGAAACCACTAAGTGGTAGTTAAAAAAACTGAATTTTTCATAAAACTTAATTTTGCTGCTTCTGTGAGTGGAATTTCGAAAATTCGAGAGACACAGTTAATATCAAGGAGTAAAATTTGGTTCAATGAGATGAAAATAATTTTTGGTGAATAGTAACTTTTTACTTTTATTTACCACGGTTAAAAGTAAATAGGGTAATTAAGGGAACAAATGATATTAATATTACCCTAACACATGTCTTAATTATATTGGAAAAGTTTATCTAGACCAAAAAAAACCTTTGGTATAAAATATTATCATTTAGGTCCACTTGGATTAGATTAGGAAATTTATTAATATTTAATTCAAAGAAGAGTTAAAAGGGTTAAAATCAAAGTTTATTTACTAAAAAAAATTTAATATGGGGTTATACACAAGGTAAATTAGATTGTAAATATTAATTAGAAATCTAGAAATATTTCCTACATAATGATATTTTATTTATAATTTTTAGACAATAAGTAATTTAATTTATTTATGACACAATGATGATGCAGTAATTACCATAATAGTGAAAAATTAAAATAATTGATATTATAAATACCCTAATAAATATAATTTGAGACTTTTTTTGAATTAAACTAATTTTCTAGGTTAATAGGACAAATTATGAGTGATTTATGTAACTTTTGTCGAAGTAATCCTTATTTTTGGATTTTTAAAAAAATCAATTGTTGAATAGTGTCAAAATTGAAATAAATGAGTTTTTAAAACAAATATTATATTATTAATTGATATTCAATTCTTAAAAATCTAAGGTTAGTCCAAGAGTCTTATATCATGATAGGTGTATCATTGATGGACCACTTGGGGGTCACTTGGAGTTATATATTATGTTTATTAACTATATAATATAAAAATACAAAGTGACATGGCAAGTGTCAAACTAACTAACTAAGAGTTAAAACTAAAATATAAGGTTAATATAATGACCCAAACCTGTCTACATTATATTGGTCGAGTGGTTTTAGACCCATAACCACCTTAAAATTTAAATAATTTATTTTTGAGCCATTAGAAACCGAATATTAATTTATTATAAAATAATATTTCTATCTTTTCCAAAGGTGCCCCTCACCCCTCTTATAAAAGGGCACTCCCCCTTCTCACTAATTCACCCATTCAAAGCCTTTTGGCTCGGACAACCCCTGACCAAATACTCTCTCAACTTCCCTCACTTCAACCTAGAGGCCTTAGTTTGATCATAAATCCATCCTAAGGATCCATTTTCATCAAATCGAAAGGAAGAACCCAAAGAAGAGGTAATGTTTTCACCACCCTTCTTCATATTCATTTCTTCTTAAACTTCTTCATTCTTTGTTATTTCCATTATAAAATAATGAATCCAGTATCTCCTATATACTGTAATGTTATTATAAATATGGTACAACCATATTCAGTATTCTATCCATCCTTTGAATGGCATGTCACTATACGTGCGTACGTAAGGCTTACCATCTCCACGTTGTGGTGTAAATGTTATTCAATATATTATTATTTGGATGGGTATAATAATGATTTGTAATTAATTTAAATAATAAATATAACATGATAATGATTATTTATATATTATATAACATCCAATTATATATTATTTTAATATCAAAAGTATGATATTTTCGCTCGTGTGTACGTACGGACTACCATCTCCACGAACTCGATGAGATTCATTCTCCATCGTATCCATTCAAGTATAATTATTATTTGATGATTTAAAAATAAAGTTTAAGGACATTATATCATTATGTATATTAATAATATACAACCTATACATAACAAACACATCTTATGTAACAAAACATATAAAAGAAAACTAGTAAGTTAACACCCGAAACGACGATAATTCTAAGATATTATTAACAAAGTAATGTTAAAAGATCATATATGATATCATATTAATCTATATGATTCTTGTATAATTTAATAACAATTATTTTACCATTATACAAGAGTTTAACCTACCCCCAACCAAGGAAAACTACAAGGTAAGGGTTTATTTTACAATCTCTTCATTATCTGAGGTTTTTTATACGTAATAATCTACTGGGACATCTTTATCATCCACATCAATGTTTCTTAAAAATGTATTTCAAAACATTTTTACTATTTACGATAATATGTTTTAAAGTCATTTATACCCTTGTTGAGTTTTATATGTGGCTTATGAAGGAATAATTCCATTGTTTTCCAAACAAGGTCCTTTTTAACCTTTTCGATAGAATTAAGGTAAGAATGTTTTTTTAACTTATACGGCGGGTGCGGCTATTTTCCGCCGTAATAAAATCGTCGAAGCTTCCTTTACAATCTTATAAGAATATTTTCAAAGAAAAGGATTTATTTTTTAAATATATGAATTTTAAATGATTTCAAAATAAAAAGAGATATTTCTCTAAAAAGAGTTTTGATTTCATCTATTTCAACATCCTTTGATGGATTTTACGCTTATTTGAAAATGATTTACAATGATACAAAAATTATATATTTTATTGAAGGGTTATTGATATGTTTGACTATGTATGAGTTATTTTTATACCATTCATGGTTTATGGATGAAGTATTTACATTTTTTCTGCTAGTTTTAATACTAATGTTTATGTTATGTTTAAACCTTTTCATATGGGAATGCATTGGAATTAATATGTGACGTGTGGAGCCTGATATAGCTACTCGATGCATCGGTAGGTATCATGAGACAAACTAGTGTTTTGGTACAGGTCCTTAGAAAAATCTAATTTGTAGTATTGGCACGAGGCCTTGGCTATGTGGTTATGATAGTCTGGAATTATAAATTCCATCATTATGAAAGTGGTTATTGATATTTCATGTGATTATTCGATTAGTAGAATATCCATGTGAATAAGTAAATGGCATTATTTCATTTTATTTTTTCCATACTATATTGAAGTTAATGTTTAAAAGGATTTTGTTTTAGTTATACATTGCCTTAAATGTTTATTCTTATTTGTGAAAGTCTCCGCTATATTGTTTTCCTTACTAGAAATTTCAGCTCACCCCTTTTCTATGTATTATTTTTCCCAGGATGTGAAGAAGTAAATTATGAATGACCTGTAGGGATATTATGAGGGGATAAGAGTGTGAACTATGGAGACTATGTTGTTGTAGTTTTCATTTTTATGATGTAATGTAAAACTTTATGAATATATCTAGTGTTTCCAAGGCTACTAAACTAATCGGTCTTTTGAGATTTGATCTTTCTTGTGATCATGAAAATGTTATGTAATAATTCAATGACTCTGGGTGACTGGGGTCGGGGAATTATAGTTGGTATCAGAGTAATTTTAGTACATACCTTGGAAGATAGATTTAGATAAACTCTAATTAGAGCACATATATTTAAGATGGACATTGAGGATTAGTATAGAAGAACTTACTTGAATTTTTGTATTGTGGAGATTTTGTGAGTTTTATGAGCAATACATCCCTGTCTGGATACGATCAGGTAGAGGCGGCTCTGGCATAGATGTACCTAGGGGTAAAACCTGAAAACACCGCTTTGAGCTAGAATCGAACAGGAACTGATGCACGACAACGGGCCTTGATGCACTCTTGATTACGACACTCCCGAGGGATATGCTTAGGATAAATCTCATTATCATTACAAATATTTATAAAGGGTTTATGAGTATGTACTTCCTCAAAGAAAACATTTTTTTGATTATGGATTATATCCTGAAATAATTCATTTTATGTTAAGTGTTTTATAAATATGGAATTATGTATTTTGATTCATAAACTGATCTAGTTTATGCCATTATTTAGAAATGGCACCTAGTGGAAGAAATGGAAACTGTATCAATGCACGCACTCCATGTAGGGATTTCCCTCCTACTAAAGATAATTATAGTGGAGCTGGTGATGCAACTAGTGTCGATTAGCTAATCACCATACTGGGACAACTCACTCAGGTAATGAATAATAAACTTACACGTATGGAGCTCCCTGATCTACTGCGTGGAGGATCAATGTTAGATTGCTTCATGAGGCAACAACTACCAACGTTCATTGGGAGTACAAATCCTTTAGTAGCTGAGCAATGGATAAATTCCCTAGAGAAAATATTCCAGGCTTTGGGGAGTAGTGAAAGGGAAAAAGTTATCATGGCAGTTTACCGCCTCACTAGAGATGCTGATCAATGGTGTGCATTGATTCAAAACATGAAGGAAGATGATGATGTATCAAATATGGAATGGAGGGAGTTCAAAGATATGTTTTTAGAAAAATACTTTCCTCATGACCATTGAGCAGATATGAAAGGTCAATTTCTGAGTCTGAGACAAATGGACGATGAAAATGTCACAAAGTATGAGTCTAACATTACAAGGCTAGAAAGGTATTCTAGAGATTATATACGTAACCCAAGAAGTAATATTGATCATTTATTTGATGGTTTAAATCCATTTCTCCATCGAGCATTAGTCTCACAATCCTTATCATTGTATGAAGACATTGTCTCATGTGCTATCAAGACAGAAAAGGAATTCTCTAAGTCTTATGACTTTATAGCAAAGCAAAAGAAGAAGAGATCTACTGATCAATCTTGGAATGGAAATAAAGGGATGAAGGGAAATGTTGAATATCCATCCTACAGTAAATGTGGGAATAAAAACCCTGGTACTTGCTTAAAAGGAATGGGAGTCTGTTACAAGTGTGGTGAAAAGTCCACCCAGCTCGCGATTGCAAGGGGAAGAAGGAAGCAACTGATGTCCAATTATACAATTGCAGGGAGATGGGACATTATGAAAATGAATTTCCAAAGAGTCAGCGGAACTTAGCTCAGAAAAGACCAAGGGATCAAGGCCAAGCTTATGCTATCACTACTGATGAGGTAGAATCTCCAAAAGATGTGGTGGCAGGTAATTTAATGGTTTCTCAAGTTTAGAAAATGCATTATTTGATTCTGGATCATCACATTGTTTCATATCTTCCCAGTTTACTATGAAAATTAGATATTTCCAATTTGATTTAACAAGGGAGTTTTCAGTTAAAACTCTTAAGGGAAGTATCATTGCAACAATGTTTTGTAAATCAGTCCCCATTAGAGCACATAAATATTCTTTATCCGCTGATCTCATCGCCATACCTATGATTGAGTTTGATATAATCCTCGGTATGGATTGGCTTTCGGACCATGATGCGAAGATTTATTGTAAGAAGAAGATGGTTACAATATTTGATGATGACGATAAAGAACATCTTATCTTTAGAGCAGAATCATCACCACCTAATTCTTATCTAGATCCACCCCCAGTAGCTCAACTAAATTAAATTTTTGTGGAGGAAGAGGATGAAATTACAGTGGGTGAGGAAAGGAATGATCAAATAAGGGATGTAACTGTTGTGAAAGAATATGTAGATGTGTTTCCAGAAGATTTACCTGTACATCCTCCAGAACGAGAAGTTGAGTTTTCCATTGATTTTATTCCTAGATCAAGGCCTATATCGAAGACCCCTTATAGAATGGCCACTATATAATTAGTTGAACTAAAGAAACAACTAGAGGAATTGATTAACAAGGGATTTATTCACCCTAGTGTTTCTCAATGGGGAACCCCTGTTATTTTTGTTAAAAAGAAAGACGGATCAATGAGGTTATGTATCGACTACAGGGAGATCAATGCTATAACAATGAAGAACAAGTATCCCCTAACTCGCATTGATGATTTATATGACCAACTACATGGAGCTCAACACTTTTAAAAGATTGACCTTCGATCTGGATACCATCAGTTGTGTGTGAAGAAGGAAGACATTCCGAAGACAACATTTCGAACAAGGTACAAGCATTACGAGTTTACAGTAATGCCTTTTGGATTGACTAATGCACCCTCTGTTTTTATGGATCTAATGAACAGAGTTTTCAATGAATATATTGATGACTTTGTAGTGGTATTTATTTATGATATCATGGCATACTCCAAAATCTACAAAGATCATGAAAATCAATTGCGCATTATATTAAAGACTCTTAGAAGACATGAATTATATGGGATGTTTAACAAGTGTGAATTCTGGCTTCAAGAAATTTCTTTTCTTGGCCATATTGTCTCTAAAAATGAAATTTACATTGATCCTTCTAAGACCAATGAAATCCAGGAATGTCCTGCATCGACGAGTATAACTGAGGTACGCAGTTTTATTGGTTTAGCAGGTTATTATCGATGTTTCGTCCAGAATTTTTCTCGGTTGTCTAACCCATTAGCAAAGCGCACACGTAAAGAGGTTAAATTTGTTTGGACAAAAGAGTGTGAAGAATTTTTCAACGAACTGAAGAGAAGATTAGTCAATTATCCTATATTGACTCTACCATCAGGGAATGATGGTTCCATTATTTATAGTGATGCATCGAAGAAAGGACTTGGTTGTGTCCTTATGCAGAATGATAGGGTTATTGCCTATGCATCACGGCGGTTCAAAATTCCTGAACAAAACTATAATACTCAAGATCTCGAGTTAGCAGCTCTGATATTTTCTTTGAAGATATAGAGGCACTGCCTCTATGGTGGAAAATGTGAGTTTATACTGATCACAGGAGTTTGAAGTATATTTTCTCACAAAAATAACTCAACATGAGGCAAAGGAGATGGCTTGAATTACTCAAGGATTCGGATTGTACAATACACTACCACCCTGGGAAAGAAAAAAAGGTGTACGATGCTTCGAGAAGAAAAGATCATGGAGTTTTGAATAATATGAGAATTTAAAGGGATCCAATATTCAGGGATCTAGGGAAGATGGACATGGTAATAACCAGGGAAGGTTAAACATCAATGCGTTTTCAAATGGTTGCCAAACCATATTTACTAGAAATGATTAAGAGTTCTCAAATCGATGATGAAGAATTTCAAAAGAATATTATAGCTGTGAATGATGGGAGATTGAGAGACTTTGTGTATGAAGATGGAATTTTGAAATTTGGGAAGAGACATTTTGTTCTTGATCTACCTGATCTAAAAAGGGAATTGTTGGATGATGCTCATAGTTCAAATTTCTCTATACACCCTTGGAGCATCAAAATGTATAGAGATTTGAAGGAACATTTTTGGTGGGACAGCATGAAGAGGGAGATTTCTGATTTTGTGTCAAAATGTATGGTTTGTCAACAAGTGAAAGCTGGAAGGCAACAACCTGGAGGAGTCATGCAACCTCTTCCAATACTGGAGTGGAAATGGGACAATATTACGATGGACTTTGTCATGGGGCTACCAAAGACTCCTAGAAGGAATGATGCAATATGGGTTATTGTTCATCATATTACCAAGTCAGCACATTTTCGTGCTATAAGAGAAGATCTACCACTGGAACGTCTAGCAAGACAATATATTGATGAAGTTGTGAGACTTCATGGAGTACCACTATCGATTGTTTCTGATCATGATCCCTGTTTTACTTCATCATTCTGGAAATGTCTTCAGAAGTCCTTGGACACAAAGCTTCATTTAAGCACTGCCTACCACCCTCAAACAATTGGACAATCAGAACGAACTATTCAAACCTTAGAAGACATGTTGAGATCCTGCTCACTTGACTTTCAGGGTATGTGGGATCAATATTTACCTCTGGTAGAATTTTCCTATAACAATAGCTTCCATTCAAGTATTCATATGGAACCATATGAAGCATTATACGGAAATAGATGTCGCACACCAACCTGTTGGGATGACGTTGGTGAAAGAAAACTTGTAGGCCCAGAACTGGTGGAGGAAACGATGGAAAATGTGATGGTAATCCAAAACCATATCAAAGCAGCTCAAAGTTGGCAGAAGATCTATGCCGATAATCGAAGGAAGGATTTGTAATTTCAAGTCGGTGATCATGTTTTCCTGATGGTATCTCCATGGAAGAGATTCATACGTTTTGGAAGGAAAGGTAAATTGAGTCCCTGGTACATCGGACCTTTCAAAATTCTAGAACGAATTGGGGCTGTAGCTTACTGATTGGCAATGCCGCCAAGTATCTCCAAAGTTCACGATGTGTTCCATGTATCTCTGTTGAGGAAATACATGCCTGACCCAACGCATGTACTCACCTATGAAGAATTAGAACCGGAACCCGATCTGTCTTATTGCGAAGAGCCCGTCAAGATTCTTGATATGAGAGAACAAGTACTGAGAAACCGGACTACTCGTCTGGTAAAAGTCTTGTGGAGAAACCATAAGATGTAAGAGGCAACGTGGGAACCTGAGGAACTAATGATGAAGAACCACCTGAGTCTTTTCATGTGGTAGTATTCTAGATATTTCGAGGATGAAATTATTTGAAGGATGGGAGAATGTAACACCCCAAGCTTCAACGGTACGCTTCTCTTTAAATAATGAAATAGTGTGTGTTGTACGCAACATTGAGTTCTAACACACCACAACCAATCAAACTAGCCGTTATGAATAGTAATACCCACTTTTTGAAATTTATAAATTGTATTTATCAAAATAGACTTTATTTTTGGATTCGGAATATCGAAATTATCCTAGGGTGAATGTTTGATATTTTTTTGAAAAACATCATTTTTTGATGAATAGTGAAACCACTAAGAGGTAGTTAAAAATACAGAATTTTTCTAAAACATAATTTTACCGCTTCTGTGATCAAAATTTTGAAAATCGGAGAAACACAGTTAATATCACGGAGAAAAATTTGGTTCAATGAGATGAAAATATTTTTTGGTGAATAGTAGCTTTTTACTTTTATTTACCATAGTTAAAAGTAAATAGGGTAATTAAGGATAAAAATGATATTAATATTACCCTAACACATGTCCTAATTCTATTGAAAAAGTTTATATCATCCAAAAACAATGTTAGGAATAAAATATTATCAATTAGGTCCACTTGGATTATATTTGGACATTTATTATTATTTAATTCAAAGAAGAGCTAAAAGAGTTAAAATAAAGGTTTATTTACTAAAAAAAATTAATATAGGGTTATACATAAGGTAAATTCGATTGTATATATTCCTCAGAAATCTAAAAAAGGCTCCTACATAAGGGTATTTTATTTATAATTTTTAGACAATAAATAATTTAATTTATTTATGACACAATGATGATGCAGTAATTACCATAATAGTGAAAAATTATAATAATTGATATTATAAATACCCAAATAAATAAAATTTGAGACTTTTTATGAATTAAAATAATTTTATAGGTTAATATGACATGTTAGGATTGATTTAATTAACCTTTCTCGAAGTAAAAATTCTGTTGTGATTTTTACAAAAATCAATTATTGAATAGTTTCAAAATTGACATAAAAGAGTTTTTAAAACAAATATTATATTATTAATTGATATTCAATTCATAAAAATCTAAGGTTCGTCCAAGAGACTTATATCATGGTAGTTGTATCATTAATGGATGATGTGGGGGGTCTCTTGGAGGTATATAGTATGTTTATTAACTATATAATATAAAAATACAAAGTGACATGGTAAGTGTCAAACTAATTAACTACGAGTTAAAACTAAAAGATAAGGTTAATATAATGACTCAAACCTGTCTAAATACTATTTGTTGAGTTGTTTTCGACCCATCCCCACTTTAACTTTTAAATAATCCACTTTTGAGACATTAGAAACCGAATATAAATTTATTATAAAATAATATTTCTAGCTTTTCCAAAGGTGCCCCTCACCCCTCTTATAAAAGGGCACTCCCCCTTCTCACTAATTCACACATTCAAAGCTTTTTGTCTCGGCCAAACCCTGCCCAAATACTCTCTCAACTTCCCTCAATTCAACCTAGAGGCCTTATTTTGATCAGAAATCTAACCTAATGAGCTCTTTTGATCAAATCAAAAGGAAGAACCCGAAGAAGAGGTAATGTTTTCACCACCATTTTTCAAATTCATTTCTTCTTCAAATTCTTCTTTATTTGTTATTCCCCTCTAAAATAATTAATCAAGTATCTACCATATACTGTAATATTATTATAGATATGGTACAACCATATTCAGTATTCTATCCATCCTTTGAATGACATGTCACCATACGTGCATACGTAAGGCTTACCGTCTCCACGTCGTGGTGTAATTGTTATTCAATATATTATTATTTGGATGGGTATAATAATGGGTTTTAATTAATTTAAATAATAAATATAACATGATAATTATTCTGTATATATGATATACCATCCAATTATATATAATTTTAATATCAAAAGAATGATATTATCGCTCGTGTGTACGTACGGCCTACCGTCTCCACAAACGCAATGAGATTCATTCTCCATCATATCCATTCAAGTATAATTATTATTTGATGATTTAAAAATAATGTTTAAGGACTTGATATAATTTTGGATATGAATAAGATACAACCTATCTATAAAAAAAACGGATTATGTAACAAAACATATAAAATAAAATGAGCAAGTTAACACCCGAAACGACGATAATTCTAAGATATTATTAACAAAGCAATGTTAAAAGATCATATATGATATAATATTAATGTATATGATTATTGTATAATTTAATAAAAATTATTTCACCATTATAATGGAGGTTAACCTACCCCCAACCAAGGAAAATTACATGGTAAGGGTTTATTTCGCAATCTCTTCATTATCCCAGGTTGTTTATACGTAATAATCTACTGGGACTTATTTTTCATCAACATCCATATTTCTTAAAAGTGTATTTCAAAACATTTTTAATTTTTACTAGAATATGGGTTAAATTAATTTATACCCTTGTTGACTTTTATAAGTGGTTTATAAAGGAATCTTTTTGTCGTTTTCCAAACAAGGTTCTTTTTAAACTTTTCGACAGAATTAAGGTAAGAATGTTTTTTTAACTTATATGGTGGGTGCGGCTATTTTCCGCCATTATAAAATCGTCAAAGCTTCCCTTACAAGTTTATAATAATATTTTCAAAGAAAATGTTTTATTTTATAAATATATGAATCTTAAATGATATAAAAATAAAAAGTGATATTTCTCTAAAAAGAGTTTTGATTTCATCTATGTCAACAACCTTTGATGTATTTTATGCTTATTTGAATTTGATTTATTATGATACAAAACTTCTATACTGTATTGAAGGTTTTGTTATATGTTTGACTATGGATGTGTTATTTTTATACCATTCATAGTTTATGGATGAAGTATATACATTTCATATGCTAGTTTTAATACGAATGTTTATGTTATGTTTAAACCTTTTCATATGGGAATGCATTGGACTTAATATGTGATGGGTGGCGCCCACTATAGCTCATCGATGCATCGGTAGGTCTCATGAGACAAACTAGTGTCTTCCCATAAGGCCTTGGCAAAATATTATTTGTAGTCTTGGCACGAGGCCTTGGATATTTGGTTATGATAGTCTGGCATTATGCATTCCATCATTATGAAACTTGTTATTGATATTGCATGTGATTATTCGATTAGTAGAATATCCATTTGAATAAGTAAATGTATTTATTTCATTTTATTTTTTCCATACTATGTTGAAGTTCAAGTTTAAAAGGATTTTATTTTAGTTAAACATTTTATTAAATGTTTATTCATATTTATGAATGTTTCCGCTATATTGTTATCCTTACTGGGCATTTGAGCTCACCCCTTTTCTTTGTTTTATTTTTCCCAGGATGTGAAGAAGTAAATTATGAATGACTTGAAGGGATAGTATGAGGGGATAATAGTGTGGACTATGGAGACTATGTTGTTGTAGTTTTCATTTTTATGATGTAATGTAAAACTATATGAATATATCTAGTGTTTCCAAGGCTACTAAACTAATCGGTCTTTCGAGATTTGATCTTTCTTGTGATCATGCCATTGTTATGTAATAATGCACCGACTCTGGGTAACTGGGGTCGGAGCGTTATAATGATGGAATGGATTAAATGATTTAGGAATCATTTTGTGAAAAAAATGGTTAAATTGAAATGAAGAAAAACTGTGATTGGGTTTGGATTGAAAAGTCATGAAATGATGAAAACCAATGTTTTGGTTTTGAAAATAAATTGTCAAATTGAAAATGAAAATTGGGAAATGGAACTATAAATGATGATTTATTTGAAATGATATTATTTACCCATTTTTTATTTATTGATTGAGTGAATTTGATCCGTTGTATTCTACGGGTTATTTAGGATAAGAACACTGAGATATGGATCCTATATTAATGGATTGATGATGAAAACTATAATAAACCCTTATTTGGTATGATTATATCTGATGGTATATTTATGAGTCCCATTCATCCTGGGACTTAGGGGAGTGTTCACACATGTTTTTCTACGATCATTATTTTGATAGGTGTGAGGATTATATATCTAGAAACTAATGTACTTTTGGGTACATGAACATGATGCTTATTCTGTATGTTTTGATTATATATTTGACTAATTATAGAACTATTTTACTTATTCTAAACAATTTATATAAATTATTTTATTTAAAATCTTAAATTATTCCATGTAAGAAATGTTTTCAACATATTGAAATCAAAAAATGTTTTTATTTTAAATTTGAAAATTATATTTTATGTCATGCCATTTTTAATTTAAATTTATTGAATTATTGGTTTATTATTATGGAATCTATTATGGAACACTTGGTGAGAATCTACTGGAATTTTTATCTTACACCATATTTTTTCCTTCAAGCATTTTTAGATTTTCTTATGCCATGTCTGAGCAAAGGGAAAGTTGCACATAGAGATGGTGGGTGTTATTGATCCGTTAGGCTATGGAGTTGAGATGGTGACTAGTGGAGCTGTTTTCCACTTGTTACACATTGTTTTATAATAATTTCTCATGTTGATGTTGTGGTTTCCTTTGAGATATTTATGTATCTTCTTGGTTACTATTTTAACTATTTTAATTCTAATTCTTTCTAATTGATTATTGTTGATATACTGACTTTTATAATGTTTATATTCAAATATTTTGTATAACAACCACACTATATTTATTGTAATATGAGGCCAAGTGAAAGTCTCTATCCCGCGGGGATAAAAAATTACCATATAGCCATGCCATAGTAGGCTTGGTATCAGGGTACCATGGTATCTTTGTTGGTTTGTGATTGCCACTTTTTAAATTTTCCTATCACTTGGCTATTTAGGTGGATAACCATGTTAATCATACCAGATATTAATATTGAATTGTTGAGTGGATAAATATGTATCCTAACCCATCATATAGATTTAATAAACTATATTTCTATAGTAACTCATCTTATTATGATATCCTTGAAAATTAAAACCCAATGAAATTTTCAAAAAATGGAACCTAATAATATTATGGTCACCCTTACTTTCTTTCCATATATAAGATGATCCTAGGGCACCCAACATTAGCATGACCTACTTCGATGGACGATCATGGTCTTGACAAGTGTCTACATTGAAAGGATACTAAAACTTAATATATTTGATGGGATTTAATCTCACCATCATACCTCATATATTCCCATTATGTGCATTCATTATTTTAATGATTTATTGTGAAATATTCTTCCTTTCACCAAAACAATATGTTCAAACCATATTGATTTGTTGTTATTTACACAAATCATAGAATGTGTTACTAACCTAAATTAAAATCAAAATATATCTAAACATCTCTATATATATCCTATACATAAAGTACCTAAATCCCTTTCATTTATAGTCATAGAATGAAATAATATCAATAATACCTATAATATTAAACTTTGCGATACATATTTCCACCCCCAAATTTGTTAGATAAGGCATAT
The DNA here is from genome assembly GCA_963277665.1 of Viscum album. Taxonomy (NCBI): domain Eukaryota; kingdom Viridiplantae; phylum Streptophyta; class Magnoliopsida; order Santalales; family Viscaceae; genus Viscum; species Viscum album. Next base: position 698,374,779 of record OY728130.1, on the reverse strand, counting down.
GCCACAAGCTCAGTGAGTAGTATGACCTAAATTCCCTCTACCCAGAGTTACTTTACTCAGGAGATACGTCAATTCCATTACAATTTAAAAAATTAATATGTATAAACTATAATTAATTTGTTAATTAATCATCATAACCAAGTAAAATCCAAATTCAAGGTAGAAGATAAAAAATCATTTATCATACCTTGCATGTGACTCCTTAAATGCATGTATGGAAATTTATTGAATAAATTTAACACTATAAACTAAATAACACATCCTTTCTTAATACAAACAATTATATCTATGAATAAAGTTGGAAATAGACTAATAAAATGAAGAATTAAAATATATATATATATGAGATTATCTATTATGAACAATTTATAAATAAATAATTTATAATTTATCCATTCATTATGAAAATTATATAATTAAATAAATATAAAACTATATATTTATTTCTCAAATGAAATCCCAAATTTTTTTATATTTTTTAAATTTAATTAAATATATAATATCTAGAATGTAAGAATTATATATGTGATCTCTTCATATAGTATATGAATATTTAGAATATCACACATTTAATAATATTTAAGACTTTATCATATCAAATTCAAACACTACTTTTTATATGATTTGAATAAATTGTCACATAATGTCTTTAATTTGAACATTTATAATTATCTAGCTATAAAAAAATTCTAATTTTAAATGTAAATTCTTTTATATTTTCCATTATATTTTAAATTATAAAGACTCTATAAATGAAAATTAAAATTTCTATATAATTACTTTATATCTAAATTATAATTTATTCCATGTAAATCTTAGGTATATCATATTATAATTTATTATTTTCATCATTTATTAATTAAATGGTTCATAAAAAATTAAGAATTAATTCAAATTATTTTTAAATTATTTATTTTATAAAAACATTATAAATTGAATAAATATTATAGATACTTTTTTATATTATTTATAAAGATTTTATAAATTTTATAAGTCAATTTATAATTGATATTTAACAAAAACATGTTTACATATATTGTATTTAATGATATACTCATATCCTAATCCATGATTCAATTCAAAACTGAAACATGGATGGTGAATGGTAGCTTGACTTGTGATATCACCATGTTCTTATATCTATAGTATTTTATGATAAATAATCCAAAAAATTATAATATCCCTTTCTGCACCCGGAAATCATTGTGTAAAACAAGTATCCACATCAACTTTGTGATACTATACTATTTCTTATGTCGTATGGAAATTTCATTGCAATGTCATCGTAATATATAGCTATATTTGTCGTACCTTATGACATGTTAATACCAAAGGAATATGAATCTATTATTTTTTATGATATATTATATCATATGTAGTGATTCTATAAAAAATTATGAAATCCTATTTAATAAATAACGTTAGAGTTCATTTTCTAAATCATATTCAATGATATTGATTATGTAATGAAATTTATAAAAGGAATCATATATCACAAAATATGATATGAAATATGATATAATTTTTTTTGTAATTAATTTATTTTAAACATGATTTCATGAATCAAGAAACATGGTAAGTATTTTATATAAATGAGAAGTTTTTAAGAATTAATTTTTTTTTATTTAATGCAGTGAATGATAATAAAAACCTCAATTCACAAGGTCACCATGCTATTAAAACTAAAAAACATGTATAAATAAAATGAAAAAAATGAACCTTTAGTAAAATTTTACTACTAATACTACCACCTTCAATCGTTGTGGTTCGTGGGGATTATTTCAGAATAACCAGTGGACTGTTCCCTTTAAGTCGTATCCATAATCTGTGTGAATAGCCATAAAATTATAAAAGACCCTCCTAAAATTCATAATATGCTAGCATCTATCATACCACGGGAAATAATAAGAGATCTTCTATAGAGAGATATAATAGAGTATTGTATTTCTTAAGGATTACACTAAATATTTTCAAGGCTATTGATTCATTTATATGGGCCTTGGGACATTCCTGGGCTTTTACATGAATTTACTCATATGTTACACGACACACAAGTAAATTGCATAGGTTAAAACACTTGTAATATTATTCTAATAAAATATTCATCTAAACATTCCATTATATAAATATTTAGTATTAATTATAGTCTTACATGGAAGATGATTTAACCATTAATGCTTAATGTACATATTTCATTTATAATCATCAAATACGATTTATACATATCAATGTATTATGATATAAATATATTTTCTAGAATGATTTGTAAAAGGAAGTGATGATATAATATCCTATATCATATCCTGATATAATAACCTAGTTAATGATTCAATAGACCAGTTAAATTATTTTATTCATTATAAAAATATTAAGTAGTTTTAAAATCAAAAAGATAATAATATTAATTAAACACTTTTGTTATAATTTTTTATTTAAAAGTTTAATTTCTATTTTTTTAATTTTAATTATAAAAAATTACTAATTTTTTTTGAAATCATCATGTCAAAATATATTTATGGTGAATTTTTTGATTTTTCTAAAAATATTTATTTTTCATTGAATATTGAAAAATACAGATTTCTGAAAAAACAAGTCATTCATTTTTATAAAATTATGTAATTTAAAAGTACCATTTTGTTTTAAATATAATTTATATTAACAAAATTATTATTTATTTATATTAAATCTACATAATTACATTTCAGTTAACTTAATATTGGATTTTAGTAAAATATTTTTTTTGGACTAAAAACAAGATTTGTCTTAATAAAGTTTTAAAATGACAAAAGTATCTACATTTTAAGTAATTAAAAATATCACTAATTAATTTTTGTAATAAAAATTTATAGACTGTATAAAAATAAATATTATGTTATATTAATAAAAATATTACTATTTGTCCAAGAGTTAATATACAATCATCTTTTTCTTGCACAGTACTCATCTTAAAAAACTATTTTCTCATAATGTCTAAGGGTTTTGTTTTAAATTTAGTTTTTACACTTATGTGAAATATAATACTTTAAAATATATTTCATATTAGGAATCATAATAATTTATATCTAATTATATGGTAAAATTAATTTTTGACCATAATGAATAGTCAAAATAGTAAAAATTAATTACCACGGTTTAGGTAAAAATGGGTTTATTAGGGGGTTAAGATAAAACAATTAGGGATACAATTACCTAAAAACTATAATATGGTATATTTTATGGAAATATTTATTATTTACCATTTCTATGTATCAATAATAATCTATTTTAACCCTTTTTCCATGTGAAAACAGTGGATACATGTTTTTGTTTTCAAATATTATATGTGTACCACTCACCTCACTTATAAAAAGCCACCCTATATCCTATCTTATTAAGACCATAAAACACATTTGGATCTACAAATAACTACCAAATCAATTAAAAAATTCCTTCCTTTTATTCTAAAATATTTTATTTAGTCATATTTCCATTTTAGGGATACATGAGTTATAATCCTAAATAGGTTTTCCATGAAGAGCTAAAATTACTAACAATGCATTTCTGTTTTATTTGTTCTTACAACTCCTAAAAATATTATTCATTTATGTATAGTATATAAAATATACTGATATGTTATTATGTTAATTGTTTGAACTATATCCATCTCCTCCTCCGTTAAATGGAAAATGATAATGTCACTCATGTATACAGCAGACTACCACCTCACGAACTAATGGAACAAGTTTTCCATCAACACCACTCACAGTTTTGTATTATGATGGATGAAAATTATATATTTGTTATTAATAAAATAATTATAATAATTTATTCATTATATAATTTATATTTTCTTCTTTTTATTGTGTAAGGGATATGATATCATCGCTTTTCTGAATAGTGGACTACAACTTCGCAAAGGGACGAGACCCATTTTTCACTAACGCTTTACATAAAAGGTAATAAGGGTAAATTAAATAAATATATGTGGTATATATGAAATAATTAAAATATTCATGAAATATTTATCATTATTTATGGATAATATTTCATTTTCTTTCTTACCTTTTTACTCACTGGAAAATGAAAATGTTTTTCGTGTATGTGTGGATTACCTCCTTCACAAAGCGATGCGACTCTCTTTTCTTCACCACACCACATTATTAATATATATATAATCATAATTAAATAAATAATTTTGTATATATGACATTATGATCATTATTTAAATATAAAATATCACATACCACTTTTCTATAATGATTGTTGAAAATGTTAAATATTTCCACGCGTATGTACGACCTACCATCTCTGTGATCGTAACACACATAATTTCTCCAAACCATATTTCATGATTGGTATTAAAAGTATAATTGATAAATAAATATGACAATTATTTTATGATAATTATTCTTTATATGTTTAAATAATGACCTTTATGACCATATTCAACCTACCAAAGTCATTTTTTACACATATTTCTTATATTGCTAAAACATACGATGTGAAATTATTTGATTCAGTAATCATATATAACATGGTAAGAATTGAGATTAAGGGAATAATAAAAATGAAAATGTTTCTTAATAAATTAAATAATTATAATATGATTATTATTCATCAAGATAAAGAATGAACTTGATGACTCAAAATCAAGGTAAGGGACATCGTCTCAATTTCATTTCACTAAGGCATATTTTGATGTTATACCCCTATATTATTTTACGAGGGGTATATGCTTAAACATTGAAATGATATATCATAAATTTATCTATTTTGACAATATTTAAGGTTATTTATACTGTTATTATATCATGGGGATTAATATCCAAATATTTCCAAAGTGATAAGGGACTTTTATACAAAAACATTATTTTTAAATGTTTTCCTTCTAATGCTCTTTTTATTTGATAACCATGTTTTTAAAATTCCTTAATTATGGAACTCATTATTTTATAAAAGATTTTTTTTATTTATTTCGATGTTTTTGAGAGAAATTTATATTTTTACATAATTTTTTACTTTCATTACAAACGAAAAAAATAATGTTCTATTAAAACATATACAAAAACAACAAATTTTACAACCACTATAACCATTATTTTAAATTAGAATTCCATTACAAAATCTGTAGTCTTATTCTTATAAAAACACTATTTACCTTATTCTAGGTAATTTGTGTTTTAAAAAAAATATAGAAGAAAATGGTATTTTGATAATTGAAATTATTATGGAAATCATTTTAAAATATTTTTAAAGGGTTTTATGATGAAAAATTAAAATCATATAATGTTTTATTCATAATAAGGTACTTGTATATTGTTTATTATGGGTGTGAAAAGATATATTATATTTATCTTGATATAGATTTTATTATTGGCACACCCAGATAGTTACCCAATGCATTGGGTAATGATTATGTTTTTAGGAGAATTGTATTGGAAGTTGGTCATATGGTTATTCCAATTTTTACTAATTTTGTAAGGGTTATATAAGGTTTTTATTATATGATATACCAAGGATCATACATGAATTTTCTATTCTTTCTAATGAGTTTTCATGGAAAAAATTTTATAAAAGAGGCAATACAAATGATCTTATAAGAATAATAATAATTATCTTTCTGGAGAGAATGTATTGTTTTTAAGAAAAGGGTTTTCATGGGTTTTCATGTTATTAATTTTATATACAGTTTTATTGTTTTGATATCCCTTACAAATATTTTTCTTCTAACCCCACATTTTTTTAAAAAATTATAGGATTTAAGGATGGGTAAGGGAAAGAGAGAGGTTATGTTGAATTTTCTGTAGATGATTCAAGAAAAAAATCATATTTTGTCTTAAATGTTTTATATGGTGGGAAAAATGGAATCTAATAAGATATTTCCACATTTTATTATATGATTTATATATATATTAATTATGAAATAATTCTATAAAACTCTAACAGTAAAAAGTAATAAAAATGTAATAAAATGAATTCGTGAATTAAAACTCCAGATTATGTATTGTTTAAGGTAAGGTCCTTATAGTTTTTATTAAGAAGTTTATTTAGAAAACTTTGGTGTCTTAGATAATTTTAATATCATGCTGAAGAAAAATTTTACATTATGGTTTTGTTGAAATGATATCAAATTTTAATATTACCATGTCGCATCATCTATTATATATATGTTTAAAATGGTTTTACATATAGGAATTGTGGAAGATATTGTGGGAATGCTCTGAGAAAAAAATACACATTCATATCATTCTCTTAAGATGGTTGGAATTGGAATAGAACAGTTTATTATAGTGATGGATTAGTTGAGGCACACTATAAATAGTGGCGGTATCCATGATAGAGAGTAACCTGATCCAATAAGAAGGAACATGTATGTAGTTGATAATTTCATGAAGAAACATCCTCCATCATTTAGTGTATCATTTGACCTTGTTTTTTCTTAAGGATATATCATTTATCTAGAGAAGATATTTGAAGTCATGGGAATTTCATAATGATAAACAGTAACTCTTGTCATTTATTAATTTGAAGGTGAAGATGATCTATGGTGGCCTTTGGTAAAGAATACTGAGGAGAATGATGATATTGATTCCATGGAATGTGGAAAAATTAAGGATCTTTTTATTGAGAAATATTTTCCTATGTATTTTACTCCAAATCAAAAATTAATTTCTATAATTTGGGAAAAAAGATGAATATTTTGTGGCCACATATGAATAAACTTTTACAAGACTATATTTTTTAGGTACATTAGTAGTAAACATAATATATTTTACTTATGGTTGAAAAAAGGTCTATAATGATATTTAACCACATTATAATTTAAAAGTTATGAGAAATATGTTTGTGATTTTGAAAAAGTCATGATAGTGTTTTATTATAATTATATTCCTTGTGATGATAAAAGTAAGAAGTGGTCAGAATGGTAGGTGATGAGGAAAAAATTACCAAATAAATGCATATGTATGAAAATAATGTTCCCATATTTTGGTAAATGTGGTAAAATGTACCCTGGAGAATGTCTTATAAAATCAGGTAAGATTATACGATATAGAAAGTTATGAAATATATCCCATGATTGTTATTAAATGAACCCAAAATAATCAATGAGTGGTGTAACTAATAGAAACCCAATGGTGTGGTGTTTTAGATTCAATGAGTTGGGTAATTATGAAAATGTGTAATTGAATTGGGTAACTTTGGCAAGAAATATTCAAGATGAGAAGAATAAAGATTGTGGAAAAATCATTTTCTCAAACTATGGTTGATGTTTGGCCATCTAATTATTTCATTATAGGTATGTTACTTGTGTGTTTAAATTATTCTAATACCCAATTTCACTTTGTATATTTTCAATATTTCATTTATGATAAATTGGAATGTAAATTGGGTATATCTCCTCGTTAAAGTAAGATACAACTTTAGTGAAAACTTTAGGTGTAAGTATTAAAGGAACTATGATTTATAGGAATCTTCCTATTGTTATCAACGGGATAGTATTTCCTAAAAATCTTATTGAATTTTCCATGATACAGTTTCATTTAATTTTAGTTATATATTGGATTTCAATTTATAATGCTATGATAAAATTTAGAGAAAATAATGTTTTATGCAACGATTTCATGCCTTTGATAACATACCAATAAGCTAATAAATTGATTCTAGTTGGAATTTAATGTTACTAAGATAATATTATTGAAAATAAAAATACTGTTAAAATTAGTCATCTTCATGTAGTGAATAAATAAAGGTATTTTCTTTTTAAAATGATTTTCCTTGTGTTATTCTAGATCGAGAGGTTGAGTTTACAATTGACTTAGTTCATGATTCTATGTGAATGTAAAAACTCTCATATTGAATTCATCAATTGTATATTTTTGAATTCAGAAATTAATTGGATGAGTTATTAAATAAATATTTCATTACCCATCTCACTTTACCATGGGGTGATCCAGTTTTGTTTGTGAAAAATAAATATGGTTCAATGAGACTTTTAATTGAATATATAGTCTTTAATAATATCAATGTTGTGAACAAGTATCCATTACCTCATATCAATGATTTATTCGATTTGTTCCATGGATTAATTTATTTTTCAATGTTCTATAGGAGGTATGAGTACCATCAGAAGAATTTTAAGGAGGATAACATTCCAATGATTTCATTTCGGACATGATATGGCCACTATGAGTTGTAAGTGATTACCTTACAGTCTTTCAGTGCACCTACTATATTTATAGAGCATATTAATTGATATTTTCATGATTTCTTGTACATGTTTGTGGTGGTGTTTATTGATTCATTTTTTGTACATTCTAAAAGTAAATTGAACCATGAAATACCCCTAATGATAGTTTTTAAAACCGTAAAAAGAAAATAACTTATATGTGAAATTTAGAAAGTCTGAATTTTTGTTATAAAAAATTTCATTCCATTAGAATATTGTTTCTAAATATAGAATTTATATTGATCCCACTAAACAAAAATTTATCAAAGAATGTCCAAGACCCATAAACATCACAAAAATGTTTAGTTTTCTTGAATTAGTGCGTTACTACATGTGGTATGTTGATTTTTTTTCATTTCTCTACCCAAAAGAGTATTTTTACACAAAAAAGAAGTCAAATTCATATAGAAAACATAATTTTTATGATTTTTTCAATGTACTAAAAAGAATATTTGTGAATGGTCCATTTTTTCTCTTGTCTTCATGAAATGGATAATATTTCATCAATAATGATGCTTCACTGAAAGGACATGGTTATGTCCCGATGTGAAATGATTAGGAAATTTCTTGTGCATCATGTTAGTTGAAACCTCAATAGTTAAATTACCATACACAAAATTTGGAATTATGTTATGTGGTTTTTTCCCTTCAAAAAGGCATAGTCAGAAATTTTATGGAGTAATATTTGAAATATATAATGATCACTAAATATTTAAGTTTATATTCACTCATAATGAATGGAACATGAGATAGAGAAGAGTAATATAAATAATCAAGGATTATGATTGCATGATTTGTTACCATCCATGACGGAAAAAAATATACACTTGGATAAGAAAGAATAATGATATTATGAAAATATTACATTTGGAATGTGACCCCTTCATTAATTATTAGTTAAATTTTATCATAGAAGTTTTTTATATAAGTAAATCCACTTTTTTGTTTCAGGATTTAGTGAAGTTATTTTTTTTAGAAATAATTGAGAAATATCAGAAAGAGGATCAATCTTTGTAGGAAATGGTATAATCCATTAATATGGGTTTGTTTCGATATTTTAATATTGATTAAGATAGTGTTTTATGACTTTGAAAATATTATGTGTACCTTGGCATTCCTAGTTGAAGAAAGAGTTGCTGAGTGAAGCTTATAGTTCTCCATTTTCTATTCGTCTATGAAGCTCTATGATGTATACAGACCCTTGGGATTACTACTGGTGGGATGGTAAAAAATGAGATATTTCTGACTTTACCATGGAATGTTTGAATTTCTCATAGGTTAATGAAAAATGATCGTTACCAAAAGGAATGATCCAACATTTTCCAATTCCAGAGTGGAAATGGAAAAATATATAAATGGATTTCACGGAGGAATTACCAAAGTACTCTTAAAGTAAGAATTTGAATTGGTTTGTAACATCTCATGTTTTTGAGCATGTTGAAAATTCCCAATCGTTTTGTAGTTCATATTTGGTGGATGGCCCAACATAAATTATAAGTTTCAGAACCTAATCTCAAGAGATTAAACATGTATTTATGTCATTGTTTATTTTGTTTAATGTTCATTAAGTGAATCAAAATTTTCAATGGGTTTTGGATGTTTTAGGATCTAGAAACCCAGTTTTGTGAAAGATAGTCATGGGAGTATGGTCGGAAAACGATTTTTATAATTTTTGAACCTATTTTTCAAGGGGTATAGTTAGATAAAGCCATGAGATCCCTAACAGTACATAATTCATTAATGTGTAGGTGTTTCATATACACCTAAAAAGTTGGATCATAGTTTTTTAAAATGTGTAGCTAGTCCATGTGAGGTGTATATCCTATGGATAATGAGCACCACATAGTTGTGAAACAGTTTTGTAAACAATGCATAAACCCTGAAATGTTTTTACAATTGGTAAAAATTAATATTTATCAGGATCTTCTTTAAGATGGATCTCCTTTTTTCTATCCTCCCATGAATAACATATGCCTATAGTAGTTGTGGATCTGCCTCTTCCTCTCCTTTAGGCTTTGAGCATCCACCATAATTCAAGCATCAAATTAAGATCCATTGATGGATATTGATTCCACTAGGTATGACCTCCATTCATATTTCTTATTTCCTTTTTTATCTATCCATGAATAATGCTAATTCAAAGAGATACATTTCCCCTATTTTCAAGTTGTTTTTTTAAAAAAAATTCTTCCAATACGAATCAAGTTAGATGTCGGTATTCAATGGTCGAGTGCCTACAATTATAAATTTGGTTATTCCTAAATTTCACCTTAAATATATGGGAGTTACGAGGTGTGTTATTAAACACACACATGTGAGTTGTCTGAGTGATACCCTTAGTAAAATAACTCTATTCACTAAATTCATTAACCAATGTTATGGGATGTTATTGGGAATTCGCTATTCAATTTAAATATGTTAGCCAGTTTAGTGGATTTTGACCAACTATGAAGTTTAGTCAGGTTGTTTAATTTAATAAATCTAATATGATAGGATTAAATGGGTTCCATGGGAATATGACTCACCTAAAATGAGTTATTTGAGGTTATATTGATTACCATGACTGAGGTAACTTGGTCTTTCTGATTTAGGGAGTGGCCCAAGATACATGGGGTGATTTTGATCAATAGGTTGAGGTGATATGGTAATCAAGATTGTGGTGATGTGCTCTTTAGGATTGAGGGAATGACATGTGCGATTTCGGATGAAGTTAACCATCACGATTTGTGTGATGTGTTTCAAAGATGGAAATGAATTTACCAAATGGTGTGGATTATGAAATGTTGTTGATTTCTTCTTACCATTATTATCCATAATTATCATTAGAGTCATGTGCACATAGGCAAGATTTAGTTGAGGTGGAATTGACTACTCATTGTGGGTGGAGGCCTCTATAGTTATAGTATCTTAGGGGATGTTGTTGACCATCAGTCATGGAAGAGTTTCTCACCATAAAAATCCCCATGAGATGTTTTTTGATACCATTATCTGGAGGTTGATGCTCACCCATATATTTGAGACCAATGAGATGAGATTATTAAAAGATGGATATCATCATGACTTGAGATGTTTGGTTGATGACCCAGTGGGTATTTATTATACATTTGAGCATGATTATTTCCATGACATAGGACATCAGGAAATTGAGCCATTGGGGAACTTTGAATGAAATTTTTTGGGACATGTGACATATTTTTTGGGCATAAAGATGAGATGCAAGTTTGCCAATTGGTGGAACACGAGGTGTCTAATAGAACTTGGTTTCAGGTTAAATTATTGCGGTTGAGATACAGAGGTTATTCTAGTATGAATGACCATAGAAATATTTCTCTACTTCTGCATTGATCGAATCACTTGAACACTCGCTTATGGCTTTTGAGCTAATGTTTAGTGAGTTGTTTGTTATTATGTTTGAGACGGTTCTATTTACTTATGTTCTCATACGCCGTATAATTATTGATGTAAGATAGAAACTCATTGGTGGTAACAAAATGAGTTCACACCCATACCCTACATAGGTCTCTCATAACATATATGGACTTTATGGTTTTGAGATCAGGTAAGGGACTAGACCAATGAGACGGAAATTAATGATCTAAGATATTCTACATTTTCATGGGATGGATGGTAGTAGACCAAGTGGTTCCTCTGTATCAACCTGGAAAATATTTTGGGTTTATATATATATATATATATATACATATGATCTCAGCCATAACTCACTTTTCATTACATTTTTATATGAATTGTCATGGAATGTGTATTTATCTACAAAAGGTATGATGCCTTTTGAATTATTGTTATTGTTGTATTGTATATTATTTCATTGTGTTTATTATATTTATTTGGTTATGATGGTCTTTCTGTTGGAACCATGGTATTCTATGCATGATTTGGAGTATGGTTTGTGTTTTTTGACAATCCTCAGTGGATGTTCAGAATGTGTACCAATAAAGATATCATACAGTTCAAGCAGACAACAGTATTGAAGGTGGTGCCGTTTCCGTGTGTTTGCCAAATTTTTGGGCCTGAAAATCGACAAATGGAGAAAAGTGTTTTCTGGAAAAGATACATCCATGATGTGTACTTGAAGGAGAGGAAACCTGCGCGCCATATGTTTTTCAAGATCAGAACATGTGAAAATGGAAAATGGATAAGGGCCGCGCAAGTTTTGGGCTGGTTGCGCAAGGGACCTGCGAGCCGTCGAAGAGACTTGCGCGCCGATGCCTAGGAGGATTGTAAACATGAAGGTCTATTGTTATTCAAGATTTCATCTTCAAAATATGGCAATGGAAAGAAGGTCGTGCAAGTATTTTTGTGGTCGCTCAAGTGAGTAGCACGATAGAGGCTAGGGAGGATGAGCTGCGCGCCGGAACCTGCGCACCGAGGGAAGATTTGCGCCCCACTGCGTAGGGGGTCCAGTTTGCCTATAAATAGAGGACCCCCTCCTCATTTGAAATAAAGTTCGAGAGATAGATATTTTTCAAGATCTCATTGCGCAAGTGGTTGAGTCGCGCACGTGGTTGTTGGGTCGCACAAGTAGAGGCTGTGCGCCGACTGTTGGATGCGCATCCAAAGTGGTTTAGGATTTAGAGGCGCTGAGTCATGCAAGTTTGGAGTTCAAAAAGGCTGTTTCGCGCAAGTTGTTTGGAGTCACCTATGCGCCGTGTTTGTACCGCACAAGTGACTTGTGCACCATTCCTGAAACTTTCACGTCGGAGCTTGGAGAAGCGCGCCAGGGTTGTTAAAGTACATCCTTCCTTTTGAAGCTACACGAAAGCTGGAGGTTCATTCAGTACCCTCAGCGCAAAGTGAGATTGGTCTTCAGGTAAGTGTTGGACTTCAACAGAGCATCTATAAACAACATAGGATGATGTCTTATGCAATTATGAAGAGAACTTCACATCTATAAACTGACTGTGGCTTCACCAAGGGCAGTGAGCCAGGGGGAGTCAACTGGAGTGACCCGAGGGAAGTAGAGAGCTATCCCTAAACCTTTGAAAAGGCAGTGAGCCTGGGACAGAGTGATTGTGCCTGAACCTTTGTAATCCATAGATAGTGAAGATTAGTGGGTTTTGGTATGACCTACAACTTGTCAGCGTATGCTCCTTGGATGTAGCCCTTAGTGGTGAACCAAGTAAAAGTGTTGTGTCTTCTCTATGCATGTGAATGTTTGATTTCTGATCATATTCACCATACAGGTTCAACAAGTTCCTACCAACGTGGGAACAAGATCCATCACATTAAAAGAAAATGTTGTCACCCTGATTCTCCCCTCCCCTTTCAAGGTGTCCTGGGGTCCATCAAGTGGTATCAGAGGGTAAAGGTTGCTGGTGTTTAATCTATCCTTTATCATCATGGAGAATGAAATCAATGTCAGGGGAGTCCCTCACTTCGATGGAAGTAATTTCCAGACCTGGAAGAATAATGAGATCTTATCTAATATCTCTTGGAATGGAAGTTCTCTTTTCTATTATTCAAGGAATACAAGTCACTGATCCAACAGGCCTGGCTATGACTGAAACAGACAGGAAAATTCGTGATGCAGATGCTAAAGCACAAAATGCACTCACTGAATCCCTTTCTGATCAGATCTACCTAAAGGTGATGAATTTCACCTCAGAAAAATCCGTGTGGGATAAACTCGAGAATATTTATGATGGAGATAGAAAATTGAAGGAGCCAAAGCTACAAGTGATGCACAATCAGTTTGATGATCTGAAGATGCATCCAGATGAGAATGCAGAATCATTCTTCAATCGAATTACCGAAGTGGTTGGAGAAATTAGGGGTCTAGGTGAAGAAATAAAAGACATTGATATTGTAAATAAAATATTAAGAAGACTTCCACCTCTGTACAATGCAAAGGTGTCATCCCTTTAGGAAATAGATCTTTCCAAACATTCTATAGATGATCTATTGAGCAGCTTGGTTGCATATGAAATGAGAGTCAAACCAGAAGATGCTACGACTCGTGTGAGCAAGTAAATGGCATTCAAGGCCATGGATAAACTGAAAATCTCAAAAGATAGTACCGGTGAAGATGAAGAAGAAAAATAAATTCTTTCTCTCGTTTCAATGATGTTCCAGAAGGGAAAAGGGAAATTCAAAGGGAAGTTACCTCTCACATGTTTTCGTTGTGGAAAAGTAGGGCACATTGCATCTCAGTGCTTAAGAAAGATCAATGATGAAGATAGTGAAGATTAAAGCTTCGAGAAGCCTCGGAGAAGGTTCTTCAAAAATGGAGACTTCAAATCAGGAAATAAAATGCAAAGGGAAAGTTTTGTCTATGAAAAGGAAGAAGATGATAATGAATTTTGTGAAGAAGAAGAACCAGAATTCAAAACTGGGAACCATGCTTCCATGATGGCCACTGTTGAAAAGTCAGAAGATACTGGTGGAGAAAAACAACTGAGAACTTCTATAGATCACGAGATGCAACATAAGGATGCGGTTAGTAAGCTTAAGTTTAAATATAAGAGTTGCAATAAGTGGAAATCAATTGTAGAAGAATCAACTGAATATGATGGTCAAATTGAAGCAAAAATTGAACGACTGGAAGAATTTTTGAAGGTACAATATAGAATAATTGAAAGCAATGATGATGTAGTGGATCTGAAGCTGATAATTGAAGAGTAGGCAAAGGTCATTAGTGACCTCACCTCTAGACTAGATGAAAAATCCAAGACTACTGAGGGTCATGAGGAGGAAGTTGTTACTCTAAGGAGTAAACTTGAGACTGAATCACTTACAAAATAATCGAGGAAGAAAATACAGTTCGAAAGATTCTTAGATGCAGAATTTCTAGCAATAGCCAAGTGTGGTTCAGATGTGGTTGGAAAAATCTTGAGTGATCAAAGACCATCTTGCATGGGAAAGAGTGGAATTGGCTGTGAGGTTGAGACATCAACTGCTGGAAGTGAAAAGATCCAAAAAAGTTAAGATGAAAGTTTAACATGTTGAAACGTTGCCTAAAGTGCTGAAATAGGAACCCTAAATCCAAACTAAAAGGAGAACTGGAAATTATCCCCAAACATTCAGAAATGATAGACAGTCTAACTATTCTACCAAGGAAGAAGGTGTGAGGAGAAATTTAATTGAGAAGTCATTTCCTCTCATGAGGTGTCAGTTTTGTGGCTATATAGCCCATACCAAGTCTTATTGCGAAGAAGAGAGAAGCTATCTGAATGGAGAAGATATAGAAGTTCAACAAAGGAGAACAAATTCATATCCTAATTCTTATAGAAGAAACAATTTATATGGAAATTGTTATAGTTGTTCTAACTTTGGTCATAAGGCCGCTAATTGCAGGCAGAGAAGGGACATGGACACCTCATACTGATGTTCAAAAAAAGTAAAGTCTCGTCAGCAAGACAGTGTTTCTCTTTCAAACAGGTTTTCTCCTCTCAAAGAAGATTTCAACTATGAAGAACTTAGGTATGCATAAGATATAATTGAAAGGCCATCAGTACTATATACTCAATCCAATGTCTCATGGAAGGAAAGGATGAAGATTGAGAAATACAAACTTTCAGAGGTGGACCTCAAAGATACAAAAAACAACAGTACCTGGATTCTGTATAGCGGTTGTTCATCTCATATGACAGGTAATGTCGGCCTACTAATAGATATCAAAAGGAAGGTTGATGGTATAGTGCGATTTGGTAATGATGGAGCTCTAAAAATCAAAGGGAGTTTAAGTACCGAATTAGCTAATGGAGAACTAATGAAGATTGAAGTTCTTTACGTAGATGGCCTACGTCATAATCTCCTAAGCGTAAGTCAACTCTATGACTCGGGACTTATAGTTACTTTTAATCAGAAATTCTGCACTATTAAGGGAAAGACAGGCAATTCACTTATGAAGGGATGCAGAATAGAAGGAAACTTGTATCAGGTCTATAGTGAAGAAAATATCTGTTACATGACTGTTGAAGAAAAAAAAAATTTGTGGCATCAGATATTGGGACAAATCAATCAACAAGACATGCAGAAAATATCAAAATTGAGAATTGTCATGGAAATTATCAACCTGAAGCGTGAACGTGAAAAATCTTGTGATGCTTGCATTCGTGGGAAGCTGGTCTGCAGTTTATATCGGCCAAAGAAGAAAAGGGAATCTCACCTTCTTGATCTGATTCATACAGATGTATGTGGGCTGATAAATGTTGCTGGAACTCATGGAGAAAGGTACATTGTCCTTTTCATAGATTATTACAGTAGAATGGCATGTGTTATGGTCATTTATAGGAAATGACAAGTCTTTGACTGCATGAAAACATATCAGCGAATCACCGAAAATAATACTGGACGAACAATCAAAGTGTTGAGATCTGAAAATGGAGGAGAATACATGTCCATTGAATTGAAAGAGTAAAAATGATAAAAAAATATATAAATCTAATGTTTGGAAGGAATTCTTATTAAGAAATATTTTTTTAGAACAATTGTGTATCTTGAAATCAATAAAAAAATTATTAAGTAAAGGAAAGAAATATAAGTGGTGAAAAATCCCCCATTTATGAGTAAAGGTTCTTCGTATAGAAGGTGATATCCAATATGTCTCTTGATCTAGGTGTGGTATCCAATATATTCCACTTTCAATCTACCTTTTAGGTTAGGAGTTAGTCTTTGGAGCCCTTCCCTCTTGTGTGCCTATTCTACATTCAAATCACCCACTCAAAATTATCATTAAAAACATATTTAAAAATAACTCCTTTTTTTTTATAAAATATTTTTTATAAATAATAGCTTGGTCTCAAAATCATAATTATTATCAAACTATCCTAATAAAACAAAATCCCACTCAATATGTACAAAAATGTGATTGAATAGTATTATACAGGTGGATATCGACATCAAATAGAGAATCTTTGGTTAGTTATTGTTATTGAAGCCACATCACTATAAATCACCATGAAACTTCTCAAACCCCGAGTAACAAATTTAAATGAGCCCCATAAAATTAGAAATTGAGTATATATGCTAATCATCATTGGTCTTGACCAAATAGAATACTCATGCTTCCATATATATATATAAATTTCTACAAAATCAACCTCACTCATTTTTTCTGAGCTAACCTATAACATTCAAAGAATCATATCAAAGACAAATAAACTCTAATTTAAGTCAAATTAGACTAATTTAGTCATATATCTATCTCAATTTATAAATCATTATTTGATTAGATTTTGTAGTATCCCACCTCACACCATCTAGAGATATTTTTTTTGACAACGATTTTATACATCTTGACCTCCAAGGAAGCTCTCCTCCATCTATATCCATCACTATATCACTCACAAAGCATGAACTCGTAATGATATATAGGAAGAATAATGACATTGAAACAAAATCTCATTGTCAACCTCCTGTGAATCACTTAACCAAACACAAGAAACTAAATCATTGATATTATAAACTTCAAATGGTTTGGGTTTATATATTTTAACATGAAAAGATATATAGATCCATATATCTATAATTAGTAGTCCTTAATGATCTCAACAATGATCTAACATCCAACAAAAGTGGTCTCATATTGATCTTGATGTATGATTAAAAAGGTATCCAGTGCCCTGTATCCATGAAACATGTGTTAGTGTGTAAATACTAACATTAAATCTAACTTGAGTATGTATCCATCAACAATAAGGCATGAACCAAGAAATACCTAAATAAGACAATTAAAATACAAAAATTCCCAATTAAAATCGTTATTCAGTATTTTTAAACCATTAAAAACATTATTAAAATCATAATCACAAATAAATTTCCTAAAACACAGAAAATTAAATTCAAAAATAATTATTTCAATGCAAATATCAATAATGTTTTATAAAATTTAACTCATTATTTATTTTTAAATTTCATTAAAAATAATATTAGAATTTAAATTCATATAAAAATAAACTATTGTTAAGAAAATATAAAAAAATCACTAACATATAAAAATTAACATTATATCATGTCCTAAAACTGATATTTATGCAAAAAATATATTTCATTATAAAATTTTCAATATATATAATTATAGAAAAAAATAATATGATTTTATTAAATTTATAACAAATAAAATAGTTTGATACTATGTTAACTAAATAAATGAATTAAGAAAATTGAGGACCAATATTAACATAAAAACACCCAAAATGATAAAAAAAATACTTATGCCAAACACATCAATGTATTCCTGGCACATTGAAAAGATTATTAACACCAAATAAATAATTTTAATCATTTTTAGTATATCAATCATCATTTTGCACATAGATAATTCCTACAGGTCGAAAATGATTTGACCATCATTTTACAATATTTTAATAAAACAATAATTTTATTTTATTGTTTTATTAATATAGTTTCAATATTAAATATAATTTTTAATTTTTAAAATAAAAATTATTTTATTTTATGAGTTGTCGATGTTTTATTAACACATTTTTTATTTATGTTGGTCAAAAATGAATTTGGAATCATATTACTAAATTTGTTAATAATAATTGAGCAGATCAGCTCATTTTTATTAATTTTATTCATATCATACACTTTAAGAAATATTACTACTATAATGGCACCTTTAATTATTTTTAAAATCATTGAAGTTTGATTTATGCATGGTCAGTTCCGACATATAAAAAATTCCTTCAGAATTTTTATCTAAAATTTAAATGACAAATGAATTTCATTTTCTTGTATTTAGATATTTTACACCTATTTCATAGTTAAGGTTGAATTTTTAAATTTTAAATTAATTTTTGATCATTATTAGTATCAATGATATAATAATTATTCATGGTTTAATCTTATATCTCAAAAAGGAATTCAAAATTATTTTAAAAAATTTTCTTAAAAATGTGAGTTCAATTGTTAATTATTTATTATTTGATGTATGTTTATAAATTAAACAAACTATTAACACATTAAAGGTTTTTTTATCATTTTTAGCTCACAAGATATCAAATTCAAGTGAAATTAGTTGCTAAAATACAAATATACTCAAAAATAATTTTATTAAAAATGTAACTAAAAACAATTTCAGTGTTTTGATTTTCTATCAATCCAAAGGGAGTTTTTAATATTTAAAGAATCTTTTAATAATTCGTAGTGCCTCAAAATTTTGTTTCACTATTGATTTTTGGAAACTACACTCAAATATATTATAAATCTATGTTTTGAACTATTATGTCAGATTCATATCATTTTTTATATTTTAATTGTTTGATGAGATTTTGATACATAAAAAATAATACCGAGACTTAGTATTTCAATCCTTATTAGAATATTATAAGTTGATTCACATGAAACACATTACTTTAAGTATCTCACGACTCAATGATTTTTTCCCTATAAACTTTCATAGAAAATAAAACTCATTTTTTCATTTTTGAATGTTTTAAACTCGTTTAACAGTTAATAATATATTTTAATTCCTAAAATAAAAGTTTGATTATTCTAGGAACCTCTGAAATCTGACTAATTCTTCGATAATTTTTATAAGTCACAAATAACTCTCTAATTTTTGCTATAAATATTTATAAAAATGAGTTTGTTTATTCATTTTTACCACAATAAATTTTTTTATAAATTATAATGGTATATGAATAATTAAATTATACAATAATTTTATGTATACAATATAAAAATTATTTTCATAATTGATTCGTGGAGAATATTTTTTCAAATTTACCTAACAAAGAAAGATAATTTTTTCATTTAGAATGTTTTATAATAATTTTCTAGTTAAAATGAATTTTAATACATAAGATTCTCTGTTGGTTAATTCAAGCAATTTATATGTTAGATTCATCTAAAATCTATAATTCATTATAGAATTATTACAGAAAAAGTTCATGAAAAACAAAGAAAATTGTATAATTTTTAATCTTTGGATGCGTGAAGGACAATAAGAATCCGTATATTAATAATTAAATAAATATTTTGACTATTCAAAGAAAATCACAAGTTAGATTCATTTGTGGTTTTTCTGTATAGGTCAGAAAATAAACTAACAATTGTTTTTAAAAATTCATATGAAAGATTGAGTTATCTTGATTGTTTTTTGAGTATTTTATGTTCTTTTTGGAATTAGAAAAAATAATAAATATAACAATAAGATGATAATATTTTAATCACCTTAGATGCTATATTCACGCACAAATAATTCATAAATGTAAAAAATAAATCAATGATTATTATCATAAATATTTCCGAAAAAAGGAAAATTTATTCTTATATTTTATCATCTGGTGTATATTTGCAACGTCCCCTAATCCATCACTCTCTAACATGGGTGAAATAGGTTGGTTATGAGACCTCAAGCATGCCTCCCTACACCCCAGATACTACCTACTAGCAGTTGGGGCATGATGATATAGTATGGAGACTATACCCCATGAAATAGTGTTACATATCAACGAATATAAACAATGTAAATAATATCACAAGAGTCACATTCAATCAGAAAAAATATCACGTAAAACAAGGAAATAAATGGAGGAAAAAATAAACCAATATTAATGTACCATGTAATGAAAAGATATGATGTATCTAAATTTTAAATTGAAAACCATACATATAAAATGATCATTAGACACAAAGAAACCCCAAAACACGTTAGTCCCAAACCCCATGTCAGTATCATCTCTGAACATTATCCCAATATGCAAGCAATAAAATCATAAATAAAGTCCCTTTCCCTTTTCCAGACCACCATCCATGTAATTTTCTTGGGGACCAAAGCATGTGAAGATATGGTGTGAGTATGACTTAGTAGGTCAACACTACTATATCTATGACAAATTATGATAAAATGTGTTATAAATAAATGATAAAAAAGTTTATTAATTAATCAATTAATATAATATAACAATAAAAATTCATTTTCACCATTCAAGAATGTCTTTTAGTATTTAATACAACCATGTC
Organism: Viscum album; assembly: GCA_963277665.1. Taxonomy (NCBI): domain Eukaryota; kingdom Viridiplantae; phylum Streptophyta; class Magnoliopsida; order Santalales; family Viscaceae; genus Viscum; species Viscum album. The sequence continues at coordinate 698,353,643 of OY728130.1, read as the reverse complement.
AACTATAACCATATATCTATGGAAAATCACACAAAACTTTGTTGGGACCATTATTAACCATTTTAGCATGGAACTGAGAAAATAACATTCAATATAAGCATTACAACATCTGTCAGGTCTTAAAATATTATATAAGCCTTACACCATGTATCACTTGGCATTTCCCACTATATAAGCATTTCACCATGTGTTAGGGAAAAACATTCTATATAAATATATCAACATGACTAAGGTCATAGGCCGATATATAATCATTACAACATGTTTCATAGGGCATATCCCACTATATAATCTTTTCACCATGTGTCAGGGCATAACCCCTTATATAAGAATTATATCATGTGTCACTGGGCATATCCTTCTATATAATAATTTCAACATGTGTGATGGAATAGACTTCGATGTAATCATTTCATCACGTGTAAGGTCATAAAACGATATATAAGTATTACAACATGTGTCACTGGGCATAACCCACTATATAATCATTTTAGCATGTGTTAGGGTAAAACCTAGTATATAACCATTAAAACATGTATCAAGAGATAGCCTAGTATATAAGCATTACATCATGTGTCAACAAGTCATAAAAAAATGGATATCAAAATATCATTTCATACGGACCAATCGTTAATTATCCAATTTCCCATTTATCTTTCAATCTCACTATCATTATATATCAGTTTCTCAATAACCATATGGGTCAAAAAATCCATTTCCATGGTGAATCTATTTCATGAAAAAATATGAATCTCAAGTCAGGCTAAATACTATTTAAGACACTAGACAATTAATATTAATCATAATGTTTACTCACCCCATAGGTAGCCATAATACAAGTAACATCAATAATTGAATCCAAATGGATGCAACCTGTTACATCATAACCCGGGTACCACTAATCTGGTGGAAGGAGATAGCTATCCACATGACCTTAGTCATGTCTCCTCATATGCTAGAGGCTTCCGACTAGTAATGAGGGTCTAATAGAATAGGTGTGGAGATTGTACCCTCTTTAACAGAGTAACCCACTGTAGATAAAATAAAAAATAAAGGAAATAAATAAATAATAAACATACATCATGAATTCATTCCCCAAAACAAGGTACAATCCCACAACCAAATAGTAAATATGTAATGTTAGGTCATACAATTCCAAGTGTAAGGAAAAATCCAAAAAAAAATGAATAATCCCCCAAAACGGGTATCGACTCCTCATCCGGATCCCTTATTCATGTACATTCTAGGCCCAAATAAGCAGTCTCGCATATGGCCCTTTCAATTTTCTTGACCTCTAAACATGAAGTCTTTTGGGCTACCCAATGGTGTCCTAATAAGGGTGTGAGTAAAACATAGTATTCCACCACAAATGTCATGTAAAAAAATATTCAGTCTAAATAGATATTGTATGCAGGTACATAATGAATAAAAATACAAATAGAAGATAAACTAGGTTCTATTAGTTAAGAAGATTCACTTTACCCACCTTCATTATTTATTCCTTGGATTAACCATTTTCATCAAATACACTTCATCCTATGACAATCATATAAACTATACATAAGGGTGAGGAATCAAGATCCCTTAATATAAGGGAAATCATTGCACAATATAGTAAATACAACTCACATTAGAGACTCAGTGTAGGTGTTCCCATTACATGCATTTGTTAGGGGAATAAAGCCTTATTCTAACTCCCTAACCCATAAAATATAGGGGTGGGTCTTAAAGGATCAGACTAACCTAACCCATGAGTATAGAGCCTCAAGTCCAATACCCCACCCAAACCATTAAGCCATATTCACATGCTTCATTTACCAATCGACACATATACCATTCCAAAAACATAACTCATTGAATAAATCTACAATTTAAAACCCATAGTTCATTCAATATAGATACCATCATCGTACCTTAACCAATTAACACCTTTACTATTTATAGGACATATCCTGTTATCACAATTACCATTTACATGACTTATCCCTTTATCAAAATTTCCCTTAAAACCCATAATTCATTTCGCACATTCTATAATTACCCAACACCCCCTTATGTCTTGTAAAAATCAAAAAACAATTATCATTAATTTCACTTCATAACACATGTTTTCATGTCAATTTAATTATCATGTCTTCTATATCATAACAATTCATTTCTCCACTTAACATCTTAATTCCATTTTCAAGAAAGTGCTACACCCCATGGATGGCCCTTAACCCTTTCTAATCAACCTCAATGAATCCCACAGGGATCATGAGGGGTCAAATTCGTCATTTAACTAACCAATTAATCATTTCTACCATGGAAAACTAAATGGATTGTTCAAAGATAGAAATGCACAAAAACATACACATAAATGTAACTAAAAGAGTATGGGATATAACTTGTGGACCACCTACTTCGATAAAATATATACATGATCACTTTACTTTGGTGTTTGATTCAATCCCATACCACCATAAACCTGAAAACCTAGAATCCTATTAAAAATATGATTTTATAGCATTGAAATAAGAATAATTATTTCATAATACCTAATCCAGTAAAATAAACAAAAAGTAGTGTTAGAATCACATAGAGCATTAATCATCACCCCATGATGTTTCAAACAGATTAAAAACAATGGAGGTTGACCCTTTGGATGCTTGGGAGGAAGGGTTCATCTCCCTTGCTATTGAATTAAGAATATGGAGGAAATTGGAGTGAGGAAACTTAAATCCAAATAGGGAAATGGTAAAATTCCTTGTCTTTAAAGAGGCACATAGTTTTCCCACACGATTTGATAAATCATGCGTCAACTGTATTCCACCCTCTATCTAGGAGGGGGTCAGGTCGCACAACTTCATATAAAGGCAATGTGTTTTGAAAATATATATGGTATCCATGTGGTATGGATCTAAATAATCCCACATGGTTCGGTCCAATCCCATGCTATGTTTTACAACCCCTCTTCCACCTTTTCAAGGAACATGCAATAATTGAGCTCAGTTACTACTACCTATACACCAACCATGAAACATGTACTGGATGGACACTTTTCCTTCACATACATGTCCTAAACCATTGATATTTCAATTAGTCACCTCATAGACATATGAGATATTTAATTAACCAAATTAATGGAATTAAAAACAATCTTTAAACAAGAGGGTACCTCATTTCATGTATAGGATCTTACGACCTCCCCAAATTATAACATCTCATAATTGATACATACTACCAAACATAAATGAGTATCCAAAGTTAAAAGATTATTCCACTGAGCCCATACACCTTCTTCCATTTCCCATGTTTCCTTCTGAACATTATCCTACATCTATAACACTCGAACCAATGGCCCAGTATTTCCCCAAAAGACATTATCACTAAGATCCTCAATACAAACTAAGTACCCCTCAAAGGATGAATCATCCTCATGCTCAGCATCATCAACATCTATCACATGGAAAGAGTCAGGGTGATACTTCGAAATATATAACTCATTAAAAACATCACCCATTCCACTATATTAATGTGGGATATCCAATCAGTATGCCACTAGTCCCATCGTCTCCATAATCTAAAACAACACCACATACCTAGGTGATAACTTACCCTATTTCTGAATCCAATGGTTACCCATCATTGGAGAAACCCAACGTAATATAAGATCACCCACCATAAATTCAGTAGGTCAATGACGTCAATCAACATATGAACTCTTCCTACTCTGAGCTATATTCATTTGTTTTTGAATCAACAAAAAATGTTCTAACATCTCTTACATGAGACTTATCCCCAACAAATATGATTTTCCAGCCTTCATCCAACATCACTGAGATATACATACCCTACCACACAACACCTCATAGAGTTCCATCTAAATAATCTACATGTATCTGTTGTTATAGGTGAACTCAAAAAGTATTAAGTGATTCTCCCAGGATCCACCAAAGTTTAGAACACATGCCATAAACATAGCCTCTAACACATGAATAATATGTTATGACTACCCATTTATCTTCAGGTGGAAATCCATAATAAAAAATATCTGGATACCATGAAACTTTTTTGAAACCGGTAATTAGTGCAAAGTGAAATATAGATCATGATACAAATCAGTAGTAAATGGAACCCTATTCAACCAAAGTATCACCCAAACATAAAAATATCCCAACTAGTCAACAATAAAGGTCTCTTTGATTGATAATAAATGAACCACCTTGGTAAAACAATCGATAACTTCCCATATTGCTTCATTCTTCTGATGAGTCCTTGGGAGAACTTCGAAATAACATATCAAGACATCTTCCCACTGACATTCCAAAAAAGAGAAATGACTATAAAAAACACCTAGCACTAATTCTCATCCTTCACCTTCTAATAGGTGTAGCATCATTTCATGAAACCTAAAATCTCCTTATTCTTAAATAACCACCAATACTGTCTATGAATGTCATGGTACATCTTGGTCAAACCAGGGTTCACCACCCACTTGGAGGCATGAAACTTTTGCATTAACTCTTCCCGCATACAAGTATAAATGAAAAAATGTCTATGAATATAAACTATCTCATCATGGTTAATAGTCCAATCGGAATGAGACTCCCCACCTTCAAGAATTTACCTTAATTAAAAACACTCTAGATCCTCATATAGCCTCTCCTTAATCTATCTTATAATAATGGAATCAATTCCCATGGATGCAAGGGTTATCTACCCTTGTCCATCCTGGACCTCTAGATGCATCTCAACAAACAATTCTATCATTCTCTACATTGAACTAGATTTCCAAACTACCTGATTTTGAGTCTTCCAACTCAATAAATTTACAACACTATTTTCCTATCACAATATGTATACTTTCTCAAAATCAAATAACTACATGTACTCAACCTGTATTCACTAATGAAGATAAAAATCATGCTGGGAGAATATGTATTTAAGGATTTTATGATTGATATGGGATGCTCCCAAAAGTTTCATCAATTCATCTGGATGTGGATAAAATTTGAAATTTATATTAACTCAAACCATGCAAAATACAAAAGTGTAGAATTCCAGAAGTGATGGGTCAAGCCCACAGAGAGAAGGGAACTCAATGATGAAAAATATAGACAAATGGTTAGGTTGATCAAATTTATTATTTTTTTATTAAACTAATGAATAAAATTTAAATAATTTAATTCAAATAGAGAAATATAAGATATTGGAATCTGTTTTCAGGGGTGTTTTTGCTAAATAAATTTAACATTTCTTACAAAATAATTACATCAAATAGTTGCACAACCAACCAATTTCATCAATAGAATAAATTGTCATTCCCTATCATACTACCATAAAAATCCAATTCATAATGGTCAAAGGAATCAAAATAGATAAATTTCATTTACCATAGATTTCCTTAAGAGGAATAGTAATTAAATTCAATAATCATGAAAAAATTATCTCAATCATGGTGAGGATCATTTATTATTGAAAAAATATGCTCAATTATAAAATGACGATCAAAATTGTTTTGTAGGTAAAACATAAGACCATTAAACAAAATCATCATTATGAGAGAAGTAAAGTCATGCTTTGTTGGTATGCACCACCTTTAACTAATCCTGGTGTCCCCCATGGGGTTTAGAAAATCATTATCGGGTGGTCTCCAATGATGAATAAACTAATACCCATAGTGGAGATATTATAAAAGAGTTAAGGATAAGGATAATAAATGAAAAGATATATTTTAATTAATGTATAAATAAGTCAATGATTACATCAAATAATGGAAAACAAAACAAATAAACCTATCTACGATTTTTCGGAACCCAACGACAGCCTCCCGATTTTCATGCCTCAAATGTGGAATTGGAATCACTATTCTATTTTTTGAATTCATTATTTATTGGATTGGATCTTGTTAATGGGGTTCACGTATGTTAAATATTGAGTTTAATGGCCTTTCATGAAGTCATTGATATGATAATCCCCATGGAAGATATATTGGAAATCATCATTTTTACTATATTGGAAATTTTCATGATGTGTAATTGGAGTTCACAATGTGTAATTTCAAGAAAATATTTTCTTTTTGTTTTTTGACTATATGTGTATATCATGTGAATATCATATGAGATTTGAAATTTTTACCCTTCTCACATCCTACAGCTGGATGTCATGTTGTAAAAATTCCTTCAGATAATCATTTTGAGAGGGCATGGGCTTGTGATTCATGTATTGTATGGATGGTTCATGTCATGTAATGATGATTTGTTGCATAATTAATTGAATATATCATGTGTTTAAATGGAACTATACATTGTGTAATGATGTTACATGATGTGTAAAATGACATTTCGTCACCAAAATCTTTGTTTCATCCTGCTTCTTCATTTTTGTGCCTCTGAAAGTGCATTATGATCATTCTCAAATTATGGTGTCACACCACTTCACTTCGCTCGTGGCACGAAGTGTTGTTTTGATCCTCGATTCCCATGTTTTTTGGTATTTCCCCAAATGTTATTCCCGCATAAGAATTTGAAAAACATTAATATCAGGCACATATATTCTATTAAATCAATTAATATGAAATGAATCTATATAAAATAACCCATCAAAATATGTATACCAATTAGATTTATCTGTATTCACAGTAATCCTTTCTACCAACAATTAATTCCACCAAAATTTTAAAGCATAAACTACCACAACCGACTCAAGATCATGTGTAGGGTAATTCTGTTCATGAGGCCTTAACTACTAAGATCTGTATTCCACAACCCAATCATTCTGCATTAACACTACCCCTATCCAAACACCAGATTCATCACAATGCAAGGTATACTCTTTACCTGGATTGGGTAGGATCAAAATTGATGAAGTATTCAACTTCCTCTTTAACTCCTAGAAATAATCTTTATATGCCTCAGACTATTCAAAATAGATTCCCATTATGGTCAAGCCTGAATGTGGTGCTATGAAATGGGAAAAGTCTTTGATAAACCTTTTATAATAGACCTCCAAACCCAAAAATTATCAAATATCAAAACAATATGGGATAATCCAATGATACAACTATGTTCAATTTATCCATGTCCCCTAACAAACCTTCCTTAGAGATGATGTGACCCAAGAAATGTACCATGTCAATCCAAAAATGACACTTATATAGATTGAAATATAGAATATGTTATCTTATTGTACTCAGGTTAAAGTCAAGATATTTTTCATGATAACCATGAATCTTGGATCATGTCAATACATCATCCACAAATAAAACAAAAACTTATCTAGTTACAAGAGAACGATTCAGTTCATTTGGGCCATAAACACTACTGGTGCATTGGGAAATGTGAATGACAACACAAAAAACTCATATAAACCATACATTATACTATAATTAGTCCATAATATATCAAACGTTCTCACCCTTATCTGATGATACCCTGATCTGAAGTCAATTTTATAGAACACACAATCTCCTCTGAACTAGTAAAAAAGATCATTGATTCATTAAATAGGGTATCAGTTCTTAACTATAATATGATTCAATCTCTGGTAATAAACACATAACAACAACATCCCATTCAAATTATTTGAAAATAAAATGGGATATCCCCAAGGTGACGTGATGAGATAAATAAAACCATTATTCTCAAATTCCTCCAACTGAGTTTTATTTTCTTGAATATCTTCTTATGCCATTCTATGTTGTCGAACAGAAACATGTTATTCTCTAGCAAGTAACTAAATCATGTAATCATCCTCTCTCTTGGGGTGGAATCCCTGAGAGGTCCTTAGGAAATGTGTCCTAGAATAGATCCACCCTAGGAAGAATTAATCCCTTCTCTCCTCCCCCATCATAACAATAAGACATTCCACTTGGGTTGTGGTCTCACCTAACCGCTGTTGAACGAGCCTACATAACCTGCCTTGATATCCTACTCCCCATGGTGAACATAATTATCCCACTCTAGGGATGTGAATATTACCCTGTAAAAGTAACAGTCAATATGGTTCTAAGGTAATATCATCCAATCCATACCCAATTTAAGAATAAGACTTTACAACTCATGCACCAACAAGTTCCACGAGAGACGGTACCTGCCAACTCAAGGAAACAATCCTTACATTGTTGGATAATTTATTCTCTCACTCCTAACAGATTATCAATCAACATAGAAGCACAAATAAGTTCCACAACTAGACCCAATACAATAAAAAACTGAGCATATATAAAAGAGTTTGAGATGCCAGTATCAAATACTATCATTAGAAATCATGGAATTTATAGAAGTCATAACTAAAACCATCGATAGTCCAGCCTCACCACCTCCTAATATATAATGAACTATATTGAGCTCACCTATCCATCTACCCTAGTAATTGGTATGAGTCCCATGTGTTTACCTAGCCTAATGATAAAGACATCCTGGTGATGGAGCACTATATACCCTACCCTGGCCAATATAGCTGTTTGAGCTCCAACTGCCTGCCTAATATGGGGAAACCAACCCCCTTCTTTCACTTTTCTTCGACCATGATCTTACATCATTTCCCATTTTGCTGAGGGTTCCTAAAAAACCTTTACACATTCCCCATCCTGACGTATACTCGACATTCAACTGGTGGTCTGGGGCACTTTCCATGCTTGTATCCCAACCTGGCTCACTAGAAAAAGATCACCGTGTCACTACCCTAAGTGATCAAACCTTTTCCGTAGGTACTTTTTCTACCACTACCCTAATGAGAACTGTAAAAAATATTTTTTACTATCAATATTTTCTCCATTGGTTCTCTCAATTAGAACCACATTTCCTCCAATAAAAGCATAATTTAATTTACCTTGTAAATTAAGGGACTAATAAACCACCACAATAAACATATTTAAATGAATGATATTCACCTAGGACTTGATCTCAAGTCTATGTTAATCCTAAAAACATCTCGCCCTAGCTTATTCATCCCCAACCAACACTAGAACAAGGATTCTAATATTGGGGAAGTGACCAACATTATCCATCACTTGCATAACCCCTTGGGTCAACCTCTAAAACTCCAAATCCTTATACTTCTTCAATGTATCGGTATAGAAATGTTTTAGAAGTTTTTTTAGGAATTATTTATAAAATATACCTTTTTTCATCTCTGTTTGGACCGAAATATTCATCCAGTGCTTTTCTGGTCCATAAAACATATGAGCCACTTACATGAATCTCTTTTTAGGAGGAGCCTCCAAGTGATCCTGAATTTTCTGGATGGACTCTATCCATTACTCGGCTTCCTTGGGTCCACCCACTTCAGTAAACACTATAGGGTACTGCAACTAAAACACTCTCTTCAATTCAATCATACATAGAATAACCCACCCTGGGTACCATTCCATCATCTATATTAAATGAGAAATTTTCTCATGGAATAACTCCTCCCCTATGTTACCATGTATTAATGGGGTTTCCTTCTACACTACTAGAGGTTCATTCTCAATGATACCGTTATGTTTCCCAACTGGCACTTGTTGTGGTGGTTGAATCAGTCTACAATTCCAAAAACAAAACACAGAACCCATAATATAAGGCTTCTATAGTTTGTGCAAAAAAAGGCCCTCAAAAATCCCTAAACAATAAATTATGCATACCGAATCTCAATTGATATATTTATATCTCTATCACTACCCTCATCCATCCCTTACAGGGGTCATGGTCAACATGGTGTAAACCAACCTACATAGTCACAAGTCTTTCAGTAGGAACCTTTTTTAACCATTTAAACCTCGAAACATAAATCTTACTCATTTGGTAACCATTATATCTCTACAACTCACAAAAACCAAATTTTAACATACACATGACTATTCATAAAGAATTAATCTTTAAATATTATATTGCATTCTTTCCATTTACCCAATTGTATCGTCTTTATTAGACACCAATTATTTCAAATTTCACAGAAAATGAAATGAATTCTCTCTTTAACATCCCACAAGTCTCTCCCATTTGTGCCTACCATGATGTATGTCACAAATATCCCTGCATTCCTAAAATGACCCATGTATGGAAAATCTCATACCATTTTATCTATGAAAAAAATAACATAAAATTGTCACGTCACAAACAAGTGCATGACCCACGGTTAAATATCATCCAACTATAAAAAAACATCACGAACAACAATCCTACCTTGGGTACATGGGTTTTCCATCAAACATGGTCTAGATTTCGATGGCCCAACATGTTCTAGTCTCCCATATACCATTCCAAAGCAGTAGTAAAATATAAAAGAAAGTCTTATCTAATACCCCATTGTAACATCATAACCCGAGTTCCACAAATCAGGTTCCTCGATCCAGTTCGCCGCCTGACCTCAGGAATGCATCTCCATATGCCAGAGACTACCATCTAGTATTGAGGGTATAATAGAATATTTATGGGGACTATACCCTTTTTATTAGAGTAATTCCCCACAAATAAAATAATAAAGGAAACAAATACACAATAGAAATACATCATGAATAAATTCCCAAAGATTGGGTACAAGCACAAAACCAAAGAGCAAACATGTTATGGCATTTCATATAGTGTCAAGTGTTAGGAAAAACCCAAAACAATGAATAAAGAATAAAACTCAAAAAATGGGTCTCTACTCTTTATCGGGATCCATCATCCATGTAAATACTAGTCCCAAATAAACCATCTAGCATAAGGCCCTTTCCCTTATCCTAAACTACAAATATGAAGCCAACACTGGTACCCAATGGCAGCCTGAACAGGCAGTGGGTACACCTCAGTTGGCCACTACCAACAGTTTCAACAAACATATACAGTCTCAAAAGATATTTTATGCATGTACATAATTAATAACAAGACAAAGAAAAGATAAATCAGGTTCCATTAGTTAACAATATTCACTTTAGACACCTTCATTATTTGTTCCATGGTTTATCCATTTTCACCAAGTATACAATGGTCAATTTTGTTCATGTAAACTATTCATAAAGGAGGAATAAAGATCCCTACATCACAAGGGAATAAATTACACAACATAATAAACAACACTTCCCTCAGAGATTCATTATAGGTATTCACATCACATACATTAGATAGGGGTAGAGATCATTATTCTAACTCCCTAACCAGTGAAAAATGGGGGGGGGTCTTAGCTTTCTAGTCTAACCACACCCTAGGGTATAGAGTCTCAATTTCAATACCCCACTCAAACCAATAATATGTGTTCCCATGATTCCTTGACCAATTGACACATATATCATTTAAAAATCATAGTTATTTCAACTCAAATACCATATACATTCCTTAACCCATTAACACATTAAGCATTTAAATTCCTTATCCCATTATCACATTTATCATTTACATTCCATATCAATTTAAAAATTTTCCCTTATAAACCATAATATATTATAACACATTCTCTTATTACCCAACACCCCTAATGTCATGTCGAAATCTAGGGAAAATTAGTATTAGTTTCACTTAATAAATGATTTTATCATGAAAACATAATTTCCATGGGTTTAATATCATAAAAATTCATTTCTACATTTAACAAATCAATTCCATGGTCAAGAAAGAATCACATGTCATGGGTCTAAATTTATCCTAGTCAAATAACCCTCAATGCATCCCATGAGGATCATGAGGGGTTCAATTTACCAATTAACAATCCAAATCATCATTTATACCATTAAATACCAAAAAAAGTGAAATGCTGAAAGTGCACAACCACATTCACATAAATTTAACCACAAGACTATTAGATATAACATGAATGCCACCTGCCTTTATTTTTTAGATGAATTATATTCTAACCTTGGACTTTGATTTTATCTCAAACTAACATTAAATCCCCAACCTAGAATCCACTATATAAAGAGGGTATTAGATATTAAGAATAAGAAGAATGATTCCAAAGGACATAATATTAAAAAATGATAGAAGGAGAGTGTTAGACTTACCCAAAGCTTCGACCCTCACCTAGAAATGCTATGAATGACTTAAAATAAGAGAGATTCATCCTTTGGATGGTTAGGAGGAAGGTTTCATCTCCCTTGGATTATGTATAAATAATTGGGAGGAAATTCAGGTGAGAAAACTTAACGATCGAGGGGGAAATGGTAAAATTCCCCATTATTAATGGATACACTTTTGGCCACACCATGAACCACATTCAGTGTAAGATGGGCCTAGTCACAAAACTTATTAGAGAGCTTGAATGGATTCAAAAACATTACAGTAGGTATTTGGGATGGCTCTGTCAAAGAAGACATTGTTCGTTCCCTCCCCATGTACGATTTTACCAATCATATGCCAAATCCTCCAAAAAATCATGGTTTGGGGACACATACACTACTAACTATGCACCAACTATGGAACAAGCACTGGGTGGACACTTTTATTACACTTTAATGTCTCAAACCCTTTGGAAACCCCCTGAGTCACCTCATATACTTGGAAAACATTTTATAAAACAATATAAAGAGATTTAAACAAAAATTTAAACAAGAACTTCCATTATTATAAGTACATGATCTTACACAACAAATATTCCATCCCATGATTTACCATTACTTAACGAATATAATAATTAATGTTCATGTTACATCGGTGCAATCACATTATTGCATATACTTCACAATTTAAATAGACTTTAGGGTTAGGTTTATAATCTCTACCTTTAACAAGGAGATTTAGCAACTCTGACATTGGAAACACAAATGTAAATGAAAGAGAGGGAAGTCTATAAAGGAAAACTAGATTATATGAAATCCATGTTCTAACATAACTAAATACAATCCATGGATTTCCAAAAAAACAATTCATAATGAAACAAGAGAGGGGAAACATAATAATATCAACTTACAAGGAAACTGATGTGGAAATAGGACATACAGAATAGATGGAAGAGACCCAGAATCACATGGATAACCTTAGGTATCAAGAGGATGGATGTATTCATTAAAATAATTAGAAGCCTTAAATACAAAATAGTCTCTAATCCATCAGTTCTGATAAATACTCAGTGTGTAATCCTTTCACTTCATGTATTTCTTCATTTTTAATTTACATTGAAAAAACTATTTCTTAGGGTTTATATTTTTCCTAATATAAATTTTCATAGAAAGAATGAGGTCCATGACGTTTAACCAATTCACATCATGAACCAATTCAGGACATCTATCTGGTAGTAGATACGGGTCATGTAACATGTATGTGGCTTTTAAATACTATGTAGATAATTTTCAACCCAATTTCTATATTAGGTCTCAAACCAACTAAAAATACTTCCAATGCATAAAAAATACTCATAAACACATTTTACATGTTTATACCTGAACTTAATTAAATCAAATAAACATATATCATGGAAAATTATTCTATTTTTCCCAATATGGATCTCTATATCTGAACAAGGATCAACCACCAAGGTTCAATGGAAAATTCAAAGAGGGGCATACCGGAAAAAAACTGGATCTCAAAACCTCCCCACCAAATAATACCACATCCTCAAGTTACTCCAAGAATCACTATGGGGACTCAGTGAAGAAGTATATCCATTGTGCTCACATATCAAACTCCCACACTTTGGTATCCTCCTAAACATGCACATGCTTCCACTTCACCAGAACCTGAGGTATAGTCTAATCATGAAGATACTTCTCATTTTTTTCCACAATCCCTATATGACGCTCGCTAAAGGATACATGAACACAAAACTCAACATCCTCTATTTCTACAACATGAGAAAATACAGGGTAATATATCCAATTTCAAAACACATGAAACATGTTGTGCATGACACTGTAGAATTGTGGAAGGACTAATCAGTATGCCACTGGAATGACCCTTTCCACTATCTTAAATGGAACAAAAAACCTGGGCACTAGCTTTCCCTATTTCCTGATTTCATTTTCTCCATCCATGGAGACACCCTATGGATAACATGATGGCCAAACTAAAAATCCATAGGTCATCTACAATGTTTGGCATATAATATGTTCTTGCACTTCATGGTCATCAACTACCTCCTGATAATCCAAACCTTCTCAAACATCTCCTAAACGAGGCTAAGCCCAAAAAACACTAACTCACCTGCCTCAAACCAACAAAGTGGTGAATAGAATATCTTACTATAAAAATTCTCAAAAGGGTCCATTTTGATTGATTTCTAGAAGCTTCTATAATATTAAAACTCTATGAGTGTCCTACATTTCTCGCACAACCCACCAAAATAAAGAACATAGGATCGTAACATATCCTACAAAACCTAAATAGCCTACCCAAACTAACCATTAGTATGAGTATGATAGGTTGTTCTCAAAAGAACATATGATCTCATATCCTTCTTAACACTATTAAAAACCCATGATGTGAAATGAGTATCTCTTTCTGAAATGATACTACTCCCAACATAGTGTTAATGAAATATCTTGCCCATGTAGAGACTACCAAGATCATCGACAGTGAAGGTCTCCTCGATAAGAAATATTTGGGTTACCTTCATCAGTCGCTCCATTATCACCCATACTATATAATTATTATAGGGTTTCCTAATTAATATTGTCATATTATCCATAGTGACATCATCCCATTTCCACTTAGTAATGGGGAAAGAATGTAAAATACCAATAGGTATCTAATTCTTAGTTTTCATTTGCTTATAGTTGAAACATATCACAACTAAGACCGATAACTACTTCTTCATTCCTAAAAAAATACTTTCTATAGAGGTCACAACACATCTTTGTTGAACCAAGATGTACTAACCATCTATAAGGATTATAATATCACATCATATCCCAGTGAAATCCATTAGGAACCTATACATGGACATTGAAAAGAATAGAATTGCTTATTCCATGTGATCATCTTGATGGTGTATCCCCATCATATAATCTCTCTATTAGAACTAATCTATTTGGACTAGATAACTGCTCTATCATCATCTGATCCAAAAGAATTGGTATAATAGATGTTTATGTTAGAGGTCCTGGACTCTGATACTCTTGAACATCTAGGTGAATGTTTGTAAAGAGGTCCATCACATGTCACTCATCGCATGACCCCCAAACTACTTCTGTCTATTTATTATGATTCAAATAATCATAAAAAAATCCCTTTACTTGGTTTATAATCCATCTCCCAGTTGAAAGACTATAGATACTCGTCCTACCTCATCTACCAATGGTTCAGGTCCTACTAAGAAAAGATGTACATGAATCTCTTGTGGTGTATTTATAACTCAAGAAACCCACCTATAAGATAGTTTCTCCAAAATTTCATGGAAATTAACACTCTTTACAACTCTATATCATGAGTTGGGTAATTCCTCTTGTGTGGTATCAGCCCTCTGGAGTCATAATAAACCACTCGATCCTTCTACACCAGAACATATCCAACTCCAAATCTAGATGCATTATAGTACATGGTATATTCATTGACTAGAACATGTAATGTGATGATAGGTATTAATACCAACTTGATTTTTTTCTCCTGAAAAGACCACTCAAAGAATCAGACCAAAAAATCTTTTGTCCCTTCTTGGAATCACAATAATCAATGCTACTAGATGGAAGAAGTCCTAGATAAATCACAACTATTAACCTAATAAACAAAGAAAAATATGAAAATGAAAGACATTATAAGGCATTTCCCAATATAAGATAGCTGAAACATTCTCTAGGCTGATTAACACTGATACCCTTGAAATGTTATGGCTCATGAAGCACACTTTATCAACATAGAAACTAATTTTCGATATGTTGGAAAAATGTTGATACACTCTAAATGCACTCAAATATAGTTTTAGGTGTTTGGATTGATCATCGGTAGATTGTCATTACACTAAGATGTAAAAAAACCACTATAAACTAGTCCATAAAAGTATTTAAGATCTGATTCATCAACGCCATGAATACTGATGGTGCGTTGTTATAACCAAATGGCCTCACTATAAAGTCATACATTCCATACCTACTCCTAAAATATGTCTGAGGTATGTATGAAGGTCTCACCCTCAACTGGTGATATCATGATCTCAAATTGATCTTAGAGAAGATATTAGAACCTTTCAACTTGTTGAAGAGATCATCGATATGAAGAAGAGGATACTATTTCATAATCTGTATCTGGTTTAATATATGACATTCATCACATAACTGCAATATACCATCATTCTTCTTAGAGAAATGAATTGGAAACCACACTGAGACGTACTCACCTATATGAAACCTTTTTCTTCATATTTCCCTTACAAAAATTTTAACTTCCAATTATTTTTTGGCGCCATTATATATGGTAGAATAGAAACTAACTCTACTCCTAACACTAAATTTACAGTGAACTCAATTTCCCATTTGAACAATAAGCTATATAATACATCAGGAAAGTCATCCTTAAAATAGTGTAGCACATGAGAAACAAATATTAATTAATTCAACCATCATATATAGAAAGACCGACTATATAAGTCATGAGACAATCCAATCTACATTGAATTGGTCATATATCACTAACATGAAGATTCCACATACTTTAGTGATAATAAATTCCTTTTTTAGAGATGTAAAGGAATCCATATTTTGGTAATAGTCAATATGGTCTTCGTATAGAACCAAACAATCCTTATCACGAATCAAATTGAAACATTTCATTTACAGCAGTAACAATTCTTAATGGAAATTGTAACAACTAATCTCAAGAGAGCATACCCTGAAACACTTAATATTTCAAACCACATTCCCAATAGTGTATAAATGGTAAAAATTCCATCCATGGGTTATACATATAATATCAATCCATTTAAAAAATGGAATATAAAAAATAATGTGATTATCTCGTATAAATAATACTAGAAAGGGTAGCTGATGAAAGAATTCTATATCTGATGATAAATGGACCTATATAAAATATAGCTGGATTAGTCTGCATAAAGTATAACTGACTATCCACTCTTCTTTGATCTCTAGTAGAACTTTTCTATGATATTCCCAACTCCTTAAAGTGATACTCCTTCACTAGGGAAGCAAATCCCTTACATCAATCTGAAAATCATATGGAACTCCAACTACTTATCTAATTAGAAGTACCTGAGTCCTTCCCAAACAACAATAACTATACCGGTCTCTATCCACTACTCTGTAACTTTATTCCACAACAAAACATGTATAGGTGTCCTATATTATAGAAATAATGACATTTCAAAGTGAGTTATAAACCCTTGGGCTTCTTGTGACCTATCTAGGCACACTGAAATCGTAAGAACAGAACACATTTTTGAGATGGATTCCCAATTCCCTATCTGATTTTCCCACTATTCATATAGTGATAATTATTGAAGAAATGATTCTTGCAACTAGCATAATATTTCTTAGTTTTCTTTATTGAAATAGTCTGGCCATTACTCGAGGCATATAATATATTCCATTCTTTAATGAGTGCATAATCCATCAAGTATACAAAGCTACTTAGACGAAAAACATTCACCAATGATATAATTTCCTAGCAAATATCATCCTAACAACACCTCAACCAAGAGATATCATCAGCTTCCAAATATGTAGAAATGCATCGTAGGTTAGTTAAATGTTCTTCTTAGTCCATTAATAACATGACCACTTATTTTAGATGTATGAAATCCTAATCTGTTTCATCCATTAATGTATCTGAATAGATGTGGATCCAGAATCATTCCTTCATGTCCTTCCATGTTAAATACTCCGGCTACCCATCCCACTCTATAATATCCCACTATTACTTGGTAAGTCCACAAAACATATATGTAATAAGATTATCCATCTTATATAAGGGTGTATCAAGATTCTTAAAAATCCTTTTGAATGAATCAATCCAAAAAATGGCTACATAGGGGTCTCTATCTCTAGTGAACCTATATGGATGTAGCAGCTGGAACACTATTATCTTCTCAGATATAGAAGGCAAGGTATAAATGATCTCCCTTTCCATGGATCATTTGACCCTCAAGTATCTATCAAAAATATCCACATCCATCTAATCCTCATGAGCTATAGGAAGCTCTAGTTCATCTATGTTAGGATCATGTTAGTTTCCACTCTCATTAGGGTCAACTTGAAGGTGATGACGATGAACTTTTTCTAAAAGAAAAACACACTCCTTATATCATAAGTAAAAATAAAACAACTCAATCTCATCTGGTGGCAAGAACAAAACACCGTTACTCCTAGTCTCTCAAAACCAGTATTATAAGTTTTTTATCATGTAATATAAATTGATTTCATTTTATTTATCAAATATAGTAGGTATATTATATCACAGTTCATATAGATAATTATATATCACATATAATAAATATATATCAATCTTGAACAATGTATGTCAATATATATCCCAATGTGACAATCATGATTCACACCTACTCATATCATTCCCTATCCATACACAAATGAAAATATCGAGAGTCAAAAAAATCCCACAAAATATGAATCACCCTTGGTCAAATAACATCATCTATAATAAGGAAACACCATAAACCGGAATCACATCCATGGGCTCTCAGATTTTCCACCATACATTGGTAAGATAATTCTTTAAAAATTGGAATTACCAAGTCATGACACATCGTAGTCTCCTTTTTACTTTTCCAAAATAGTAAAACATTAGATAATTAAAAACCATATCCTTTGATATTAGTATGTATCATCACCCACCCTAGTACTTACTCACATGGATGATAAAGGATGGTTATGAGACCTAAAGTGCACTAGCCCATATGATTGAGGGTTTTGACTTGCATCAAGAGTGTGATGATATAGTGGGAAGACTATAACCCAAGTATGGATTTATATATAAGAAAAAAAATATGGATAATATAATCAAATTAATAGATAATAGAAAAAAATATCTCATACAACTGAGAAACAAAAGGAAGAAAAAATAAACCAATTATAATGAATAATGTAATGAAAAGTTGTGACTTATCTAAATGTCAAATAGAAAACCATTAAAATAAATGAATCATTAGACACAAAGTAACCCCAAAATTTTATTGTCCCAAACCCCATGTTGGTCCTATATCCAATATCCAATCCAATAACCACGGAATAAAATTAGCAACAAGGTCCCTTTCCCTTGTCCAAATCTACATCCATGTAATCGGCTCGAGTTCCAAATGGAACCTGAATAGGAAGTCGGTATAACTCAAAAGGTCGACACAACCATGTATAAAAAAACCAATTAGATAATAAGTGTATCTAGTAAATAATGAAACTGTATATTAATTAATTAATTAATATTATATAACAATCAACCTAATTCAAAACCATGATGAAATGTGTCTAAGAATGAAATTCAATCATGCCATCCAGAACCATATATCAATGGAAAATCACACAAAACTGGGGCATTCGAGTTATATATGTATTTTAGCATTGTATTCAAGAAAGACCGCTCAATATAAGCATTAAAACACATGTTAATGAATAACATGATATATTACCATTACAAAATGTGTCATTGGGAATAAACAACTATATAAGAATTTGAACATGTATCAGATAATATTGTAAAATACCAGATTTTTCCTAGGCCCTCCTTTGTGAAAATCTAGTGTTGAGGTGTTATGGGAGCTATCAGTGGATCATTTGAAGAGTTTTAGAAATTCAAGTTTTTTCATCAGAATGTTTAGTGCATCAGTATATCAATGCGTCAGCATGTCAGTGTGTGAGTTAGTCAAAGGGAATCAACATCAGTGAGTCAAGGGGTATTGATATTGGTGAGTCAAGGGGCGTCGACATCAGTCAGTCAAGGGGTATATACATCGTTGAGTCGAGGGTGTCGGTAGGTCTGGGCGTCGGTGGGTCGAGGTGTTGATTGGTCAAGGCATAGGTATTTCATATCAGTAGCTCATCTATCAGTGGATCAGCATCGATGGATCAGCACTAGTGACTCACCCGTAGGTGACTCATTTCCTTCTTTTCCGAGATTTTCCAGTTTCACCCCTGTTATGTGTTTTTCTCTGTTTAAAGTTAATCTATCAACTCACTGCCATTTTCTGGTCTATCTCCATTATTTCCTAGGGGAAATATTAAATATCAATTAATTCCAATATATGAAACCACCAGATCCATGGTCAAGACACGATAAGACTTTTAAGTACATCGAAATGGTTTCCCCGACTTTAGGATATGACCACTTCTTAAGTCGAGATCCTCTCTTCATTCTTCTTTTTCATTTTTCATGGTGTGTTGGGAGACATCCTCATGAGGCGAGTCATGCGCCCATGCTGGATCCCTTCCCACTCAGCCTTGTGGTTATTTGTACAAGTCACATCATCCTTTATTGTTGGTGCAATAAGAAACATCAATCATTGATCATCCAAGTAGGTATATTCATTTACATTTCTTTAATTATGCATCATGTGGGGAGGGTGTGTTAACAGTTCCTTATAAGGAACAACTAGATTCTCTTCTTGAAATGAGAATTAAATAATAATTTAATACGATAAAAAGATAACTTTTATAAATAAAATAATTGGCATGGTGAGGTTTGATGTTGGTTTCCCATTTCATTTTTTTTCTATGATTCTCTAATGGGTGTTGTGGTTGTATGCCTTCAAAAAATCACAACGGTTGTTGGTCTCTACTTGTGCACTAGTGGTATTTCACTGTGATGTTTTGATATACAGATATAACATAAAATCTAATTATTCATGTACACACTGTTAAATAAATGGATGCTCTATAATCCAAACTATTTTGTGATCATCCCAATTATATTAAAGAGGAAATTAAAGAACAAATTTTGGTTCAATATGAAGATTATTGGTTTGATGGTTGTGCTTATGTGTTGTGTGTTCTGGTCTAGGTTCTGTGGGCTTGGTATGGGGGTGGTATGGGGGTGTTGGGGTCTCATTCTGAGAGATTCATTGATTTCGGAATGGATAAACTTGTAGGTAGTGGGACTGTACTTTGTGTGTTGGTGTCTCATTCTGAGAGATTGATTCATTTCAGAATGGATAAACTTTTAGGCAGTGGGAATGTCTTTTTTGTGTTGGAATCTCAGTCCAAGAGTTTGGTTGATTGTGTAATGGATGAACTTGTAGGAAGATGAACATCCTTTATGTTGTGTTGTGGTCAAAAAGCAACGTCGAGCAGTGGGATTGAGGTGTGGTTATAGACCTGCAATGCAGTGAGACTACATTGGGATTTTTTGGGTAGCAGAGTTGCAGGGCCAGGTTTTGGGAGAAGGAATTGATGATATAACATGGAATAATGATAGTTGGTAGGTGTTGAATGAGGATATGCAATGGGACTACAAGTCTAGTTTTGTGTTCTTGTGTAGTGGGACTGTACATTGGTTTTTTTCATTGCTTGGTGTGGTTACAGTATTTAGTTTCCTAGTAGTGAAAAAATAATTTAATGTGAACCCACATAAAAAAATAAATGGTCACTGAAAAAATGGGGTTCGGTCTATACTTGGTAAT
The DNA here is from genome assembly GCA_963277665.1 of Viscum album. Taxonomy (NCBI): domain Eukaryota; kingdom Viridiplantae; phylum Streptophyta; class Magnoliopsida; order Santalales; family Viscaceae; genus Viscum; species Viscum album. The sequence goes on along the minus strand of OY728130.1, from coordinate 698,332,199 downwards.
GGTTGTTGTATGGATGTGCATCTTGGAGTAGTAGAAATATCGGTGCTAGTGTGGGATTTTTGTTTATTCGTGTGAAGCTCATAGGTTGGGGATGAGTATTTGTTTACATATATATATATATATATATTAGTTCCTTTTGATTTATATACGCACCCAACCCTTATTGTGAAATATTTTCCAAACACCTTCATTTCAGGGGGGAGGGTGTCTTTCCTAACATCTTGGTGAGAGGATGGATGGATGGTTATTGATTTTCTTCATCACACCCTCTTCTGTATCTTGTCGCTTGGGCGTATCTAGGAAGGCTGTAATGGCTTGAGGCTTACCATAGTCAATATTGTTTAGGTGAACGATTTTTTTGGATGAGGGGATCAGGTTTTTATTATCCACATATGTTTTCTCAAGTATCTTGGGGATGAGGCCCAGGTGTCTATGGGTGTGGTGTTTGGTTGTTTAGGTCTAGGTGTATTTGGGCATGGTGGTGGCTGTTGTGGCCCAGGTGTTTGCGGGCATGGTTTTGTTTCATTTGAGGCCCAAGTGGGTGCAGGTATGTAGTAGAATTCGGACTATGTGTGGGAAGAGTGGTAGCGCCAAGATGTCAGATCGTTTGGAATTTACTATTAACCAATGGTAAATTGGTGTGAAGGGTACCCAAATTTCGATGTGCTTATACTATTACTTTGCATGACTTGCATTACCTGGGTGAGTGTGCCTCAGTGAGGATGGACTATTTAGTATTACCTAGAAGGTTCATTAAGTTCTACTATTTTCTCACTAGGGCATTAGTATGTTCCCTCACTTGTGCACAAGTAGCTTTAGTTTCCTTACTAAGCATACTTGCATGCTCACCCAACGTATGTAAAAACTATTTTTAGGTTTCCATGAGGACTTTGAGGACCATGTTTGACCTTACTAGCTCGTGCGTCAGGATATTTGTTCTTGCTACTTAGTTGCCTTCATTTTTGGTACATTATTTGGATGTTTTGTCCTGCCTTGTATTAGTTTTACTTTTGATCATGGATGTGGGAATGGATTCATGGATTTACTTTTATGTTCAGTCTTTTGTGTTGCTTGGTTTTACCATCTTATCTACCATTCATGTTCTAGGAATAGGATAATTCCTTCCATTTAGGTGAGATTTTATACCCTTGGTGCTACTCGCTACTCTGGGGCCTACTGAAGGTGGGACTTTGGGGTCATTATCTCTCCTTCACCAAAAAGAAGGAAGGGCATGGCACTTTTCCATCCCTTCCCTCATATTGGAGAAGGTGGGTTGAGACAGAATGGTATCAAAGGTGATGGTTGAGAGATAGAATGAAGTTCGGTCTTAGGTACAGTGAAAATTGGATGGGATGGTAGGACAATAGTGATAGGAAATCTTGGTGCGTAAAGTAGTCCAGGGAATACTATCTTAGACACAGGATTTTAGGGCCCATTTTGATATGATTTAAGGACTCCAAACCTACTGAACTGCCCAGTGAGGCTACCCTGATTACAGGGTAATGACCAAAGGAATGGTACAAGAATCATAATGACTTGTGTTCTCATGTGTCTTCGGTGTTTTGGAAAATAATATAAATAAAATTTCAAATAAAAATTAAAATTTCACTACTCTGGCTTAAGAATTATTTGTTTATATTTTCAACTAGGGAACCCAGACGACATCCAAAAATAGTACAGGTAGTCAAGGCCCAATCGGTTGATCGGGTTTATCAGTGGAGGGTCGATCGAGTGGAGGAGGATGAACAGTGGCAGAAGACGCTTCGTGCCTTCTAGTAGAAGACTCTGGGAATGTAGCAAAGTAGCATCCCAGAACTGGAGGCAAAGAGCTGGCATGAGGTGCAGGTGATTTATTTCAACTTGATATGGGCTCGTATAGAGTACTGGGTTTCTCTGGAAGTGAGCCATATGAGAGGAGTTGTGCGTCATTGGTGGATTCTTTACCTCGGGGAGAAGAAGGATACTAAGGTTTTACGAAATTACTTGGAAAATGGGTTCTGAGTGGAATTTCATTCATCCACAATGAAGGTATAGAAGAGGCAGGAGATACTCTCCAATCATCAAGGGAGTATGTTCGTATGAGATTTGGGGATCAAGTGCAAGGATCTACTTAGTTTTGATTCAGATCTCTTTTCACATGAGGAGTCTCGAGAAAGATGTCGGAGGTGGCACTCCTTCCTTCTCTTCAGTATGTTGTTACTCCCTTCACTTTGTCGACATACATGAAGGTTCAGAAGAAGGAAGAAGTAGTGGAGAGGATTCACAAACTGAGAGGGGTGCAATGAGAAGAGAGCTAGCCATGTTCATAAATGATAAATGCTATTAGCAGTAGGCCTCCAGCGTCAGAACCATCCAGGTTTTGGCTAGTAGGGAGTTGGCTTTAGTAGTTCCGGTTTCGATCCCTCGGTCCATGACCTTTCTCCATGAGCCTGGGACCGAGACTCATTATCTATGGCAGCCATGGGAATCAACAGAATCAGTTCCATGTCCGAGTACAGTATAGTGGGGGGCTGGGCAGGTTTAGTACCCACCTCAACAACTATTGTCGACCATGCCCTTCTAGCAGCAAGGGTAGTAAGCTCTTGCTCCACTGAGGATAAACTGTGCCGGAGGAGGCTGACCTCAGTGTGATCCTCATAGAGCTCAACCAAGGTGTGTTTGGGGACATGGTTGATAGATGAGGGGTAGAGGGTTTGGGTGTGGGCATTTTCATGCCACAATGATAGTAGTTCCAGTAGGTCTAAAAGTAGTTTGAGGTACGATTGGTCTATTTAGTACTCTTGTATGGGCCTTGTTTGATTCAAAAGCTTATAAATCCTCTGTTGCACCCATTCTAGCCCATACCTTGGGTCTAGACATTAAGATACATTCCTTTACCCTGGTGTTGAGTACGCCATTTGGAGGTTAGAACAACTTGTTTGATGTTTATTGAGGATATTGATTGATGTTGGGGCCGCATCAGTCCAGTGGGGATATTCTTCTACTACAAATGTTGCCGTAAAATGTAATCCTAGACATCGATTGTCTGTTTTTTATGAATTATAATATATACTGCTTCCAGAGAAGGGCCATGTACTCATAAATGGACAACCAGTGTGTAGCTTTTGTTGGCGAGAAGAGTTTCAAGGGCGAAGCCAGCGTGTGTAGACCCTTCTTTCTTTGTAAACCAAGTTTTCATTGGAATCAACAGACTATGATATGATGGACATTCTAGGGATTTTCAGTGTGTTCCTGGACATCTTCCCCAAATTGGTAGTGACTCTACCCCATTGACGTGATGTTGAGTTCGGGATAGAATTACAACCCGATGCCTGTCCAATTTCGATGGCTCCCTATCAGATAGTGCCTTCTGAGTTGCAAGAGTTGCGGATTCAGGTTGATGACCTGATGAAGAAGGGTTTTATTTGACCGTGTGTGTTTCCATGGGGTGCTCCAGTCTTCTTCTCAAAGAAGGTAGATAGTGGTCTTGGGCTATGCATAGACTACCATAGGCTAAATTAGTTAACGGTCAAGAACTATTACCCCCTCTCGAGGATCAATGACCTTTTTGATTAACTTAAGGGAGATGGTTGGTTTAATAAGATTGACCTGCAGTCTAGATATCACCAGTTGATGGTGAAGGAGGGTGACATCCCGAAGACTTCTTTCAGGTGCAGGTATGGGTACTTTGAGTTCGTGTTGATACTATTTTTTTTTGAATGCACCAACTATGTTCATGGGACTCATGATCTCTTTTTTTTGTGAGTAGATAGACAGGTTTTTGGTCATGTTCATCAAAGACATCCTAATCTACTCAAGATCAGAGGAGGGTCACAACAAGTATCTGAGGATACTTTTGGAGGTCCTCTTACACCACCAGCTCTTTGGAATATTTTCCAAGTGAATTTTTTAGACATGAAAGGTGCACTTCCAGGGAAACGTGGGGTCCCAGTAGGGAATAACAGTAGAACCATCATAGGTCGAAGTAGTTGTCTTTGGGGAACAACCCAAGAATGTGGGAGAGGTTCATAGTTTCCTAGGTCTTATAGGTTACTACTAGAGGTTCATACCCTAATTCTCTTGAGTTTTAGATCTATTTAAGTATTTAACTAGAAAGGACCAAGATTTTTAATAGAGTAAATAGTGCCAAGTAGCTTTCGATTATCTGAAAGGGAATTTGGTGAATTCCACAGTGTTGGGGTTCCTAGAAGAAGGGGTGATGATATAGGTGTTTTGTGATTCTACCGAGCTAGTCTTGGGGTGTGTGCTAATGCAATATTGGGGATTGATCTCTTATCAGTCTAGGAAGTTACATCTTCATGAACATAACTATGACTCCCAAGAACTATAACTTATAGTGGTTGTGTTGACACATATGTTTTGGCGGTATTAAATCATCAGAGAATGCTTCAGGGTTTCATATATCAAAAGATCTTGAGGTATGTCATCACCCAGTGAGATCTAAACTTGCAGAATTAGAGTGGGATTGGGTTTATTTAGGACTACGAGATCGAAATATCCTACACCTCAGGAAAGGGAAAAATGGTGGTTGATGCCTTTAGCAGGATGTTGTAGAAGGATGTAGTTCATGAGACTGCAGATAATTGGAAGGCAACAAAGGAGTTGGCTGCTTTATACCTATGCATGAGAGTGGAGGATGGTAGAGGCTGTCTATTTCAAATGACAAGGCAGTCTTCCATGGTATGTAATGTGGAGGATTCCCATTGGGGGAGACAAAGAGGCTGAAGTGATGTGTGATCGTGTTTTCCATGGTGATGCACTAGAGGGATTGTTATAGTATAGTTTGAATTGGATGTTATTCCGTGGGAAGCTTTTTGTCTCAGTGGTGATGTGAGGGGGAGTTCTTAGTGAGTTTTATAACTACCACTGGTGGTACATCCAGGAGACTCCAATATGTACTAGGACTGAGAGGTCAGTTTTCGTGGATTAGAGGGAAGTGAGAAGTGGTAGAGTTTTTGGATATGTTCCTTGTGTTCCAATAGGTTAAGGATGAACATTGTGTTCCTGGTGGTCTATTGTAGCCCTTAGACGTTCCATAGTGGAATTGGGATGACATCTCGATGAATTTTTTCATTGGAATACCTAGGGTTAATGGAGGTTGTGATTCCATATGGGTAGTGGTGGAATAATTGAAAAAATTGGATCACTTCTTGGTGATTAAAGAGTCGAGTGTCGTGGATACCTTAGCACATTGGAATGTGGGTGAAGTGGTGTGGTTGCACAAAGTTCCAAGATCCATCATTTTTGATCATGATACATTCTTTATTCCATGAGTTTGTAAGGTATTATAGAGTGATATTTCCACCCAACTATTCCTTAGCACCACCTTCCACACCCAAATAGATCGGAAGATATAAAGGACCATCCAGATGATGGAGGACATTCTACGAGTGTGTGTCTTGGACTTATAATGATCATTGGTATAACACTTTCCCCTGGTGGAGTTTTCCTACTATAATATCTATCACTCTACCAATGACAAGACAACTTTTGAAGCCTTGTATAGACGACCATTTTGTTGACCTATGTGCTGGATAGAGGTTGGGGAGGCAGGTTTTCTTGGCCCAAAGGTAGTTCAGAGCATAACAGAGAAGGTCCAACTTGTGCATGAAAGGATGAAGGCAGCTCATGATCGGTGGAAGTTATATGATGATCATTGGGGTAGACCCTTGGAGTATAAGTATGGGGACCACATGTTCTTAAAGGTCTCCCCTCGGCATGGAAACATAGGTTTGGTCGGGGGATTAAGCTTCCTCCCAGGTTCATCGGACCCTTCGAGGTGTTGGGATGAGTCAGTAAGGTGGGATATTTGCTGGTGTTGCCACTGCGGTAGGATAGTATCCACAACATCGTTCATGTATCTCAGATCTGACGGTATCTACATGATGTATACCACATCCTTGACTGGGGAGAGTTGGATATTGAGGATTATGTGACATTCATGGAATGACCAGTGAGATTTATGGATCGTAAGGAGAAGGTGCATTGTGGATAGACCAACCCCTTGGTTTGTGTGATATGAAGGCATGGTGGCCTCGAGTAGAGTAACTAAGAACAGGAGGCACATATGTGTTCCTAGAACCCGACATATTCTGAGTTTTGATCTTTTTTTTTATTTGTTCCTTTCTTATGATGAAATTTTTAACCTCACTTGCTATATAATAAGTTGTTTCCCTATTCTCTGATTTTTTGTGAAAAGTATTGACTGTAGGGAGGGTTGAACCTGGTCCCTAATCCTGATTCATTAATGTGGATGCAATTAAACCCATGAAAGAGAGTCAGTGCCGCCCAAAGTGAATAATATCTTGACATGGGGAAAGTATCTACCAAATCTATGTGTCTGGATAGTGTGAGCTTTGTCATTTATATTGTTACATGTGGTAGAAGAGTGATAGTGTTTCTATAGTTTTTCAGGAGATATATGTCAAAGAGGTGTTATTGGATGTTGAGGTTTTTGCTCCTACATCAACACATAGTGGTTTACTCCTAAGAGCTAACTTTAGGGATTTTTGTTCACAACTCTTCTTGTTCTAGTTTGGTTTTGAAATTCTTGGGGATGAGAATAGTTTGAGCGGAATCTGATGTAACAAACCAGATTTTCCCTAGGCCATTCCTTTGGGAAATTCCACTGTTGAGGTGTTCTGGGAGCTTTTGATGGCTCATTTCAAGAGTTTTCCAAATTCAAGTATTTCCATCGACAAGTCAGTGCATTGACATGTCAGTGCATCGGCATGCCAGTGCGTCGACATGTCAGTGCACCACCTTGTCAGTGTGTCGATGACTTAAGGGGAGACAACATCGATGAGTCTAGGGGTGTCAGCATCAGTGAGTCAAGGGGAGAAAACATCGTTGAGTCAAGGGGCATCATTATCATTGATTCAAGGGGCATCGACATCAGAGAGTTGAGGGCGTCATTGTTAGTAGGTCAGGTCATTAGTAGGTTGATACTTCGGTAGGTCAAGGTGTTGGTAGGTCATGTCGGTAACTCGCCCATCAGTGGCACAACATTGGTGGCTCAGTGTCGGTGACTCACCATTCAATGTCTCAATTACATAATTTCCCAGTTTTTCTAGTTTCTCCTTTATTACACGCTTTTCTCCATTTAATGTTATTCTATCAACTCACAGACATCAACTAGTCTATCTCTACCATTTTTGTGGGGATTTATTAAATCCCAATAAATTCTAACTTGTGAAACCACCCAACCACATGGTCTAGAAATGATCCGACTTTTAATTTCTTTTAAATGGTCTCCCTTATTTTAGGATATGGCCCCTTCTTACACAGAGATACTCTCTTCCTTTTCGCTTTTCATTTCTCTCTATGCGCATGTAGACATCCTCCTGAGGCAAGTTATGTGCCCATGCTGGAGCCATTCCCACTCAGCCTTGGAGTTATTCATGTATGTCACGTCATCCCCTATTCTTGGAAATATATAGAACTACGATTGTTGATCATACATGTAGGGATTTTATTTTTCTTCTCTTTAATTGTGCATCATGTGGGGAGGGTTTGTTAATGGTTCCATGTAAGGAACAACTAGATGATCTTCCTAAAATGATAATTAAATGAAAATTTAATATGATCAAAAGAAAACCTATATAAATAAAATAATGGACAGGGTGTGGTTTGATGTTTGTTGCCCATTTTATTTTGTTATATTTTATTCCCTTATAAGTGTTGTGGTTGTATGACTTCTGAAAATCCTAACCGTTGGTTGTATTTTATTTTGAACCAGTGGTATTTCAGTGTGATGTATTCATATATAGATATAACATAAAATCTGATTAATCATGTGCACTCAGTTAAATAATTGGGTGCCACACAATCAAATCTGTTATGTGATCACCCTGGTAATATTAAATTGGAAATTAAAAACCCCTACTGGTTAAATGTTAACATGCATGGTTTGATGGTTGTGGTTATGTTATGTGTGTTTTGTTCTAGGTTCTATGGGCTTGGTAAGTAGGGTGGTATGAGGGGGTGTTGATATCTCAGTCCGGGAGATTGAATGATTGTGGATTGGATAAACATATAGGCAGTGGGACTGTCCTTTGTGTGTTGGTGTCTCATTCAAGGGATTGATTGATTGGGGAAAAGATAAAATTTTATGAAGTGGGACAATCCTTTGTGTATTGGTGGATCAGTCTGAGAGTTTTATTGATTTTAGAATGGTGGAACTTTTAGGTAGGTGAACTACCATTATTTTTTGTTATGGTCATGAAGCAACATTGAGCAGTGGGACTGCAGTGTGGTTATGGACTCGTTTTTGAGTAGGACTACATGGAAGATTTTTTTGGTAGTGGGACTGTAGGGCTAGGTTGTGGGAGAAGGAATGGGAGGTAACAATTTGAATAATTATAGTTGGTAGGTGTTGAATGGGGATATGTAGTGGGGATTCGAGTCTGGTTTTTTGTTTTTGGGCAGTGGGACTGCAGTTAGGTTTTGTTCATTTCTTGGTATGGTTACGGTTGTTAGATTCCTGGTAGTGTCAAAATAATTTATAGTGAATCCACTTAAATAAATAAATGGATATTGAAAAAAATATGGATTTGGTCTATACATGGAAACTGTTGTTGTATGGTTGTGCATCTAGTAGTAGCAGCAAAAGCAGTGATGGTGTGGGCTTAATGTCTATTCTTGTGAAACCCATAGGTTGAGTTTGAGTTTTTGATTACATATATATATATATATATTATAGTTCCTTGTGATTTCTATATGCACCCCACCCTTGTTGAGAACTATGTTCCGAACACCTCCATTTTTTGTGGGAGGGTGTCTTTCCCAACATCCTGGTTGGTGGATGGATGGTGGGTTACTGATTTTCATCCTCCCACCCTCATCTGAATCTTGCCGCTCGGGTGTGTCTGGGATGAATATAATTGATCGAGGCTTACTATAGTCCAAGAATCTTCAGGCTATGGTTTGTTTTGGGTGAGGGGATTATGTTTTTACAAGACAAGTATGTTTTCCCAAGTATCTTTGGGATGAGGCCCAGGTGTCTTCGGGCATAGTGTGTGGTTGTTGAGGCCTAGGTGTCTTCGAGTGTGGTGGCAGTTGTTGTGGACAAGGTGTCTATGAGCGTGGTCATGTGTGGTTTGAGGCCTAGGTGTGTGTGGTTATTTTGCGTTAATTGGACTACGTGTGGGTAGAGTGGTAGCATCAAGATTTCATATCATTAGGAGTGAGCAGTTAACAAGAGGGAAACTGGTGTGCGGGGTAACCAAATGTCAACATTCTTTTACTATTACATTACTTGACTTGAGTTACTTGGGTTAGTGTGCCTTGGTGAGGATGGGATGCATTGTATTTCCTAGTAAGTGTTTCGGGTTCAACTATTTTCTCCAAGGTGCATTAGTATGTTCCCTCACATGTGCATGAGTAGATTTAGTTTCCCTACTTAGTATACTTTTATGATCACCCTATCTATGTAAAAATGATTTTTAGGTTTCAAGGAGGACTTTGAGAACCGTGTTGGACCTTACCAACTTGGACGTCGGGATAGTTGTTGTTGCTGCTTTGTTTCCTTCCTTTTTGTTCATTATTTGGTAGTTTTTTCTTACCTTGTATCAGTTTTACTTTTGAACATGCATGTGTGAATGGATTCTTGTCTTTACATTTATCATTAGTCTTTGGTGATGATGGTATTTAACATCTTATCTCTCGATCTTATTGTATAAAAAGGGTAATTCATTCCAATTAGGTGAGATTCTATACCATTTGTGCTCGTCCCCACTCTAGGGCCTACTAAGGGCAGGATTCAGAGGGCATTATCTCTCATTCGCCTTAAATAAGGAATGGCATGTAACTTTTCCATCCCTTCCATCATCTTGTAGAAAGTGGTTCACGACAAATATCCCTCTATACAATCATTTCAGCATGTATAATGAAAGATCCCGGTATATAAGCATTACAATATGTGTCACTTGTATAATGACCCATACATTAAATACATTGTTATTAATTCAGAATTGAAGCATACTTATTACAACATATAAAAAACCATTGTAGGACTGTATAGGTATAGTGTCTTTAGAAACTGGGAAACATAATCAACTGGTTCATAAAGAATCTACATTGTCTCCCATTTATTTCATCATATCTAGAGTCCCTTTTGGAATATCCTACTTAATAACCTTCTTCCTGACCTGGGGAAAGAAAACATAAAAAAGGGTGAGCTCAAATGCTCAGTAAGGGTAAACAAAGAAAATATCATATTCATAAGAACATAGCATTTCGAAAATCATAACCTGCAAAAGATATCATAATATCATAACATGGGATAAATCATAGTAGTGAAATGTAATCCCAATAATCATAACATAAAACATGAAACTTTTTGGCATACACACATAATCATAGAGAATCATTTCTTGGTAGTCAAGACTCATTGCCAAGACTATCTTAGCAGACAAAGTCCATTTCTGAACCGAGTTCACTCCTCGTTTCAGTCCTGTTTCACTGAACCTGATTAACCTTCCGTTCCAGCCATGTCTATCTCATGAGATATAAATCTTTACCCAATTAATTGGAGGTAGATATAGGTCCCACCAATATCATAATGATACCATTCTTATGTGCGCCACAAAATCATAAATCATATATCATAGCATAACCCATGTAATAAAAATGGGATTCTTAAATATCATGACATCATCACATAAATCATATAAGATAAAAAGGAAATCATAAAATTAATTCCATCATAAAATAATCAAATCAATGTAAAAATATGGATATAAATAGAACCCTATATTATCTTAGATGGAATTTTTTTTATAAAACACTTCAACTCCTTTCTTGAGGAAAATATATTTTCTACTTCAAAATCATTTTTCCTTTCTTAAAATGTCATAAAATTTTAAACTAAAAGAAGTTGATTAAAAATAAACATGAAAACATGTAAAGGAAGCTTCATGGAAATAATGTTATAAGAAATCATAAAAATCCATTCATGCTGTATAAGTTAAAAAAACATTCTTCTCGTATTTGGCCGAAAAAGTCCAAAAGTACCTCGTACTAAAAACAACAATAGATTCCTTTCATATATTTTACTAAAAACTCAAAAATGGGTAAAATTGGATTTAAAAAGTTTTAGGGGGATAGAAATAATATTACATATTGACGAAACATTGATGTGGATGATAAATATGCCCTAGTAATTACCGAAGTATAAACAATCTCGGATAAAAATTGAGATTTGTGAGATTTTCCTTTACCTTAGGTCCGGTTTGCTTAGTTCGTGTCCGAACCTCCTGTATAATGATTTAAATAATTTTATTGAACTATTCCAGAATCTTACTCATTGTTAATATATCATATATGGTCATATTCTTAGCTTCGTATTACTTATATTTCAATGCTACTTCTTATTCGGGTGTTTATTGCTTTTTGTTCTTATGCGTGGTTTTTCAAATAAATTCTTATTCTTATTTTTATGTAATAGATACCTAATTTACAGAATGGTATTAGTGTAATATATATCTTATTTATTCATTAAATTAATTTATATAATCATTATGCATGTGAATATCAGGTAGAACGAGTTGCATCACATCGTGGAGATGGTAGGCCATACGTACGCACGAGCGATGATATCATTCCCATGATCGTGGAATTGTATTTAAGTGTATGTATACTATTTAATAATCAATATCACTTTAAAATAATCATATATAGTTATTATTTACACCATTATACCCATCGAGGTAAGGTGGTGATGAAAAACAGATTACACCATGGCGTGGAGACAGTATTCCGTACGTACGCTCGTGCGGTGATTTCATTTTCTGTAGGATGGATAGAAGGTGAAATAGGGTTGTTTCATATTTATAATAACATATAATTATATTAGTGATAATTATGTTATTACTTGATAATTAAACAACTAAATAAAAAGAAGTAGAAGAAGAAATAAAGTTGAAAGAATCGGTAACAGACATTACCTCTTCTTTGAAGCGCCTCTTCTTAACCTTCTCTTAGGGCACTAAATATGGTCTTTGAAGAATACCAGGACCACTAGGATGATTCTAGGAAATTTTATAAGTGAAATGGGCAGGGTTTGACAAATATTTAAGGCTCAAAGTGGTGTGAGGAGAATAGGGAGGAGGTTCCCTCTTATAAGGGAGGAGAGGGGCACCTTTGGAAAAAATTAAAATATTATTTTATAATAAAGTCATATACAGTTTTTCATAGCTCCAAATTGATTTATTTATAAGATAAGGTTGATATGGGTAGAAAACCTCTCAATCAATAGATTTTAGACAAGTTTAGGTTACTATTTTAACCTTATCATTTAGATTTAACTCTAATATAAATAATTTAACTTTTACCGTGTCTTCTTGTTTCCTTATATTATATAGTTAATAAGCCTACAATAACAAGACAAACGAACTCCATGTGGTTCATTATTAATATATATAACCTTATCTAAGTCATTTGGCCTAAACATATATTTTTAGGAATAAAATAAAAATTAATAATATAATATTTGTATTATAAACAATTTTATGTCAATTTTGACACTATTTGGTAATTGATTTTTTTAAAATTCATAACAGAATTATTTGTTCTAAAAAAGTTCATTAAATAAATAAATATTCGTCATTTTAACCTATAAAATTATTTTAATTCATAAAAAGTCTCAAATTACATTTATTTTGGTATTTATAACATCAATTATGTTAACATTTCATTAATAAGTTAATTAATGCATCATCATTGTGTCAAAAATAAATTAAATTATTTAAGGTCTAAAAATTATAAATAAAATACAATTAGTTAGGAAATCGTTTTAGCTTTCTAATGAATATCTATATTCGAATTTATATTATGTATAACCCTAAATGAAAAATGTTTTTAATTATTAAACATTGATTGTAACTATTTTAACACTTCTTTAAATAAAATAATACTAAGTGTCCTAATCTAATCCAAGTGGACCTAAAGGGTAATATTTTATTAATAAAGTTGTTTTTGGTCAAATTATAGTTATCTAATTGAATTACAACATGTGTTAGGGTAATAATAATATCATTTTTACCCTTAATTACCCAATATACTTTTAACCGTGGTAAAAAAGTAAAAAGTTACTATTCACCAAAAATTATTTTTATCTTATTGAACCAAATTTTACTCCTTGATATTAATCGTGTCTCTTGGATTTTAGAAATTCCACTCACAGAAGTGGTAAAATTATGTTTTATGTAAATTTTCAAACTCTCCTAAGAGGTGGGTAAAAGACTGTGGAAAGTTCAATAAAAGTTTTATATATCTAAAATTTTTATGAAATGACTCCAATTAATTATATTGAAATTATATAGGTATTATGTATCAATTATGACCTAAAATAAATTTAAATAAAAAAATATTTAAATAAAATTCCGTTTTTAAATAGTAATCCAGTGTTTTCACTATTCATCAAAAATTTAACGTTTTCATAAAAATACTAAAATATCACCCTAGGATAATTTATATATTCCGAATCCAAAAATGAAGTCCATTTTTAAGGATAAAATATATAAAATTTCAAAAAGTGGGTATTAACATTCATAATGGCTAGTTTTAATAATATTTTAATAGCATGTCATTGTTTAGTGAAACTCGGTATTGCGTACAATGCAAGCTATCAAGGAAGGTTGTGATTGCGTGTAAAGAAAGCCAAGGTAGTATTGTGTGTATTGAAAGATTCCTTTGATGATTTATATAAAATATAAACAAAATATTTCTCATTAAAATCTCGGGTGTTACATTCTACCCCCCTTAAAATGAATTTTTCCCTCGAAATTCATCACATTGTAACAAACAGATGTGGATACCTCTCCCTCATCATATCCTCAAGCTTCTATGTAGCTTCTTCTAATTGGTGGTTCCTCTATAAAACATTCACCAAGCGAGTGGTCTTGTTCTGTAGGAATTTTCGCTACGATCCAGAATCTCTATCGGCTGTTTTTCATAAGAAAGATCTTGTTCCAGTGGTACAACTTCTGAGCTGAGTACATGTAAAGGATCGGTTATGTACTTTCTCAGGAGAGATACATAGAACACATCGTGAACTTGAGAGAGATTCAGTGGAAGCTCCGATCGGTAAGCTACCTTCCCAACCTGATCCAGTATTTCGAAAGGACCGAAATACCAAGGGCTCAGCTTTCCCTTCTTTCCAAATCTCATTACTCTCTTACAAGGAGATATTCGTAAGAACAATTTATCACCCACATCAAACTCTAGGTCTTTTCATCGGTTGTCGGTATAACTTTTTTGTCAACTCTGAGCTGCTCTTATGTGTTGTTGAATAGATCAGACCTTTTCTGTCATCTCTTCAACAAGATCAGGTCTTAATAGCTTTCCTTCCCCAACTTCATCCCAGCAAGTTGGAGTCCTGCATTTCTTTCCATAGAGGGCTTCATAATGAGCCATATGAATACTAGAGTGAAAGCTATTATTATAAGAAAATTCCACCATTGGTAGGTGTTGATCCCAACAACCTTCAAAATCTATCGAGAAAGCTCTTAACATGTCTTCTAGAGTTTGAAATGATCTCTCAGACTGACCGTCTGTCTGAGGATGATAAGCAGTGTTGAAACTCAACTCTGTATCTAAAGTATGATGAAGACTTCACCAAAACATCGAGATAAACCTCGGATCCCGATCAGATATATTGAAAAGTTGTACTCCATTCAATCTTACCACTTCCTTTACATATATCCTGGCAAGCTGATCCAGAGAGAAATCTTCTCTAATAGCAATGAAGTGTGCCGACATCATAAGACGATTAACTATGACCCATATAGCATTATTGACTTTGGATGTTTTAGGAAGTCTAGTGAAAAAGTCCATAGTGATGTTTTCCCATTTCCATTCAAGTATGGGTAATGGTTGTAACATCCCCTTATACTTCTATCTCTCGGCTTTAACTTGCTGACAAAACAAGCATCGAGAGACGTATTCATCAAGATCTCTTTTCATTCCATCCCACCATAAGTACTCTTTTAGGTCCCTATACATCTTCGTGCTTCCAGGATGAATAGAGAATACAGAACTATGAGCCTCATCCAGTAGCTCCTTCTTTAATTCTGGGATGGGAGGAACACAAACCCGATTCCTGAACTTTATTATGCCATCATAATCATAGTTGAATTCAGGAACATTTCTCACCTTATTTTATAACTCTACATCTTCTTTATGTGCCTCTTTAATCTTCACATGTATAGATGGTTGAAAATTCATATGATTAAATATGATTTTCCCCCTTCTATTATAATTCCAAGATCCATATTTTGTAAATCCATAAATATTGGATCTTTTGTGATCCTCATCATGGATAAGCTATCATGGTCTTGTCGACTTAATGTGTCTGCCACCTTGTTTTCTTTCCCAGGGTGGTAATGAATTGAGCAGTCGTAATCATTAATCGGCTCCAATAAGTCATCAATGCATGGGAGAGGATATTTGTTCTTGATAGCGATCTTGTTATGTTCTCGATAATCAATACAGAGTCTCGTTGATCCGTCTTTCTACTTAACAAACAGAACAGGTGCTCCCCAAGGTGACGCACTAGGGCATATGAATCCCTTATCAAGATTCTCTTGGAGTTTCTCATTCAATTCCTGAAACTCAATTAGGTCCATTCTATAAGGTGTATTTGAAATAGGAAAAGCACCCGATACGAGTTCTATTGAAAACTCAACTTCACAATTTGGTGGGAGACCTAGAAATTCCTCATGAAAGACATCATCAAACTCCTGTACAATGGGAAGATTCTTAATCATGAGTTTCTCTCCAACCATTTGAGATAAATAACCTTCATTTATTGAAATCAAGACCCATAAGACAGAATAAATTTCCACTGGAAGGTTATGTTCATCCTTGAATCGATAGATAATCATAGATTAATCTGGAATATGAAATGTGACTTTCCTTATTTGTAAATTGATATGATCTCCATATAAATAAATCAAATCCATTCCAAAAATCACAAAAAATTCCACTATAGGAAGGTTCACAAGATTTGTAGGAAGCACATTCCCACAAACATCAATCGGAAAAGAATTGTAAACTTTTGATGCGACTGTTGTGCCATTAGGAGTTATCACAGCTAACTCAACATCTAATTGTTGAGGTAATATGTTAATACCCTTAGAAAATTCTTTAGAAATAAATGACTGGGTGGATCCAGAATCAAATAAAACATTTTCTACTTTAGAGTGGATGGTAAGTGTACCTTTCACCACTTCATTATCATACTCCACAATGCTGATAGAATTTGCATGTGTCTTTACTTTGTCTTTAGCCTTAAGAGTTTTTTGACGTCGATCATCATCAAAAACCCTTGGATTAGGGAATTGATTAGCATAATGCCCCATTTCCTTGCACTTGTAACATTGAAGTGTAGGAGGTGCACTTTTTGTAGCCTTTTCATTGTTCGCATCACTAGACATCTTCTTCCCATCATTGCGGCATTCAAATGCCCTATGACGTTCCTTTCCACATTTGAAACATTTACTTGTACCTTTAAGACAACTCTCTCATTTTCTTTCCACACTTTGAGCATAAGGGAAAACTCATCTTCTTTTCAGTGTGCTCTTTAGATTTTCCTTTAAATTCCATTTTCCTCTTCTTATCAAACCCATATGATTGATGGGTTACTTCAATCTCCATCTCAACCATGAGAGCACATCGAACGATTTCCTCGTAGCTATTGAAGTCCCTTATGGCTAACGCCCGTAGAAGATTTGGTTTTAAGCCACTAAAGAATCGATCGATCTTACTCTCATGTTGGATAATAATCCCAAAAGCGTACCATGCAAGTCTTGTAAAATTTACTTACAAGGTACCAACAGATTCATCATCCTTTTTCTTCAGTTCAAGAAACTCCTTCTCCGTCTTTGTTCGAAGAATACGAGGGAAGTACTTATTAAAAAATAAGTTCATGAATTCGTCCTATTCCATGGACTCAGTTTCATATCTTGGCCTCGTATTCTTGAAAACATTACACTATTGATCAGCAACACCTTCAAAACAATACACTACTAAGATAAATTTGTCAAGTTCAGAACATTGTAGAACTGAAAATATCTTTTCAGTAGTACTTATCCATTGTTCAGCAACTAATGGATCATTAGACACACTGAATGAGGGTGGATGGTGCCTCATGAATGATTCAACAAAATGTTGCTCCTTCCTTTGCTCGTTTGGAAGTCCTGCGTGATTCATAGCTTGAGAAAGTGGTGTGAGCATGGCTACAAGGTTTTGGATTCTAGCTCCCATACCGTTTGGTTGCTCAGGGGGACAATCATTGCATTGCCCGTCGCATTCAGAATTAACATGGTTCTTTCGGGTTCTAGCCATTGACTAAAACCAATATGCATAGTGTGAGAAACACTAATCATAATAGTAAAACCACATAATAAAGAATAAAATTTCACACTTATGGTCTAATCATAGGTTATTCATGGCCATTTCTAAAACACTATGATTCTGTTCTATGCGTAGACTTATCCTTAGGGTTCTTACTAAGGCTTTCACATCCTAGTTTCCAAAGGTTGACTATACCTTTCCTCTGATATCAACTATAATGACCCGTAATTTACATACATTGTAATTACATTATGATTGAAGCATACTTATTACAACATATAAAAAACCATGGTAGGACAGTATAGGTATAGTGTCTTTAGAAACTGGGAAACATAAACAACTGGTTCATAAAGCATCTATATTTTCACCCATTTATTTCATCATATCTAGAGTCCCTTTTAGCATATCCTACATAATAACCTTCTTCCTGGCCTGGGGAAAGAAAACATGAAAAAGGGTGAGCTGAAATGCTCAGTAAGGGTAAACAAAGGAAATATCATATTCAGAAGAACATAGCATTTCGAAAATCATAACCTGTAAAAGAGATCATAATACCATAACATGGGATAAATCATAATAGTGAATTGTAATCCCAACAATCATAACATAAAACATGAAACTATTTGGCATATACACATAATCATATAGAATCATTTTTTGGTAGTCAAGACTCATTGCCAAGACTATCTTAGTGGAAAAAGTCCATATCTGAACCGAGTTAACTCCTCGTTTCAGTCCTCTTTCACTGAACCAGATTAACCTGTCGTTCCAACCATGACTATATCATTAGATATAAATCTATACCCAATAAATTGGAGGGAGATATAGGTCTCACCCATATCATAATGATACCATTATTATGTGTGCCACAAAATCATAAATCATATAGCATAGCATAACCCATGTAATAAAAATGGGATTCTTAAACATCATGCCATCATAACATAAATAATATAAGATAAAAAGGACGTCATAAAATTAATTCCATCATAACAAATTCAAATCAATGTAAAAATAAGGATGGAAACAGAACCTTATATTATCTTAGATGGAAAATAATTTCGATAAAACACTTGAACTCCATTCTTGAGGAAAATATCTTTTCTACTTCAAAAACATTTTTCCTTTATTAACATGTCATACAATTTTAAACTAAAAGAAGTTGATTAAAAATAAACATGAAAACATTAAAAGGAAGCTTCATGGAAATAATTTTCTATGAAATCATGAAAATCCATTCATGCCATATAATTTTAAAAAACATTCTTCTTGTATTTGGCCAAAAAAGACAAAAAGTACCTCGTACTAAAAACGAAAAAAGATTCCTTTCATATCTTTTACTAAAAACTCACCAATGGGTAAAATTGGATTTAAATAATTGTATGAGGATAGAAATAATATTACATATTGACGAAACATGGATGTGGATGATAAATATTCCCTAGTAATTACTGAAGTATAAACAATCTCGGATAAAAATTGAGATTTGTGATATTTTCCCTTACCTTAGGTCCAGTTTGCTTCGTACGTGTCCGAACCTCCTGTATAATGATTTAAATAATGTTGTTGACTTA
This sequence comes from Viscum album, assembly GCA_963277665.1. Taxonomy (NCBI): domain Eukaryota; kingdom Viridiplantae; phylum Streptophyta; class Magnoliopsida; order Santalales; family Viscaceae; genus Viscum; species Viscum album. The sequence continues at coordinate 698,313,270 of OY728130.1, read as the reverse complement.
TTCCATAATCTTACTCATTTTTACGATATCATATATGGTCATATTCTTAGCTTTGTATTAGTAATATTTCATTGCTACTTGTTATTCGGGTGTTTATTGCCTTTTGTTCTTATGCGTGTTTTGTCGAATAAATTCTTATTATTCTTTTTAGGTTGTAGATACATCATTTACATAATGGTATTAGTGTAATATATATCATATTTATTCATTAAATTAATTTTTATAATCATGATGCATTGAAGATCATGTAGAACGAGTCGCATCACATCGTGGAGACGGTAGGCTGTACGTACGCACGAGTGATGATATCATTTCCATGATCGTGGAGACGGCATTCCGTACGTACGCACGCGCAGTGATTTCGTTTTCTGTAGGATAGATAGAAGGTGAAATAGGTTTTTTTCATATTTATAATAAAGTATCAGTATATGAGTTATACTGATGTTATTACTTTATAATGAAACAACTAAATAAGAAGAAGTATAAGAAGAAATAAAGTTGAAAGAATCGGAAACGGACATTACCTCTTCTTTGAAGCGCCTCTTTTTATCCTCCTCTTTGGGCCCTAAAGATGGTCTTTTAAGAAGACCAGGACCTATAGGTTGTTTCTAGGGAAGTTTAGAAGTGAAATGGGTAGGGGATGGTCTAGATTGAAGGCTTAATGTGGTGTGAGGAGAAGAGGGAGGAGGTTCCCTTTTATAAGGGAGGAGAGGGGCACCTTTGAAAAAACTTAAAATATTATTTTATAATAAAGTCATATTCGATTTTTAATAGCTCCAAATTGATTTATTTAGAAGATAAGTTGGGTATGGTTCGAAACCCACTCAACCAATATATTTTAGACAAGTTTAGGTTACTATTTTAACCTTATCATCTAGATTTAACTCTATGTTAAATAATTTAACTTTTATCGTGTCTTCTTGTTTTCTTACATTATATGGTTAATAAACTTACTATAACAAGACAAACGAACCCCAAGTGGTTCATTATTAATATATATAACTTTAACTAAGACATTTTGATGAACCTTATATTTTTAGGAATAATATTACAATTAATAATATAATATTTGTTTTACAAACTATTTTATGTCAATTTTGACACTATTTGGTAATTAAGTTTTGTGAAATTCATAACAGCATTATTAGTTCAAAAAAATTTAATTAAATCACTAATAATTTGTCATATTGACCTATAAAATTAGTTTAATTCATAAAAAGTCTCAAATTACATTTATTTGGGTATTTATAACATAAATTATGTTAACATTTTCTTAATAATGTAATTACTACATCATCATTGTGTCAAAAATGAATTAAATTATTCAATGTCTAAAAATTATAAATAAAATACCATTAGTTAGGAAATATTTTTAGATTTCTAATTAATATCTATAGTCGAATTTATCTTATCTATAACCCTACATTAAAAATGTTTTTAGTTATTAAACTTTGATTTTAACTATTTTAACACTTCGTTAAATAAAATAATACTAAGTGTCCTAATCTAATCCAAGTGGACATAAATGGTAATATTTTATTCCTAAGGTTGTTTTTGGTCGAATTATACTTATCCAATAGAATAAGGACATGTGTTATTGTAATAATAATATCATTTTTACCCTTAATTACTCTATTTACTTTTAACCATGGTAAAAAAAGTAAAAAGTTACTATTCACCAAAAATTATTTTTATCTTATTGAACCACATTTTACTCCTTGATATTAACCGTGTCTCTCGGATTTTCGAAATTCCACTAACAGAAGTGGTAAAATTATGTTTTATGTAAATTTTCAAATTCTCCTAGGAGGTGGGAAAAGACGGTGAAAAGTTCAATAAAATTTTCAAATATCTATAATTATTATAAAATGACTCCAATAAATTACATTGAAATTATATAGGTATTATGTATCAATTTTGACCTAAAATAAATATAAATAAATAATTATTTAAATAAAATTCGGTTTCTAAATAGTAACCCAGTGTTTTCACTATTCATCAAAAATTGAATGTTTTCAGAAAAATACCAAAATTATACCCTAGGATAATTTTGATATTCAGAATCCAAAAATGAAGTCCATTTTGAATTATAAAATTTATAAAATTTAAAAAAGTGGGTATTACTATTAATAGCGACTAGTTTAATAATATTTTAATAGCATGTCATTGTTTAATGAAACTCGGTATTGCTTACAATGCAAGCTATCGAGGAATATCACGATAGTGTGTAAAACAAGCCAAGCTAGTGTTGTGTGTAGTGATAGATTCCTTTTATGATTTATATAACATAAAATGAATATTTCTCATAAAAATCTCGGGTGTTACAACTGGGCATATCCCGCTATATAAAAATTTCATCATGTGTCGGGGTATAGCTCAGTATATAAGAATTGAAACTTATATCACTAGTAATATCCCTCTATATAATCATTTTAGTATGTGATAGGGAATATACCACTATGTAAGCATGTTATCATGTGTCCGGGCATAACCTGATATATAAGTATTACAACATGTGTCACTAAGAATAGTCCGCTATATAAGAATTTCGACATGGTTTAGGTCATATACCAATATATAAGAATTACATAATCTGTCTAGGAATATCCCTATATTTAAGTATTGCATCATGTCTCAACATGTCATAACAACAAGGATATCACAATATCACATTATATGGAATAATGGTTAATTATAAAAATTACCATCTATCTTTCAATTTCACTTTCGTTATATGTAAATTTATTGACTTCCATAGCAATAAAAAAAATTATTTACCTGGTGAATCTATATCAAGAAAAAAAATGAATCTCATGTCTTGCTAAAATCACATTAAGCCATTAGCTAATTCATTTAAATCGTAGGGTTCTCTCTCCCCACAAGTATCCTTAAGCTAGGTCACATAAATAATTAAATCCAAAGGGATCAAACCAATATTCTATTCCATAATTTACCATTAATTAATGAATAAATTATTAAAATTTCACATTGTCTTAGTGAAATCATAATATTTCATATACATTAAGATTAAGAAAGACGAGAGTGTTAGTTTCAGACTCCCTACCTTTAGTCAAGTGATTTTGAAACACAAACACATGAAATACCGATGTAAATGAAGGCGAGGGAGATCAAAAAAGAAAACATACATCACATGAAATCTTGGTTAAAAAAAACCACATTTGATCTATGAATTTCGACTAAAACGTCGAAGAATAATGTAAGAGAGGGGAGTACCTATGCAGAAAAAATTACCGTGAATCACATGCAGAAACAAAAACCTCTGAAACAGATGGCAGTGATCTGAAATCACCTGGAGCACCTTATCTCTTGAGAGGAGGGATATTTGTACTGAAATATTGAGATGAATGAAATTATTGTATGTCATAAAAATTCTTGTTCTGAGGTGTACATGGTGTGTAATCCTTTCACGTTGTGGATTTCCTAATTTTCAAGTTATTCTATAAAACCCATTGCTTTGGGTTAATATTTATCTGAATCAATATTTAAAAAGACTAAATTATGTTCAAAAAATGTAACCACTTCATGTCAGGAACCAGTTCAAGACATGTCTCTAAGGGTAGAACCATTGTATAAAATAGGTACATGACTTATAAATACTCCATCGACATTTTTTATCCCATTTTCTACATAAGGAATCGAATAACCTCTAAATCCTTCCAAAGCAAGGAAAACAGCTATGAACCCATTTAACATGTTATTACCCATACCAAATTAATTCAAATAAACATACACCCCTAAACATGAGGTCATTTTCCCCAACAAAGTCCCTCCATATCTGAACTAGACACATCCCTGAAGGATCAAGGAAAAACTCAAAGAGAAACAAACATGGAAAGAGATGGGATCTTATAACATCTAACACTTAAAAAGCTATTAATTCAAAAATTCTATTTTTAGTCATTTTAATAATATTGAACATATGATTCGTAAATTTTTTGTTTCAAAATCTCACAGATGATTCTATAATTTTTTATAAATTTCAATGATAAATCCGGACATTTTACTCAATGTTGTATATTATATACGTGTTTCACAATGAGAAATGAATTTTAATTTTTAATTTTTAATTTTAAAAATTCCATGAAATTAAAATATTTTATTCATGAAAGATTAAACCATAAATGTCTCAAATTACATGAATATTGTTTTCCTTAACATAAACTAAAAATCATGATCATTTGATTATTTTGGATTGTTTTATACAGATTTGATAATTAAAAAAATTTAATATTAAAATGAATATCAGAGTTATTTTTTAGGATTTTTTAGTTACCACTAATCATTAATTAACTGATAATTATTTTCTACTATTTTAGTAGTAATCCAAATTCATTTACTCATGTTTAGCATTTTATATTCACTTCATATTTTAAAATGATTTTAACTCATAAAACATACATTCAATCATATGAGGAAGTTCATATATTAAATAAATATGTGTTTTAGTTTTATAGTTCACAAATAACACAAGGATCATTGCCCAAATTTTAATAATAAATTTTGATATTTTTTCTTGGTTTTGATCATTTGATGCTTCTTTCAATGTTAAAATGATTTATAATTTTTAAGTCATTTCCAATCATTCTAAGCATTTCAAATGTTCAATTAGCATGATGTTAGTTATTATAATTAAAAAAATTCCTCAAGTGTTTTTTCATACATTTACATGAAAAAAGAACATGTTCCCTTTTTCAATCATTTTACATATATTTGATAAGATTAAAAAATTATAATTTAAAATATATGATAAGATAAATAAAATTGATCACACCTCACGCATATGGTGTTTCATGACCCTTGTCACTAAATAACTATTAATTTTTTTTTACTAAATATGTTTTCAACCAATCAATAATTAGAAGTAGTTATTATAAAAACCATAATGAAATATAATTTTAATAACATTAATATAGAAGTAATATGACATAAAAATTCCAAATATTTAAGAAGCCTTTAAAATATATCACAATATTACAAGTCTTAATTTATATGTAATGAAAATTTTTACATTTTTAATGAAATATATATAAGTTTTATTAAAAAAGTATATTATTTTATTTATATAATAGTTAGATATAAAAACAAAATCATACATATCATCACCCCTAGATAAAGATCATAGTGGAAATTATCCCAATGTGATAAACAATATCTGCATTCATATATGTAAAATAAATTAATTTTGTAAAATATTTTTACATATAGTTCAAAAATAGTATACATATTTTGATGAATGGATAAAATTACAAGATAAAAATACACAAATATGACAGATAAGCATTATATAACTAGACTAATGTTTGTAAAGGGTTTTTATGACATCAAATATTTATAAATATATTGGAAAATAAAAAAACAATTAATCCATAATCATTTATAATATATTATATCACAGTAAATGGAACAGCATAAATGAAACATACCATTCCAATATCACTTTGTTTTTATAGTTGATGAATGAAATTTATCAATATTTTTTATGTTCATGACATTGAATTCTATCCACAAGTTATGGAATCCTCAAATAGCATTTAAAATTTCCTATTTATCCCCCAAAGTTTTATTAGCCTACCTTAGGTTAATGAAGAAATAAAAACAATATAGATTCTTAAAAAATGTAATTAAGTCTAATGAGAATAAAATAATGTCTAGAAATCCATTTATAAGACTCTAATATCGATGAGGGTGACTATATGAGTTAAAAAATCTCTGAACATCCTAACCAACAATTTTCTATTAATATTATACTCCTTAGTATTTTATTAAATCATTTCATGTGTTCATCAAATTCTTCAAAGATCATAATTAATTAAATACATCATCTCATAATGTACAAAAAGATGATAATTATAGTTCAATGGATGATACATTTATTTTCAGTATCTCATTTCCTAGTGACATCACCTCTTCTAATATCCTATAGCATGGGTAGTGATATATCCCATATCATTTCATGAGATATGGAATTTGAATGCATATCACCTTCAATCTTCTATAATGACACTACTCAAACCCACTGTGACCCCACTTATGTTTTTAACAAGGCTAGGTGAACCTCCCTAAGCATGTCTACGATAGGACATGGGTTAGAGAAATATGAAAATAGGGTGTACACACGTGAATTAAAGGAATTATCCAATGAAATGTGTCAATACGCAACTCAAAACCTCTAAGTTTAACAATAAATATAGCATGAATATACATTTTAAGTGAGAATGAATAAATATATGGAACAACATCTATCATTAAGAGTAAAATATAACATACCCAAATTCATAACAAATAAGGTCTATAATACATCGACCTAGAAAAACACAATACATGTCCATAAAATCAATCTCAATATAAACTCTAATAATAACTAATGAAGACTCTTCAACACTGAAATATCTATCAATCACAACAAGTAAACCTCTAAAAATAAAAACAACCAACTCAATTAACTTTTAGATATCCAAAAAAGACTTATATATACAAAAACACAAGTATTACACTATACACATGACTATACACGGGTGAGTATAACAAACCAATAACACTTTGTAAGAACTGAGAATCACCATATTCATGTGTATGTTTGAATAATAATCATAGAATATGAAATCGGAACATGTAATCATAACCTCTTAGTTCATCCCCAATGGTAATCCAAGTCATAATCGTCTAATATACCACCATATCCTCGGAATTCCAAAATTTATAATGTAAAATTCAATCTCATATATGTAAACTCTTTCAAATATCACCATAAATAGTTACTCCACAAACATCATATCTTTAAAGGATGCACAAATAAAGATATAACCCAAGAAAATATATCCTTGATTATTAGATAATTTCATTATAAAATTAGATAACATTAAAATTGAGAGACTCAAGTCATGAAAAGTTATATCATAAGATCGATACGAAGGATAATGAATTATGGATATCAATTCCTTGAAAAGGAAAGGCATAACTTTATGTGTCTTTCTATAAAGAATCAAATAATCCTGATCATGTAGATAGAAAAATTAATTCCATAACTCTAATAAATAGTTCTTCAGAGGACCAAAATATATAAACCATAATGTTAGGAATGGTGATTCTTAATCTTTGTAGACATCAAATCTTTGTGGATGGATAATGAAAATTATGCCCAAGTTTTAGTGTCTCAAAAATAAAAACTATAACTAGTGTTCCAATATAGTGTTATCACTAAAATATCCTGAAATTACAAAGTTCAAATCACTCAAATATACGTGTATAACAATATTCAAGTGAAAAATTCAATTTCATCATTATCACCAAAAATCACCATTCTCTTGGAAATGAAAAAACTCATTATTTACATCACCATCTCTATGAATTCAATCCATAATCCACAACTCCAAAATATGCATTAATAATCATAGAATAATCCATCACTAATATGTTATATATTATTAAATATAGAAAATATTTCCATGATAAATATTTTTATATGTTATTAATATGATCAATAAGATAATTAACATCAATAATACCATCTCAAAAGGATATAAACCACCATGTCATCTCCTACAGTTATTCAGACTAGACAACAGAATGAAACAATGACCTAGTTTCATTAAAAAAATTTTATCCATTCTTGCTATCAGATATAATTATTGGATAAATCCCATCTATCTTGAAACCAAAATAAATTCTTAGTAACCACCTTTTTTAGAAAGAATATGGAATATGAGTGTTTGGTTCATATACAATGTTTATATGGAGATAACCAAAGCTTGGATGGGGAGTTAAAAAAAGATTTTCGTTTAAAGATGGTATCCATTGGTGTTTTATTTTATTGTCTAATAAATGAAAGGGAAAGAAACTATATTCTTGGTATGTAAAATCTTTTTAGAAATATGAAAAATAATAACTCATAATCAATGAGAATTATTGGAATGTCAGAGAAGTTATTTTGGTGATTAGTGGTGATTGAAGTTGCGTTTTGAATAATGTTTTAAACATGATGATATTTTATTAAAGTGATTTTTGAAAATAGAATAATATATTTTGAGGTTTCATCATTTATTTTAATTATTTTGGAATTTAGTGGAAGAGTACTTGAAGAGACAGGGTAAAAGGCAAGATTACTATATTGGAATTGGAGCATTAGTTGTTTTGAATAAATTTTTTATGGCCCTAAACTATAAAATAGTGAGTCATATGTGTACTAACTGAATTTAATAGGATCTAACTATACTCTGATGGAAGACACTTAGGTTATATTTCGAGTAGTTATACCCTAACATAGATCCAGTGGTTATTAATGATGTTTTGATGAATTTTTTAAACAATCATGGTTTTTGATGTATATAATGATGTTTCTTGAAGATTGTCCCATTGGATTACTATATTTCAATAAAAACATATATAAGTCATATATATTGTGATATAAAGGATTTTTGATCACCTAATAGCTATAATATGGGTGGTATTTAGATAATTTTAATATTTAAGGGATGATTTTTAATCTGAAATTATAAATCAATGGAGAGAGATTATGTTAAATTATGAAGTGAGAGTTTAAAAAAATTTGAAGAAAAATTTTTACAAGAAGAGGGAATAAAATAATAAGAGAGATAAAGAAGAATAGTACACACTGTTTTGTGTTTTTAAATATGGATAATAAAATTTTTGTCATGTGCTAATGAAGAATAAGTTATCAAACATATTATATGTAATAGAGAAGTACAAGTGCACTTGATATTATCTAATGACAATTTAACCAATAAGTAAAAAGTGGAAATTATTTCTTCATAGAGGAAACAATATAACTTTACAATATATTTAATTAAAGTGATAATTCCATCCATCTTGAATTAGAAGTAAAATATTTCCTGATTTTTATATCATGAGTTTATTGATATTCTATTCTCATTATATGAATTGTGGTGATTTTAGTGGATTTTATGGTCTTGGGTTTAAAAATATTTCCAAGGACATAACCATTACTATTGAATGGATAACTACTTATATCAGGTGTTCATTAGTTTATTTCTTCTATTTAGTGTTTTGTAAATACAACATGGTTATCAGTAACTCTAACAAGTGATCCATTTTGATTTAGAAGAAATAAGAAAAGGTAATATGAAAATATTGATCACTGATTCACCCCCTCCTTAGTAAACTCTTACTATTATCTCTCCATTAGAGTTATGTAAGTTTATATATTTTAATTTATTGATTTTGAAGTTTATTTAATAATATTTACATAATTAGTATTTATTCATTCAAGATGTAATGTTTTAATTCAGTGAGTATCAATGACGTTATCATGTTCGATGCGAATAAATATCATATTCGTACGGAAATTACATATTTATGTTTTTTCCATCATCTATTTTTATGTTTTAAATATCATTAAACATTAATTTTATTCAATTTTTGATGAATTATTTTTTTATGATAAATATATGAAGAACGTTGTGTGACATTAGAAAGAAAGAAACTCCATTTTTCATGCACCCCAAATGAAAGTGTTCCTGAAGGTGAAAGGAATCAGTATATCGAATGGTATTTATGATATATTTATAAATATCCATTATAGGGTTGAATATACTCAAGTAGTAGGGGTTAGATGATATTTATTGCAAGAAAATATGTTTTGAAATCCTGCAATGAAGAAGAATAAAAAGAATTTTTATTGATTAGTGATAAAGTGAGAAGTGATGAAGTGGCATATGAATATTACATTGAGATAATTTTAGAGAATAAATTGTATAACTATTTATTTAATATTCAAAATTTAGAAAAATTAATTTAGATCATGAATATTTCAACCAAGGTACTCAAATTTGATAAGGAAAAATGTATAAAGAAAGAGACCAAGTTTCTGTTGAATGTTAAAGATGTGAATTAATTACTATATATTTAGAAGAATAAGGTTAAATAGTTAGAATATAAATTAATTTAAAATGATAAATTTTATTAATATTTAAAATTTAATTAACTATAAAAATAAAATCATATGATTAAATTCAGGTATTATATTTCAAATCCCATGTTTGAAAAATGATAATGATCAATTAAAAAGAAGTATATTATAGCTAAAGAAAAAATTGGAGATTGTTTAAATCACAAATAATGTTATTAAATGATACAAAATGATCATGAAATTATTGAGTAATATGGTAATGCCTAATATATGAATAAAATAATGAATAAATTTCCACAATTAATGATAATTAATAATTCTATTTTTTCTAAAAATTTTATACATTTATCAAAATATGTTTTTGTGTGTGGATTGAAAGAAATAGGATAAATTTATATCAGAAATAGGAAACACTTTATGGTATCCAAATGTTATTTACATTTAATTAAATCCATAATTATTTCGAAATGAAGAATTTTAAAATATTAATGCTGTTGGATATATTAATCATTCACGAAGAATATTGGACTTTTATGTTCATTATTGATTCTGTGCAGTATACATGCACATGATTGAATATTTCGCATTCATATTATGAAAACATAGAAACCATAATAATAGAGTAATGGAACATATATATGGAAAAGTCACATATAAAATAAATAATTCAAGTAGAACTTTATTCAACGATAGGGTGTCAGGTTGAAAAATCATTTTAAGGACTGTATGATGGTTGCAGAAGAAATGTTAATGAAGTGTGTCTGATGACATTAAATGGAAAAAATTTCAATAAGATATGATATATATATTTCAAAAAAATAGTAAAATGAATTCAATAAATAAATTGACTCATAAGAGCCCTAAATAAGTGTATTTGTTACTGTTAAATATCTTTCACTAAAAAATGAATATATAAAAAAGTCTCATGAAGATTCCTAAATGAGTTGTCTAAAGTAAAAGTGGTCAAAAAATTATGGTTATAGAAAGAGTTGATTTAGGAGATGTAATTTCAAGGTAGCATCATTAATGTTCTAAAAAATAAGGTGATATAATGTGTGGGAAGGATAGAGAGTATTTGAAATTTTATCTGGATGAAGTTGTTATAAAGAAAATTTCCCATAATATAAAATGGGGGCTAAAGAATAATTTTCCTAATAAAATATTTTTTCAGTAAAATGCAGGTTTTTCTACCATTACATGGTGGTTGAAAAAGAAAATTCATCCTTCATAATTTGAAGTCTATGATATTAATATTTGTCCCCTATCTCTCCTGTATTTAGATTTATTTTTTCAAAGAGGGATATAATGATATAAATATAATGGTTATATGTTCTTTGAAATTTATATTATTCATTATCATGAGAGAATGAATTTTAAATGGGAAAATAAAAAGAGAAAAATTTTGAGTTTAGAATGTGTATGTGGTTATCATGAACGTTTTTTATTTCATTTTTTATTATTTGAGGTATGCAAATTTTATAAAATATATAAAAGTGGATTTATCATAAATAAAATGTCAAAATTTAATATGGAATAATGTAGTGTTTACAAAACTATTTTTAGGGAAAATTTTAATACATTGGTTAGTCATTATTTTTTTCAATGTTTATTTCTCTCCCATAGGCCTAAAATAAACTAATTAGGGTTTAATTGATAAAAGCATAGAAATTTGTGAAATAAGATATAATTACATGGTTTTTATCATATTCATTTATGATATTTTTTTTCTAAAAAAATTGAAGGGGTTTGGGGAATATTGAGACCATGTAAGAAGTTGAGATTAAGATAATCAAATCATGAATGGAGAGTTGAAGAAGAAGATAATTTGAATATGGTTTCAATTTCTATTTTAAAATTTTTTTAGAAAAAAATTACAATAAATAAATGATATTTTTAGTTAAAATCTATGTATAAACCTGAAAAAACTATACATTATCAAACTAAGTGGTTGGGAAGTTGGAAATGTTCCTCTGGTGCTTGGTGATCTATAGATTTCTATTTAGTATAACGTTTAATGAATTTATATTAATGTTTTTTATGTTTACTATTATAAGGGGTCTTTTTTTGAAGATCCATCATAAAAAATGACCTTATGTGCTTTAGGGAAGAATGCACCTCCCCTGTCTTCAGGTTTTCAAATTTTTTCTGCCCATCGCTGCAATGGCCGCCTATTTTATGGTGGAGATCCCGATCCCACTATCCTTTGATCCCAAACCTAGGACTATTGCTGCCAAGACATCCTTACCGGAAGATCCCCTAGAGCTTACCTCAAGAAACGTCAACCATATTTGTCTTTTAGGGATACACAATGCGGCTTGTCTCATGCCCCATGTCGAATTTCTTCCCCAATGCTCATCGAATCTCTCTGACGATGTTAAGGGAGGTTTCTTGTATTTCTTTTGTCATTTTATGGTTTCTTGATTGTTGAATGATCTGGTGCAGATTTCATCTATCCATTAGAACACTTTCTGTCTAGACTTAGATTTAGAATTAGATTTCATTCTTACTTTGTGGAAATCACCTCAGTTCATTGGATGATGGCATTTCAATCTCTCTTAGTGGTCCCTGGATAATCAGAGAGTGAAGGAGTGTCCCCATGTTGTGTTTTGGTTCAGTCTCCCAAGACTCTATCTTCCATTCCATAATGGTACTTTCCTTAAGTATATTAGGGACTCCCTTAGGGGTTTCCATTGCCCGAACGGTCACACATGTCTTGGAAAGGATATGATGGTGGTCCGAATTTATGTCGAGTTGGACATCTCATTTCCTGTCTCAGGTAGTAACTATTTTAATGTGCAAGGTTCGGTGTCTTGAAATCAGGACATTGTTTTCTAAGTGTTTCCAAGGTACCGCTCCTCCTGCTTCTTCCAGGGCTATTCTATTCAATTTTGAGGGAATCTCAGACATGGTGGTCGACGACAACCTTAATAGACTTATCATGTGATACAACCCCTACTTCCACTGGTCCTATGCTTTGCCTAACCCAGGGTTCCACCTCATCTGTGGTAGTGTCCTACCTAATATCTCATGTTCTAGTGTATGAGAAACCCTTCCTTTCTCCTCCAACACACCATGCACCATTCTATTTCGATCTAGTGCCTTATGCTTCGATGGCTTCCTTCCATATGGATCCTGTTCTTATTGATTATTTCCATAACTCACGCTTTATCCTTTTAAGAGGTGTCTTATAGAAATATTCCATGGCTTCCCACCTTGTATTCTAGTGCCCTTAGTGTACTCCCCCTAGTATAGGTAGCCTCTAAAGACTCTAAGAATATATATGGTTCAAGTTTGGTGCCATGAATTCTCTCTTCGTTAGATTTTGATTCAGAGGATGATTCGAAATTATCCCTATTTGAGGTTTCAGAGTCCTTGGACCATGACCATTCATCACCTCAAACTTATTCCCCTCCCAATGTTGTGAGAGGCAAGTCGTAAAAAATGGCTCATTTAGTGGCACCACTAGAAAGAAACCAACATGTATCGAGTCCTGGTATCTAGACACTTTTGATGCTAAAGAAGATTAGGGAGAATTGTTCCTCTCACTATAGAGAGACTAAAGATCCTGGGACCAATTCTAGGACAATTCTTTTTTAAACATTACACTTGATCATTTGGAACTCATATTTCCTCAGAGAATGGGTATAAACCTACTTCATTGCTTCAGAGATTAAAAAGAACAAAGATCACTTGGTCACAGTCCTAGAACACAAGAAGAAACCTGCAAAAATAAATGATATATACCAAAAATCCAAGATTCATGTAGCTGTGCACACAAATCCAGATAAAAAACATACCTATATTTATTTTGGAATAAGGATATTTATGTTGATTTGATACACTCAGGCATCCAATTCATCACATCTAATGTGACGCAGGGTGTGAATAGTGTCTTTGTGTCCTTTGTTTATGGTTTCTATGACACCTAATGTAGAGAATGACTGTGGAATGAACTTAGAGCTTTTAACTCAGAGGATCTTCTATGGTTCATGGGTGGAGACTTCAATATCATCTCTGATCTAGTTGAGAAGAATGGCCGATGTGTTTTTACTTGAAGACCCAGCTTGGAATTCACCTGTTTCTTGGTGTATAATGGACTCATGGGTTTGGGAAACTCTAGAGATCCTTTCACATGGTGCAACAATTAGAGAGGAACTAGGTGGTGTTGTATTTAGCTCAATAAATTCCTATCCAACGTTAATTCCATAACCATGCTTCCTAATTCCATGGTCAAGAACTTAGTGCATGGTATCTCGGATCATTCACCACTTCTGATTTCTTTGTCCCCCAGGGTGGACTCTCAAGAGGGATTTCAGTACTACCGTTTCAAGACCTACCTCACAGGGTATAAATAGATTTCCAGTGGGCTGTTGGGTGAGCTGACACAGGGGCATTAGTGCATTTTGGTTCACAACAAGCTACATCGGCTGAAGATTGCATTGTAGGTGTGGGCCAAGAGGCTCCCTCCTTCCGACTAGAACTCGAATTCCCTAAAGCATAGCATTGAAAGTTAAGAATTTATTCTAGAGGAGAATTAGAGTTAATTGATGATTAAATATCTCTTGTCCATGAATCAAACATGGGCATAGATTAATCTTAAACAGAAATGATTGGCATGTGAGAGATCTAGGATAAAATGGTTGCAATGAGGTGATAATAATATGAGCATATTCCATGCATGTTTGAAGGAAAGAAGGTTCTAAAATGAACAAAATATATTTCTTGAGGATGGTATGTATGCAGATTATATAGATACTATGGGGATCATGGTTCATACATTCTTTAGGGACCTCCTGGTTGGCCCTAACCCAAGGATTCCCATGGGATATCAAAGTAGAAATGTTATGTTTTTAAATGAAGTGGCATCCATTGTCACTAAAATGTAAAATGACTACTTAAATATGATCCTTGATGAGGAGTAAATTAACTTAGCCATGCTGAATCTATATATGGAGAGTGATCCCAGCCCGGATGGATTTCCAGGTTTGTTCTATAGGGATGCTTGGGAGGTGGTTAAGGGTGATATCACTGTGGATAATTAGGACTTCTTCTGGGGTGGTATCCTCCCTAGGGTGTCATGTGTGAGGAAATTGGTGCTCATAATAATGGTGAAGGACCCCTCCTCCATCTCACATTATAGACCCATGAACATTTGCAATTTTACCTATAAGATTCTCGCAGGCATCATTAAATTTAGACTATCCACTTTTCTCCCTTAGTGGACGTCCACTGAAAAACATAGGTTCATCAAGGGCTAGTCTATACAAGGGGCTATAATCTTGGAACATAAAATTTTGTGGGACACCAACCCCAATATTAATTTTTCTATTTTTTCAATAAAATTGGACAAGAAAAAGGCTTACAGCAGGATTGAATGGGTTTTCATCAACAGACTGTTTACAGTCATTGGGATCCATCCTAGGTCCTCAGACCTCATCTTCAGATGCTTCAGTTCCTCATGGATGGTTGTGTCCTTCATATAGGGGACACATGGCTTCTTCAAGGAATCTTGAGGGCTATGACAGGGAGACCCAACCTCTCCAAGAATTTGTTTCCTTGAAAAGGAAACTCTTAGCCACCTCATTAATAATGGTATGTATAATGGGGATTTAATCCCTTATCATTGGAGATTGAACCTCCATCCTTTATCCCATTTGATGTTCATGGATGACACTATTATCTTCATTAATGGTTGAAGGAAATGTATTTGTGGTATCAAGAATATCCTTGTGGAGAATTGTTTCTAGAGTGGGTATGTGGTTAATAATACGTAAACAAATCTTTACACCTCTTACAAGTGTCTATCTAGTAGGGTATCTTCCCTTTTTAGCAGACAGGATATGAAATGTGTATTCTTCGCAATAGAGTACCTCCGAGCTCCTATATCTTTAGGAAGACTTTTTGTTAGTGACATTGATTACATTGTGAGTAAGATCAAAGGTCAGGTTATTAACGAGAAGAATCGCTACATTTCTTTGGGGGATGAATTTATTTGTTTAATAGAATCCTATCAGCCATTCCCATCAATGTGATTGCCTCTAAAAATGTGCCTATAAGAGTCATCAGAAAAATTGACAAGGTTCTGGCATGTTCATTCTGGGATGATTTACTTAAAGGAAAGCGGAATTGGGTCTCATGGGGATGAATGGAAAGGATCACCCATGGGGGGGGGGGGGGTTAATTTGAGGAGCCTCAACTCCACGATTCACTATATGCTTACTAAGCTCACATGGGAAGTTATTGATGGGAAAAATCATTGGGGGATGTCAATATATTATATTTTTGAGGGGGATGAGGAGGCTACTAGTGGTCATGCTTCCCCCTACTGTTCAAAGATTTACCTTCTCATCAACACCCTCAAACAAGACTCTTAGTGGATTTTTGGGGAGGGTAATATTCTTTTTTGGCATCATAAATAGTTAGGCTCTGTTATTGGAATTATGAGTTGTCCTGGTCCACTGATCACTTTTAAGGAAGCAAGATGGTATCCCACATTCATCAAGGATATCTTGGATACATAGTAGTAAGATATTTTTGAGTCAATATTAATCAACTCAAACATTAAAAAGTGATTTTTCACTACTTCCCCCATGGGTACTTTCATGAAAAAGGATTACCAAAGGCAATTCATCCCGCAGGACCCCCACAAAAACCGGAATTACACAGTTTGGTGAAAAATGATTTCTTCAAAATATAATTTTTTTTGATATGGAGAATTAGAAACCATGCATTAGGAATAGATGATAATATCATGAAAGTAGGTAATAGTCTGACATCTAAGTTTCATTGCTATCGGAACCAACGGGTTGAGAGCATGGATCATCTGTTCTATAAAGTTGAGTAGGACAAAGCTGTCTGGACTTTTGTTAGGGAGATCATGAAATTCAACTCTTGTGACCATGGTGATGCTCTATTTTAGGACATATGGTTTCAAGGGAAGAATTCTTTGGGATTCGAAAGTCTAGATAAGTTCATTATTTTCATTACTGGATGTTGTTGTCTATGGAAATCCAGAAATCAATCTAGGTTTGAAGGTTCTATTCCCACTATTAGGTCTGTAATCATGCACATGTGGAGCCTACTGGTGGACCTGGTAATGCCCATCAAAAACTGGTGGGAGGCCCATTAATCATGTTTTCTTCAGATCAGTATACCTCTTGTCCAATCTTTCGGCAACATACCACATGGACAATGGGTCTGATGGAATCATCTGAGCACTGGTTAAAAGCTCAATATGGATGGCTAATTCATGAGGGTTGACATGAGAGGTGGGGGAGTCGTACATGACATCTGGGGAATGGTTTTTTTGTACTTTAATACATTTTATGGGAATGTTACCTGTCTCTAGGTTGAGGCCAAAGCAATGATCACCGGGTAATCCATGTGCATACAGAGGAATCTTTATATCGCTCATGTTGAGACTAATTCATTGATCATAGATGTTTCTTTTAATAGAAAAGGACAAATAACTTGGCCAATATAATACTATGTCAAGAAATTCCATACCCTCCTTACAAACAATGTGAGTGTGATCCATATATATCGTGAGGGGAACAATGTTGCAGATCATCTTACGTCCATAGAATATCCCTATTCCAACATCACCTGCCATGTTACGATCAATTATTCAATTCCTAAGGGGGGTTAATTTGATTATAGGGGATGCCATCAGTTTACACTATATCAGGACTCTCTATGTTTAGTGTTCCCTTGTTTATTGTTTCTTCCTTCTTGTCTCTCTTTACTTGTTTATGTTCCCTGTTAATAAAAAATTAAAATTGGATAGAAGTTCTATCATGTTACACCCATCAATCAAATACCAATCAATAATATCATGATTGGGGTGTCATGTAAGCTCATGTTCACCTACCCCACATGCTAGAGGCAGCTATCTAGTAGTGAGGGTATAATTTGATTCCATAGGTAGACTATAACCTCACATTATAGTTAAAAAACAACTAATCATCATCTATAACAAATAATCAATTCACAAAAAAAATCATTAATAAATATTTCTAAAAAAATGAACCCCTCTCATACAAATATAATTCCCAACCGGTCTCTCAATAGACCTATCACATATAAAAAACAAATAAAATACAAAGAGGCTTTACTATCATCCATGATCCCCATCACATCACAGTATCAAATTACCCATAAAGATACACCATATTAATAATTCTATACGAATAATCGTTTCTACTTTTACTAGTGAGAAATATGTATTCTTAGGTACAAAAGTGTTAGGGCTACCAGCGCAGGGTGTATGTAAAACTCAGTGGGCCACCATAAAAAATTCCTTTAACAAGAATAATAAATATAGTACATTAAAATTTGATATGATAGGAATAAATTAACATGAAGGTATTATAATATAACCATAATCAGTCTTATAGGTCTAAGGTAACACGCAAATTCGACCATACCTGCTTTTGTTAGTTCTGGATGACATTGAAAATAAAACATACCACCCAGGGGCACTATTTATAGCCCTAGAACCATTACACTATTTATAAATATTAGCATAATGGATGTTTTATTTTAGCATGATTCCAACTAGGATTATATTTCGTAAAATCTATAATCTACAAGAACAATATGGAGAAATTTTGTATCTTACATATTCTCTTGAAGAAATGAGACAAAGTATCCCATAACCATGAATAGACTATCTTTTATGTTAAATATATAATTAATTTCACAACATGAATTTCATCAATTTTTATATTTTTTACATTATGAATATGTTGATCATTTGAACCCATTTATCAAGTTATTCCATAATTTCTCTATGAGGATAAAAATTAGAGTCCCTCTAGAGGTGATCTACATGTCCAAAAAAATAAATGAATGATTCTGATGAAATTTATGGTGCTAGCATAGATGTTTAATTTGTCTTTAATTGTTAATATTTCTCACAACATAATCTATTAGGATAGAGGATCATATCTCTTTGGGTCATATAGTTCATACATATGATGAAGGTGGCAGAATTCTACTAGTTTTGAGATAAACCATATAGCTGTTATTCGTGAACACAATTATCTTGGGGGAAAATCAATTGTGCCTCACCACATAATAAAATTATATAAGATGAGGATATATAGAGGTAGGATTTAATAATTATAATTTTATAAAGCCCCTTAATCAAATATTAAACATAATATATTCCCCATGATAATAAAAATAATTATAATAATTATAATATATAATGGCATGTGACATCCTTTGAAAATAAATTTAATTTTAAATTAAGTATATATTTTCTTAAAATTATAGTTATGATTAAACAGTTTTCATTATCAATAACTTAACTCATCCCATCCACCTTCCTTTTTCAATATCAAATTTTTAGAAATAAATTATATTTATTTATTAAATAAATAAATATTATATTTTTAGTCTTGTGAATAAATATTTAATTTAATATCCATGTAAGTAACTAAATATATATTTAATAATAAATATCATTTATTTTTTTCAAATAAAATAATATATAAATAAATAATCCATTTGATGGTCTTGTGAATAAATATATTCATTTCATATAAAACTCACTTATAAATACAATAAAATAATATTTATAATCAATAAATCTTTAATATGTATTATTTAATGGTTTAGAGAATTATATTTTTTACAACTATTAGTTAATAATATTATATAACTACGATTAATGAATAATTTTTGGTTATGACACTCTATGCCTCTTACATAGAGGAATTAGGTGAAATAGACCGAAGTATAATATAAGAATCTAGTAACACATAAAGGCACCCATATAGGTAGTAGTTAATGTCACAATGATAAAAAATACATGCAAATTTCAAAAGTGTAATATAGTTATAATATTACAGAACTCTGACTCCCAGATCCCGTGCTAAATACAAAATCATTTTATTTATAACTTTTATAAAAATAAAAGTGACAAAATTTTAGGCATCTAAAACATGAAACATCATTAAAAAATTCTTGGCCCTTTTCATACCCAAGGAAATTTTATTCATAGAGATTTAGATAATGAGTAAAAACTCTTTCAAAGTTGATATTTCTATATTGTATCCATTTTCCAAAAATACAAGTTCTTATAAAGTAACACTTTCTTCATTCAAGGGAACATCTATATCTAGATCTCTGAATTTATTATCATTATAATCATACATAAACCCTATAAAACATAATTATAAAAATTTGTATGAGTAAAAGAAATACTACTATGTTATGTATTCAAAAATGAAAAGAGTCATGTTATTCCATTTCGAAACCATGAGATCATGTAAGAGAGTGTACATTGAATATAATGAACTTTTAGGTGAAATAATGATTTATATACATATAAAATCATCTTTAATATCAAAATATTTTTATAAAACACTTTAGAATAGTTTATAAATTTATATCCAAAATAATGAGTGTTTATTATATAATATGATAAATTAGGAAAACAATTCTTAAAAACATACCTTTTTACCCATAAAGGAACTAATCATTATTTTAATCAAAAGTTCGTAATATTACCTCATGAAATATAAAAAATTAAATAAAAAATTATTATAAATCATAGAAAATTCTGGTAGGCTCCATGGTTTATCATCTTTTTAAAAATCGTACAAGAACCCTTAAAAAAGGAACAACCTACTCAGTTAATTCCAATATAATTATCCAAAGAACATAATGATTACCCAATTAATTGGAGAGCTAATTCAGGATCACACATCCTTATGAACATTTTAAATGAACCATAACATACATAAAACATATATAATCTTTCATTCAAATAATAAAATCTCACAAATATTTTTATTAACACATATATAGAACAATTTCAGGGTGTATGTGAAAAAAAAGAAAGAAATAATTTATCTTTGAAAATCCATAAAAACATTCCCATAATAATGATAAATAGTATATTATTTTGAAAACCCAAGAATGTTTTTTGATGAGTCATCTTAAATAATAATTGTAATGTTTTTTGTAAGATTATCTCATCCAATAGACATCATAAAATTATTCATTTCAAATATTACTAAAAATTTCCAAAAATAACCCATTTGGAAAACATTTGAAATTAATATAATACAACATTTATAAAGAAAGTAAAACATTGATTAAACTGACATTGAATTTATATATGATTTTACTAATAATTGTATTTATATTTTAATTGAAATTGATGTAAATAAATAATATAAATAAAAACATTATAACTTTTAAAATAAGGTTTTAAAGAAAAATACCTTATGAAATATTTAAATATTGAAATAGATGATGTTTATGAAATGAAATTGAAATAGATTTGGAATTATTTTTTAAATAAATAAATGATAAAACACATCTTTAAATAATTTAATAAACCCTAAAATATAAAATATGTGTTGAAAATGGAATATATATGAACAAGAGGAAATAAAGATTTTAAATCTCTTACCTAGAGTCTGACTTGTATCAAATATTATTTATCTTACTAAATAATAAACATACATTATTTTTTCAATATTTTAATAACCTTTTCAAGTTTAATATTCCTTTTATTTCAATTTTATTAATTTTATATTCAATAAATTAATTCATTAAGCTTATAGCATCTAGAAACCAACATTCAGGTACCAACTTTGATTTATTTTTGGATTTCCATGTTCTTTATAATTATCTCCCATTGTCTCATTAATTCTTAGATATGTTGGGAGTAGTGTTTAATTTTTTTATAAATTTCCTGTCAATTTAATTTTTATGATTGTGAAGATAATATTAAATTTCAATGAAATATGCCAAGGATGACATAATTCATTTAACTATAATAAGTCCATGAAAAATAAGAATAGATATATGTTTTTTATGAGGTGTGTGAAGAATCTTTTTGAGTGTCTTAGGTGGTTTATTTCAATTTTCATGAATTAATGATTTACTAAATTAATTTATTTGAATTTATTGATAAATATGGACAACCACCAAATGTAGGGTCTATCTCAACCTGACACTATAAGAGGAAAAACCCAACCACATAGGGGAGTCGGCTCAAAGGCACCTATAGCAGCATAAGATTATGGTAGGCCACATTGGGCCTATAGGGAGGTGTAGTGAGTATGCATGTGAATGGGACATGGTACCATTGGACCAACATATGTTATTCCTGGACAATCAGTCTTGTGTGAGAGTGTTTTGGGTGTCAAACCCCACTATAATCTTGGGAATATAATGGCACAAGTTCAAAACTAAGAACAACTCAACCTAAAGGATGTTCTTTGTGGGATATTAGCTGAACATAGACATTATTAAAGCATTAAAAAATATGAAAATAATATGGAGTAAATTATATAGAAGATCATGACCATTTATCAATATCGGTCATTGTATTCTTCCTCATACAGAGTTTTATCCAATCAAGGGCTACAGATCAAGGAACCACGTATGGAGTCAAACAACTTAAAAATCATCCTAAGATCAATGGGAGGTTGAATACATTCTATTTATGAATTTATGAAAAGAATAAAAATTATTTTTTAATTTGAGTCTGTAGATGCAGTGATGTTTTTATAATATACCATGTAACTACATACAAGTTCAAACATCTTACAGTATGTTCAGATGCTCAATCAAGTTTTGAATAAATGGGTAAGAATAGTTTTCCAAAAAATAAAGAAAACAGTTTAAAAAGATAATTTCATGAGAAATTCATCAAGGGAATTTGAGTTTTGGTAGATTCATGCTATCTGATATGTATTTCCAATTGTGTTATATGAAGATAGAAATTAAAATTTTATTTGAAGTCCAATACTTGTTTTGAAAAGGCGCAATGTGTATTTCAACGTTGGATACTATTAAATGGTTAAACATATTTTTTGATATTATCATTTTTTAATCATGTTCTTTGTTCTATATAAATACATGGTTAAATATCACAATTATATAATCATGAATTTTATGAGAAGTTTTTTATCAGGAGTGGAAGCTCATATCTTGCTATATTTGAGTATCAAAAATAAGTTTTTTTTAGATAATGATAAAATTAAATGAAGTGATGTGTTTTGATAAATTATATATATAAACTCGTTTGGAATTTATACATTCCCGTAATTTCATAATCATAGTCTCACATAATAGTGATTACATAAGATCTATGTAACGTGTTGTTTGAATAATTAGAATGAAAACATCAATGAATTGAACCAACAATACATGATAAGACATATATTCTATAATATATCCATATTATGGGAATTGAAAAAAATTAAATATACTATTTTAGGTATATACATTGGATAAGAAAATAATGTTCATATAAAACTATTGATAAGTCAATTAATTACTCTTGATTTCTTGAAACATTTGAGTTGAGAATTTTTATTTAGATAATTCTGAGTTGAGAAAGTATATTCATGTATAATATATTTTTTTAGATCTTGTGTACATCTCTTGAAAACATTTTGTTGAGGAAAAATATTAATTAGATATAAGTATGAATCATTTCCTATGAATTTTGATTAACTAAGAAATACATGATCATCTACGGATGATTACAAGAACTTGAGCAAGACCAGCAGAACTGATCACCCGCTATATAGGCTCTTAAAGTGTAAAAAAGTTGGCTAGTTGATCCAGAAATTATATTGAGGGGATCAAAATCCATTGGTGTAGAAGAAATTAGAAGTACGAGGTATTTATATAAAATTATTAATTATAGAAAGAAGAAGGATCTTATGATTGGGTGTATACATAGTTGTTGAAGAGGATAAAGGAGAAGAGAATATGGTTGGGGGTATAATCAACCAAGGGAGAAGGGTTGAATTAGTGGGGGGTATAACTATGATCAAGTATATGACCAAATACTAGGTTATAATATAAGTCTCTTCCTTATCCATTGTAATGATTGATAGTATTAAAGTAGAGAAACCATGTTGGGGGAATAACTAACATATAAAGGTGTAGGTATTTGTAATGACCTTATAAATTACATGTGTTTTAATCTAACTTATTATTACTTTATAAAATTTGATACTATGATATATCATTGATTGGGTTGATAAAATAAACATGATCATTAGGTTGAATTGAAAATAAATAATTTTGAAAAAAGTAACCCACCAATTCACCCCTCTTAGTAGTCAATCCAGCTTAGGTTTATAAAAGATTTTTCCATTATGTTTGAGCTATAAATGTGTTGGGGTGTCTTTTTATCCTTGGTAGAGTCTATCTAATATGGATAAGTTGTTCTATTTTGAGATTAGACAAGATACTATAGCCAAAATGGTTATAGTAGGTCCACTTGTTAACTGGTGAGTGCCACAACCCAGCTGGTGGGGGGCTGGTAGTAGAGAGTTCCAATAGGAACTCCACTAGATAACTGATTGGATCCCAATAGAAAATTGGTGTATTGTACCATGAGATACACATTATTCCAAGATCACTTGTCTTTTGTTGGGACTTCTCATTTCCCCAACTCTATTGTTGGATGAAACGGTTAGTCAGTGGGAGTGAATGACTATCTGATGATGCCAATACGAGTGAGAATAACTTATATGTAATGTATTTATTAAAACCAAAAAAAATCATTTTTAATCTAAATAATAACCCATTAATTCCACTCAACTAAAAAACACATTGGATTCTCTCTGTAGAATAATTTATCTATCTCAACATTGGTTCCTTAGGGATCAAATTTCCAGCTAATGTGTTGGATCCCTTCCAGTAACTGTAATAATAATTTGATTATGGATTATCCTTTCATCCTCCTTCTCCCTCTCTGAGAGTGGAGGATACACATGTTTTTTATGGATATAGTTATTGAATTTAGGAATTTTGATTATTTTATTCTTCCTTGATTATTCTATTCATCTACTCTTTATTGGTGGATCCCGTGTATGTTGAGCATTGATCTTGATTGGGGTAGGAGGTTCATTAAAAATTTTCTATCATTTGAAACTCTTATTTCACTCTTACTTTGAAATGTGTTTCTAATTTATTTCAAAATATTTTTTTTAGTCTTTGATAAATTCTTAAGAAATGGCACAGTTTGATTGATGAAATTCTGTTGAAAATGGATTTTGAAATAAAGTTTTGTCTTTATATAATTATCTTGAATTGAATTGAGTGGTTTGATAAATAATTTTTATGATAAATTTTGATAAGAAAAATGGCATGGAATTTTTTATTATTTTAAATTAAATTAAGTGATTTGAAATGTTATATTTTTAATGAAAAAAAATTATTTTTAAAAAAAATGAAATGGTATGTTTTGAAACATAATGTTTGGGCCAAACGAAATGATTTATTAAAATGAATTCTGATTGATTGTATTGAATGTTAGTCCCAAATATTAATTATTACCATATAATACATTGGAGTGTGGGTTTCTAGGATATAGGACATTAATTATAGGAAAAATGATATATGGAAATGTATTGATGATAAAAATTATAAGAAAATATCATATAGGTAGAGAGTTTGTTTATTCAAATTATCTTTTATTTATCTTAGCTTTGAGATCTAGGTATTTTGTGTACACCTAGAGTTGTATTTCACTGAGATTGTGTAGATCCTTGTGACATGAGCAAACTAATACAAAGTATTATTACCATGGTACTATGGTTTAAAATTATTATAAATATCATTGTTTGATATATATTTTTATTCATTAATGTTTTTTTATAGAAGTGATTATTCATTCATTTTTCAAAAAAAGATGCTTATATCTTCCTATTTTGTAGGAAATAAACATTAATAAATATATTATATTGTCCTTTTAAAATTTTTTAATGGAATCATTTGGCATGAATTGTGAAAATATTTATGTGCTATGTTTTATTTAAAAGTAGGTATATTTGGTTAACTTGATATTGAATTCTTATAGAATATTTAGTGAGATCCTACTATTATTATTTTTCTCAAACCCTAACTATTCCTTCAAATTTTATATACTTTCTTATAATAGATCAATGGAATGGTAAAGAACTACATCTAAGTGGTTTATGTTCTTCATTAGTGGGACCTCTGGAGTTGGTGGCGACTAGTGGAGCATGTGATCTTCTTGTTACATAGAGATCTTTTGATGACTTTGGTTCATATTTCATTTTTTGAACTTATATCTGTTTAAATGTGGTACCTTTCTCCAATGGGGTTTTTATCATAAAAATGTTTATTATTGTTTTTTTTAATTCTTCTTAATGGGTTTTTATTATGGTAAAATCGTTCCCCATTATTTGTTTTGATGTGTAAGTGCTAGTCACTAGTCTCTGGGGATTGGTAACACCCTTTAGGCCATGTCAAACACAATTTAGTAACATTTAGGTGAGTTACCCAAGTTGGTTTATGAGAAATTAGTATCAAAGGTGGTAATTTCCTTTCTTGGATGTCAGTATGCAATTTATGATGTTTTGTTAGATATGAAACATGTTTTTTTGGAAATTAAGGGTTCGGTAATGAGTGATTACCTTTCCACATCTCATTATAAATAGAATTAATAAATAATGATATATTATTTAAAATTATCTTGGCGGTGTTGTTTGATCTAATTCTAAATGTTTTCTAATATATTGATTTGATATTATTGTTTCCTAGTTGAATTTTTAGTGAAAATGTTTGGTCATCTCATGTATCTTGACTAAATTTTCCACTATTATCTATTATTGTTCTAAAGCTCCATTCCCCTGAGAATACATTTAAACATATCATAAGACAGAGATTCTAATGAATCATAGAAATAAAACCCTTTAATCAATTAAAAAATTATAATGTTTTTAAGTGAAATCTATGCTCTATGACATATAGATGGACTATTTCCAATTTAGTTTACAAAGGTTATACCTTTGGATGATGATAATATATTTCATTAATAATATTTTCTAAATCTAAATAGACCATATTTCAGGGGTACCACTAATCCTTAGGATTGAATGTATAGGTTGAAAAAATTTGAAAAACTATTTGAGTTCTTGGAATAACCAAACTAGATTAAGGTGAAATGATCCATATTCAAACTTTAATGGAATTGAAAAAAGTGGTAAGATTCATTATTTATATTAGATAAATATGTGGTAATGCTGTAGAAATACCTCAAGTATCTTTCTATGGAGAGATTATATCCATAATCAATTGTATTAAATTATATTACAGTGTTCCATAGCCTTCAGAAAGGTGATTAAATAGTGACCTTATATGAAAACTATTTTTCCCAAACCATTTCCTTTATCACATGAGGTAGTATCAGATTAGAAACTAAAATATTATAGGTTTTAGAAGTTTCTTTGATAAGATACCTGATATTAGGTTTTCATGATGATTCTCACATCATATATTGATATTATAGATAGAGAATTGATGGAATAACTGGACTTCATAGGTATCTCAAGGATGAAAATAGTTCCTCTTACTCTTATTGGTACCTTGAGTGGTCCCTTTTAAGGGAAAACGAAGAAGGATGAGACTTGTGGTGGAAAACATAGTGGTAGATCTTGGAAAAAAATCTTCTAAATATTCTATATTATTTGGTAATGGAATACTAACATGTTTCCAATGTGGGAAATTTAGGAATACAACATGTGTTTTCTTGTTAGCACTGAATATATGTTGCCCTTTTAGACCCAAAACAACGTTGCGGGTGTTTTGTATGGTTTTTACCACTTTTAATAGTGGTGAATGCATGATAATACTATGAGTATCTAGAACAATGATTCTCCATATATTCTATTAGTCTCTAAGGGAAGCTAATGCGAGTTCAAAAAGAGTAATAGGTACCATTGCCATTGCTTCAAATTTAATGATTGCTTTATTTGACACTATAGCCTTCCATTCCTATATATCTACCCATATTTTGGAATTTTTTAGTATTCTTATGAATCTCATGCCTTATATAATATGGAATTCTATGTATCTTGAGATGAAGAGAGTGTTTGGAATCTAATTCCCTTATTTCATTTTTATTTTTAAAATTTTTATCTTCTTTTGGAACTCTTGGTTCTAAATCTAAAACCTTTGAAAGTCATTCTTGTAATGTATTATTTGATTTTTCATAATACCCATATCAACTGTTATAATAAGTAGGTCTCCTTTACATCCCCCAATGGGGAGTTCCATGTAACATTTGAAAAATGGGACCTGAGTTTGAGTTGAGTTCGACCACCTCTTCTAGTGCTGGGTAGAATGATATCCATGTTTATCTTTTAACATGAGAAAGAATAATCCTATGGTGGAATTTCTTCAATAAAAAATGGGTTTTCTAAATGTTTTTCTTCATAATTTTTATTTTAATTATGGTATTGGAGCTATAGTTATCTCTAAATTTTCTTCAATGAACATTACTCATATCTATTCCACCATACTATATCACACCAGATGAAATGAAATAATTAAAGACTAAGTTGTATGACATGATGTAAAAAATACATCATTTGACCAAATGTGTCACCTAGAGAAGTACTGGGTCTTTTTTCCATGAAATCAAATAGAAACCTTCACCTATGTGTTGATTAAAAATGTCACAATTGGGTCACAGTTAAGAAAAAGTATCCTTTTCCACATATTAATTATCTGTTTTTTCAGCTGAAAGTAGTGAAGTGGTTCTCAAAAAATTGATCTTCAGTCAGCTTATCGTCAACTTGTGAACAACAATTCGGATATACTTAAGAACTATTTTAATATTAGATATGGCTATCTTTCTTTCTTTTTTATGTCATTTGGTCTAACCAACTATCATATTATGTTTATTCAATTTATGACTATTAATTTCCATCGATACCAAAAATCATTCATTAAAACATTTCTCAATGAAATCCTAGTTTACTCTAGAATCGAGGAAGACTATGTGTATAATTTGAAATTAGTTATATGAATCTTGATAAATCACTGAATTAATATCATTTTGACGAAATTCAATTCTTAGATTTGGGAGTTAATATTCATGGGACACATGGTTTTTCATCTAGGCATCTCATTTGATCTTGAGAAGGTGAAAACTATTATGACATTGGAGGAACCAAATAATTTCTTTGATATTCATAGCTTCTTAGTCTTGGAGAGGTATTATAACAATTTTTTGAAATAATTATGAAAATTTTATTCTACATTGATTTCAATCACTCAAACTAGAGTATGTTGTTTTTGTGATAAAAAATTTCAGGTTTCATTTGATGAGTTAAAGAATAATTTAAATTAATCCTCTATCATGACTCTTGTAGAGGCTGCGTAGGGCTATGTGGTCTTCTGTAATGTATTTGGTTTAGGGTTAGGTAGTATTCTCTAGTAGGGTGATCACATGATGGCATATATTTCTCATAAGCTTAGTCCTCATGACAATAAATATCCTACACATGACCTTGAACATTCAAATATGATGCACAATCTTAATAATTATAAGAATTAACCATTTATATAAAGGTTTACCATATAAACTACTCATAAAATCATGAGTAATACATTCTAAAAATGAATTTGCACTTCTAGAAGAGGTGATGGGTAAAGTACTGGAAGGCTGTTGACATTGACATTGCATGTAACCCTAGTAAAGGAAATTTAATTTCCTATTCTATAATTAAACTTCAACCATATGACATAAAATAGTCTTCTATGGAATAAAATATGATGGATATCTTTTCATGTATGCATTTTGGAGTCCTGGAGGATGATACCATGTCTGTTTTTATGACTATTCATTTGAAATCGTCTCTTCTTGAGATGATTCTCTTGGTGTTGCATCTTTATGATGGGTTCTAAGGTGATATGTAATATTTATATAGTGGGGATACCTGTAGTGAATGATCTCTCTATTTATGGTGTATCATTTTCATTAGGAACTTATTTGTTATTTTTTAGCTACGAGTAATTATGTGATTGGGTATTATCATCATTCCCAGTGGGAGGTACACTCAAATATAAAAAAATCCAATATGATATGATGTGATGATTCAATTTCCCTATAATGAAATGAGAAATTTCTAATTTTTTCTCATTTTTATACATATCAGTTGATTAAGTAAAAGCATCGGGATCCTACATGTCTACTCTATACACATTCTTTGCCAACATTAACATGTGATCTGATGTCGAGGGAATTTTATGTTGGGTCTCAATATACCCAAATAATAATTACTGTGATTTGGATGGTGAATGGTAAATTTAAAAAATAATATTATCTTATTACCATTCGTGATATGTCCAAAGGTGAGGATTAGAAGAATATGAATGTATAGAAGATTAATATATTTCATGGGGTAATTTCTTCCATGATTTATGATTTTGAAACCATGTATCAATTAAATCTTTTGGAGTGGCCTCTAGGATTTGATGGGATCCTAGTTAAAGTTGTACACACTATACCATAATAAAATAAATGCTCAGGAAGAAAAAGTTTTATAGATTCTGGAATAAATTAATTGAACCTATGTCCTTGAATTTATAAGATATTTTCATTCCCAATTGGGTATAGTTGAGTTTCCATATGAAAGTAGTTATATTTCATCCATCAATATGATACCATTTGAGGCCTTGTATCCTTAGACTTGTAAATACCTAATTTTTTGGCCAAATATTGGTGAAACAACCATGGTTGGACATAGTTTATTTCTAGGGATGATGAATAAGATTCATTTTATTAGTTAATGAATTGAAATTGAACATATTTGGTATAAATCTTATATAGATTATCATTAGTGACGTTCAGAGTTCTCTTTTAGTAACCAATTGATTTTGAGAGGCCCACCTTGTTTGAGTCAATAAATTCTTGGAAGATAGCGGAGTTTGGAACCTAGATACAATAGTTGTTCAAGATTGAGGAGAAAATTATAAAGGTGTCATACTGCTTCGATTATATGACATAGTTTACATTGATCTATGATGTGTTTTATATGACCCATATCAAGAAGAATCTTTTATACTTGTTTAATTTCTTGAGTTGGGTATACATTGATATGGAACCCTCTATGACCTCTATAGAGTAGTGAGTTCATATTATCAATTCTCATAAAAATGTTCTTCATGGAAAGCCCATACCCTTTATGAGGGTGATATGACAATATTATTCTGATTATAATGAGACGTGGGAGTATGATTCTTTTATGAGTGAAAAAAAACTCACCTATTTTTTATGGATTATTCTTGATTTTATTTCTAGGGTATGAATTATTTATGGTGGGGTGAATTGTATCATCCCAACACTAGCTTTCATGTATGAAATATGATTTATATTGTATTTCCTTACATTGATCCCTTATTGTCTCATTGATTCTTGGTTATTTATTTCTATATTCTCCCCATATAGAGGTCAATGGTGTATATTTAACATTTTTAAATAGGTTGGGAGATGTTCGAGTTTGAGAGTTGAAAAGAGCCTGTAACCAAAATGGCCATAGGAGATCCACCAAATGACCAGAAAACATCACGTTCCAGCCGATGGAGGGATGGTTATAGGCAGTTTCTACCTGAACTCTAATATATGGATGGTTGAGAGACTAGTGGGAAAATAATTCTACCTAGAACAGTAGATAGATAGTGGGACTTCTCGTATCCCAGGCACTCTTCCAGGCATCAACATCTAGCTGGTGGGAGTTAGTGACTAGCCACTGACACCTACCAATGTGAGAAAAACTAGGGCAGTATCATCCATCTACCTATATACACATCTATTGTGGTTCTAAATCCTCTATCTTTAATTATATTATTAAAATAAACACTGTTTTGTCTCTCTATAATTTAATTTGGCTCTCCCAAAATTGGTTCTTTGTGAATTAAAGTGGTGGTTGACGCATGGAAACTCTTTCGGTAAGTGAAATCACTATTTGATCATGGATTCTCCTTTAATCCTCTAAATCCCACTCCAAGAGTGATAGATCCTAATTTAAATTAAGGATCTAGATACTAACATGGTGAATTTTATTTCTATGTTTCTTCTTTGATTTTTCTAGGAATTAGTTCTATATTGGCAGATCCTATTTTTGGTGATCATTGATCGTGATAAAGGTATGCGATTTTGCATGGAAATTATAACAATTTTTAATCATATTTTCGTGATTAATTTGAAATATATTTTTAATTTATTTCAAAATATTAATTTAATTCTCTAATAACTTATTTTAAAATTGTCATGATGGGTGTAATAGAAATAACATGGAAAAGTCTTCTGAAAGAAAGTGTAGAATTCTTAAAAAAGAACATAAATTGAATTGATTGATTTGATGCATGAATTTGATGATTAATCTTTAGAGGAATAATTCCATGAAATGTTTTTTTATTTGACATAAAAAATATTTACATAAAAGGAGTTATTTTTTGATGAAAACTACATAAAGTTGATTTTTGAGATGAAATGAAATGTTTCGAAACATCAATGTAGGGAGGAATGAAAGGATTGACTGAAATAATTTAAGATGTATTAAAATTAATAATATCTCTATGTATGATTGATTACATTGATGAACCCCGGAGCTTGGGTATTTAGGCTGGAGGAAAAGAATGATAGGAAAACTACATTCTATCAATGGATTTATAATGACAATGATACTAAAATGTAATGAGGGAAGTTAATTTTTTTTGGATTATAATATATTCCCTCAAGGAATAATATATTTGGAGAGTGTGTACAGATAGAGCTATATTTAACTGAGATAGTATGGAACCTTATGAACTGAATTTTCTAACCCTGGGTGTTATTACCATAGTGATAGGATTGAAAATGGTTATACATTTCATTATTTAATTGAAATGATTGATCTTTCCTAATTTGATAGAAATTATTATTCATTAATATTTTAACAATGATAATTATATCTACACTGTTTTATCGATATACACTTTTTTATCAATTTGATATTAGCTGATGATTTTTTTTAGAAAACATGTTTTATTATGGATTTTGTAATGGTTTCCAGTCCATTTTTTATTCAAAATTGATCATATTTTGTTTATATGATATAAAATTATTATAAAATAATGAGTGAGTTCCTATGGGGATTTGTTTTTCACACCCTACCTTTTCCTTTGGTAACTTATAATTTCTTATTCTAGGACCATGGATAGTAAATGCACTACTTGGAGGTGGTAGATGTTTTTGATAAGTGGGACCTTGCGAGATAACAGTGACTAGTAGATCATGTGATCCACTTATTAAATGGATATCCTATGATATATTTGGTTAATGTTATATTTTTGGTACATGAATCAATATTTATTTAGTAATCCTTTCTTTTAGAGTGTTTGGCTTATTGACTGTTTATTTTTTTCACTATTTTTTCAGGATGCGTTATTCATGTTAAGAAATCATTACCTATTGTTTTTTTGAGTCCAAGTCACCATTTTATAGCCCATGGGAATCAAGAATTCCATTAGGCTATTTCATAATTGATTGAGGTACCGTTTAGGTGGGTTATTTGGGTCATTTTGTAATAAAATTCATGTTAGATGTTTTGAGGATATTTAGATCATATGACCAAAATGATTTTAGTAGGTTAAATATGGTTTAATAAATCATGATTATATCATTTCTATAATCGTAATCATGTCATAATTATCATTTTTATACACTATTATTACTTTATTACTTACCATGTAATATGGTTACAGAAAATTAATTATCTTATATCATTGAAATGGTAGCTTGTAAATATGTATGATTAATGTTTCTATTTTTTAATAAACCTGCGAGAAAGATGGAAAATATAATTTTACACTATAAAATAATTATTATAACCAAAATATCATATTATTTATTTAAACACCCTGATATATATATATATCATCCATGTCATATGGTGATTAAAAATAAATAAATTGTTTTTTAATATGATAGTTCACATATACACATGAGCCATGTTTTCTATTTTTTTAATAAATAGTAAATAAAAAAATTATAATATTAATTTACCATTAAAGAACAAAATATATATCATCTATATCAAATTACTACATTATTATCCATAATTATGACCAGCCATAAGTGTCATTAATTAAAAATTAAATACATCATCCAATGAGGTGGTATTCTATATGAACCCATGATCGATATTTTTATTTTACATTATATAGTAAAGTAAAAAAAAGGTAATACAATAAACATAATAATAAATATGTTTATTAATGACAAAACTTTTATTATATGGTAATGGGTTTATAATGTTTTAAAGATGTATAATAACAAATAAAAAATAAAACACTCATTTAATAACTATTCATCTTCTTCAGACACACTCCATAGGTTTATACCAACATTATTCTTATGATTATATTATAATAAATAAAATAACTCTAAGACTTGGGGAGAGATTTTATCAAAGGATTTGGGTAGGCCTTTATTGAGAAAAAAATCAATTAAATTTTTTTTAAAATAGGAGACAAGGTTTCCTTTTATAAGTTAGTGAGATGACACAGTTGTAATTTTTAAATGAATAAAGTACATTAATGTTTTAATCAAGAAAAATGAATAAA
This sequence comes from Viscum album, assembly GCA_963277665.1. Taxonomy (NCBI): domain Eukaryota; kingdom Viridiplantae; phylum Streptophyta; class Magnoliopsida; order Santalales; family Viscaceae; genus Viscum; species Viscum album. The sequence goes on along the minus strand of OY728130.1, from coordinate 698,278,958 downwards.
AATATACCATTTTAAAAAGGGGGTGGGGTGGGGTTTATAGTCTAAATATGATCATAAAATATTATTGAGACATTTTTTAAGTCATCTTGACCCTTTTCATTTTAGTTTTAACCCTTATAACTAGTTATAACCATGACTATGGTGACTAACATTGTATTACTAAAGTTAATATTCATAATAAAAAAATGAAAGTGGAATCAATATAAAATTTGGAAATGGTGATTCCAAATATGGTTTCCATTGTGTCCAATTAAATTTCTATATGTTTCAGATTTTTTTAAATAAAATACCATAAAACATTATGAAAAATATTATTTCTTAAAACATAAATTACTAAATAATGATGATAATTAATAAACAATTGGGGGGGGTAAATTGTGTCCTTTTAAAAACCCTCCTAATTTAAGACATCCCTCTTTAATTAATTCAATTCTTTTATTTTATATTAAACACATGTAAAAAATAAAAAACATATCAATAAATGAAGATAAAACAATGATGTATAGTGGTTTAGTCCCTCGAAATACCATAATACACTCCACCAAATCTCTCTTAGTGATCTTGGTAATTTTCACTAGAATTTCTTTTTTGGGTGGGCTATTAAATTTGAGTGCATACATTTGACACCTTACCAAGAGTCTTCTATAAGGCCTTTTAGTTATGTTACAAGGAAAAAATGTATACATAGAATTGTAAGGGATTTTGAAACTCCAACCTAACTGATTAAAATTAGTTTACACTTCAAAATAAAATAGATGATGTAGATGATGATGTTGAATAATTTTTTAGATCATAGTTTCAGTAAAAACTGACAGATGAAATAATTTCAATAAAATATGTAGAAGACGTAGAGAAAAAATTATATATGATCATAATGTATGTCTTCAAAGTGTATATTTGATAAATTCATTGTCATTTTTTAAGAAAATTATTGAAAAATATATACTACAGTAGGAACACCACATTGATAAATCAAGAACAGATCAAAACATTTATGTCTCTAATATATTTCTCTTCAGGGAACTAGAGTCATTGTCACAATAATATTTTGAAATTCTTATCTTTGTATAATGAGAAGAAAAAACTCTCAGTATTTAACAAGTATCTTATATTTATCTAGAGTGAGTAGATAAAGACTCAAGATGGGGCGAATTGATTCCCTTTAAAAATATCGTCTAATATAATCTTCCATCTGAAATAAATATTTATTATATCATATTTATTTAAACTGGTAATATAGTGGAAATATAAATAAGTAAAGAGATATGAAAACAATGATATATAGTAGTTTGAGATACAATAATACCATAGTCAACTCCACCAATGTTCTTCTATAAGTGCTTGACTATTTTACTAGAACAATTTCATTTCCTGGGGACTTCCTAGCTTCAGTGAAAGCATCCACAACTTGTTACAAGTATTTTACCAGGACTTAATATTATTTTTTAGTAACCTCAACAACTTAGTACAAGAATATGACACTTCACGTGACTATGTACAAGTAGTCAACACAAAGATAAATAGATGATATGTAGAAAGTTGATATATCATCAGCACAAAGTTTCCTCTAAAACTGATATATGATATGTATCTTCAAAAAATAACAACAACAGCCAACAAATCTTCGAGAATAAAACATTTTTCTTTATTCCTTTTAATTGAATAAAAAATATTCTTATTCTTATTTGGAATAGGTTATCCCCATATTTTTTTATCACACAATTAGAGAATAATTGATATACAAAATATTTCAATTAACCTTCAAAGGTGGTGAGAATTGAATTCATTTGTGAAAATGATGCAACACTTCTATTTCTATTATTCCCAAATAGGTAAGACTATATTTCTTTTCATTTAGAATCTAAGAGAATATATATATAGAAATTTATATCTATTGAATTTTTTTTCTCACTTTCAACATTTTTACTTATCTTTTTTCAAATAGCCATCATGAATAAATATTCCAGATTTAGAAAATCGTTTAGACCTAATATTTTTTTAATATTATTCACAATAATTAGTATATCATGAGTATTTACATAATCAATTTTTTCATGAATTTATTTCCTGATTTGGAAAATTCTAACGCTCCCATTATTGATGATAATAAATCATTTCAACTTTTTTATAATGTTGCAATGTTAAACACCTCATCCAAAAATATTTTACTTTTAAATACATCAAAATAAATTCTCTATAAGAATAAACCCACTTTTTTTAGGATTGTAGTAATTTAGAAATTAATATCCAACTGATAAATCATATTGAATAAAATATATATAATTGCTAAAAATTATTGTAAAAAACTTTTAATAGAGTAACATTGATTCCAACTTAGTAAGGTTGTGTCACCACCATAGCCAAGAAAAAATAATTTCTCTATCATTATTGAGGAGTCTCTATGTAAAGAAAAAATGAACCATCCTCTACCCCAAAAATAATATGATTTTCCATAGATTCTGACAACAACAATAGATGCATTTCATGCTACAAGATGGTTATGTTCCTATAGAATTTCATATAAATTAAAGTATGTGAAACTGATTTCATTAAATTAATGAAAATATTTATTCTTTAAGTAGCTTATTAACACTGATGTCATTTAATCCATTGTCATGTTATCCACTTCCTTATGCAGATTATGGTTCCCTCAGTTTGTACAACAGATGCTTATCCACCTTCGGTTCATTTTTATTCTATATGTGGTCATCAAGGAGATGATATGGATTTATTTACATCATTAAAAATAATTTTATATAATTCCATTCTATTTTGAGTTCATTTTAGCCTATAAGATATTTCTAGTTGAATTTTCATATGACGTTGGATAATTTTTTCAGAATATGCGAGTAATATATTTCTGCTTCATAAGATAATTCATACATAAGATAATTCTATCTTAGTAAGATAATTATCATCCAAGTAAGACAATTCTCTTAAATACATATAATACAATTCATAGGAAACTATTTGAGTAAGATAATTATACTATTCCTAGTAAGATAATTAAAACAGGCATGTAATATAATTATCTCTTTCCAAAACTCACCAGACATCCTTGAAGCTTGACAGTATAAATTTCAGTCCATTGTATTCCTTCTATGTAGTGGAATCTGAATTCGGTCCATTGGATTTATTTTAAGATAATATCCTTGTATTTATAACAGATCAATGATCACATAAATATTAATTCAATATCACAATATATGATCACAATTCAATAGAAACTATATTATGAAATTTCTATAATTTAAAAAATATAGAAGAGAGTTTTGTCATTTATTAGAGAATCCAAATTTCTCATTCAGACTTTCTCATAGTTGAATGAAATTTAGATAAACGTATAACATTTCTAAAAAAATTAACTAGTTTCTAATTACTAGATATATAGCTTGAGTTATTATTAAAAAATAGAAGAACATATAATCTAGATATTAGTAGAGGTACAAAACAACATCGATAACTTCATTAAATTTTTAGAAAATACTAAAACTATTATCAGAAATTGTCATAGTTAAATTAAATTTGTATATATCTATTGGATATCCATCCCAATAGGTTTTTCACATGTCTAATAAATGGATCTTGAGATATAACTAAACAACCCAAGAAATGGTAATTTTAAAATCAGTTGTATGACTGAAAATTTGTATTAAATTTAGACGAGAAATGAAAATATCAAATGACTAATTTGACCTTCAATGTAGTTTAAGAAATCCTAGATATTGTCCTTTTATTTATAACAAAACTAGATTTATGAAATTTTAATTACTATAGCTCCAGATACATTCAACATATAGAGAGATAGTAAAAATGGATTTCTAGAATTTCATTTAATGGATTAAAACAATTCTAACCAAAATTATTCCAAGATAAAAAGTGAGAAGTTACAAAATCATCAATGAATAGTACGATATCAAATATACCCAATGAAAAACAATAGTTAACTGATATGAGTAGATTTAATAGATTAATAAATCAATTTAAAACCAAATCAAACAAAGATAAGGTGATGTAATTATCAGAATATAAATGAGAATTACATGGAGATACTCTGAATTCTCATTACTTTTGGAAAATTACAAAACAATAACTCACTCTTCACATTTTTTAATGATAAAAAGGTTCAGTATATATAGGTCGTATAAAAACTAATTCAGGGAATTAAAAGATGAATATTTTTCAAAAAATAACTGAACCTCCTCATTAATTTATTCTCATACATTAGAAAAGACTTAAAAATTATTGCTTTATTTCCTAAACATATTGGAAAATAGGAATTCCTCATCAATATAAACTCCCCTATGTAGAATATTAAAAAAATGATCTGATGGACCTAATAAAGGTATTAAAAGAATTTTATAACAAGTTTCGACATTATCAATACATTAGTACATGAAATGATGAAAAAAACTCATACATGTAGTTACATGACACTAAAACTCATGCATGTAGGCCAAATTATACTATATTAAACACATAATTAAATAGCATGATAAAAATTTACTCACTAGCACATTCTGACATACCATTAGAAAAAACCATAATTATATGCATGTTGTACATGTATTATGAATTTCAAATGGTAATATAGTGAAGGATTTTAGGAATACGAAAGTGTAAGGATGATGAACATGAGATAAAGAATTTACAATCTCTTCTCCACCTATATTAAATAATTAATAATTTTTAATCATATGTAAATATTAAATTGGAAATTAAATAATCCCTTGTTTATAAATTTGTCGTTAAGAAATTCTCTTTATTTATTGATTATCCACTCCATGATTTTTAATTGATGTTTAGTGGCATATACCTTCAAAACAAAAACAAAATTTTCCTTATTCTACCCATCTATTTTTGGATCCGACATTGTTAGAGACAAGTTATTTGGCTGACTAAGTCTTTATGTTTTGAAAAGAAAATCTAGATTTAGACATAGATATTTTTAAAAAAAATTATTTTTTTTACACCATAAATATGAGGGATTTTAAAAAAAATATTTTCATAGTGATTATTGTTTCCACTAACATTTGAGATACTTTTACTATTAGAACCAACTACAAAATAGTCACTATAAAGTTTTAGTTATTATCCTTTACATAAAATTTCAAATCCTTCTTTATTAATTCTATAATTTCAAATAATTTTATTCAAATAGTTTTCCCATTTTTTGAACACACTAGCATCATGTTTCAAAGATTCTTTTTAAGATAACAAATCTTAAATTTTATTTTCATGGCCAACACATGTAGTTTTATCAAAATTTTACGTTAATTTAGAAATTTGTTTAGATAAAGAATCATTTTCAATAGAAATATCATCATAAGATTTTGTAATATTCTTATTCATTTTCTAAAAATATTCGAATTTATATTCTAGCACATAATAATGTTCATTATGTTCATTAAAAGAAATATGTTTAGTAATATAATTTTCTATGAAAAAATATGATTGTACCACCTCATATTAAGACATAAGACATTGTTTTTTTGTTTTATTTTCTTGAATAGTTTTATATTTGGATGTGGATTCACTATTGGAGTCCCTATAGGCACTCTATGTATCCTTTATATCGTTAATCCACTTTTTTGTTTGGTATAGATAGAAAAAACTTCATACAATATCCAATAATTCTTCATTTGAACTTGAACCACAAGACTCATACTTTAAATATTCATTCTTTAAAACAATGAGTAAAATGTTCTATTATTTGGTAAAATTATGTTTTTTAGACTCAACTTGCATATCAGATTCATACACATTAAGTTTCCAATCAACTCCTTCATCATAAAAATATTTAATAGGTGTTGATTGTTGAATAGCCTCATATATTCCATTCTACATAGAGGGTAGAATTTTGAGTAGTTTTAACGCCTGGTTAGGTTTTCGAATAGATGATCCCAAGGAATAAACATTATTTAATAACTCAATGTGTATTACATTTATATGTGTGACATTATCCTACTCATACATTATAAATATAACAAACATTAGACTTACTAGTATTGTACCTTAGTTTTCATACATTATACATACCTTCATAGGAAATATAAATCATCTCGAACATTTTATATATAGTTAAGAATTGAGAAAAATGGTTGAACTCATCTCGAACAAGACAAAAAATTACTAAATGCATTTCTTTGAAATTTAAATAACATTTAGACACATCAATAACACTACACTTCTCTAGTTCTCCATTTGTAATTTTATAAGTCTTGAAAACATTCAAATATACTTTTAATCCAAGATTCATCAGATATATAATCATCTTAGATTTCCATCAGCCCTAATTATCACCACTAAAATAAGAATCATAGATCATGGACATACCTTATTTAAGATCATCCATTGAATGTAGTATTCCTAAAATGATCTTCCACTTAAGCTTGTTAAATTAAAAAAGATATATTAAAAATAATGCCTAATCTCTCATAACAATTATCAGTATAACAATCACTATTTTTTGTTAATTAAAACATAAAAAATCATCACAATGATTTCTTGAAGAGCCCAAACTCTGATAAAAATTGGTGTCGTAGATGGATTATCTAAAGACACAAGAGGGGGTGAATTGAGTCCCTTTAAAAACATGTCTGATTTAAACTTATATCATAAATCAATTTGATTCAATATTATTTATTTAAATGATTAATGTACTGGAAATATAATAAAGTACAAGGATGGGGACACAATGATATATATTGTTTTGGGGTATAAAAATAACCTATTCTACTCCACAAATGCCATATACCTCGAGCATGATTATTTTAATAGAACCCATCATTTTAATGGGGACTACCTGGATTGAGATCAAGTAGTTGTCACTTGTTACAAGGATTTTATCAGGACATCTAGTTATTTTACTAGAAACCTCAACTGTTTAGTACAAGAAGATGCCACTTCACATGACTAAGTATATGAAGTTGACAATTAGAGAAAATATATGAGGTATATAAGGATGATACATCGTCAGCACAATGTTTCCTCCAAAACTGATAGATGATGATGATCTTAATAAAACAACAACAGAAGTCAACAGATCCTCAAGAATAATAAGGAATTCATTTTTAATTCTAATAGTAGTAGAAGTACAATCATTTTTCTTTAGTGTATGTTGTTTCCTTTTTTCATTACAGAATTAGAGAATAATTGATATAAAGAGTATTTCAATTATCCATTAAAAGGAGTTGAAAAGTGTATGCAGATATAAAAATGATGAAAAAATTCTATTTCTATTTTCCCACACATAAAATACTCTCTCAATATTCATTAATCATCTCAAAAAATATAGAGAGAGAGAAATTCTATCCATTTATGATTTTCTCTCTTTCCACCTCTTTACTTATCTTTTGTTGGATAGCTATTATAAATAAATATTCTTGATTTAGAAAAAGTGTTAGACCTAATATGTCCATAATCTTCTTCACAAGAATCTATTTTTCATGGTATTTGGATCTTCTTCGTTATCATGGAATTAGTTTTCAAATTTTGCAAAGTTCAATGCTCTTGATATTGATGATAATAAAGCACTACCCCTTCCATAATGCAGCAACATAAACACCTCCTTAAAATATATTTGAGGTTAAAATATATCATAATTACTTTGTATGTTTAATATTTCATTTTAAATCCTCTTAATAATGTAGAAATTAATATCCAAATAATAAATCATACAGAATAAATCATATATTGTTTAAGAAAATTATAATCTAAAACTCTAGATATAGTAAAATTACTTTCAACTGAGTAACCTTTTTTAACACCATAAGTAAATTAAAATACTTTAGATTTCATTCTTGAGAAGGTTGTATTTATAGAATCAATATTCCATCTATATATCACAATATTAATATAAATTCTCGGTGGATTGTGTCAACTTCAATTACAGCATTTCATGCTACTAGCTAGTTATGTTCTGGTTGCATTACCTATAATTTAATGGATGAGAAACTGAGTTTGTTGAATTCATGAAACTAATTATACTATAAGAAGTGTCTTAACACTAATTTCAATAAATCCATTATCAATTTATCTACTTTATTATGGCAATTCTTGTTTCCTAAAACTGTACAACATATGCGCAGTCACCTTAAGTTCATGTTTTTATTGAATGAGGGATTTATGAATATGACATGAAGTCCTCTATAGTGATGAAAATAATATTATATCATCTTCTTCTATTTTGACTACAATTTATTCTATTGGATATTTCATTGGATAATTATAATACTATATAAATATTTTTCTGGAAGACACGAGTAAGATATTTTTACATTATAAGACAATTCCTATATAAGATAATTAAATTTGAGTAAGATTATTATCTCCAAAGTAAAATAATTCTCTTCAATCGAAATATTTTATTAATCATGACACTATTTTAGTAAGATAATTCTACTTTTCAATGTATGATAATTCAAATATCTACGTAAGATAATTATCTTTGTCAAAAACTCACACAACATCTGGGAAGCTTGAAATTATAAATTTATTTCCATTTTAAGCCTTTTAAATAGAGGATTAATAATTATATAGACTTAAATTATATTTATGTAAATTCCATATCTTTACAATGAATTATTTATCACTTAAATCATTCTTATTTTACATGAAATATGATCAAAAAACTATAGATATAATATTCTGAAATCTAGAATATTATGAAAATGTTGCAAATAATTTGGTTATTATTTTTAGAATCAAAAAATTTAATATAGACATCATCGTAGATTAATGAAAATTAAATATAATTCTAATATTTCTAACACAACAATTAGTAACCAATTTTTAGGTCTTTATCTTGTGTTATAATTGAAAAATAGAAGTAAACATTATCTTGAAAACTATGGAGCTATAGAAAAAAATTAATAACGTCAGTGAATCTTTAGGGAATCATGAAACACTTATCATACATTTTTCAGTTGACTGAAATGTGGATAGTTATATTGGATATGAAACATATCATTTTTAGTACAATTCTGATAATTCTATCTTGAGATATAACTAAAAATCTTATGAAACCGTAATATGAAAATATGTTGTATGGTCAAATAGTTGCATCATCTTTAGAAAAAATTGATAATATCAATAAACTAATTAGACATTCAATTTCAATTAATAAATCATAAATAATATCATTATATTTCTAAAAAAACTAGATTTATAAAATTCCATGTACTATAACTACAAATATATTCAATATACACAGAGATAGTAAAAACAGAAGTCCAAATTTCTGATTTCCTGAATTTCTTTCAGTTGAAAGAATCTATTCTAACCGAAATTAATCAAATATAATAGTTTAGAAGATCTAGAATCATCATTTAATAGTATAAAATAGATATACAAAATCAATAAAAACAATATAAAGATATTAATTGATTTAATAGATAAATAAATCAAGGTAAAAAAGGGAGGATGATATAATTTCAAAAGAAATGATATTGGAAAGGAACCACTCAATGGATGGATCTCTTCTAGTCAAACACATCAAAAAAATAATTTTGATAAATTGAGATATTTTGAATTCAAAAACATCCATAAAAACCATAACTTCCCCATAAATAACGAACAATTTAATCCATTGAATAAGAGCCTTTGAATTGGTCATTAAAAATATTTAAGGAGATACTTAATTTGAAGAAAAATATCGAAAAAATAATGAAAAGAATATCTCATTTAAAAATTTTTGTTTGACCAATTAAGTGGTAGGTTTTATCTATATAGTGATAAACATACAAATCATTGTTGAAACCATACAACTAATTTTGAAAATTGGGTTGATGAACCATACTATAGTTCCTCAAATGTAGGGTTGGTTCCAAATGATCTGTTAATGAGCCATGTGTTTACTCCATACATGGGGTTCCAAAATTATGGTTCCTTATGGAAAATAGGGTTTAAAAACCATACGTTCCACTTAAAACATTAGGTATAAATAGTGTTTCTAGACTCATTTTATATGAAAAATTACACTAAAGAAATCAAATAAACATCCCCGAGATTAAAATATAAAATTATTTCGGAATAAATGTAATTACCACACTAATAATTTTCCTAAAATATGATTAAATTAACTTCATCCAAAAAAAATGTGGTTGTTTATGAGAATAAAAATCAATGAGAAATTATTGGATCAAAATATGCCCAACAATCTATCCTTTCTTGATGATCACCAGAATCATATATACATAAATACAAATATATAGGTTTGAATTAAATAATCAATAACACCAAGATTTTAATGAGAGTTTTCTCCAAATTTTCCATACAATAATTCAAATTTTATAAACACTGAAATGAATAAATTTCAATAAAATTTCTCCCAAATTCTTTATGAATTTGAAAATGGTATATGTACATTATAGAAATGTTGTGTTTATCAACTATATTTCTCCCACATGAAACATACAAAAGTATTCATCCAAATATAAATACAAGGGTTATGATTATACAGGTTATGTTTATCCACAATATATCCCACCCTTTTTATGATATCACTACAAAATTAAGAAATCAATTTAATAAAAAAATGACACTATAAAATATTTAGTTAGTGAAATTCATTTTTAGTAAAGAATTAAATTCAAACAATGAACTAGTTTAAACATAAAGTAATGAGATTTGGTATGTAATGACCCGAACTATTATGAATAGAGTCCACCTTCCATTTTAATTAAATGACTTATGGTTATAGAAAACACATGCACTTATTTTGTTTTATTATATATAATTGGATTTAAATGACTGTTAAGTATAATTAACATTAATAATATTTCCATTAAATAGTGATCACATGACTAGTATAAATATAGGGTTTTAAGAAATCTATATAATAGAGACAAGGGATGTAATGGACTCAACCAGTAGAATCATACCCTTTGAAGCCCATTTATCAGATCATATATGAGTAATATAATTTTTGGGATTTTTCTTAGACCAATACCAAGCCGAGATACAATCACATAAGCATGAGTAAAATAGTTTATGAGATAAGTTCAAGCTCATCATGATCATGACCCAAACCATGTTCATTGAATGACTCCATAAAATCCCCACCATCACACACCATACTCGTTAGGATTTTTTTGTTTTGTTGAATATATATGTATCAAGAACCTAGAAATAGGAATATGTACATTATTTTTATAATGTAATTAATATTTTTTCAACCTATTTTTTTACTTTGTAAATTTGTTTTTCAAAGCACAAATATTGATTTTTGTTACTATTCAAATTCAAGTAAGAAATCAATTTTTATGAATTAAAAAACTTATGAGAAAAATTTTATATTAATAAAATATTGTTTTTTAATCACTTTTTTAAATATAATGAATCGTATAATTTTTTATGAAGTCAACTATAATTTTTATTAGGATTTGTAAACTTTTATTTTCAAAAAAACAATCATTTTAAATAAATGTTTGTTATTTTTCAAAAGTGAAAATAAAAATATTTTGAAAATTATTTGGATATAATATATATAATTTTTGGAATTAGGATGTAAACATTATAAAATGGTAAATTTTTCATAATTTTATGAGAGAGATGAATTTTTATGTAAAAATTAAATATCATATTCGTATACATTATGTTTTATGATATCACAATGACCCAAAAGTGATGTGATAATTTATATAAATTAAATAAATGGCCAAATATATGTTTACCCTAGAAAAATATTTTTCTTTTGATCTTATTTTATTTATTTTTTAATAACATTAGGAATCCTCCAAGACCTATAATATATTTTATGATTTTAGAATCATTTCATTAAGAGTGTGACTCACCTCCACATAACCAATGCTAATATTTTAATATGTTCGTCCCTTTCAATTATAAAATAATTTAAAACACATCCTTTTTTTCAGAACAATACAGAAAACCATGTTATGGTTTGTGTTTTGAATATTTTATTATGTAGAGTCCAATACATAAATAATAAAGAAATACCCCTCTTTTCCTATAAAAACCCTCCTATGGTTCCATTTTTCTTTACTCAAACTCCTTTTAGCACTTACACACTCTTCCCTAAAATCTCTAGACTCCACCCAAATCTCCCTTAATCTCTCAAGAGGCCTCTCCCAAGACTATGGAGTCACACATCCTTGTAAGTGTCACTTCATATCCCAACATGTTTCAAGTTTCATTATTATATTACATATTATTTTTCAAATTAATTATGTTGGGAAATTTCATTACATGAAAATATTAATTTAAATTTCATATATAAATAATGAGATACTCATTTCACTCTCAGAGACCTATTTTGTGATTTTTTATGTGATTTTTTTTGAGTCAAAAGTTTTCTTTTGACTTCTATATCTTGTTTTGGAAATCAAAAATTTCTTTTTAATCATACTGACTTTATCAATAGTATCATACTGACCTTGTCAATCATATCGTACTGACCTTTTCAATCATATCGTACTGACCTTGTCAATCGTATCATTCTGACTCTGTCAATCGTATCGTTCTGACTCTGTCAATCGTATCGTACTGACTCTGCCATTCGTATCATACTGACTCTGTCAATTTTATCATACTGACTCTACTATTCATACTTTCATTACTTGCTTGTTTTGGTACTTAGTCAAAAACGCATGATTCATATTAATCATACTCTTGTTTATCATCTTCGTATATCTTGTTTCAACCAATACGATGTCGTTGAGTTAGTTACAAACTAATCAAAATGATGTCGTGCTTTCTGTTTCAATATGACCGTTATAATGCTAGGTGTCCAAGTCCCTCCGAGTTTTTCAAAGAAATATGACCGTTGGAGGAGATGTGACTATTGGAACCTGAGGCATATAAATAGGAGGTCATTAGAATCTAAGAGACAACAACTGAGAAAAACGGTGAACAACGGTTATACAATTGAGATACTTTGCTCCTGTCAAGTTCTAGAGAGAGACGATGTGACTTCTCTCATGCTTTGTGCATTGTGTGTCTGATCATCGTATCGAGGGATTTCAAGTAATATAATGACAGAGGTGCCAATTACCTACAAAATCGAGGGTTTCCGGGGATAAGCAGACAGACGTTCCGATCATCGTATTGAGGGCTGTCAGGGATAGGCAGACAGACGTTCCGATCATCGTATCGAGGGTTGTCGGGGGTAGGCAGACGGACGAACCGATCATCGTATCGAGGGCTTACCGAGGTGATGGTAAGACAGACCTCTTATCCTAGGTGAAATGATAACCCTTCTCTCTCGGTAAAAAGATATGTAATACTTTTACATTTTCGCTGCTGTTTGTATTAGAAAGAAATTTTTATTGTTTCCTTTCTTCATTACACTTTTAATTGTAATTGTTTCAATTGCAATTATCCTATTACATTTTGTATTAATAGATTCTATACGCTTTATGGTAGAATATCTCACACTTTTATTACTCTTATTATTATATTCATCTTGAATACAATTACATTACTTTTCTAATAGTATTACATTACTTCAAACCTTTATATTCAATATAATTGTGGTTGTTTGAATTGTATTAGTTTAAAATATTTTAAACTAATCTCTTTAAGTGTTTAAACTCTATGTTTTTAAACATAAAATTTTCCCCCCTCTTGTATTGTTCCATCTAATATACATATACATCTACATTTTTTATCAAACAGTTGGTATCAGAGGAGGTTTTCCACTGATTTGTATTACTTGTTCTATTTCTTTCATATTACTATTTTTAACTACTTACTACACTAACATGTGCAGTGGAAAAGATATTGTTTCTTTAGATTGCAGGAATGAATATTGGGTCAATTGACAACTTAAATACTTCTATACCACCTATCTTTGATGGGAATGATTATGAGTACTGGAGAGATCGTATGAATACTTTTGTGATCAATACTGGTGTAGACAATTTTATTATGCTTACTAGAGGTTATAAAATTCCTGACAAAGAAGTCGGTACTTTCACTAACCAAGAGAAGCAAGAATATCAAATGAATTACATGGTACTCAATACTTTATTGTGCTCTATGACTAGAAATATATATAGTCAGATATCTTGATGTGAAGCATCCAACTATATTTGGAAGAAATTAGAAGTCACTCATTTTGGTACATCCAAGGTTATAGAAACAAGAAGAGCGATGCTTTGAGTAAAGTATCATGGTTTTCTTTTTCCTTATGGAGATCCAGTATGTAAAGTCCAACAAAGATTTATGAAAATTTTTAACAGTTTAAAATCTATGGGAGAAAAAGTCCTTGATGATGAAGATCTAGTAGAAAGGATTATAGATATAATGACAAATGAATGGGAGTCAAAAAGGACAGCTATTGATGAAAGCAGAAATGTTTCCCAGATTACACTTGATGAACTCTTTAGAACTCTTCTATAGCACGAGACAAGAATGAAAATAGATGATGATTTCAACAAGAAGAAGAATTGGAATGGAAGTGTAGCCTTTACATCTAAAGAAAAAAACACCTGAAAGGCTTACAAGATCCAAAGCCAATAAAGTTGTTTTATCAGAATCAAGTGATAGTTATCACTCGGATAATGAGTTAGCCAATCTTGCTCGAAGGATGAACAAGATTATGGGAAATAAAGACTTCCAATATAGATTCAAAAACAAAGATATGAAGGATATGAAAGATTCAGAGGTAACTTGTTATGAATGTAAGAAAGTAGGACATATAAGGCCTGATTGTCCTTTACTGAAGAGAAAATACAGAAAGGAGAAACACTCTGAAAGAAACAAAAAAAGTATTATAAGACAAAGAATATCTTGAAGGCAAATGATACTTGGAGTGAAAGTGGTAGTGATTCTTTAGACAGTTCTTCAAAATATGATTCCTCGTGACAAAGGAATACTGGACTTATAGCCAGATTACCAATCGAAGATCATTGTCACATGGATAAGGTACAAAATGCTGAAGATATTACAAATGTCTCATTAAATGAAAATTATATTGATGATAAATATTATGAATCATCAAATGATAAATCTTTATCATCAGAAGATGATACATTACCTTATTTTGAAGAAGTATCTAGATTTTCTAAATTACGTAAAAATGAAAATTCTAAACTCAAGAGAAAGCATGATAAAGCAAACTCTAGAATTTCAGTTTTAACTAAAGAAGAATCGGATCATTCTAATGATCTTGATGTGAAAACATCTGATTTTGAATGTATTTTAAAAACCCTTGAGAAAGTCAAATCTGATAAGGATAAACTTTCTAAGGATCTAGAAAATGTGATTTCAAAGAAAAATGTTTTAGAGCCTAACTCTAGTTTAAAATTAGATGTTTTGGAAGATAAAAACATAGTTTTAAAACTAATCTCATAAATTTTATTTTTTAAGAAATGTTTTTCAAACATTATTCATGGGAGAGAAAATTTTGACAAAATGTATTCCCAAATTTGGCCTTTGAGAAATCATTCTGGACTTGGATATACACATTCCAAACCTGTTTTTAGTAATAACTATTTTGTTCCACAAAAAACATCTTTTTTTTTCTAAGTTCCAATGTGGTGGACACTGGATAAAAGAGTGTTCTCTCAATAAACCTCAATCTTTAGGATTTCATAATGCTAATTTTGTAAAACAAATGTGGATTCCTAAAATTTTGTTATCTAACCATTCTGGATCCAAACAAGTTTGGATTCCGAAGAAATAATTGATTCTTTTTTAGGAAAATGTGAAGTGTACCAACAAGAATATTTGGTACATGGATAGTGGTTGTTCTCGACACATGAGTGAAAACAAAGATCTCTTTGAAAAGGATATCAAAACAAAAGGTGGAAAAGTTACATTCGGAGATAATGCTCAAGGAAAGATAGTTGGTATAGGTGATATTGTTTTTCTTGGAAAAGTTCTTATCTCAAATGATTTGTTTGTTAATGGTCTTAGGCACAATCTCATCAGCATAAGTCAATTATGTGATGAAGGCTACCTTGTGAATTTTAGAAATGATAAGTGTCTAGTTCACAATTCCAAGGATGTGTTCATTCTATCTGCCCATAGGCAAGAGAATGTATACACTATTAACTTAGAAGACCTTAGGAGCCAAAACGTACCATGCTTAGGTGAAATAGAAGACCAATCATGGCTATGGAATAGAAGACTAGGAAACATCAATCTATGAAACCTTTTTAAACTCTCAAAGAAAAGACTTGTAAAGGGACTACCGGAACTTAGATATGATTCTTCAAAAGTCTGTGATCCTTGTCAATTTGGAAAGCAACATAAAACTAGCTTTAAAACAATTAATGAGTTTCAACTTATAATGCATTATAGTTAGTGCATATGGATATTTTTGTTCCTTCACAAACTGGAAGCATTGGAGGAAAATACTATGTATTTTTTTTAGTTGATGACGTTACAAGATTCATGGGTCTATTTTCTCACAATGAAAAATGAAACCTTTTCCTATTTCAAAACTTTTAGAGCCCAAGTTAAAAATGAGAAAAACCTACCATTGATAACTATTCATAGTGATCATGGTGGTGAATTTCAAAATTCAGAATTTGAAACTTTTTGTAGTAAGAAAGGTATTACTCACAATTTCTCAGCTCCAAGGACTCCTCAACAAAATGGTGTTGCTGAAAGAAGAAATCGTATTCTTTAGTAAATGACTAGAACCATATTGAGTGAATACTAAATTGCTTAGCACTTCTGGGCTGAAGCTGTTAGTACTGCCTGTTATACTATAAATCGTATTTTAACAAGACCTTTTCTTAATAAAACACCTTATGAGTTATAGTCTGGCTGAAAACTTAAAGTTTCATACTTCAAAGTTTTTGGGTGCAAAGTATTCATTCTGAATACAAAAGATAATCTACACAAATTCGAACCAAAATCTGATGAAGGGATCTTTCTCGGTTACTCCACAACCTCTAAGGCTTATAGTTTTTTCAATAAAAACACTTGTACTATTGAAGAAATAGTACATGTGAAATTTTATGACTCTGATCCTTTTGTTTTTAAATCATCCCAACCTATATCCTTAGATGTGTTTTCAAAAACTGATCATCATCCTTTGATAGAAGATCCTTATGATAAGGAAAATATTCAAGAAGATACTTCTAAAACATTTACCACAAAAGATTTTCTACTATATGTTGATGAACAGGTTTTACAAAACCCAAATCAATTGTTTCTTAGGAATCATCCCAGTGATAACATCATTGGTGATATAAATCAACCTGTAAGGACCAGAAATTCCTTAAGAAATGAAATATAACATCTTGATTTTCTTTCCAAATTTGAACCTAAAAGTCCAAGTGAGGCCTTAGGTGATGATTATTGGATCAAACTAACGCAAGATGAACTAAATGAATTTGAGAGGAATCATGTCTGGACTTTAGTTGAAAGACCTAAAGAAACAACTGTAATTGCTGTAAAATGGTTTTTCAAAAACAAATGCGATGAAAATGGAATCATTGTACGATATAAATCAAGACTTTTTGCTAAGGGCTATAATCAACAAGAGGGAATAGACTATGAAGAAACATATCCTCCTGTAGCTAGACTTGAATCTATTCGTATTCTATTAGCCTTTGTAGCATACTTTAATTTCAACCTTTTTCAAATGGATGTAAAATGTGCTTTTCTAAATGGTCTTGTACAAGAAGATGTTTTTGTCGAACAAACTCCTGGTTTTATAGACTTAAAACATCTTGATCATTTTTTTAAACTTACAAAGGCTCTATATGGTCTTAAACACGCCCCTAGAGCATGGTTTGATAGACTTACATGATTTCTTTTACAAAAAAATTATACAAAAGGTACAGTAGATCCAACCCTTTTTATAAAAAAGGAAAATAAAAATGTCTTGATTGTTCAAATCTATGTTGATGACATCATATTTGGATCAACTCAGAAATATTTAACTGATTCTTTTTCTAATCTAATGAAATCAAATTTCGAAATGAGTATGATGGGTGAGTTAACATTCTTTTTAGGTTTTCAAATTTCTCAAAAACCAGAAGGAACATATATCTCCCAACATAAGTATATTAAAGACTTACTCAAAAAGAATGGATATGACAAAACTAAAAGTATTAGCACTCCAATTGGTACCTCAAATACAATTGATCTTGATGAAATTGGGAAACCAGTAGATCAAACAATCTTTAGAGGTATGATAGGAAGTTCTCTATACTTGATAGCTAGTCGACCGGATTTAATGTTTTCTGTATGCTTATGTGCAAGATATCAATATAATCCAAAAGTGTCTCATTTAAAAGACGTAAAGAGAATATTTCGGTATTTGAAAGGAACTATGGATCTTTGACTTTTTTACTCTTCTAGAAATGAATTTGTTTTAAAAAGTTTTTCAGATGCTGACTTTGGTGGTTGTATAATGGATAGAAAAAGTACATCTGAAACATGTCATTTCTTAGGAGATTCTTTGGTTTCTTGGTCTTGCAAGAAACAACACTCAGTAGCACTTTCCACGGCTGAAGCTGAATATGTAGCAGCTGGTAGTTGTTGTGCTCAAGTGTTGTGGATGCAACACACACTCACTGACTATGGATTGAGTTTTTTCAAAACTCAAATTCTATGTGATAATACAAGTTCCATAGCTATTAGTAAGAACCCAACACATCACTCTCATTCAAAACACAGAGATGTTAGGAATCACTTTCTTAGGGATCACACACAAAAAGTAGATATTATTTTACAATTTATCGGAAGGCAAGAACAACTTGCTGACATTTTCACAAAACCATTACCTTCCGATAGATTTGAGTTTATAAAACAGAGGCTAGGAATGATTACATTAAAATAATCATTCATATCCACTTCCTGTTTTATTTTTCTCCTTACATCAAACAAATCCTTTAGAAAGGGGGATAACATTTCTTACTACGTTTTTCTACTATGTTTCCTTTTATCTTATGATCATTAATTATTATTCTCCTTCTATGCATTTTTACTTTTCTATTTATCGTATTGATAATTTTATCATATCATTTGTTTTTATGTTTATTGTATCATCATATCATGGTAATGAATTTCTTTTCCATCGTATCGTCATATCATGGTAATGAATTTCTTTTCCATCGTATCGACCGATCATGGTAATGAATTTCTTTTCCATCGTATCGTCAAATCATGGTAATAAATTTCTTTTCCATTGTATCGTCAGATCATGGTAATGAATTTCTTTTCCATCGTATCATCAGATCATGGTATTGAATTTCATTTCCATCGTATCGTTAGATCATGGTAATGAATTTCTTTTCCATCGTATCGATCGATCATGGTAACAAGATTCTTTTCTATCATCTTGTCAGTTCATGGTAATAATATTCTTTTCCATCGGCTTGTCAGTTCATGGTAACAAGATTGTTTTCCATCGGCTTGTCAGTTCATGGTAACAAGATTTTTTTTCCATCGGCATGTCAGTTAATGGTAACGAGTTTGTTTTCCATCTGTTCATCAGTTAAAGGTAACGACTTTGTTTTCCATTGGTATGACGATTGATAGTATTCTTTTACTTCGTACGATTGTGTTTTCTTTTGAACTCTATTAAAACCAACAATTACCTTACGTTCTCCGGTAGGTACTTTCCATGTTTTTTTATTTTTTTTCTTTCATTTTAATCCTAACCATTGATCGATTTTCCTCTAATCTTGACCGTAGAAGATCAATGGTCACCCCTATATCTTCTATAAATAGCCCCCCCCCCCCCCCAAACCCACATTGGGTTTTCAGGTTTTGCAGCGAAGCTCTGCTCCACTAGTATTAAGTCATCGTACAATCTTTCATCCGTAGCACCTATATGTCTCAGTCCTCTGCCAATACTCCCACCGAAATGTCTTCAAATACTTTTATAGAGAAAGGTTAGTTTCTCGGGACTTTTTTTATTCGTATGATTACACAATCAGAAGAATCATTTTGTTTCAAGGATGGGAGCATTTATGTGTTGAAAGACCAGTTTCTGAATATCAGGTTCTCTTTGATGAAGTCAATCAGTTCTATAAAACTGTATCATTCAACAAAGACATGACTATCAATTTTTCTGTGTACGATAGACAATTGTCTATATTTGTGAAACAATTGGCTCATTTTTTGAATGTCCCAATAGAAGGGGATTCTTTATGTCCATCTCATAAACTACCATAGGAAGTCGGTACGTTTAATAGAGAATGTTCTGAGAAGTCTTTGTTTGTTATAAATGAAGAGAATAGGAAAGTGGCTCATATTTCTCTGGACATCAAGCTTGTGACTTTATGGATGAAAGGTTTTCTTATCCCAAGTAAAGGAGATATAGAAACTTTGAATGTTTCTGATATTTTTATTCTTGACTATCTTGTAAATATGAGGAAAGTAAATCTCATGGGATATGTTTTTGAAACCATCAAGAATGTAAAGACATGAGAAATAAAGTCCCAAATGATTATGTATCCAGCTATCCTTATAATGTTTATTCTCGAGGGCATGATGTTTTGCAACATTCCTTTGAAAGGAAAGTTGATAGATCTGAAGCCATCCTGGATTAGTAAGAGTACATTGAAAAAGTTGAATGTTTGTTTTGATCCAAATTCAAAACTTTTTATAAGATATGTAGAAGATGAATCATCTCAAAATCAATTGGCACCTATGCCAGCCAAAGAAGATCCTTCTATGGGTGTTACTCAAAAGTCTGATCCACAAACCATCTCAAAGACAAAGAAGAAGACTAAGTACAGTAAGGAGATTGTAGCCAAATGGAGAAAGGATAAAGAACAGATAAAGGAAGGTGATCCAAAGTTTTGACTTGATCCAGCTGAAGCCTTTGCTGAGAGATTAAGGGTTGAGGATACCCTTCAGGCTGAAAAGAAGAAGAACATTCTTTTGAAAAGAAAAGAAAAGGAATTTTATGTTTCAAATCTCTTGAATGTAGTTGAGGATGCTAGTGCTCAACTTACCACAGAATTGCATCAAGAGCCCATCGTACATAGCCTTACTGAGAAAGAAAATGGAAAACAAATGATGGAAGAGATAGAATAAGTTGAATAGGAGGAAAGAGATTTTCTTTTGGAATACTTTCAGAGTTCTAAAAAGAGTACAGAAAAATCTTATCAAATTCAGAGTGAAGTTATTCAACAAGTTCCTCATGTCGATCAAGCACCTTTTGAAACTTCTAAAACTCCGGATAAAACACCCCCTCAAGCAAAGCAAGGTGCTCAATCCTCCCATACTGAAAACTTTATTGTCATCAGTGACAAAGTAGAATAAGAAATAAGAGAGAAGAAAAATGCAAAAGTAAAACATCCAGTTGTTGACTCAAGCCGTTCAAACGAAATACCTTCATACGATGTGGATACTGATTCAGAACAAACAATATCTCTCAAGAAGAGTGATTATATTTTTCATGTTTTAAGAAGGGTTGAAAAGAATATTCCCTACTTTCCTAGGATGGAAGGGAAAATGGATTTCATTACTGACAATTAGAGAAAGAATTTTGGTTCTATAAGAGAGTTGAGAAAGAATGTTTTGTCAGTTGAATCTGATTTGAAAGTTCTATCTGAAACATCGGCTACTCATATGAAAGCTTGCAACAGGATGAACAAGTGGTCATATAAAACATAAAGCTCGGTAAATGACCATGAAATAGAAATTGAAGATATAAGGAGGTTATCAAATGTTCTTGTGATTTCTTTCAATAATCTTGACAAAGAAACTGTTGAAAGGATGAATTAGATAACTCATGGAGCCGATATTCCTTCAGTGAAATAATTGCAAGAGGGAATGAATGCATTTCAGTCTGAATTCTCGAAGGTTTCATCTTTCAAATATGAAATGGTTTTGTTGAAGAAACAAAATTTTGTGTTATCCAAAGATAACAAGAATCTGCAAGACAGAATTGATACCCTTTAGGAAGTAATTAGAGTCCAAGTGGAGACTATCAATAATCAAGATCATATTTTTGTGGACCAACAAGAGCTTCTCAGAACATAGGGTGATTCAATATCTAAAGACAAGAAAGAAATCAAGAAGATGAATTTTATTCTTCATGAGCTCATAAAGAAGGAAAAGGAAAGAGAAAACAAATGACTGTTGTATTTGTTTTTATTTTCTTTTGAAAATTTTGTTTGTTTTGTAATAACTTTTATGATTCTTTTCTTTTGTCCTGAAATTATTTTATCTAACCCTTTTAGGCGACTCAAAGTAACCCCATTCTTTTTGTAAACCACAAAGGGGGAGAATGTTTTATAAAGGGAGAGAATGTTTTACAAAGGGAGATTGATTTAATCAAATACTTTGAAACCGAGGAAAATTTGTGAATACAATCCTTAGGAATGTATACACATAAGGGGGGGTTAATTGAATTCAAATTCATATTCATAAGAGTTTACAATAACTCAGGGGGAGATAAGTATTTCTTGTTTTCTTTACTTTGTGTGTTGTGCTTTCAAAAAATGGGGAGATTGTTGAGTCAAAAGTTATCTTTTTACTTCTATATCTTATTTTGGAAATCACAAATTTCTTTTTAATCGTACTGACTTTATCAATAGTATCATACTGACCATGTCAATCGTATCGTACTGACCTTGTCAATCATATTGTACTGACATTGTCAATCGTATCATACTGACATTGTCAATCGTATCGTACTGACTCTGTCAATCGTATCATACTGACTCTGTCAATCGTATCGTACTAACTCTGTCAATTGTATTGTACTGAATCTGCTATTCATACTTTCATTACTTGCTTGTTTTGGTACATAGTCAAAAAAACATGTTTCATATTAATCATACTCTTTTTTATCATCTTCGTATATCTTGTCTTAACCAGCACGATGTCATTGAGTTAGTTACAAACTAATCAAAACGATGTCATGCTTTCTGTTTCAATATGACAGTTATAATTCCAGGCGTCCAAGTCCCTCCGAGTTTTTCAGAGAAATATGACCATTGGAGGAGATGTGACCATTGGAACCTGAGGCCTATAAATAGGAGGTCATTTGAAGCTGAGAGACAATAGCCAAGAACAACGGTGAAAAATGGTGATACAATTGAGATACTTTACTTCTATAAAGTTCTAGAGAGAGACGTTGTGACTTCTCTCATGCTTTGTGCTTTGTGCGTCTGATCATCGTATCGAGGGCTTTCAAGTAATTTAAAGACATAGGTGCTGATTACCTACAAAATCGAGGGCTTCTAGGGATAGGCAGCAGACATTCCGATCATTGTATCGAGGTAAGCCAGGGATAGGCAGACAGACATTCCGATCATCGTATCGAGGGCTGACGGGGATAGGCAGACGGACGAACTGATCATCGTATCGAGGGCTTACCAAGGTGGTGGTAAGACAGACCTCTTATCCTAGGTGAAAGGATAAACCTTCTCTTTGGGTAAAAAGAATTGTAATACTTTTACATTTCTGTTGTTGTTTGTATTAGAAAGGAATTTGTATTGTTTCCTTTCATCATTACACTTTTAATTGTAATTTTTTCAATTAAAATTATCCTATTACATTCTGCATTAATAGATTCTATATGACTTATGGTATAATCTCTCACACTTGTATTACTTTGATTATTGTATTCATCTTGAATTCAATTACTTAACTTTTCTAATAGTATTACATTACTTCATACCTTTATATTCAATACAATTGTGGTTGTTTGAATTGTATTAGTTTAAGATCTTTTAAACTAATCTCTTTAAGTGTTTAAACTCTAAGTTTTTAAACATAAAATTCACCCCCCTCTTGTATTGTTCAATCTAATATACAAATACATCTACATTTTCGATCCAACAATTTTGTTATGCTTTACAAATTGCATCAAGATTTTTCATTCCAAAACAATTGTGTACTAAATACCATATCCATTTTATATCCTAGGTATTCAACTTTATACATATATAGTTCTTTTATTTGGGACTTAATTGTATATATTACACACTACTTGATCATGGAATTAATTATGATAACGAATGGGTCTACGTGTATTAATCAATGTGGGAAACATTAGCATGATAATGAATTGAATTTGATCAGTGAGCCCAAAATTATATAACATTTAAATGCATTGGGTAATGTTTAGTATCATGATTGGTCATATTGGGACATGGGTGTACCTGATTTCATTATGGTATTTTTTCCACCATAAAATCATGTTGTTTTAACCTTGATCTAGGTTTACGTTGAAGTGTTTTAAGTTGTTGCCATATTTCCCATGTTATGATTATAATGCTAAATCATGAATTATTATTGTTGTTACCTTTATGCTTCATTGATATCACTATTGTCTTAAAGATATCATGTTATTAATGTTATTCCATTATTATTCACTTACTGGGCTTTATATCTCACCTATTACTTATTTGTTTCCCCATATTATCCCATGCAGATTTATGTTTGTTGGATTTTTGTGATCATGTAAAAGAAGAGTTCAATAATGTTATGTTTCCCATGTTATAAGTTGTTGTGTAATTTACCTAATTCCAAATGAAACATGAATTATCTATCTTTTGTGTTTTATCATGTTCAGTTTTATATAATAAATAAACTATTAATATGTAATAAAGAAAAGGGCTAGTATAGTAGGTATCAGAGCAAGAGTTTATGTTTATTTGGGATTTGGGTTAGAAAAATATAGAGAAAGGCTTAGGATTAAACTAATTATAAGAAAAGTCCATAAATTTTAGTTATTAAAGAGTAAGTGGTTTATCAATAAAATAAATTCCTATATAGATACTATAATTAAATGTTTTTCTTAGATAGATGTACCTAAGAGTAACCACTCTAATAAGATGTTCCAGATATGACTCGGGGTAATTTGGTACATGATAGCGGGCCTAACTGCGGACCTAGTTTGATACTCTTGTGTGATATTCATTGGTAAATTAATATTATCCTTACGAACCATTATTTATGGAACAAAAAAATTCATGTGTGAATATATGTTAAGAAATAGATCTTAGAAACATAAATTAAATCATAGAAACCCACAAGTTAAGAAGATAGTTGTAATTTATAAGTTATCCCTTTAATGCCATTGGATTCCCATTTATGTATTTAATATTTTAAAATAACCATCCCTCATTTTCCCTTTATTTTATCTAATGTCCAATAATTGGATGGATCAGGTTAACAACTTATGTGAAGGGAAATGTGATGAATGCCCCAACAAGATGCACAACCCAATGGGAGAAAGAATAAAAAACAATGTCATGATACTCTCTCAGCTAAAAAAAGGTCGGAATATAATCCTACATCAAGAGGAGAAACCAAACCCCATAGAGATAACAAGACACAATCAATATCTTCATGAAGCAAAGACTCCTTTTAATGGATCATCAGATGAATTAATCATGGAGCAATGGATAAAATTATTTGAAAAGATATTTTCCATCCTTTCATGTTATGAACAAGAAGAGTTTATTCTGGATGTTTATTCTATCAAGGGTTAATCTTATTACCGGTGTACATTGATCAAGAATATGATGTCTAAGGAATATATCAATGCAATGGAGTGTAAGGGAATATAGAAAATGTTTTTCGATTAATATTTTCCCCACACCCTCCATCTTAAAATGGAATAATGTTTCCTTAAACTAAATAAAAAGATGATGAATACACTGGGGAGTACAAGGAAAACAACACAATACATTCATGAGATGCCTCCAGTAATTGATTACCCTAAAATTCATGGTTTACTGCTCCTTTGGTGGGCTAAAGCCTAGTCTACGAAAATCCCTATCAATCTGAAACTTTGATAGATATGAGAAAATTTTCTGATGTGACCTCAAAGTCAAAATGGATATTGATAAATCTCGATGATATCACATGGATAAGAAACAGAAATTGGAGTTTAATTATGGTGGTTTGATTGATAAATCCATAGGTTCTATTAAATTTCAGCATCTCACTTGTCAACGGTGTAGAAAAAAGAACCACAAAAATTACTTAAGGGAAACATGGAAATTGATTAGGTGTGAAAGAGAATTGAACCTGGCTAATGATTAATGACACAAGAAACCAACCAATGTGGAAACGGAAATGAATTCTATGTTCAACCCTCTACATGTTTTTCATTACTTCATCTATAAAGAACTAGGGAACTTATTAAACTAGTGTACTAAACCAAGGGTTTTTGGAGGCAACTAACAACCTCTAAGGAAGAAAGGGAGAGAATTTTCCATCACTACTCCTAAGGTGAATCCTGAAAATTAAGTGGGGACATGTACAGTAGTTATTAATTCTATAATAGAAAACAGACTTTTTTATTTTGGTTCGACACATTCCTTTATACCTTAAAATTGTAATTGAACAATACAGACACCACCATAAAGCATGGATGTAGATATTTTTGTTAAAATGAAAAATGGGGAAATTATGGAATCCCATGTATACAACTCCTCCCATGTCACAATTTTCATATTGTACTTCTTAATGAACATTTTAAAACTCCATTTGGTGGAATGAAATCCAATTTTGGACATGGATTTTATTTCCATATAAAGATCCAACATCAATTCATGTGAGAATAATATCACTCACTATATGAAGAATTGACCCATTATTCTATACAAGTTCAAGGAGGAGGATGAATCTTTTTTTCACCATAATCTCAAGAATGTACATTATTTCACCATGAGAATGCATATCCAACTCAAATTATTAAGTCTATAGAAAGGATAACCCTTTAATACATGGCTATTATGAGGGAATTTTTGGATTTGTTTATGTAGGAATTTCATAATTTTCCTCATTGTAGGGAGGTTGAATTTTCAATCAATATTTTACCTGGGACATTACCAATATCCAACACTCCATATAGGATCGATATTGTGGAACATGATTATCTGAAGAAGAAACTACATGGGAAGTTGGATAAAGGCTTTATACACCAAATTTATTCACCATGGGGTGTACTAGTACTCTTCATCAATAAGATGGATGGGTCAATACACCTTTTCATTGATTATCGTGAGCTCAAAAAGATCATGATAATGAACATGTATCATTTTCCATGATTTTATGACTTGTTTGATTAGCTACGCAGAGTACAATACTTCTCCAATGTGGATATGTGGTTGGGATATTATGAAGATAGGGTAAAGAAGGAGGATGTTCCCAAGACTGCCATTCATACAGGGTACATGCACTATGAGTTCATAATGATTCCATTAAGACTCACTAATGCTCTAGAAATCATCATGGACTAAATAAATAGAGTCTTTAGATATTATCTTGACAAATCTATGGTAGTATTTATAGATGATATTCTAATCTACTTCAAATAAAGTAGGAGTATGAGGGGAATCTGAGAACTTTACTAAATACATTGCGAAAGGATAATCTTTATGAAAATTACAACAAGTGTGAGTTCTAGTTCAATGATGTCTCATTGTTAGGGAATATCATCACAGAAAATGTGATATATGCGGAACTTGAAAAGACAAAATCAATTGAGGGATGGTCAAGGCCTACATTTGGGAAAGACATATGTAGCATCCTAGGGTTAACGGGTTATTAATACTGCTTTTTGAGGAGTTTATCATGATTTTCAAGCCCTATTACCATGATAAATTGAGATTCCAATTTTCATAGAAGGATGAATGGGAATAAAAATTCATGGAGTTGAAAAAAGGCTTGTCACTGCCCATGTGATCACACTATCCAAAAGTGGGGAACGTTTCATAATTTTCAGTGATGCTTCAATGAAGGTATTGGGATGTGTGTTGATGAAAAATGAAAAAGTAATTTCCTACACCATAATTAAATTGAAAATTCATGAGAAAAACTATCCCACATGTGATCTAGAGTTAGAGGATGTGATATTTTTGTTGAAAATCTAGTGACATTATCTCTATGCAGATAAGTGTGAGATATATACTGATCATAAGATACTAAAATATATATATTCAAATAGAAATAGATTAATATGTGAAAAAATATGGTTATATCTCATCAAGGAATACAAATAATCATTCCACTACCATCCTAGTGATGTAAATAATGTGGCAGTTTCCCCATGTAGATGGGACCCATCAATTCTACAATTAATGAGAATTAAAAAGGATCCAATCCTCATGGATTATAAAAAAGATGGACATGGAAATCTTAAAGAAAGGAAAATAATCAATCCTTTCAAAAATTATTTCTCAAAAATATGATTTAGATATGTTAAAGAATGATAAAAAAGATAATGTAGTAATTAAGAAAATAATGGAAACAATAATTAAAGGTAAATTCATAGAGTTCAATGTTAATGCAGAATGAATTTTATGATTTGGGTAAAGACTATGTGTTCCATAAAATAATGAGTTAAATAATGAAATATTGGATGATGTACGTTGTTTTACTTTCTCTATTCACCCATGAAACACAATGATGTATCAAGATCTATGAAATCACTATTGCTGGGACAATATGAAGAAAGAGATTGTTGAATATACATAAAGTGCCTATTATGCCAGCAAGTAAAGGATGAAAGGAAAAATTCTTATGGGACTATGCAACCATTACACATACCAATATGTAAATGGGAAAACAAAACCATGGACTTTGTCACTGGAATTTCAATGAAATCCATTGGAAGCAATGTTATTTGAGTTTTTGTGGATCGTCATACAAATACTACTCACTTCATTATGGATCGAGATGATTTATCACTAGATCAACTGAAAAAGATATACATTTGAGAAGTGGTAAGGTTGTATAGGGTACCACTATTGATTGTATCTGATCAAGACCCAAGATTCACCTCTATGTTTTGGAAAAGTCTTATACATGCTTGAAACACTAAGCTAACTTTCAGTATGGCATATCATCCTCAAATAGAAATCCAATTTGAGAAAACTATTTAAACATTAGAATAAATGTGTTAAGAATGTTTTATGGACTTAAAAGGTTGATGGGACCAACAAATTTCTTTAGTTGAGTTCTCTTACAACAACATTTACTATATGACCATCCAAATGGCTCCCAAGGAAGCCCTTTATGGGAAGAGGTGAAGAACACGATCTTGTTGCGATGAAGTTGGGGAATTAAAACTTCTAGGTCTTAAAATGGTTGATAAAATGGTGGAGAAGGTTAAAAAAATTTGTATCAGAACAAAACTATTTAGATTCAACAGAAGAGTTATGTTGACAATCGTCGACGAGACCTAGAGTTTTATATTGGAGACATGTTATTCCTACGTATATCTCCATGAATGAAATTGATTATATTTGAGAAGAATAGAAATCACTGTCCAAGGTAAATCGTTCCTTTGGAGACCCTTGATCGCATTAGAGCAGCAACGTATCGAATATAAATCCCACCGAACCTGTCTCATGTACATGATGTATTCCACACATTAATATGGAGGAAGTACGTACTAGACCCCTCACATGTAGTAAATCCAGATGTGGTACCGTTGGAGAATGATCTTTCCTATGAAGTGCAGCTGGTGATGACCTTAGTTTATTGAGACATTTTTTATGAAACAAGACCATGTCCCTCTTCAATGTATTGGAGGTGATGAAGCAGTGTAACACTTATTTGTTTTAGTGTGGGTGAAAATTATAGTTAAATTTAAAAATTTTGGATGATTGTAACCACCTGAACTGTTATGAATAAAATTCCTATTTTTTTAATTAAATTTATTATGGTTATGGAAAACAAATGCACTTTTTTATTATATACAGTTGTATTTAAATGACTGTTAGGTCTCATTAATATGGGTAATATATATGTTGACTAGTTATCACATAACTAGTATAAATATGGGGTTTTAACCAATCAATTTGACATATAAAAAGGAATTGATAAAATCAACCAGTAGGATCGTACCCTATGAATCTCATTTATCAGATCTTCTGAGGGAGACATCATTTATGGTATTTTCCTTAAACTAATCCCTTGATGATATCCAAAAACAGAATCATGATTGATATTGTTTATAGGTGAAGTTTAAGATCAAAGAGATCACATCCCAAACCATGTTTACCGAATACAAACATGAAAGCCCCACCATCGTGCACCGTGCTCTTAGGGCATATGCTGGTGTATTAAAGGGATATATATCAAGACCCTAGAAATAAAAATATATACATTATTTTTATAATGTATTGAATATATATTTATCCTATTGGTGTTACTTTATAAATTATTTTTCAATTCAGAAATAGTACTTTTAGTTAGTATTCAAATTCAATTAAGAAATATATTTTTATGAATTAATGGATTTTTAAAATAAATAAATTTTTTAAAAAATATTAATCTTAAATTACTTTTATTAAATATGAATTATCATATAATTGTTTTATGATTTCAAATTTAATTTTTATTAGGATTTGAAAATTGTTATTTTCAAAAAACTCATCATTTTCAATAAAGGATGGATATTTGTTTAAAATTAAAATTCACATATTTAGAAAATTAATTTGATAAAATGGATTTAATCTTTGGAATTTGGTAATATAAATTATTGAACAATAAATGTTTTATAATTTTCTTAGACAATCAAATTTTCAAGTTGAAATTAATTCTCCTATAAACATACATTGTATCTTATGAAATAACAATGACACAAAAGTAATATAATAAGTAATATAAATGGGATATATGACAAAAAAATCCCTTTAAAATAATATATTTTTGAGTTTATTTAATTTATTTTGTAAATCCATTATGAATCTTCCAATAAATAGAATATATTTTAAGAGTTTATAATCATTTTTTTAAGAGTGTGACTCACCTCCAGATCACCAACGATAAGATCTTAATAATTTATGATCTTATAATTTAATAATAATGTAAACCACTACCATTTGGTAATCACTATGGGAAAACCCATGATATTGTTTATGGTTTTGAATATTTTATTATACAGTGTCCACAAAATATATAATAAATAAATCCACCTTTTTCATATATAAACCAACCCATGATCCCATATATCTTCCCTCAAACCCCTTATAGCATAACCAAACTCTTCCGTATACTACCTAGTGTCCACCCAAGGCACCCTAATCTCTCAATAGGCCTCTCCCAAACCTTTGGAGTCACACATCCTAGTTAGGGTTATTTCCTTCCCCCTCTTCCTTCTTGAATCTTTATTATGTTATGACTTCTTTTTTCAATTAATTATGTTGGTACATGTATTAACATAACCATTTTACATTAAATTTAAAATCTAAAATATTTTAGACCCCCTTAGCTATCATAAACCCTTTTTATGATTTTTGTGACGTCGTTATGCTGCCGAAACTGCACTATGATTTTCCATTCCAAAACAATTTTATAGTGAATACCAAACCCATTTTCAATCATAGTTATTCAACATTATACACATATAATAAATTAATTTGGGACAAAAATATATTTATTTAGTAATCCTTTATCGTGTAAAAAATTATGATGATTAATGAATCCATGTTGACTGATCTATATGGCACACTTCAGCATGAGAATGAGTTGAATGTGACAGGTGCTCCGAAATTTATATAGTGCTCCAATGCATTAGGTAATGTTTAGTATCATGATACACCATTTTGGGATAGTGGTTAATCTAATTTCACTATGGGAATTTTTTCATCAAGATTTCGTGGTGTTTTTTTATTAAACTATTTTTATTATGTAGTTTTTTTACGTTATTTCCACATTTCCCATGTTATCATTTATCATTCTATATCATGCCTTATTATTCATGTTCCATTTATGATCCATTTATTTTCCAAATTTAAAACATTTATTACCTTCATTATGTTATTATATGTTTATTCCCTCACTTTTCATTATATCTCACTCCTTTATAATGTTTTTCCCCTAGTAATCCCATGTAGTTTTAAGTTTGTTGGAGTTTTATGATCATGTCAAATAAGTGTTCAATAATGTTATGTATCCCTTATTAGAAGTTGTTATGTAATGTATGTAATTCTGAAATATACTAGACTTATCGATCTTTTGGGTCGTATTATGTGTACTTTTATATAATAAATAAACTATTAATTTCTAATAAAGAGTAGGGTTGTTATATAGTGTGTAGAAAAAAATATGATAGAACATAAACAATTTTAATTATACAGACAAGATAATATATTTTTTGGAATCAATAGACTAGATGGAATATGTTGTATCTTGATAAAATATGATAGGTTTATTAGAATGATCAAGGTGCATCTTCACACTCCATATATTGAACTCTTTTACTCACAATAGCTAGAACTTATGAAAACCATTCTATTCTTCTTTGAATATATGTGGATCATTGATCAATTTACGATGATGAAGAGAACAAACTACATCGAAACTCTTCAATATTTTTAATATATGATTTAGAAACTTATTTTTTTTGATATTATATAATTGAATTATTATATCCAATTAAAATGAATCAAAATCATTTCTTGAAATAGATCTTTACTATAATATTTGATATTTTATATAAAGATATTAAAAGTATATTTTTGAAATAGAATAGTTTTCTAGCTATTAATTAGATCTTATATACCTTTTAATATCTTCATGGAAATTTATTACTTCACCTTATAGAAAATAAAACTCAGACCCCAATTCTATAACATTAAATAGAGAATGATATATATAGACAAAATCACCGTCATCAAATGGAGTTTTTTAGACTTTTTAGAAGATTTTCCTCTTTTATTATTTTTAAAATATAGTAATTATGGTTATTTTGAATAATAAATTCTTATTTATTGTAACACCTCATGATTTCATAGTACGGTCCTCTTTGAATAATAGAGCAGCGTGTGTTGTACACAACCTCGAGTTCTAACACACCACGACCAATAAAAGTAGCAGTTATGAATAGTAATACCCACTTTTTGAAATTATATATATATTATATTTCAAAATAGACATCATTTTTGGATTCGGGATATCGAAATTAGCCTATGTTGAATTGTTGGTATTTTTCTGAGAACATCCAATTTTTTATGAATAGTGAAAA
The DNA here is from genome assembly GCA_963277665.1 of Viscum album. NCBI lineage: Eukaryota > Viridiplantae > Streptophyta > Magnoliopsida > Santalales > Viscaceae > Viscum > Viscum album. The sequence goes on along the minus strand of OY728130.1, from coordinate 698,246,080 downwards.
ATACTTAAATACAACTTTTTTAATAAAAATAATTTATAGTGATATATTATACTATTGAGTGGTTTTAAATTAGAATTATAATATATTTTTACAATTTTATCCAATGGTGGTCATTAGAATTAACTTCACTTTGAAATTGGACATAAACAATTGTCAATCTTTTGATATATATTGTTTCTTAAAAACACGCTATTTGTTGTCACAGCGGGAATTAATTATTAAATTAATTAATTTGACTTATATGTCCTGAATTTTGTAAAATAGACACTATTTTTGAATTCAGAATATTAATTATATCTTAGGGTGAATTTTTGGTATTTTTTGGAAAAACATAAATTTCTAATGAATAGTGAAACCACTATGTGGTAGTTAAAAAATTGATTTTTCATTTAAATGAAACATTACCACTTCTGTGATTTGATTTTCAAAAATCCGACATACATGGTTGTCATTAGGAATTAAAATGTGGTTCAATGAGATTAAAATAATTCTTTGGTGAATAGTAACTTTTATGTTTAATTAATCGCTATTAAAGGTAATTAGTTAAGTTTAAGGTAAAAATGATATTATAAAAATATGAAAATACCATCACACTTGTACTACACTTATTGGATGAGTCATGGCCAACCAAGACAATCCATGGGTCAACTTGTGGACCCCATGGAGCCACTTTGGTAGGAAAATGACATTAATAGCATTTTATTTAATGTTAAAATAGAAATGTCAGAAACATGAGTTGTTTTACTAAAAAAACTTTTAAATGGGGTTATACAAGTCATATTTTTTACTATAAATATTCATTAGAAATGTAAAAATATTTCCTACATCATGATATTTTTTTTATAATTTTTAGACATTAAATAAATTAAATTGCTTATGACACCATGATGATGCAGCGATTACCTCATTAATTAACGATTTAAATAAAATGAAATGATAATGTAAAATCTAAGATGTTGACTTGTCAAAAAACTATTGGATGAGTATATTTAGAACCCTTATCACCTTATCCTCTAAATATATAAGTTTGGGATCTTTAAAATCCGAAAATCATTATATAATAATGTAACATTTCATGACATTCCAAGAGTGCCCCTCCTCTCCTCTTATAAAAGGCCGCCACCTATACCACCTTATTCGCACCATCAAAGCCATTTGGCTCGGCCAAAATCTGCCCAAATACTCTCTAAACGTCCCTCTATTACTTTTAGAAGCCTTAATTTGGACATAAGTCTTCCCAAGGAAGCCTTTGGCTCAAATCAAATAAAAGATACCTGATTTTAAGGTAATGTCTTCTCTTATGTTCTTTTGTTTTATTTTGCTTCTACAACACCTTAAACTTTCTTTATTACTTTATTTTGTAACAAAAAAAGTATATTAAATATACTAGGATGTTTTTATGTGAATTATTTCATTTACACTTACACACAACTTCGTCTAATGGTTAAAGAACATACTGTTTCTCTGGCTGGCGAATTACTGCCTCACGAAACGATGATTGTTCAATCTTATCTTAACACCTCTAATGGTGGCCATTATGTAGGAAATATTTTCATATATGATATATATATTATGTTTAAGTTTTCCTTATTCTTCTGTATTTCTCATTTATGGCACACCGTTAGGATTTTCATTATGGGTAAATGCGATAATTTAATTTTAGGATGTGCAGACCACCGCCCCCTCAAAGTGATTTGAATCATTAATGCCATATGTGGGATGTATAAAGGATGGAGTAAATGATATTATATATGATATTATACTGGAATTATAATATAAATTTATATCATTATGATCTCATTCCATGATATATGAAATATAAATGAAAGTAGTGTTCATGCATACGTACGGCTTACCGTCTCCATGAACGGTGCATTTAATTTCGTACCTCTAAAAGTTACGTAATATTATGAATGAATGTATATACTGGATATATATGATATGTATGATATCTACATCATGAATATAATTTTGGAGATAATGTATATTCTACCACATAAACAACTTGTAATTATAAGAAGTTTATTGTTGACTCAAGTACCAAAGACTGTCAAAATGACCGTTATTAACTTAAATGACTACATAATTTTCGTAACATTATAATAAGTGATATAAAAGGGATAATGAACTTGAAAAAGGTTCTTAAGAAAGTAGAGATTAACTCTAGTTTATTATTCAGGATATTAAATAATGGTCGAGTGAAGTCGGACATGAGGTAAGGGAACTTCTTAACCCAATTATGTTATTTGGGTTAATCTCCTACTTTCAAATTATGTCATGATATTATTATGTCCTATCTTGTATTTTTACTTTCTTTATGTTTACTTATAGTGAATACACATAATAGATCTATTTTATTTCAAAATATGATCTTTGTAAGGGACTTCATCTCCATCTCCTTTTATTGAGGCATATTTTGTTTTATACACAACTTTATTTTATACGGTGTATAAATCCCTTTGACATTTAAGTTTATTCAAAAAAATCTACTTTTGAAGAAGTGTTTTTTTACTAAATGACAAAAGGAATGTTTTGTATTACATATGCAGAAAAAACAAATTCTCCATCATCGTGACCATTATTTGAATTTCAGCTTCCTCTATAATCCATAAATTTTTAAAATTATTTCAAAAAAGAGAGATATATTTCTCTCAAATATATGAAAATCTAGTTCAAATGTATATGTATTTAACGCAAGCATAAAAAAGTTTTCATAAAACCCGACTCTCGAGTAATTTAGACAGGAAAGGATTGGGTGTGGACCCATCATGGCATGTAATTAGTCAAGCAGTCTCAGAATTAGTTATTTTGTTTTCAGAAGCTTGCATAATGTTTTCAGAAAAACACTGGAGTATATTTGAGAAATTTTAAATATAAGTATCTTTTAAAAAAATCGCATCGGTAGGTCTCATGAGACAAACTAGTGTCTTGGCACGAGGCCTTTACAAAATCTTATACGTAGTCCTGGAACGAGGCCTTGGCTACGTGGTTATGGTAGTCTGGAATTATGTATTCCATCATTATGAAAGTGGTTATTGATATTACATGTGATTATTTGACCAGTAGAATATCCATTTGAATAAGTAAATGGAATTATTTCATTTTATTTTGCCATATTATGATGAAGTACATATTTAAAAGTCTTTTGTTTAGTTATACATTGCCTTAAATGTTTATGTTTATTTATGAAAGCTTCTGGTATATTTTTATCCTTACTAAGCATCTGAGCTCACCCCTTTCAATCTTTAAATTTTTCCAGGATGTGAAGAAGTATTTTATGAATGACCTGAAGGGATAATATGAGGGGATATGAAGACAAGATGTTGTTGTAGTTTTGTATTACTTTATGATGTAATGTAAAACTTATAAATGTATCTAGTGTTTCAAGGCTACTAAACTAATCAGTCTTTTGAGACTTGATCTTTGTGATCATGCCAATGTTACACAATAATGCACCAACTCTGGGTAACTGGGGTTGGGGCATTACATTTATTTTCTTTCATATTTATCTATAGAGACTTTAACAAAATATACTGACTATTATACAAATAGGACTATTAAATCACAAGGAAAAGAACTGTCTTACTAACATATTTCAATAAACTATTCCTAATAAACACATTTTGAAAAACAATTATAATATAAATATTCCAAAAAATTGGATGCTTATCCTTTTAGGAAAACATCTTTCTAAAAATGGGATCCTTAGTTTATTTTTGTATCATGGTCTAGCTCCAACAAATGTATTTGAATTGTCTATTTAAAGTATGGAAGAAAAAATAATTTGATAGGGTCTGAGAATGAGTAAGTGTTCAAAGGTAGTAGAAATAAATACTCCCTCTGATTTATTTTAGGCAATGTTTCTTTTTTTCAGGATGAAATTATAGTGTTATCATTTTGTATTTTTTATTAAAAAATATTGTTTTTTCATAAGAAAATATAATTAAATAATATGTTTAAATGAGCATATAACACTTATTTTATTTTTCAAATAGAATGAGTTTAAATAAAAAAATAAGAAAAGATAATATTTTTTCTTTGAAATTGAATAAACATAACTTTCCTTATACTATTTTCAATACAAGTAATATTTTTAACTCCCCCATAATTATTTATTCTTCAAAAATTCCAGTCCTGAGAAGATATAAAAAATATTTTTCAATGAAATAAAAGAGGATATGAAAAAAAAAATATTTTATTTAAAACAAAATACAATTTTATCAAAATCACATGGTTACAATAAAGACAGATTAAAAAATCTGAACGATCATGTAAGATGTTGATAAAAAATTTAATTAATCAATTAATCATATAAAATAATAATGTGAGAGAATATTTAATAGTTTCAATCATATATAGAATCAAATATAGAGAGGGAAATATAAAACTTTTAAAAATGTTTATCCAACTATATAAAATATTTAGTTCATTTGAATATAGAAAATAAATACTTATTGTACTTTAAGAAGTATAGTGTTATTTATATTTCATTTTAGATAATGAACTACTTCAGAGTTGATCATTCTTATGATTTTTAAAAACAAAAAATATTCACATATTATTCAACAAACATACTCATAAATAAAACAATGGAGTTTAGTGGAATATATCTACAAATTATCAATCAATGTTTCTATTCAATACCAATATTATTTTGGGATTATCATTATTGGAAACAAAAGTTTTATGTAACCAAATCTATTTATTCTTAGAATATTTATCATAAATAGATGTTGAAAATTATTTTGAATAATGAATTGGATTAACACCATGGAATTTAGGATTTCTAAACTCACAGTCATTATCATAATGTACATTTAATACATAATAAAAAATTAATAGTAAATATTATTTTAATTTTGGAATTATGAATAAAACAATTCCCATATAATTTGGGGTTTTCTCCATTACTACCAATCCCAATATTTACTATTTTATTGGATTTATTTTTACTAGGAATTTTATTAAGAAATTTTTCTTGAATATAGGAATGATATAAAATTCATTTCAAATATTAAATTTATCTATTTAAATATTAAATCCAATTATAAAACAATTCATTATCAATATAAATAGCATCACAATATTTCATATGTTTTTTATTTACATTCATTAGCGATTCAAATTTAAATTGATGTATGAATTTTTTATTAATTCATCAAAACATAGCTTTTAAAAATTTAAATAATAATACCCCAAGATTTAATATTATGTAAATTCAATTCATTCGATTTCAAATGATCAACACAACACTAAACTTATGTAAATAGTGATATACTATTAAATAGTAACTTGAACATTGGAATAGTAATATAACCATTAGGAATAGAAAAATGACCAATAGAATAGTAACCTTAACTATCAATATATAAATGATATTTAGGTATATTATGAATGAAAATATGATATATTTATATAATGTAATAAGAAATGTTTTAAAATGATAATTTAAGTGTTGGTATTTTTGTAAAACATAAATGTTTATTTACAATTTTTTTATTAATGTAATTATTTAAATGAAAATTTATTTTCCTAAAATAGATTCAAAAATTAATATTTCTTTGTCTTAAGATTATAATATAATTTTATGAGTCATTAATTATTTTTTCAAAGGGTCATAAAGTTATTTTTAATTTTAAAATTGGTATTTTGTGCATAATTGGTGATTTTAATTAAAAATTAAATTTATCATATTTAGAAAATTATTTTCATAAAATTGAGACAATTTTTTAATTTAAAATGTATAAAATGGTTAGGATTATTTTTTTGGATTTTTCTAATATAGATGATTTTTTCCTGAATAGTGAAAGACATTTATTTATGATATATTACATTAGAAGTTAAATAAAATATTTCTTGAGTTATTCCAGATGTAAGAACCAAAATATATAAATATACATAATTATTTAATATATTTATTGATAATATTAATTACTATTCATATTCCTGAGAAAAAATTATAAACTAATGAATTAAATAACCAAAAAACACCCTTCTCCTCCAGTGTAAATACAACTCCTCTCCACCTCTTCTCTTCACACCTTCTAAGCAATGATGATTTTCCAATATGTTCCCAATACACTTAAAATTATATTCCCTATGTCTAGGATCCATTTGTCTCACAAAAATACCAATACCAATCCTCTTAAGGTGGTTCTTAAGAAGAATAATTTAAGAGGTAAAATCCTTTTTGTTTTCCTTTATTTTATTTTCAATTTATTTTCATTTATTATCCTCTACTCACCTACCCTCGTTAAATTGTCATCATAACTCCATTATCTTATATATAGTATAATTTTATTACGCTAATGTATTATACATCATCAAACCCCTTCTCCTCCACCATTTATTCTAAAAATGAATACGTCATCCGTGATCTATCGATTTACAGCCATAGTGGATGATGTGTTTTTCAATTTCAATTAATACCAACAAGTATTGTCATAAAAACAATTATTAAGGTAAAATTATATTTTTTATAAATATTATAAATTATATAATTTCCCTAATATATTATATATATAATATTAATTAATAAAACTGAACTTGTTTGTAATGATAAAAAATGAAGAAATAATATAAATTGTTATCATTAATAATTTATCTATTTGTCATCTTCATCTCTAGGAAAAATGATATATAAGACCATTTAATATTCTTGAAGTTTGTTAATAATATATAATTTGAATTATGGATAACTATTCAAATTTTACATGATATTTAATTCATGTATAACAGTGAAACTATGATGAAATCCAAGGGAAAAAACACTCCCAAATGATGAAATTGGATATTATAACTTATAAAAAAGGCCATAATTGAAATTAATAAAATTATACTAAATCAAATACCAGTTGATTAGGTTTTCTATCATGACCCTTCCCCTGGGGCCCATGTCGTGACTACCCCACGACTGCCTCCAATATGCTAGGGGCTGGTGACTAGCACCTAGTAGGTATATCCAACAAATGAGTGGTAGCTGCCAAAATAAATGCACCCACACACCCATCTTCATGCCCAAAATGATGAAACCAAAAATAATAGGTAAAAAAGCATGTATACCACTAATATACCAACAAAATAGTACGATAGTAAAAAACTGTTAAGTAAACAGGGTTAGAATACAAGACCAACCAAGAGGAAAAGTGTAATCTCATGAATATCATACATAGAAAATCCTAACTGAAGGTGTAGGTATAGAAACATATATTTGAAGCCACTAAGGAACACCTCATCTTTCGGGCCTATATCTAAGAACCACCTGGCCCCAGTCCACCAAGGACTCTATCGAAGTGTCGATCGTCTGCACAAGACATGACACGTGTGGGAATATTTAGTGTATGGGTGAGTAAAACAATACCTAGTAGAGACCCCAAAATCAAAAAGGTACACCACTGAGAAATACACTAAGTTTACCACAAAGGAAACTCACGAAGTACACCATAATGGAAACAAATGAAGTATGATAAATATAATCATCTCAAACTGGTTTAAGTCTAATGCACGAGGAGATAGAATTTTAGTTGTACTCTACAGATTTCCTAATCTCTATGATAATAGAATTGTTGGCAGTGCACATAGCATTGATGGTGCATGAAGCACCAATGGTTCATAGAGCGTTGATGGTGCATATAGCGTCAGTGGCACACGAAGCATCTGTGGCACACAAAGTGTGGATGTCACCCAGAGTGGTGATAGAATCTGGGCCACTTATGGTGCATGAAGTTTAAATGGAGGATGGAGCGTCGATGGCACCCAGAGCGTCGATGGACCAGGAAGCATAAATGGAACATAGAGAATTGATGGTGCACATATCAACGATGGAACATGGAGTGTCGGTGGCACATGGAGCATAGATGACACATGGAGTGGTGATGGCGCGCGGAGCGGTGATGGTGCACGGAGTGACGATGAAGCAAGGTGTGGCGATAGCGCATTGAGTATCGATGGGTCAGGTTGTCCTTCAAGTCACATAGCCACCAAGATCACATAGTCATAGACAGTCGTATGATTCATCTAATAGTGCATGGGTTCCGAGATCACCTACTACATGATCCATTAAGTCATCAAATAACATCTAAAAAATCCACTTAGAGTATCTCAAAATTACCTTCTCATTGTGAGGGTCCCAACACCATAAACAACTCATCAAACAGACACACAATCTGAATGATATGGCCAATTTAGTAAAAAGGGACCAGCCTAGTCCGAGTCAAACCTGACCTAGTACAGACGACCAGAACTAAACTGGTTGGGTTGGGATGGCCCAAACCAGCCCGGCCTATTGGGCTTCACGGTTCAACCTGCTGGGTCATGCGATTAAACCTGCTGGGCCTCTTGAGCAGCTTGGTTCTCCATTTCAGCCTGCATCGTGCTGGTAGGTTCTCCTACACCAGACGCAGCACGCCCTAGCCATGTCCCTCTAGCCCTCGCGGTCACCTGACCACATGGCTAGCCGACTCCCCCAGTCAATGCAGTTGGAACATGTTTCACATAGCGGGTACATGTTCCCCACATTGTCTTACAGCTTCCCTGTCACCGTGGGATTTCACCAATGTAGCCTCTGAGCCATGCCCCACTGCTGCGACCTCCTGTCATAGCTCTTATCTACCACCCGTGACCTGCGCCACCATGGGATCCTCCTCTAGTGTGGTATTTCAGGACCGTTGATGTGCGCCCTGCTAGAATGTGACCTCCCTCTAGGCCACACACTACCCTCCCTTCTGGCCTTCTTACCTGTGGCCCACCATTCGTCGTGCTCTCCGCCGTGAGCCATCGCTTTCTGAATGCGCTCTCACGACGCCTTTGAAAATACATAATGGATCAAAGGCTTTAGCCTTAGATCATTTCACCTTGGATCATGGGCACAATGATGATCGTTCACATAGGGTTTCAAAGGGATAAAACACACAAAGAAAGCAATAGATTTAGTTGGGAGAGATTAAGCACACAAACACCAAAAGAACAGATCTGAGCCTGGTTTGTTCGAACATTATCCATTCGTGTTAGAGGGATCACAAACAAACCAACAACAGAATAATCATTATGATTTATTATCCATAATCCCATTATAATTTTCCCTCCCACAAGAATTATCGAACCACTAATCACACTGTTCATTGGTTGGTCCACATTCTTCGTTTGATTGTAAGAAAGGGAAAAGAAATCACGAAGAGATCGACACCCTACCATGTTGATTGGATCAGTAATTATTGAAGAACAGAGGTCTATTTCATCATCAATCCTTGATCCACAATCATTCATCTTCGGGAGATAGGTTCCTCTTCCTTGACTCTGGGGAATTCTCGGGTTATGGTGATAACATTAAATTTCTCTGACATGGTTTATTAAAAAAGTGAAACTGATGCCACATCAACATGTAAATTCCAAATAGAATATTATTCTTAAATATTTTAATAACACTCGTGTCATAAAACTAACATTTGTATTTGACCTATGCCAGTCGATGTTTGGCCAAACATAAGGAAACAACACCCTTATAAACTCAACAGTGGTATCATATTTATAATTTGATTTACTATTAATGAGTTATTAGAATTAAAAAAACTATTTTTTTTATTTTTTTGTTTACAGTAATGCCCATATTAAATTTTTCTATAGGTGAATCACACCGACCAATGTTAGGTTGTGCCTATGGTAAATCCACTTCTTTGAGATCAACAGGATCCTTAAATTTCTGATTTGGATAGTCATTAAATAATTATTTAACTGTTTCAAAAAAGGCGTGCGTCGGTTCTATTAAAAACATAAATTTTTTGAAAAAAAATGTTTTGGGGACCTGAGGCCTTGGAATTGCACACTGTATCAGTCCCTGGTCTCAGAATTTTATGAAATAATTTCTGAAAATATTATCAGAAAAATCTATGACATTAAATTCTCCACACCTTAGGGATTTACATCTCCGAAATCCAAAACAAGGGATACTCAAAAAAAGGTTAGGGTAATGAGCATGAATCTAAGCCTCCCACTCCCAAATTCTATCTTGGAGATTCATGTGCTACCACCGAACCTGCACCAGAGGAATTAACCACCAACAAAGGATTCACTCTTATTGATCCTCTATCTCCACTGGGTACTACACAAAAGTCACCCCATCATCAATTTCTAGCTCATCTTAGTTGATGAAGTGTCATGGATCATGCACATAACTCCATAGCTGCGACACGTGGAAGAAATAATAAACCCACTACAACTGCCAAGTTAGATATAGGTGGTATGCCACCTCTCAAACTCTACCCAAAATCCAAAAAGGGTTATTGTATCTCAGAGATAAAATGTCACCCCATCCAAATATTTTCAATCCCCATAAAGGTGACACTCGATGGTACACATGATCTCCATCCTTGAACTCCAGAGGCATCCACCTCCTATCATCATATGACTTAATCTAGATTTTTGTAGTTCTCATCCACTTCTGGATGATCTGCACCTTCTCGGTGGTAGCCTATACCAATTCTGTACTCATGAGTATTGACTCTCCTGGGACTATCCAAATTAGTGGAGACCCGCATGGCCACTCGTACAATGCTTCGAATGGTTCCATACAAATGGTGGAGTGTTATCTATTTTTAAATGAAAACTCCACAAAAGGTAATTGGTCCTCCCAAATATGGCCCAATTATAGGATGTAAGAACATAGTGTGTCCTCTAGAACCTAGATGGTCCTCTCCATCTGGACATCTGTTTTGGGGATGAAATGTTCTTCTCAAGCATAACTGATTCTCCAATGCCTCGTAAAATCCCTTCCACAACCGAGTTGTGAAACAAGTTTCATGGTATGAGATTATTATATATGGAACTCCGTGAAGATGAATTATATCCTGCATGTATAGGCATCTCAATCTCTCTACTAAACATTGATCTCATATCGGTATGAAGTGGGATGACGTGGTGAGTCAGTCAACGATCACCCTAATGGTGTTATATCCCCAAGACATGTGTGGTAAACCCTTCCAAATTTCCATCGATATCCAATCTTGCTTCCACTTCAACACCTCAAGTGGTTGGGTCAAAGCCGCTAGAACCTGGTGCTCATCCTTCACTTTCTGGAAAGGGAGGCACCTAGAAACAAACTTCCCAACTGTGTTCTTTATCACTGGCCACGAAAACATATATCAGAGGTCCAGATACATATTTTCCACTTCTAGTTGTATCGTTAAATGAGAAGTATGGAATTCTCTCAATGCCTCCTCCTGCAAAGTTGCTGGTACTACTGTCCATCCTCTGAAGATAATAATATGCTCCCCACCTTTGGAATATCCATACGGGGAATACCCTATGGACATATGAGTACATAAAGTCTCGTTGTCGGTATCTCTAAGTTGTGCCTCCCAAACTCGCTATAAGAGTTGTGGGGTAACTATCCCCAAATGGAGAAAACCTACTCCATCTCTATCCAAAAAGGATATCTGTAATGTGGACAACTAATCCAACATCTCACTCAAAAAATATAAGTCAAATATCCTGGTGAGATAATCCACCACTACGTTCCCCTTCCTATGAGTATAGAAAATCTCAAAGTTATATTCCTATAGTAACTTTATCCATTGTCTCTAACTCATGTTCAATTCCTTATGAGAGAATATATACTTGACACTCTTGTGATCAGAGTATATGGTAATCCACTCACCCTTCATGTAGATTCCTCACATGTTCAATGCAAAGACTACCACTACTAGATCAAGATCAGGGCTCACATAGTTCTTCTTAGGATTCCTCAACTGGTGTAAACCATAGGGAATCACCGCTTTCCCCTACATGGGGTCACAACTAAGCTCGGTCCCTAATGCATCATAGAACACCACATTCTAATCACCCACCTCTGATAATCACAATATAGGGGTGCTCGTCAATCTCTACTGTAGCTTCTAAAATCACATAAGGAACTCTTTTATCCACATGAATTGATTCCCCTTTTGTAGAAAGGCTATCGAGGGTGATACTACCCTAGAAAATTCAGGTACAATACTCTGATAGTACCCATCCAATTGAAGGAAACTCTGCACCTCGTTAACACTCATAGGTGGATCCCAATCTAGTACCACCTCTAACATCACTAGATTTACTAAAAACCCTATCTCTAAAATGAAGTGTCCTGGAAAGTAGACCTCCCAAATCTAGAACTGATACGTTGAGAGATTCCCATTAATATGGTGTTATCTAAGTTTGTTCAGTACCATCCCCAAGTGTATCATGTTTTCCTCAAAGAATGTTGAGTACACCAAGATTTCATCAAAGGAGACCACGAAAAAATGATCTATGTAAGGATAGAAGTTCCTATTCATGGGTCCCATGAACACTTCCGGGGACTTCATCACACCAAATGACATCAATAAGTACTCATAGTTTGCGTACTGACATACGAAGGATCTCTTCGGTACATTCTCATCTCATACATTATACTGGTGATAGCCAGATCTGTGGCCTATCTTCGAGAACCACCTGGCACTCTTCAACTAATCTAAAAGGTCTTCAATCCTCGATAGTGGATACATATTTTTCATGATCACCTGGTTCAGGCACTGGAAGTCCACACATAATCTCAAGCTCAAACTGCCTTCTTGGCAAAAAAACATTGGGGCCACCCATGGTGAAACATTGGGTCTCACAGAGCACTTCCTATGAAAATATTCAAACAATACCCTTAACTCACAAAGATACATATGACCCATCTAATATGTAGGTGTAGATATAGGTGTCATCCTAGGATACAAATCAACACAAAAATCCACATCCCTACAAGAAGGTAAATCGGAAACATATTTTGGAATGACATCCCCATACTCATCCACCACTGCAGGAAACCAAGGACTCGTCTCATCCACTGCACCAAGCTTCATGCTATCCAACTGGTGTGTAATTGGTTTCACCCTACTACGTGAAAGTCCATCCTACACTACATGGGTTTCCTTCTCACATTAAAAGGAACACTTTGTCCTAGCTCCATGAACACACTGCACTGTGTGCCTAAAATAACCCATCTCAACATGGACTGTGGATAACCAATCCATACCAAGGATGACATTGTAATGCCTCGAGGATGACACCAAGATATCCCACATGAAACTATATCCCAAAGAGTAAGGGAACATTGTCTGCACCAGTGTGTGATTGTCAAATCTTCCCCCATAGGAAATTCTAATCAAAATCATCGAGTACACAGTTTTACTATATTCTCCCTGTATCGAACAATGTTCATGTCTAGAAAAGAGTGACCAGAACCTGTGTCTATCAAAACTGAATCTCATGCAGAAAATAAAAATATCATAACACTAATAATCTATGTTTCACTAGGGTCATAGGACCCCGTCACCTAGAGTTGGCCTCATCCATGTCCACCTACTCCTTAAGCCCATGGTGGGCCACCCAGGGGCGGTAGTACCCTGAACCTCTTCCCACCTCCTGCTGCTCATCGAGATCATCTTCCATGTCCATCACATAGAGGACCGACATGCTCTTACCTTCATCTCTTCTCATAGGTACTTCGACCATCTATTGATCATCAATACAATGGGTCGGGCAATCTCGAGTAAGATGTCCTCAACCGCCGCATGAGTAATGAGATCTATACTTCGACTAACTCACCATACCCTGGGAGACTCACACTACAAAACCCTTGTCCTAGGGCCATCCCCTGCAATATTTTACCTACATGGATCCCTTCATTAGTTGTTGGCTATCTGCTACCTATGATTCTACTACCTGACTCCCGGTGGTAGCTCTTACTCCTAGTCTCTAATCCGCTATAAAAATCTACACATGTAGAGCTCACTTTAATAACCTAGAATATGATTGAATTATAAGGGATATCATGGATTCCTTGATCTCCTGGTGCAACCCCTACTCGAGGTCTGAGCCCTGATGAATGGGTCCCACACTATATCTACGGAGTAACGAGAAAGATCTATAAATATCACCGAGTACTCCCCTAATGTCTGGATCCCTTGTTGCAGATGCAATAGCTCATGTAAATCCAAAGAGGGTGATATCACTGGGAAGAACTCCTCCCTAAGGATATGTTTGAATTATTTCTATGTGAGGGTCATCTCCTCATGTATCTGGATCACTAAGTGCCACTATCTCTCCACTAATCCATGCAGTAGACTCACAGCTATGACTACTATCTTGGGGAGAGGCACCATAAGTAGGTGGAAGACATGTGTAACTACCTCCATCCAATCATCAACTTCCTAGGGGTTTGGTTCACCCCTGAACATGGGAGGTCTCTACCTCTGGAACTCATGCAACATACTCAGCCTTTGTGCATCCTCTACTGGTAATGCTAGAAGTAACTTCTACTCTCTAGGAGGTGGTATCACTTGTACACCACCTGGGAGGTGTTATCAATAGTACTGGTCCCTATACTGATGCCTCATCACTAAGAGGATAATCCTCATGATCATGCATCAGAATCCAAGCTTGTTGTCTATATAGAGTCATCTTGAAATATTTCTAGACATACCACAGTCAATGGAGTATATCTAGTGAGCTGACACTGACTCAAGAAGCACATGAGAACACACAAAATCCTATATTATTCATGTACCAATTATTTGTCCCTACAACTAGTGTTTTCATGTACCAGGTTGAAAACAAGAATTTAGAGTCCCAGTGTGTGGATACTTCAGCCACCACACAAACACCTGAGTCCTTAGTCTGAAACCCGAACTAAAAATACATAACAATGTTTCCACAAACCAATCTCAATGACTCTTGGTTCATTATGTAGAACATACCTACCTCTGATACCACTCTTTCATAACCTGTCCATGGAGGACCATGTTGTGACTACCCTAATCCCACCTCCAATAGGTCAGGGGCTAGAGACTTGCACTGGGTAGGAATATCCCTCAAATGGGTGGCATTTTTGTAAATATCTTCACACACACACCCATCTCCAAGCCCAAAATGATGAAACTAAAAACACTATATAAGCAAACATGATTACCACTAAGATACCAAAAAAAGAGTATGATAGTACAAAACAAAAAATTAAACAGGGCTAGAATACATGCCCAACCAAAAGGAAAAGTACAATCTCTTAAATCTCATCTACAGAAAACCCTACCTAAAGGGTCAGTATAGAAACAGTTGTCTGAAGTCACTGAAGCACTCCTCATCTGTCAGGCCTCTCTCTAGGAACCACCTGGCCCTATTCATCCATGTTCTATATGAAAGTTTCAATGATATGAAAAATAAAGGGCACATTCGGGAATATCCCATTTAGGGGTGAGTATAACAGTACACAGTAGGGACCCCGAAACGTCAATGGAGCAACACAAAGAAATACACTAAGTAAACCATAAAGAAAACACAAGAAGTACAATCAATACAGTTAGCTCACACATGTGAAAGTATAAATCCTCATGAAAAGGATTTCCTATTGTAGAATACATATATCCCAGTATCTATGACAATAGAAGTGTCGGTGATGCACGGAGCATCGATGATGGATGGAGCATCAATGGCGCATGGAGCATCGATTGTTCCCAAAGCGTCAGTGGTGCACAGAGCTTCAGTGCC
Organism: Viscum album; assembly: GCA_963277665.1. Taxonomy (NCBI): domain Eukaryota; kingdom Viridiplantae; phylum Streptophyta; class Magnoliopsida; order Santalales; family Viscaceae; genus Viscum; species Viscum album. Next base: position 698,230,537 of record OY728130.1, on the reverse strand, counting down.
GCATGAATCATCGATGGTGCCCAGAGTGGTGATGGTGTTTTGGAACTCAATGGGGCATGAAGCATCGATGGAACATAGATATTAAATTGCAGATTAATCAATAATGTCACACAAAGAATCATTGTCGTATAGAGCGTTGATGGTGCACAGAGCCTCGATGGGGCACTGAGTGTCGATGGATCATGGAGCATCATTGGGTCAAGAATTCCCCCAAGTCACATATTCACCATGATCACACAGTCACGACATGCCATAGAATTCCAATTGTAGCATACTACATTCGGGAGCACCTACTCCTCACGCCATTAGGTCATCCACCAACATCCAAAAATACTAATGTAGAGTATCTCAAAAGGGATTTCTCATCGCAAGGTTCCCAATGTGTAAAACACGTCATTAAATGGACACATTGTTTGAATGATATAGACAATTTAGTAAATGGATCATTCATGGCCGGGTCCGACCGGACCCGGTTCAACCAACCCGACCTGATTTAGTTCAACCGACCTGACCCAGACTGACCTATTTGGTCTGGACTAGCCAATTGGGTCACTGAACTCTGTGGTTCAACCTACTAGGCCAAAATAGTAGCTCGGTTCTCTAGGATGGAACACATTGTTTGGTCCACTTATGCTCCACCGGATGCAGCCCACTTTGGTCGTGTCACTCTAGTTTATGTGTTTACCCGACTGCATGGCTAACAAGCTCCCTTGATCTATGTGGCAGACCACATTTCACACGGCTAGTCCGTCTTCCTTGCCTTGTCCCACAACCACCCTGTCATAGTAGAATTCTACTGAAGTGGCCTCTGAGACATGTCCCACCACCAAGACCTCTTTTCACAGCTCTTTTATTCCTCCAGCAGCATACACCACTGTGGGATCCTCCTCCGGCAGTCCCACTGGACTGCCACTATGAGCCCCACTTGAGCCCGACCTCCTGTCTGGCTGCATGCTACCCTCGCTGCTAGCCACCCAGCTACAAGCCAGTGTTCATCATGCCCTCCACTGTGAGCTATCGACTACTAGTTTTTCTCCAACTTCACCTCCTCAATTCCATTTTGGAACGCAACCTTTAGTCTCATATTGTTGTGCAATGGATCATTGGTGTAACATCTGATCGTTCATGTAGGGTTTTGAGGGGAGAAAACACTTAAAGAATGTGATAGATTTAGTGGGGAGAGATTAAGCACAAAAACCCCCAAATAATGGATATTGGACTTCTTCATTTGACCTTCATCCATTCATCTTATTGGGATCACAAAGAAACCAACAGTATAATAATCACCATGATCTATTCCCTTTAACCCCAAAAGAATTATCCCTCCCAAAAGAACGATCGATTAGTGGATCAACCCGTTCATGAGTTGGTCCGAGTTAGTCATTTGATTCTACAAATGGGAAAATAAATCATGAAGAGAACATCACCCTACCTGGATGATTGGATTAGTCGTTGAAGAACAATGATGGTCTGTGTCATCGGTAATCTCTGATCCGCTGACGTTCGTCGTCAGGAGAGGGCTTCATTTTCCTTACCTCAAGGGAATTCCAAGGTTAGAAAGATAACCCTGAATTCATTTGACATGTATTATTAAAAAATGAAACCACCATTGTGTGAACACATAACGGACAAAAAGAATATATTTATTAAATATTTCAATGAAGTTCACCTCAAAAAAATAACCTTTTCACCAGACCCATGCTGGTCGATCTTCGGACCCACCTAAGGAAAAAACCCTCTTATGAACTCAACGGTGGTCTCATATTTCCAATAAGAGTTACCATTTGTGAGTAATAATTATTAAAAAATATTTAATTATTTTATTTACGATTATTCCCCGGATGACTTTTTCTACATATGACCCATGCCGACCATGGTTAGTTTGCTCTTAGTGTAAATCCACTACTTTGAGCTCAACAGTGCCCTCAGATTTCTCATCATGAAACCTATTTGATAGTTACTTCAGTTTTTCATAAAAGGTACATCCACAACCTATTAAAAATATATCATTTTTCAAACAAACATTCCGAGCACCCTATGCCTCATAATTTCATGCAGTCTTCGTTCCTAGTCTCAGAATTTTACCAAATAATTTCAAAAAATAAATTCATGAAACTCCAAGTCATTACATTCTAAATTAAATTATTAATGATTCTATTTTCATTATCCATGACATTATGTTCATGTGAAGATTAATTTTAGAAAAAATAGTTATGGTTTCTTTCTGAACCCCGATTTTTCCATCGAGTAATATTTTCTCACTATTAATCCTAATGTAATTATTAATTATTGTTATTTAATACTATTAAATTATATATATGTGTTCCAAAAAAATGTTTCTATATAAATTATGTTTTCTTTTATGTGTGAATACATTTTTTAATGTTTTATTTTCATTTCCTCCCAATAAGCAATCCCTATTTAAGGGAAATTTCCAATTTCAAACCAATTTTCAAGTATACTGTATTATAAGTTTTAAGCCCACATTTTTCTCTCTAAAATCAATAATTTTATCATGAAAATATATTTTGGTTCATTTCTAGTTGAATTTAAATTACTATTCCACATCATATAAAAAGTCCTTAATATTTTCCCCTAAACTGCATTATAGAGGATCTTTTATAAAGATTCTTAAACACTATTTTTACATGTTTTCATTTCAGTCGGACTTCATTTATCATTATCTATGCTTATTTCATCTTATAAATGTGCAAGTATGATTTAAATCTGTTATTTTATGTACCCCTTTATAATATTCTGTTTGGTTATACTATATTCACCAATTATTATTTATTTTCATTCAATGTAGGATTCCATTTTGTTTATTATCATCATTTATTAATGATTTCTTCAAATGTCTATATTGAGTATATCAAGGATTTGATTATTATCTTAACTGTATAACATTTTACATATTGTGTTTATTTTGAATTTTTTTAATGAATCAGTATCCTCTACTCAATAATGATATTTTGATAAGTCATATTATTGTATAATTAAATCTATATATGAAGATTGTTTTGTACTTGCAGTGAAAGATAAGGCCATGTTATAGATATCCACATGATACATCGATATGTATCATGATATAAAACTATTGGTGATAAACCCTCTATGTTTGTTTCTAAGTAAAATTGGATGGGTTTCTACCCATAGACATAAACTTTCTTGACGATACAATAGTTCATGTTCAAGATATATGATTCCCAATAATTAATAATTTTTTCATTCAGTATTGAATTATTAATTTCCATAAAAATTTTACTATATCAAAATTTATGGATGCAATTTCATTCTCAATTTATTAATGGAATGTGATTATTAGTTATTTTCCTTGCTATTAATCTTATGCCTTATTGATTTTCTTCAATTATTACTGATTATCATAACCCTTACTGAGCATTTGTTCTCGCCATTTTAATTGTTTTCCTTCCATTGGATGTAAAGAATAAATCTTCTAATATGTATCAAGGAATCAATTTATTTTACTTTATTATATTCCATGTTAAATTAATAATGTGATAAGGGAACCATGTAAGTTTTTAATTATTCAAGACTACTAAAAAGATTGATCCTAGGTGATGTGTTATCTTGTATCTATTACATTTTAATAAAATAGCCATCGACTATGGGCTACTGGGGTAAGACTTTTAATAGTTGGTATTAGAGGAAGTTTAATATAATCCTTGGGAAATAAATGTTATGTAAAGATGATAATTATAATAATTACTTACAGTAAATTTTTGGCTATATTCTCATGATGATTATGTGAAATCATAGGGTGTTATGTTATTTTGTGACAGTATATAATGGAATAAAGTGAATCAATACACAGAGACAATATTGGGATTATCCCACCAAGAATGTGAATATAGTTTGTGTTGTATTTGAAATGATAATGATCATATTTAGACAAAATTCCATGGTTATGACGAATAACCATACTAAACCTATTTTGGATCATATCATATAAGAGAATCCCACATTATTTTCTGGTACTACTAATCTAGTGGTATCTGAGTAGTGGATCATGTCCTTTGAGAAGATATTTTTAACAGTGATATGTAATGAAAATGAAAAGGTATTAATTGATATATATTGTCGAAAATGTAGATTCCAATCAATGGTGTATTTATCCATAATACTATGGTGGAAGATGAAATAGAATACTTGTAATGATGAACATTTCATGAAACATTCTTAAATAAATATTTACCTTATGAGTAATGAACTACAGTGAAGATAAAATTCTTTAGCTTGAAGTAAAAGGAATAAGAATGTGTTGTAGAATATGAGACTAATTAACAAAATAATTTAAGTAACATATAGATTACATATGTGATTCAGAATACAAGATTTATCATTTATTTTATGGTCTTAAGCTAAGTCTCAAAAGGTCACTGGATTCTCAAACATGTTCATCATATGATGAAATAATATTAAGTGATATCAAAATAGAGAGGGAATTTTCTAGATCTTATATGTTGAAGGGAAATCAAGAGAAGAAGATATATTCTGATAACCATTGAAAATGTGAAGTATCAAACAAGAATAGGGGAATTAAGAAATCCCCATTATATAAAAATTGTGGAAGGAAGCATCCTTGGAAATGCTTGAAATTTATGGGTGTCTGTTATAAGTTCATAGAAAAGGGTTATCTAGATTATGAATTCTAGAAGAATAAAAAATCAATGATGTTAAATTCATAAACTATATTTAAATGAAGAATTTTTCAAATCAATGTCCCATGTTTCTATGTCATTGACCATATAAGAGCCCAAGGGGAGATATCCAAGATTATACAATCACCACAGTTGAAGTAGAAGTACCCAATGATATGGTGGCAGGTGCAAAAATGCTCTCTTTGAATTTATCAAATGCTCTATTTTATTATGGATCATCATACTCTTTTATATGTACCAAATTTTCACAAAAAAATTAGATATTTCCCTTGTGATTTAGTAAGGGAGTTGTCAGTTAGAACCCCTAAGGGACATATCATTGCAACAAAAATATGTTTGGAAGTAACCTTCATGGGATATAAATATGATTTATTTAATGACCTTATCATCATCCCTTTTTTCAACTTTTATATAATCCTTCATATTTAATGAATTTCAAAGTATGATGAATGAATTTATTACAATAAGAATGAAATTATGATTTTTGAGGAAGATGTAGAATCCCTTGTCATTAGAGAAAAAACCTCATCATCTGATTCTTATCTAGATCCACCCCTAGTAGATTTACTGAATGAAATTCATGGGGATGAATAGAAAAAATATTTGGATGAGGAAACATGTAATAAAATTGAGGATGTACTAATTTTACATGAAACCATTGATTTATTTCCTAAGGAATTACCTAGACACCCCCTAAGCGTGATGTTGAGATTACTATTGATTTAATCCCTAATGTAAGGCCAATATCAAATAATCCTTGTTGAATAGACAATGAAAATTTATTGGATTTTAATGAACAACTAGAAGAGTTTAGTAATAAAGGATTTATTTAACCAAGTGTGTCTCCATGGGGATCCCATATACTCTATTTATGAAGAAACATTGATCCTTGAGGTTGTGGATTGACTATAGAGAAATCAATGCTACTATAATAAAGAACAAGCATCCTATGTCTAAAATTGATGAATTATTTGATAAAACTGGTCAAATTTTTTGAACAATGACCTTTTTTCTGGGTATCATCAATTATGAGTAATGATGAAAAATATTCCAGGGAGAACTTATCAGATGAGGTATGGTCATTATGAGTTTACAGTATTGTATTTTAGATTGACTAATGCACCCTTTATATTCATTGATCTTATAAATAGAGTATTCAAGGAATATCATGGAGACTTTGTTGTAGTTCTCAATGATGATATTATAGTTTATTATAAATGCATTGAAGACAATAAGAATAACTTGAGAATCATTCTTCTTACTTTCATAAGGAAAGATTTATATCTTAAATTTTGTAGGTGTGAATTTTTGCTTTTGAAAATATATTTTCTTGGACATATTGTCTCTAAGGATGAAATCTAATTTGATACTATGAAGAAAAGGGAAATCCAATAATGGAATAGGACAACAAACACAACTGAGGTACATGGTTTTATTGGTTTAGTAGTTTAATATCAACAATTATTTCATAATTTTTCTTGATTGGATAACCCATTAACCAAGATCACACATAACTGTGTTATGTTCATGTGGAAAAAATAATATGCAGAATTTTTTAATGAATTTATGAGAAGATAAGTTAATTCTCCAATTTTGACTCTACAATTAGGAAATGATGGGTTTGTGATATACAGTGATGCATCGAAGAAAGGGTTGGGTTACGTTATTATGAAAAACTATAAACTTATTGAATATAAAAAAAGGTATATGGAGACTCATGAAAAAAATATTAAACTCATGATCTTGAGTTGGAAACAATAATATTTATATTGAAGATATGGAGACACAATCTCTATGGTGATATATGTGAGATATATACAGATCAGTAGAGTTTAAAATACATATTTACAAAGAATGAATCGAACATGAGGAAAAGATGATGGCTTGAGTTACTCAATGATTATGATTGATAAATACACTACCACCCAAAAAAATAAAATAATGTAGAAGATGAATTAAGAAGAAAATAACAAGGAATTATAACCCAAATAGGGATTGATAAAGATCATATATTATTGGATTTAGTAAAGATGGATATGGAAATTATTAAGGAAGGGGGAAAAACTAAATTTTCAAATTCTTTCTAAACCATATTTACTAGAGAATATAAAAATCTCTCAATATGATGATGAAGAATTATAAAATAAAATTAAGGCCACTAAGTATGGAAGATTGGAAGACTTCGTGTATGGGGATATAACTCTTAAATTTGGAAATATTTTATTTTTTCCATTAATACCTGAGATGAAAAGGGAACTATTTGATGATGCTCCTATATTTAATTTCTCTATACACCATTGTAGGAACAATATGGATAGAGATATGAAGGAAAATTTTTGGTGAGATAATATGAAGAGGAAAATTAATTACTATGTGTCGATATTCCTCGTTTTTCATCAAGTGAAGGCTAAGAGGAAACATCCATGTGGTTTCATGGAACCTATATGTATTCCTATGTGGAAGTGGGATGACATTGTAGGGTCCTGAGAATTCCTCCAAGGAGAGAAATACCCGCGCAATAGCTATGCAGAAGGAATCAATCACTTCAACAAGTCTATTAAGGTTAAGGGACTCAAATTGAGTTTCATTTCTTCGACAGAACTTGAAGGGATTGAATTTTTCATGGTTTTTAAGTGGCCCGCCTACCAAAACTAGGAAATGTATGCAAAGAAGAAGAATCATGAACCACTATGTTTGCAACACACTCTATGAACCCCTGGCCTGCGAGGTGATGGACAACGAGTAAGGAAATCCGTGAACCATGTCATTGAAGGAGTTGTACGTTGGAAAGCCGTCTGCGTACCATACCCATTAGTTCGTAGACAAAGCGAACGGGCATGGTTCCATGAACCATCATTGAAAACTAATGCCTTCATAAACCAAGGTTGACCGAGCCTTCCACGGGTCAGAATATTGTTTCAAGGGGCCTCCGCAAATGGTTTCACGGGACCAATAGATATGATCACTCTGATTATCTATAAAAGAAGCAAATAAGTAAGAGATGAAGGAGGAGGGGAGACAGATAGAGAGATGGATGGATGAAGAAAGTTTGAGGGAGGATTAATGATTTCACTCCAGCTTCCGTCTTGTTTCATTGGTGAAGCACGAACCTCGAACCACTTCCACCATAGGTATAGCTGGCTGCGAACCATAAAACTGCGCAATTGAATAATAACAATAGAACGAAAAACCTAACTGGTAAACCGAAAACACAAGACTTCTCGCAGAATAATTTTTTACAAACGGTAATCCCCTAGACCCTCCTTCAATATGGTGCCCTGCATGGCATACCGCTAGGAGGATGATACTCAGCGCCACATACCCAATCGGTACGCAGATGTAACCTAATGCAGCCTGGTGAGATGTGTACCACATTGGTATGTGGTTAGTGATACCCATGCTTGCGTACCACACTGATTCAACGATGGACCTTCTACCCTCATACCACTACAGTATGTAGAGCCTTCCCCATCCCACATGAGAACCCAATACACGGAATGGGGTGTATTTGGGTACAATTACATCTGATTCCTATCTCACTCCTCCATTACCATTCATTCCCCCATCATCCCTCCACTAACCAGTCCCCCGACACTATGGCCAAGCCTCCTCCAAAGCCATCAGACTCGTATGGTCAGTCCATCAGGCACATCAGCGTGCCCCATTGAGTCTGCATACCCATGGTATGCGGAGCCACGAAGGCCCTCCCGACAGAGGTGAGGGTTTCAAGAATGCATGTAAGGCTACATTCCCTCAGTAACCCTAATTCCAACCTCGGGATGCAAACATGAACCTCCTAGTTCTCAGGATTAAGGGTGATCACTTTATTTTCCATTCAATGAGGAACATTGATCAGTCGAAGGGGTTATGTTCTCTCCCCACTTTGGCAAGAATGATACTCCTCCACTTTCCAGAACGTGCTTCAGGTCCATCCCACTGAGGTAAGTCCCCAATATTTTTACGAATGGTTGCGTGATATTTAATACCATTTCACATGGAAAGGTTCATCGCTTTGTGCCCTCACCCACCATCACCCTGAACTCTTCCATCGTGGGCTCTCCCTCCCACACCAATAGGGGAGGAGGCATGTGCATTGTTGGATCTTTCAAATCATCATGTTTGTTACACCAAGAAAGACTCACGTGGTATTAGAGGTTTGTGAGGATCACAACAACATCCTAGATTATGAACTACAAGAACTCTAATTGTGGGTCCAAACAAGATACCTAGGACACCTACCAGAAGACCCCATCTCGAACGGGTGCCCATCCATGAAGGGTACACCCATCAATGCACCCTCAAATGGGAAGATCCCACACGTAATACCCACACATTATGAACTATAGGAACTCTAATTCCTGGTCAAAATAAGATACATAGGATGCCTATCAGAAGGCTCAATCTCAAAAGGGTTCCCATCGAAAAGGGTTCATCCAATCATGTCCCCCCAAATGGGAAGCTTCCACATGTAAGCCTCACACATTCTAAACTATGTGGGTTCTAATTCCTCGCTCGAGGATATGTAGGAAGCCTTCCTTGTAGACCCGATCAAAACATAAAGTCACTTTCCGTCCTCCCTGGATGATGATATACTCTAGAGATCCTTATAAACTACCTAATTCAGCGTCATATCTGTGGCATCAAACACCTGCATGCTCAAAAAAATCTTGCAAACTAAGGGTAGCTTGTGGACACACTCTTCAAGAATGTACCAAGGAATCATGAACATAAAAAGAATTAAATCTATAAGATAGTCCCAGAATAGGAAACAATTCTCTCTTGGAAGGGTGTTGTGATCCTGTCCACTCATCCTCTCAACTAATGGAGTCCTTAAAATTCATTGGCCAAATCATTAGTCAACGACTGTCTACCTTTAGAATGATGGTCCATGAATCATGGATACCATGGCCATTGGGAATTCTTGTCTCCATTAATAAACACATTGGATACCATCTTAAGAAGTTATATTTGAGAAGGACTGATTGCATGAGTGCTTGACACCCACACAATCACCCACTGAGAGTGACACTACACGTAGGGTAAATTCAACCTTCATTAGAGGATAATGAAACTGAATGAGTCGAGATAGAGGAATGAAAAATTTGACCGAAACTCGTCCCTATGGGAAAAGAGATGTGTAGTGAGCTTCATCATTCCATCTCTGAACCTCCTGCAAAATGCGCCACCTTAGAGGAGGAAAAAAATGGTGATTTCGATGTGAATGCATAACCAAAGTTTTTGTTCTACCCCACTCATGCCCCTTCACTCCATAGCAAAAGAAAAGCTAAGGGGGCCAAGATGAGTCGCCAAATATGAATAATTTTAAATGAACTCTACTTTGAAGATGTTTTGTGGTCTGTATTTCATATATATATATTGAAGGTTTTTGAAGAGCGACCTTAAATCCAAATGACATCAAAAAAACCCATGAAGACATGCACTTCAGCAATCCCACAGGCGGTCGGGGCCTCAATGAATAGTAGGACCTGTTCGTCTAACCAGCATTGAAGACGTTGGGTATCCAATATGCTGATCAAAGAGTACCACTGAAATGGTGATCGCACCATGCTAGAGGCTACAAGACAAGCCCTCCAGTATGAAAAGTTCTTCCATCTGCCTCTTCAGCCACTGCTGGTACCCTAGTGCTAGGCTGCCCTGGTGGATGTCTCAAACCATTTTGGGAGCTTGTCCCCGGAACTTGACAATGACTACCTCCCTTACCTCTAGGAGGAAGATGAAGTGAATGTGTAGGACTTTATCTCAACCACACGATGGTCCTATCCATGGGCCCCTACCAGAGAGCATCATTACCAACATCGGATGACTGGGCCTCCTCCCGCCAAGGAGGACCTTTTTCCAAGGGCACCTGTCAAAATCTAGGACACTCGAGCCCCTTGGGTTGCCCTCCAAGGGAAAGGAATATATAATTGGGGACATGGTATAAATCTAGTTCCTGAGGTGCGGCTCCACTGCACTAACGTAACAACAGTCAATGGGCAGACATTGGACTCTACCCTCTCCCTCAAGCCCACCACAGAAATAGGGTGGCACAATATGAGCACATGCTTGTTCCTGCTAGTGCTCGCCGGTCCCACTGTGCATATAGAGCTACTAGCTACAGGAAGATGAAGATATATGATGACTCACAACAATCTCGACATCAAAATAGGGTGGCAACTAGCTATACACAGGCACAAACATTTGCTAACACATTTCAAGCATGCCATTAAAATAAGGCAGTAATAGGTTATACGCATGCACAAACACCTGCTAGCACATTTCAAGCCTACCATCAAAATAGGGTACCAACAGGCTGTATGCAAGCACAAACACCTGCTGACGCATTTCAAGCCTGCCATCAAAATAGGGAAGCAACAGGCTATATGCAAGCACAAACACCTGATGAAGAATTTTCTATACACATGCACAAACACCTACGGACGCATTTCAAACCTGCCATCAAAATTGGGCAGCAACATGCTATACATCGGCACAAGAATCTACTAACACATTTCAATCCTTCCATCAAAATAAGGCAAAAATAGGCTATACGCAGACACAAACACCTGCTGATGCATTTCATGCCTTCCATCAAAATTGGTCAGCAACATTCAATATGTAGGCATAAACACCTACTGATGCATTTCAAGCCCACCATCCAAATAGGGAAGCAACATGTTATACGCCAACATAAGAACCTGCTGACTCATTTCAAGTCTTCCATCAAAATAGGGCAACAACTGGCTATACATAGTCATAAACACCGTCTAACGTATTTCATGCCTTCCATCAAAATAGGGCAGCCATAGGCTATACGCAGGAACAAACACGTGCTAATTCACTTAAAGCTCGCCATTCAAATAAAGAAGCAGCCAAATATCATCAGAGTCAAATTCCTGCAGATCCATACAAATACTATGAGACAAATACACCGACAAGTGAGTGGAAGAAAATCCCCACTCATGAACATAAAGACCACAGGACAAATGTAGTGGCAACCGGAGAATGGAACTGGTGAAATACTCATTCCTATGTCCTGACATAAGAGAACATCCAATATCTACTAGAAAATCAAGGAGGATTGGAGGAGGCACAATATCCAGCTCTGACATCAAAATTGGCCTTCATACCCATTCCAGCCAGAGATGTATCCCAGAACATTCTGAAAATGATGAAAGATTAGATGCTGATTCCAAACCATGTCCTCCAAACATGCCAATAAATCATTGCATCAGAAGAAAAGGTGATAAATTGGGACCATGGCCCGATTTTCTCAAATGTACTGACTCACTCGCAAAATGAGGTAGCCACTATGGAGCAGTTATGCATCCCTGATCTAGTCCAGGAGGGTCGATGGCAATATTCCATTACATAAAAAAAATTGGATTGGAAAAAAATACATGTTCCAACTGGGGGATGTCGGTCCAATGTGGTTACCGCTCTACGGCAGACATATATCCCCGCCAAAGCTCAAGATGCTCGTCGGTTTATCACGATGATGTCATAGGACCTAACAAGATTGGTATCTATATATGAAAACTATTACCAACAGAATATATCCCTAGTTACCCTCAAGAGAGTGACCAAAAAGTACAAGTGCCAAAGGAAACTAGAAAATTAAGATCACATACATGATCCTGCTCTACTAGAATCTGGGGTTCATGACGCCCTCAAACCTATATCCACCAATGCTCAAGACCCTTTCATTCCATTACCAAATTATGGATTTTGCAGTAGCAGTTGAAAAGGTCCTCCCCAAAATGTCGCTACAAGAAGCTCTGAAGGTCCTCCACAGAGCACCCTCAGGGGAATACTCCATGGGTTAAGAATGCTCGATCATGAGATCATATCTTCTGATGCGCTTCGGGGTATCACTCCCCTTTACTTGATGATCATATAGAAAGAAGGTCCTCACCTTTCAGGTATCCGCCCTGATGGTCCTCCTCAGGGTATACACTGCAGGTATGTTTCTCCCTATAGTCAGACATCACATCATGATGGTATCCATCACCATGATGACAGTATTTGCGAAGGCCCTCCACACAATTTTATTTACTCTGAAGGTCCTCCCCATAGTAACACCAAGCAGTGAGAATTTCCTCCCATCATTGTAGTATATCTTGAAGGCCCTCCCTAGGATGTGCACTACATAAATTCTCACTACTGCAAGATATCAAGTCACGATGGCAGTCCTCTCCATGATGACGATAAATGTAAAGGACCTCCCTGTATTGATAGTTACTATGACAGCCCTCCCCACAGTGACATAAAGCTACAAGAATGTCCTCCCCTTATTACAGCCTACCCTGAATGTCTTCCCCAGGGTACATGCCTTCAGGAAAATTCCCACGATCAAGAATCATGTTGTCATGGAAGTCCTCACCATCACATCACCACTTGTGAAGGTCCTCCTCACAACCAAAATACATGCTGACAAGAAGGTCATCCCTTTGTGGGAAAAAATATGAGAAATCCATCCTATGAAAAGGCAGTTGAAAAGGATTCAGACACATCAGGAACTCTGTCTATAATGAGTGATATTTTTTCTCAAACAGAGGAAGGACCGGGGCCAGGCTCATGTTCTAAGACTCCGTCGTGGCATCTAAAAATCGATAAGGCTTCCACCAGCCTGGTTGCTTGGAATGAAATCATCATGAAGCTGTCAAACTGGGCATATCAAGTAGTGGAACCTCCAGAAGAACAACAACATGATATCTTGCTTTCGAGAAGACAACTAGCTTGGGATAATATACCATTGATGTATTTTCCTATGACCACTTCTCACTTTGACATACCAGGAGAATTGTCCGATGAATGCACGCATGACATTCGCCTCAATACATGGACAACTCTTCAAAAGCTGAAAGAACAATTCGTACCCTACAAAGGGTATGTGGACCATGTCAGCATAATGGGGGCGCTTTACCATCTAATCAACGTGGAATCCCTCTCGTCCTCAAGGCAGCCACAATCCGAAAGGAAGAAGAAAATCCTTGAACTAGATTTCCTCCACGCACTACATAAATTGCGTCACCTCATTGGAAATGCCCCGATTGGATTTCAAATTCTAGGTGGGAAGAACATGGAGCTCTACATTTCACCACATGCCCCATCTAGTAGGGACCAATGGAAATAACATCCATCTATGCCATCCCCCATAGGCAAAAATCGAAGGAATCCCATGCTCATGAATGACGATATACTCAAGAAAATATCCCTGAAGTAAGCCTAAAAAACGTCTGGGTCGAAGAGATCCAGCCATCGAAAAACTTCTGAGTCAGGTGACCAGTATAATCCTATAGGCTTAACACCTCAGAGAGGCCAACTAGGAAGCATTTCCATGCCTTCAAAAGACCATAGACTCTACGTATGTCGGATTACATACTCATCTTACACCTTCATGGGAGTACGTGAAATTAAAAGGATGGAAATATCAGCGGCTACCACCATGATACAGGATCAGTCTTGTCCCAAAGGGCTAGGGGAATTTTTAAATCAAAATTCCCCCTTAAGAACAACAAATTCAAGCTGTAACGCAGTGAAAAGAGAATGGGAACAACCCCTATCCTCAAGGATGGGGGACATTTTACCTCAAATCTCGGTATGGTCGACGTCTGTCTTCCACCATTTAATAAGAATGATGGAAAAAGGAGTTATATGTTCCACCCCTTCTTGTGTTTCTCACCCTCTGAGACAAAGGTGCATTACAAGGTCATACCAGGGTTTCTGTCAATTCAATATTCATCAAGAATCTTGAAGAGTACCTTAGAAGTTAAGGAGAAAGTCCAATAAAGGGCACATGAAGCCTTCCTACAATTTGAAGTAGGGTACACCACCCCCAATGCAGTATGACTTAGTGAATGTGGTAAACATTAACCCCACGAATATCACATGAAATGATGAAGGATAAGAAAACATGAAGGAATATGGTTCCCTCCTAGAGGCATCCCACACAAAGCCTGATGGTGCACATACTTGGAACCAGTGGGCGGTCCTAAATCTGGGTGACCTCTCAGTCAACCCAAAATTACCTCCCTCACGAAACTCCAACAAGGAGAAAAATAAATTCAAAGTCGTCTATGAACAACATCCCCCTCCCCATGAAAATGTGTCCCTCACCCTCAAGGAAGGGTTTTCCAAGTAAGAGGATGAAATGAAAGAGTTCATGTGAATTAATGTCGAGCTACGTTGAGGGAGTTATCTGGCCGGATGTGTTCCCTCTGCGGAATGTCAATAGGTGATCCTAGAAAAGGTGCCCATACCATAGAAAATTATTCTAGTGAATGAAGCCAAGCTTGAAAGACCGTTCAAACTGGCCCTGGAATGAAATCAAGAATTCCCCTCACTGGGAAAGCTGCAAGAATATATCTAGGTAAACCCACAAATGATGCCCCTTGTGGGGTATCCACCCCAAATTCCAGTAGCACCGGCACACCCAATCTGGGCCACTACCACACCAGATCAATATCAACCTTGTGAGGTTATGCATCAAGGTATCTTAAACACTATTGAGTAGCTAACAACTCGACTAGAATCCACTGATGGGTGGAGCACTCTAATACATCCAGAGAAAAAACCCTACCCCATGTTGGTGAGTGATGTTCCACCACCAAAAATATTTGGGAACCTGATATTCCCTATATTCAATGTCTTGGGGGACTAGGAACAACATTTGATGCACTATGCCTCTTATTGTGACTCCATGATGGGCACCCAAGAGCCACAAGAAGCCGTAAAACTTAGGTGCTTCGTATGAACCCTGCAGGGTTCAGCTTTCAGATGGTATACTACCATGCTAGCCAATTCAACCAAAGGTTGGGAGGACCTCCGGCTATAACTTCTCTTCAAGTTCAGTTCGATGCTACTGAAAACAATAGTCAATGATCTCATGAACAACATGTAGTGAGAGAATGAGAGAGTCTCAAACTTTACTGCCAGATGGAAATGCCTAACATATTCCCTGTACCGACCACTCCCCCAAGATGAGATGATCACCATGTGAATCGATAACCTTTCGGTTGAATTGAGAACACTACTCATCTGAGTGAAGTACACCAGTGGGTTTAGACAATTCCCTACCATTGCCCAGAAGAAATAATACGCTTTTTAAAGGTCTAAACTTATGTCTGTAGTGGCCCCATTTCCCCTGGGAAAAACAGGAAAAGATGAAGTGGCTTCTTTCGTGTTTAAGCCTCCCCCTAACACCAACTCTAGTTGTAAGGACCCCACCAAACCGTACGAGACCCCCAAGAGGCCAACAGCCACCCCCACCTCGGCAAGATGACCGATGGGTTGATGAAAGAAATCATTTCAAAGTGATGAAATAATATTTATTTTTTTCAATATGACTAGGTATGTGGCTATTTCATAGCCATTATGAATTGCAATCTGCACCGGTTGATAGAGCCAAAGGGAGACGAAGAAGTGGGTCTCGACAGCCATCCAAGTTATTTTATGTACCAATGGATTCTAGGACACACCATCTAGAAATTATTTTTTTCAAGGATCTCCTGCAATAGATGGTGGATTCTCGACTAGTCAAGTTGGGCCCACCGACAACACAAGTTGTGTATGTTTCCACCTCATCCTCAAGAGAGGATGAGGGGTGGAAAACAATCACCAGCAAGAAGGAGCGAAGTTTTGACAACTGGATGACCTGGAAGACTGTCAACCGGGTCCACAACATCCCCCAAGCATTATTGAAGCATCCTACTATTCCCCCAAAAGCTCCTAATACAGCACAACCATCCTCCTCGGCCCAACTATCCTTTAAAGGCCATAAGGGAAAAAATCAAGATCAAGAATATGATTTGACACCAAAGAAGAAGTTAGTATTCACACTTTCAGCCTTCATGCTAGTAGAATTGGTTCAACGAGATCCGCCCCGTCAACTGCTTCAATAAGAAATGCCCTGCCAAAAGGCACCATCAAAAGGAGAAAATCTGACATGAACAGTATCAAATCAAGAACTAAACTCCAGCACCATTAATTTCATTCATTTGATGAGAATATTCTCTGATAAATACTATGGCCACAAACCAAAATTTCCCACGACCAATTCAAGAGCTGGAGGATGAGGCCACAGATGCTAGAGGTTTCCCAAAAGGCATGATCATGGTAGGAGTCAAATTCGGGGACATGCCACAAGCCAAACCATTAACTTCATGAGAAATCTTAGAATCACCCTAAAAAAGACACAAAATGAACTAGAATGATCCTTCGCACCTACTAGAGGTAACCCATGCCCAATAAACATGGGTTATCTATCAGGGGAAGAACATGTACCAAACTATCCAAGGTATACAAGCAGACCAGTTTGGCTGAACATGGAAAGGATTGGAGCACCTCCAAATCCTATTACATAGGCCAAACCATCTACTTCTGAAGCTCAATCCCCTAATGTGTCTGTAAAAAAGAAACCTCGATTCGGGATGTAGTAACCATTAAATTAGGGGTATGAAATTTTAAAGGAGCTGGATTCAGTACCACTAAATCTGTCCATCCTAGAAGTGTTGAGTTTGTCCATAGATCTTAGGGAGGCACTCATCAATGCCTTACTAAGTCCTCAAGATTTTGAGACAGAAATAGTATTGGTTGATGTATACTGAATGGAGACATGTCCCGAAGAATGTCATGTCGTCATCTCCTTCACAAATATGAATGAAGACGTTGTCATGCAAGGGAACATAAAACCCATAAATGTTCAGACAAGATAAGTGGAATTGATGTTCGGAGGATCTTCATTGACAACGAATCTAGAGTTAACCTCCTCCTGATAATATTGTTTCGTTGACTAGGGTATAATGAAGAAATCCTGACACCCTACACCACAAATCTATTGGGATATGAAAAAAGTGATAAGAAACCATTATAAAGTATCAAGCTTAAAACATGGCTCAGAGATCTCATATCATATTCCAAGATCCTGGTGGTGCAGCAAAGTGATAACTTCAATGTTTTGTTAGGGAGGCCTTGGCTGCATCAACATACTGCAATTTCAACCTCATACCATTAGTGCATCAATTATTGAAGTAATGGGAAGAGCGGGACATTGCATGCCGATAAATCCCTATTTGAGTTCTGTGAGTCACATTACATCAATGTAGGGTTCCATGAGTTAGAATAAAAACATCTTTCAGCCAATGACATTGATTGGATCAATGCCCCGAATTGATTGGAGATGGCTCCCTCTAACCACTTCCAGTTTCTTGGGGAGGAGTATGTACTACCAATAAACAATGTGGAATGCGTATGTACAATTCAAGATATAGACTCAGTTGTCTTCATGGTCTCTTCTTTGACAACAATGTCCAAAGACAAAAAAGAGAGGGTTGACTCCCATGTTGTCAAAAAAAGACCTATCAAAGATGCTCCTGGCCCATCCTTGGGACATAAAACTACCCTTGCCTCACACAATACTGAAAAGGACGATTTACCTTCAAATAATGGATATTTTATCTCAAAGACCATTTCTCCATAAGGAGGGGTTAATGATGAAGATGATGAAGGAAAATATGATGAACTCATCAAAGATTCCCTCCTACATTTGAAGATGGTGTTTCCACAACCATCGTTGAATTTAAGGAATAAATCTTGGCATATAAAATGACATGAAGCTCACTTTATTCAGTGTGGCCATTCCTGTTGGGGAACAGAAGGAATATACCTCCTTTTTAAAGAATAATCGAGATGTTTTTTCTTGGAATTACATGGAGATTCTAGGCCTCGATCCTCAAGTCACCACCCATCATATAGGCTTACCAAAAGATCACTAGGTCTATAAAAAGGTAGCAAGAAGGACCTACCTGATGCTTGCTAATAAGATATTGGCTGAATAAGACAACTTCATACGAGAGGTCCAATATACGATCGGGCTGGAAAAAATATTCCTTGTCAAAAAAACTAAACAGATTAGAATCTGTATTGACTTTAGGGACCTTAATCGGCATTGCCCAAAAGATGAATTATCAGTCCTGATAATAGAGTTGTTGGTCAATGAAACAGTTGGGTACGAAGCACTTTCCTTCATGGACATTTATTCTAGATTTAATAAAATTTGGATGGGCTGAGGAGGTGATAATGATACCACATTTAGGGGATCTCAGGGGGTGTTCTGTTATAAAGTGATGACCTTTGGTCTAAATTATTTCAGTGCTACATATCATTGTGTCATGCATCGCATCTTCAAGCCATTTTCTGAAATACTCACCGAGTGTTATGTTGATGACCTGGTGGTTAAGTCATGGTAACGTTCGAACCACCTAGACGACCTTGAAACTATCTTCATAAAATTTAGACAACATAGTTTAAAGATGAATCCCCTGAAATGTGCCTTTGGCATTACCTCGGGAAAATTCATAGGCTTTATCATACACCACTGTGGCATCAAAGTCGACCTCGAGAAAAGGAAAGCCATTCTTGGCATGTCCCCACCTCGCAACCTCACCGAGTTGTGAGGTCTACAGGGGAACCTCGCCTACATTTGATGCTTCATTTCCAGCCTAGTGGGTAATTGTTTACCTTTCACCAAGATCACGGATAAAGGAGTTACGTATGAATTGGATTACAATTGTCAAAAAGAATTTGACAAACTCAAAAGATATCTCTTAATCCAAACAGTGATCATGCCGCTAGTCAAGGGGAGACCTCTAATTTTATATGTAACTACCCTTGAATGGTCATTAGGAACCTTCCTCACATAGAAAAATGATTCTGGTAGCGAGTATAGTCTCTGTTATCTCAGTCGAACAATGATCAATGCCAAAACTCGGTATTCAAATATTGAAACAAAATGCCATGCCCTAATCTATGCAATTCAAGATCTAAGGAATTACCTGTAGCACCATGAAGTCTACCTGGTATCCCACTGTAACATGCTCAAGTATATCCTCAATAGTCCCATGTTATAATAGAGCCTATCATTATGGGAGGTCATCACTCAACTGTTTGACATACGGTACATGCCCCAAAAGGCCATCAAAGGCTAGGCATTTGTAGACTTCTGGGATGAGCACCCCTTAAACTAAACAGTACTATTGCATGCCAACCTTCTATATGAAGAAGTGTTTTCTGTCTAGGAGAATCCCCAGATGTGTGAAATGTACATCAATGGTGCTTCCCGAAGCCCGACAGGGAAAATGATGGAGGGTCCCAAGATCAATAGTGGGGATGGGAGTCGTACTCGTATCTCATGAAAATACCACCTTTCCTTACTCTATCCTGAATTAAAAATGGTGTATGAACAATGAAGATGAATATCAGGCCCCCATTACAGGCCTAGAATTGGCACTCCAAGTGCGAGCCAAACACCTAAAAATAAAGGGTGATTCGGTGCTAGTCATCAAATAGGTAAAAAGTGAATATGAAATCAACAATGAAGTATTGGATAATATGATGAACCATGTTCGAGCACTGATGGAAGAATTCCCATCAAAACCAACATTGAATCATGTCCCACAAATGCATAATTTTCAATATGATGCCTTAGAAAATGCAGCCACAGCCTTAGCCTATCCCGACCAAAATGAAACAGTCATTAGTATTGCTCACCATCGGATGGTCTTGCAACTCATCTAGAAAAATATGGATTAAATTGATTAAATTATCCTATTTATTGAGCCTTGTGGTTATACCACTGGTTGGATGACGCCCATTACAAGTTCCTTTTGGAACGAGGAACTCCCACCAGTTATGGCTGAAAGGGAGGAAGCTCGAAGATAGGCAGTCAATGTTACCCTGTAAAATGGGATAAACCATGAAAATGTTCTCTAGAAATGAGTCCTTGATAGAGTCCTTCTAAGGTGAATTTATGGAGAAGAGACTACTGCCATCATGGAAGAAGTGAACGCTTGATCTTGTGGAGCACACCAGTAAACAACCAAGCTCTCTCACTAAAACTTGAGGCTTGGGTATTTCTTGCCCACCATGATACAGGATTTCGCCTTTTTCACTAAGATTAGTCATTATTTCCATGTTCATGATAATTTCATACACCACCCACCGAAGTTACTTCACACGACTATGTACACTTGGCCATTCGTTGCCTAGGGGATGGATGTTGTGGGACCATATCCTCTCGCTACTGCCAAACAATTCATGTTCATACTCATAGTAACCAACTTCTGTTCTAAATGGGCCAAAGCCATACCCCTTAAGGAACTCGGGAAAAAATCAATGTCATCTTCATGATGGCCAACATAATCACAAGATTCGGTGTCCCTCAAATAATATTGATAGACAATGGAACCAACTTCTACTCTGTTGAGATAGAGATGTTGTACCAAGTGTATGGAATCAAAGCCAACCGGTCGTCCTGCTATCACGCAGTAGCCAAGGGGTAGATAGAGGCTTTCAACAAGACTCTATCCAACATAATTAAAATGACAGTCGATAAGGATAAGAAACCATGGCCAGATAAGCTTCTTAATTATTGGTTGGATTACCAGACCACAACCCGCACTTCCACCCAGGCAACCATGTACTCACTAATATACTGGGATGATGCAGTGTTGCCTATCGAAATCCAAGTTCGATCACTTCATGTGGCCATTTTTGATCTGTTTTCCATGGATGATAAATCACAAAAACAATTTGATGAATTAGAGAAATTAGAGGAAAAAAGGTGGCACACTCTGCACCATTTGTAAATCTACAAAAATCAGATTGCATGAGCCTTCAAAAAAAGGTTCACCTTCGATCTTTCCTCAGAGTAGAAATGGTGTTAGCCTTTATAACCCTGATGATACTAGGTAAGAATCCCCAAAATCTTGAACTGAAGTGGGAAGGACCATATGTCATACATAAGGTCTATTCCAATGAAGCATACTCCCTGATATCAATGGACGTTCAGCTCATCACGACTCCAACAAATGTGATGTTCTTGAATAAATACATCGCATAATAACACCCCTATGTATTGGTATGAATTATTTGACCCTAAACTATGAGTCATGAACCCCCAATGTTAATGTCCAAGATCAATGAACATAAACTATTTAGTCATCATCCTTTTTTAGGAATTTAAACTGTAAGGAACACATCCCTGAAACACAACAATAAACTGTGAATCACATCCTCTCCGTTGGACGTTAAACTATGTATCATAAAATGTCCTAATTTCATTACAATAAACATCATGATCTCTCATAGAACTACGCACAACATGATTCTTGCCCTCACAGGATATGTAGTGACACCTCAATCTTCATTCCTAGCCCGGCCCCCATTAAAAAAAATGCCTCAATCACAGCCACTATTTACCCCCATTCGTAGAGGAAACTCTTATGAGTCCTTGTTTCTCACATCGAGTACAACTCCCGTGAGCTTAGGATGGGTGATAGATATTCTATTAAGAAGTTCAACTATGGGGTAACATGATAGACCTGGGAATCATGATGGGTAAAATGAATGTTCCCCTACCCTTTGGTCAAATCCAAATCGGTATGGGGGTACACATTGAAATATGTGCAGCTTGATTCCTTCCCTCTCAGGATAAATAGTGATGCCCCGATATTCAATCCTAATCCAGCCCCACCATGAAAGAAAATGAAAATGACCCCCATCATATTCTCTGTCGCATTACACTTTTGAAGGAGAATCTATAGCCACTCCTTATTCCACGCATCGAGTAAAACTCATATGATCTTAGGTTGAGTGACAGGGATTCTCTTGATTAAATAAACCTTAGGGGAATATGGTAGGCCAAGAACCCATATCAATTGAAACCAAAATTCCCTCAAATGTCCCTAACACATTGAGAAAACGTTTGTAGGGAACATCCAGAACTACATGTGGATTGATTCCTGCCCTCGTAGGATATGTAGCGATGCTCAGATTCAACATCCTATCCCAGCCACTAGAAAAATTCCCCTTTCTCCCATGTGTAGGTCATACTTGTACGAGGAGTCCATGAAAGGTCATATTTCATGAAAATGGGACTGAAAAATTCTTCAAGAGTTTTGTGTGGCCCAGTACTCAGTATTATTAAATTCCACACATGCCTCTCAATCATGAGAAGTCAAAAGATCCTGCTTCCCACTATAGATATGGGTAAGACCTATGTGTAAGATCAAAGTAGGTCATAGTTAATCATGGTCTGGGTATTCTCACACTCCCAGGCACACAGTTCCCGTTTTTGAAACTCTATACCTCGAGAAAACATGGGTCCTTATAATCATTCAGGGCCATCTGGGGTGGAAGGCTAGTGTCTTGTGGACACCTTTTTTGACTATGCATATCATGCCCTGGTGTCTCTACATATGTCATCCACAAAATGGCCATCAATCAAAGGAAAATTCTTCCTCCGGAGAGTTAACTCTTATCACAGTACGCCAAATGGATTTCACAGCCCATGTCATTCCTCCTGATTCGAGTTTCCCCCAGGACTATGAATTACACATTCTATCATCATTCATATCTAAGGAACACCATGATTGTGATTAATCTAAAACTTTTGAAGACCTTTATGACATGAAAATCATCCTCACCGCATTATGTTAATCTACAAAGCAATGGATTTAGCCAAAAAATGCACATAATTTTGAATTCACTACTCTTAGACGGTGACATGGAACCCATGTAATCCCTTGTTTCTAACACCGAGCATAGATCACATGATCTTAAGGATCTTAGCGATAGATCCACCCAGACATTAAGGCAAAATGAACCAGGGATTTGGTCTTAACAGCACGACCCTAAATGGAATGTCACGGTTCCCTCCCCTTAGAGGAACCCCACGTCCTGACCATGTGACATTAAATGACCGGGTATCCCAACGATAGAATGAATACCTCACCCTGTGTACAAGTCAGATCTACGTAAGGGACACTATTCCATTAGTAAATTCCAGACCAAATGTCCCCAATATGTCCGGATACACTCATTCTGTATTCCAACCTCCCTACTTTGAGTGACCTCGAATCCCCATAACCAACCAAGGCCATCTTGGATAGAAGGCACATGTCATGCTGAAACCTTTTCTTGACTATGTATATCATGTCCTAGAGGCTATGCATATTTTTCCCACAAAAATGGTCATCAGTCTAAGGGAAAGTTTTCTCTAGGAGAGTCCTATTTTACCTCAGTAATCCCAATGGCTTCCAAGAACCATTCCATCCTTAATGATTCACAGGCCCTCAAAGTCAAGTTTTACATCCTCCTCCTTTCACACATCCTGGATATATCAGAGCATATGATCCTGGTTCATCTCTAGTCTCTTTTGAGGTTTCTAAAAGATATCCCATCTGTATGTTCGAAGTTGATCCACATGAAAAGGAAGAGTTCCCCCACTCATTTTTAGGTTTCCTTGAATAAGTTCATCTAAAAAGAATAATTTTGTGATTAGGGGCACGTATGGTCGAAGGACACACAACATATTTAGAGTGTTCCCAATCTCTATAATCCTCAAAGGCCATCAGAGATGGAAAACCAGTATCCTGTGGAATCCTTTTCATGACTGTTCATATCATGCCCTGGTGGCTCTACATTGGTCGCCCACAGAAACTTCAGTCAATCAATGGAAAATCCATCCCCAAGAGAGTCATTTCTAGCCTCCGTACTGTAACGTCTCTGTTTCGGAAGCCAACCAGAGGCACCCCGTACCCGGTTGGTCACATGGCCTCATGCGCATTTCCCCAAATGCCAGAGGCTGCCGACTAGCAGCGAGGGACGTGGGTGTGATAGTGGGGAAACTATGCCCTCCTTGGTAGAGTAAACAGCGGAAGTGAAAATAAATAACAACAATATCAGAAGTAGAAGACATGAATACAAGAGTAAATGATAAATAGCGGAAGAATAACAAATAAAAAAATAGAGCAGAAAATTATGAAATGATGCATGATACATATATGTCTAGGAAAACATCCAAACAAGTCACAATGCTGAAATACAGTACTAATCCAATGTAAAAAAAAGAAAAACAGATGAGCAACTCTTCAGCATCGCAAGCCTCGGCTCGGTCCCATGCTCTCCAGCTCCAGTAAAATCAAGAACCAGAAGTAGAAGGGCGCTTTCCCTTATCTATACCAGCAACAACATAATGTGTTTGGGCCCAAAGGCAAGACCCAAACAGGGTGTGAGACAAAGTACCAATAGGCAACCACCCAAAGATCTATGCCTAACAGTTAGTGAATATATGGCAGGTAAAGTACAGTAAGCAGTAAACATCAAGCAGTAACCAGGATAGTACACGGCAGTAACAATCCATAGTTTCCAGCATATATTCTACAACAAGAAACAACCACTCATGCAAGAAAAACAAAAAGGTAACCACTGGGTAGTTCTCACAGCCTAACCCATAAGGTTCAACCTACAAGTACTAGCAACCCTCTAAGAAGCACACACAGTATCGCCCCTCTGGTTCAGCAAAAGAATTACTAGAATCTCTATGGAAGCACTCACCATCAATTCCCCCTATAGTCTCGAATCGTACTAAAGGCTCTCTGGGGAAGCACTCAACGTCAATTCCCCCTATGGCCCACGTCAAGGAACTACAGACTCTTTGAGGAAGCACTCAATGTCAATTCCCCCTGTGCTCTCGCTTCGTAAAATTAAGGACACTCTGGAGAAGCCCTTCCATCCATTCTCCCTATGGTCCACTACACTAGGTTCTCACAACCCTGTGTATAACAAACATGCATAGCGGATGTATCGGCCCAAGTAAACCTCAAGAACTACTTGGCTATAATTATAAGGCACAACAGCATAATAGTACAACAGTTCCACTACCCTACAACTAGGCATGGCAACTGGAAAAAGCCTAATAAGAAAAACATGCAAGGAAAAGCACAAGAACACAGAATAAATCATCCAAATTTACAAGCAATGATCTCTACTCAAGCAATCAAGAAAATAAGACTAACAACAGGGAAAAAACTAGAAACCCACAATTCCTTGTTCAAGGGAATTGGTGGAATTTTCACGAAATATTCACAGACTTCCTATGGAAAGGAAGAAACCTCCTACCTTGGTGCAAGGAGATTGATATATGTGGACCATGATGATTGATTCCCCTTATAACATCGAAGATAGGAGAAAACACCAAAAACGATCAACCCACGATAACTTGGAAACAAGGAGGAAAATGGAACAAGGTTAAAGTAGAAGAGAGAACTCATTGCTGTGATTCCAATGAAATCAATGGTGATCGATTCGGAGAACGAATGGAGGAACGGAAGCTCATCGAAGATGCACAGATTCTCGATGCTCTCGGACGAAGAAGCTGGAGAAGAAGATCTTTTCGTCGATTAGGCGCGACCCCGGTCTGTTTAATGAAAAAAAAAGAAATTAAACAGCGTGTACTTTTAGGTTACACGGCGTGTACTGGGTTTTTCCATACTCCACTTTAAGCGGCCTCTACATCACCCATACACCCCGTGTGTGTGGCCCGGGCACGGCCAGCACATGGCTTTGAGCTAGAAAAGAGTACACGGCATGTACTATGAAAGTACACGGCGTGTACTTCAAAAATTTCCAGAAGCCCCATTTTTCTCAAAAACTCCCGAAAAAGGAAAGACATACATGAAACGAAGATCCACGTTCTTAAAAACTTCCCCCCTTAAAGAAATTTTTCCCTGAATTTCCCTAGCGAGACGTGGAACAAGAAATCCCGAACAGCTCCGGCCACTGTGATCGTACATCGGCCTCCCTTTCCCAGGTCTCCTCCTGTACTCACCCGTGCTGCCATAACACCCGTACTAGAGGAACAGACCGCCCACGAAGAACCTTCGTACTACGATCGACAATATGGATAGGATGCTTCTCCAACGATGCATCCGCTTCGATCTCAACTTCCTCAGGCTGAAAGACATCAGATGAGTCTGAAATGTAACGTCGGAGCTGAGAGATTTGGAAGACGTCATGCATAGCCCGGTACCTCTGAGGTAGTTGTAACTTATAGGCAACCTCCCCAACTCTCTCCAATACCTCAAATGGCCCGACATACCGCGGTGAAAACTTACCCTATCTCTGAATCCTCTTGTGTCCCAACCTCGTTGCGACACGAAGGAAAACATGATCCCTGACCTCGAACTCCAGAGGTCGTCTCCACTAATCAGCATAAAACTTCAATCAAGATTGTTCTATAGCCATCCTCTTCTGAATCAACTCTATATGCTTTGAGGTCTCCTGAACAAGACAATGTTCCAGCAAAGCTACATCTCCTGCCTCCAGCCAGCATAAGGGTGATCGGCATGGCCTACCGTATAGAGCCTCGTAAGGCGTCATCTGAATGGTCGCTTGAAAACTAATGTTGTAGGCGAACTCCACCAGAGGAATATGCTTCTCCCAAGAACCACCAAAGTCTAGAATGCAAGCTCGGAGTATATCCTCAAGAACCTAGACCGTAAGCTCAGACTGGCCATCTGTCTGGGGATGGTATGATGTACTCAAGAGTACCTGCGTACCCAAAGCCTTCTGAAGCCCCTGTCAGAACCGTGAAGTAAAGCACGCATCTCTTTCTGAAACAATGGAGTGTGGAACTCCATGCAGAAGTACAATCTCTCAGATGTACAGTCGTCCCAGATCATCAACACTGAAGGTCTCCTTGATTGGTAAGAAGTGAGCAACCTTCGTAAGCCTGTCGATGACAACCCAAATAGCATCGTCCCCTCGAGGAGACCTCAGAAATACAGTCATGATGTCCATCGCAACATTGTTTCACTTCCACTCCGGAATGGGTAACTGCTGTAAAAGGCATGTTGTTCGCTGATGCTCTGCCTTCATCTGCTGACAAGTAGAACACCACATGACGAAACCAGCAACATCCCTCTTCATATCTGGCCACCAGTACTGGTGATGAAGATCATGATACATCTTGGTGACGCCAGGATGAATTGCCCAAACTGAGGAATGAAAATCCTGCATCAGCTCCTCGTGTATGTCTACTGGCACCCATACACGTCCCTAGAAACGCAAGATCTAATCCTCTCCCACTGTCCATCCTGTAAGAGGGTCCTCTCCGGACACACTCTCCTGTATGACTAAGCCTTCTGAATTTGATAGTTTCCTCATTCATACCTGATCGAGTAGTGTAGAGGTAACAGCTATAGAAGATAGAAAAGTATGTCCCTGTCTGTCGTGAAACTCTAGATGCATCTCAGAGAACAGAGCCATAAGTTTCCAGTCACTACTAGCCTCTTAATCTGCCTAAATCTATGTTCTCCTACACAAAACATCTGCCACTATGTTTCCCTTTCCTGGTGTATCGGCAAGCTCGAAATCAAAAGACATGAGATACTCAACCCACCTGTGCTGTCTCAGATTCAGATCACGCAGAGTGAAGATGTACTTGAGAATCTTGTGGTCTGTTAAAACAACAAAGTTCTCTCCCATAAGTTAATGTCTCCAACATCGTAGGGCACGAACAATAGCTGCCAAGTCCAGATTGTGCATCGGGTAGTTCCTCTAATGTGGCCTCAATTGCCGAGACCCGTACGCAATGGCTCCATCTCCCTGCATAAGCACAACACAAAGTCCGATACCTGAAGCATCACAATAAACAATGTAGATATTACCTGGATCTGGGAAGACTAGTATCGGTGTTGATGTCATGCTTCCCTTCAGCTCCTGAAAGGTTGCCTCACAAGAATCTGGCCATAAGAACTTCACCCCCTTCTTGGTAAGACCTGCTGCTAGGCATGAAAAGTCTTGAATGAATCGTCTGTAGTATCCATACAGCCCTAGGAAACTTCGTACCTCAAAAATATTCTTTGTCTTCTCCTAGGAAACGACAGCTCTCACTTTCTCTGAGTCCATAGATACTCCTGCCTCGAAGATGACGTGACCCAATAAGTGAATCTAATCCATCCAAAAGTGGCACTTCGAGAGTTTAGCATATAGCTTATGCTCTCTCAGTGTACTCAGAATGATCTCAAGATGGGTGGCACGGTCGTGTCAAGTGTGAGAGTACACCAAGATATCATCCACGAAGACCACGACAAAAGAGTCCAAGTAAGGATAGAACACTTAGTTCATTAGAGCCATGAAAACTCTTGGCACATTCGGGAGACCAAATGGCATAACCATATACTCGTTGAGACCATACCTGCTCTTGAAGGCTATCAGAGGTATATCTGAGGTCTAACGTGAAACTGATGATAACCGAAACTCAAATCGATCTTCAAGAACACCCGGTCTCCTCGAAGCTGATAAAAAATGTCATCAATCCTAGGTAAGGGATACCAGTTCTTGATCGTAAACTGGTTCAGCTTCTGATAATCCACACAGAGCCTAAGGGTACCGTCTACCTTCTATGCAAATAGGACACACGAACCCTAAAGAGAAGTACTGGGTCGGATGAAACCCTTTTCTTGAAACTCCTCCAACTGCTTCTTGAGCTCCTGCAACTCAATTGTATCCATCCTATAAGGAGGAATGGACACCGGTGTGGCTCCTAGCACGAGCACAATAGAGAATTCAACCTCACACTCTGGAGGGAAACCTGAAAATTTCTCTGGAAAGACATCCCTGAAGCGATCCACCACTAGAGAAAAGTCCAACTGTGAAGTCCCTGGTCATCCAGATAAAGACTATGAATATGTGTCGTCACCATTCCTAGCCCATGATGCTCGAGTCCTGCTCGACTCGTCTTAACATCCCATTCGCCTCTATGAAGAAACGATTCACCCTCTCGTGAGATGAAACTCACCCTGTGGCGATAACAGTCGACGACTGCCAGAAAGGGAACCAAACAGTCCATCCTGAGAATGAAATCATAGCCTATCATCTCTAGGACATAGAGATCCCATAGGAAATGATACCCTGCAACCTCGAGAGGGCACTCTTTACACTGACTTACACTAGATGTTCTCGTCCCCAAAGGTGTGTCTAGTGTCAACGAGTCTGCAAAAGAGAAGATACAGATCATATGCCTTTCCACGATAGCAACAGAGATAAATCTATGTGTAGCATCATTATTGAGAAGTGATAAAGATAAAATTGAGGCTACTAAAATCGTACCTCGAACGGTGGAAGGCATGGGATCCTTCTCCTGATAGGTCTGCTCCACCGCAAAAGTTTGGCATGTCCTGTGGCCCTTTAACCCTGCCTGACCACTCTTATATGATCCTCCCTGCTGGCGCTAAGGGACTGGTGACTGACTGCCACAGCCTCGACCTCCACCTAGACCCGAATGGTCAGAAGAACTCCAGTTCTCTGACTGGTGAGAAACTGGTGGTGCTTCTCCTGAACGGGGAGTCATGGAAGAACCCCTATCACCAGCTACGGGTGAGAAAACCTGGCAGAAACACTGAAGTTGACCCAACTTGCTGCAAGATCAGCACTCCACTGGATCTGTCTGGCACTGCGGCCTCGTGTTCCCTGCCCTTCCACACTGGTAGCATACCACCTGGCTACCTGAAGTTGTATCTCGCCTCCTCGGATCACCGCGTGTAGGCTCCCTACGGTGCCTCCTACTGTCAACTGGAGGAACACTAGCTCTGGAAGCCGAACCGCCCTGGTTCGCAGCTCCGGAGTCTCTCATATTGTGCTCCACAATCAGTGCCTGGCTGATGATGGAAGTGATAGAAGTCAACTGGAAGATATTCACCGACGAGCGGATCTCCCACCTGAGTCCATCCTCAAACTTCCTTTCTAAGAACACCCCACTTCCATCCCAGAGGGGTGTGAAACACTGGAACTCAGTGAAACGAGATGAATACTCCATTACAGAAAGAGTAACCTTCTCTAGACTCATTAACTCCCGGTCTCGATCGGCCCTCAGGGTCTCCAGGTAGAAGTATTCGTAGAACACGCGCTGGATCTCCTCCCAATCAATAACCTGCTGATGAACCGCCTGTGAGATCATGTCCCACCACCTCTTGGCGGAGTCTCAGAGCATGTAGGTAGTGAAGTTGACTTTCCTCTCTGGAGGTGTCTCTAGATACTCAAAGATAGTCAACATGGCTTCCATCCATGACTCTGCAGCCTGTGGTCCTCCTTCACCTGAGAAAGTAGGAGGATGTTGTTGCTGTAACACCCACGTCAAGTCTTCCACAATCGTGTCAGGAGGTGGTGCTCCCTGAAAGGTCTGCATCATCCTCGTAAAGCCTTCCTGGAACTATGCATCCTCTCCTGCAACTGGTATGACATCCGGTGCCAAGGCTGGACCGACCAGAGGATCGGCAGGAAGTCCATGATCAGCCATTTCTAGAATCTGATCACATCCTGACAACTGACATACAACCGAAGGACGTCTCGGAGGCATATCTCTGAAAGAAAAAAAATCATACCCTAGATTATAAAAAAAGGATAGAGAACAAAGGAGTAAAAAATGGAAACAAGAGAAGGAAACACTCAAGATTGCACAACAATACTACACGGCGTGTATAAATGCTACATGGTGTGTACTTAACTCCACTCCCCTTCCTGTGTCTCCTTGCACGGCTAACCCACACGGTCTTCTTAAACTGAGACTACAAGGCGTGTTCCCTGTAGACACGACATGTATTAGAAAATGTTTCAACGACCCATGTTGTTAGTTATAAGGCCGGCTACACGACTGAGACTAAACGGCATGTTCCAAACAAACACGGTGTGTACTTGAAGATGTTCCCAACCCGAGTTATTGGCGACACGGCCAAGTACACGGCTGGCCCTTACACGGCGTGTTCCGAACAAACACGGTGTTCATAGGATGAGATAACACCATCGTGTGTTGTTCATGACACGGCCGGGTACTGAGGACAAGGATATATGGCATGTGCATAAAAAACATGGTGTGTATGACATGAGCTTCCCCGACCCATGTTGTTAGTTACACGGTCGGGTACACGCTCACTTCTACACGGCATGTACCTACCGTACACGACGTGTTTCTTGAGGTTTTTCACAACCCATGTTTCTGCTCACACAGTCAGTGACATGGTTTAAAACTACGCGGTGTGTATATATAAAGTACACGCCATGTATTCTGTGTTTTTTCCCAGTAGTAGCTCTGAATCTGCCCCGAAGCCCAAAAAACACTGAAAAACGAGAAAGAAGGTGCCAAATTCGGATCCATGAGGGCCCATACTCCCCACGAATCAAAGCTTGGCATCCAATTAAGAAAATTACAATACAAAAAGTCATCTAACAAATAGAAGAGGTTCTAACAAAGCATCTATCACAACAACATGCATAATCTACACAAATTATATCACAACAACATGCAATTTCTAATGCACCCTAGATGGCATGGCAAGAATGCATGGCATGTGATTTCTAACGATTTACTACATGATGCATGAGATGGAATAAACTCATCTCATCAGGTTGCGATAGAAATAGAACCAGAATATCAATAACAATAACAACACAAGGCATGGGGATCACTCTTGGTGAAATCATATCAACCGTAAAATCTCAAAATCAGAAAATTGTAATAACGAGGTATTATGGCTTTTCCCTGCACCTGGGTTAGCTACTCCCAAGCACAGCTTAATACCAAGTACTGAATCCATCCTATCCCTGGATAAGGCTCCAAAAAGTAAAACAAGAGAAAAGAACCCCTCTGATACCACTTTGTAATGTCCCGGTTCCGGAAGCCACCAAGAGGCGCCCCGTACCTGGTTGGTCACATGGCCTCAAGCGCATTTCCCCAAACACCAGAGGATGCCGACTAGTAGTGAGGGTCTTGGGTGTGATAGTGGGGAAATTATTCCCTCTTTGGCAAAGTACATAGTGAAAGAGAAAATAAATAACAACAATATCAGAAGTAGAATACATGCATACAAGAGTAAACGGTAAACAATGGAAGACTAACAAATAAACAACTGGATCAGAAATATATGAAATGATGAATGATACATATATGTCTAGGAGAACAGCCAAACAAGTCACAATGCTGAAATATAGTACTAAGACAATGTAAAAAAGAAAAATAGATGAGCAACTCCTCAGTATCACAGGCCTCGGCTCCGTCCCATGCTCTCCAGCTCCAGCGCAATCAAGAACTAGAAGTATAAGGGTGCTTGCCCTTATCTATACCTGAAACAAAATAATCTGTTTGGGCCCAAAAGCATGACCCAAACAGGGAGTCAAACAAAGTCCATATAGGCAACCATCCAAAAATCTATGCCTAACAGTCAGTGAATATATGGCAGGTAAAGTACAGTAAGTAGTAAACAACAAGTAGTAACCAGGATAATACACGGCAGTAATAATCCACAGTTTCTAGCATATAATCTGCAACAAGAAACAACCACTCAAGCAAGAAAAACAAAAAGGTAACCACATGGTAGTTCTCACAGCCTAACCCCTAATGTTCAACCTACAAGTACTAGCAACCCTCTGGGAAGCACACACAGTCTCGCCCCTCTGGTTCAGCTAAAAAACTAATAGACTCTCTAGAGAAGCACTCACCGTCAATTCCCCCTATAGTCTCGTATTGAACTAAAGGCTATCTGGGGAAGCACTCAACGTCAATTCCTCCTATGTCCCATGTCGAGGAACTACAAACTCTCTGAGGAAGCACTCAACATCAGTTCTCCCTGTGGTCTCGCTTCGTAAAATTAAGGACAATCTAGAGAAGCCCTTCCGTCCATTATCCCTATGGTCCACTACACTAGGTTCTCACAACCCTATGTATAACAAACATGCATAGCATGTGTATCTACCAGAGTAAACCTCAAGAACTACATGGCTATCATTCTATGGCACAACAGCATAATAGTACAACAGTTCCACTACCCTACAACTAGGCATGGCAACTGGAAAAAAGCCTAATAACCAAAACATGCATGGAGAAGCACAAGACCACTGTATAAATTATCAAAATTTACAACCAATGTTCTCTACTCATAGAATCAAGCAAAGAAGAAAAACAATTAGGGAAAACCAGGAAACCCACAATTCCCCGTTCAAGGGAATTGGTGGAATTTGCATGAAATACTCACAGACTTCCTGAAGAAAGGCACAAACCACCTACCTTGGTGCTATGAGATTGATATAGGTGAACCATGATGATTGATTCCCCTTAGAACGTCGAATATTTGATAAAACGTCAAAAACGTTCGACCCATGATAAATTGGAAACGAGGAGGAAACATGGAACAAGGCTAAAGCAGAAGAGAGAACTAACCACTATGATTCCAACGCAATCAATGATGATCGATTCGGAGAACGGATGGAGGAACGGAAGCTCGTCGAAGATCCGTGGATTCCCGGCACACTCGGATGAAGAAGCTGGAGGAGAAGA
Organism: Viscum album; assembly: GCA_963277665.1. Lineage (NCBI taxonomy): Eukaryota > Viridiplantae > Streptophyta > Magnoliopsida > Santalales > Viscaceae > Viscum > Viscum album. Next base: position 698,196,685 of record OY728130.1, on the reverse strand, counting down.
TATTTTCATCGATTAAGCATGACCCCAGTCCGTTTCATGAAAAAAAAGTACATGGTGTGTACTTTTAGAGTACACGGTGTGTACTAGGTTTTTCCATACTCCAGTTTAAGCGGCCTCCATGTCACCCCTACACCCCGTGTGTGTGGCCCCGGCACGGAAAACACATGGATTTGAGCTGAAAAAGAGTACATGGCATTTACTAAGAAAGTACATGGTGTGTACTTCAAAAATTTCCATAAGCTCCATTTTTCTCAAAAACTCCGGAAAAAAGGAATGACATACCTGAAACGAAGATCCATTTTCTTACACATACGCTCTAATGACATTCACATGTTGTCACACCCCCAGATTTTAGAAAATTATTTGATGAAGGATTTTGTATCTCCTTTAAAAGTGCACCTAAAAAAAGAAAAGAACAGGGGAAACTCTTAACCAAACATACCATTCGCCAGATCTCCCTCACACAAGTAAAAAATATGCGGGTACAATTTCCCACTAAGATCCAGCATGAAAGTACCTAATGGTCTCAGATGACAATACTTTTTTCAGCCACCCATTATGGATCCAAACATAAAAATAAATCCAAAATGTTGCAAATACCACCAGGCCACCATAAATAGAAGATCAGTTTCATGCGGACACCTTTTCTTGACTATGCATATCATGCCCCTGTGGGTCTGCATACGCCGCCCAAAAAAATAGCCATCAATCAAATGAAACTGCATCCATTGAAGATTCCTTTTATACCTCTGTACTCATAAAGCGGATCCCGAGCCTCATACATGTCCAGAGTCCACAAGTGAGGGGTTAAAAAAATACCAAATCCATGTCTTAAGGATATTAGAACATTCTAAACTAATGGTCCCAAGTCGGGGCCCTACCCCATTATGTTTGGTCAATGATGTTCAACCTAAAACATCAGTATTAAATTTGGTTGGTATTATTGTGATCTTATAGAAAAAAAAGACGCTATAATTTCTATAGGAAAAATCTTCCAAAGTCACCTCTGGGTAAAAGTTGAGTATCAGTTCGTTAAAAAACATTAAGCCATTAGAAAAGGAACAATGATTTTTGAGTCGAAAACCCACAAATGGTGGCCTATGAAAAAGCCAACATATGCCCACTAATCCCATTTCAAGCAGTATAATGCAAAAATTAGGGTAATATTAAAAAAAGGTGACATAGAAGTTCATGCGGTGTTCCATAAAACATCAGCAATACTTGAACTATGCTTGCATAGTCCCTTGTCTCAGGATAAAATTATAAATCAATTTGATTATTTCTGTTTATTGATTTCAAGTCATGGTATAAAATCAGTATGTGATTTAAATAATGATGACAGGAAGACATGGAGTAGAGGATTATAAAATCCCAATCTATTCCATTGGGTTCAAAAAAATGGGAGAACGTCCCCAATTCAGAGTCTTTCTAGAGTATTAAAAAAGAGAGGGAAGACATATCATGATTTTAGATAGAACTACAATAGGGATTGGATTTCCCATTACAGAAGGATGGTGTGTGATTTCCATGTGTTATCGATGGTCTGTTCTAAAAAATTCTTTCCTCTGTTTCAACTTTGAATGTAGGATGCACCAGCTCTAGGACAGCTTTAGGGTCCCACCCCATATTCTGGACAACTTCATAATTAGTGTGCGAAGAGGCCAGTTTCTTCCTCAACATTGTTGTGTGGGATTTGTAGTCCTATAGATCCTCCTATTGGGTCACCACCAAATCATGAGCCTTCACCTACACGGCTATACAATGATCAAATTCTTCCAAAATATCACAGAGAATTTCCACATGGTGATGGGAAGAATTAAACCTATCCAGTTTGTCCTCGCAGAAGGTGAGGTCTTCTGTGGAAATGATGTTTTGGTAAATAAGGAAGTGGATGTGCTAATAATCAAAGCTGCTAAATCCTAGCTCAGTTAATGACCACTAAAACTTGTCAACCATATCGAAACATTGGCCAGGGGTGTCTCCGCCACAAGAAAACGTAACGGGTGCCATGCCTCATTGTGTACTACCTCGTGTCTCACCACAAAACCATCACTTTGAGCCTCCCCTTCTTCCACATGCTTGAAAGTGGGAAGAATCTCCACAAGAGTGTGGAGATACCTAAGGCAAGTCACCGAAGATGGGATACTCTCTTTTCCCTCAGACGGCCGAACCACTCGAGCAAGATGTATAATAATAACTGCGACCTCCTGGATGATTGGCGATACTCGACTGGTTCTTATCTCATTAAAATCTCGGGTGAAGTCTGCATGAAGGGATTAGTCTAAATCACTCCCCACCAAAATGGGTTGAACTGATGTAACCCCTCCTAGAAACTTTTGATGATAGACCGAACGACTTCTTACCACGAGAATAGGAGTGGGAGGTGCGTCTATATTGGTTGATGAAGGTAAAAAATTAGAAGTAATAGATGTTGCACATATCGTAGTAAAAGGAAGGTGTGGAGTTGATGTTGGGGAAAGAATGGGACAAAAAATAGTCTAGGGTTTCTGTACCCACTGAACCGGTTCTTTCAGCATCCCTGTGGGGTTACAATAGACCAACATTTGGGAATACTCCGGTGATAGGAATGTGGGCCTTGTCATGTTTGGAATGATATTATCTATATCGGCACCTTCATGCATCATCATAAGCCACAATTGTTGGATAAACATAGAATGACACTCACCACTTAGTCGAACCGCCGTAAGTAGTATAGTCTTTTGAAGGCATCCAAACTGCCTAGAAAATTGGAAGGGGAGGTATGGTACACAAATAACTACTTGGTCTACACGGGCGGTGAGAATCCCATCCCCAATAATGATTCAGTGTGAACATTCTTCCAAATAACTGCCCCTGTCACCTCTCAATGATTCATAATGGGTAGGATGTGGTGTGAATGAGAAATGAGAAGCCTCGTTCAATAGCCCAACCCCGTCGGTAATAGTCATATTCCTGGGACCAACAAAAAATTGGTTAGAAGGGTAGGATGAAAGTTAGAATGGGGAACCTGTGCTGTATACTAATATTCATAATAGGGGATGTGTTCTACCATCCACCCATATAGGAATTTGAACGGTCTGATGAGATGATGTGGAGACCATAATTCTTGAATCTATCCCAATAATTGATAAATCCGGATGAGGTTAGGAAGAGCCAAATTAATGGGTCGACCCTCTGCTTGCATGGCCGCCATCATAAAGGTACAAGACCAAACCCTGGTGTATACGTCACAGGATGGGAAGATCCATCTGCTTAAAAACATGGAAAATTAACCTACTTGCATAAGCACAGGTGAAATTTCTGGTCAAAGTTCATATCCCCATGTGGTATGTCGCACTGATTCGAGGGTGGAACAATATGACCCTTGGGTTTGGCAAGACTAGTGAGTGGGAGGAGTTCGACTGTGGTGATCCTTCAGCTGGGGTTCGTTTATCTACTGGGATAACCTTATCCATGCTTTGAACAGGATAATGGAATGATCCTTGTGGGGATGATCAAGTGATCCTGCTACCATGACCAGTAAGATACTTGTCAAAGGAGACACATGATTAGTATTATTCCATGTGGTGGCTACCGAGAGGAACTCGTCATACATTTCTCCCAGGATGGGGAGACCTCAAAGCTGGTAGATGTCCCATAGACTAATCCCCACCTCTCCATGCAGTAAGTGAAATGTGTTGGTTCTAAAACACCGACAACACAATAATTTCGGAATTATTTCACCCAAAGAGAATATTGGAAACTTATTCACCCAGGCTGCCTGGTGTAAGCCCACCACCTCCAACCAGTTTAGGGACTCCAGATAGGTCTAATCCACCTAGAACTCTCAAGCCCACTCATCAAAGAATCATCCTCCGGCCCGCAAATCGCACTTGGTGCTCTACCCACCACTACAATTTTCTCAAGAGATGCTGATAATGGATAGGTATTATCGGATATCTAGTCTCAGGACCACATTGTGGCACTCATGGTTTCCCTGAGTCCCTACTGAACCTCACAATATGAAGACATTTTTTTGAATAAGAGCGGTGATGACTTTTCTGGTTGGGGAAATGATGGCACGATCATGATCTTGTGGTGGATCTAAGAGGAATAAAGGGATGTCAGGGTTAGGAAATGGTAGAGGTACATCGGTGGGAAATTCAATGTCATAAAGTGGAAATCGTACGAATAACAGGTAAGCTAGAAGTTATGGAATCAAGAAGACCGTAAGAATTTTGTCACGAGGAATGATGTCGGTTTGATGATTATCAACGCTTTTTCCCACCATGGGGTCTCTCATCTTTGTCGATTTATCAACATCCTAAGAATCAGCAATTTTAGCCTATATATGAAGATCTAGAAACTAATGAGAAGTCATTCTGATAGAAAAACATTAGATAAAGGCTATGAAAAAAAGGGTAAAAGACATAAAACATATCTGCAAAAGGCTACGCATATTGTACATATAAGAGGTACATGGAAATGGAATTTTGCATACAACATGACATGTATATGCTACTCCACCGACGGCTATGGTACATGGAAATTGTTCAGCGCATACAGCCATGGTATTCGAAATAACTACAAGGTGTAGACCAGAGAACCATTGGAAAACAAACAAAATGGTTTGCGGAATGAAGAAACTATGAACATCAGCCTTGGTTAAGTTCACATTCAGAAGTAGTGGAATAGGATTTATGTTAGTATTAATGGTTTTTGATGTTTGGTATGCGAACAAAGCAGATGTGTAGTGTTCCACAACTTGAAATTTGGATGTTATGTTTTAAAATTCCACAGTGTCTTTTGTGGAATGAAAATGTGGTATGAATATGTAAAAATGGAAAGGAAATCAGTTCGCATAATGTACATAATAGTTCACAAACAAGGTTTTCACAAGGAGCACTGTACGTAAGAGTGAAGTAGGCTAGGAAAATTTGGAGGGCTTTTTCCATGAGAAACTATAAAAGACAAATGACATTGTTCCCTATATATAGGTGTGTCACTCTCCTATAGGGTCTACCTATTCTTCCGCGAACCATTTTCTGTTCAGGACCAACTCAACATCAGAATAGTACCTTTTTCATTATTAACAGACACCATTCTGATGGGGGGAATTTGTAGGATCCTGAAAATTCTTTCGATGAGATAAATACCCCCACAATCACTTTGTTGAAGAAATCAAGCACATCTACAAGTCTATCAAAGTGAAGGGATGGAAATTAAGTTGCATTTATTTGAAGTAACTTGAAGGGATTTATGTTTTCAAGGTTTTTAAGTGGCCCATGTACCATCACCAAGAAAGGTACGTGAAGAAGAAAATTTGCAAACCGCTAGGTTTGCGACATGTTTCGAGAACCGCTGGTCCGGGAGGCGATGGCCAGCATGTAAGGAAAACTTTATATCTTGTCATTGAAGGAGTTGTATGATGAAAAACAATCCGCGTACCATACCCATTTATTCACAGACACATTGAACATACAGGGTTCCTCGACCCGTCGTTGCAAACCAAAGCCACAGCAAACCCCGATTGAACGAGTCTTACACGGGTCAGAATATAGTTTCATTGGGCCTCTGCAAATGGTGTCGCATTCCCAAAAAATATGATCGATCTGACACTCTATAAAAGGAGCACAGAAGTAGGAGTATAAGGAGGAGGGGAGAAATATAGAGAGAAGTATGGATGAAAATTTTTTTAGGGTGGAAAAATGATTTTACTCCATCTTCCGCTTGTTTCATCGGTGAAGCATGAACTGCAAACCACTACCTTCACAGGTACAACCATCTGTGGACCATAAAACTGGGGAATTGAATAATAATAATATAATCATGATTCTAACTAGTAAACTGCAAACCAAAGGCTCTTCACAAATTAATTTCATGTGAATGGTAATCCCCTGGACACTCCTTCGGTATGGTGCCCCGCAATGTGTACCACTATGCGGATAGATCCTGGCGTGCGCATACCCAATCAGTTGGCGGATCTAACCCGAAGTGGCATGGTGAGTTGTGTACCATGTTGCATTCTACTACGGTATGTGGAGCCTTCCCCTTCCCTCATGAAAAACTAGTAAATGGAATGGGGTGTTTTCGAGTATTTTTCCTTCCAGATCTAATCTCACCCCTCCATTACCGTCCAGTCCCCCATAATCCCTCTTCTAACCAGTCCTCCATCACTTGGACAAAACCTCCTCCAAATCCACAAGTCCTTTATGGTCAGGCCATTGGGTGCATTAGCACACCCCATTGAGTCTACATACCCACAGTAAGTGGAGTCACAAAGGCCCTCATAACAAAGGTGTGGGCTTCCGGAATTCCTATAAAGCTACATTAACATGGTAACCTAGATTCAAACCCAGGGACTCCAATGTGAACCTCCATATTCTCAGGATTATGGGTGATCACTAGATTTTCCATTCAAAGAGGGATAGTGATGAGTCGACTGGGTTATGTTCGCTCCCCCTATGGCAAGGAAGAAACTCCTCCCCTTCCCATAATTTGCTCTCAAGCCCTCCTGCTGAGGTAAGTCCACAATATTCTGAGTTAGGGCCATGTGACCATTAATACCGTTTAGCAAGGAAAGGTTGATCACTACATTCCCTTTCCCACTGTCACCTCATCATCTTCCATCATGGGCTCTCCCTCCCTTACCAAAAGGGGAGAAGGCAAGTTAATTGTTGGATCTTTCAAATCATATTGTTTCTCACACCGAGCATGACTCAAATGGGATTAGAGGTTTGTGAGGATCACAAAATCAGCACACATTTGGAACTACAGGTACTCTGATTTTTGGTCAAAATAAGATACATAGGATTCCTGCCAAAATGCTCAAGCTTGAAAGGGTTCCCATCCCTAAAGGGTCCACCCAACTGTGCCCCCTCAAATGGGAAGCTTCCATGCATAAGCCCCACACATTCTAAACTATGATAACTCTTATTCTTGGTAAAAACAGGATATTTAGGACTCAACCTAGAAGGCCCAATCCCAAAACGGTTCTCGTCCAAAAGGGTTCACCCAATCATGTCCCCCCCAAAGAGCTAGCTTCCACACATAAGCCCCACACATTCCGAACTACGTGGGTTCTAATTCCTCTCGTGAGGATACATAGGTAGCCTTCCTTATAGGCCTGATCCTAACATCAAGTCACCTTCAATCATCCCTAATGATGATAATCTCTAGAGTGCCTTATAAATAGGCTAATATAGCATCACCATTGTGGAATCAAATGCATACATCTCCCGATGATCTTCAAAATTAACGGTATCCCATGGAAACACTCATAGGGAATGAACCAAGGATTCAGAAACATAGGAACATGACTTAAATCGATAAGAGATTTTTGGAAAATGCAATAATCCTCCCCCTAAAGGGTACATTGAGCTTAAACTCCCATCCTCTCGACCAACAGAGTCTTTAAGTGTTTTTGGAAAAATCATATGTCAACGAGCACCTTCCTTTGAAATGCAGGTCCCTTAATCATAGATACTAGGGCCATTGGGTATTCATGGCTCCACGAATAAACCTGTTGGAGAGCATGTGAGGATGTCATATCTAAGAAGAACTGATACCATGAGTGCTTGACTCCTACGCGATAACATGTTGGGACCGACAGTTCTGGCATGGTTAATTTAACCTTATTTAAAGGAAAATGACATTGATCGGGTTGAGAAAAAGGAATGTTAAATTCAACCAAAACCTATCCATATATAAAAAGGTATCAGTGGTGATCCTCATCATTCCATATCTGCCCTTCCCACAAAATGTTCCAACTCAAGGCGGAGCAAACAGTAATATGGACTTCATCACTAGATTAGTTAAGACCCCTATAAATAAAGCTACGATATGGGTTATTGGTGTCCACCTTACAAAATCCAACATTATCTTGCTATAGGAGAAGATTTACCTTTAGATCGCCATATAAGACTCTAAATTACTGACGTTTTAATACTTCATGGTAATCCTTTATCGATTGTGTATGATTGAGATCTCTATTTTACATCAAAATTCAAGAAGAGCCTTTATAAGTATTTGGATATTAAGTGACTTTTGAGTACTACATTTCACCCTCAAACCAATAGATAGTCTAAAATGACTATTAAAACATTAGGAGACATGTTTATATCATTCTCACTTGAACATCAAGGTATATCATATCAGTATTTATGTTTGGTAGAATTTTTGTAGAAAAAATTGTTTTCAATCTTGTATTGAAATGGTGTGTTGATGCTCTTTTCTGTCATAGAGTCTAAACAAATGAAAAGGGAAGTACCTTTAACCCAAAGTGATTCATCCTTTGAAGAAAAATCAAAAAATGAAAAAGGCATGAACAATTATTCGATTTCACTTGGGTCGCGCAAGTTTCACCAAGGTCGTGCAAGTGTTCTTGCGTGCCGCCTAGTGGTCGTGCAGGTGACTTGCGCGCCCTCTTTGGATTCTCGCCCAGGGTCTTTAGCAGCCTATAAATACCCCAGGTGGGCCCCCCATTTCCGGATGGAAAAATTCCAAAACTCATATCCAAGCTCTGGTCACCCAAGTCTCTTCTGGAAGTCTTCCGAACACTTCTAAGGTAATTTTTTACCTATAATGAAAGCTTTAAATAGGGGAAACAAGGCCTAAGTGTTGAAACTCATCAACACTTGTGTGCCTATATGGCCAACCATTAAGGGAAATGGCCACACTTGGGTGTATCCTTATCCCTTCATCAAAACATGTGCGCCTCTCTTTTGGAATCCATTAGGGGTAATACTAAGGGCTTGATCCAAGTATCACCCAAGTATTACCCCATGGGTGGGCCGTCAGGCAAGTTTCCATGTGTCGCGCAAGTACACTTGCATGACTAGGACTTGCACACCCACGCAGGACTTGCACGCCTCTATCTTTTTGGGTTCCCCTCCTACCAATTCACTTGATTTCTTCAAATCCATCTCTCCTCTTCAAGATTCAGCCTTCAGAACCATTTTCAAATCCATTCATGGCATCGTTCTTTTGTTGGTTTCCTTATCTGAAAGAAATTATGTGGAACATCTCTCAAAACATAGTGATTTATATATCTTTATATCATTAAGGTGGGAGATTTCATGAATTTAACCTCATCCATTAAGATGAGAAGTTCCCAAACATGGGCTTCCTTTTCAGGAGTAAGCCCCAGTCATAATTTCTATAAATCGGGCATCTTCCTTAAGAGTAAGCCCCACTAATAAATTCCATTAACTTAGGCCTCCTTCTAAGGAATAAGTCTTATATCTCAAGTCTCCTTAACAATTGGGGCTCCTTTTTAGGAGTAAGTCCCAATATCAAATCCCCAAATATGGGCATCCTCCTTAGGAGTAAGCCCCACGTCCCCTAACTTGGGCCTCCTTTTTAGGAGTAAGCCCCAGTCTTTACAATTCCCAAATATGTGCATCCTCCTTAGGATTAAACCTCAAATTCTATATTCCTTTAACCTGGGACTCCTTCTCAGGATTAATCCCCAGTCATAATTCCCCTTAACCTGGGATTCCTTCTCTAGAATAAATCCCAGTTCTCAAATCTCTTAACCTGGGCCTCCCTCTCAGGAGTAATCCCCAGTCATAATTCCCCATAAACTGGGCCTCCTTCTCAAGATTAAGCCCCAGTTCTAATTTCTCTTAACCAGTCTTAATTTACTTTTGATTTTGGCTTCCTTCTCAGGAATAAAACCCAATAGTAAGTCCCCTCTAATTTGGGAATCCTTCTCGGTATTAAGTCCTATGTTATGTGTCCGAATCTCCATGAAGCACATGTACCTTTATGGACCTTGTTCTTGGGTTTCTTCCCAAATGTAAATCCTAATCTTCATCCATCTAGGTAGTCATACATACATAAGCCCCATATCATTTCTTATAATTGCATCTTTCATTGCACAATTATCTAGTTTTACCAATACCTCTTGTTTCTCACACTGAGCATTGACTCATGTGAGCTTAGAGTGTAAAATTAATTATGACATCTTTCTTTGAGCCATCAATCATGCATAAACCCCATACTTCTCTTCTGGAACTACATGGGTTCTGATTCCTTTTCCAAAACAAAGGATACGTAGGTAGCCCATCTGTAGGTACGATCCCAAATCTGAAATAAATCATGTCTTTTTTAATAAAAATAAACATCAAGTGCTTCGCTGAGTGGATTTAAAACCAGTATGTTTATCATAATGTCCAAAAGATTTTTATATAATGTGTCGAAGGATACCATTGACTAAGAATCTCTAACTAATACAGATGATTCTCTATTGATGAAGAACCTCAAATACATATAAAATATTCTCTAAATCTCATACATACTAATCATTGATTGTCAGATCTAAAGGAAATCTCATTTTCATACTTGGTAATGTAATAAGGATTCACGAACATAACTTAAATATATAAAGAGAGTCCTGGAGTAGATAATAATTCCCCTCAAAAAGGTGTGATGAGTCTGACCTCCCATCCTCTCGACCAATGAAAATTTTTAAGCCTCATCAGTTCACAACTAATGAGCAGCTACCTTTTGGAAAGTATGTCTAAATGGATATGGAATCATTGGATGTTTCCGGTTCTACGAACAAACCCGTTAGAAATCGCTTGGAATGTTTGAACCTTAAATCAATGAGGTCATCCCCCTTTCCATAGGAAACAAAAAATGGTGAACCCGATGTGAATCCTTAACCAAGTTGATATGATGTTTTACTTATTTGTTAGGCCCCTATATAAACTCAACGAGAGGGCCAAAAAAGAAATCAATAACATATGTTCTCATCCAAAAGATGTAGTGGCCGAACATATCTTTGATTATAACTATTATATCAAACGGGCACTCTTTTCCAAGATCTTCTGTGTTACAGAAATGGCTTCTCTTAAGTTCACGCTTGTAAATACCACTACTGTGAATGCCTCTGCTACTACTCCAGCTGGATCATTGTCTGCTCTAAGGACGACATCACCTACTTAGCGTCTTCAACACGGGGTATAAAATGTGCTAGATAAGGAATACAATAAATGTTGTACTATTCCGACTCTGGTGGATGCTCAACAAGCCCTCCAAGTCAATAATTCACCCTGGTCGTCTGGATAGTGACGACCAGCGATCAAGAAGCAGGTTGTTCCAACCACCATTTCTAACCATTTCGGGTCGTTATCCCCGGAACACAATCAAATGTCCCTCCCATATTCAGTGGAGGTGAATGAGTAGGTCCCTCAGGGCCATAATTCAAAGAGACAAGAGTCCTTCATGAGGACTCCCATCAACAATCGCTGCCAGAATTGTGTGGTAGTGCACCCTCAACATGATGAGGGTGTCGTCTCCAGGCGTTTGGCTCAGGTCCCTCGAACCCGAGAAGGAAAGATGAACCACCAGAGGCAACGACCAGTCAACAATGAGCAGGTTCTTATCTCTGCTATTTCCGGAGAAGTCCACAAACCTATCTTGGTGGAAAGCAACGAGTGGGCACACACATCCGTCCGTTTTAATTCCGCTATCCAGCAAACTCGTCTGGCAGCAACACACCAATCCCACCAGGACATTCCTTCAGAGTACTATTGAAAGGAATGCACACCTGTTTTTAAGTCATCATCTAGTCAGCAGGCTCGTCTGACTACATACGATGAAGGTCGCCAACCCAATATGTTGACAACTGGTAAATAGGCACATACACCTACTTACACTCATCAATCTTGCCAGCAGCCTTGTCTGTCAGTATTAAAGGAAGTTCATAAACCATGTTCGGTGGAGTGCAATCAGAAGGAATATACACCTGCTAATATTGATCATGCCTACCAACAGTCTCGTTTGGTAGCATTCGGAGAAGTCAGTCGGAAAGCTCCGATGAGAAATAGGACGTAGACTCAACTCTCTGCCCCCACACATGAGTACTGTTAGAATTCACTGACAGGAAAAAGAGGACAGTAGCAGGAACAAACACCTACTCTAAGCATGGAATGGACATATATTCCCATTCTGGTAGCTGAATTCACCAAGAATATTCTGTCAACGGTAAAGGAGCATAAGAAAATCCCTGTTCATATTCTGGATGCCTTCCAGGATATTATAATAGCTTCAGCAGCATCACAGGGGAAGAAATACAAATCTATCCCTACCAGTGGAGTGACACATCAACAGTTCACTCAGGAACAGACACACACATTTGTTCCAGTCTAAGAGGGTTGTGGGGCATACTCCACCATATCATACGGACAACCAAGTCAGGCAGATACACCTGATTTCAGTGGATATAATCAGCCTAACCTGATCATTTCTCCTGAGCAGGCACATACACCTACCCATAATGACCCCTTTAATCAACAAGTGGTTCCTAAAGTGAGTAAGAAGGCGTCTAAGAAGAAGACTCGTCCATCACAGTCAAGAAATCAAGGGTTGATCTGTAATAAGTCCTTACTCGATGCTGGAGTTCTTGATGCACTCAGAAAATTATCTATTGCAAATCAAGATTCTACTATCTCAGTTCCCAATAGTGGGAACATTAATTCTGATGGTCTTCATCAGATACTTCCTCATGAAGGCTTGGTTCATTATAATTCGGTCGATCTCAAAGTTTCATCTTTAGATGAGTGCCACAAGAACCCTCTGTGTGGCCAGAAGACCAAGGAGCAAAACGTTTCATCTTTTGCTGTAACCCACCATGGTGGTCCTCCCCATGATGATTAACTTAGCTATGAATGTCCTCTCCGCAGTTATAATGCACATTTCCTGGGAAATGCTCCAATGTAAAATGTAGTGATGAGAAAGTCCTCTTATCTTGAGGCACTTTAAAATGTGAAGCTAGTCATGTATGATGCTTTACCGCTAGCAGGTGAAATAATTTCTCAATCAGAAGATAGCATGGGGTGTAGGTCATTATCCGAACCACCCCTAGGTCGTTCATCTTCTAGTTTGATTAGTGAATTCTCTACCAATCTTGTTGAATCCAATGAAGCAACAAGGAAGCACCCGCTCTGGTCCAATCAGGTAGAAGAATCTTCATTGAATGATAAAGAGGAAATACTTGATATGAGAAAACAACTGGCGAAAGGTGAAGTGGCAATCATGGTTTGTCCTTTGGCTGATTCTCAGTATGACATTCTAGAGATGTGGACGGAAGATGGAATTCATGATATTTGTCTCAACATATGGAAAACTCTTTGTTAGTTGAAAAAGAAAATATTATCTTATGATCAATATGAAAATCATTTTAAGATAATAGAAGGGTTACAACGCCAAATCGATTTGGCATCTCTCTCAGTTTCATGATATCTGAAGGCTGAAAAGTTGCAGAGTTCCCTCACCATTCATGCCTTGGCACATTATGAAAATTGCGCCAGTTAATTGACAATGCCCCATATGGTATTCATATTAGGGGATGGGGTGTTCATGGAGCACTACATTTCACTGTACTCTCCATCCAAAAAAGCCCTAAGAAAATGGTCTCATGCAATGTTATTGCCCATCGATGGACACATCCAATGGGCTTTGTTTGTAACCATATGCTTGCTCAAGAATAGGCCTCAACTAGTTATTCTCAAAATCAGGCATACAAAGAACATGTTGTTGAGTTACTCCTACATCAAGCAAATGAGAATATTGAACAAGCATCTTTTTGGAGTATGCACATCATCAAGTGACAGAAGTATCATAAATCATACAACTGTCTTTTGAGCCGGGTGATAAGAGTGGATGTAGGTTGATGCATCCATCCAATTTCCGGAATAATGTCCGTAAGATTAGAAGAGATTTCAAGAAAGTATAAGATATAGCCGCTCCAGAACCACCCCAGCTTGCCAGACTGAGGACTCTTTTAACCCAACCCTCAGAATAGACAAATAGGATTCGAGGAGTTGAGCAGGAATAGCAAGAACAGCCCCAGTCCATCGGACTGGGGACTTTTTCAAATACTCAATCTCTTCCTCAAGGAAATTCAGTCTTCTCTAGATTAGAGAAGAAGCCTCAAGATAAACAAAGAGCAAAATTATCAATTGATTCCCTCCAAATTATGTTTTTTCAAGAAGTTCCTGAGGGATCAAATCGAAAAAAGGCAATGTCTTATTAGGGACATGGAAGAAGACAATATCGCAGAAATGTCGATAGAAGGGATGCAATGCATTATGCATCAATTAATGTCATCAATTTCGTTGTTGCTGATCCAAAAGATGAGGCTCACTCAGAGGGATTAGATGAAGAGGTTCCTGCTCAAGAAGTTGTATGCACAGACACAAATGAAGAAGGTGTGCGTACACGAAATCAAAGGCTTACCCAGAATTTGGGTGTTCCTTCAAATAACCCACTTCCCCTATCCGGATGGGATCCAACAAGGGGAACGGAAAGAATCAAGTTACATAAACTTCCTCTAGAGAAGGTCAATCGCTCTCACTAGAGCAAAGATTTGTACAACAGGAGGAAGAAATATATGAATTGAGGAGGTTGAATGCAGAACTACTTTAGGGTAGTCTTCCTCCTAAGCGTGCTAGAGTCAGTCAGTTAAATGAATTTGTTGCGGCTAATGAGATGGATCAAGAATATCCTCCTCTACCAGTACACCCTCATAGGTCTAATCCTATGGGTCATATGCAACAACAATTTGTGGTTCTACCATCAGTTGCAGTACCAGCCCCCACATCTGTCCAAGCTCCAATCATTGCACCTACTCAGGTCCAAGCTCAACCGGATGTTTCTCAAAAGTTAATAACTACTATTGAGGCATTAACAATTCAGTTGGAAGCTATGGAGGGAAAGTGTGCTCAAATTAAACCAGAAAAGAGAGCTTACCCTGAATGGGTTGATGTAATTCCTCCCCCATCATATTTTGAAAGTACCACATTCTCAATTTTTAATGGTTCAGGAGATCCAGAGCAACACATAACAAGTTTTGTTTCTCGTTGCGATCCTATGATCTGAACCCCTCAGCAAAAGGAAGAAGTTAAGCTCAGGTGTTTTGTACAGTCATTACAAGGGATTTCTTTTGTTTGGTACACAAGCTTTCAATCTCAGTCAATTAATGGGTGGGAGGATCTCCATCAACGATTCCTTCATCAATTCAGCTCAAATTTTCCGAAGACAATAGTTTTTGATCTTACAAACTATAAGAAAAGGGAGAATGAAAGGGTTTCGGATTTCATGGCTCGCTGGATGGAATTAACATATTCCTGGAGCTTAGCACTCCCTCAAAAGGAATTTTTTCCAATCTGTGTGGAAAATATGCGTGATGAATTACGCACACCATTGATCCCTGTGAAATACACAGGAGGGTTTCGAGACCTTACGTCAATCGCTCAACAGATTTAAGATTATATTATGAAGACTAAGGATAAAAATCATGTAATTACATCAGATCTAGGAAGGAGAATCGGTAGAGCAGAGACTGCTACAGTTATTCTTAAACAAGCACCTGTACCTGCTTCTACTTCAAAACCTTCATCTTTCCATAGGGATCCACCTCCTGAGCGTCAACAATAGAGGCCATTTCTTCAAGATGATCAAAGACATCAAAGAAGGAAACAATTTGTGGATATAAAGAGAAAAGTTTACTCTTTCTGAAATGAAAAAGTTTCTGTTTACTTCATTTCGGATCTGGAAAATAATTTGGTTCAATTTCAAAGGCCCAAGAGGCCAAAGAAGGAAGGATATGAAGACCGTCACAATTATTTCCCATTTTATCAGATGTTGGGGCATCCCATTTAGGAGTGTTTTTTCTTCAAAGACCTCCTTCGAAAGATGGTGGACTTGGGACAAGTCAAACTGAAAGGTTCTTCAGCTCAGGTAGCATGTGTAACTGCTAAAGATCCAGATGAGGAAGGTGAGTGGAAAGAAGTCAAGAACAAAAATGCGCAAAAATATGATGATTGGATGGTCAGAAAAATGATCAACTGAACTCATGATATTTTGCGAGCACAATTGAAGAAACCAATTGTGTATTCTGCCATGAATTCCACACAAAAAACCCTCTTCATCAGAGGGAAAATATTCAAAGAAATGACATAATTCAAAGAAAGAAAAGCAATCAGAAGAAGATGAGATAGTGTCAAAGCCCAAGTTGTCTTTGACTATGGAAAATTTTATGCCATCTACATCGAAGCAATGAGCACCGTCCCACAAAATGGCACAGCCTAAACTAGCTAATTAGGCAGAGTCTTCATTAGATGAATAGTTGATCTTTAGTTCTGTTAACATGATTCACTTAACAGATCCATATGCCAGTCGCAGTTTCTATTTTGATGAGCCCAAGTTCCCTGTATCAAACAGAGGAATCAAAGGGAGTTCCAGAGGATTAGGGTACAGGGGAAGACGTGGATCTTTTACAGTCCACTATTCCAATTCTACCCCTGCTAGAATTTTGTATGCAGCATAAACTCGTGGCAGAGCACTTCATCGGGCTTAACAGGAAATAGAAAAATCTTCCACCAATAGCAGACTCAGTCCTAACACAATTATTCTGAAAGATTGGTTGCAAGTTCCATCTTCTTCCTCTCAGCAAGTAAATAGACCTAATTGGTCTAATCTTACAAATCTATGAGTATTACCAACTCCTACCCCGATACAAGATGCATCAAATTCCAAAGCATCAACTTCTAAGGCACCTGTGAAACCACATGTTCATGTTGGGAAACACAGACCTTTGGATCAAAAGTATGATACATTGAAACACTTGGCCCAAATACCAGCCAAGTTATCAATTTTGGATGATTTGAATTTATCAAAGGATCTTAGGGAGGAACTCATCAAGGCTTTGTCAAGTCTTTAGGAATTTGAAACTGAAATAGCTACAGTTGAAGTCTACCATGTAGAGAATAATCCTGCAGAATTCCATGCATTGATATCTTTCATAGATGAAGATAAAGATGATGTCGTGAATGGACATATTAGACCTTTGTACTTATCTGGAAAGGTCAATGGTGTAGATGTTTGAAGAGTTTTCATTGATAATGGTTCATGAGTCAACCTTATCCCCATTCGTACACTTCGTCGATTGGGCCTCATAGAATCTAATTTATCTCCTTCTACTTTGATGTTACAAGGATATGATAAAAACGAACAAGAACCACTGGGCGTGATTACACTCAGAACTCAGTTTGGATATCTTTTATCCAATTCATATTTAATGGTTGTCAATCAAGACTCAGCCTTCAACATCTTGCTCGGAAGAACTTGGCTACATCAACATGTAGTTATCCCTTCATCATACCATCAATGTCTCAAATATTGTTTTGATGGTCAAATTGGGAAATTTTATGGTGATAATTCTCCATTCAAGACATGTGAATCTCAATATGTTAGCACAGAATTCTATCACATGAAAGGAAAGGGGAAATCCACAGCAAAGGAGGTTACCAAGGTTAATGCTCCATATGGGTTGGAAAAAATTCCAGTAAACCCATTCACACATGTGAGTAATGATTATGTGTTTCCTATCAGTCAAATTGGAAGGATAGACCCAAATCAAAATACTCTTATGGAAGCCTCTATAATGTCAATTACGGAAATTAAGCTAGAAAGCATGGGACAAAGTGGTGATCCACCAAGCAATGAGGAAAGCTCAAATGGAGATGTCTTCATTTAATCCGCTGAAATCCAGCAAGTCTATACTTCACCAATTAGGCCATAAGAAGTTATAACAATGTCAGAGGTGAATGATGATGGTGATTCTCAATCCATCATCTCCTCTATATTACCCAAGAAAGACCCTTCATCATCAATAGGGTCAAAAATGGAAGCCTCTTCTTCAATATGTTCAAATTTTAACATCTCCTATAATCTTGAGAATTCTTCTTCTTCATCTACTATGAAAGTAGAAATAGAAGAAAAAACACATGTTGAAGAAGAGGAGGAAGATCTCAGAGATGCTCCTCCAGCATTTGAAGAGGGTATCTCTACCACTGTGGATGAACTCAGAGAAATAAATCTGGGTACAAAAGAAGATCCACACCCCACTTTAATTAGTGTGTCCATGACTCTTGAAGAGAAAGAGATGTATATTTCATTTTTTAATCAAAATCAGGATATATTTTAATGGAACTATAAAAATATTCCAGGGCTTGATCTTGATGATGCCACTCATCATTTGGGTTTTCCAGAAGAACATCAAGGATTCAAACAAGCCGCTAGAAGAACACACCCAACCTATGCTTCCAAAATTGAGGCTGAAGTGGATAATCTTGTCAAATCTATTTTCATCAGAGAAGTTCAATATCCCAAATGGTTGGCTAATATTGTCCCAGTGAAATAGAAGAATGGGTAAATTATAGTTTGCATTGATTTCAGATATCTTAATCAGCATTGTTCTAAGGATGATTTTCCAGTACCAATTATAGAACTCTTAATTGATGTAATAGCTGGCTGTAAAGCACTTTCCTTCATGGATGGATATTCTGGATATAATCAAATTCGAATGGCTCTAGAAGATGAAGAATCTACAGCCTTCAGAGCCCCTCAGAGTGTGTTTTGCTATCGGGTAATGCCCTTTGTCCTAAAGAATGTAGGCACAACATATCAGCGTGCCACGCATCGTATCTTCAAGACCTTTTTAAGGAAATTTTTGAATGTTATGTGGGCGATTGGGTGGTTGAATCCAAACAAATTTCCAATCACTTGGCTGATTTAGAAATCATATTTCACAAACATCAGCTACATAATTTGAAGATTAACCCCTTAAAATGTGCCTTTGGGGTAACCTTATGAAAATTTATCGTCTTTGTTGTACATCATCATGGTATCGAAGTCAATCCTAAGAAGACAAAGTCAATAATTGGTATGTCACCTCCTCGAAATTTGAAATAATTGAGAGGGATTCAAGGACACTTGGCCTATATTCGGAGTTTCATAACCAATTTGGCAGGAAAAAGTTTACCCTTTACCAAATTGATGAAGAAGGGAGTCACTTACCAGTGGACTGAAAAATTTCAAGAAGAATTTGATATTCTCAAGAATTATCTTTTGAGTCCACCGGTATTAATTCCACCTGTTGAAGGAAGACCACGTATCCTCTATGTGATAGCTTTAGAGCAATCATTGGGTGTCTTTCTTGCTCAGAAGAATGATTCTGGGTGTAGCGGTCTGGAATTACTTCCAGTGGACTATAATTGATACCTATCAGGGCACTCCATGGGTAGCTACACCCACTAGGTGGGACACACCACCATCCCCAGTGGCAGCCATTTCCTCATGAAGCCCTTGGGCGGAGAGCCATGCTTCGTCCAATGCTCACATGTGAGAGTTCCCAAGGATCAGATACATTACTACCTCCTTTGCCTCTGATACCAACTGTAGAGACCCGAAACATGAAGTACATGGACATTACATTACTTTTGCGGAATACTTAGTACATAACAAAAACACACACACAAGGACCGTAATAGTTTAGTGTCTTTGGAAACTTGGAACGTAATATTCTAATCGTGGTGAACGATCTTCAACATCTCCCATAAAGATCTTCCCATTTTTTTCATACCTAAAACCTTTCTTTATATCCTGGGGAAAAGAAAACATAAAGAGGGTGAGCTCAAATTCTCAGTAAGGGTAAGCATGGATAAAATAAAACATACCATATACATTCGAACTTAAAAAAATGAACATAATGTTTAAACATCAAAATCTTGAGCAATGACATAAAACATGGAAGTACGTAAGGCATAGATCACAAAGAAACATTAAGAATGCTAAAATAGCATGGGAATAAAAACTGTAATTGTGGAAACCATTAATCACATGATGTGATTTCCATATTAGCCAAGGCATTGCTGCCAAGACCATCTTAGTGGACAAAGTCCCTTTCTGAATCAAGTTCACTCCTCGTTCCACTCCTGTATTACTGAACCGGTTTAACTTGTCGTTCCATCCATGTCTATCTCATGAGATATAAATCTTTAACCAATGCATTGGAGGGAGATATAGGTCCCACCCATCTCATAATGAAATCATTCTTACTTTTGCCACAAAATAAACATACATCATTCATAATAACCCAATAAATAAAATGGGTTTCATAAACATCATCCCATCATCACATAATCCATATAAAAGAAATGGATATCATTTCATAATAAGAAAAGTGAAACCATGTAAATCATAGAGACATTACACTTGAAACATACACATATGAAATATTGTTATCTTAGATGAAAATGGTTTTGATAAAACACTTGAAATGAATTCTTGAGGAAAATATCCTTTTTTCTTCAAATTCATTTTCTTTTCACAAAATGTCATGCAATTTTAGAAGAAAAGATTTTTGTTGAAAATAGTCATGAAATATTTTGAAGGAAGCTTCATGAAAATAAAGCTTTATAAAACCATAAAAATCATTTCATGCCGTATACGTTAAAAAAACATTCTTATCGTACTTTTGTCAGAAAAGTCAAAAAAGTACCTCGTAACGTAAACAAAAGAAAGATTCCTTACATACCATGTAGTAAAAGTCAAAAGTGGGTAAAAATGACATTAAACATACATGAAACCATTTTCAGGAAACTTGTACATGGATGATAACAATAACCCCAGTAAATAATTACGAATAATCAATCTCAGATAAAAATGAGATTGTGATATTTCCCTTATCTTAGGTCTGATTTTCTTCGTAAGTGTCCGAACCTCCTCTTCTTTGAAGCGCCTCTTTGAGTATTCCTCTTAGGGCACTTAAATTGGTCTTTGAAGAAGACCAAGACCTCTAGGATGTTTCTATGGAATTGGAGAAGAGAATTTGGCCGGGGTTGGCCGAGCTTGAAGGTTCAAAGTGGTGTGAGGAAGAGAGGGAGGAGGTGCCCTTTTATAAGGGAGGAGAGGGGCACCTTTGGAATAACTAAAAATATTATTTTATTATAAAGCCAAATTCGGTTTTAAATATCTCCAAACTAATTTATTTCGAAGATAAGGTGGGTATGGGTCGAAATCCTCTCATCCAATAGAATTTAGACGAGTTTGGGTTCCTATTTTAACCTTATCATTTAGATTTAACATTAAGTTAGATAATTTTACATTTACCGTGTCTTTTTGTGTTCTTACACTATAAGGTTAATAAACTTACTATAAGAAGCCAAAATAACCCCAAGTTGTTTATTATTAATATATATAACCTTATCTAAGTCATTTTGCCGAACCTTAGATTTTTAGGAATAAAATAACAATTAATAATATAATATTTGTTTTAAAAACTATTTTATGTCAATTTTGACACTATTTTGTAATTGATTTTTGTGAAAATAATAACAGAATGATTAGTTCTAAAAAAGTAAATTAAATCAATATTAACATGTCATATTAACCTATAAAATATGTTGATTTCATAAAAATTCTTAAATTACATTTATTTGGGTATTTATAACATCAATTATGTCAATATTTCATTAATAAGATAAATACTGCATCATCTTAGTATCATAAATAAATTAAATTATTTAATGTCTAAAAATTACAAATAAAATACCATTATGTAGGAAATCTTCTTAGCTTTCTAATGAATATTTATAGTTGAATTTATCTTATGTATAACCCTATATTAAAAATGATTTACTTATTAAACATTGATTTTAACTATTTTAACCTTTCTTTAAATAAATAAATAATAAATGTCCTAATCTAATCCAAGTAGGTCTAAATGGTCATATATTATTCCTAAGGTTGTTTATGGTTGAATTAAACTTATCCAATAGAATTAGGACATGTGTTAGGGTAATAATAATATCATTTTTACCCTTAATTACCCTATTTACTTTTAACCGTGGTAAAAAAAGTAAAAAGTTACTATTCACCAAAAATTATTTTCATCTCATTGAATCACATTTTACTTACTTACATCAACTGTGTGACTCGGATTTTTGAAATTCCACTCACAGAAGCAGTAAAATTAAGTTTTATGAAAAATTCATTATTTTTAACTACCACTTAATGGTTTCACTATTCATCAAAAAATGAAAGTTTCCAGAAAAATACCAAAAACTAGGCCTAAGCTATATTTGATATTATGAATTCAAAAATGATGTCTATTTTATGAAATTCAAAACATATCAGTTGAATTAATTAATTTAAAAATTAAATCCCGTCATCAAAACAAATAGCGTGTTTTTAAGAGATAATAACTATCAAAAGATTGACACTTGTTTATGTCTAGTTTAAATGTGAAATTACATCCAATGACCAACATTGTATTAAATTGTAAAAATATATTCTAAATATATTTTAAAACCACTCAAATTAATAATTTATCACTGTTAATTATTTAATTTGAAAAAGTTGTTTTTAATTACAATTTAGTAATTTTTACTATTCATCAAAATATGAAAGTTATCCGAAGAGTACCAAAATTTCTCCCTAAGCTAATTTCAATATTTCGAATCCAAAAATGAATTCCATTTTGAAAAATGAAATTTAAAAAAGTGGTTATTACTATTCATAACGGCTAGTTTTAATAATATTTTAATAGCATATCGTTGTTTAGTGAAACTCGGTATTGCGTACTACACGTGCCATCAAGGAAGGTCGCGATTGAGTGTAATGCAAGGCAAGTCAAGGATGTGTGTTGTGAAAGCTCCTTTTGGTGTAGCGTACTCCACAGGACATTAATGAAATTAAAAATAATATTTTTCATAAAATCTCGGGGTGTTACATTCTACACCCCTTAAAATGAATTTCGCCCTCGAAATTCGTCGGGGTTATAAATGGTTTACTACTTGAAAGTTTCATTAATAGAAACCCACATCGTAAAAAAAAGAATACCAAAACCAATCTTTAAAAACAAAATTATGAAACGTAACGGTTACCCAAATAAACTAATCACTGGGTTTCCACGTAAGTGAAAATATGGATATAGAAGAGAAATATAACCGTCATGTTCTGATGGAGAGTGGTAGAGAACATGGCTATGGAAAAGCCAGCAATCACAAAGCCATAAATTTGTGACGATCTATGGTACCATCTGATTCATCAGATATAAGATCACTAGGACAACATTTTTGGTTTTTAAGATCATTTCTCTAAAGTTGATGAAATTGGAATTAGAATAAATACTTTCGTGATTTTGGTATAGTCTCACTATTAGTCGTTCTTTGGAAAATTTCCACTTCATCTCTTAAATAAATGAAGTTGAATTTGTCATTCGCGATGTGTTATTAGATCATGTGATAGAATGATGGGTCATTCCATCTGTCTCAAACAAAAGGATAGAAAAGTTATCAAAAAATACATAAGTCCATCTATAGTGAGATTAATCACATATGGTTCCTAAAATGGACTTATACTTCATATATCATTATGCATAATATAATAAAACTAGTTTCTACTAAATAGGGACTTAGTGTAGGCCAGTGGTAGGCGATAAAGGCTAGTCGCACTTCGGTTGTGGGTTCGATTCCCACAGCCTTGTCCGGCGTGATTGGCTGTCGCCCGTCCTGCAGGTTGTCCTTTTTCTAAAACTATAAAATCCCATCAGTAATATCGAAAAATGTTCTATCCTTAAACAATACTAGAATATGTCCAACATAATCCATTCCAATCTTTAGGATTATCTAAAATACTTCGGTCCAAGCTCATAGTATAAAGAAAACGATTACTTGAAATGTCATCAACCAAGCATGTGAATACCATCATTTATCCCCCATATATATTGTTGGTCACATTCCAATCATGTGAATACCTTAATCATGTATTCTCTTGAAAAAATGAATACCCATTGAACATGAGTGAAAACATGAATGCTGTCAAAAGTTAACTCTTTCCACATACCAAAATCCAAAAATTCTATTTACTCAAACCATGATATAACCTTCTCCTTATATCAGTCATGAGCTCATTAATACTATCAAACATTTAATTTTCTCCTTATCCATTCATTATGCGCATATCATCTACATTCCAAAAATATCCGAATAACCTTTCATGAATACTGGTACCATTAATCACACTTTCAAAACTCAAGGAAATACAACAGTGTAACAATCCTTAGATGTATCTTTATTCCATAGTACCATGAGATTACTTATACAACATTACACATGATAAACATGTAATCATTCCACTACATTCTTAAACCATTGACCGAGCTTCAACAATTCTTTCATATCACATATCATTTGTAGTCTCTTCATCATCATCAACATAAATACTACCCATACGACCATACTGATTATCTTCATGAGACTTTCCCTTAGGTAATTGGTTTGCAAAATGCTCATACATTCCACATTTAAAACATTTAACCATTGTTTATGTCGTAGCAATACCATTATCCTCATCCATGGTGTTAACTGAACCTTTTCCTTTGCACTTACTGGCTTTGTGTCCTTCTTTTCCACACCCAAAGCATCTTCCAGTTCCCTTGAAAGAATCTCCTCTATGCCTCTTCCCACATGATTTACATGAGGGAAATTGAACTTTCTTTCCTCTATGATCATCATGAAACTCCATCTTTCTCTTAATATCTGAGTCGGGAAAATTACCAAAGTTGAGATTATTGATCATATTATGCGGTTGCTGATTAGGCGTAATAACGATGTTTGGACTTCAAAATGCCGTGTCATTTGGTTTCTCATGAATAATATCATTCCATTTTCCGTCATATCCTCTATTATCATGAATCTTCCTATTTCCAGCCATTTTCTAAAACCCAAAAAGAATAGTGTGAGAGGCAAAAATCATGCTAGGGAAAGCAACATAGTAAATGGGGAGTACCCTCAATATCTAACTTCTTAGGTTAAATTCTAAGATCGTTACCATAGTTCTAGGACCATATCCTATACGTATACTTATCCTTATGTACATCCCTAGACATAACTTAGAAATATCTCTAGGGATCTCACTAACGTTTTCACATCCTAGTTTCCAAAGGTTGAAAAAACCTTTCCTCTGATACCAACTGTAGTGGTCTGGATTTACTTCCAGTGGACTATAATTGAAACCTATCAGGGCACTCCATGGGTAGATACACCCCCTGGGCGGGACACACCACCATCACCAGTGGCAGCCATTTCCTCATGAAGCCCTTGGGCGAAGAGCCATGCTTCGTCCAACGCTCACATGTGAGAGTTCCCAAGGATCGGATACATTCCTACCTATTTTGCCTCTGATACCAACTGTAGAGACCCGAAGCTTGACGTACATGGACATTACATTACTTTTGTGGAATAATTAGTACATAACAAAAACACACACACAAGGACCGTAATAGTTTAGTGTCTTCGGAAACTTGGAACGTAATCTTCTAATCGTGGTGAAAGAACTTCAACATATCCCATGAAGATCTTCCCCTTTTTTCATACCTAAAACCTTTCTTTATATCCTGGGGAAAATAAAACATAAAAAGGGTGAGCTCAAATGCTCAGTAAGGGTATGCATGGATAAAATAAAACATACCATATACATTTGAACTTAAAAACATGAACATAATGTTTAAACATCAAAATCTTGAGCAATGACATAAAACATGGAAGTACGTAAGGCATAGATCACAAAGAAACATTAAGAATGATAAAATAGCATGGGAATAAAACATGTAATTGTGGCAACCATTAAGCACATGATATGATTTCCATATTAGCCAAGGCATTTCTGCCAAGACCATCTTAGTGGAAAAAGTCCCTTTCTCAATCGAGTTCACTCCTCTTTCCAGTCCTGTATTACTGAACTGGTTTAGCTTGCCGTTCCAGCCATGTCTATCTCATGAGATATAAATCTATACCCAATGCATTGGAAAGAGATATAGGTCCCACCCATCTCATAATGAAATCATTCTTACTTGTGCCACAAAATAAACATACATCCTTCATAATAACCCAATAAATAAAATGGTTCTCATAAACATCATCCCATCATCACATAATCCCTATAAAAGAAATGGATATCATTTCATAATAAGAAAAGTGAAACCATGTAAATCATAGAGACATTACACTTGAAACATACACATATGAAATAATGTCATCTTAGATGAAAATGGTTTTGATAAAACACTTGAAATGAATTCTTGAGGAAAATATCCTTTTTTAATCAAATTCATTTTCTTTTCACAAAATGTCATGCAATTTTAGAAGAAAATGTTTTTGTTGAAAATAGTCATGAAATATTTTGATGGAAGATTCATGAAAATAAATCTTTATAAAACCATAAAAATCCTTTCATGCCGTATACGTTAAAACAACATTCTTATCGTACTTTTGCCGGAAAAGTCAAAAAAGTACCTCGTAACGTAAACAAAAGAAAGATTCCTTACATACCATGTAGTAAAAGTCAAAAGTGGGTAAAAAGGACATTAAACATACATGAAACCATTTTTAGGAAACATGGACATGGATGATAACAATAACCCCATTAAATAATTATGAATAAGCAATCTCGGATAAAAATGAGATTGTGATATTTCCCTTACCTTAGGTCTGATTTGCTTCGTAAGTGTCTGAACCTCCTCTTCTTTGATGCGCCTCTTTGAGTCTTCCTCTTAGGGCACTAAAATTGGTCTTTCAAGAAGACCAAGACCTCTAGGATGATTCTAGGGAAGTGGAGAAGAGAATTTGGCAGGGGTTGGCCGATCGTGAAGGCTCAAAGTGGTGTGAAGAAGAGAGGGAGGAGGTTCCCTTTTATAAGGGAGGAGAGGGGCACCTTTGGAATAACTAAAAATATTATTTTATTATAAAGACAAATTCGGTTTTAAATAGCTCCAAACTGATTTAGTTTGAAGCTAAAGTGGGGATGGGTCGAAATCCTCTCATCAAATAGAATTTAGACAAGTTTAGGTTCGTATTTTAACCTTATCATTTAGATTTAACATTAAGTTTGATAATTTTATTTTTACCGTGTCTTTTTGTGTTCTTACACTATAAGGTTAATAAATATACTATAAGAATCCAAAAGAACCCCATGTTGTTTATTATACACCTATATATCTTTATCTAAGTCATTTGGCTGAACCTTAGATTTTTTTGAATAGAATAACAATTAATAATATAATATTTGTTTTAAAAACTATTTTATGTCAATTTTGACACTATTTTGTAATTGATTTTTGTGAAAATCATAACAGAATGATTAGTTCAAAAAAAGTAAATTAAATCAATAATAACATGTCATATTAAACTAGAAAATTAGTTGATTTCATAAAAAGTCTGAAATTACATTTATTTGGGTATTTATAACATCCATTATGCCAATATTTCATTAATAAGATAATTACTGCATCATCTTTGTGTCATAATTAAATTAAATTATATAATGTCTAAATATTACAAATAAAATACCATTATGTAGGAAATCGTTTTAGCTTTATAATTAATATTTATAGCGGGATTTATCTTATGTATAACCCTATATTAAACTAGATTTACTTATTAAACATTGATTTTTACTATTTTAACCCTTCTTTAAATAAATTAATAATAAATTTCCTTATCTAATCCAAGTGGGCCTAAATGGTCATAGTTTTTTCCTAAGGTTGTTTTTTGTCGAATTACACTTATCCAATAGAATTATGACATGTTTTAGGGTAATAATAATATCATTTTTACCCTTAATTACCCTATTTACTTTAAACCGTGGTAAAAAAAAAAGTAAAAAGTTACTATTCACAAAAAATTATTTTCATCTCATTGAACCACATTTTACTTACTGACATCAACCGTGTCTCTTGGATTTTTGAAATTCCACTAACAGAAGTGGTAAAATTAAGTTTTATGAAAAAATTATTTTTTTAAACTACCACTTAGTGGTTTCACTATTCATCAAAAAAATGAAAGTTTCCAGAAAAATACCAAATACTAGGCCTAAGCTATACTTGATATTATGAATTCAAAAATGATGTCTATTTTACCAAATTCAAAACATATCAGTTGCATTAATTAATTTAAAAATTAAATCCCGTCATCAAAATAAATAGAATGTTTTTAAGAGATAATAACCATCAAAAGATTGCCACTTGTTTATGTCTAGTTTAAATGTGAAATTACATCCAATGAACAACATTGTATTAAATTGTAAAATTATATTCTAAATATATTTTAAAACCACTCAAATTAATAATTTATCACTATTAATTATTTCAATTGAAAATGTTGTTTTTAATTACAATTTAGTAATTTTCACTATTCATCAAAATATGAAAGTTATCCGAAAAGTACCAAAATTTCTCCCTAAGCTAATTTCGATATTCCGAATCCAAAAATGAAGCTAATTTTGAAAACTAAAATTTAAAAATGTTGTTATTACTATTCATAACTGCAAGTTTTAATAATATTTTAATAGCATATTGTTGTTTAGTGAAACTCGGTATTGCGTACTATACGCGCCATCGAGGAAGGTCGTGATTGCGTGTAATGCAAGGCAAGTCAAGGATGCATGTTGTGAAAGCTCCTTTTGGTGTAGCGTACGCCACAAGACATTGATGAAATTAAAAATAATATTTTTCATAAAATCTCGAGGTGTTACATTGGGAATGAAAACAGCCTCTACTATCTTAGTTGGACTATGCTTGAAGCAGAAAGCCGATATTAAAATATTGAGAAGTGCTACCATGCATTAATCTTTGGAGTTCAGAAGTTGAGAAACTACTTGCAAAATCATGAGGTCCAATTGGTATCTCGAAATAACCCGCTCAAATTAATCCATAATTTTCTAATGCTTAATGGATGTCTGGGAAGGTGGGTGGTTATTTTGCAGCAATTTGATATTCAGTATGTTTCTCAAAAGGTGATAAAGGGCCAAGATCTAGCTAATTTCCTTGCTGAACACCCTTCAATAGAAGAAACATCTTCAGATATTGAACTTCCTGGTGATGAAGTGTTCTTTATTCAAGATTGTCTTCAAATATGGTAAATTTACATTGATGGTGCTTCCATAAGTCCAACAGGGAGGAAAATGGAAGATCCTAAATTCAACAAAGTTGGGTTAAAAATTGTGCTCATCTCTCCAGAAAATGAAGTGCTACCCAATTCTTTCTCATTGTTGGGAGGCGGTACAAATAATGAAGTGGAATACCAAGCTCTTATTGTAGGATTGGAGTTGGTGCTTCAAGCACAAGTGAATAACTAAAAGGTGAAAGGTGATTCAGACCTGGTAATAAAACAAGTCAATGAAGATTATGAAAACAGAAAATAAGAACTAATCCCTTTGTATGATTACTTCAGAGAGTTAATGGTGGAATTTCCTTCAGAACCGACATTTTCTTATGTCCCACGATCACAAAATGCCCAAGATGATGCACTGGATAATATAGCTATAGCTCTAGAATATCAAAATCAGGACGAGACAATCAATAGTATTGCGCATTGTCGTACAATTTCACCATATCTTCAAATATGAATTGAGGAAATCAATGAAATTAGTCCCATCTCTGAACCATATGGTCATACTATGGGATGGATGACACCTATCATAGAATACCTTCAAAATGGAACACTTCCACCAGATAGAGCTGAGAAAGAACAAATCTGACGACATGTGGCCAATTTTACTCTTTATGATGGCCTAGATCACTTAGATAAAATTCTCTACAAAAGAGGTTTTGATGGAATTCTATTCATATGCATTGGTGGTGAGGAAACAATGGTTGTCATGAAAGAAGTGCGAGCAGGAGCCTATGGTGACCATCAGTCGGGACACAGACTATCTGATAAAATTCGAAGACTTGGATACTTTTGGCCTTCAATGATACAATATTGTGTTGATTTCACAAAGATGTGTGATTATTTCCATGTACATGTCAACTTCATTCATCATCCCCTAGAGTTTCATCATACAACGAAATATTTGTGGCCATTTTCCACATGGGGAATGGATGTAGTAGGACCTTAACCTTTAGCTACATCCAAGAAGTTTAAGTACATTCTTACTACTACTGACTTATTTTCCAAATGGGAAGTGGAAATACCCCTCAAAAAAGTTTGTTCTAAAATTATTTTTAGCTTTATCAAGTCTAACACCATTACCAGATTTGGTGTCCTTCATACCATATTGACGGGCAATGGCACCATCTTCTGTTCATCCGAGTTGAGGAAGTTGTATCAAGAATACAACATCAAATCCAATCATTCATCTCGATATCATGTAGTGTCCATTGGCCAGATCGAAGCTTTCAATAAGACTCTTTCAAACATACTTCAAATATATGGTGGATAGAGATAAGAAATCATGTCCTGATAAACTCTTTCATGCTTTATGGGCTTATCGGACCACCACCCGCACTGCAACACGGTCAACTCCATATTCATTGGTATATGGAACGGAAGCAGTCTTGACCATTCAGGTTCAAGTACCCTCGCTCAGAGTAGCCATTTGTGATCATTCATCTATAGATAAACAATCTCAAAGGTGATTGGATGAATTGGAACGATTGGACGAGAAAAGATTTTGCACCTTGCACCACTTCGAAGTGTATCAAAATCGAATAGTATGAGATTTCAACTAAAAAGTTCATCTTTGTTAATTCATTCAGGGAGAATTGGTATTGGTTCTAACAACTCCAATGATACTTGGAAAGAAACCTCCCACGCTGGAGCCAAAATGGGAAGGACCTTGTTCAATACATAAGGTCCACTCCAATGGATCTTATTCTTTAATCTCAATGGATGTAGAACTCATCACTACTCCAACCAATGCTATATTTATGAGAAGTATATTGTGTAACAAAAATACGTTATCATCCAGCAAGATGTTAAACTGCACCATCACCGGTCTATTCATATGACCTTAAACTATTTGCACCATCGTCCAACATGATGTTAAACTGTGACGTCCTAGCTACATGATGCTAAAATATACAGAAGTCCCTTAAGTCAAGAAAGACATTAAACTATGAAAAAGTCCCTAATACATCCAACATGATGTTAAACTATGTCACATTTGTCCTTACTGCATGACATTAAACTTCACAGTCCCCTTTTTGACCAACATTACGTTAAAATGTATTGTTCCCATCATTTTAGCTACTGGACGCTAAACTGTATAGCACCCTTTTTGTCCAACATGACGCAAAACTATGTTCACATCCAACATGGCATTGAACTGTGTCCCTATATTTGTCTTACATGACGTTAAATTGTACTGCTCATTCATCCTACATGATGTAAAACTGGAAAAGTCCCTTAATACGTCCTATATGACATTAAACTGTACTTTGTCCCTGCTACATGACACTAAACTGTGCAGCACCAATAGTCCTCACTACAAGACTTTAAATTGCACAGTCCCATCATATGTCCTACATGACTTTAAACTGAACATCGTTAAGGTTATTTCTAACTCTTCTTTCTCACACTGAGTATGACTCATGTGAGCTTAGAGTAAACTTCAACCATAACACTCCCTTTGGGCCGCTAACCATGCGTAAGTCCCAGCACCTTTTTTTAGGTTGTTGTCCCCAAGAACAACATGATCTCTAATTCATTCTTCAATTGAACTATGTGGACTTTGATCCTTTCCTTTTAGGTTGGGTAAGTAGGCAACCTCCCAAGGTTCAAGCCCAAAAACCAATTTATTCACAATCCGTTCACCTTCATCTCATACAATGTTGATTCGTGAAGCCACTCCCAGAATCAATATCTTTACATTGGTTCACCTTTGTCCTTGCTATATGATGTTAAACTATACAACACTTTTGTCCAGTATGACAATAAGCTACAACATTCTTTGATACCCTCACCTGAGAGAGAATCATTATTTACATTGATCTCCAATCATGTAATTTTCTAAAGACTACGTGCATACATGGCAATGCATGAACCTTTTATCTTGGGTCAAACCATCATTTCACTAAATTCTCCTTTCACCCTTCACTTGTACGAACCAAATTTGTACTGAGGGTATTTCTAGAACTGCGTGGGCTTGATTCCCATCATTATGGGAAACGTAGGAACATTCGAGCATCCCTTGAATCTAGCCCCAAGTCTTTGGGCCTAACCCCAAATTCCACATTCAGTCCCCTGGATGAAATGTTCCTATGAAAAGACACACTGTGTATTCATTATTATGGTCCAAGCTCTATGTCCCTAAACTAAGATCTCCCATACTTTTGTCCCACATATCATTAAAATATATTTCAAGAACTACATGTGGCTTGATTCCAATCCTTATGGGATACATAGTGAAGTCCAACATCTCAATTCAGGACCCATCCACAACATGATTATGGTTATAATTGGTCTTTTTATCTCTACATGCATTGAACAATACCCATTTTTATGTGTCATAATCCTATCCTTAAATATTTTCAAATATTCATACCCCTTTTCTTGAATTATGATCAAAAAATGTTTGATAACTAAGATTTCTTTTTCATGACTATACAACACGTTCCATTAGGTAGCCTTTCATAAATAGTCTACATAATAGACTTGTTAGCCAAAAGATACTATTGTTTGACTATTCATCCAATTCCCTTAGGTGGACCTGCATAATTCAACCACCTAATGGGTTTGTTAAATAATGGTAACGTCATTCTAGGGAAGAAAAACTCTTTTGTCCTTAGTTGGTCTTAATGAAAATATGTAGAGATCCGCAAAAATAGCCATCCTTAACATATTTGTCCCATACTCTTTTTCATGATCTGAAAGTATTCAAGTCTAGGTTTTATATTTCCCTTCCCTATGTTTGGGTCAGAACTTCGTAGGAGTGACATTCATCCAGTTCTTAGACAATCTTGTTTGGAAATATCTTCTCCATATTCATGTACCTCTCTCCATACAGGAAACTCTATGATTTGAAAATTTTGAATCACTATAAACTTCTAATGGCCATTTAGTAGTAGAAAAGTAATTTTTTGAGAGTTCTTTTTCCTGACTATGCAGCACGTTCCCTTAGGCATCCTTGCATAAGTAGCCTACATAAGGGACCTGCCAGCCAAAAGATACTATTATTTGACTATTCTGCCAATGCCCCTAGGTGGCCCTACATTATTCAACCCCATAACGGGTTTGTTAAATAATGGTAACATCATTCGTGGGAACTACTTCTTCTAATGCCTTTTATCCCTTTTTCATATCATTCCTCATAATAAAAATTTCTTAAGTCATCGTTTACATTTCTTCCCTACACTTGAACATGGAAATATGTTTTCAGATAAATTATCAAGGAATTGAGTCAATTCTAATCCATTTGGTCAAAGCTATTTCGACCTTAAAACAATAGCCTTTTTATTTCCGACGTGCATGACTTTAAACTGCCCAAAAAAGACAAGGGAACTCTGAATAAAAGTCATGTACCATCTCACTAAACATACATTTTGTGTGATTTTAGGTAATATTGAGCAATTAAAATATTCAAGGTTTGTAGGGTTATTCATAATAATCCTAAAAAAATAAAAATAGGCTTACTAGGCCTATTGGTTTAGGTAAAATTTAAAGCAGGTATCAAAGCATACAAGCCCAAATGATGGAAGTTGAAATTATTCTTCATTGATGCACAAACATTAGAAGGACATCCACAGACTGGAGTCTCTTCTCTTTTCCAAGAATTACAAAACGATATTAACATAAATCTTCATTTTATTTACAGCATCCAAAGCTTCATCAGCAGCCACTTGATGCTCATGCACTTGACCAGCTTCACTCTTTTCATCTTGATGGAGTGATTTCTTAGAATTTTCAATGGCTTTCATACCATTCATTTGAACTCCTTCCAATGAATTGTTAAGCTGGTCATGTTCCCCAGTAACAATATCTAATTGTTGATGAAGGTGCATCAGCTGGAGGAATTTCTCTTTGATCTTAAGCTTCAGCTCCTTCAACTTGGCAGCATGATCAACCTCATCTCGCGACACCGCAGCCTCAAATAAGTTAATGTTGACTGATAGCCTCACCCTAGTCAAATCATGATGGCACTTTTTCTCCTGCTCCCTTCTTAAGATGACTTGTTTCACTGCGGAATGGATCTCTTGATATCCAAAGCTGCCAAGTCCCAACATGACAAACATGGATGAAAGTCACAGGTTCTTCGATGATAGCTCTTCTAGAGGAATTTCAGATATGATCATCCATATGTTCTTCCATGCCTTGCATCGTGAAAACTGGAGTTCCTTTTGTACCTCCGGATCTGACATAGCATCACTGTCACATGGGGGAATATAATCCGGGATTTATGCACTTAGGGAAGTGCCCTGTTCTGCTCCTTCCCCCCTGAACCGTGTTTCATCACATTCTATTCCCGTTGGGGAGGAGTTTGAGGCTTCACCTCCAGATCTAGCCACTAAAATTGATGTCCCTTTATAATAAATTGAAATCTTTGGTTAGTTTCAAAGGACAACAAAGGTTGATTGGCTGTCTTGCAAATTAAGTACAGTCGCAGATATTGTTATCCCTTACCCAACGGTAGATTGGTAACTTGAGAAGTCTCATCCCCGTCTTTCCTAGCATCAAAAGGATTTTCAAGATGAGTTTCAGGAAGCTATGCCAAGTTAAGCTCCACTTGAGCTAATGTCTCTACAATAGTAGGGTTTTCTGTACCCCCTTCAGGCATTGGCAGTTCAGCAGCTTGCTCAGATGGAACTACATATTTGAACCGATCATGATTAGAGATGTAATAAGAAGTTGTTATTAACAGGATGAAGGATAACAATCACATCCGTAATCTTCTAAATTACATTGTAATTTAACATGATCTAAAAAATCTTCAAAAGATGTGCCAAGTTCCATCATTTCATCCAATGTTATCTTAGAATCCTGGTTAATCTCACCAGTGGGAGCATTTGATATGTCTTCTTGACAGCCTTCATTCTGTGGCCTCTGACCTTGAATATCCTCTTTAGATAATATTTCATCATCAATTGCAACGGCCTCCAAAATCTCTAGTGCAGGGGTTGGACCTAAAGTATCACTTAAAAGAATTTAGTTGATGTTTCATTCAACATTTTATGAAGCATTGTTAACTTAATAGAAGCAAACTCTTCTCTTCTTGCAATGGCAACAGGAGGGATACTAGGAACCGACGTTGGATCTTCTCCAGGAGAATCCAAGTCATCCTGAACATGTGATTGTTCACCAGTACCCTCTGTGGTCTTGAAAGGATGGTCAATTCTCTCCCTCATAGGTGAAATTGAAGAAGCCCCTACAGCCCAAAAAAGTATGAGCAACCTTTTTCATGGGATAATACTCATGATTATCCGAAGGCCTTAACACTACTGATGAAGCATTTAGTTGTGTACTTCTTCCTTCGATGCCTTTGTCTATTTGGTTTTTTGGGAGTGTCGACAGTCTCCTTTACAGGTACATGAATTGGAGAATGGAAAACCATGTCCAACTCCTCATCCATGGCTTGCTGGCCTAGAGATATTTCACCTAGCTCGCGAGGAGATTCAAAAGCCCCGTTGGAAGTACCACCAAGGCTATACAATGGTGAAGGAACCTATGCGTTTCCTTTCTTTGCAAGATGAAGGATGAAGAAAATAATTTCGTTGAGTAACAAAGTTTTAACAGGCATCAAGTTTCAAAGAAAATAAGGAAAGAGACTTACATCTTCAGGAGCCATGTAATCGTGCCACTCCTCATCTCCGGAAGCACTGGTCCCCTCAGTGGAACCGAAATCTATCATTTCCTTCACCCTCTTGGTAACAAGAATGGAATCATCAATGAAATATATGAGCATTTCCAGATATCTGATGTACGCCCGCACTTCATCGGGGTTATCCTTGAAACAAATATCGGTGGAGGCTAGATGATTCCCTATTCTAGGGATGTGTAGCCCCTTGCACAAATCCAGCCAGGCATTTTCAGCATCACAGTATAAACTCCGCCCTGTCTGGATAGCCTCTGTTCGTAGATATTCAGTGTGTGTACCCGAAGACTATAAGGAATGTCCTATAATCTTGGACATCAGTTTCTTCCCATCTCTTGCAACTGCAAATAGAGAATAAGAAAATAATACTTGTTTCTCTATAAAGTAATGCTGATTAAAGTGCCTTAAATGAAGTAACTCACTAAGAGTTTATGGAGTTGGTATTTTGATTTTGACGGGAGGATTATATCTGGCAGAGCTAGATTTTCCTCATGTGGTGCCTCATCATCCCCATCCTGGGAATCTGGTGAATCAACTCCAGGTGGTGTAGAAGAATCACCTTCTAGATGAAGGGTTTATTTCTCTACAGTTCTTTTCCTTTTCCCCACCTGGTAAACTAGGTGATTCAGTACCCCTTCAGGGTATGATGCTATCCAGTTCTTGGCATACCATGTGGTCAAGTTACTCGGCGCTTTATCAACTGGTAGATCAAATATTTCCCTCGTCTTCTCCCTAGATGTCAGGAACCATAGTTTCCCTGTAACCATTGGATGTTTCTCTGACCTGACATGCACTGGGGGAGATACAACAGTCTGCTGTAAACACTTAAATTGACGTTCAAATCTATATGGAGCATAGGCCTCACATATAATCACTCTGTCAATCCTGGTGACCAGCACACCGTCTCTACAGGCCAGCATGTATGCCCTTAATTCCAGGTTGGTTGTTCCATCATCAACAAACTGCTTGGTTGGAAGATTTCCATAAGGAATGAAATTGAATTCCTTATACATTCTCAGCCTCAACTTCATGTAATAGGAATTGAAGGCTAGTGGAGCAATTCCAGTGAATTCCTGCACTGATGGCCTGAAATAACTTTCGAGGATCTGTACTATGTTCTATACATTATATGTCCTGAAGTGAGTGGCGATCCATCCCCACAAAACATTGAATGGTCCCATTATCCTAAAAGGAGACTTACCCATGAAGACATGGAGTAAGCTCCTGTGAATATTTTATAAAATGGGAGTAGCCAACCCATCCATTTCCCCCTCAGCCAACTTGGCTGCAAAAACAAAGTTTCCTGGCCTGAAGCCTCCCTTCGAGTCCCTGACTGGCCAAAGATAAACACTGAGCCACAAGGCCAAGAAGCCCGCTAGACAATTCTTCTTTGGGATTCTCTAATTCACTTCATATCCCCACTTCTCAAATTCTCCTACATCCAAGGTTGGCCAAAATGTTTCAGGAGCACCCCTCTTATCTATTTTGGGGCAGGTAGTAGGATGAGTACAGATGGGCCCCTTTTCCTTGGGCCCCTTCCCCTTTGATCCCTTCTCCTTTGGATCCTTCTCCTGCTTCTTGGTAAGAAAAATATTCATCCACTCCTTTGGATGAATATCCATTCTAGAATGTGTTAAAGAGGTCTCAGAACTCTTGAGATTGTGAAAGAGTTTCAACAATTCCCGAGCCAAAGCTGGGGGCTTCTTCGAATCATTCCAAGATGCCTTGGGGGATGAATTCATCATACATGTCACCTATAATTGGAGCCCCCGATATCTTGTGGAGTTCCCATAGACTGATGCCTACTTCTCCATGAGTCGTATGAAATAATTGGTTTCTGGGCTCTAGTGGATGAGTATCTCAAGCACAAAGTCATCATTTCTGTAAACATATGTTTGCCCAGCCCAGACAGCTTCATATATTGCAGCTCCTTTTAAATCCTTGACAAACATTGCGTAGGTTTGTCACACCCAGTATGCCCACATCCAAGTTGGCTTCACACCTCCTCCAAGACTAAAGTCCCAACTCTTCTTCCAGCCCTTGGATTGATCCATCTGAGAGTTTCGGAAAATTGAGGGATAACAATGTGGTTGCAACTCAGGCTTGTGAGGTTTCAGATCTGAGGTACATGGGCTATGATGCATTATATAGGCCTTCTCCACTGTTCCAGTATTTATAAATGCTCCTCCACTGGAGATAATTTCTGAAGAAAAGTTGCTATAATTCTGAAACCAAGAATGTGGGAGAGAGTTCTTTGCCTCTGGAATGGTGACTTCTCGAAGATGACCATAACCATACAGAGGGAGATAAATGCTTTGTGGGAATTCAAGATGATAATTCTTCAAGTACATAGGCAAATATGGAAGATTATTGTCGTAGATATTATAATAATCATGGCCAACGATGCTCATCATATCATCAATTCGCTTGTTATCCAGTTCGTCAGCCGTTCTGATTCTCTTGGTATCCATTTAATCTGCACAAAGGTTGAATAATTAACTCCTAAGTAAGATTATTTTTCATAAAATTTGTGAAGAAAAGTGAAAAAATTGCTAAGGAATTAAGGCACACAAGTCCCAAGATGGCACGCAAGTATAAGTGTGTTGCGAAGGTTTTGGCATACAGGTATCACCGCATAAGTCCAAATACCTCTACAGTAGCACGACAACAAAGAAACAGTGGAAAATAGAGCAACTTTTATGATAAGGGAAAATTGCGCAGTGAGAGGAATAATTTCGAGAACCAGTGGCTTTGCTTGAGAATGGCCGCATATTAATAGGCCAGCCCGCACCCCTGCGTGCCAAAGCCTATGTGACTCCACTTGTGTGCCGCCATCTGCATGCTCAACACTTGCGCGCTGGAATTCCTTGGTTTTCTTCTTTACCTCAGAGTCACATCCTCTTTCTTATAGATCCAACTCTGAGGAGGGAATTTTGTTGATGCTGATTTCCATCACAGAGTCTAAACTATTGAAAAGGGAAATACCTTGAAACCAAAGTGATTCATCCTTTGAAGAAACATCAAAAATTGACAAAGGAATGAACAAATATTCATTTTCACTTGGGTCGCACAAGTTTCACCAAGGTCGCGCAAGTATACTTGCGTGTAGCCTAGTTGTCGCACAGGTGGCTTGCGCTCCCTCTTTGGATTCTCGCCCAGGGTCTTCAGCAGCCTATAAATACCCCAGGTGGGCCCCCCATTTCAGGATGGAAAAATTCCAAAACTCATATTCGAGCTCTGGTCACCAGAGTCTCTTCTGGAAGTCTTATGAAAACTTCTAAGGTAATTTCTTACCTATAATGGAAGTTCTAAATAGGGGAAACAACGCCTAAGTGTTGAAATTCATCAACACTTGCGCGCCTAAGTGGCCAGCCCTTAAGGGAAATGGCCACACTTGCACGCCGGCTTATCCCTTTAGCAAAAATTGTGTGCCTCTCTTTTGTAAGCCTTTAGGGATAATAATAAGGGCTTGAGCCAATTCTCTCCCAATTATTACTCCATGGGTTGTCCATCATGCAAGTACCCATGTGTCGCACAAGTACACTTGTGTGACCAGGACTTATGCGCCCACGCAGGACTTGCATGCCTCTATCTTTTTTGGTGCTCCTCCCGCCTATTCACTTGCCTTCTTCAAATCTGTCTCTCCTCTTCATGATTCAGCATTCAGAACCATTTTTGAAGACATTCATGGCATTTTTTTTGGTTTCCTTATCTGAAAGGAATTACGTGGAACATCTCTCAAAACATAGTGATTTATATATCTTTATATCATTAAGGTGAGAGATTTCATCCATTTAACCTCATCCTTTAAGATGAGAAGTTCCCTAACCTGGGATTCCTTTTCAAGAGTAAGCCCCAGTCATAATTTCTATAAATCGGGCATCTTCCTTAGGAATGATCCCCACTCATAAATTCCATTAACTTAGGCCTCCTTCTCATGAATAAGTCCTATGTCTTAAGTCTCCTTTACAAATGGGCCTCCTTCTCAGGAGTAAGTCCCAATCTCAAATCCCCAAATATGGTAATCATCATTAGGAGTAAGCCCCAAGTCCCCTATCTTGGGCCTCCTTTTCAGGAGTAAGCCCCAGTCTTCAAAGTTCACAAATATGGGCATCCTCTTTAGGAGTAAGCCCCAAATTCCAAATTCCATTAACATGGGCCTCCTTCTCAGGTGTAAGACCCAGTCATAATTCCCCTTAACCTGGTCTTCCTTCTCAGGAATAAATCCAAGTTCTCTAATCTCTTAACCTGGGCCTCCTTCTTATGAGTAAGCCCCAGTCATAATTCCCCTTAACCTGGGCCTCCTTCCCAGGATTAAGCCCCAGTTCTAATTTCTCTTAACTAGTCTTAATTTACTTTTGATTTGGGCTTCCTTCTTAGGAATAAAACCCAATCATAAGTCCCCACTAATTTGGGAATCCTTTTCATGATTAAGTCATATTTTAAGTATCCAAATCTCTATAAAGCACATATACCTTTATGGACCTTATTTTTGGGTTTCTTCCCTGAAGTAAATCCTAATCTTCATCCATCTGGGCAGTCATACATATATAAGCCCCACATCATTTCTTATAATTGCATCTTTCATGGAACAATTTTATGGTTTTACCAATACCTCTTGTTTCTCACATCGAGCATTGACTCACGTGAGCTTAGAGTGTAAAAGTAATTATGACATCTTTCTTTGAGCCATCAGTCATGCGTAAACCTCATACTTCTCTCCTCGAACTACGTGGGTTCTAATTCCTTTTCTAAAACAAAGGATACGTAGGTATCCCATCTGCAGGTACTATCCCAAATTTGAAATAATTCATGTCCTTCTGAATGACAGTAAACTTCAAGTGCCCTGCTGAGTGTCTTTAAAACCAGTATGGTTATCATAATGACCAAGAGATTTCTATATAATGTGTCTAAGGATACCATTGACCATGAATCTCTAATGAATACAGATGATTCTCTATCGATGAAGAACCTTGAATATATATAAAATATTCTCTAAATCTCATACATACTAATCATTGATTTTCAGATCTAAAGGAAAGCTAATTTTCATACTTGGTAGTGTAATAAAGATTCACGAACATAAGTTAAATCTATAAATAGAGTCCCGGAGTAGACAATAATTCCCCTCAAAAAGGTGAGATGATTCTGACCTCCCATCCTCTCGACTAATGAAAATTCTTAAGCCCCATCTGTTCATAACTAATGAGAACCTACCTTTGGAAAGTATGTTTAAATGAATATGGAATCATTGGATCTTTACAGTTCTATGAACAAACCCATTAGAAATAGCTTGGAATGTTTGAACCTTCAATCAATTAGGTCATCCCCATTTCTAGAGGAAACAAGGTGCCATATAAAAAATTATGTGGAAAAGATATAATACTACAACTTCATGGGATGAATTTTCTGATAGGAAAATTATGGTCCTAGAACTTATTGAAGGAAAAATACAATAATAAACACTATTCAAGTTCATATTTGTGTAGCTAAAATTAAGAAAAAGAGCTCTGTTGACAAATAGAGAAAGGATTTTGGATTTCAAGTGGGAGATCATGTCTCTCTAAATGTATCTCCATGGAAGGGTTCCACATGGTTCAACAAGAATGGGAAAATTTTCCCTAGGTACATCATACCATTTGAATATCTCGAATAAAATTGAATTTGTATTTTAATGATTAGCAATGACACCAAGTCTCTCTAAATATCATGACATGTTCCATATATCATTATTAAAGATGTACATGACAAACCCAACACATGTACTTACAAATGATGAAATATAATTGGAACCTGATTTGTCATACCGTGAAGAGCCTATCATGGTTCATGAAACTAGAGAGAAATTATTGAGAAATCAAATGACTGGTATGGTAAAAGTTCATTGGAGAAACCATAAAAATGGAAGAAGCGACGTGGGAACCTGAGGATGTTTTGAAGAAGAACCACCGTCATCGGTTTAGAAGAAAATATTCATGATCATTTCAATGATTTTATAAAGGGGTAATAATATAACACACCAAGACTTTATTGTATGTAAATTCAATTCATTCGATAGATTATGTTGCACACCACACCGAAATTAAATTAACAGTGGTATACTATTTAATAATAACATGATCATTGGAATAGTAATGTGACCATTTAGAATAGTAATATGACCAATAGAATAGTAAAATTATCTATGAAAGTGTAAATAAAATTTAGGTATCTTATGAATGAAAATATGATATATTTATATCATGGAATAAGTAAAGAAATATATTAAAAATGATAACCCTGGTGTTATATTTTTTGTGAAACATAAATGTTTATTTATAATTTTATAAAAAATTTAATGATTTCAAATAAAATTTAATTTCATAAAAATTATTATTAACTTAATAGTTTTTTGTCTTATGTATATATCATAATTTTATAATACAATAATTAATTATTCAAAGTGTCATAAAATTAGTTCTAATTTTAAAATGAGTATTTTTTTTAAAAATGATGAATTAAATTAAAAATAAAACTTATAAAATTTAGAAAAAATATTTTCATAAAATGGTATTTATTTTTAAATTCTATACATAAGAAATATTTAGGGTGAATTTTGGTGTTTTTTCTAAAATAGTTGATTTTTTGGTGAATAGTGAAATATATCAATTTGTGTTATATGACATTATAAGATAAATACACTATTTCATGAATTATTACTGGTTTAAGCACCATAATTTCAAACTATCATTAATTATTTAATATATTTAGATATTCAATACTATTAATAGACTTGATCCAAAATAATAAACTAATGAATGAAATAATAAAAAACACCCCTCTCCTCCGCTATAAATACCACCCCTCACCACCTCTTATCCTCACAGCTTCCATGATTTAATGATTGTCCAATTTATAAACAATCCCCCTTCCAATCCACCCCCATGTCTAAAATTCATTGTTCTCACCAGAAGTCCAATCCCAATCTCCATAAGGAGGTTCTCAATGTAAATAATTCAAGAGGTAAAATCCACTTTTGTTTTCCATTATTTTATTTTCAATTTATTTTCTTTTATTATACTATCCTCACCTACCCTAATCAAAGTGGAATGATAACCCCAGTGTCATATATATAATGGAGTTATATTAGGTTTATGGAATATCCAGTATCAAACCCCTTCTCATCTCCCTTTTATTCTAAAAATGAAAACATCATTCATGATGAGTTGATTTACTTCTATCGTGGATGGTGTGTTTTCCATTTTCCATTACCATCATCAAGGATAGTCATAAAACTATTTTTATTGTTAATTACGATTTTATTGAACATATTATAAGTTATATAATATTCTGGTACCAATATATCTATATGTATATACATAATATTAATTAATTAAATAAAACTAGTTCGTGATAATTAAAAAAACCAAAAAAATCTAAACGGTTATCATTAAAATTTTATATAATGAAACAAAATAATATCTGAATAAAATTATATAAAATACCATTTAATATTATACAATTTTATTTAAAATGAATATTTTCTATTTGGGATAACTACACCAATTTTACATGATCTTTCATAAATGTATAAAAGTGAACCAATCATGATAATGAAGAAAACAAACACTCATAAATGATGAAGTTGGATAGTATGAATCAGAAAAAAGACTATATATGACCTTAATAAAATTATAATAAATAAATTAAATTTTTAATAGGTTATTAATTATATTATAAATGAATATAATTTTATCATCAAGGACATTATGTGCAAGTGAAAAACACTTTCAGACATAAGGTAAGGGTTTCTCTCTGAACACCCACTTTTACTCCATGATACAGTTTCTCTCTATTTAACCCAATTTAATTTTTAATTATTCTTATTTACTTCTAATAAATTCTATGTTTTTGTTCCAAACAAATATATATAGTTCAATTATTTTTTATTGATGGGAAAAACATTTTTTAAGTTTTCCTTTTCAATTCATCGTGATAAGTAAGACTCATTAAAGTGAACTTTCTAATTTCATACCTATTATCAAGTAAAACATATAATATACCT
Organism: Viscum album; assembly: GCA_963277665.1. NCBI lineage: Eukaryota > Viridiplantae > Streptophyta > Magnoliopsida > Santalales > Viscaceae > Viscum > Viscum album. Next base: position 698,153,223 of record OY728130.1, on the reverse strand, counting down.
TGATCCACCATTATTATTTTCAAAAATATAAATTTTTCATGAATAGATACATTGGTTCATTTATATTTTTTCATAATAGACTAAGCCATTTCCACTTTAAATACAATTTAATATTTTTCCTTAAACAATACTAAAGTGGCTCTCTTATAATGTTTTATAATCACTAATTTTACATGTTTTATTTTTTTTATTTAGGAATAATATATCATTATATATTACTATTTTACCCTATGAATGTAAAAGTAGCATTTAAATATATTGTTTCATGGACTCCATTATAATACACCCTTTGGTTATACATTATTCACCACTTATTCATTATGTGTGGTGCATGCATGCTTCCCTTATACTTATGATAATCATTAATTTAATATTTCATTAAATGTATATTTCCTATATAATGGATATTATTATTGAATTATTCATATATCATTTTACATATGGTGTTTATTTTTAATGTTGTTGATGAATCAGTATCGTATACTCAATAAAGATATTTTGATAAGTTGTATTATTAATGAATTAAATCATTGTATGAAGAATGATTTAGAGTGGTATTGATGGGTGGATAACATTATATATATCCCCTCAATTCATTTAAATGTCTAATGATACCAAAAAATTGGGAACAAAGCCTTCTTATTTATTTATATGATGAATTAGATGGATTTGTACCCATATAATTATACCATCTTTACGGTATAATGGTTCATGTTCCAGATAAATTATTATTAGTAAGAGAAGAGAATTCCCATTTGTGGCCTTTTTGAACCCTCGGCACAATGGAACCCCCCTCCCTACGAAGGGGTCACTCCAGAGAGAGCCCCAGTAGGGAAGGAGTTTTTGCCAGCCGAGATGGCAGAGCGTCCCGGAGGGTGACGACCCAGCAGCGATGGTCCGTCGAGCGATCTGTTAGCAATTGGGTTGTGCCACATTTTTCCCACCCAGATGAGACCAAGCGACCCGGCAAGGTGGGTGGATCCCGAGGGAGAGGCTCGCCCCGAAAGCGGACTGCCAGGATTCGAACCCTGAATCTCCCAAAGAACAGCGTGGATGTGCCACTCACCTTCTCCACCACACCACCACCAAAGTGGCAGATGTTCCAGATACATGACGTCTAATAATTTATAATTTTCTTCATTTAGTATTTAGTAACTAACTTCCATGATATTCTAAATATGAAAGAATGTATTAATGAAATTTCATTCTCACTTTATTGATGGCATGTTCTTTAAATTTATTTACATTTCTATAATGCTTATGCCTTATTGAATTTTATTCACTTATTATTGATTCATGTAACCCTTACTAAGCGTTTGAGATCCCCTTTTTATTTTTTTCCTTCCCAAGGTTATGAAGTTGAAATATTAGAATAAGTTTCATGGAAGATGTTTATTTTCCTTTTTTATGTTCATTATTTGATTACCAATGGTATAAGGAAAAAATGTATCTATCCAATTAATCAAAAATATTAAATAGATCTATCCTTGGTTATGTGATCTATTGTATTTGTGACATTGTAATAAAAAATCATAGACTATAGGCTACTGGGGTTGGGGTTGTTACATTAATTTTGAGGGTAATAATATTATACCTCATCAGCATGAGATATAATACATAGATTAACCATTTGACTTTTATGATCATCTTCAAGGTTTTAGCTGAGTTATTGCTTAAATCAAAAGAAACATGGGTATATTTTATTACATTCTTGTCTTTCAATTTATAACTATATTTCCATCGATCTTTAAGAATAATAAAATTAGATCTCATATGAACATTCTTCTTTCATTCATAGAATCTAATTTATTTTTCTTCATCCTTATTTATATTTTACTTTCCTCTTTTATACAGTCTGTGAAATTCTTTCTAGAAATGATATATTAGTACTTGAGCCAAAATAAATTGAAATATAATTGTAAATTTTATCCTTCAGAAAATTTAGAGAAACTATATCATTTTTTATATAAATGTGATTCTTATATTGTTCTTGCATCTCAGATTCATATATCATCAAGGTTTCGAATATTTATTTTATATTCAACTCTTTTTCTGGAGTGGAATGATTAATAGTAACACATATTCAATTACACTATGAAGGATAAAATCTATGTGTCCTTAATTCGTGATCTGATTATGAAATAGAGGTTAATAAGGAAGAAACATTATTGACACCTTCTGTAAATATCCCATTATTTTGGGTTATGATTTCACCATAACACTTTCTAAATTTGTCAAACAAAATATTATGAGTGTTATAAATTAATTGAGCTACATTATTATTACCTTTATAAGAAACATAATTTTTTTCCATTTTTATATTCTATAGCACACAAGGAAAATTGATTGAATTTATCAGTTCCTAATCCAAAAAACAACATCATTCATAGATCTCAAATTAATATCATAATATTTCTCTTGATCATCATTTCTCTTCTCTAGTTCCTCTTTAGGAATTTCAAAAAACATTAATAATTTTACATAAAATCTTATTTCTAGATTCTAAAACTAAATAACCATGTATAATTTCTAGTACCCAGAATTTTCACTGTTTAAATAATGAGCAAGAATCAATTATATAAATTCTCTACGACTAACCATTAATACTTTTTCTTCATACGAATATTTAACTCATGAATTTTAGAGAGAAAAAAACATATACTCTAGAGTTATACACTTGATACTACTTTATGTTTATCGGTAGAAATGAAATGTTTACAATGGAGTCTTAGGTCTAATACCAAGTGTTGGTATCCAATATAAATAATTTAAACTTCAAGGATTTACAATAAAAAATATAACATATAGAGACATTAATTTGATATAAAGGGTGAATTTTTTCCATTTTAAAAATCGAAAACCTCAATATGTACCTCTTTAATAAACCTTTTCATTCTATATCTCTTAAATATTAGTAAGAAGAGAAAAATAAAGAAAATAACACTATAGAATGATATGTAGTGGTTAGAGGCACATTATCCCCTAGTCCACTCCACCAATGATCTCTTAGTGATCTCGGTTATTTTCACTGTAATATCATTTTTCCAAGGACATATACAACTAAGTGGAGGGAGATGAAAACTTACAACAATAATTTTATATATCCTTTTGGTTATTTTACAAGGAACAAAGATATCCACATCATTGTATAATAAGATGAAAATCCACCATGATTGAGTGTGAGAAGTCAAAACATAAACAAAAAATAGATGATGTTGTTAAAGTTGTTTAATAATTTTTCATCTCATAGTTATAGTATCAAATAAAATATTTAATTATCTTTAATAAAACAGAAAATCAATAGTCGATAAAAACATCGAAGATGATAAACATGTATGTGTTTTAAGTGTATCTTTGGTAGATTTTTTATTGACACGTGGAAAAATATTATCAATGACATACAATAGAAAAATAAATACATTGATCGAACATGAGAGGATAAAAATATAACAGCCCTAAATCTACACTCCGGGATCTAGGGATAAGAACATAAACCTCTGATTTCAAGGTTTGATACTGATGAAGGTGATCCATTTTTTTTTTATCCAAATCATATAAAATCAAAAATAAAAACTGAATCAACTATATATTTGAGGTCCTTTTAGGTTTAGAGTTTTAGAACATTTGGATAAATTCATATAAATATTTTTTCATAAAAAACAAGTTTATAAATAAGAACATCATATCCCACTATAAATAGTTTTTTATATTCTACATTAGGTCATCATTATAATCAATAATAAACCCGTATAGACTTAATACTTTCAACCTCATTCTTCATAACCAAGGGAAAAAGAAACATAAGAAGGGTGATCTCAAAGAACAATAACATTAAATGTAAGCATTGATAATTGAATATCATCTGAGATCATAAAAATAACACAAGGATATGTTGAATTAATAAATGAGAATGAGTATAACATAATAATATTTATACAAATAAAAACCTATATAACGAATCATTAATACAGGGAATAATGCTTTCACAAATTCAATTTTTATTAGATTCAATAATCACAATCCATGTGATATTAATATTGAACAAGGGAAACATTTATAGCCATAGAAAGAATAAAGAAATAATATTGGTATCTTGGAACATCATCTTCATATTAAACTTACAAAACCATTATAGAACCCTTACAAATATAATAATTATAGGGCTGAATTACAATATAATTATTTAGATAATATAATTATTTCCTAGTGTATTTGAGCATTATCTTGGAAAACCAATAATATAATCTATATTGGGCTCACCCAACACTATCTGGATACACCCTTCATATATAATGTCCAAGAACCATAAATAATGTACATAGATCTTCAATTTCATCATAAAACTCATAAAAATCATTATTCCATTTATAACATGACTAACATGTTAAAAATAAATGAGCTCTATAAAAATCACATTGAAACATGATTAACATGTGGAAGAGAAATGTATTCTGTTAAAATATATTATAAGCAGTATTTACCAATGAAAAAGAAATGAGTTGCATAAAAACCTCTTTAAAACATTATTATCCAATAGAAATGAAATGAGTTACATAACAATAAATTTGAATCATGATTATCCTGTGGAAAAGAAATGGGTTCCAAAAAAATAACTTTTAAACAAGATTAACCATGTAAAATAAATTATTTCTATAACTATCTCTTTGAAACATGATTAAATCAAATAAAAGAAATCAATTCCATAAAAATCTCTTTGAAATATAATTAGCCTTTGGAAAAAATAGGTTACATAACAATTTATTCAAAACATAAGTAACCCATGTAAAAGAAATGGGTTCCATAGATGTCTTTGAAAGATGATTAACCACTAGAAAAGAAAAAATTTCCTAAAAATATCTTCGAAACCTGATTAACATGTGGGTAAAAGTGTGTTTTATAATAATTTTATCATGGTATATCCCATATAATAGAAATGGGTTTTATAAACCACTTATCATCATAAAAAACCATTATGAGAAAGAATAATATTTTTTCATTGGATTGAATCCCCAGTAAATCATAAGTACCATAAAAAACATCATCATTGAGGTAAAAAAAATTTAAATCACTTGGAACATTTCTTAAATAAAATATCATTTATTATTAAAAATACACTTTTTATAACACAAACCATTATGAAAATATTTTTCCCAAAACATAACCTTAAAAACTTATAAAGGAAGGTTAAAAACATTTAAAACATTTCCTATGGAAAATATAATTTCTTCTTTATAATATTTTTTTAAAACATAATACATTTTTAAAATCCTTTTATTTTCAAATAACCTGAAAACATATAAAAGAAGATTTTAAAATCATTTAATACATTTCTTAAGAAAACTATATTTTCCATTTTGTAAAAAAACATTTCAATACATAAAAAATTTTGGAATTATTTTTCTTTGAAATTATCATTTTAAACTTATAAATGAATAATAAAAGAAAATAATGGTCATAGTGATAGGAAATTCATTTCATGATGTACATTTTAAAATAATATTCCTTTCATATTGTTGGTAAAATCCAAATGGGCATGGTTTGAAAAATGACAAGAATATTAACTTAAATTTTTTTTAAAAAAATTAATGTAATGGTAAAAATGTATTTAAAAAATAAATTGAAGAATGTTACAAATTTGAAAATATTTTTAGAAAACATGATTTTGGAAGGAAAATGGTTTTCGACCAAAGAGGGAAATAAAGATAATTTTCCATAAAAATATTCTTTTCAACTCTTGAGTAAATATAGTGTGGAAAATAAATAAAAAACATTTACCCTCATGAAATAAACATAGAATGGTAAACTTCATGTGTTTTTTGAGATATGGATAAAAATATTTCATTATCATAAATATAATTATAAATAATTTTGATAAACGATGAGGTGGTATCATAATACCCATACCACTTTGGTTACATCGAATCATAAGCCCTTGGAAATATTAAAGATTAAATTATACATTGGATATCAAGAACATAAATAGATTCATGATTTTACTAGTAATATTATATAAACCACACAATAAAAATAAGTGTTGAATATGGCATATGTCGCACTGAAGAAAAATCTAGATGACAAAAACCCCTTATCTCGTGTCTATACATAACACGTGTTTCCTTTAACTCTTGTATAATAAACTTATATTAATTATTTTATTTATTATGAAAATTTTCTAAGTTTAATAATTTATATTTTTATAATGACATTTTTGAATACTTAATCAGCTATTTAAATGCTAGGTGTTTTGAGGAAATTCAATTCAATGTTTCAAAAATAGATTTGGTTTGTTGGATTTTGTAAAAGAGATCATTATTTAAACATATATATAATAATAATGATGAAATAATAATCTTATTTATTCATCAATTACAATTTTAAGATTAATCATTAAAATGGTTAGTAAAAACAAACTACGTTATGATCACAATGATGGTAGGTTGTACGTACACATGGGTAAAGTTTTCATTTTTTAATAATCATTATTAAAAGAAGTTTGTATTATTTTATCCTTAAATAATTATAATAATACATAAATAAAATATTAATTCTATATATATACTTATATATATATAATTTTTAAGATGTGGTGGTGGAAAAAAGGAATCACATCGCTTTGTGAAGGTGATAGTTCACACATACATGAACAACATTATCATTTTTTAGTGTAAGAAATAAAAAGTTATATGATCATTATAGAAGGATAAATATGTCATGAATATAATTTATATTTCATGTGTGTCATATATTTTAATTAAAATTACCCTCATAACCTTCCATGTAATGTTCTATAGAAAAAATAATCGCAATCCGTCGTGAGGTGGTAGTCTTCCATACACACAAGCGATGCTATCTGATCCCCCAAGGAATAGAAATTAAAATTTATGTGTGATATCATACCACTAGAAGTATAAATATGTTATAAATATATTATAAATATTATATGTATAAATATTATTTAAATCCATAATAAAATCAATTCTTGTTAGGTGATCATGGAAAATGTTTGACATCGGTTCACGAGGTTGTAATCTGCCGTACACATGAATGATGATTTCTTATCCAATTTGATTGAATAGGAGATAAATTTATAATATTCCATTAATAAAATTACATATCACTATATATGATATATTTTCTTTCATATGAGAATATTTTAATAACATTTTAATGATTTGGAAGAATAAATAAGACAAAAACACATAGTTTTGAATTTTACCTCTTCTTGGACCTCCTCTTTAGTATTATACATAAAGTATTAATATAATGGATTTTTGATATGAGAATGGACTTTAGAATATGGGTATGGAATTTTTCAAGTTATTTGGTTTGGGAATGGTTTAACTAAAAGGGTTTGAAAGTCTGAATAAGAGTGTATATGGGGTATAATTTTATAAATGGGGTGAGTGCCACACTTGTAATTTTTGAAAAGAAAATAGAGTAACCACATTTTTCATTTTCTAAAAGGATATAAAATTCATAATAATTGATCCTTATACTTTTTATGATGAAAATATGTATCTAAAATAGATTTTAGACAAGTATTTAGATCATTTTTACTAATATTATTTTATTTTAACCCCTAGTAAACCCATTTTCACATTAACCATGATAGTTTTTTTTATTTTTCAGTATTCATGATGGAATAATTAATTTTACGATAATAGAAAATATAAATTTTTATAATTCCAAATATTGAATCAATTTTACTATATACTATTCACATAGGTGAAAAAATTAATTTAAAATTAAACTCGCATACACAGTGAAAATGCTGGGTTTCAATAAGTATATTTTCCAAGGATAAGATGATTTTATATTATCTCAATGAATAATAATAATTATTGAATAAATGTAAATTAATATTTATTTATATATGATATAAAAATTTAACTTAAATCATCTCTCATTATGGATTGTTATAATTAATTAGAAAGGGGAAACCTTATGCACATTAAACAGTTTTTAAAAAAAATCCAGTTTTTAAACCCAAAGAGAAACTTAAACTTAAATATAATGTTAAGTTGATTCGAAAGAAATTAATTTGTTTTAATATTAATATATAATAATGATGTTACTTTAATTAAAATTGAAAACATAATGAGACTTAAATTTCTTAATTTATTTTAAACAAATTCCATTTTTACAAATAATAGTATTTTTAATAATTCCCTAAAAATAAAATATTTCCCAAAAAATCCCAATATTACAAGAAAATAAAATTTCAACATTAAAATTTAAAATATTAATTTCATTTTATCAAATAAAATTTCAAATATTTATAAAAAATAATTATATTATTTTTTCATTAAAATAAATAAAAATAATTTTTGAATAGAACTTATTTTGAAAGAATAAAATTAATTTACTAAAAAATGATTGATTATTTACTAAAAATTTAATAGTAATTTTTATTTAGTAATATATATATATATATATCATATATTAGTTAATATTATTCATAATTGTTAATTTAACATCTAGACTATAATGATTGTATATGTCCCGGGTCGTTTTAGCTCACTGTTTCATATCGACTATGATGTCAAACATTGTTTTATTTTAAAAAATGTCATGTTGTAACATCCTACACCCATTAAGTTAATTTTTTCATCTATATTTTAAATTTATCTTAATAATCAATGGTTTGACATTTGAAAATAAATTTTTTTGAAACCCTCTTATAAATGGTTGATAAAACATCCTCTTGATATGAGAGAAAAATATGTATGAAGATCATATAGGCTAATGATTAACTGGGTTTCCGGGTAATATAACACAGGCGGGAAGTGAATATTTCAACATTTTATAAAATCATAAAGTATAAATAATTATGGGGAATGATATGGATCATTGATTAATAGAAAGTGAATTGTCAATAGAATGTTGAGTGCCTCAAAACCATATGTTAATGATGTCTAAAAAAGGTCATTGATTTCATCTAAAATGATGGTAATATGACAAAATTTTGTTTCATGATCATTTTAATGGGTTTGAGGAATAAATTTACCATATTAACTAACAGAATAAAGAAATTTATGTACTTTTTTAATAGAATTTTCACAATTAATACATTTCCACAATACTCCCATTTTTTCTTGAATAGTGAGTTTCAAAAATGAATCATTGATGGCTAAAGCATTTATAATAAAATTTTATAGGAAAAAATAACAATAAAAGTGATAATTAATATATTCTAATTATATTTGGACATGAAAAAAAACTAAAATAGATAGAACATGGTATGATAATTCTCAAAATGTGTAACCCTCATATGATGAAATAATAAATTTATCTCCAAAATTATATAGTAATACACAAAGTTAAAAATAAATAATTATATATGTAAATGACCCTATATATAAAATCACATCAATAAAATCAAAAATTTATTATGTCTTATCATCAACCGTTATCTCATATGTTTTAGCTTAAAATACTAAAAATATAACGATCTTCCTCTGAATTAACATTAATCACTTAGTCACTAAATCAACTATTAATCCCATGATCAAATATATGATAAAATATGTTTTCATAAAATTACAATAATATCGAATATATTATAAAGAGAAACATTTATCAATACCATAAAAGTAATTTAAAAAAATATATAAAGGAATAATTAAAATTAAACCAAAGATCTACATATACTTCTACCAAAAAAACATCTCATAAAGTGTCATTAATTACTTTAATATCTCAATAACTAAAACATTAGACGGGGTGTCTAAGACATTTAAATTATGATTAACCTTAATCTTATAGACCTAATATGGTTTCCAAAAATTTTAAGATAACTAAAAATGAAAACATAATAATATATACTATTATATAATCCATTCCTATGATGCCAACTATAACAGCCCTAAACACTTACTCCTGGATTCAATGAAAAAAAATAAGCATTATAGATTTGATGCTGATGAAGGTGTACTAATTTTCCCTATCCAAAACCTAAAACATCATAATAAAAATAATAGGATCACTAAAATTCTCATCGACCTTTTAGGTTTATAGTTTATGAGAATGAAAACAAAATATTAACATCATGGATTGATAAACAACTAGTTCATAAGTTTTAACATCATCTCCCACTATACCCAGATTTTCATATTCCACATTAGGTCTTCATTATAATCCATATGAAACCATTCAAGACATAACTCATTCAACATCAATTTTTATATCTTGGGGAAATAAAACCTAATAAGGGTGAGTTCAAATTAGTAGTAAGGGTAAACATAAGAATTAATAATTGAATTTAATCAAGGGGAGTAATAATAGAATAAGGGTATGGTGACCTAATGAAATTGCATGAGTATAGTGTAATAATATTTATAAAAATCAATACCAACATCTTGAAACATGAAAACATAGAATATGGTTTTTCAAAAGTCATGAGTCACTAGAATCAGTTATCATAAGCCACGTGATATCAATCTTGATCAAAGGAAACATTTATAACCAAAGAAAGAGTAATGAAATATTATCATCATCTTTGAACATCATCTTCATAGAAAAATTAAAAAACCCTTAGATAACCGCTACAAATAGAATAAATATATGATTAACTTCCAATTAATTATCTAGAGAATATAATCATTGTCTTATGCATGGGAGCGTTATCTGGGAATTCCCATCGTATAAGTTATATCATTGTCAAACGGGTCTATCTGGGAGAACCCAACATATATAATATAGAGACCCAAACTTGATGTAAATGGAAATTACATTAAGTTTGAGTAATACTTATTTCATAACAAAAACTGACATCCAAGGACCGTAATAGTTTAGTGTCTTTGGAATCTCGGAACATAATCTTCTAATCATGGTGAAAGATCTTCAACATCTCCTATAAAGATCTTCTCTATTTCATATGTGTTCGAGACTCATTTATAGTGGGTTTAAACATATTAATAACTTGTAACATAACCATAAAAATATTTATGATATCATATATGATTCACTTAGGACTTTATATTAACCGTTCTTTTGTAAATTCTATGTTAAAGCAGCGTTTTGGGTAAAATCGTTTCATTTATCGTACGTGTTTCAACTTGTTGTTCGTGATATTATTAATTATATCCTGATTAACTTAATTCTAGAATTTAAAATTTAATTTATATATAATATATATTCATCATATAAATATATATGATAGATTGATAAATGGAATGAAATACACCATTAATGGAGAAGGTAGGTCGTACGTACGCATGAACGCTATTTTCATTTCCTTATTTAATTGAATGGAATTACGTAAATGAAAAATATATGTACATAAATCCAGTATCATTATTATGTAATATATTTCATGATTATTTATTATATGTACTTTATAATCATACTTGAATGGTTAATCATGGAAAATGAATCTCATCGCGTTTGTTGAGACGGTGGTCCTTACGTACGCACGAGCGATGATATCATTATTTTCATATTAAAATCATATATAATTGGATGGAATATCATATATACAGAATCATAATAATGTTATATTTATTATATATATCATTTATACTCATTATTATACCCATCCAAATGATGAAATTTTTTAATAACAAACTACACCACGACGTGGAGACGGTAAGCCGTACGAACAAACGTGTGGTGACTTTTTCATCCATAGGATGGATAAAATAACTAATATGGTTGTAAAATTTTTATAATAATATCACAGTATTTATAATATACTGTATTTATTATTTTATAATGGAAACAACAAAGAAGGAGAAAGTGGAAGAAGAAGGGAACTTGAAATAGGTGGTGAGATATTTACCTCTTCTCCAGGTTCTTCCTTTTGATTGGATCAAAAGGGATCTATAGGTTGGATTTATGACAAGATTAAGGCATCTAGGATAAAAGGAGGACAGTTGAGAGGGTATTTGGGCAGGTTTAGGCTGTGTCAAATGGATTTGGAGGTGTGAATTAGAGAGAAGGGGGAGTTCTCTTTTATAAGAGGGGTGAGGTGTACCTTAGGAAAAACTTAATATTTTATTTTATAATAAATTAATATTCGGTTTATAATGGATAAAAAGTGAATTATTTCGAGTCTAGGGTATGGATGGGTATAACGCATCTCAAAAAATAGGTCTTAGACAAGTTTATGTTACCATTTTAACCATATCATTTAGATTTAACTCTAAGTTAAATAATTTATCTTCTACAGTGTCTTCTTGTATTCTTACACTATATGGTTAATAGAATTACTATAAAATTACAGTAGAACCCCAATTGGTTGATAAATATCATATATATTATTATATATGTCTTGTGGCCAAACATTATATTTTTATGAATAAAATATCAATTAATAATTTAATATTTGTTTTAAAAACTCTTTTATGTCAATTTTGACAATATTTGGTATTTTGTTTTTTCTAAATTCATAACAGCATTATTACTTCATAAAAGTTTCATCTAACCAACCCTAACATGTTATGTTAACCTATAAAATTAGTTTAATTTATAAAAATCTCAAATTAAATTTATTTGTGTATTTATAATACCAATTATGTTAATACTTCATTAATAAGGTAATTACTGCATCATCATTGTATCATAAATAAATTAAATTATTTAATGTCTAAAAATTATAAATAAAATACCATTATTTAGGAAATATTTTCATCATTCTAAGTAATATTTATATCTGAATTTATCTTATGTATATTCCTATATTAAAAATTTTTTACTTATTAATCTTTGATTTTTATTATTTTAACTCTTCTTTGAATAAAATAATAATAAGTGTCATACTCTAATCCAAGTGGATCTAAAGGGTCATATTTTATTACTAAGGTTGATTTTGGTCGAATTGAACTTATCCAATAGAATTAGAACATGTTTTAGGGTAATAATAATATCATTTTTACCCTTAATTACCCTATTTACTTTTAACCGTGGTAAATAAAAGTAAAAAGTTATTCACTAAAAATTATTTTTATATTATTTAACCACATTTTACTCCTTGATAATAATCTTGTCTCTCGTATTTTCTAAATTCTACTCACAAAAGAAGTAAAATTAGGTTTTATGGGAATTTGAAAATTCTCCTAGGAGGTGGGTAAAAGACGGTGAAAAATTATATAAAATTTGTATATATCTAAAATTATTATAAATTCACTTCAATGCATTACATTGAAATTATATAGGTATTATGGGTCTCGTTTGAACTAAAATAAATTTAAATAAAATAAATAATTATTTAAATAAAAATTTGGTTTGAAACTATAACTCAGTGTTTTTCACTATTCATCAAAAATTGAATGTTTTCAGAAAAATACCAAAAATTCACCCAAGGCTAATTTTGATATTACAAATCCAAAAATAAAGTCCATTTTGAAAGATAAAATATATAAAATTTCAAAAAGTGGTTATTACTATTTATAACGGCTAGTTTATATAATATTTTAATGACATATCGTTGTTTAGTAAAACTCGGTATTGCGTACAACGTAAACTATTGAGGAAGGTTGCTCTTGTGTGTAACGCAAATCAAGTCAGGGTTGTGTGTAGGGAAAGATTACTTTGGTGTTGAGTATAACATACTCAAAATATAGTTTAGTAATACATTTACCAAAATCTATAATTGATGTTGGGTAAAATGAATTTCATTCGAAAGAACTTGAAATTGTGTGCATCACAAGCCAAGAATAGTGTTGTGTAAACTACAAGCCAATACAATGTTTCATATAGCGCAAGATAATCTTGGTGAAGCATACAACAAAATATATCAAAGAAATTAAAAAGAATAATTCTCATAAAATATCGGGGTGTTACATGCTATCCCCATTAAAATGAACTTCACCCTTGAAATTCATCAGGGTTATAAATGGATTTCTACTTGAAATATTCTTTCATAGAAACCCACATCGTAAAAAGGAATACTAAAACATAATTTTAAAATGTAAATTAAGAAATGCAATGGTTACTCAAATTAACTCATCACTGGGTTTCCACATAGGAGAACATAGGTGAATACATTGATATTAAAGAGAAATATAACCATCAAGATCTGATGGAGAGTGGTAGAGAACACGGCTATGAAAAATCAAACAATCACAAAGACATAAATTTGTGATGATCTAAGGTACCATCTGATTCATCAGATATGAGGATACTAGGATAAAGTTTTTTTTTCAATATCATTTCCCTAAAGTTGAAAATTTTGAATGAGAAGAAATACTTACTTGATTTTGGTACAATCTCGCTATTGTTTGTGCCTTGAAAAATTTTCACTTCATCTCTGAAAGAAATGAATTTGAATTTGTCTTTCATGAAGTGTTATAGGATAATGCGATAGAATGATAGGTCATTCCATCTGTCTCAAACATAAGGTTAGCAAAAGTTATATACATAAATCTATCTATGGTGATATTAATTGTATATGCTTCCTAAAATGGACTTATACTTCATCTATCATACCTATTAATAAAATAAAATGAGTTTCTACTAATGAGAGACTTCCTTTAAGCCATAGGTAGGCGATAAAGGTCTTTCGCACTTCGGTTGTGGGTTCGATTCCCACAACCTTGTCTGACGCAACGGGTTGTCGCTCGTCCTGTAGGTTGTCCTTTTTCTAAAACTACACTATTATAACATATCGAAAAAAGGTTCTATAATTAAAAAATATTATATTATGTCCAACATAATCCATTACAAATCATTAGTCTTATCAAAAATACTTCTATCCGAGATCATAGTATAAAGAAAACGATTACTAGAAATGTCATCAACCAAGCATGTGAACACCATCATTTATCCCTCGTATATCATAAGATATATCTTGTTGGTCACATTCCAAACATGTGAATACCTTAATCATGGATTCTCTTGAAACATGAATTACCATTAAATATTTGTAAAAACAATAATTTTATCAAAATTCCACTCTTTCTACATACCAAAATCCCAAAATTTCTATATACTCAAACCATGATATTAGTTTGTCCTTATATCAGTCATGTCCTCATTAATATTATCAAACATTTCATTTTCTCTTTATCCCTTCATTATGTGCATATCGTCGGCATTCCCAAAATACTTCAATCACTTTTCATGGTTACCGTTACCATACAATTATTGAAAACCAATACATAGATATTCCAAAATTCCAGGATACTATAAATCAGATTCCATGATAATATTTTGAAATCCCATTACATAAACACTTACTCATTCAACTACATCATTTTCATATTCAACATCACAAATAGTGATCACATGTGACTTCCCTTTTTCCTTTTCCTTAAGAGTCTGCTCATGTCAATCATTATAAACCCTTTGATTAGGGCATTGATTAGAATAATGCCCCATTTCCTCGCACTAGAAGCATTGAAGTGTTGGTGGAGCGTTATTTGTAGTCTTTTCTCTATTCAAGTCATTAGAAACCTTTTTTCCATTACATTGCCACTCAGCTGCTCGATGACCTTATTTTCCAAAATTGAAGAATTTTATAGTACCTTTTAGAAAATCTCCACCTTGCTTCTTTCCACGCTTTGAGCATAAAGAAACATTCACCTTATTTTCACCATTGTTCTGAGATTTTTCTTTGAACTCCATCTTTCATTTTTTTTTCAAAACCAAGAGATGGATATGTAACACAAACATCTATTTCTACCTTGATAGTATAGTGTACAACGTCTTCCTAGCTACAAAAGTCTCTTATAGCTAATTCCCTACGAAGACCTGGTTTTAAGCCACTGAAGAATTGATCAACTTTACTTTCAGGTTGGATGATAAAGCCAGATGGATACATTGCAAGCCTTGTAAAATTCACCTCATATATACCAATAGATTCATCATCCTTTTTCTTAAGCTCATGGAACTCATTTTCCATCTTTGTTCGTAGAATACGAGGGAATTACTTATTGAAAAATAAGTTCTTGAACTCAACCCATTCCATGGATTCAATTTCATCTTGGGGCCTCGTATTCTTAATTAGAGTTCACCATTGGTCTGCTTCACCTTCTAAACAGTAAATATCCAGAATTACTTTTTCATGTTTCAAACAATGAAGTATGGAAAATATCTTTTCAATGGTACTGATCCACTGTTCAGCAACAAGTGGTTCAGAAGACCCACTGATAGAAGGTGGACATTGCCTCATGAAGGACTCAATAGAATATTGTTCCCTTCTCTGCTCATTTGTAAGTCCAAGATGATTCATAGACTGTGTAAGTATTGCAATAAGATTTTGAACTCCATCTCCCATAACATTGGTTTGTTCAGGAGGACAATCATTGCATTGTCCATTACATTGATCAACAATGGTCCTTCGGGTTCTAGCCATCGTCTAAAACCCAAAAAGAATAGTGTGAGAGGGAAAAATAATGGTAGTAAAACAACATAATAATGGGGGAGTACCTTCAATATATAACAACTTAGGTATAATTATATGATCGTTACCGTAATTCTAGGACTATAACCTATACTTATACTTAACTTTAGATACATCCCCTGACATACCTTAGAAATATCTCTAGGGATTTCACAAAAGTTTTCAAATCCTAGTTTCCAAAGGTTGACTATACCTTTCCTCTAATACTAACTGTAGAGACCCATACTCGACGTACATGGACATTACATTACATTTGAATAATACTTAATACATAACAAAAAACTAACATTCAAGTACCGTAATAGTTTAGTGTCTTTGGAAACTCGGTACATAATCTTCTAATCATGGTGAAAGATCTTCAACATCTCCCATAAATATTTACTATCTATTTTTTCCAACCTAAAACCTTCCTTTATATCTTGAGGGGAAAATAAAACATAAAAAGGGTGAGATCATATTCTCATTTTGGGTAATCATAGATAATATAAAACAACCCATATACATTTGAACTTAAAAACATGAACATAAAGTTTAAACATCAAAATCTTGAGCAATGACATTAAACATGGTAGTACGTAAGGCAAAGATTATAATGGAACATAAATCATGATAAAATAGAATGGGAATAAAACATGTAATTTTGGAAAACCATTATGCACATGATATAATTTCCATAGTAGTCAAAGCATTGCTGGAAAGATCATCAAAGTGGACAAATTCCATTACTGAATCGGGATTACTTGTCGTTCCAGCCCTGTATTACTGAACCGGATTTTACTTTCCATTCCAGCCACGTCTACCTCATGAGATATAAATATTTACCCAAATAATTGGAGGGAGATATTGGTCCCACCCATATCATATTGAAATCATTATTATGTGTTCCACAAAACAATCATAAATCATCCATCATAACCCAATGAATAAAATGGGTTTCATAAACATCATCCCATCAATAAATAATCATTATATAACCAGTGGATATCATTTCATTATAATAAAAATCAAACCATGTAAATAATAGATAAATTATACTTGAAACATAATCATGATAAATAATTCCATCTTAGATGGAAAATAGTTATGATAAAACACTTGAAATGAATTCTTGAGGAAAATATCCTTTCTTCTTCAAAATAATTTTCTTTTCACAAAATGCCATGAAATTTTAAAAGAAAATGATTTTATTGAAAATAGTCATTAAATCAAATAGATTAAGATTCATGGAAATAAGGCGTTATAAACCGTAAAAATCTGTTCATGCCATATAAGTTAAAAAAACATTCTCCTCGTACTTTTTACGAAAAAGTCAAAAAGTACCTCGTATGGTAAACAAAAGAAAGAATCAATCCATAACAAAAAATAAAAGTCAAAGAGGTGTAAATATAACTTTAAACATACATGTAATAATATGAAACACTTTATGAAGAACATTTTTATGGACATGGATGAAAAATATAACCCCAGTAAATACTTATGTATAAGCAATCTCGGATAAAAATGAGATTGCAAAATTATCCCTTACCATATGTCCAATTTCTTCCATATGTGTCCAAGACTCCTTTATAGTGGGATAAAACATATTATTAACTTTTAACATAACCATAATAATATTTATGATACAATATATGATTCACTTATGACTTTATATTACCCGTTCTTTTGTAAATTCCATGTTGAAGCACCATTTTGGGTAAAATCATTTCATTTATCATACATGTTTCGACTTGTTGTTCTTGATATTATTACTTATATCCTGAGTTAATTAATTCCATAATGTAAAACATAATTTATATATAATATATATTAAACATATAAAGATATATGATAGATCGATAAACAGAATGAAATACACCGTTCATGGAGATCGTAGGTCGTACGTACGCATGAACGCTGTTTTCATTTCCTTATTGAATTGAATGGAATTAAGTAAATGAAACATATATGTACATAAATCCAATGTCATTATTAATTAATATCTTTCATGATTATTTATTATATATACTTTATAATCATTCTTGAATGGTTAATCATGGAAAATGAATCTCATCGCGTTCGGGGAGATGGTAGTCCGTACATACGCATGGGCGATGATATCATTATTTTGATATTAAAATCATATATAATTGGATGGTATATCATATATAAAGAATAATAATAATGTTATATTTATTATTTATATCATTTATACTAATTATTATACCCATCCAAATGATGAAATGTTTGAATAACAAACTACACCACGATGTAGAGATGGTAAGCTGTACGTACGCACGTGTGGTGACTTTTTCATTATTAGGATGGATAAAATAAATAATATGGTTGTACCATTTTTATAATAACATAATATTATATATAATATACTGGTGTTATTATTTTATAATGGAAAAAACAAAGAAGGAGGTAGTGGAAGAAGAAAGGAACTTGAAATAGGTGGTGAGATATTTACCTCTTCTTCGGATTCTTCCTTTTGATTTGATCAAAATGGATACTTAGGTTGGATTTCAGACAAAAGGAAGGCCTCTATAATTAAGTTAGGACAGTTAATAGGGTATTTGGTCAGGGTTTGTCCGAGCCAAATGTATTTGGAGGTGTGAATTAGAGAGAAGGGGGATTTCCCTTCTATAAGAGGGGTGAGGGGCACCTTAGGAAAAAATTAAAATATTATGTTATAATAAATTCATATTCGGTTTATAATGGATCCAAAATGACTTATTTCTAGGATAGGGTGGGTATGGGTCTATATCCTCTCAACCAATAGGTTTTAGAAAAGTTTAGGTTTCCATATTAACCTTATCATTTAGATTTAACTCTAAGTTAAATAATTTATCTTTTACTCTGTCTTCTTGTATTCTTACATTATATGGTTAATAAACTTACTATAAACTTCCAATATAAACCCAATTGGATAATTAATTTCATATATATTATTATATATGTCTTGTGGTCTAACCTTAGATTTTTAGGAATATAATATCAATTAATAATTAAATATTTTTTTAAAAACTCTTTAATGTCAATTTTGACACAATTTGGTATTTTGTTTTTTATAAATTCATAACATCATTATTACATCAAAAAAATTCATATAACCAACCCTAATACGTTATATTAACCTATAAAATTAGTTTAATTAATAAAAAGTCTCAAATTGAATTTATTTGGGAATTTATAATATCAATTATGTTAATATTTCATTAATAAGGTAATTACTGCACCATCATTGTGTCATAACTAAATTAAATTATTTAATGTCTAAAAATTATAAATAAAATACCATTATGTAGGAACGCGTTTTATCATTCTAGTGAATATTTATAGTCGAAATTATCTTATGTCTGACCCTATATTAAAAATGTTTTACTTATTAAACATTGATTTTAATTCTTTTAATTCTTCTTTGAATAAAATAATATTAAGTGTCCAAATCTAATCCAAGTGAACCTATAGGGTCATATTTTATTCCTATGGTTGTTTTTGGTCGAATTAAACTTATCCAATAGAATTAGAACTTGTGTTATAGTAATAATAATATCATTTTTACCCTTACTCACCCTATTTACTTTTAACCGTGGAAAATAAAAGTAAAAAGTTAATATTCAAAAAAATTATTTTTATCTTATTGAACCACATTTTACTCCTTGATATTAACCTTGTATTTCGTATTTTCGAAATTCCACTCACAGAAGCGGTGAAATTAGGTTTTATTTGAATTTGAAAATTCTCCTAGGAGGTGGGTAAAATACAGTGAAAAGTTCTATAAAATTTTTATATATCTAAAATTATTATAAATTGACTCCAATGAATTACATTGAACATATATCGGTATTATTTGTTTATTTTGACCAAAAATAAATTTAAATAAAATGAATAATTATTTAAATAAAAATTCTGTTCTAAACTATAACTTAGTGTTTTTCACTATTCATCAAAAATTGAAAGTTTTGAGAAAAATAACAAAAATTCACGCGAGGATAATTTTGATATTCTGAATCCAAAAATGAAATCCATTTTGAATGATCAAATTTATAAAATTTCAAAAATTTGGTGTTACTATTCATAACGGCTAGTTTATATAATATTTTAATAACATATCGTTGTTTAGTGAAACTCGGTATTGCATACAACGCAAGTTATCGAGGAAGGCTTCTCTTGTGTGTAACTCAAGGCAAGTCAGGGTTGCGTGTCGGGAAATCTTCCTTTGGTGTTTCTTAAAATGTATTTTTTTCAAAATAACTTGAAATTGTGTGCATCACAAGCTAAGAATAGTGTTGCATATACTACAAGCTAATACGGTGTTGCATATACTGCAAGACAATCTTGATGAAGCGTACAACAAAATACATCAAATAAATTAAAAAGAATAATTCTCATGAAATATTTGGGTGTTACATATAATTTTCATAGACCCTAAATATAAAAAATACATATTTAATTTATTCCTAAAACCCATAGAAATAATCATTATTCTATTAGTAACTTGATTGAACTGTAAAAAATAAATGTGTTCCATGAAAATATCTTTGAAACATGAATAACTTGTAAAAAAGAAACGTTTTCTATAATAATCTGCATGAAATTTCAATCACACATAGAAAATAAATGGTTTCCATAAAAATAAATTTGAAACATGATAAACCCCTGCAAAATAAATAGGTTCCATAATAGTCACATTAAAACAAGATTAACATGAGTAAAAGAAATGGGTTACATAACAATATCTTTGAAACATGATTAACCCAAGAAAAATAAATGAGTTCCATAACAATGTCACTAAAAACTTAATAACCCATGTAAAATAAACAAGTTCCATTAAAATCTATTTGAGATATTATTAAACTATGAAAAAAAGTGATTTCATAATAAGAACATTGAAACATGGTTAACCCATGGAAAAGAAGTGAGTTCTATAAAAATCTATTAGAAACATCATTAACCATTAAAAAGAAACAAGTTCCAAAAAAATATGAAATATGATGAACATATCAAATACGAAGGGGTTTCATAATCAATTTATCATGGTATAACCCAAGGAAGAGAAAATAGTTTCATAAAAATCTTGCTATTATAAACATAAACCATTAAGAGAAAGAATAAATATAGTATCCCAGGATAATATCCCTACTAACGAATATGAAACATTAATGGATTTCATATTTGATGCCAAAAGATTTTGAAATATCACATGGAATATTTCTTGAGTAAAAATAAAATTTCATCTTAGAATTTTAAAAAAGCATAACACATTTTCAAATTCCTTTTTTGGAAAATAACCCATAAAAATGATAACTGAAGATCTAAAAATTATTTAAAACATTTCAAAAATAAAATACCATTTCCTATAATAACACCTTTTGAAGACTTTTTTTTGAAAATAAATTTCTTTGGAAATAACCTTAAAATATAAAAAAGATGCTTTAAAATAATTTAAAATTTTCTTGAAGAATATATACATTCAATTTTGAATATTTTTTTAAAAATATATATTTTTTGAAAATCCATTTATCTTAAAATAACATTGAAAAAATATAAATTAATATTCATAGAAAATAATGGTTATGAATGTGAGAAATTACATTCACGTCTCACATATTAAAACAAATATTCTTTCACATCTTATAAAAATCCAAATGGGTATTTTTTAGAAAAAGACATAAAGATTACATTAATTTTTTTAAAAAGAAGTCAAAAAATTCCAAAATCTTATTTATTAATTAATTTGATGAATTTTAAATATATTTTTAAAACCTTTTTAGAGAACATGGTTTTAGAAGAAAAGGTTTTTTTGACCAAGAAGATAAATACAGAGAATTTTTCATAAAGATATTATTTTGAACTATTTTGTACATACAGAGAGGTAAATTAAGGAAAACATGTATTCCCATGACATAACAATAGTATAATAAAATTCTCATGATTCTTGAGAGATGGATCATAATATTTCATCATCATAAATAAAATCATAAACAATCCCAATAAATGATGATATTGTATCATAAAATCATTACCACTTTGGTATCATTGAATCATATTTCTGATGAAAAAAAATGAATTTAATGATACTTTAAATAATCTTGAAATTAAATAAATTCCTTTTATTAAATGTAAAATATAATATATAAACATCATATAGTAAAAACAAATTATGAATTTGGTATATGTCTCACATAAGTAAAATTGTGATGAGAAAAACCCCTTACCTCAAGTCCAGACTTTCCATGTCTGTCCTTTAACTCACGTATAATAAACTTATATTAATTATTAGATTTAATAAGAAAATATTCCAGTTTTAATTCCATATAATTAAATTGTTTATTTTATTTATTTTTAAGGACATATTTGAATACTTAATCAGTTAAGTCCATATTGTGTGTTATGAGGACATTTTGTTCAATGTTTGAAAATTTATTTAGTGTGTTGACCATGGTCAAAGAAGTCATTAATTAAATATATCCAAAAATAATAATCACAAAATTTTATCATATTTATTAATCAATTATACTTTTAAAACCAATCATGAAAAAGGTCATGAAAAATGATCTATGTTTTGATAATGGAGGCAGTTGGTTGTCTGTACACATGAGAAACATTTCTACTTATCAATGAACATTATGGAAAGAATGTTTTTATTATTTTATCTTTCAACATTTATAATAATAGTATAAATAATATATTATATCTATGTATATACTTATATATATCATTCTTGTGATGTGGTTATAAAAAATGAATCACATTGTTTCGTGGGGGCGGTAGTCAACACATACACAAACATCATTATAATTTTTCATTGTAAGAAAGAAAATGATATATTATATTTTAATAATTATAAATTTGTAATTAATATAATTATTATTTCATTTATATAAAATATATTTATTTACTATATTCTTATTATATTAATTGTAAAGTTTTAGTCAAAAACAAATCAAATCTCTTCTCAAGGCAGTAGTTTGTCGTACACACAGTCGACGTGATTTTATCCCCCACAGAATAAAAAGTTAATGGTATATTTGAAATCGTGAATAAAAAATTACAAATATTTCACAAATATCATATATATATACATTAATTCAATCATTACAGAAATCTATAAGAGGTGATGATGGAAAATTAATGACATTGGATCAGAAGGCGGTGGTCCACTATACACACAAATGATGATTCCATATCCTATTTGATTGAATAGGAGTTAAATTTAGGTTACTCCATTAATAAAATAACATATACGTATATAGAACATAATTGTGTTATCATATTATCATATTTGAATAATATTTTAAGTATGTGGAATAATAAATAAAACCAAAACACATAGTTTGGAATTTACATCTTCTCAAACAACCTCTTTAAGATTAAACCCAAAGTATTCCTAGAATGGATTTATGACCAAACCAAGGATTCCAATATGAGGTTATCGAGGTTTTAATTTTTTTAGATTTATTTTATAATCCAAATGTTTTTGATTGTGTGATGAAGAGATGACATGGGTGGCCTTTTATATGTTAGGTAAGTGGCATACTTGTAATTTATTAAAAGGAAAAGGTGTACCCATGTTATTCACATACCAAGAGGATAAAAAATATGGAATTATTGATCCTTATAATTTATAATTTCTATATATCGTCATCCCATAGTATTCTTACATGGTTTTAGGTAATGTTTATCTATATATATTTTAGTTTACCCTCGGTAAAACTGTTTTTAACAATAACCACAGTTGTTTATTTTTACTGTTTTAACTATTTGTTATGGTTAAAAATTAATTTAACCATAATTAAAAATATAAATTATTATAATTTATAATATAAAATCTAATTTACCAAATTCTATTTACATAATTGGATAATTTTAATTTAAAATAAAACCCGCACTTGTGATGAAACATAGGATTTTCATGAATTGTATTTTTCATTGGAAAAAATGATTTTATATTAATTCTTTGAATAATAAAAAAAATTAATGAATATAAATTATCATTATTTAATATATAATATATTTATTTATTTTAAATAATTCATCATTAGGTTTTTTAATAATTAATTTAAATGGATAATCATTATGCACCTTAAAACACATTTTAGAAAAATCCCATTTTTAAACCTGAAGACAAACTTATACTAAAATTCAATCCAATGTTGACTCAAATAAAATTATGTTTTTAAATATAAAATAATAATTATTATTTTTCTTTAAATAACATTTAAAACATAATGGGGTTTTGAAATTTTTTAATTTATTTAATGGAAAATACGTTTTTACAAAAATCAATATTTTCACTATTCACAAGAAAATCTATATTTTTTAAAAAATCAAAACATTTCAACCAAGGGAAATTTTCATATAAAAATATAAAAAAATAATTTAATTTTATAATATACATTTTATAAAATTTCCTGAAATTAATTTTAATAATGTTTTCATGAAAAGAAATAAAAATAAATTTTAAAGATAGAATATTTTTGAAGAATAAAATTACTTTACTAAAGATGGATTGATTACATGATATAAATTTATAAAAAATTTATATTGTGTAGAATATATATATATCCTAAATTAATATATATATTTCATGCCCTCTAATTTAATAGTCAGGTTTTAATGGTTATATATATCATGTGTCATTTAATCTCGGTATTGTGTGTTAAATACAATATAGAACATAGATTTATTTTCAAAAATAAATATATGTTTCACAAAACATGTATGTCTCCAATGTGTATTAATTTAGTGAAGTAGAGTCAATGTCACATATTAATTTTTTTAAATTCTCAAATTTTCATATCAAGATGTATAAATTTTTAGTATTTGATAAGGTGCATATATCACTTCAGGTCAAAGAGATCCTGTAAAATCATCTTGATAAATTGGGATCATTTGAATTCAAGAAGATCAAGATAATAATAAATTCATTAGAAAATATAAAAAATTAATTATTTTAATAAATAGACCTTCAATTTGTCTTTAATACCCCTTAAATATATATTTATTCATATTAAAGTAGTTTGAAAAATCATTGAAGTAATCCATAATTTAAAACTCATAGTTTGACCAAGTGAATCGTAGAGTTTCTATCTACAGAAATAAACTTCAGACATATGATTGAAATAGTATGGTTGAATTTGAATTTAGGATTGATGAACTATATACCAATTCCTCAAATTTATGGTTGATTCAAAATATACTATTGATGAACCATATGATCACTCCAAACATTGGGTTCTAAATGTACAGTTCCTTACCAAAAGTAGGGTTAGAAAAACCTACATTCTGCTTAAAACCTAGGATATAAAATTTATTTCAAGAATAATTTAATATTACAAGAATACTTATGAACTCAAACAAATATCAACATGATTAAAATATAAAATGATTTTTGAAAAAAATTAATTATTCCCATAATCGTTATCCTGAAATCAACATATAGTAACTTCATTACTGACACAAATGTGGGTATTTTTGAACATCAAAATGAATAGTAAAATAATAAATTTTTTTATCAACACATTCCAAACTAATCCTAATGAAAATGATTGGATTTTTTAATTAGAAGGAACTAATGAAATTTTAAAACCAATTAAAAATAGAATGTAACCTTCTAAATAAATGAGAAGAAAGGAAAATATTCATAACGAATCACTATTTTCTACTATTCCTCCAAAAATAATCTCTTTTATAAAAAACATAAATATTCACTTTAAGATAATATTAAAATATTTATGTTATATATTTCATTAATTAACTTAAAAATAATTTATAAAAATGGTAGAAATTAATTATAATATTTTTCCCAAAATTCAATTAATACCATTTTTTGAAGAATATTTTTTGAAGCATAATATGACTTTAATTAAAAAATTAGTACTTTATTTATTTCTAATTATTCAAAAATTAATTATAGAAATCTTGTATACATATTTTTTTACAATGTGTTTATTGCTATCTATATATCTTGTTCAATGGCTTGGTTACAAGTGTCACATTTAAATAATAATATATATATAGCATATCATAATTCATTTAAATATTGGTTATTCATTTTAATCAAGATATCTATAATATTATTATTTTAAAATAAATTTTTTAGTGTGTTACATTTTATGCCTTAAATAAATTTGATCCTCATAATTTTATTTCATTCCTAATAAAAATATGATTCAAAAAATATTTTAAAATAATTTCCCATGAGTGGAAGATAAAACATATGGTCATTGATGTAAACTCCTTTTTTTATTTAAAAATATGTTTGATCAAAAATCTCTTCATAAAAAGGGGTAATAAAAAATAATTTTTAATAGACAAAGGGGAAAACATTAAGGTCAACATGAATAACACATAATCAGCCTCCCTGATATGGAGAACATTTTATTAAAGTAAAAATATGGATATAAAGCAGAAAAAAACATTTAAGTAATAATAGAGAGTGATATAGAATATATTTATGATAAACTAAATAACTATGAAATCATAAATTGTAATGGAAAAAATAAGACCATAAATTCCTTAAAATAATTATGCAAGGATAACATTTTTATTTCATCATACTTTTCTTATAGTTGAGGGGATTTTTTACTATTAATATTGAAAATAGATGAAATTATACTTACTTGTATTATTTCGATTTCATAATGTCAATTTTATCCTTTTGTTAAGATTCAATCAATTTAAACTTCCATCACTTCTATTATTAAATGAAATGCATATTCAAAAAGAAATTTTCACGTCGTGGGCTCAGAAATTAACTTTTAACATTTAAAAATATCTATAAAGGGATCAAAAGTAATTTATCCTACATTTATTCTTCAATAAAAACCAAAAAATGGTTATCACAAGTTAAGATAACATCAAATATTATTAAACTTTCAAAAGAATAAATTCTAATATAATTCACACCGTTTATATGTCATTCACAGTTTCCTCCTCTTCAACTATAATGGAGTTAGATATTTCTAAACTTTTATATATACAGTCTTATTGATCCCATTCTTGATCTTTCCCCCCTATGAAATTTTTTGGAATAATGTTCATACTCCTCATATTTACAACATTCAATGGATACATTACATAGAACTTTATCTCCCTTCATTATATTAACCTAACACTTCCTTTTTTATTATAATTTTATTGCCATATTCAATCTATTACCACATATAAAACATATTCTTATTCGCTTGAACATTTTTTATGGGTTCTTATTCCCATACACGTGGAACATAGGATGTTGAATCTTTTTACCTTTATAACATTTATCATCTAAAAATCCACATAAATCCATTTTTCAATTATTTAGTGCATTATTATGCTCACATAGGTTTAGGTTATTAATTATAAATCTTGATAACTTTTAAAGAGAACCCATAAAAGATTTCACTAAAACACCCATTCAATTCAATTTCTCATTGAGACAACCACCACACTGCCCTTCACATACATTATTAATTTGGTTTTAATTGCTTCTGTCCATTTACTAGAATAAAGTTAGTTTTATTATATTAAATAAAATCTTAATAAAAAATATTAGAAGGAGGATAGTAATTATAATATCCTTTACCATTTCATATGTAATGCCTAGCTAGGGTTGCAGTGAAAGGTTATCTGAGATAGTGGGTCACGTGGCCTCAAGTGTGCCTCCCCATATTCCAGAGGCTTTAAATAAGAATAAATGGCCAAGGGTGTGTGTTTGGGGTGACTATTCCCCCATGTGAGAGTGTATAAAAATGGTAATAAACATATCATTCAAGGGAATAAGTAGTAAATTAACCAGATATAAGATTAAAATCCAAGACAATAATAAATAAACAATTACAAAGGTAGTCTCATATACTTATATTGACCGTTCCATGCCTCTAAAAATATATAAAAAAGATATTGTAAAGACCCGCAAATTTCAAGGAAATTTTTTTTCTTAATTTTCTTTGGAATTTTTCAAGAGCGCAGCTTCAGACGGCACCTGATTCCGAGGCCCGGTGTGCCCGGAATCAATTTCCGAAGTTTGGCTCGGGTACGTTCAGTGAACGGACGAGCGGGTTTTTCTATCTTTTGAACCGGTGCCCGGAATCAAATTCTGAGGGCACCGATGAAATCGCAGCGCCGGTATTTGCTTAGAAACGCCTCTTCCGGAGTTGCGTTTGCTCAGGTGTGGTTTTTAAATTTTGCGGCTTTAAGTTAGAAATAAAATAAAGTTTGTGCGACAGCTTTATTTTATTTCACTTAAGCTGCTTGGAAGCCACTTAAAGGCGGCTTGAACTGAGTTGAACTGGATAGGATGCTATCCAGAAATATCCTACCCCTTGGTAGGATATTTGTGAGGCAGGGCCCGCACGAGCCCCGCCGTTTCTTTCGCTAAGTAACGCACCCGCGAAAACCCGTCAAAGTAACTGAAAAGTCAACCGACGCGTTTTCTTTAATTCTTAACAGACCATTTAATTGGGCGGTTTATTTCGTGAATTAAATGGGCTGTTTCTTTCGTGAATTAAATGGGCTGTTTCTTTCGTGAATTAAATGGGTCGTTTCTTTCGTTGAATTAATTCAACGAATTGATGGATCGTTTCTTAACCGGTTACGTGTTGGCATGTTTATAAAATAAGACCAACCTAAAAATCCTTGGAAAGGATTTGAGAGAATCTTCGTTCCTCCACCCTCTCCGCGAAGAACGCGAAGAACGCGAAGAACGCGAAGAACGCGAGGAACGCGAAGAACGCCGGAACCGGAATCCGACGACGCACGATCCGCGACGTCAACGAGCAACCCCGCGACGTTCTTCGGCGACGTCTTTCTTCCGCGGCCGATCCTCGTTCGACAACAAAGGTGAGAATCGAATCTTCTAATTCTCTCCTTTTTATATTTCAATAACAACGGATTTAATTAATTAAATCCGTTTGTTCTTGATCCGGAGATTGGCGACGCGACGCCGGATACCGCGACGACGCGACGATCTCCTTCCTCCGCGACGAGCGATTCCGCGACGACCCCTCGTCCGACAACGACTTCGAGGTAAGGGGTTTATTTTGGAAAAGTTACCTCTTTTAAATTTTCTCGTGAACGTTCTTGAAAATTTAAAAAGACGGTTTCAAGCGAACAATTTTATCTTTAAATAAAATTGTTGGATCATGTGTTGATCATCTTATTTCTTTTCTCCCGTTGTTTATGATTAACGCGGAGGGAGCGGGTCTAACGAACAAGACCCGGCAACCCTCCGCCGATCTTCCCTTTTTGTGCGGATTTGGCGGACGACGACGAACCTGGCGGCAAGGGCAAACCGTTGTTTCCGCAGTGAAGATCGTCCCCCGGGAGGAGCAACGGCGCAGACGGGAAAGGAAACGGGCCACCGGAGCGACTCCGGCGGCCCGCGGAAGGAGGCGGCGGCGCGGGTCGCCGGCGCGGCGGCGCCGGCGACCGGAGGCGGCGGCGCCCGGCGCGCCGCCGCGGAGATCTTCCGCCGCGGCTGAAGCCGCGGCGGCGGCGGCCGGTTCCGCGGCCGCGCGGAACCGGGACGGACGCGGCGGCCCGGCCGCGTCCGCGTGACAGGCGGCCCCCCGCGGGGGCCGCGTTTCTTCAAATGCCGCGGGTCAAACCCGCGGCGGCGGCCTGCTCGGCCGCTCGGCCGAAGCCGAGCCGGCCGGTCCGGTCGGCCGGGCCGCGCCCAGGCCGGACCGGACCCGGCCGAGCCGGTTCGGGCCGGTTCGGGCCGGCCCGGTTCGGGCCGACCCGGTTCGGCCGACCCCAGGGGGGGTTCGGGCCGGGTCGCCCCGGGCCCAGTACCCTCGTTTCGGGCCCCCTTCGGTCATTCGCCCATATCTTGGGCCTGGGACCTCCGATTGACGAACCGTCAGCGGCTACGCGATCCTTGGATCGAGACGGTCGTTTCGGTATATTATACTCAAGGTTTCGGAAGACTTTGGGTTCGGCCGGGTTGGCTCGTACACGAAGCCAACCGGGCCCTCGGAGCGGAAACGCTCATAACTTGAGCTACGGACGTCCGAACGACGTACCGTCAGCTGTGGTAGTTTCCTCTAAGTGAGACGGAACTTTTGGCATACTCCGCCCGAGGATCGGATACAGGCGGAGTACGGTCGGGTTGGTTTTGCCCTAAAAACCAACCGGGCCCCTGGGACGAAAATGCCAATAACTCTCAGACCGGGCGTCCGATTGACGCGCCGTCTGTTGCGTTGAGATCCTGTTGTCGATACGGAACTTTTGGATACATCAACTTCGGACTACGTGTCAGTTGATGTATCAGCCCCTCGGCTCGTGGAGCGGACCCTCCTAAACGAGCTCGCTTTGTGCGGGAACCCTAGCGCTGGCTGTGACTTCGACGACAGAGCAGAGATCCTCCGTGGACTGCGACGACGACAGAGCAGAGATCCTCCGTGGACTGCGACGACGGCAGAGCAGAGATCCTCAGTGGACTGCGACGACGGCAGAGCAGAGATCCTCAGTGGACTGCGACGACGGCAGAGCAGAGATCCTTCGTGGGCTGCGGCGACGACTGTACAGAGATCCTCAGTGGACTGCGTCGACTACTGCACTCAGCGATCCCACGTGGATCAGTGCTACAGGTTCTGCGTGAGCCCGATCCTATGTGGGTCCTTACTACCGGTTCTGTGTGAGCCACTGCCTACAGGTTCTGTGTGAGCCCGATCCTACGTGGGTCCTTTTTGCGGGGGTTAGTACCTATCGATCCTTCGTGGGTCCGACGACTTAGACGGATCAGTGATCGTCTTTGACGTCATCTGAAAAAGTATACCTGGTTGAGCTGAAATCTTATGTTACTCTCCTTTGTGGATTGTGTTGAATTATCCTTTGTGGATTTACTGTTTACTCTCCTTGTGGATTTGAGTCTTGCTTTCCTTTGTGGATTGAGTTGTTCTTGAGCTCGTGAGCAGAGCTAGAAGTGGAGACTTAGGTATATGTATGGGCATATACCTAAGTCGAGTCAGATGTTACTTCGTGATTGCATCTTTCTTTTGTGCTATATCCTTTGTGGATTTCGGGAGACCTTCGGGGGTCTCGGGGTCCTTACTGAGTAGCTTGTACTCACCCCTGCACGGGCTATGCCCGCACCTTGTTGTGTTGGTTGCAGACGACGGACAGCGCTGATCGCGGTTGGGGCGTGGAGCAGGACGGTACCTGGAGGTGGACCACTGGGCGGACGTGCTCGGAGCGGACGTGGGACCCGAGGAGCCTGGAGGCTATCTGTACCCACCCTTCAGGTGGGATTGCCAGTGGACGACACGAGGCCGCCGTCTTTTCTTCAGTTGCTGTACTTTACTTTTCAGTTGTACTTTACAGTTGGGCTTGTATTTCCGGCCCCTTTACTTTTCTGCACTTTACTTTCCGCTTGCTGACTCTGTGTGGTTGTTACTTATAAAGGCAATGCCTTCCCTGTTTACTGGGATTTTACGCCTTGGTGCTAGTCGCCAGCCCCTGGCCTATGGAAGGCGGGCTTGGGGTAGTCACGGCACGGGCCCGAGGACGGGTCGTGACAAATTGGTATCAGAGGTGGTCGGTTCTACCGCAAACTCTGATCGTCCTTTCTTTCTATATGAAGCAATAGTGTTTAGTGTATTGAGTGTGGTTATCAGTTCAGGGAGCCCAGTGTTGGTGCGGCGGCCGACGTATCCATACACCAGGACCCTGACTCCTGATTTCCGACTTAATGCATGAAAACATTGATTGCGTGTGTGTTCCAAGTTTCTTTGTGATTACTTGTGTCAGCTCACCGGGTATACTGATCTGCTTTATGAAAGTCTCAAGTTTTCCTTGTGATTACTTGTGTCAGCTCACCGGGTATACTGATCTGCTTTATGAAAGTCTCAAGTTTTCCTTGTGATTACTTGTGCCAGCTCACCAGGTGTACTGTTCTGACTGTGGTGCTCTTGTTCTCCTTTTCAGGATGGCCCCGCGACGATTGCCAGCTAGGGTTCCGAGTGTAGGGCGCGACGGCAGCCCACCGAGCGACGAGGCCTCGGTGCAGGGCCCTTTGCCAGCGGTGGCACCGGCGGTAGCCTTACCCGCCGAGCCACCGATGCTTCCAGTACCAGACGCTGACGATGCACGTCGCCTCAGGGCACTGCATGAGTTTCAGAGCCAGCGACCGCCCAGGTTTCGCGGTGAGGCGGACCCCCAGGCCGCCGAGGACTGGCTAGAGGCGGTGGTACGGATCTTTCGGCTAGTGAGGACACCAGCGGATCTCATGGTGATTCTCGCAGCGAGCCTCCTGCAGGCGGCGGCAGGACGATGGTGGAGCCTGATGCTCCAGGTTCACGATGAGGCATCCCTGCTCTGGGCGGACTTCGAGAGCCTCTTCCGCTCTGAGTTCGTCCCGTCCACCCTCCGAGCAGTGCGCATCCAGGAGCTTCTCCAGCTGCGCTAGGGCAGCATGACGGTCGCTCAGTATGCGGCGAGGTTCACGGACCTATCTCGCTACTCGACCGACATGGTACGGGACCCCTTCTTCCGGGCCCGGACCTTCGAGCAGGGCTTGCGACAGGAGATTCGGGCGTCGCTGATCTCCCTCAGCATTCCGACCCAGGCGGGAGTGCTGGAGCGAGCCCTCCTGATCGAGAGCTTCCTGGCAGAGCCTTCTTTAGTGGCAAGACCTAGCGCAGGTCGGCAGGTAGCTGAGTCTTCGGCAGCAGGTAGCCGACGGATGACTCACGGGTCCAGGCAGACCAGACCCCCACGCAGACGGCCTCAGGACACCGGCTCAGCAGTACGAGGCACACAGCGGAGTGCCAGCCTTTCGAGAGGCAGGCTGTGCTACTCTTGCGGCGGGCAGGGTCACATGGCTCGTGACTGCCCGACTCGCCGACCAGAGGAGCAGCAGACGGTGGAGGGGCCACCCAGGCAGAGGCAGAGGGTCGACCGTGGCGGTCCGCAGGGAGGAGGCGGACGAGGCAGAGGAGCTGGCCGAGCAGCGGGTGGTGGGCGACGCTTCCAGGCTCTACCCCCACCACCACCAGGAGGGCCACCTCGACCACAGGGAGCTGGTGGGCAGGGACAGGCCCAGCTCCATGCAGTGGAGGCCTACGACCCCGACATGCCAGAGATGATTCGAGGTACGATCTGTGTCTATTCCACCCTTGCTGCAGTACTTATAGACACAGGAGCGAGTCACTCCTTCATAGCCTCTGCCCTTGTTCGGAGCTCGGAGATTCCGACTGAGCCGTTGGCTCGATCCTTACGGCTAGAGACTCCTACGGGAGCAGACTCGACGATTACGCACTGGTGCCGGCAGTGTGAGCTTACTCTAGGAGGCGAGAGCTTCGGCTGGGATCTCCTTGTAGCGGCGTCGAGGCCTTACGACGTCATCTTGGGCATGGATTGGCTATCCACGGTTCATGCCCAGATCGACTGTTTTAGGCGCAAGGTGCGATGTGTTCGTACCGACGGGAGCAGGTTTACCTTCACCGGTGAGAAGGGAACCTTTGCAGCACAGGATGGACTTCCGCGGAGGAGAGTGCAGCCTATCTCTCATCAGTTGGCTAGCCTCATCCTAGGAGCAGTGGACGTGCGGAGTCCAGCTTTTCCTGCAGTGGTGGACCAGTACGTGGACGTCTTTCCCGACGACGTTCCAGGGCTACCTCCTCGTCGAGAGGTAGACTTTTACATCGACTTGTACCCCGGGACGGCCCCGATATCTACTCCAGCGTATCGGATGGCCCCCGCCGAGCTTCGAGAGCTGCGGGTACAGTTGGAGGACTTGCAGAGCAAGGGGTTTATCCGACCCAGTGTCTCACCCTGGGCTTCCCCGATTTTGTTCGCCAAGAAGGCGGACGGGAGCTTGCGACTATGTGTCGACTATCGTCGCCTGAATCAGGTGACGGTGAGGAACAAGTATCCGCTGCCACGGATTGATGACCTCTTCGATCAGCTCAAGGGAGCGCGGTGGTTCTCGAAGATAGACCTCCGGTCAGGCTATCATCAGCTCAGAGTTCGAGACGAGGACGTGCAGAAGACGGCCTTCAGGTGCCGGTATGGCCATTATGAGTTCTTGGTTATGCCGTTCGGCGTAACCAATGCTCCAGCAGTGTTCATGAGCCTCATGAACAGGATCTTCCAGCCATACCTCGACCGATTTGTCGTTGTCTTCATTGACGACATTTTGGTATACTCGACGACTGAGGAGGAGCATGCCTACCACCTGCGAGTTGTGCTAGACACACTCCGAGAGCACCAGCTTTATGGCAAGCTCTCAAAGTGCCAGTTCTGGTTACGTGAGGTCCATTTCTTGGGGCACGTCATTTCTGAGGCGGGAGTTGCAGTGGATCCCGCGAAGATCGAGGCAGTGCTAGCTTGGGAGCCACCCAAGAGTGTGACGGAGGTGCGGAGCTTCTTGGGCCTAGCGGGATACTATCGGAGATTCGTGCCAGACTTCTCCAGAGTTGCGGCACCACTCTCAGCGTTGACGAAGAAGGGGAAACCCTTCGTGTGGTCAGACAGATGTCAGCAGAGCTTCCAGGAGCTGAGACAGAGATTGACCAGCGCACCTATCTTGAGGTTGCCTGAGGAGGGAGTGGGATACGTAGTTTACTGCGATGCATCAGGGACTGGACTCGGGTGTGTCCTGATGCAGGAGCGGGCCGTGATCGCCTACGGATCACGTCAGTTGAGGCCGCATGAGCAGAACTACGCCACTCATGACCTGGAGTTAGCAGCAGTGGTCTTCGCTCTGAAGACTTGGCGGCACTATCTGATGGGCGAGCGCTTCACAGTCTTTTCTGACCACCAGAGTCTCAGGTATATCTTCTCTCAGAAGGACCTGAACCTGAGACAGCGGAGATGGCTTGAGTTCCTCCAGGACTATGACTTTGAGATAGTCTATACTCCTGGGAAGGGGAACGTGGTAGCCGATGCCCTCAGCAGGAGGACGGGCATTCAGCTACTTGAGGAGGCGACGGAGCAGCTAGCCTCCTTACAGATATCCTTCGTGGATAGAGACGGAGCAGCCTTTCTTCAGTCTCTCACAGTCTCTCCTCCACTTCTACAGCGGGTCAGAGAGGCTCAGCGTGGGGACGCTGACTGTGAGACCCGGCGTGCACTGATATCCTCAGGTCAGGCGCCTGATGGTTTCTCCCTTGGAGCAGAGCACGACATCCTTTTCAGAGGACGTACCTTCGTACCAGTCGCTTTACGAGAGGAGGTGCTGAGAGAGTTTCACACTTCTCCCTTGGCGGTGCATCCCGGAGTGGAAGTGGGATAGCATATCTATGGACTTCGTGACTGGACTTCCACGTACTTCCAGAGGTCACGACTCCATTTGGGTGATTGTCGACCGACTCACCAAGTCGGCACACTTCTTACCCATCAGAGAGCAGGGCTCAGTGGAGAGCTTGGGACGTCTTTACGTCCAGGAGATCGTACGGCTTCACGGTGTGCCATCATCTATCGTCTCCGATCGAGATGCTCGTTTCACTTCCCGGCTTTGGAAGGGGTTGCAGGAGGCGTTCGGGACGCGGCTCCATCTGAGCACAGCCTTCCACCCTCAGACGGATGGTCAGACGGAGAGGACCATACAGACACTCGAGGACATGCTCCGTGCATGTGTTCTCGACTTTGGTCGCAGCTGGGAGGACCACCTACCCTTGGTGGAGTTCGCGTACAACAACAGCTACCACTCCACCATCGGGATGGCACCATACGAGGCGTTGTACGGCAGACCCTGCAGATCACCGTTGTGCTGGACAGACCCTGGGGAGTCAGCACTCGTGGGACCAGAGATGGTCCGAGCCACGACAGAGAAGGTCCAGATCATCCAGGAGAGGATGAGGACAGCTCAGAGCCGGCAGAAGTCATATGCTGACATGAGGCGGAGGCCACTAGAGTTCGAGGACGGCGACCACGTCTTCTTGCGTGTCTCACCTCGACGTGGTTTACGGAGATTTGGCCGAGGCGGCAAGTTGTCTCCACGCTTCATCGGGCCTTTCCAGGTCCTCAGCAGGATAGGAGAGGTGGCTTATCGCCTGGCTCTACCACCTCAGTTGCACCGGGTGCACGACGTCTTCCACGTGTCTCAGCTGAGGAGATACGTGCACGACCCGACGCACATCATCGACTTTGGGGAGCTGGACGTGGACGATGGGGCGACTTTTGCGGAGGTTCCAGTGGAGATCGAGGATCGACAGGAGCGGGTTCTACGTGGGCGGTCGATTCCTCTTGTGCGCATCAGATGGCATCACGGGAACCTCCAGGAGAGCACTTGGGAGCGGGAGGCTCAGATGCGTGCTCAGTACCCCCATTTGTTCCCCTAGGTTTTGATGTATCTTTACGGGGACGTAAAGCCCTGAGGTGGGAGTAATGTAAAGACCCGCAAATTTCAAGGAAATTTTTTTTCTTAATTTTCTTTGGAATTTTTCAAGAGCGCAGCTTCAGACGGCACCTGATTCCGAGGCCCGGTGTGCCCGGAATCAATTTCCGAAGTTTGGCTCGGGTACGTTCAGTGAACGGACGAGCGGGTTTTTCTATCTTTTGAACCGGTGCCCGGAATCAAATTCTGAGGGCACCGATGAAATCGCAGCGCCGGTATTTGCTTAGAAACGCCTCTTCCGGAGTTGCGTTTGCTCAGGTGTGGTTTTTAAATTTTGCGGCTTTAAGTTAGAAATAAAATAAAGTTTGTGCGACAGCTTTATTTTATTTCACTTAAGCTGCTTGGAAGCCACTTAAAGGCGGCTTGAACTGAGTTGAACTGGATAGGATGCTATCCAGAAATATCCTACCCCTTGGTAGGATATTTGTGAGGCAGGGCCCGCACGAGCCCCGCCGTTTCTTTCGCTAAGTAACGCACCCGCGAAAACCCGTCAAAGTAACTGAAAAGTCAACCGACGCGTTTTCTTTAATTCTTAACAGACCATTTAATTGGGCGGTTTATTTCGTGAATTAAATGGGCTGTTTCTTTCGTGAATTAAATGGGCTGTTTCTTTCGTGAATTAAATGGGTCGTTTCTTTCGTTGAATTAATTCAACGAATTGATGGATCGTTTCTTAACCGGTTACGTGTTGGCATGTTTATAAAATAAGACCAACCTAAAAATCCTTGGAAAGGATTTGAGAGAATCTTCGTTCCTCCACCCTCTCCGCGAAGAACGCGAAGAACGCGAAGAACGCGAAGAACGCGAGGAACGCGAAGAACGCCGGAACCGGAATCCGACGACGCACGATCCGCGACGTCAACGAGCAACCCCGCGACGTTCTTCGGCGACGTCTTTCTTCCGCGGCCGATCCTCGTTCGACAACAAAGGTGAGAATCGAATCTTCTAATTCTCTCCTTTTTATATTTCAATAACAACGGATTTAATTAATTAAATCCGTTTGTTCTTGATCCGGAGATTGGCGACGCGACGCCGGATACCGCGACGACGCGACGATCTCCTTCCTCCGCGACGAGCGATTCCGCGACGACCCCTCGTCCGACAACGACTTCGAGGTAAGGGGTTTATTTTGGAAAAGTTACCTCTTTTAAATTTTCTCGTGAACGTTCTTGAAAATTTAAAAAGACGGTTTCAAGCGAACAATTTTATCTTTAAATAAAATTGTTGGATCATGTGTTGATCATCTTATTTCTTTTCTCCCGTTGTTTATGATTAACGCGGAGGGAGCGGGTCTAACGAACAAGACCCGGCAACCCTCCGCCGATCTTCCCTTTTTGTGCGGATTTGGCGGACGACGACGAACCTGGCGGCAAGGGCAAACCGTTGTTTCCGCAGTGAAGATCGTCCCCCGGGAGGAGCAACGGCGCAGACGGGAAAGGAAACGGGCCACCGGAGCGACTCCGGCGGCCCGCGGAAGGAGGCGGCGGCGCGGGTCGCCGGCGCGGCGGCGCCGGCGACCGGAGGCGGCGGCGCCCGGCGCGCCGCCGCGGAGATCTTCCGCCGCGGCTGAAGCCGCGGCGGCGGCGGCCGGTTCCGCGGCCGCGCGGAACCGGGACGGACGCGGCGGCCCGGCCGCGTCCGCGTGACAGGCGGCCCCCCGCGGGGGCCGCGTTTCTTCAAATGCCGCGGGTCAAACCCGCGGCGGCGGCCTGCTCGGCCGCTCGGCCGAAGCCGAGCCGGCCGGTCCGGTCGGCCGGGCCGCGCCCAGGCCGGACCGGACCCGGCCGAGCCGGTTCGGGCCGGTTCGGGCCGGCCCGGTTCGGGCCGACCCGGTTCGGCCGACCCCAGGGGGGGTTCGGGCCGGGTCGCCCCGGGCCCAGTACCCTCGTTTCGGGCCCCCTTCGGTCTTTCGCCCATATCTTGGGCCTGGGACCTCCGATTGACGAACCGTCAGCGGCTACGCGATCCTTGGATCGAGACGGTCGTTTCGGTATATTATACTCAAGGTTTCGGAAGACTTTGGGTTCGGCCGGGTTGGCTCGTACACGAAGCCAACCGGGCCCTCGGAGCGGAAACGCTCATAACTTGAGCTACGGACGTCCGAACGACGTACCGTCAGCTGTGGTAGTTTCCTCTAAGTGAGACGGAACTTTTGGCATACTCCGCCCGAGGATCGGATACAGGCGGAGTACGGTCGGGTTGGTTTTGCCCTAAAAACCAACCGGGCCCCTGGGACGAAAATGCCAATAACTCTCAGACCGGGCGTCCGATTGACGCGCCGTCTGTTGCGTTGAGATCCTGTTGTCGATACGGAACTTTTGGATACATCAACTTCGGACTACGTGTCAGTTGATGTATCAGCCCCTCGGCTCGTGGAGCGGACCCTCCTAAACGAGCTCGCTTTGTGCGGGAACCCTAGCGCTGGCTGTGACTTCGACGACAGAGCAGAGATCCTCCGTGGACTGCGACGACGACAGAGCAGAGATCCTCCGTGGACTGCGACGACGGCAGAGCAGAGATCCTCAGTGGACTGCGACGACGGCAGAGCAGAGATCCTCAGTGGACTGCGACGACGGCAGAGCAGAGATCCTTCGTGGGCTGCGGCGACGACTGTACAGAGATCCTCAGTGGACTGCGTCGACTACTGCACTCAGCGATCCCACGTGGATCAGTGCTACAGGTTCTGCGTGAGCCCGATCCTATGTGGGTCCTTACTACCGGTTCTGTGTGAGCCACTGCCTACAGGTTCTGTGTGAGCCCGATCCTACGTGGGTCCTTTTTGCGGGGGTTAGTACCTATCGATCCTTCGTGGGTCCGACGACTTAGACGGATCAGTGATCGTCTTTGACGTCATCTGAAAAAGTATACCTGGTTGAGCTGAAATCTTATGTTACTCTCCTTTGTGG
The DNA here is from genome assembly GCA_963277665.1 of Viscum album. Classification (NCBI taxonomy): domain Eukaryota; kingdom Viridiplantae; phylum Streptophyta; class Magnoliopsida; order Santalales; family Viscaceae; genus Viscum; species Viscum album. The sequence goes on along the minus strand of OY728130.1, from coordinate 698,113,667 downwards.
ATTGTGTTGAATTATCCTTTGTGGATTTACTGTTTACTCTCCTTGTGGATTTGAGTCTTGCTTTCCTTTGTGGATTGAGTTGTTCTTGAGCTCGTGAGCAGAGCTAGAAGTGGAGACTTAGGTATATGTATGGGCATATACCTAAGTCGAGTCAGATGTTACTTCGTGATTGCATCTTTCTTTTGTGCTATATCCTTTGTGGATTTCGGGAGACCTTCGGGGGTCTCGGGGTCCTTACTGAGTAGCTTGTACTCACCCCTGCACGGGCTATGCCCGCACCTTGTTGTGTTGGTTGCAGACGACGGACAGCGCTGATCGCGGTTGGGGCGTGGAGCAGGACGGTACCTGGAGGTGGACCACTGGGCGGACGTGCTCGGAGCGGACGTGGGACCCGAGGAGCCTGGAGGCTATCTGTACCCACCCTTCAGGTGGGATTGCCAGTGGACGACACGAGGCCGCCGTCTTTTCTTCAGTTGCTGTACTTTACTTTTCAGTTGTACTTTACAGTTGGGCTTGTATTTCCGGCCCCTTTACTTTTCTGCACTTTACTTTCCGCTTGCTGACTCTGTGTGGTTGTTACTTATAAAGGCAATGCCTTCCCTGTTTACTGGGATTTTACGCCTTGGTGCTAGTCGCCAGCCCCTGGCCTATGGAAGGCGGGCTTGGGGTAGTCACGGCACGGGCCCGAGGACGGGTCGTGACAGATATACATTAATCCTATAAAATAAATCAATCAAAAGAACCAAATGTCCAAAATTACTTTCTACAGATAGAATCATGGGGGATTCTCAGTCTTATACTCCTATGAAAACAATAAATTAACATTTATTACTCATAAAACATGTGTTCTCACTAATCCAAACATGCATCCATGAAGTCTTTTCAGGTAACCAATGATGACCCAATTAGGGTGTGAGATAACACTCATTATTCCACCACCAACAATTTCTATAACATTTTTAGTCTGTTTATAATAAGCGAAAATGATGTACATTATATAACATGTATAATAGTAGTACAATTAAAGAACCTAATTAAAATATGTTAAATAAAAATTGATACTATCCTGCGTGTTAATAATAATCAAGTTCCCATAAGAAGGTTTAACTATAAAAAATCCACCATGAGTGTAGGATAACATTAAAGCCTACATAAACCAAAAGATTCATGTCTTGTAATAAAGAAACCAAAATCATCCACATCGGGTTATGCCGTGAAACCCATGGTATAAATTTTTCCATGAACACATCATAAAATCAAGTGTATAACATACAGAATGACGAAATCGTATAAACAAGTTTTCATGGACAAGGGAACACCACATGGGTATGTACAAGGGAACACCCCATGGGTGGCCTAGGTTGAGAAAAAAAACCTCAAACCATAAAGTGGTACTAAAGTAGAAACTTAACAAGTTTTGATTTATTCAATTTGATCATTCGATTAATTTATTATGAAACTATAGAACGTTTATCATGAAACAAAATGATAACTAGATTTATAAAATAACAATCTTGTGGAAAAAGATATAGAACACATACCATAGGTCTATATTAGACCAATCGTCTTCTATTGAGATTTGATTTTATCCATATATGGAGAAAAATGACAAATAATTAAAACACCTGAAAATTGGCCATATAAGCCTGCACCTAAATAACTCCATCGACTAGATGAAAATTGAATAATGACACAAGATGATTGAAGAATGTACTAGCACATATCCAATGAGAAAATATTGTCTTGAATATGAGTCCGCACTTAAAATATCCCTCAATCCATAGATTAGGCCAAGGAGGATGCACAATAGGAGGAGAGACACCCCATATAAACGAGAGAATATAAATGGAAGGAGTAGTTTTATGTCTTAATATCATTTTTCAAAAATATCCATTTTTCAATAAACACATAGGGTTCCATATTTTGGCCCACTCTTAGGAAAACCAGGAACCAACCATGAACCTTTTATTATATCAAGGGGGACTTTACATGGTTCATCCACATGGTTTGGGAATCTGTGTGCAAACCATGATGCATGCCTCTCCTAAAAAATATAGAGATACACGCCCAGGTGCACATCCCTGGATGCACAGTTTCGTAAAACCATGTGCCTCTTGATAGAGGCCTCGACCACATCACACAGTTTTATTAAACCATGCATCTTGGGCCGCATATTTTCTATAAACCATGCATCACAACCACGTTTTCAAAAAACCATGCCTCCATGCTCCAAACAAGCCCCATACACCCTCATAACTCAATGATCTCAAAACATACATTTTTTCAAAATTAAATAGGTAAATTGAAAAAAATAATTGTACCTCATAGAAAAATGTCAGATCATACAATCTTCCCACTTAATGTAATTAATCTCAAAATTTTCCTTCCAAAGGTGGCCAAGAATTCATGGAGAATTACTCTGGACAATAATCATGTACGTTTCCTTCCCTCTCCCATATCTCATATTTTAAATGGTTGTGATTTCATATCACCCATATTAGAGAAATTAACCGGCCTATGAGAACCTTTGTTCTCCTATCAATGATAATAATAGAATGCTTATGAAAGGAGGCATCAAATTGTAACCGCGACATATATTGAGGAAGATTGTGAGATTGTTCTGAATGGTAATGGGGAAGATTAGATTCATGGAAGACACCCTACATGGATCGGTATATTTGAAGTAACTAAAATCAATAGGCTACCATTTTGAATGTTTCTATAATCATGAACGACTCGAAATATCACAGTGAAATATTATACTATCTCTTAATACATCTATATCCGACACTTGGTGAGATATTTAAAAAGACCTGATCCCAAACCTAGAACTCTAGAGGTAATCATCTAAGATAGACATAAGATCTATATATATATATTATGTATTATCCAACCATTTCATAATATAATAAACACAATTTGAAGTCTCTTAAATAGGAAGAGGTCCAAGTAAAGCTATCTCTCCCACCACTAACCTACATAGTGGAAATCTAAATGACCCACTACACAAAGTCTCATAAGGTTCCATAATTATTGTCACCCAATAAATACTATGGTAGCTGAACTAAACTCGGGGTATATGAATCTCCCAAGAGCCCCCGAAATAGAGTATGCATTATATCATCATGTACCAAGGAACCTAAATTATGGGATCTAACTATCTACTAAAATGAGGGTTATACATTGTGATCAGAAGAACATAAGTACCCAATTCCCTCTACAAACACTACCAATTCTGAGTTTTAAACCAAGAATACCTATTTAAAACCATGGTATGTGGAACCCCGTGATGTATCACTATGTCACAAATATAAATCCTCCAAAGAACATCTACTATTAAGGTCACCATGATTGGTTGGAAATGAGTTACCTTCATGAGCATGTCCATAATATCCTTTACAACATCACTACCTCAATGCTACATTGGAATCCTCGTCATGAAATACATCACAACATGATACTATTTCCACTCAATAATAGTAAATTTTATAAAATTATGGCTAGTGTTTGGTGTTCCAACATCTCATGCTGAAAGGTGGAATGCCTAATAACAAAACCATCTTCCTATCATTGTATAACCAGACCCCAATATTAATGAAATAAGTCATGATACATATTGGTGATTCCGGGATGTACTGAACAAAATGTGTCCTAAAAATATCACATTAGTTCATCATTTATGTCTGCAGGAACCCAAATGTGACCATGGATAAATTTATTTTAATCCTTTCCCATATATCAATAAGAATTTAGGTCCTCACCGGACACACACTCCCATAGGACTAGTCCCTCAACATTTGATAAAAATATCATCCTCGCACTATCTAGAAGAGTGTAAATCATCGATAAATAGGAAAGCAAAGTCAATATGTGACTGTTCTACACCTCCAAGTGAATCTAAGAGAATATGTTTATAAGATTCCACTCACAAATTTCATCTTGAACCTCCAACGTATATGAGTCCTCCTTCTTGGTGCATCAACCAATGCATTTCCCTCTCTAGAGTTTTTTGAAATCTCTATGTTGAAAGACTATAGGTACTCAACCCACCTTCATTTCCTTAAATTTAGATCATGAAATGTAAATATGTACTTGAGTCTTTAGTGATCTATTTAAATTAAAAACCACTCTATGAAATTATGCCTCCAAAAGTGCAAGGCTTTTACAACAACAGGTAAATTGATATCGGGTTTCGGGAAAATTCTCCAATGTGGCCTCAACTGATAAGACAAATATAGCACAAAAATGTTCCCCTACATTAGAACTACTCTTATCCTGATACCTGATACAACCCAATACATTGTTTAACTTTTACCAATCTCTATAAGAATCTTGACCAAAAATAAAGTCTACCTCCATTTCCACATCTGAAAACATATCTTGTAGGAATCAATCTAAAAAAACATCACACCCTTATTAGTCAATATTGTCAATGGTGATAAAGGAATGAAAATTCCTATATAAAATTCCTATAATATCCATATACCCTTAATAGACTCTATATATCAATGATTTTCTTGGGCTTCTCCATGAAAATTGTAGCTCTCACCTTCTATGGGTAAATTGATTCTCTTATCTCTAAGATTATGTGACCCAGGAAGTGAATCTAATCCATCAAAAAGTGAAAATTTGTGAGCAAAGAATATAACTGATGCTCTCTCAGTGTATCCAAAATTATATCAAAATCTCTGGCATAGACATGTCAATTATGAGAATACAAAAATATATCATCAACAAATATAACAAAAAATGAATCCATATAAGTTTAGAAGACATGGTTCACTCGCACCATAAACACTGATGGCGCATTCATGAGGCCAAAAGAAATAAAAAGATACTCATATATACAAAACCTATAATGAAAAACTAAACAAGGTATTTATAAGGGTAAAACTAGTACCTGATAATAACCAAAACTCAAATGATTTTTCAAGAACACCCGAGCACCTCCGAGCTGGTTAAAGAGACTAGCTATCTGTGGAAAGGGATACCAACTCTTAATCATTAGTAGGATTAATTTTAGATAATCCACACATAGACTGAGGGAACAATCTAACATTTTTATAAAATGGATCGATGAACCCCATAGAGAAGTATTGGGTTGTATATAACCCTTTTCCTCTATGTCTTAAATCTTCCTCTTTAGTTGTTGCAACTCTATTGTATCCATCCTATAAGGAGGAATGGATACTAGTGAATCTCCTTGAACTCGCTTGATAGTGAACTCTACCTATCTCTCAAGAGGTAAACTAGAAAATTATTCCAGGAAAAAATCCCAGAAACAATCAAACACTATAGGGATTTCATCTTGACTTGATCCTATATTATCCAAATATAAACTGGCCATCTGGACTGTCATCTTGCCAACCCTAAGATATTCAGGTACTAATCTGCCTTCCCAAACATCTCATTCACCCTTGTGAATAAAAACTCTACCCTATATGGATGTGTGAGTCACCCTTCTATGATATCAATCCACATGGTTTCGATAAGAAACTATACAATCCATCCATAGTATAAAATAAAACCTGGTCATATCATGGATAAAAATAGTCCATATGAAGTGACACCGACCAATCTCAAGGGGGTACTCCCTGCACTAGCATTCACCCTCTGTTATGATCCTCAACGAAGTATTTAGAGTCAAAATTACCTCAAAAAATGGAACACTGATCCTAAGGATCTGCATATGAGGTTGTGATGTGAATCTATGTAATGTACATGAATCAAATAAAAGGAAATAAAAGAGTAGAGGATACGAATATAATAACTCTCACCATAAACGGTCAGACAACTTACTCCTTCGGTGAATGCAGTACAGAATATATTTTGCCGATGGCACAACCCTATGAAAAAACCATACTACTAAGAGTATTCTTAATCTATTTTCTATGTAAAACTTGTGCTTGGATATCTCTTCCACAACCACCACCTCATTATGAATGGATGAGACTACCCTAGCTCATTTCCTGACATTGTGCTATGTATCCTTCTCCAGAACATAGAGTCGTAGTCAATCCCCTTCAAATAATTACTAGAAGAAGGTCATGTAGAATCATTGTATGTGGCCCATCATTCCACAAGCATGGCACTAAAATGGGTCTCTATTACACTAATTATTCATATGCCACAATCTTCAAAAGTGATAAAATAAAATAGAGATACCAACACTAACAACATGTATCTTTCTCCCTTCATGACAATCCTCAAAACATCACATCAAACCACTAATTCATAATCCACTTAGAAGGAGGATGAACATCCCTACTCTACACCCCCATCATCCCTTAGGTTACACTATGTAATAATAACAATATTCCCAATATCTATAATAACCATCAACATGAATATGTTTTCTTATGATCGAATGGTAGGCCCAATACCTTCCTCAAAGCATATTTCCCTTGATGCATCACCAACAAGGTAAACCATTGAAAAATTATAGATCTATGTAATGTATGTATAATATTATAGAAGATTCATTGATCCCTTCTCAAGATACATAAACTAACTTGATCACTCTACTCTCAGAGTCTTTGGAAAAAAATAAGTCATAAAACCTAGATTGAAAATCACTCTAATCCATATATTAGAGTATATTAGTATGTCTCCAAACATCCCAGAAGTGATTAACTACTCCCCTAATCATATGATCCATAAGATTCACTATCCCCTCAAGTAGTTTTTGTAGATTCTTGAATATAAAATATTTATTTTCAAGTAATAGGTCAACAGATTATGGACCACCATCCTTTGAAAACATGGTAGGATGCTGCTACAGCAACACACATGTCAACTCTGCAATATACAATGAAGGATATGGTGATCTCTAATTGGCCTGCATAAATCACAAAAAACTCTCACAGAATTGTGAATCAACAACCATATCTGGTAAAACTGAAGGTTTTGAAGCTAGAACATCAGGGGGATATACTTGTATCCCATGGACCATCACCTCCAGAGTGAGGTCGTCAGCACCGTCCTAGAATATGACTGGAGGCTATTGTGGTGGCATAGCTCTAAAATTTTAAATTGATGCCTCCGAAAATATATATAATTAAATGATCATAGGTAAAATAATAAGATGTGTCAAAGAATTCCTATAAACAAACAATGACCCTATTCCTTATCCTAAATCCATGATTGTGTAAAAATAACTACCTTAAAAAATTCTAGAGACACTGCCAACTACCCACTCAGAATTCAAGTCTAGGTCACATTTTCTATTTCAAAATTATAATTTCCATTTTAATTAAAATTTATATCACAATTGAATTTGAATGATTGAACCAAATGAATCTCCACATTTCATCTAGCCTATGTAGGAAAGCACTATTTTGGTTATAGAATGCACTGTAAGTACTAACCATGTTTCTTAACTTCTTTCACAAATCATCTATCAACAATAGTTTATATCATGCTAGGAACACATCATAATGACATCCATTCAAGAAATCCATCCTATGTGGCCTGAAATATTGTAAGTTATTTGAATTCAAGAAAGTTCCTAGAATGATGAATGAGATAACATACCCTCATATTATTATATTACACTGAAATCCAAATAACAATCACATCAATTATAACGTCACATATCAAGTTCATCACCCAATAGTGGAATCAAACTAGATGTAATATTCAAAACCCAAAATACATAAATTTCAATTCCAAAATATTTGGAATATTCTATACATGGTTTAGCTACTCAAAGTCATAGTTCATTTCCAAATTTCAATTCTTTCCAAATCGATTGCCTATTATCTCAAAATAGTAAATCCACAAAAGAAATGGATCTGATATAACTTTGTAATGTCCCAAACTCAGTGTTGTTAAAAAGTGCCCCAATATGGTGGGTCTTGTGGACTCATGCATGCTTCCCCATATGACAGAGTCTACCAAATATCATATAGGGCCTTCGGTGTGTCTTTGGGGAGACTACTCCCTTTTTTCATAGTGTATCATAATAGTAATAAAAATATTAGTCAACACATGAAGTAGTAAATTAACCATACATAAGATAAAAATCTATGATAGTAATAAATAAATAAATTCCAATAATAATATCAAATACATATGATTATTATGTAATGTCTTTTTAAATTATTAAAATACATATACCAAAATCTAGTAAAATACAAGTATCAAAATTACAAAAATTACAAAATAACTATCTTCAGATAGAAACAAGAGTGATGCTCAGTCTTATGCTCATTTTCTCATATGTAATGAAAAGTCAATCATCAAATACCTTGTTATTTCTCTGATCCCTACCAACATCAATGAATTTTGTTTGGGTACCCAACAACAACCTGAATAGTGTGTGAGATAACACTCAGTTGGCCACCACCAACAATGTCTATAACATGTCTGGTATGTGTATAACAAGATAAAGTAGTGTGCAATATATAACATGTATTATATTAGTATAATAAAAGTTCCCAACTCAATGATTATATCTATAAAGTGGTACTGTCTAGCATGTAAATAAGAATCATGTTCCTGTAATAAGGGTCAACAGTAAATAAAGACATCGTGAGCATGAGCGAACTCTTAAGCATAAATAATCCACAACGACCATGCCTTGCAATTACGATACCAAAAGCATCAACATAATCCTATTCCATGTAATATAGGGTGTAAAATTTTCCATGGACACACCGTATAACCACGTGTATAACATCCACTATGGTCATTCTATATAAACCATTATGTATCACATCCACAATGACTGTTCCCTGTAATCAAAAGTGTTAGAGTATGAAGGGTCATACCCAAGCTATAGAGGATAATGGAATCCACATCAAGTAACTGGAGAATCTCGATGGAAACTCATAAATTATTTTTTTAGAGTTTAAAGAGGATTTCAACAGATCATGTCTAATGTGAGTCTAATAAAACCTAATCCAAGGGGTATAAATTTCATCAGAATCCAACAAAATCAGGATCTATGGAGTAAACAGGTTCAAGGAAACCACTACCATAATAAATATCCATGTAGTATAAATTTACATGTAATAATATAGATTCCTGATCAAAGGTATACCCCCTTGAAATAAACTACCATAATCAATTCATCATCTCATTCATTCATCATTTCAAAATTACACACATTCCATTAACCCATCAAGAAATTAAAACATAAATATTTTAGTAAAAATTAATCAGAAATCCATCACAGGGGATGCAATGTAGGGGCCCCCACATAAAATTATGGGATGCATAACAATGCCAACTAGCTTTATAAAACACCAATCTTACGGTAAAAGTTATAGAACACCAACCACAGGTACATAGTTTAGTACTCATCAAGTATTGATCTATGATTTGGTCCAGATCAGGAAAAAACAAAAAATGGATTAAAATTTTAACACCCTAAGATTTCATAGTACGTTATCTCTTTAAAATAATTTAGCAGCTTATATTGAACACAATGCCAACTTGGCTTGTGTTATACGCAAGACTGAGTTTCTGCGATACAACAATAATACTATAATTATTTAAACGATATATTTACTTATCAATTGAATATTGTTATATGAAGAGTAAAAATTAAATTTTAAATTTTATTTATAGTTTTTATAATGAAATCTATATGTTTTGTTATAATAGTTATATATTTTGAAAAACTATTTTTTTAAAAAAACTAATTGTTATGTCCTTTTGCGAATAATAATAAAAATAATTTTAAACCCTCTTATGAATTGAATTTGGTAAAATAGACTTCATTTTTGAATTTAGAATATAAAAATTAGCTTAGGATATTTTTTTGGTATTTTTCTGAAAACATTCAAATTTTGATGAAAAGTGAAAAATACTACATATTACATTAAAAAAAATTTATTTAAATAATTATTTATAATTTGAATTTAATTTAAAATACAAATAGATACATAATACATATATTAGTCCAATTTAATTAATTGGAGTCATTTTATAATAAGATTATATATATATAATTTTATTGAACTTTTTATTGTCTTTTACCCACCTTCTTAGTACCTTTTCAAATTTTCATGAAACGTAATTCTACTACTTTAGAAAATTGAATTCAAAAAATCTGAGAGTCACAGTTTACATCAGTATGTAAAATATTGTTCAATATGATAAAAATACTTTTTCGTGAAAAGTATCATTTGAATTTTATTTACCACGGTTAAATGTAAATAGGAAAATTAAAGGTAAAAATAATATTATAATAATATAAAATCTTACCGACACATGTCCTAATTCTATTAGATAATTATTTTTCGACCAAAATCAACCTTATTAAAAAATATGATCCTTTTACATTCACTTGGGTTAGATTAGGAAATTTATTATATTTTATTTAAAGAAGAGTTAAAATAGTAAAATTCAAATTGTAATAACTAAATCATTTTTAATATAGGGTTATAAATTAGATAAATTATATTTTAAATATTCATTAGAAATATAAAAATATTTCCTAAATCATATTGATTTATTTATAATTTTTATAAATTAAATAATTAAATTTATTTATGATATAATGGTGATGCAGTAATTACTTTATTAATGAATAATTAAAATAATTAATATTAAATTTTTTAATATAATTGTAAATTGAAAGTCATGAAGCCATAAAAAAAATTAATAGTTGAATATGACATTATAGGTTGGATTAAATTTTTTTTGACGTAATTATTTTTTTACGACATTCACAGTAACTAAATACTAAATAGTGTCAAAATTAACCTAAATGTGTTTTAAAACAAATTATTTTGTTAAATAATCTAATATTCATAAATATCTACAATTCAGAAAAAGGACTTAAATAATGTTATACATGTCATTAATGAACCCCTTGAGGTTCTCTTGACATTTTATAGTAGGTTTTTTAACCATATAGTTTAAGAATACAAGAAGACATGGTAAGAGTTGAACTATTTAACTAAGGGTTAAATAAATTATATGAGGTTAATGTGGTGACAAAAACATGTATAAAACTTATTTTTGAGATGAGGTTGACTAATCTCTACCATATCCTCTAAAAAAATCAATTTTGAGCATTAGAAATGGAAAATGATTTTATAATAAAATAATATTTCAAACTCTTCCAAAAGTGCCTATCACCTCTCTTACAAATGGGTACTTCCCATTCTCTCAAATTCACACCTCCAATTACATTTGTCTAGGCCAAATCCTACTCAAATATCCTCCAAACTACCCTAAATCTAAAATATATGCCCTATATTGATCAAAAATCCAATCTAAGGAGATCTTTTGTTCAAACAAATGGAAGAACCCGAAGAAGAGGTAATTATTTTATCTCCTCTTTCAATGTTATTTTCTTCTTCTACTTCCTCCTTTGTTATTTCCATTCTAAAATAATAACTCCTGAAACTTATACATACATAAATTTTATTATTAATAAGGTACACCAATATTCATTATTCTATCCATCCTATGAATGACATTGTCACCGTAAGTGCGTACATAAGACTAATCGTCTCTACATCATGGTGTAGTTTGTTATTCAACACTTCATTATTTGGATGTGTATAATAATGAGTATAATTGATGTAAATAATAAATATAACATGTTAATGATCCATTGTAGAAAATATAACATCTAATTAAACATCATTTCACCATCAATAGAATGATATTGTTGCTTATGCGTACGTATGGCTTACCGTCCCCACGACACGATGAGATTCATCTTCCATGATCACCCTTCAAGATTTTTCATAAAACATATATTGATTAATTATGATTTATATGAAATAATTATTCTACTTTAATAATAAATATTAAAGTAGATAAATATATTTTTATTACTTACTCCTATACTATATGATAAGAAAATGAAAACAACGTTCATGCATACGTATAGACTATCGTCTCCATGAACGGTGTTTCTATTTCATATATCTATCTATTATAATTATATATATTATGAATATATAAGATATAAAAATGATTTTTTATATTATGGAAATATATAAATCATGATCTAAGTGATACGATCTTGAATAACAAATTTAAACACATACGATAAAGAAAGCGATTATTACCCGAAATGTTACTTGAACATGGAAATTATTATTAAATGGGTAGTATAAAGTAATAAATAAATCATATATGATATCATAAATATTAAAATGGTTATGTTATAATTTAATATCATACTATGGTCATTATACAGGAAGTCAAACGTACCCTCGACTAAAGGAAAGTACAAGATAAGGGTTAATTCCCCAATCTCATTATAATACGAGATTTTTTATGTGTAAGTATTTACTGGGACATATTTATCATCCAGGACAATGTTTCATTTTTTTCAAAAGGAATATTCCATTGTTTTGGGTATGGGACTCTTTATCAAGGTCATAATTTTAAATTTTTTAATGATTTATTTTTCAAAATCTTTTTAATAAATTATATGTTTTCAATATGATTTTAAGGATTTGTTTATATGGTAATGATTGTTTTAAAATGTTAATTCCTTTAAAAAGCATCAAAGTGGTATGGGATACATTTATTCAAAAATATATTTTAAATGACTTCTTTTATAAAAGTGTGGATTTAAAATTATTTCATAAAAATGGATATTTCTCTCAAAGAGTTTTACTTATCATTTTCTACTATGTCAATATCCTTTACTGGATATTTTTCTTAATTTATGTTGATTTATTATAGTAAAATCATTCATGTTGTATTTAGTGATTTATGAGATGTATTACTATGGATGTGATATTTTTATACCATTCATGGTTTATGGTTAAAGGATTGAAATTTTCAATGCTAGTTTTAATAAGATTGTTTATGTTATGTTTCAAAATTTCCATATGAGGAATGAATTGGACTTAGTAAGTGATGGGATGGGCCCTATATATCCCCTTGATTAATCGGCAGGTCTCATGAGAGAAACTAGTGTATTGGCATAATGCCTTGACCAAATTTATATTTAGGCCCTTGATACGAGTCCTTGAATTTGTGGTTAAGATGTATGACATTTTTTAGTCCATCATTATAAGATTAGTTATTGTTTTTACATGATATTATTCGACTAGTAGAATATCCATGTGAATAAGTAAATGTTAGTATTTTATATATCTTGTCCAACTTATGTTGAAGTTTAAGTTTAAAGGGTTTGTGATTCAATTTTATACCTTTCCATAAAAGTTTATGATTATTTACAATAGCTTCCTCTATATCGTTTATCCTTACTGAGCATATGAGCGCACCCCTTTCTTATGTTTTATTTTCGTAGAATGCCAAGAAGTGTATTATGATTTATATATAGGTTTAATCTAGTAAGATAATGGAATTCTCTTAGGATTATCTAAGTTGTTTTTTTATGTTTGAAGTTGTAATGTGATGTTAATGTTTGTAATCTATTTTCTCGGACTGCTAAATTGATTGGTCCTTCAGGACATGATTCTTTGTATCATGCCAATGTACTAAAATAATGCTCTAGCTCCAGGATTCTAGGGTTAGGGGGTTACAGTTTGTATCATATGATGTTTTGTAATAAACATGGAAACTAGATTTAGATAAAATATGATTAGGAAACATTAACATAAGATATACTTTGAGGATTATTATAAAAGAATATCCTAAATTTTTGGTAATGTAGATATTATCTGGGTTTTCTGAGAAATACATTCCATTCTAGATACTACTAGGGTATTTGGTTCTTGAACATATGTACATAGGATTGATAGCCCATACAAGGGGTTCTGGGCTTGACTTGGGGTATCCAGGAATACGACAACGGGCCTTACTGCTTACCTGGTTTGACACTCCCTGGGGTCATTCTTAGGATAATTCCATTTTTCATTACAAACCATTATGAATGATTTATGAGTAAATATGTCAGTGAAGAAACCATTTTTATGATTTTGCGAATAGATGTGTGATACTCTTAAATTAATGTGTATAATTTTTCTAGTTTTTCGATTATACATTATGATATGATCTAACCTATTGTATGTTGTCATTTAGAAATGGAACCCAATATAATGAATGATAACTCCAGCAATGCCCATGATCCAAAGAGTAAGAAGGATCATATATTTAATGGTATTAAGCCATCATTTAGAAGGTAAATAGTCCCCCACATATTATCATAATATGAAGACATAGTATCTTGTGTTAATAGGATAATTAAAGAATTTTTTGAGTCCTATAGATTTGAAGGGAAGCAAGAAAAGAAGAGGATAGTAAAGAAAAAGATAGATAAAGGGAATAAAAAAAGAAATATTTTCCCACATGTGATAAATCTGGAAAGAATAACCTTGGTAAATGATTGAATAGAATGGTATTTTATTATAAGCACCCCTTAAATCTACATGAAAAATGGGGGTTCAAAACCCATTCGGTGCAGGTACTGTAGCGTACCGTAGCAGTGGCGTACTATAGCAACGGCGAGCATTGTAGCAGCGGCAGGGCACTGTAGCGGCGGCAGAGTACGGTAACGGTGGCGGGTACTGTGCAGCACTGTAGCAGTGCAGGTACTGTTGCAGTACTATTCACAGAATGGGCTTTGTGAAAAAAAAATGGGTCTACGGGCCATGTAATGGGCTAAATGCCAACTGGGCCTTCGGGCTATGTAATGGGTCTCCCTCTACCCTGTTAAAAGAGGTCTTTGCTTTCCTTTAATAATAAATGAGGCTTCAGCGCCAAACATTAAAAAAAATAAGTGTGGAGAAAAAGGACACCATGTTCATGATTTGATGGGTAAGAAAAGGGTTTCAAATGAACAATGCTTTATCTGCAAGGAGTTGGGACTCTATGTGAATGAATGTACAAATCATCAGAGTATACGCTAAATTATGCTATTGGATAATAATAAAGTTATGATACTACCGCAGTTGAAGAGGAATGATTATTGTTTTTATGATGTTATTAATGAATTTTGTCATTTGAGTATTGTATTAATTATGTACAAGTTATAAGAACTATATATTATATAAGGATTATAGGAAAGTAATATTTCTTTAAGGATTTGAGATAGTGTGGTACTAAGAAAGGTGACTCAAAAAAAAAGTTAATTATTTTGGAAAATATATGGTTGAGGGAAAGATAAACCTTAATAGAGTCCTGATGCTAATGTAATTATTTTATTTGAATAAGAGATGATTTATTTGGATAAATTATATGGGATATTCATGAATACCTAGGAACTAATTAATTGTTTGTTGGATTTTACAACATTTTTTTATTTAAGGACTATATCCGTTATTCTATAAAAAATAAGGGAGAATGAATGTATTCATTAAGGTTTTATGGTAATTCATTTTGTTACCTTGTTTTAATAGAATACCTAATGAAGTTATTCACATGTTATTATGTGATAAAAGAGATATTCATTGTGTTATGTTGACCTTCCTTATAAATTTTTGGACTGTGAGTTTGGAAAAAAGTATTTTGGATAAGTAGAAAGGTTGGAATGGATTATGTTATAAATTGGATACAATTATTTACGGATAAAACATTTTATAAGATTATTTTTTGATTGTTATAAAAAGGACAACCTGGAGGTCGGGTGAGAACCCATTACATCTGGAAAGGATACGAGACTTGAACCCACAACTGAAGGGTGATAAGGGTGCATCCCCTACCAGTTTCCTACGTGATGTCCTGGTTTATATAATGTAGTTTTTTTAAATGATCTGACATAGGAATTAGAAATTCATTTTTGAAAACCCAATACAATTAGGTTAAATAGAATATTTTTGAGTTTTATTATCTTTTGGAGTGAAAGATGAGTTTGTGGTAGAAACTAGTTAAAGGATATATCTCTAATTGTCAAGTATAATTCTTTTTCCTTACTATTTAGGGAAAGTATCTTAAATCCAGAAATGTATTATCCAAATACCTTATGTTTTTTTGAACAGATGATATTTTAAATCATCATATATTTATGGCTTTGAGGACCTCTATTTTACAATTATTTTTCACTTGTTTGTGATTGAAGACCTCAATCACTCCTTACAAATATTTATGTTATTCCTCCACATATGTGTCTCTAATTTCCACCAATGTTCTCTCATTAAATATTCTAATTTGGTGGTGACTTTTTCATTTCCCTTTCCCCATTATTAAAACTAACTTTTATTAACCCTATTTTCGATGTGGGATTTTCTCCAATGGTATATTATATTTTCAACCATTTATTTTCGAAGAACAATTTAGATTTTCAAGGAAACAATTTATTGAAGGAGGGTAGAATTTAACACCCCAATATTTTGTAGTATGTTATCTTTTAAAGTAATTTAATTGCTTATATTGCACGCAAAACTAACTTGGCTTGCGTTATACTCAAAATTTAGTTTCTGGGAAACAACACATTAGTATTATAATTATTTGAACAATATATTTATTTATCAATTAAATATTTTGATATGAATAGTAAAAATAAATCTTAAATATTTTATTTAATGTGTTTATAATGAAATGTATGAATTTTATTAAAATAGTTATAAATTGTGAAAAACTATTTTGTGAAAATAACTACTTTTTATGTCATTTTGTGAAAAGTAATAAAACTAATTTTTGACCCTCATAACAATTGAATTTGGTAAAATATAATACATTATGGAATTTAGAATATCATAATTAGCTTAGGAGGAAGTCTTGATATTTTTCTGAAAACATTCAATTTTTTTATGAATAGTTAAAAATACTTCATAGTACATAAAAACAGACTTTTTTTTGTAAATAATTTCATTTAATTTAATTTTATTTCAAATAATAAAATATATACATAAAATCAGTATTATTCCAATTTAAGTCATTGGATTCATTTTTTAATAATATTATATATTTAAAATTTTATTGAACCTTTTAATGTCTTTTACCCACCTTCTATGAAAATTTGCTAATTTGCATAAAACATAATATTACCGCTTCTGTGAATTGAATTTAAAAAATTCAAAAGATACAGTTGAAATTATTTTGTAAAATTTGGTTCAATAGTTTGAAAATAATTATTGGGAAAAAGTATCTTTTGAATTCTACTTACCACTGTTAAAAGTAAATAGGGCAATTAAGGATAAAAATAATATTATAATAATATCAAATCACATGAACATATGTCTTAATTCTATTGGTTATGTGTTTTTAGACAAAAATATATCTTCGAAGAAAAATATGATCCTTTTTTATTCAATTGGGTAAGATTAAGACATTTATTATATTTTATTTAAAGGAGAGTTAAAAGTGTCAAATTCAAATTTTAATAACTAAATATTTTTTAATATATGGTTATTCATAATATAAGTTCAACTTAAGATATTAATTAGAATATAAAAATACTTCTTAAATTATAATATTTTATTTATAATGTTTAGATATAAAATAACTAAATTTATTTATGACACAATGATGATGCGATAATTACCTAATTAATGAATTATTAAAATAATTGATATTATAAATATTAAAATAAATATAAATTGAATATTCGGATGGAATAAAAACATTTATAGTTTAATATGAAATTTTAGGGTGGATTCAATATATTTTGTTAGAAGTAATAAATATATTATGACTTTCACAAAAACCAAATACTAAATAGTGTCAAAAGTGACATAAATGAGTTTTTATTACAAATACTATTTTTTTAAATGATTCAAAATTCATAAAATTCTAAAATTCGGCCAAAGGACATAAATAATGTTTTATATGTCATTAATTAACCACTTGAAGGTCCCTTGTCATATTATAGTACGTTTATTAACCATATAGTGTAAGAATACAAGAAGACATGGTAAGAGTTAAACTATTTAACTAAGGGATAAATCTAAAAGATAAAGTTAATATGGTGACCTAAACATTTCTTAAACCTATTGGATGAGAGGATTGAGACCCATAACCACTTTAATGTATAAATAAATCCATTTTGAGACATTATAAACCGAAATTGTTTTTTATAATAAAATAATATTTCAAGCTCTTTCTAAAGTGCCCCTCGCCTCTCTTATAAAAGGGTAATTCCCCTTATCTCAAATTCACACCACCAAAGCCATTTGGCTTGGCCAAAACTAGATAAAATAGCCTACAAAAGACCCTAAATCCAACATAGAATCCTTAATGTTTCCATAAATCAATCCTAAGGAGCACTTTATTTCAAATCAAAAGGAAGCACCCAAAGAAGCTATAATTATTTTATCACCTCTTTCAAAGTTCTTTTCTTCTTCTACTTCCTATATCTTTATTATTTCCATAATAAAATAATAAATATCATAAATTATACATTCTGAGATTTTATTATATATATTGTAAAAGTATATTCATTATTCAATTCATCCTATGAATGACAAAGTCACCATACATGCGTACGTACAGTTTACCGTCTCCACGTCATGGTGTAATTTGTTATTCAACACTTCATTATTTTTTATGGGTGTACTAATGAGTATAATATATGTAAATAATAAATATAAAATTTTAATTATTCTTTATATATAATAAAACATCCAATTAAACACCTTTTCACCATCGATAGACTGATATTATTGCTTGTGCGTACGTATAGCTTACTGACTCCACGACACGTTGAGCTTTATCTTCAACGATCCCACTTTAAGATTTAATACAAAAATATATATATTGATTAATTATTAGGTATATGAAATAGTATTTCTACTGGAATAATTTATATTTATGTAGATAAATATATTTCAACTACTTACTTTCATACTAAATGATAAGAAAATGAAAACAATGTTCAAGCGTACGTACGGACTACCGTCTCCCTAATCAGTGTTTTCATTTCATATATCTATCTATTATAAATATTAATATTCTGAATATATATGATATATAAATCATTTTTATATTCTGGAAATATTTAAATCATGATCTAAGTGATACGATCAAGAATAACAAGTTTAAACACATACAATAAAGAAAGCAATTATTACCCGAAATGTTACTTTAACATGGAAATTATTTTCAAATGGGTTTTATAATGTAATAAATGAATAATGTATGATTTCAAAAATATTAATATGGTTCTGGTATAATTTAATAGCACACTATGGTCATTATACACGAAGTTAAACATACCCTCGACTAAAGCAATGTACAAGGTAAAGGTTAATTCCTCAATCTCATTATTATCCGAGATTGTTTATGTGTAAATATTTATTGGGACATATTTATCATACATGACCATGTTTTATAAAACTGATTTTAGAAGGAATATTTTAAGGTTTTTTGGAAGGTACTCTTTAGCAATATCATCATTTTAAATGTTTTAATGATTTATTTTTCTAAATCATTTTTATTAATTTCTATGTTTTCAAAATGATTTTAAGGATTTATTTATATGGGAATGATTGTTTTAAAATGATAATTCTATTTAGAAGTTTCAAAGTGGTATGGGAGACTTAGATTCAAAAATCTATTTTACATGAATTCTTTTATAAATGTGTTACTTTTAAATGATTTGAAAAAATTGATATTTCTATAAAAGAGTTTTACCGACCATTTTCAACTATGTCAACATCCTTTACGAGATATTATTATTGATTGAGGTTGATTTATTATAATACAATCTTCCATATTGTATTTAATTATTTATGATATGTTTGACTATGGATGTTCTATTTTTATAGCATTCATGGTTTATGGTTAAAGTATTGGGATTTTGTATTCTAGTTTTAATACGAATGTTTATGTTGTGTTTCAAAATTTTCATATGAGGAATGAATTAGACTTAGTAAGTGATAGGCCCGGCCAACTATATCCCCTTGATGCATTGGTAGGTCTCATAAGACAATCTATGGTCTTGGTACATGGCCTTGATAAAATTTATATTTAGGGTCTTTTCACGAGTCCTTGAATTTGTGGTTAAGATGTATGGCATTATGTATTCCACTAGTATGAGATTAGTTATTAATGTTACGTGTGATTATTCGACTAGTGGGATATCCATGATAATTTTTAAATGGTATTATTTGATTTATCTCTTCCATATTATGCTGAATATTATGTTTAAAGGGCTTTTGATTAAATTTTCTACCTTTCCATAAACGTTTTTGATTATTTATGATAGCTTCCACTATATTGTTTATCCATACTGAGAATATGAGCTCACCCATTTCTTATATTTTATTTTCATAGGATTCCAAGAAGTGAGTTATGATATATATTCAGGTTTAATCTAAGAGAATATTGGAATTCTCGAAGTATTATCTATGTTGTTTTTATGTTTGAAATTGTAATGTGAAGTTAATGTACGTAATCTATTTTTCAAGAATTCTAAACTAATCGGTCCTTCAGGAAATGATTATTTGTATCATTTAAATGTATTGAAATAATGCACCGACTCCATGCTTCTGGGGTTGGGGCATTACAAAAATCTTGAAAATATGACATATTAGAGTGCAACTAAATTACATATCAATAAAAATAAAAATGAATAATGAAACAATATGATTGAGGAACAAAGCAACATGGATTAAATGTGACAATAAATACATGAATCTATGTCTAGATGTGGAATATCACTTAATCCCTAGAATAGGCCAAGTAGGATGCTCAATGAGAGTAGAAACACCACATGCATGATGAAACATAAAAAGAGAAATAAGAGTTTTATGTTTTAAACTCTCTAAGGGAAAATCAATTTTTTTCAAAAAAAAAGGGTTACGTGGTTTTTCCAAATAGTTGTAAAAACCATGATCCAATCATGGACCCTTATCTCTTTCATGGGAAACTCACATACTTCATACACACAATTTTGGAAACTATGCACAAACCATGAATAATCCCTTTTATAATAACAATGGAGCTACACCCACTGACGTTGACCCCTTATTACATGGTTTCCTCAAAACATTCACCTATTTACCACGGCCATGACCAGTTAACACAGTTTCATCAAATGGGGAGGCTTGGTTCAAATAGTTTTGAGTAATTTTTCAGACTAGTTTTCTATCCCAAAAAACTGGGCCTCCTTGCTCTGAACAAGCCTCAAACACCCCAAAAATTCTCATGATCCCAAAATTCACTCAAATTAGTTCAAAACTAAGGAGTTAAAGACAAAAAAAAGATATATCCCTCATAGGAAAAACCAGGATGTCACATCATCTTCTATTTAAGAATTTTGATTTATCCAAAATAACCAAAATTATTCCTAAAATACTAACCTTTTTTTGTTATAGATGACTTTTAACAAAAACTCAAAAAAATCAGAACCTCTAAATTTTTTTAAATCCTTACTTTCATAAAAATTATAACATCCTCGAACCCACACTTATAGATCTAGTTCTCATAATATCATTAACTTAATTTATGAAATACAAATCTTTCCTTGAAAATAATTAATAGTAATATAAATGTGATTTTTTTCCTTGGGAAATCATCTTAATAAAACCCTTTCATGAACCCTTACAAATGGAAAAACCTGCTATTCAAATTCTCAAATAATTATCTAGAGAACGTAATAATTTCCCAATGTATTGGACAACTATATTAGGATCACATGTAATAATGGAAAGGGTAAAGGGATCCTTACATACATAAAATAAATATAATCTTTCATTTACATTATAAAATATCATAAAATATTCTTTTAACACATATCCAAAAGCACTTTTGAGCTTTATGTGAAATAATAGAAAAATAATTTTTCTTTAAATATTTATAAAACAAATATATCAAAGGTGGAAGGATTTTATTTCAAAAATAGCATTAAATATTATATAGTAGAATTATTAAATAATTATGTTCATGATGGAGGAAAATTCTACTAATGTAGTATATATTATAATTTTTTTTTATACTTCAGTAAATTTTTTCGAAATAACCCATTTGGAAATTATCTAAAAATATTATTTTAAAAAATTAATAATGAAAGTTAAAATTTATTTTAAATTAATTTTTACAAATAAATTAGTATAATAATAACATAATTGATAAAATTTAAATAACTTGTAAAAAATATTCCACATTTATAATAAGGTTTTAAAGAAAAATCCCTTACAACATTCATAAATTTTAAAACAAGATGAAAATGAAGAATTGAAATTTAAATGTATTTATAAACAATATTTTATTAAAATTATTGATAAAATACATCTTTAAGTTTTTTATATACAAAAAAAAGAAAATATGATGTCAAAATGGCATAAGTCATAATGAAATGAAATTGAATCAAGAAATCACTTACACCAAGTCTAACTTATCACATATATTGACTATATTAATAACAATAATAAATTTATGCTACTATTTACATACTTAATAGAATTTTTCAATTATATTATTCCTATTACTTCACTTTTACCCACGTAATATTCAATTTCTTAATCAATTAAGGTCATGTTGGATGTTTTGAGGATAACTGGTTCATATGTCCAAAATGACTGTGATAAGAAGACTACAGAAAAAAAATAATCATTATATAATTAATAGAATATTAATAATTCTATAATTATAATTTTTATACAGTGATTATATTTTTATAAAATACCATCTAATATGGTTTTGGAAAATGAATTGTGTTATATAATAGATATATTAGTCTGTATGTAAGCATGAATCACATTTCCATTTTTCAATGAATGTAAGAGAAAGAAGGTAATTATCATTTTATATTTCTATAATTATGATTATATAATAAATAATATATTATTTATTTAAATCAAATTAAATATACCATAAATGAGATATAGTGATGAAAAATAAAATACATTGATTCATGAGGTGGTAATCCACACATACACACGAGCGATGTTTTAATTTATCGTTGAATAGTAAAGAAATAATTAGAATATTTATTTAACATTATAGAATAAAATGTATATCAGATATATCATATTATTTCATTTTTAAAAATCTTCATGACAAACCATAAGAATTAGTAATGAAATAGGAAATACGTTGTCTAGTGAAGAGGTAGTCCACACCTACATACGAGCGACATTTTTATTTTTAATTTGATGGTTAAGTAGTGGTAAAAGGGTAAAAAATTAAATTTATGTAATTGAAAGATAATGATGTTATTATATCACATTGATTAGTATAGTTTTAATGGTTGAAAAATAAGAAATAAGAAAAGAAAACTCCTTGTTAATATTTATACATCTTCTTGAGACAACCTCTTTTTGTTTATAACTAAAGCCACATTAGGATGGTTTTATGATCCAACCAGGACCTATAATAATCTAGGTTGGAAATTAGGAATGTATTTGGTCACATATTGACTAAGTTAAATAGCTCTTTTTATTTAGATAATATAGGATATGGGGTGTCTTTTTATAAGTGAGGGACAAGACACACATGGAATTTTTCATAGGATCAAATTATATAATGTATTACTCTTGAAAAAATGGATAAAAATAGACCATTTTAGAATAAGGGATTATATAGTTTGAATCATTATTATCCAATAGAATTCATATATGTTTTTAACTCATTTTAACCTTTATCATTTTTTAACCCTTTTTAGTTGTCTAACTCTAAACGTTTTTAAAAATATTTTAACCACGATTTATATTCATAATAAAAAATTTAACGTTATATAATTACCAAATTCATAGATAATGACTAAAAATATTGATTCCATCTTATCATATTAAATCTCAATAAGTGGAATGAATTAATTTAATAACAAACTCACAAAATTCGTTCAAAAACATTATTTCTAGAAATATTCCTTCTTAGGTTGAAGTGTTTTTATAAAAGAAATAATGTTTAATAAAGATCCTAATGAAATTTATTGGATTAGTTTTAAAAAAAATGGAACAATTAAATTTTAAATCTAATCCATAATATAATGTGACATTGTAAATACGTGAAAAGAAAGGACAGTTTAAAAAATCAACATTTTTTTCTATTCACTAAAAAAACAACTCCTTTAAAAGGAACCCATGAATTCAATATATTTTAAATATGAATTTATTATTTCATAAATGAGATAAATTTTATTTATTATAATTACTAAAAATTTTATAAATTAATTATAATTTTTATTCAGAAAACATAATAATCATTTTGAAGAAAACTTATATTTGAGGGATAAAATGACTTTTATGAAAATTGAGTAATTTATTTACTAAAAATAAATAAATATATTAGGATTATGTAGAAACTTTATACATATTTTTTATAATGTTTTTAAACCTATTAATATATCCAATTTTATAATAACTTTATAATGATCAAATTTATAGAATAGTTTTTTTATGGTTCTTTGTGATTGTCTAAACTAGTAGTGTTGCATGTTATTCAATATATTGGAAATAAAATTCTTTTAAAATAAATAATTAGAGTGTTACAATAATACCTTTATCATGATATATCAATTCAGTAATTTTTAACACTCATGTCACCAAACTATGTTCTCAATAAATAATTCATTGGATACCTAAAATGGGTCTGTCAATCACCATGAATACAGAATTTTTATTTTAAAATTACATTCAAATCAGAGGTCATGAGATATAATATTCCTTAAAATAAAAAGTATAATTCCTATATTAAATTACTAATTAATTAAATATTATTCATGCTTCACCCAATGTATCCTATCTCCCCATAAGGATATTTAATCTTTCTTTTCTTTAATACATCAAAGTATGTGACTCATGATATGCATTAATAACAATCCCAAGTCTATGAATTGTTACACATGTTCTCATATCGAAATATACAGTAACACATAATAATGTAGAAATACTACATGTGTTTCTTCCTTCATAATCTGCCATCCCATAGATTACTATGTGCGAACTTCATGAAATAAAGTCTCATCTGCTTACGAGTATCAAGAACATACATGACAATCAAACATACTATATTTCCCATCACAGAATGTTATCTAGATAGGGTGATATAATTGAATGAATATCATCATATAAATTCATGGTTATCATGATAGTGGGGAAATTAAATGGCATTTAAGTATGATATATACTCTATTATATTATCACATTAATGTTATATATAAAAACATTCATTAGGTAATAAGCTATTTATTAATATTCCTGAATTTTAATATAATGTTAATCTAAAGAGAATATTAGATGGTTTTAGGGAACCAAAACCAATAGACTACAAACTTCACTAAACTAAACTACTAAAATAATTCACTCTACTTGTTCTCACAAGATATTCAAGCTTCTTCTATGATAAATCTCTAGTAAATGGGTATGTCGATCTCTCTTCTATAAAAACTCTACTTACTAATGACTCACCTATCTATGAAAAATACCTCAAGTGATTATACTTCTAAACTATGTGCCTCATGCATTAATGTGACCTTTGAACTTTACATAGGGTCCCCACTATAGTAGTATCATAGTAAAATGTGATGGGATATTTACTGCTAGGCATCATATAAGCATCTTTGTTACAGTTTAATATCCTTAATGCTTACTTAGATATATCAGAAGAAAAAATATACTCAGACTCAAATTTAGATTTAGTTGAATCTTATATTTTATGGATATTTTTCTCAAACATTCACCATTAGGGGTGAATATATACCCCTATTTCAATTTTATATCATCATGGTCTATTTGGAAAATAGAGTCTTAATATCCACTAATGACAAGCTCATAATATCCTCCATAAACTGAGAACATATCCATAATACTACTTAGATAATTAAGGATATTCTTAAATTATAAGGACCCAAACATAATCTTTACATTAAATTGATATTTATTTATAGAATCAATTCTCTTACATTCTAGGATCTTATTAGGTTTATACGTTTAGATAATTGAGCCACAACTCATACATAACCAATCTATATAAAACCAAGTGGACACTTTTGATAATTATCTACTTTTATCACCATATAAAAATTTAAAAAAAATCATTTCATTTCATAAAAAAAATCTTCACAACATTCATCTTGACATGTTCCTTTCCATTACACATACATAAATCCTGGTAAAAACATTTTAAAAATATGGGATGACTAAAAAAAGATTAGTAAGGGATAATAAAAGAAAATCATTAGTTTGATTAAAATATGTAAACTCATGTAATGTTTAACATTACCTTAAATTTTCTTTGAGAACATCAAATAAAAAATTTTACATGAAAAAACACATCCTTTCTCCAATGAATCCTACGAAAACCCATTGATATCATTAAAAACACTTTTTGGTAACATATAGTATCACATTCATAACCGATTTTAAACCCATTGTTAGAAGTAACTCAATCCCAGTTAAAATCACTAGAGAAAAAATTTTGTAACCACCTACTTCTTTCCAATTAATACAAGTAACATTACCCAATGCATTTGAGCACTTTATTGGTATACATATCATTTAAGCTATAGTGGCCTCACTCGGTGCTATCGGGGGGGCAACCATCATAAAAGCTATAACGGGGTCACCCAGTGATATCTGGGTGCACCTATTTTTCTTGTATAATCTCAAAAAACATTTCATTCATAAAATATTTTTATTAATTTACTTTTATATTATCTAACATATGAAATAATATTTTAAACTCGTAAGAAAATCACTTTTGGATATCAAAATACCATTTTATTTTAAAAACCAATTTTCAATTTAATAAGTCCCAAAAAAGGGAAATTTGTTTACTTTAATATTGCATGACTAATGGAAAATTAATCTATAAATAAAATAACATCCATAGTGTTAGGAAAATTTGTTTTTTCTAGAAACATTAAAATAAAACATTCCATTTTTTCATTCTCAAAATGATTCACATAAAACATGTAAAAAAGATTCATTTTCAAAACCATTGAAAAAAATTAAAACTGACATAAAATTTACATTATAAATATTTTATTTCCATAAAATAAACATCATAAAATAATTTAGAAAACTTTGATATAGAAGAGAAATATTTGGAAGGAAAAAAATTAAAACATGATTTTTAAAAACAAAGTCCCTTATCACTTGTGAAAAACATGAATCATAAGCCCCATGAAATAAAAACATTAAGAAAACCTTAAATATTATTATAATAGATAAACTCGTCATATAATATTCCAAATGGGATGTATATACACCTTGTAAAAGAATAATAGTTCATAAAATCAAAATATTCCTCAATGAAAGAAAATTGAGATGAGGTCCCTTACCTTGAGTTTGAGTTTCCACATGTGTATTTATATTCCTAAATAATAAACTTATTTTAGATATATTATTTATTGAACTTTTTTTCATGTTTATTATTACTTTTATTTAATTTATTACGTTTTTATACATAGTTACTTAATCAATTATGTTTACATCAGATTTTTTGTCCATATTCATATTATGTATGAAACTTGAATTTGTTTAGAAGATTATGGTTAAAGAGGTCATTAGTTAATAATATAAAAATAATAATCGTGAATTAATTATAATATTTAAGATAAGTTAAAATTTTAATACCAATAATTATTTTTTTGAGAAATGAATTACGTTACAATCAAGGAGAAGATAGGCTACATGTTCTCATGAGTAGCATTTATATTCTTCAATGATCATTATGGAAAATAAGTACGTAATATTGTTTCATTATAGAATGATAAATAATATAATATAAACAACATTATTTCATTAAATTTAATTTTATATATAATAAATGTGGTGTGGTGATCAAAAGAGAGTCACAATGATTCGTGAAGGTGGTAGTCTACACTTTAATGAATGACGTTATCATTTTTCAATGAGTGAAATGGAACGAAATAAAAAATATACATTATATATTCCTAATCGTAAATATGTCATGAGGTTAATAATTGATCCATTTATATCATATATATTCATTATCCCTAAACTTATTACAGTCCATGTAAAATGTTAGTGAAACACGATTCACGTCACTTTATGAGGTGGTAGTCTGTAGTATATATGAGTGACATTATTGTATCCCCTATGACATGGAAATTAGAAAAATTTATATATTATATAATTAATTAAGAGATATAATTATTTTATTGTTTCCGACGCTTTCGTCGGGGCGTGCGCATCCGTCTATCGAGGACGCACAGCTGTTTCCCCACATTCCCGCATTGCAAAGGCGGGCGGCATCCGTTCCTTGTTCAGGGACGTTTTCTCCTTGATCGAAATCAGGATGATGGGATGTCAGTTCTTCCTTCTGTGGATTCCTCCTCAGAACTCGTCACCTAGTCTGGGTCTCCCTCATATATTTAATACGTTGTTCGTGAATCTCATTTCTGGTGTCATATCTTCATGGACACCGATTAATTACACTACTTCTGTCAAGACATTCCATGAGATCTTGACATTGTAGCGACCTTCGGCCGTAGTAGATGACAACATCAGGCATGTCAGGGAATCTCTGGGTGCATGTACATTGGGGAATCTGTATTCTTCCTCATGAGAGGGAATCTCAAGGGTACATAACCCGAGGCATCCCGCGTCGAATGCAGGGAATCATATGCCATAGGTATGTATCTGAGGTTTTCCTCAGCTTCACGTGTTTAACACGGGGTATGCTGCGAGTTTAATGTCTTGCGGAGACGGTTACACCAAAGGCATGTCATCCAGGGTTTTCCTCAGGCAACTCGTGTTTATCACGAGGTAGGTCTCGAGTTTAACGTTTTGCGGAGATGGAATGAGGATGATCAGAATCTCCCATAGAGAAGGATCAGATTGGTACATCCCAAGGGGAAAATACCTAGAATATGGATAGATTATGACGCCCAATGAGGACAGATCCGAGGTGGTGCGCTCTTAGGAGGGGGGATGTCACACCGTAATGGCTGATCTAAACACCACTCAGGACAGATCAGGGGAAGTGCGCCCCAGGATGGGGGACACCATGGATTACCATTGGATGGGATTGAACCTCTTGGAGGTTTCCTACGTACCCTGTGTAGAGGACAGGGATCAAAACCCATGTAGTTCGAAAGGGTGATGAATCAGGGTGTACACAGAGGACAACGACCCAGAGATATGTTGGGGCTTACATGTGGAAAGCGGCCCATGCGCTGCTAGGAGCAGTGAGGAGGTGGATGGCATGATCTCACCGGGATGTGGAGGCCCGGGTGAGAATCAGGATGGGTGATGGATGGATGAATGAAGTGGAGGGGGAATGAAATGGAACCATCGCATGGGCGACAGTGAAGTTGGGCTTGAGCCTCGAAGAGACCTCCTACGTATCCTCGTGGTAGGGAATCAAAGTCCACGTAGTTCTTATAAGGATGTGAACGACTTACCGCTAAATTGGGTCGCAATGGCTTACCGCTGGATTGGGTGTCAATGGATTACCGTTGAATTGGTCACTACGGCTTACCACTGGATAGGAATACAACAGTTTACCACAAGATAAGAATGTCAACGGCTTACCGCTGCATATGGTAACAATGGATTACCGCTGAATGGAGTGACAATGGTGGATGGGGCTTTCACAAGGAGCCACCCGGGTGCTGCTATGGAGCGGAAATGGTGGATGGGGCTTATGTAAGGAAGCTACCCGGATGCCGCTATGGAGTGGGTATGGTGAATGGGGCTTATGCTAGAATTCTGCCTGGGTGCCGCTATGGAGCGGGAATGGTGAATGGGGCCTACGCTAGGAAGCTGCCTGGATGCTGCTATGGTGCAGCAATGGTGAATAGGGCTTACGCAAGAAGATGCCCGGGTGCCGCTATGGAGTGGCAATCATGGATGGGGCTTACGCAGGAAGCTGCCCGTAACGTCTTCCTCATGTCTGGCCATGAGGGCATCCCAACTCATTGGTGGGTTGAGGTTTAGGATTCTACAACTATGCTCTAGTGCACAAGTGGGATAACACCAAGGGGTTTTAGAATTACGCCAATGTAATCATGGCATTAGGCATCTTATGCTTGGAGCATAAGGCATATCTTGTTTAGTGTAAGAGGCATCCTATGATTGGCACATAGGGAGCACTACAGTTTAGAGTCTTGTAGAGAGGATTGTTAGCATCTCATGCTTGGAGCACAATGCATATCTTATCTAGAGGAAGAGGCATCCTATATATGGGACATAGGGTGAACTACAGTTTATAGTCAGGTAGAGAGGACTGTTATCATCTCATGCTAGGAGCATGAGGCATCTCTCGTATAGGGAAAGAGGAATCCTATGATTGGGACATAGGGCATTACTACAGTTTAATGTCATGTAGATAGGACTATTGGCATATCATGCTTGGAGCATGAGACATCTCTCATATTGAGTAAGAGGCATCCTATGATTGGATCATATGGAGTACTACAGTTTAGAGTCTTTTAGATAGGACTATTAGCATCTCATGCTTGGAGCATGAGGCATCTCTTGTTTGGGGCAAGAGGCATCCTATGTTTGGAACATAGGGTGAACTACAGTTTAGAGTCATGTAGAAATGACTATTGTTATCTCATGCTTGGAGCATGAGGCATCTCTCGTATAGGGCAAGAGGCATCCTACCATTCGTTAGATAGGGATTGATATAGTTTATAGTCATGTAGATAGGATTTTTGGCATCTCATGCTAGGAGCATGAGGCATCTCTCATTTAGGGCAAGAGGCATCCTATGATTGGGATATAGGGCATTACTACAGTTTAAAGTCATGCAGATAGGACTATTGGCATAAGGTACCTAGAAATGGTTGGTGTTGGGACTTACGCAAGGGCGGCCCTTTCTGGTTCCACCTGGCGTAGGAGCCAAGTGATAGGGTTTGGAGGAGTTGCCTGAGGAATGGTTCGACTCGAGGTACTCGGGGAATTGATGATGAGAATATCAACTCAAGACATGA
Source organism: Viscum album (assembly GCA_963277665.1). Taxonomy (NCBI): domain Eukaryota; kingdom Viridiplantae; phylum Streptophyta; class Magnoliopsida; order Santalales; family Viscaceae; genus Viscum; species Viscum album. Next base: position 698,082,994 of record OY728130.1, on the reverse strand, counting down.
GAATGAAACCAAGAGGAATATGTTGACTCAAGGTGTTTCATGGTGTGCGGAGGAGTATCTCAAATTACGGTGTTCCAAAGGTGGGAGGTGGGTGCGCATAAGGGCGCAAAGGAAAATCCTGACATCCCTGCCTGAGAAGTTCGCGGTGCGACTCTCCATTTTTCATGGGGTTCTATGACGGTAGAGAAGGGACCGGCCCGGAGGGCCGGGACCGAAGCCCGACAGTGACCCCGAGCGGGGGTGCGAGGGCGCAGCCCTCGCGGTATGGACCGGTGGGTGTGGAGGTCAGAGCCTTGCAAAAGGATAGTTCTTCGCGAAGTAGCTTTTTGGATCAAAGGGGCTCGGGGAGCATGGGGTCTCGCGGAGAAGGGCCTCGCGGAGCATAGACTCGCGGAGCAGCATTACGGAGCATGGACTCGCGGAGCATCATCGCAGAGCATGGACTCGCGGAGCATGGACTCGCTGAGTATCGGCTCGCAGAGCAGCAACGCGAAGGGAGCTGCTCGCAGAGCATGGCCTCGCGGAGCAACAAAGTGGAGATCCACGGACCGAGCGATCGGCCACCCAAGGGGCAGAAAAAATGGCCGTCTGGAGAAGGGGGTCGAGCTGGGTATTTATACGCAAGGGGTGACGCAAAGTAAAGCTCCCGCGGCGCGAAGGGGGAATTCAGTTGCTTCGCGGCGGGTCACGAACGTCAACTGGATTCGCGGAGCGGTACCGCCTCCTCTGCTTCGCGGCATGTTTGTGAACGTCAGGGTGTTCGCGAAGAGTTACTGCCTCCTGTGCTCTGCGGTGGGTCTTCGCAACGTGTCACGAACGTCATCCGGGTTCGCGGAGCATCCCGCCTCATTGCTTCGCGGCGGCGCTCCGCGATCACAGAGGGGGCTTCGCGAATGGGCTTTGCGAACCAGTTTTTCAGCCCAACTTCAAATGACCATAACTCCTAATCCGTAGCTCCGTTCGGGCCCTACGACCTACCAAATCAAAGCTTGCAAAATGGACTACGATCTTGGATCATGTATGGAAGCATTTGGAAAAATTTTGGGGGCGCTTTATCTGGTGCCAATAGTTATAAATCCCATATATATATATATATTATATCTATCATCATACCCAACCGTGAGAGGTAGTATTGGGATAATTAATGACATCAGTTTGTGAGGCGACAGTCCACCGTACACTTGAATAATGATTTCATAACCAATTTTATGGATGATGAAAGGGGTTTACATATTAATATTAACATAATAACATTTAAGTAAATAATATAAAATGATTTTATTATATAATCATTGTAGAATAGTAACTGAATTTGTTGGAGGAAGAATTAATATAAAAATGATCGTTGAAGAACATTACTTCTTCTTCGGGTAACTTCTTTTGGTTTTCATCAAATGTCATTCATGGTTAAAATGTTGACCATAATAAGAATTTTATGATGATATTAGGGAATTATAGGTGTTATTGGGGTAGGAATTTGGATAAATAATTGGTTTTTAATTTGTAAAAAAAGATAGGGGGTTAACTTTTATATGTGATGTGAGTGGCACAGTTGTAATTTTTTAAAAGATTGATTCAGTCACATTTGTTTCATGTCACAAGGATAAAATAATGACAAATTATAGACATGGGAAGGTATAAGCTCGAAATATGTCCATAAAAGTTATTTTAGACAATTGTTTAGGTCATTTTAATACTTATCTTTTCAGTTTGACCCTCAATAAATCAATTTTCACCTTAGCTGTTGTAATTAGTTTTTATTGTTTTCGCAATTATTTTTGGAAGAAAAATTATGTTAAATCATTAAAAATTAAAAATTATTATGATTCCAAATATTTCATCCATTTTACTTAATTAAATTCACCTAAGTGAAAAAAATCAATTTTAAACAAAACCCTCTAACACGACAAAAAAGAGGGTTTTCAAGGAGTGTATTTTTTGAGAAAACATTAATCTATATTAACATTATGAATAATAGTAATTATTATATAAGGATAAATTAATTTTTAATGTTACATAATTTATAGAATTCATTTAAAATTTTCCAAATTTGATTTTAATTTAATTAATCAAAATTGAGAAACATTATGAATTTTATAATATTTTATAAAAACCCTTTTTAAACCCCAGAAAAAACTAATACTAAAAAACTATATAAAGTTGATTATAAAGTAATTAATTGGATTAAATATAACTAAATAATTATTATGTTACTATAAATCATATTAAAAAATTATATTCATATTTTCATATTTAAATTTAAAATTTAGAAATTCAACATTTAAAGAAAACCCATATAAGAGAAGAGTATAGTAAAATCTATTATGTTTTTGATCTAAAAATAACCTAATATTTTTTGAAAGATTATTAATATCAAATTCATATTAATAAATATGAAAATAATTAATTATATATATATATATATATATATATAAATTACATCCAATTTAATTCACCTATTTATTTTTAATATCTTCCTTCCATGATCAAGTGATAGGAAGCATCAAGACTGGTATGTTTCATTACAAACATGAATAATCCTATCACTGATACATATAAGATCCTTATGATACTTTATCTCTCCATCTAATTATAAGGATTAATTTTTTAGAGATATTTATGAAATTTTAAATAACAAAAATACCCTCTATCATTTTTATATACATAATCTCTTCATTATCATGTCTATGAATATACCTTTACTCAGTCCAAGATTCCTCTTGGATCTATCATGATGAATCTTAACCCTGAGAATGTGTACTGATTCACTTAAAGTCCTTCATAGAGAATCATGTGTTCAACCATATCTTAATAGACTTTAATACTGGTGTATCATTTCAAATTAGTAATATTTCATCAACATCTACTATTAATAAAATAAGTGAACTCCCACTAAAATACTTGTCGGCACAAGATTTATATTCATTCATTATGAAACCAAATTTCTTTATGGATTTATCAAAGAAAATGATCCTTGCTATGGATAGTTTATTTAACTCGTAAATTATTCTACAATATTTTCATTCTTTATTGGAATCCTTTGGTGTCAGAAAACCTTTTTTGTTCCATATAGAAATCTTCCACAAGGTTTCCATTAAAGAAGGCTATTTTAACATCAATTTATAATAACGAAAAATTATGGTAATCTTTTAAGGGAAGTATAATATTTACGTAATTAAATAAAATAAATTGATGAAAATATTTTATTATAGTAAATTTATTGATGTTGTTTGAACCCATTAGTAACTGGTCTAGCATTTTAGGTTTCGAATTTACCTTCCTTGTAATGTTTCTTCTTTAATACGCATTTTAAACCAATATGATTCACATCAATGAGATGATCCACCAAAATAGAAACTTGGTTTTTGCACATGGAATCTATTTTAGAATTAATTGCTTCATTCCATTAATTAGGTTAAGTACCACTTATTACTTCCTTATTGTAAAATTCATCATTAATATTAATTAATAACGAGTCACCATCTTTGGCGACTAGAAAAGAATATCTCTATGGTACTCTATCCTCTCTCATTATTATACATAGCTATGGGGGTTTTAGAACATCCTCTCTTATGGGTTTTTGTGGAATATGTTCTTGTGATTACTCTATGTATCTGGATCCTTGACATCACCGAAGACAATCTTTCTCCCACGATATTTTCAGGACATGTGATCCCTCTCATGACTGGATGACAAGTTGACTTTTTATTAAAAAATGTACCAAGAGAGCAGAGTTTAAGGCGGTCGAAAGTGATGGAGGCTAAGGGAATCACCCATCACAAAGTTACAAAACTCCTAAGGAAAGAATACAAAACAATAAAAAATTGATAAAGTATCCCTTGGGTTACCTCTAGATGCCAAAGTATCTAAGACAAAGTTGCCTTTTCTCCACGTCTAATGCACCTTTATACCAGGGTCCAGCAGTTTCCTGCCTTTCTCAATGTGGTATGTAACTCCCATGGTGGTTTGATCATTCCTTCCATAAAGTCAATGAGATATTTTGAGTCCGATTCAACCTTTGATAAATGAATGTTATACAGCTTGCACAATTGGAGACCGCAGACCAAAGCCCTCACTTCACCACCTATCGAACTGCCAGAACAATAAAATACACTAAAACCCAACCAGACCGATCAGTGAACATCCCTCACAATTCCTCCACCGCACATAAACCCCCCCACACTGGAGCCATCCACATTGTGTTTAAGACTAGCAGAATGTGGCAGCCAGCGCACCCACATCCCCTGTTCCGATTTTCACTCACGGGTGGTTGGATGGCCCTCGGTAGCATCATCCGTAATGAACTGGAACCATATCCCTAGGCTTGAAGCCCTCCCTGCTCCACCACTAACATTCGAAGGAATACCAGTAGGTATGCAAGAGATACCCATGTACCCTCCCTATCTTGTTCCGGTCCTCCTATATTACCCATAAAGTAGTGGAGAATATTACCCCCCAGCCTCTGCCTCCTCACTATTGCAGTCAATACCACAGAACCAGCGTTCCAAAAATGATGCCACTGTGTTTCTACCTCCAGCCACTGCAATGATGCAGTAGATAATCCCACAAGATATCTCAGCCATATTGCTCCTGAAGAAAAAATGATTAATATATTACCGGGAGGCAAGATAGACCCCCCTTCTCTGAACATTATCATACGTTGAGAGTGCATTGTGATGCACTCTCCATACAATGAAATTAATCTTTATTGGAACCCATTTACAACAAAGGATATGTGACCATTCATCAGAGACACTCCTAACATGCATGAATTTCCGTAGAACACTTCCACTGAAGTCCCCAGCCACTAAGGAGTCAAGGATACATCTTTCCGGTTCATCAGTCAACGAGATGAGCTGGAGCATTTCCTATTGCCGTGAGTCAAGCATTGCCTTATCGAAATTTGAAAAGGCATCCACCTCTTTAAACCAAATATTAGGGGAAGGATAACCTAAATAATAGATAATAGAGCTGCCCCAATTGTCCTTCCAGTGCCTTATCTCACCACAATCGACGACCCACCTGGTCCTGTCCACAAGCAGTCCAAGTATCTCAGTCGCCACTCTGGTCAGCATTGAAGGGTTCCTTATGCTAACAACCCATTCCACTGAGTCATCCCCATATCTATGTCTTATAAACCCCACCCAAAGCGTCATTCCCTCAATGATTTCCCATGAAAACTTGGCCTGCAAACCCTGTATGGTCTTGGATATGATCCTTAAATTTACACCCCCTTCATCAATGAGCTTTTCCATTCTTTTCCAACCATCCCAATGACATCTTCCTTCATCTTCGGCATCCCAAATAAATTCCATCAACATTTTTTCCTGCCGGTCCACTTCCTTTGGGGGCCTTAACTATTAATAACACATGCATCTCTATGGATGATAATACACTATTTATAAGAGTAATACGACCCCCAAAGGAAAGAAACACATTTTTACAATTCCATGTCGGAGCAGAAATACCACTAAAAATACCTTCAATCATTCGCATTTTGATCCTCCCATTAGAAATTGGGGCCCCCAAGTATGTAAGGGGAAACTTCATCTCTTTCATGTCCAGTTTGATCTGAATATCTCTCGATATCCACCCGAAACGTTTATTAGATATGAACAGTTTGATTTACCTTAGATTAACCTTATACCCACTTTGGTTAGCATATTTCTCCATCCTATATTTCCAGCCAATCACTGTCCTCCTTCCATTTTTGAGAAAGACAGCATCATCACCAAAAATCAAATGAGAGACCACACTACATCCCCCTCTATTCATGTCTAGGAAAATGGACCCCTTCGTCAAACACTGCTTTGTGTTCTTTGATATTGCATTCTGAGCCAAGATGAATATGAATTGAGGTGGAGGATCCCCTGTCTAATCCCACAAACCATTTTGAATAAGACAATGTTCTTTCCCATGAACCAGATGGAAAACCAAGGTGATCCAAAACATCTGAAAAAGAATTCATAGAACCATTCACTAAACCCAAATCTATGAAAACTCGTCATGATGAAACTCCACTCAAGCCTGTCATAGGCTTTCTCCATGTCCACTTTGATAATAATTTTTGAAACAATAGTTTTTTTATTCCGATCCTCCACCATCTCTTGAGAAATCCCCACTGCACCTTGTATGCCTCCTCCTTTAAGAAACCCATGTTTTTCCTCCGACACCATCCTGGGAATCATACTTTTATGCCTCTTATTAATAATAGAGGACAAAATCTTATAAGAAAAATTTCATAAACCTATCGGCCAGAATTGGTGAATGGTTTCAGGCTGTTTGACCTTTGGAATTAGCACCACTTTGGTCGTACAGGTGGCCATTGGAAGATTCCCCCTTGAAGAAGTCTCACAAAGCCTCCCCTATCTATAGAAAAATTATTTCCCAAGTATCCATGTAAAATGAAACCGGAAAACCATCAAGCCGAGGTGCACTATCTACACTCATGCCCATCACCACATCCATGACCTCTTCATGGGACTGAAGGGACCCCATACTGTCATTTTCTTCCCTACTAGTAACGCTTAGAATACACTGCCAAAACTCATTGCTACCCATTTCCATCATGGGCGCACTCCAACCATTTGGTCCAATCAAGAGATTTTGAAAGTGATCCAAAGCCATACCTCCTTCCATTGAAAAATAACTAGTGAACAACATATCTGGTAATTTATTACTAATTTTACTGTTAACCCATCTTTCTTTGATACACAGGTGAAAATAAGTTGTGTTCCTGTCACCCTCCTTCAGCCAAGTGTCCCTTTACTTTTCTCTCGGAATTCATTCAACATAAAACATTTATTCAACATATAGATTATTTGTATCATTGAGATCCACAAAGAAGTCATCGTCCCAACATTATTGAAGCCTCTCCTCATGTATATCCACATCAACATGCATGTCCTACCCACGAGTTCCCTATGACATGTTGAAAATCTAGAAAGTCATGAAATATTGAATTTATTACCATGATTAACCTTTTATATAAGGATATGTATAGATAATGTCCCTATGTAGCCTTGGATCCTATAAAGATACACTTTGTGACCCATGATCAACATTTTTTACTAAAAAATAAATTAAAATGCTTTGTATATCCACACATGAAAATTTGAGAACACACATTTCCTTCCAAAGAAAATTTGGTACAGAAATAAATTTTATTTTTTATTTATCAGCTATTTTAGTGTATTTTATTCTATCTATAATGAAAATACTCAAGGGGATAATGGAAGGCATTTATTTCTCATCATTGATCTCACCATGTCTAATAAGGTGAAATTTTCTTATTAACAAACACTATTCCACAATGGTTTATATGTAAGAGTGGGTTGGGATAATATCCAAAACTCCCATATATTATCAATGAACCCTTAGTTAAGATATTATCTATTATGATCAAGAAAAGATTCCTTATCTTTTACCAAGATAATTTTCAACTTCATTATTATATTCCTTGAACGTCTAAATGGAATTATATGGATAAATCATTACCTAAACATACCCATATCTACCAAATTCATTAGTAAAATTTTATAAAGTACGAGAATGCACATATTTCATGAATGTGAAATAGTCCACACACATTAATATTAACCAATTAGAGAAGATTTGTGTCAATTTCACATTTTCTACTAAATCTATTGTTGTTAATTTATAAATGTAATCAATCATGAAAAATTCCAAGTGGTTTTAAAGCAGAAGAATCCAAATACTTGTATTAATAAAATTTTCTCAACAATTTATAATTACATGAACTTGTAGGTGATGAAATGTTGGTTGTGATATGAATCATGTTAACAATATTATTATCGATTTACAGCACATGGTTTTCAAATTTTAATACATAAATACCATTAATTAGATGTTTCACACCATGACATATTTTATTTTTTAAAACTAATCAATTGTACTACAAAATTTAAAAAACAATCCATATAAAACATGATAAATAAATAATGTTTTTTTGGTAAAAAATGTAAAATAATAATAGTCCTTTAAAATAGAGATCAATCTGATTGGAAATGAGAAATGATAGCCTCTAAAAGAAAATTTAATAAGTATACCTCCATTGGTGGCTCATATATCCACATCACCTTAGGAAACACTTCTAAATCTACTTGGTTTCTGTAATTTGATAAAAATGTGAACAACACATGCTATTTATAAAAAATATTTATATAGAAAAAAATAAATCACCTGATAACTAATTCATCTAACATTTTCCATTTTTCATATAGTATAGTTATTCTTCCAATGGACCTTATAGCCACATGTGATACAAATAACATCATGATTCCTTACTTTCTTGATGACCATCTTCTTATTATAATAGTGGTGTACTGAATATTTAGACTTGGATTTAGTCTTGAATTTATTTTTCTCTCATTTACTCTGATTCAACATAAGTACATACGGCCTCTCACACTATATGTTTATAACACCCTGTGAATTTAAAAGTATTTCATTGGAAGTAATCATGAAGTATTCGATGTCTTGGTTTACACGCACCCCCATGTAAAAAATAGACCATTTTATAATTAAACATTATAACCTAACAATTTGATTGATGAGTATAAATAATATTAACGACTTTATGAGATATATTTATAATGTCTTAGGAAGATGAAAATTTATTGTTAATAATTTGATTTTAATACAAAAATATAATGAATAGATGAATTTTTTTTGAAGAAACATATTTTTCTACAAGTTATATATTGTTATCTAAAAAATTATAGAAATCACAACTGAAAAATTATTGCTAAGAAATATATTTATAATTTAAATTAATAAATTAATATTTATACATACATTAAATTTATAGTGGTTAGTAATGCAGATAGAATCATTTAAAGGTAAAAATAATTATTTTGCAAGAAAACTATTTTAATGTGGGTAATGTGTTTTTATTATTATAAATTGAATAAATCATTTTGGACTAATTATTTTAAAAATATCGATAGATTATACATTCCTTAAAAAAATTAGCATTATGTTTATAGGTTTTTCTATGATAGGAAAGAAATTTAATTTAGTTTTATGCTAAAAAATGTATTTCCCAAAAAAACTATTTTTCATTGCATTTTACACATTTACTCTAAAATTTATTTTGGAAACTTATAGAAAATGAATTTCATAAAATAGATTATATATTTTTAATCAATATTTATATATATTTTAATGATGCTACATTCATTTTTTTCATAATGAATAGTAAAAATAGTTAAATTTTTTTACTATAGTTAATGTTAAAATTGGTTTAATAGGGGTGTCTAATCTATGAGATAAGTGTAATATTTCCAAATATAAATGTACAATTATTTATTTTTGATGATATTTTAACCCTATATTATCTTAAATTTGAATCCTTTTCCATTTTTAAGTATTATACATGAGTCATTTTTTATGATTAGTTAAATATTTTATGAAATTCCTTGTTTGCCCTCTACTGCACTTATAAAAGAAAAAAATCCCCTCATACTTTATTCATGAATTTTGGAAACTACTTATTGGATAATACCTTCCCAAAAAACATAATATTTTTATTAACATATTCCAAGATCCCTGATCTTCTCATAAGACCAATCTTTTAAGGCTTAATTTGTAAGCCAAAGTTTAAGGCTCAAAGAAGTGGTAGAAATATTAACTGAAATCATTCAATTATATTTCTTTATAAAGCTTATATAAATGTATTTAATATATCATTACATGATTAATATAGTTTCCAAAATATATTTATATGTTAATATGACGATTACAAACAACTTTCTGCCTCCTCTCTATCAAATGGGAGCAATCATGTGTACATTTGAAATACTGCCTCCACACAGAGATATAATTTATTATCTATCACCGTGCCACATTGACGGATACAAGGAATAATTTAATAAATATATTTTATATTTATTATTTAATCATGATTATTTAATTATAATTTTTTTAACTTTTTTTCCTTCATCTCGTTAGAAAATGAAAACAATGTTCATGTGTACGTACAAACTACAATTTCAATAAATGATGTAATTCATTTTTCTATATATATGTGTGACGGATGGTGAAAAATATTTCTATAATAAATATATATAATATTCATATCATGATTAAAATTCTGGATATTATGGAACCATGGTCATTGAATAAGGACCATAACTTTCAAATCAAAACATAAATGAAGAATGAAACAATTAACTCAAAAAAATGATTATTCTAATAATGAATAATTAATAAATGATTGTTTAAATTATATAAGTAGATAATAAATGATATTATCATCATTTATAAGTATCTGGAATATAATTACAGTAAATATAATTTTATTATATATGTGGTTAGAGTTCTTACAAAGAAAATCAAACATGAGGTAAGGGTTTTGTGTTACAATCTGACTTTTTACTGGGATGGTTTTTGATTAAATTTTCCAGTGATGAAATTTGATAATATATCTATCAAAATTCTCTAGGATTTTATTATAATATGATTATTTCAATATATTAAAAATATTCTTTTACTTTTCCACTCTAAAAACTAAATTTTTGGAAGAAAATTTTAAGGAAAATCATCATTTATTTCCATTTAGTCAAGAATATTTTTCCTTCAAGTCCATATTTTATATAATTTTTTAATAATATTTTTAATATTATTAATATATTATTTAAATTAATACATGTTATTATTTTTACTGATGTTTTTAAAGGAATCATAGTTTTATCATATACCATATGAGTATATTTTCCAATTACCTTGACTACCCCTTTCAATGATGTTTCCCTTAGAATATTCATTGATTATTTTAAATAATTTTTATCATTATTGTTTTATAATTTTTAGATTTTAAATAAGTGATTTCAAAAATAAATTTTTATTTTCTTCAAGAAATATTTTAGTGATCATTAAAACACTTTTTCATATATGATATCATCCTTTGATATTAATTATGTTCATTAAAGTATATGATCCTATGATACTGTCCTTATTATTTTTTCTAGGTGGTGTGTGATTATGAAGATGAAATATGGATGAATCCAATTTTCATTTTCTTGTATCAATCTATGATGAAATGATAAATGTTATCATGATCTTTTCACATACATTTCAATAGATTGTCATTATGTGATATGTGTGTACTGAAGGTTCGGGGCGCAGTGAAAGCATTGTTGGGATGATACCCAACATTGATTTAAACGATGATCAATGATTATTACGGGATTAGTACAATGATGTATGGAAATCTCAGTGGAATAAAATAAATGATTTAGATAGAGAAGAAAGAGGCCCAAAACCATTACAGAGGATCTTTCAAATCATGTTTATGATTAATTTAATTAATTTCATAAAGAAAATAAGAACTAGATCTTCATTATTTTCTTCTTTGATGATGTTGATTGTCTCGAATGACCATTATAGATTATCTTGTTGAGCTGGTAAGGATCCAAACCAGAATCTATGTAACGATGATCCATTCGTGCTCTGATGGCCTTTGATCAACACTGCCTGTTCTCCGGGTGCTAGCACAACGAACTGAGTGTCTTGGGTCTGTCGATCATGATCGCATGTTTTTCAGTTTTGAGGAATGTCTCTCATTACTGAAAGGGGAGAGAAGAGGATTCGAGAGAGAAATTTTATGGCTCAACAATTCTCAATTCACCAGGCATGTGGTGTGGTATATGGAAAATAGGTGTACATTTCTATTTATATACATGGAATATTAGTTACAATATTTAATTTCATAGAAATATTAAACACATTCATGAAATTAGAGAAAACCCAGGCATTTAATAACAATACCGCGTCATTATTTATGGTGCGCCAACTTGCACAAAATAGAATTATAAATAAAATTTCTTATCACAAAATAATTACAGTGTTATTTTAATTTGTGCCAACTAGTTAAATAATTATTTTCCATCTTGCAAATAATTATTTTACTACCGGACTGACCTTGGTCCGATCGAACTCCACTTCCATTTCTTGAACACTCGAATAAAAAAATAAATAATTTATTCTCCTAAATAAATATTTTATGTAAAACTAGTAAATAAATATTTATTGAATGTTCAATAAAATAAATAAATATATTTTATTTAATTTATGAAATCATTTTATCATGAATAAAATTATTCGAATATCTTGGGAATGATATTTATTTCATTAATTGAATTCAAATAGAATTTAACTGAGACCACCAAAAACACTTAGTGTTTGACCCTATAGGATTCTTTCTCATTGAAATTATGCAGGCTTGCCTAAAGTCCATGAGTATTGTCTAGAAATGTGTCAAGACACCCAAGAGAAAGAACATAAAGTCTCAACAACGACATCCACATATGAATGCTCACTGTTTAATATAATCACTTTGTCACAATATCGCATCAAGCAGGTTTCATGATTGTGTCATCAACATTTATGTTTGATACATCGTTCTTTGACTAGATGAAATAAACTCATCATTACACCATGGCTATGGAATTTCGCATGAAAGTTCTATTTCAATCAAAGGGCCAAAATATCAACTTCCATAAATGGAAGGGAAAAATCCTTCCTCGATATATCATTTAATAACATGCCACTCGTGAGGCACCCAACGTACCCTAATTCCGCCAACCGTCTGTGTGATGGTTTTCATCAGTAAGTCAAAGTGAATAAGTCATGACATGTATTAATGATAATATTAAATTATAATGACCATTACACATTCTCGTAGATATAAATATCTGATGACACAAAAACAAGAAGAATTCCTACCAGTGGGTCGGTTCTCATAATCTCTTATCTTAGAGATTACCAAGTGTGAACATCATGCGAGGATGTCTCATCTTCTTTTGAGTACTCACACTTGACGTTCAACATGCTATGTGTCACATCATAGTATGTCATCAAATTGAAAAAAATATATTAATGAATATTGGTATAGAATTTCAAGGTTCTCATCATAGTGGGGAACTACCAGGTCCTTATAAATGTAACAAATACTTGAGGAAATTATTACATCATAGGCATGCAAAAAAATGAACAATATATAATAATACATTAAATATCCATGTAATCAAAGTAAAACTAGTTGGTTTTAGAACACCAACTCTTTCAAACTCGCACTTAGAGTAGATCCAACTGTGTATGACTTTCAGTCCGCTAGACCTCACATGATGATCATGTTTTTGCTGATTCAAGGATTTAGTCAAGGGCCTGCCACATTGTCTTATGTGGAAATACTGCTCAATGAAACTTAACCTCTTTGAGAAAAATCCCTCAACAGTTGATACTTCTAAAATATGAGCTTTGTTCACAGATGTGACCATGGATCTTTCTCAAGAGCCACTAATAAATTATTGTCATAGTACAATGTGATGGGATCATTACTTCTTGGTATCACATCAAGCTCTTGGATGAACCTTCGCATCCAAAATGATTTTTTAGCTACCTTAGAAGTTGTGATATACTCAAATATTGATGTAGAATCTGGGACCACACTCTTCATTGAGCTCTTCTGGATCAGTGCACCTCCATTCAATGTGATGATGCATCCCCTTTGCGACTTCATGTCATCTTGATCAGTCTGGAAACAAGAATCCACATATCCTCTGATGACTAGTTCCTCATCTCCTCCATAAACCAAGAACATATCCTTAGTATGCCTCATATATGTTAGAATAGTCTTAACTGCCATCCAATGGTGGTCACCAGGGTCAGCTTGATATTTACCTACCGCACTCAATGCATAGGCAACATCCAGCATAGTACATAGCATGACATAAATTACTGATCCAATCGCTAATGCATATAGTTTCCTTTCCATTAACTTTTTTTCCTCATGTTTCTGAGGACATATTTTCATAGAATGATGAATGCCATGTGACGCTGGAAACAACCCCCTATTGGATTGTTCCATACTGAATATCTTTAGTATTATTCAATGTATGTACTTTGACTTAGGCCCAGCAATCTCTAGGACCTATCACAATGGATCTTAATCCCAAGAATATACACTGCCTCGCCCATGTCTTTCATAGAGAATCATTGATTCAACCATGCCTTAACAGACTGTAAAACTGGTATCTCATTTCTAATAAGTAATATGTCATCACCATATACTATTAAGAAAACGATTTCACTCACACTAAACATTTTTTAGACAGAAGGATCACATTCATTTTTGATAGAACTCAATTCTTTTATGGCTTCACGAAAACAAAGGTTCCATGACCTAGATGATTACTTTAATCCATAAATGGATTTCTGCAACTTTAATACCTTATTGGCATCCTTTGGAGTCCCAAACCCATCAGGTTGTGTCATGTAGACATCTTCCTGACGGTCCCCATTAAGGAATGTTGCTTTGACATCCATTTTCCAATTATCATAGTCATGGTAAGACATAATAGCAAGTAGAATTCTGATGGACTTTAGCATTACAACTGGTGAGAGGGTATCATCGTAGTCAATTCCTTAATGTTGATTAAACCCTTTTGCAACCAGTTGTTCATTATTGGTACTGACTTTTCCTTCTATGTCCAGTTTCGTCTTGAATAACCATTTGCAATCAACAGACTTTACATCAACTCGAGGATCTACTAAAATCTATACTTGGTTTTGGTACATGGAATCCATTTTAGAATTCCTGGCTTCTAGCCACTTGGCAACGTCTATGCCAGTTACTGCTTCCTTGTAGTTTAGTGGATCATTACTATCAACTAATAATGTGTCACCATCCTCAGTAACTAGAAAACCGTACTATTCTGGTTTTTGAACCTCTCTTGTACTCCTACGTAGTACCTGTGTCTATGTAATAGATTCCTCTTCCAAGAGTCTTTGTGGAATCTATTATTGTACCAATTCTTGTGTAACTTGATCCTCGACTTCATCAAAGTCTATCTTGCTTCCACTATCTTTTTTGGAAATGTTCTCCCTCTCAAGGAATATGGCATGTATTTCCACTATGATTTTTTTGTCTGAGGGGTTGTATAGGTATTATCCCCTTGTTTCCTTGGAGTATCATAAAAAGGTACACTTTGTGCATCAGGGTGAGAGTTTGTTACCTTATGAGGCCTTAGAAAAATGTTTCGCTACCCCACACATGTAAATTTCATAACATGGCTTTTATTCCACTCTAGAACTCATATGGGATACCATTTATCGATATAGAAGGTACTTGTTTTAGTATGTGTGATGCTATTTGTAACGCATACCCCCAAAAGGATAGTGGAAGACTTGAATGACTCATCATTGATCTTAACATGTCCAACAAGGTATGTTTCCTCCTTTCTCTTACAACATTCCATTATGGTGTGTAAGGGATAGTTAGTTGGGATATGATCCCAAACTCTCATAAGTAATCAATGTATTCCTGATTAAAATATTCCCCACCTCATTTTGAGTGGAGTTTCTTAATCTTTTTACCAAGATGGTTTGAATTTGTCAAAGGAATCTAAATTATACCTCATTAAGTAGATATATCCATATCTAAAAGAATCATCAGTAAAAGTTATGAAGTATGAGTACCCACCCATTTCTTCAACTGGAAATGGTCCACACTCATCGGTATGAACCAATTGAAGAACCTCATTAGCCCTTTAACCTTTCCCACCAAATGGGGCTTTGGTCATTTTTCCTTGTAAACAATCATGGCATACACCATGTGGTTTTAGTATAAAAGAATGTAAATCTCCATCTTGATGTAACTTTGTCAAGTGTTTCTCGTTTACATGACCTAGCCGAAGATGCCATAGTTGGGTGTGGTATGAGTCATGTGAAGTATCTTTGTCATTGATTTCCTTTACATGGTTTGTGTAATCCAACACATAAAAACTGTTATATAAATGTACTCTACCAAAACAAATGCAATATTTATAAAAGTAGAAAAATTCATTTCCAAACCTGAAAAAAAATCCATCTGTATCTAGTCTGGATACAGAAATTATGGTTTTGGTTATATAAGGAACATTAAAACAACCCTTTAACACCAACATCATCCCAGTTGGCAACGTGAGGTGGTAGTCCCCGATAACTACAACATCAAGTCTGGATCATTTGGCTACTCATAGATCTACCTCCCCTCGATCAATCTTCTTAAATCTACTTGGTTCCTGTATTTAGATACATATGTGAGTACCACAAGCTGTATCTAATACCTAATTTTTGGAAATAGATATATTGTATTCGATAACAAATGCACTTGAAACTTCCCCTTACATCATAGGCTGGGTGCAGTTCTTCTTCTAGTGGCCATTCTTTTCACATGTGAAACAAATATCCTCATATTCCATTGCCTCCCCTTTTATATTTTTTTCTTGGAAGTCTGTGAAGATTCTTTGGACTTAAATCTCTTCTCCTTCCATTTCCACTTATTCACCACAAGGATAGAAGGCTTTTTGTGCTTCATATCTTTTTCCACATTGCGAATGAGGATAATAAGATCAGATAAATACTTCTCAATGTTATTTATATTGAAATTGACAAAAACATTAGAGAATATCTGAGGGAGTGATGAGAGAATGAGATCAGTGCCCAATTCATTGGGGAGTTTATACCCTAGAACCTCCAAGCACTCAATATAGCCAATGAGATTGACTAAATGAGGCCCACCTGGGGAACCTTCTGAAAGATTACTCTAAATGAGTTCCTTAGAGATCTCAAAACTTTCCTATCTTTCTCTCTCATATTATAGACCACATAGGTTCTCAAGTATGCTATAAGCATACATGTTTTCATGAGACTTCATGAGCTCACTAGACATTGATGTTAACATCAAACATTGAACTTCGACTACGACGTTCATGTGTTTCTCATAGACCAGGAAATACTCATCACTCTCCTCCTTCGTAGGAGGATTAGGTAATAATGACTCTAGAACATAAGACATCCGTTCATGGCATGGGATAACCCGAAGGATTCTAAATCAATCATGGAAGTTACTACTTGTGATGGTGTGGTATTTATCCAGAATTGATCATAGAGATAGTGTGGTTGATGAGGTTTTCATTTTTATACTTCAATAAAAAGAGCATATCATTAGTACTTTCATGATTACATTTTATGTGAAATAATAAATTTTATTAGGTCTCCAACTATTTTATCATGTCCCAATGGCCCTCACTATTGAACTTGGAATGTTCAGTTGGCATGAAATTCTAGTTCCATGTAACCATATTCACCATCGCATAAACCCAAAAAGGGTTTGTCAAGATATTAGAAGGTATTTAGGATGGTAGGTCTTTTCCAACTGCGGTCTTGTAGTTCCTTGATCTGTTGAGTGGACTCACTAATCCTAAAAACATGAATTTGGATTTCCTTAACTCTTACCTCCAATAGTACTCCAAGTCTATCAAAGGATACTCCTCCTGATTTAATATGGTTAGGTCAACCCAAAACCTTCCATAAGTTCTTCCTGTAAAATGTATTTTTCTCAAAAAGGGTTGGTCAAAAACATAGTTTTATCGAGCTTTTCCCTTAATCAAGTAACGAAAGGCCTGGTCGTATAGAATATTTTATTTGGGGGATTTTTATCTCTTATGCGTGAATTCCGTATTATCACATGATTTTTAATATTAAGTGGAACTTACTTAAGTGATTAACCATGTCTTGATAATTTTTACTAATAAGTCTTGTTTATTTTATTTCCATCTTGTGTGCTTTGTTTTGTTCATTAATTATGTGATCGTAACTACACATCCATAATGATAAATCATTAAAATAATAGATATAAATTAAATTAAATTTCATGATCATGAGATTTTCTAATGGGTAGTTTATATAATGTTTGATAAATTTACCCTGGCCTAGGGGAAAAACACCTCGAACCATTTGGGTTCGTGTTTATTGCTTCAACTTGTCCACCTAAGTATCTCATAGGATTGGTTTCATCTCGGCAATAGCTTGAACTGCCTCTACTAGCTTGGGAGTTCCATCCATTACATATTCCCCTTTTTAACTCACATATAGGTGAGGGTTAAAATGGGGTGTTATATAAAATAATCCTTGGGAATGCATGCCCTACATATTAATAAGGAGAAGGCTCACATGCCAACAAATTTATTTCAAATAAATAAATTAAAAGAAACCATCCACATACAAATGTCTTGGTCTAGCTCATGATCATCCATACATGCAATGATATTTATGCATAAATAAAACTAGCATTCAATTATTTAATCATTCTCATTTAACATAAATCATGATCGAATCAATTAATTATCATATTTATTTAATCAATCCTTTTTTCTTAAATCTTCTTCTGAATTTCCTTGAGATTCTAATTCATCATAATTTTAAACATATAAATTCATTCAAAATTATCTTTGTACGTAACTTTTACCTTGGAGGAAACCCAGTGAATTCCTATTCATAACTACCTAATGAGTAGAAATGGACATTACACAGATGTCAAATTAAACCCATATATTTAAAATAGTTATCACGTGTTGTGACTTAGCTTTACGCCCGCATGATGGTACATGTCTCAAGGGTTTGTATAATATAATAATAAATTTTAATAATTCTATGTAATTTGGATGAGTAAACTATTTGTAGTTCCAACTATATAGGGTGAACTATTTTTCACCATCTATCTGAAGTATACACCCGGGGAAACAATGTGTGAGTGTACTTTGGAAATCTTTGGAGTACACGATGTGTCCAGTAGGACACACACCGTGTAGTTCTTTGTTACATGGTCTCCTTCCGGGCAAGCCATGTACATGGTACACTGTCCAACCCTAACCCGAAGGGACTACACTCCGTGTCCATTAGGCCACATGGAGTATAATCCAGAAACCATGTGCCACCTATTCCAGGTCAATACATAGAGTCATTCATTAATTAGAAATACTCCAACAGATGTCATGGTTTGGAGGACCAGTATGGTGCATTGAATCTTGAATACATGACATATACTTTCAAATACATGCTGTGTGTTCTAGTGTTGTATGACAACGATGTTTTGGAACCTCCAGATGAGATCCTCTATTATGTTTTAATCAAAATTAAAAGAAAATATCATTTATATAAGGTGGACGAGAAATTAAAGTGGAGGAATAGATCTCGAGATTTAGATTTTCATATCGATTAAATAAAATTGAAATAAATAAACTATTAAATGCATAAGTCATCAAAAAAATATTTTAATATTTATAAACTATGATGTCACCTCCCTTTGATACCACTTAAAGGTTCCGGGTGCATTGGAAGCATGGTTGGGACGAGACCCAACTTTGATTTTTACCATGATCAATAATTATTTCAAGATCAATACAATGATGAATGTCGATCTCCATGGAATATAATCAAATATTTTTGTAAAGACGAATGAGTCCCAAAACCTTTCTAGATGATCTTGGACATCATGTTTATAATTAATTTAATTAATTTCATAATGAACATAATACTTGGATATTCAGTATTTTCTTCATTGATGATTTTGATCATCTGGAATGATCCTTCCAGATTATCTTGTTGCGCTTGTAAGGATCCCAACTATAATCCCTCTAGTAGAGATCCACACATGCTCCGATGGCCTTCGATCGACACCGCTCATTCTCCGGGTGCTAGTGCGGCGAAACGAGTGTCTGGTGTCCATTGTTCTAGATCGCTTGTTATTTGGTCTTGAAGAACGTCTCTCGTTCTTGAGAGGGGAGAGAGGAGGATTCGAGAGACAAATTTTTTTGGCTCAACAATTCTCAATTTACCAGGCCTGTGGTGTGGTATATAGCACAATAGGTGTACTTTTATATTTATATACCTGTAATTTCAGTTACAATATTTAATTTCATAAAAAAAATTAAATAAATTCATACAGAACAATGTATTTCAATATGTCAATAACATATATTTATGGATCAATATGTTTAAAACTGTATTTTTACATGTATTTTTGGATGTCACTTAATCTAGTAATGTTCGGCACACCGATGTTCAACACAAAAATGTTCGACACACCAATGTTTGAAACACCGATGTTCGACACACTGATGTTTGACACACCAATGTTTGACCCATCGATGTTCGACACATAGATGTTGGACACACCAATGTTCGACACAATGATGTTGGAAACACCAATGTTTGACACAACGATGTTCAACACAACGAGGTTCAACACAACGAGGTTCAACACACCGATGTTCGACACACCGATGTTCGACACACCGACATTCGATACACCTATGTTCGACAAACAGATGATGACACACTGATGCTGACACACAAAGGATAATAGACCGATGCTGAAAGACTGATGTTAACATACCAATGCTGACAAACTGATGATAACCGTATGATGCTGACAGACTGATGATAACAGATCGATACTGATAGACTGATGATAACAGACCGATGCTGACAGACTGAAGATAACAGACCGATGGTGACAGACCGATGATGAAAGACCAATGCAAATGACTCACTGATAGTCATAAATACCTGTTTCAAATTTATTAATTCAAATCTGTTCCTAGCAGCCATATTTAGACAAATAAATGCTTCTAACATTATTTAATGATGTCTATAGGACTATCCGTATACAGTATGAGGTATATGCATGTGAAAAAATATTCATTCCTACTAGACCTTGAAGTATAATAGGATTGCAAGATCAACCTTAAAAAGGACCCTTAGGAACCCACTAGAAAAAGGCCAGCCTGTTTGAATATGCAATATATTTCAATAGATGAACTTGAAGCTTGGGTACATGAGAAGTTTAATATTACAAGCAGAAATATGTTGAAGCTCACTGAACATCCTTTCATAAAAGAGCTAAACCATTTCACACCTGGGAGCTATATTATAGAGACTATAATGCTATTTTTTTAATCCAACTTCTAGAAGAGTGCTCGAATATCATTTTCTTTGCATCCATTGAGTCCATAACTTTACCACACAACACACAAAGATTTCTAAACTATATTCATCTTTCATAACTCTGTTGTGATCTTGTTTTTACTTTTTGTGCAGTGTGTGCATCCATTTATGTCACACACTATCTCTTGAGCACAACTAAAGGATACTAAAATATACTCATAAATAATTCCTTTTACTCTTATATCCCACGTAGAACTATGGATGAGATCATGTGTGATCTATTTGTCATTTTTCCCACAAATAACTTTGGTATAGTTCAAGTGTGAATTGGAAAGACATGTATTCTCTTGTGCCCCAATCCAGGGTTTGGATCAAAAGTTTATTAATATAAACTGCATGGTGATAGGTGATCCATGTGGGGAGGTCTATGTCTCAGCTTGAGACTGAACCACTTGTTTTTATCCGTTGTGTAGTTTGTCTTATTTTTTAATTTGATCTTTGTTTAATTCATTTCACATTAAGATAAACTAAACATTTATAGTTATTTTAGCAAGTGTTTATATCTATTGTGAATCAGTAGATTAGATTCAAAATTTTTACTAATCTTTATATTGGTTAAGTTAAGATCTAATCAATCATTTGAAAAATTAACCGAGCATTTTGAACCTTTGTAAATTCACTAAAAAATGACTTGAATTATATTAATTGGTTGTAGTCATTTAAAGAACCATTTTTAACTAAAATTTTTATATATACTCAATTAAACCACAACTTGTGTGATCTAATCCAACCAACATTTGGTATCAAATGAATTTTAAAAGTTATTATCAGTTTTTCAAATCTTGTCATCTGTGATTATAGTTTCTTCTCAAAGATCTCAGAACTTAAATCATTTCTAAATTTTTTTCTGTTTTAAATTATTTAACAATATATATCATGGATAATATAGTAGAAGGGGCTACTACCAATTGACCACCAATATTTAATTGAACTAATTATTCTTAGTGGAATCTTAAAATGAAAATACATCTAAAAAGCATGGGATTTGAAATATGGACTTCTATTGAAAGTAAATATACACTTCCTGAAACTGCTAGGAACACTTTGGAAGAACCTACCAAGACCACCTATAAAAATAATTGTAAGGAAATGATTAACTTGTACTGTGCACTAGGAGAGGAAGAGTTTAACTGTATCTCTGCTTTTAAAACAACAATGAGATTTGGGACACTCAATCTGTTTCTCATGAAGAAACATCTAATGTTAAATAGATGAGATTAAATACGTATACTATTAAATATGAAAACTTCAGAATGATGCCTGATGATTCTATTTCTGATATGTATCTCAGGTTCAATGAAATGGTGAAAAATAGGATTTCATTAAGAAGAGCAGTAACATCCAAAGAGAAGATTATGAGGATTCTATTTTGCTCACCAGAAAGATGGTGTGGAACATCTTTGTCTATTAGAGAATCATGCGATGTTGATAAAATGCCAGTGAAGGAATTGATTGGATAATTAATGATGGATGAAGATGAATTGAAGGTAAATCAAGAAGACCATGGACCAAAATGAAAGTCTGTAGCTTTCATTACAACTTCATCTAAAAGTAATGAAAATGAGAAAGTTCAAGCCGCTATTGAATGCTTCAGTAGTTATGATGTAGCTTCAGGCAGTGATGATGAAATGGCCAAGTTGTCTATAAGATTCAAGAAATTTAATAGAAAAAGAAGTTTTTTAGAATGCCCAATTAAAATGGAATGTAAGATAACAAGGGCAATTGGAAAAAGGATTGGAAGAGAAATGATAAGTTAGAAGAGATAGTATACTACAAATGAAAAAGGAAAGGACATTTCAATGATGACTGTCAAAATGTTGAAATACCAAAAGTAGTATGAAAATAAGAATAAGAGGTATAAGAATGAAATAAAGACCACCTGGAGTGCCTCCGAGGATAGCTCAAGTGAATCTTCCTCTTCGTAGAATAAGAAAGATGATATGGATAATATGTTTTTTATGACAAACACAACTGAGGTAAATTTAGA
Organism: Viscum album; assembly: GCA_963277665.1. Classification (NCBI taxonomy): domain Eukaryota; kingdom Viridiplantae; phylum Streptophyta; class Magnoliopsida; order Santalales; family Viscaceae; genus Viscum; species Viscum album. Next base: position 698,060,154 of record OY728130.1, on the reverse strand, counting down.
GTCTCATGTACATAATTCATATTACTCTGAAAGTGAGTTTGAGAATATGACAAATGATGAATTATTTCAAAATTTCAATATTTTAGAAGATACATGTAATGAGTTGAAATATATGTATAAAATCTTGAACAAACAACATTCTATTACTATGACTATTAACTCTGAACTTACAACTGAAAGAGAGAACAATGATCAAATACTCAATGAGAACAATGAGTTAGAAATTTCTAATGAGCAATTAGAGAAAGACATAGAGAAGTTTACTAATAGGATAAATACGCTTACTCAAATTCTTGGTAGAAAAATAGATCTTATGTATACTTCTGGGATAGGATATCAACCAGGTCAAATGAATTTATCCAAATCACATTTTTTAACCAAATAATGAAAACTTGCATCCTTTTTCAAAAACCAGAATTTTATAACATGTTCTAGTTCCAAGATTTCTTTTACTGTGTACAATTCATCAGGACCAAACAAAGTTTATTTTTCAAAACACTTTGTATTCTGCATATAGGAATCCCATAAGACAGTTGTGGGTTCCTAAAGCTTATATCACTAATGTATCCATACCTATACAAATATGGGAACCAAAGTCGTTTCTTGGATGAACTGTTTTGTAGGAAAAATACCTAAAGACCTCCTCTAAGAAGCTTTGGTACATGGAAAGTGGTTGTTCAAGACATATGACAATGTATTATTCAATCTTTAAAATTTGTATCAAGATTTATAGAGGACATGTCACATTTAGTGGAAATGGTAATGGAAAAATCTTTGGCCTAGGCTAGATTTGTAACCCAAACTCTATTTCAATTTCAAAAGTATTATATGTTAATGGATCAAAGTATGAACTTCTCGGCATATCACAATAGTGTGATGATGGATTTAATTTTTAGTTCAAAAATGATTCATTCTATGTTTTTTATTCCATGAATAAATTAGTGTTTACTTTTTTAGAAATGATAATTTATATGCTATAAATCTAGACACACTAGCCTCACAAAACATCTCATGTATGAATGCTTTTAACTAAGAGTTTTTGATCTAGCATAGAAGATTAGGAAATTGCAACATAAAAAATCTTAGGATGTTAAATATAGAAGGTTTATTTAAATATTAACCCAAATTAGAGTTTCCAGAAAATAATGTATGTAATCCTTGTCAAAAAGGAAAGAAACATAAAATCTTTTTCAAACAAAAGAAAGAAGTAACAACTTCTAAATATTTTGAGTAAGATCACGTGGACTTTTTTGGACCATCTAGTGTTTCGAGTCTTAATTGGATGCACTGTGTTTATGTTCTTGTAGATGATTTTTCTAGGTACACCTAGAATGTTTTCCAAACTCACAAGAGTGAATTTTTTTCACACTTTACCAAGTATGCTAGGACTGTAGAAAATATTAGTGGATTTTGGATTGAATCCTTATGAAGTAATCACGTAAGTGAGTTTGAAAATCAATATTTTTAAGATTTTTGCTCACAAAATGGCTACAATCATAATTTATCTGCTCCTAGGACACCTCAACAGAATAGTGTGGTAGAAAGAAGAAATAAAACCCTACAAGAAATTGCCTGAACTATGCTTAATGAACACTATCTACCCATTTAAGTCTATGATGAAGCTGGTAATAAAGCTTGATACATAATAAATATAGTCTTAATCAGACCCATCCTTAAGAAAACTTCTTATGAGTTGTGGACTAATTGGAAACCCAAAGTATATTATTTTAAAGTGTTTGGATGTAAAGTTTATATTTTGAACACTAATGATAATCTAGATAAGTTTGCCTCCAAAAGTGACGAAGTAATATTTCATGGATATTATACATCAAGCAAATCCTTTAGAGTCTTTAATAAGAAAACTACTTGTGTAGAGGAATTAGTACATATCAGGTTTGATGAAGAAGATACACAAGATCTAGATACCTCACTAGAAAATAATGAAGAGGACATGTCCAATCTGAACATTAATGATAAAACATCAAAACATCATGTGAAGGAATCTATGAAAACTTCATGTTCTGTAAATTCCCCCGATCCAAACCATAATGAACCAGATCAACCTGACCAACCTGAAATATCAAGTCCTACCGTCTCCAGACCAACTAGGACCCTTAAAAACCATCCCCTAGATGATGTTGTTGGAGATTTAGATAGAGGAACACAAAAATAATCTTTATTGAGATACCAAGATGAACATCAAGCTTTCTTGTAACAGTTTGAACCTAAAATATCAATGATGCAATCAATGATGAATTTTGGGTAATGCCCATGCAAGAAAAACATAATTAATTTAATAGAAATAATGTTTAGAAACTTGTAGAAAGACAGAAGGATACTTTAAACATAGGAACCAAATGGATATTTAGAAATAAATTTTATGAAGCAAGAAATATAGTTTAAAAAAAGAGATTGGTTGCACAATGATATAATCAATAAGAAAGAATTGATTATGGATAGACCTTTTCACCAGTAGAGATACTTGAAGTGATTATGATCGTACTTTCTTATGTAGCTCACTAGGATTTTAAACATTATCAAATGGATTCCAAAAGTGCATTCTTAAATGGTTATATAATTGAGTATTTTTATTTTGAACAACCCCCCAGGTTTTCAAAATCCACAACCTCCAAATCATGTGTTCAAATTATCTATAGTATTATAAGGCTTGAAACAATCTCCAAGAGCATAGTATGAAAGGTTGGGTAATTTTTTTATTTCTCAATGATTTATAAAAGGACTTGCAGATCCTAATTTATTTATAAAAAGAATTTCAAAAAAATTTTAATAGGCGAAATATATGTATATGGTATTAACTTTGTATCTTATAAAAATTCTTTATGGAATAACTTTTAAAAAATAATGCAAAGTGAGTTTGAAATGAGTTTAATGGGCGAATTTACATATTTTCTTGGATTTAAAATGTTTCCAAATAAATAAGGTTCTATTCTAAATCAAAGTAAGTACAATAAATATCTTTTGAAAAGATATGGCATTGAAAGCATTAAGAGTTGTAAAACCCCTATGAGTTCTTCATGTATGTTATATATTGATGGAAATAGAAAATCAGTTGATCAAACTGATTATTGAGGAATGATTGGAAGAGTTCTATACTTAACTGCCAGTAGGCCAGATATTATGTTTAGTGTGTGTATGTGTGTACGATTTCAAGAAAACCCAAAATAGTTACATTTAAAAGTTGTTAAAATAATTTTAAAATACCTCTTGTATATATAAAATTTAAAAATTTTTTATCCTAAAGGACATCCTTTTTATTAATTAGCTATTCAAATGCTGACTTTGGTGGATGTAGTTAAGATAGATGAAGTACCTTTGGAACATTAATCTTTATGGGAATGTATATAATATCATGGTGTAGAAAAAAGAAATATTTAGTTTCATTATTAAGTGTTGAAGCCGAATACATTACTTCTGGTAGTTGCTGTGAAGATATTTTATGTATGAAACACACCTTATTAGACTCTGGATTTTAGTTCAAACATATCAACATAAACTGTGACAACACAAGTGCTATTAACATTTCTATGATTCCAATTTATCATTCTAGAACAAATCATATTGATGTAAGACATCACTTTTTGAGAAATCATTATCAAAAATGTAATATAACTCTTGAGTTAATTGGGACTGATCATCAACTTGCTTATATATTCACTAAACCCTTAATGTCTGAGAGAATGAACTACATAATACATGAACTAGGAATGATAAATCACTAGGATCCTTGAAACCAATCCTTGAAACCGATCTTTGAAATTGATCCTTGAAACCGATCCTTGAAACCGATCCTTGAAACTGATCCTTGAAACCGATCCTTGAAACTGATCCTTGAAACCAATCCTTGAAACTGATTCTTGATACTGATCCGCAAAACGGGTCCTTGAAACCGATCCTTGATATCGACCCTTAAAATATACCCTTAAAACCAGTCATTTAAAATCGATTCAATGACATTGATATATTTAAGGACTCTTTTGTAATTATGTATGTTTTAAATAAAATGACTTTGTTTTGTGTTCTTTTTTCCATATTTATATTTTATGCTTTACAACATACAATCCCTAAATGATATAATAAGTTTAATCCGTCCTCACCTTTCACCTTCCAACCATGGTGAAACCATTTACCCTTTTTCACTCTTTCTCTCAACCCTCGACCTCTCAACTCCTTTCGAATCTAAAACCTCAAAATGGAAATGAACAAGAACTCTATGGAAGAACTAAGCATGTATCTATCTGCTAAACGTCAGAAGGGTGAGCCCCATAGGACTGAATAACCAGGCTTGGAAAGACGAGTGGTTATAGCTAAGAAAGAAGTTTCTGATGAGTGTCTTCTATCAAGCAATTCGTTTTTTTTACAAGTGCTAAAATCTCAAGGGAGGCTAAGATGGATATTTAATAATGAAAGGCCATATTATCCCCATAAGGTAAATGTGTTTTATCAACATTTGAAGATATATTTGGATGATTCCAAGGGAGCAAGGATGAAGTCAATGGTAAAGAGAAATGAAATAGATTTTTCATCTAAGGAATGGGATGAATGCTTGGAGATTCCTCATGAAGGTGTCTGTTCTGATTAGCAGGGTAATATTCCACTTACCTTTGATTTGTTCTCTTATGAAGATTCTCTGAAGGATCTGACTAGAAATGGAGAATCGAGGAGGACTATTGAAATTGAATTGGATGGTGAGGTGAGATTACTCTTTATGTTTATACAACATAAAATCTTCCCAAGGAAAGAAGATTTTACTACTGTGAAATATGAGGATGTATTATTGATTTATATGTTGAAAATGGGATAAAAGTTAACTTTTTTAGATATCTAATGGTGCATGTTTCATACATGATAATGCCATCCAAGAAGGAAAATTGTTTTTATTATCACTGGATGATTTCTTCCATCTTAAAAAGGATAGGTTGTGTGGAAGATGTAGATGAAGTGATAAGTGCATGTAGTGGGTTCTATCTTCATAAAAGATATTTGTAAAAGTACGATGATATTATGGAATAGATGGAAGAAATTTTGGGTAGGAGACGAGGAAAGGATGTATGAAGATTTCAATCATATTGACCATCCTACCTGACCAAAGGATTATGTTGATCCAGGTCTCAAACCAGGAGACAAACCTGTTTATTACGATGAGGAATTTGAGACTGAAATTCCCAGGGAAGAAGGATCTTATTTTAATGATTGGAGTTATCTTGATATATGTGAAATCACTAAAGATATGTCTTATGGACCAGGTAGTCCACCTTTGGAATTACCCTCAAGAGAACCTTTACTAGGTGACGAGGATGTGGAAGAGACCAAGGTTATTAGAGTTGAAGGATATGTGAGTAAATCAGATGAGAAGTTTTATGATGAAGATGATTATGATGATGATGATGATGCAGAAGAAGAAGGGGGAATTGACGAGCATGTAATTTACTCAATACAAGTGGGACAACAAGTAGTTGACATATCCAATGAAGAATATGTACAAGGAGTTGGTGATGGTGTGGAGCCTGTTGAACAAGAAGATGCTGATCATTGAGATGCTGGTCATGAGGATAGATAACCCCATCCTAATGCTGAAAATCAAGAAATCATTCAAGAATTGAATGAACTTATGGATGGTGGACATGAGGAAGAAGCTGATGACCAGGTGCCCCAAATTGATGATGTGCCTCAAGAAGTTGAAGTGGCTGGAGCACATGCAGAACCCCATGTCCAGATGGTACCAGTCCCCAGAAATGTTATTATGGCAAGAGAATAGGATGAAGAAGTTGATGAAGATGAAGTTGTGCTTGAGGCTCAAGGAAGAAGGATCTACATTGAAACTATTTAACCCAGAGACTAGAACTGCACTCAAGAATGGAATAATGATCCATGATACATTGTTTTGGGTTGGAATATAACTCGGATGAGGAAAGGGTGCCTTTTCCTCCTTCTCCACAATCCCGAGATGAAGCAGAACCTACTTCACTTGTTCCACCAGTTTCCCCTCCAGTAGTAGATCCAGTAGCACAAACAGTGCCCAGTGACTATGTCACTAAGTCTGATTTCGGGATATTAAAAAATGATATATGTGAGTCTGTGAAATCCTCAGTTGGATCCAGAAGTGAAGCGTCCACATTAATAAGTATTTCAGATGTAGATGCTACAAAGATAACAAGGATGGTGATCCAGGATATTGAACCAAATCTCATTACCACAACAGAAACTATAATTATACATATTAACTTGATAAGAGAAGCAGTAAAAAAGATGAGAAACGAATTAAATTATCTGATCCCTGATTTCAAGACCTCCTTTAGTGGTGTACGTGAAGTTCATAGGTACTTGGTGACTCATCTATTGATTGTGGATCCGAAGAAGTCAAAAGAGGAGCATAGAAAAATGATCACTGGCCCATCCAGTTCTAGGAGTGGGAAAGGTGCTATTGCTGATTGGGAATCTTTCAAGGCTATAATGAGAGAGAAACTCCTACATCTTTAGAGTGTTTTAGACAAATAAACTCTTGAAAATATGCAATGAAATATAGACCTTGTGTACAATATAGTAAGGCAGTTCACTAATGAAGCCTTTTCTTCTCAAAAAGAAATTAGAGAGAAAATGGATAAGTACTTTTCTAAGATTTATACCAAGGATGATCTCATCAATAGCTTCAAATTTTTGGCAGAATATTTCAGAATTCCTCTACTCACAAACTCCATCAAGAATCAGGTTTCTCAATTGAAGGAATTTACCCCTCTGCTAAATAAATTCATTGAGAATAAGAATGACTTTGAGAAAGCTATGAAATATGGTGTTGAAATCATCAATTACTTCATCAACCTCCTTAAACCATTTATGCATGTCCAAGATAAAGCAATTATGGTTCCTCCTACTGCTTCCATTGGTATTCCCTCCCAGAATCCTACTCCATTGACTATCTCTCAGGCTCTTTCTCATATTCAACCAATCATTATAGAGCAATATCCAAGTTGTGTGTTGTCAGAAAGAAGTCCTAGCCTTGCCGAAAATATTTCTATAGGCGTTTCCTTGCCTGGTGTTATCATCAGACCACCTCTACCCCCTACCACTCCCAAACCTTCTCATACTTCTCCGAATCCTTCAAATAAAGGAAAATCCCATCAGAAGTAAAAACCTTAGTGATGTCTTGAATCATTGATAGGGATTTGTTCTCTTGTTTTTTTTCATTTACTATTTTTCTTCTAAATTCAACTCCTTTGTTGTATTATATATGTCTCTATTTTTTCACTTTTTTCAGAAATATTAAAAGGGATAGAAAAGGCATACATTATTCCATTTGGGTGGAGAAATTCTATCACAAGACACATGGACTGTACTAAAATTAATACGTTTATTGAGGGGGGTCTTTATTTTAAAAATTTATACATGGGAACTCTTTTATTTATATTGATAAATCACATTCAGTGAAGTATGTTAAGTCCATTTATCAATATTCTTTATATTTACTTGTATGCCATCATTTGTGATTTTCAAAAAGGGGGAGATTTTTGGACATTCTATGTTATAGTAGTATTCATAATCACAAATAATGTCAATCTACTATTTCATACCATTTAGTATCTCTTGGTAAATAAATTATGTCATATAGAACAATATATTTCATTATATCAATAACCTATATTTATTGCTGAATATGTTTACAAGTTTATTTTAAAATATAATTTTGGATTTCACTTAATCTAGTAATGTTCAACACAATGATGATCAAAACATTTATGTTCAACACATAGATTTTCGACACACCACTATTCGACACACCGATGTTCAACACACTGATGTTCGACACACAGATGTTCGACACACGGTTGTTTGACACACCGATGTTCGACACACCGATGTTTGACACACTGATGTTTGACACACCGATGTTCGACACACATATGTTCAACACATTGATGTTTGAAAAATCGATGATGACACACCAATACTAACACACCGATGATAACAGACCGATGCTGACTGACAGATGATAACAGACCGATACCGACAGAGTGACAATAACAGACTGATGCTGACATACCCATGATAACATACCGATGCTGACATACTGATGATAACAGACCGATGCTGACAGACCGATTGGAACATACCGATGTTGACAGACTGATGAAGATAGACTGATGAAGACAACTCACCGATAGTCATAAATAACTATTTCAAATGTATTAATTCAAATATATTTCTAACGGTCATATTTAGAAAAATTAATGCTTGCGCCATTATTTAATGTTGTCTGTAGGCCTTTTCGTAGACAGTACATGGTACATGCATGTGGGAAAATCTTCATGCCTTCTGGACCTTTAATTAGAAAAGGATTACAATATCAGCCTTAAAAAGGACCCATTAGAACCCATTATAGAAACAAAAAACAAAGGGAAACCTGTGCGAATATGTAAGATATTGCAATAGAAGAACTCGAAGCATGAGTACACGATAAATTTAATATTATAAGAACCAATCTGTTGAAGCACGATTAACATACTATCATAAAAGAGATGAACCTTTTCACACCAGGGAGATAGATTACAAAGACAACTATATTCTATTTTGAAGCCAACATCTATAAGAGGGCTCCAATATCATTTTCTCTACATCCTTTGAGTCTAAAGCATTACCACACAACACATAGAGATTTCTAAACTCTATTCTTCTTTTATAACTTTATGGTGATCTTATGTTTACATTTTGAGTAGTGTGTGCATCTGTTTGTATCACACATTGTCTCCTGATCATAAATGAAAGATACTAAAATATCCTCACACTTGATTCCTTTTACTCTTGTATCCCACGTAGAACTGTGGAAGATATCATGTGTTATTTTTTTGTTAGTGTTCCCACAAATAAATATGGTAAAGGTCATGTGTGACTTGGATTTCCCTATATACTATTGTGAACCCTGATCCAGGGTGTGGATCCAAAGATTATTAATATAAACTTCTTAGTGACATGAGATCACTAAGTGCAGAGGACTAAGTCTCAGCATGAGATTGAAACTCTTGTTTTTATCCGCTATTTAGTTTGTCTTATGTTTTAATTTAATCTATGTTTAATTCATTTCATATTAATATAAAATGAACTTTTATAGTTAGTTTAGAAAGTGTTTATATCTATTTTGAATCAGTATATCAGTTTCGAATGTTTTATTAATCATTATATTGGAAAAGTTGAGAACTAATAAATTTTCTGAGAAATGAATCGACCATTCAAAACATTTGAAAATTCACTACAAACTGACTTCGATTATATTAATTGGGGGTAGTTTTTTAAAGAACCATTTTCACAGAAATTTTTATAGATACTCAATTCTATCCCCTCTTGAGTGATCTACTCCACCCAACAATTGGGAGGTATAAACACTATAATTTCAAGATGGTTAATATATCCAATAATTTTTACCACATTATGTTTAATATACACACCCTCTCCATGATTTCATGTAAATAGTGAATTGGAGGTCTCATAATGGTACTATCGAGCTCTCTTTAGATAAATATCAACTAGATGTCTAGGAATGGTATATATATCCTTGTTATCATGAGACTTCAAGAGTTCATTAGACAAGAATTATAATAACAAACATTATATATATATCCCAACATTTACATGCTTCAACTAGAAAAATATATCTTACTTACTCACTTCGTTAGTTGGTGGATTAGAAATTGGGGGCTCCAGAACATAAACATTCCGTTTGTGGAAAATTACAATATAGAATGTCTTGTACCAATCTTGGAAGTTAATACCAGAGAGTTGATACTCTTTATCCATTATATATTATAGATATAGCGATTTACATTACAATTTTCAATAAAAGGGGAAATAAAATTCAACACATTATCTTGATTACCAAAATATATGAGATGTTACATTTTTTAATAACTTATTATCCCCCACTATTTTATCACGTCTCAATATCCCTCACTATAGAACTCAGAATCTATTTTTCATTTAAATAAAAGTGTATAGGATTCATATTTACCTTATCATAACCAATATAAAGGTTCTCTCAATTACAAGAAGGTATTTTGGTATGTAGTCTTGTTGACTACTAGCTCACAACTCCATGATCCATTGAGTAGAATCCTTGTAAAGACCTGAACTTTTGGAATGGTAAATGTTTCCTCAAAATGCATGTTATATTAATTTTTACTCAAAAAAACAATATTTATTTAATAATTAACTTAGTATAATTGAGAAGTAACGTTTTGGTTTTGTCTGTTATATGACCAATGGTAAATTATGATCATTGAAAACAATACTCTTAATAATAATTGTAATTTCATAAATAATGTTTTAAATAGAAATGATAATGGATAATTAATGCATAAAGAAAAGTTGATGGCCTCATCCAGTAGTGTCGTGGTCTATGAACACCATTTTTTGAACATGGGATGGAGGTACCTTCATTGGGCTTCACTCTTGACCGTTCCCAAGATGAGCTTCAACATGTTAAGCTTGAACGAAATCACATACCTGAAATTCTCTATCTATTTCTTAAGAAATTATTTTATTTTCGTATGTGAATACCCAATCATATTTCTTATATAGGGGTATTCAAATAGTTATCAAAATTATGTGTTTAGATATAGGATAAAAATATATGAATCCTACCTACCATTTCCATGGTATTAAAATGACAACAGGATCTCAGTTTTATGACCATTCAAAAACAACATGATTTTGATATGAAATTTTATTCTTTTATTCTCCATGTTTTATTTATCAAATATCTTATTATGATCTATTTGGATCACATTAATTAATACATATGATGGGTTTTCCCTGATATCCCTCTAATTCATTGGGTAAATAATTTAATCTCTTGAGATGATAAGTTTTATTATACATGATGAATAACCATGGTAATTTTTATGTCACCTCGATGATAAAACATAGTGATATGCTTTTGAATGACTCAATAAAATGTTGTAGCCACATTTAAATTTTATGATTAATGTTATTATTATTATATTCCTTTTTCACATGACTTTATGTATTTATTCAAGATCTTATTGATATTCCTAAAGATCATAAGCAAACTATTTCCCTTCTTTTCCCTTACTGGTCCTTATGCTCTCCCTTTCATTTGATGTTTGTCCCTAGGTTATGATATGAAATAAATGTACTTTGGATGAAGCTTTATGAATCCTTTCATGTGCTATAGAAGAATGAAACATGTTTTATCGTATTATGAACCTTATTTCCAATACACTAAACATTTAAAGATCCTATGTTTGTATAATGAAATGAAAAGTTATATAATAATAAGTTTAGTTTTCATTGTTTTTTCTAAGGATGATTTAGTTATTAGTAGAAATTAGAATTTAAAAACATTATGAAGAACCCCCTAGAAAATTTTATATATAATAAATCTTCCAAATATTTTAGTGAAATATTAAGTTAGAGGTTTTTGAAGAAATAAATTGAAATATGTATACGAACAAGTGGGTGTGGCTCTGTCACAGATGTATCTTGGGGTATAACCCAAAAACCCCACATAGTGATAGAATCAAATGGGAATGAGCGTTTGATAATGAGCCTTCATGCATATTGGGTTTGAAAATATCATGAGATATTTGGGGTTTGACATATTCTTTTTATGTACTATTATGAAGAATTTATAGAAAATGAAATTGTTGTAAATGAATAAAAAATTTAAGAATGATGTTTTAAGACATAATTGTTTTAGAGTTATAAGATTATTAAAAGAAACATGTTTCTCACTAAGTTTCTCTTCTTTTATAAATTTCCAAGAAATAAGAGGAACTTTGTAAATTATGAGTGCATCGGACCAGGCACTGACGACCATCCAATGGAAGATGAAATGGGAAACTTCATGAGAATGATGAATCAACTAACTCATGTATGGGTAATAAATTAAATCAAAATCAGAGACCAGTTTCACTATGAAGGGAAAAAATTTCTGTTGAGTCTTTTATGCATCAATGACCACCTTATTTTAGTGTATATACCTACCCATTGATTGCAGAACATTTAAAAAGTTTAATGGAAAATATTTTTTTTTTTACTTTATTGTTAAGAATAATAGAAATTCACTATGATTGTCTGCTATTTAGAGGGAGAATATGATCAGTGGTAAGAAGAAATTAAAAATATAAGGCCAAGAAGAGAGATTGAAGCTATGGATTGAGAAGAGATTAGGGGAATATTTTTTGATATGTATTTCCCTCATTCGATGAGAAAAAAATGGAGAATGAATTCCTCAAACTAAAGCCGAAGGAGAATGAATCTCTTGGAAGTTATGAGATGAAATTCAAAAAACTTCCCCGTTATACCTGTATCTTTGTCATGGATCCTTATAGGAATGTTGATATATTCTTCAGTTGACTAAGACCTCATCTACAGATGAATTTAGAGAAATTATACTTTGACATATATGAAGAAATTTTATGGAGTGTTCCAAAGGACGAACTAGAGGTCTATTATACATGGTGGTCTCACAAATTGAATGAGAAGAAGATACATATAGATCCAAACTTGTAAAGGATATTTGAACAAGTTATAGGAAGAAAGAATATAGAACATTCCACATGAATCAAATTTGGGATGATGCATTTAGGGAACTACAAGCTCATGAGCGAGAAGTGTTACATGTGTGCAAGATATGGACATATTTATCAGAATTGTTGTAGTGAGTGTAATCCTAATCTTCTCAATGAAAAAAATGGAAAATGGGGTATAGCCTGTATGAAATCCAAGGATTAAAATGTCTAAATCTTGGACACTTTTCCAATAACTATCTAAATCCATCATAAATGGAAGGGAATCACCATCATTCTCAACATATGCCAAGGGAACAAGGTCATGCTTTTTATATCACACTGGATAAAGTTGATGCTCCAAATGATGTGGTGGAAGGTACTGCCATTGTTCTCTCTGATCTAGAAATTACTTTGTTTGATTATTTTTCTATTAATTCATTTGTTTCATAAATGATTTCATAGAATATAGATGCAATTTATAAACAACAAGAAGTATATTTTTAAATAAATACTACTAGTGGGATTATCTAATAATCATTAGTTTATAGACACTCTAGTATTTAATTTGGTGAGGACAATATTATCAAACATATACTAGTTATTCCATTGCTAGAATTAGACACTATACTAGGGATGGACTGTCTCTCAAAGTATAATTCTATGATCAAATACAGAAGTAAGGAAATCTCAATATTCTTAAATGAAAAAACCATAGTTATTTTTATTGGAGTGATATCTTGACTCAAGCTTGTCTTGAACCACCAAATATAGTCTTGTTTATGTAGTTGATCAGTGAAGATGATGTTGGGGATGAATGTATAAGATTAGAAAATTTCCCATCATTCAAGAATACATTGATGTATTTTTTAAAGAGTTACCTAGTCCTCCCCAATAAATAGAGGTAAAATTCTCTATTGAAGTCATTCTGGGTTCCAAGATAATTTCAAAGACCCCATATAGATTAGAAAATGTAGAGTTGGAGGAATTTAAGAAACAACTCCATGATATTTTGGAGAAGTTGTTTATCTGATCAAGTGTGTCTCCTTGGGGAGCAGATATTCTCATTGTGAAGAATAAGCATGGATCAATGTGGATATGAATTTATTACATAGAACATAATAGGATCATAGTAAAGAACAAGTACACTCTTCCAGGAATTGATGATTTATTTGACCCCCTGGGTGGGAGATCAATTCTTCTCCAAGATTGATCTTCAATATAGTTATCATCAATTGATAGTGAAGAATGAAGATATTCAAAAGGCCTCCACTCAATCAAGATATGGGGATTATGATTTTGTTGTTATACCCTTTGGATGGAAAAATTATCATTCTATTTTTGTAGATTTGATGAATAGAGTCTTTAAGGACTACCTTTGTAATGACCCAAATTTTTGTAAATGAAAACTATCTTCTTATAATTATGTAATATAGTATAAATCACATTAAATAACATAAAGTACACAATATAAATAGTATAAGTTAATAATGATTGAAATAAGATGCATTTTTAGATGTTAAGGGACTTATATAAATGAAATAGTAACTTGACCATTGGAATAGTAATGTGAACCTTATGATTAGTAAACAGTCTCACTAATTAGTAACCTCACTAATTATAGTATGAATAACAATTATCTATCTTACAAGTGACTATATGATATAATTATATCATAGTATAAGTAAATAAATATTTTAAAAATTATTAATTATGTGTTAGTATTTTTGTGAGTCATAAATATTTAATTATAATTTTATGACTAATTTCATAATTTAAATGAAAATTTATTTAATAAAATGTAATCATAAATTATTATTTAAATTTCTTATAATTATAAGGCAATTTTATGAGATAGTAGTTAAATTTTTAATGTGATATAAAATGATTTATCATTTAAAATATTTATTTTTTGAGTTAATAAGGATTTTAATTAAAATTTAAATTTCAAATATTTAGCATTTTTTCTTATAATGTAGGTCATTTTTTAATTATACACAACAAAAAATGGATAGGGTTAGTTTTTGGGATTTTCTAATATATTTGAATTTTTGGAGAATTGTAAAATGCGATTATTTATGATAAATGTTAAATACTGAAATTATGGAGTCAAAGGTGATGTAGTGATGATGTACACCCATTATATTGAACTCACATGTTCTAATTAGTATATTTACTTCCATGAATCAACACTATTTATTTAATTGAGAAAAATACTAAAATATTTAGTAAAATAATGAGAAAACACCCCCGTCTCCACTATAAATGCTACCCTGATGACCCATTTTCCTAACCCCTCCCAATCCTTGAGCCTTGTCCCAATTCATCTGAATACTCTTAAATAACCTATTCCCCAATTATATTATATTTTTTTCTTAATAAAAGTCAAAAAACAATCCCATAAGGAGATTTTAAAGAAGAAGAAATCAAGAGGTAAAACCCTCTTCATTTTCTTTTAATTTCTTTTTCAAGTTCCTTTATTTTATTTTTCTCTCCTCATCTAACCTCATATAAATGCTATGATAACTCATGTGTCTTACATATAATGTAATTTCATCATATTTATGGAATAATTCATAATAAAATATCTTATACTCTCTCTTTTACTTTATGAATGAAAAGATCATCTCTGAGGTGTCGATTTACTGCTTTCTTGGATGATGTGATTTCATCCATCAATTCAATATTAAAGGCCGATCAAGAAACCATTTTTATGGATGAAAAGTATTATAATGTATGTATTATATATTATTTAATGTCCTAGAATCATTTTTGTGCACATGATATTATTTAATTAAATAAAAGGTTTTCATTGTGATTGAAACTCTCCAAAATAAACCCAAATGATTATCATTAATGATTTATCTAATGAATCATCCTCACTTTGGGAAAAGAATTTTATTTTAATACTTCATGAGTTCATTAATATCATAAATGTTTATTTCCATAAAATTATCCTCATTATTCATGTTTTTTCATAAACATATACAAGTAAAACGATTATGAAAACCCAGGAAACTCACGCTTCCGAGCCATGAAATTGAATTTCATAACCAACCAAAATGTACATAAATGAACGTTATATAATTATTCCAAAAAAATAAATATATAAATGGTTCTAGACATATTAATTAATGAATATAATTTTATTATTCAGGATATTAAGATCTAGTGTAGAATTGTTTTAGACATAAGGTAAGGGATTCTACCTGAACCTTTATTATTCCTTCGGGTTAATCATCTCTTTTTACCAAATAAAAAATATCTTGTTATTTTTATCTACATATTCTAAATTCTATTAAAATTTTCAAAAATCATGTATCAATATCCATTAATGTAACATCCCTACCCCAAACTCCTAGAGCCGATAAATTATTTTATTTAAATGGCATGATTACAAGGAATCAAATCCTGAAGGGCCGATCTGTTTAACAGTATTGTAAAACCAGATTACATACATATTACCCATAATACATCGTAAAAATAAAATAAAAATTGTTATAATATAAAATAAAATTAAATGAATCATTGATATATTGTAAAATGTTTCTTCTTCGTAACCTGGTGAAAATAATCATAACAAATGGATGATCTCAGATGCTTAGTAAGGGTAAATAATACAAAATAAGTAATCGTAAACATAAACACTAGGCATCGTGAGAAACTAAAAAAATCATGCCATTAAAAAATATAATTGATCACAAAATGGTAAGAATGAAATCTGATTAAATAATTCCATACTAAAACATATCAATGGATATTCTACAAGTTGAATAATCACATGGGATATCAATTACTTGCTTCATAATAAAAGAATGCATAATGTCGAACAACATAACCAAACTGTCATGGCCTCTTTCCATGACCATACATAAACAGGTAAAAACCAAAACTAGTTTGTCAAAAGGGACCTTCCAATACATCGAGGTGCTATAGCAGGCCCCACCCATCACTTACTGAGTCCAATTCATTACACATATGAATACGGTGAAACATAAACAACATAAACATTCTTATTGAAAAACTATCATACAAAATGTTAATACATTAACGATAACCCATGAATGATATCAAATTAGAACATCCAAATTCAAAATGATCCAAAAAACATCAAAAACATATATTATATGATATCATAAGAGATAGAAATCAATGAAGTAAAATATTCAACAAATGATTATTAAATAGATGAGTATAATTTTAAATGAGACCATTGAAATGTTCATGATGAAATTTTCCTTAAAAATTCCAATGTGTCCCATACCACTTAGGAACATTCAAATCATACTAGATTAGAATATTAGGATAATAATGAAACTCTCGATATGATATATCATTGTTCATTAAAGACACCACATGCATGAAATAGGTTATCAACAAGGCATTTATCTCGTAAAAGTTATAGCGAGATGAGAAAAATCCTTTTTTTTACTTTGGAAAGAAGAGTTATTTTGGAAAATCATTTGTATTTGTCATAAAATAAGATTATAAACATTTATATCTCAGAAATAAATGGTAAGGAAATTGAAATTATATTTTAGGTATAAACGGTGTCTCTATTAAGTGAAATCATGTACAATGTTCTTTTAATAAACATTAGAAATAAAACATTTTAGTGTGGTTTAAGGGAAATATTAAAGGGATTTTAATGTGGAAAGCCATGATTGTTTTCATAAATACAAAAAAGAACCAAGATATTTTTAAATTATAAAATGTTTTATTTATCTAAAATAACGATGTATCAAAACAGATTATATAATGAAACATGAAAATGGATAACAATATGAGAGGTTCCCTTAAATCAGGCTTGTTTATCTGGAATAATTTAGAATGGAACCATTTTAAAACATATAATCCCCATAATATAAATATGAAATAATACTAATATATGAGTTTGGAACATACAAATGGAATATATTATATATATATATATATAAATAAGCTTTAAATTAGGGTAAGGATATTGAAGGAATAACTTCAAGGATAAAATGAAGGTTTGGGTGGAATCCCTTACCACTTTCTTATCAATCAAATCATATGCCCCAAAATTAACAGTCATAAAATGATACATTTAATACCATGAAAATAAATAGATTCATGATATGATACATAAATGGGTATTATACATAATCAATAGATAGAAAATGGTGTTGAATAAGGAATATCTCCCAAAAAATTAAGTGTGATGAGAATACCCTTACAAATATCATATCATTTGAGCGTGGATAAATGAATGAAATAATTATGTGTGAAAAATATAATTCCACACAATATAAGTCAATATATAGTTTGAAACAAACATAGGTAATACACATATAATCTATGAAAATCATAACAAATGACATAGATGTTTAAATCAATGAATAGAAACTGGGTTAGGATAACCCATACCTTATGTCCGAACATGGTCTACACTTGGACATAACATCCAGGATAATAATATTAAATTCATTAATTAAATATCCATCTCTAAATGTATTTGATTTATTTTAAATTTATTAAGTTCATTTATGTTCTTTTTGGATGAGTTATAGAGGTTAATTTAATCGTTCGGGAGCATTAATTTTTGTGGTTTTCCTGATCAGTTCCCATGTTTATAAGTAATGGAGTTCAGGTGGAATGGATATAATTCCCCAAAATTGAATTTATATATTATTAATGAAAATAAATAAGTTTAAATGGTTATATATATCATTTTTTTAAATTTTATTTGAATGAATCATTAGGTAATTAATTTAGTGATAATCGTTTAGATTATTTCTCCAGTTATTTATCATAACAAACACATTTTGTTTTACCATTTAGAATCTTGTAAATATTTTACTTAAAGAATATAAAAATATTTATGTTATAAAATTTAATTTTTTTCAACAAATATAATTGTTACATTAATTGTTTTGAAGAATAATTTTTAGAACGGAACATCATCATCAACGAAAGTTGTAAATTTCCACCTCCCAGATGATGATTTCGTTTATAAAATAAAAGACGGAGATTAAGGTGATTGATAATGGATTTTTAATTAACATGATATAACTATAATATATAGATGATACTATAGTTATCATTATCGACTAGACAGATCAGGATAGGAGCAAATAAGAAAATAAGATAAATTGAAATCAATTTAAATGAAAAAAGAAGTTGTTTTGCCTCTTGAAATAACCTCATTGAGAACCTCCTTAAGGGAAATGGTTTTGGTATTTTGCAAAGACCAATGGGGTTTTGGATATGGTGAGTGACCAGGGAAGAGTATTTGGTAAGAACATTGAAATTATTCAAGGCTTATAAGTGGTAAGAGAATAGGGAGTGAGGGGTGGTTCTTATAGTGGAGGAGTGTACGATTTTCCATTATTTTGAATCATTATTTTATTATTTTTTTACAAATAATATGAATATTATAGATTCTTGTGAAATAAAATAGTTATAAGTGCATGTGAGTTCGAACCAATGTCCATTTACATAATTCATGACTGAATCATGATTCAAAAATTCATTTATTTAGCATATTTTGTAAATTATCGAATTTCAATATTCCCAAAAAATTCAAGTATTTCAGAAAAATCCAAGAAATTCACCCCAACCATTTGTCAACATGTATAATTCAAAAATGAAATCAATTTTATAAAAATAATTTTCTAATTATGAGAAATTTTAATTTTAATTAAAATCATCATTTACTCTAAAAATACTTTTTTTAAAATTAAAACATAATTTATATCACCATCAAAATTAAATAATGTCTCAATAAATTATCCTAAAATAATACGAAAATAATATTGATTTAGGTATATTTTTTCGAAAAATAAATTTTCTTTTAAATACATTTATTAATTATAAAATTATATTTAAATATTTATTACTCATAAAATACCAACACTTAAATTTTAATTTTTAAAATATTTACTCTCATTTATAAGATTCATAAATTTACTTTCATTGGCGAGTTCACTATTTATAAGTTTCATATTACTAATCATAAGGGTTAAATTATTATTCATAAGGGAACATTACAATTAATAAGGGTCAAGTTACTATTCACCAAAAATTTTGTTGATCCTATTAGAATCTAAAAAACATACTTATAGCAATGGTGTATGTACTTTTTTCAAAAATCAAATCAAAAAATTATAAAAATCATGCTTAATGGATATGTTATAATTATAACAATGTTTTGTTTCACTGAGACTCAATATTTCATGCATATAAGCTATCAAATGAATACAAATTACTTATGAAGAAATATACCATAAAATCTTGGGGTGTCATATTATAAGTTAATATATTCACAAAATGATTTACTATTTATCAAAATAATTATAATATTCAATATATATATTATTCCTTAAAATATTTATTTAAATAATCTATGGTTAAAAATGAATCAAATACATATATTCTTATTTATATATTCTTTTACACAAAATAATATTATAAAATAGTATTTTTTTAGTATTAATTAATTATAATCAAATGTATAAATTATAATTATTTATAATAATTATTATTAGTCAAAAAACATAATTTTTAAATATTATTTTTCCATATCATAATATATTTAAAATTATAAACCAAATTATTGGGGTGTTACATTATTCCGCCCTCAACAGAATTACATCCTTGCAATTCCAAATTGCACATTGAATGTTAAAGGTAGACACCTAAAAATTCCCTTATGGGAAACCCACATAGGAAATAAGGTTAAAAAAATATCCTCTTAAAAGAGGTTAAGGGAAATGAGGTGGTCACTATAAAAATTATGATTTCAAATGGGGTGACATTAGTTTGAAGTAATAACCTAGACATGGAAGGAAAATAAAATAATGAAGTTCTACTGGAAAGTGATAGAGAACATGTTCAGATGAAATTTGATTTCTACAAAACAATAAACTACTAAAAAAATATTAATACTATAAAATATTGTGATAATAGGAAAAAATTTTATTTAAGAATATTTTCCTTGAGTTGAGGAATTATTCCACTATATAAGAGTTTAAATATACAGTTATATGTCCTACAAACATTCTTATCCTTTTAGTTCACCTTGAACATTATATACATGCTCTATTATCACATGTTGCGTCATGTGGTAATGTAATACATTAACCTATAAAACCTCATACTATGATCTACATAAATAATTCTTAAATGGTTCTATGTTTCCAAAATATAATGATCCAACAATTTAGAATGAAGGAAACATAATCTCCAAGATGAACAATTCATTATCCCTTAATCAATAAGAAGTATGTATAAATTTTTACATTCCAAACAATTGAATAACTTCATCATGTATCCTCTTGAAATATGAAAATAACTCAAAATGACCATAAAAACATATTGAGAACATTATTATGTATTCATTAAGTAAGATACATGTTGTTGGATATATTCCTTAAACCCAAATGTGTTGTAAACTCCATCAATGATACCATAGACCACTTTTCGAAATGTCAATAATCAGTTCCATGGTAGTCAGTACTTATCCATATAAATCATTTATTCATCATTATATCACAATCATAAAATATATTACGGGATTTATTTCCATATATCATGTGTTTTCCATCATTTTTAACATTCTACTAAATATCTATTCTTGGTAATATTCAACATATTGTCTGAAAATTATTGCATTACAATCCTCATATATTCCATAATTCTTATAACCAGTACATTGCAAGTAAAATATTTAAATGAAATAATTATTTAATAGAATATTCATTATTCCTCTTGAACTATGATTGTATAATAACTTGATCATTATTCAATAGCATTGTTTGGGGAAAATGTCATTGACGCTTGGGAAATTGATTCTCATAGTGTTACATATCCTCACAGTTAAAGCATTGTACATTGGAAACCTTTTTCATAAACTTGAAATAACAAAATTCATGTCCTTTTTCACCACAATTATTACAAACTCTCATCCCCTTAATGAATTTTACAAGGTGATTCATTCCATAGTTATCACATGTGGGAAAACACATCATTCCCTTCTTTACTTTATACATGTTTTTATCTTCCATAATTTTCTTATATTTCTTCCCTTCAAATCCATAGGACTAGGAAAATTCCCTAATTATCTTGTAAACAAATTATACTCTTTCATCATATGATGATGTTACCTTAGAGACTATTTACCTTAAAATATTTTTCTTATGACCATGAAAGATATGATCATTCTTAGTCTTTTCTTCACATTCATTGGTGGAGTTCTCATTACATTTTCTAGGCATGATTTCTAAATAATCACATATACTAGATTAACTTCAAAAATTATAAACATTCTATAACTATAAAAATGGTATAACATGTAACATAAATGTATGAATCAAATATCCTAGAACCATACACTTTGGTTATATTAGAAACATAAATCCTTCATCATGGTATGTAATAAAAATTTGAATTACCTTAAGAATATCCCAAGGAGTGTCAAACTTGGTGCATAGTAATGCCTATTATCATGTACTAGGTTACCTTGAGACAAATTTGAAATACCTTGTTAGAGTTATTACCCCTATGTACATCTATGATAGAACCAAGTCCACTTTTAGTACCTAGATAGGGATTTATTTATTAGGTATATCCACAAAATCTATACCTTACAAAAATTCTAGGATTCTCTTATATGCTTATCCTCAAAGGCTATCTTAGGGTATTGTTCAGTAATCTATGTTTCCTAAATCTAGTTTCCTGGGATTATACTAATATTCCTATGATATGAACTGTAACGTCACGATGACAAAAGCCCAAATCCGAGGAATTATTTTATTACATTGGCATGATTACGTGGAATGAAATCTCGAAGGACCGATCAATATAACAGTCTTGGATAACCAGAATACATAAAAAACCCATAATACATTGGAAAAAAAATAAAACATGTTACAATATAAAATGAAATAAAATTCATCCTTTAAAGCTTATAAAATGTTTTATTCTTCATAACCTATGGAAAAGAAACATAATAAAGGAGTGAGATCAGATTCGCAGTAAGGGTAAATAATACAGTGGATGAAATTATAAACATATACACTAGGCATGGTGAGGATCTAAAAAAACATTACTTTAAAAAATATACTTGATACTAATATGGTAGGAAAAATATCTGAATAAATAATTCCACAATAAAAACTAATCATGGATATTCTACTTGTTGAATAATTTCATGGGCTATCAATTACTAGTTTCATAATGAGGGCTCGACAACATAAACATACTATCAAGGCCTCATACCAAGACTGAACATAGTTAGGTAAAAACCCAAACGAGTTTATCTCATGAGATCTGTCGATGCATCAAGGGGATATAGTAGGCTCCATATAGCATCCCTCCTTTTTATAACATAAACATTCATTACATTACATAGAATTGAGGATCTTTAAGGTTTTGTGTCTTGGAAACCAGAAACATAATACATGAAAACAACAAAAAAAATTCTTCTTAAACACTTGAAAGGATTATCCTTAAGTTAATCCTAGGATCATTACTGCATCTCATAACCTGGGGACATACATCAAAAGAAAGGGAGAGCAGAATGCCCAGTAAAGGAAATAGGAGAAAAATTTGACATGTGAACTTGAGATACTTCAATAAGGTCATGAAAAGAACTTTAAGGCATGAGAAAGAAATCATGAGATATATCATAATAAAAATAACATATTTCATAACTTGAAGATTTGGATACAAAATATAACATTGAAAATCATTTTGTTTCACCGAGGTCCATCCCCAAGGTGTCATTAAAAATTACCAAGGTTATTCACCAGGGTATCAGTCTAAATGGTCATCTCTAGAGATTAAGTCTTTACCCAATGCATTGGAGCGCTATCTGGGAGCACCCTTGAAATGTATTTATTATCATGTGAGCCAATTATATCATCATAAATCATTTCATAAACAGCCCATATAGCATAAAATAAATGGTTTTCATTTCATAATCATAACTTTTTAAAAACTGCTTTAAAGACATGATCTTTATGTCACTTTAAACCCACGAAAAGGGAAAGCGGGTTTCATGTATGTAAATAACAGAATTTAAAATAGACCATTTTGATATATATGTGAATACCCATGTATAAATAATATCTTTGAGTATTCACTTAATAACATAAAATAATTTTGAGAAAAGAGAGAGGCATTTTGAGACGAAAATTCTGCAGCATAACGGCTACGTTACAGGGTTTCAGAAAATGTTGAAAAGAGAGGGGAAATGGGTCACCCACTCATAAATGATCTATAAAAATAGTATATGGACAGAATATAAAGTATATGAATCATGTTAATGAAATTTCAAGGACATACCATTTGAAATGAAAAACATGGAAGTAAGACAAAAATAAGATTTCTCTTATAAAAATTCGGCAGCCTAACGACGTCACTTAAACTTCAATAAAAATTAATTGACGAGATCAAATAGGGTCTCTCATCATATTATAATAAATGTTCAGTATGATAGATATAGAGATCATACCCCAACATAATAAAAAGGAACATGAAAGACTTGACATGAAAATAGAACTTGAAAAATGAGAAGGGTGAAAGAATCCCTTAAAAATTCAGCAGCCTAACGGCACCACTTAAACATTCATAAAAACAAATGATGAGAGTGAGAGGGGATATCTCATCATATGAACATGAAATGGTCAGTAATAGGAATATAAAAGAACATCCTACCACACAAGAACATGGATCATAAAAGGAATGACATAAAAGATATTACTTGAAAATAAAGAGAGAGGTCAGATCCCTTACCTTAAACGTAACTCTTAAAACTCAATGGTTGGGACCTTGAGAGGCTTGAGGGCACCTTGGGAGGACTCCAAGGGAGGTAAGGAGACCAGAAAATAATTGAGAATGATTTTGGAGTCCAAAGGATGAGATAATGGCTTGGTATTTATAGGGAAAGTGAGGGGACAAGGCATTAATGGTCAAGGGACACCTCATTGGTGGTTTTGTCAAAACCATGGGCTTGCCCATGGTATTTTACCATGGTATTGGCCACTTGGGACACCTCATACCTTATCTTACTATTCATAGGTCGACCATATTGATTACATACTTAATACATCATTTAATGATGTCATTAAACACTCGTAACTTAAAAACTGTATTTTCACTATTCACTGAAAGTTTATCTTTCTCAGAAAAATCCCAAAATTTCACCTTAACCAAATATCGACGCTCTGATTACAAATATGAACTCCATTTTATAAAAATAATTTTCTAAATATTTTTAATTTAATTTTTAAATAAAAACACTATTCACCGAAAATTCATTTTTTCAGAAAAAAACCCCAAAAATTACCAAAACATTATATCAGTGCTCTGAGTTCAAAAATAAAGTCCATTTTATAAAAATACTTTCTAAATATTTTTTAATTTTATTTTTAATTAAAAAACACTTTTCACCCCAAAAAACTAATACTTGACTATTAATTTATGAAGCCGTTATTTACCCATTTTATTGAATCACTTAACTTAATCTAGGTGTCTAAATTATATTAAAACGTTCTTTGAGCGAAATTACTAATACATTTGGTCACATTACTAATCCTAAGCATAAAATCACTATTCATAATTTTCTATTCATCAAAAATTAAGTTGATCTTATTAGAATCCAAATTCCTTACTGAACACTTTTGCAGAAGACCCTTTTTTGAAAATAATTACACATCATTAATTATTTATGGTTTACATAAATATTTTAAAATATCATTTTTTTCAAAATTCATCAATAAATACATCCTAAAATTATCCGGACATTTGAAATTTTACAAACTTCACTAGAGGAAGAAATAAAAATTTATTCATCCCAAAGGATTACACAAAGAAGCTAGGGTCTCGTCACATAGCCCCTTATAACACCAGCATATGACCTAAGTGTAAGGTGCGCTATGGTGAGAGAATCTGAGGAAGGCTCAGATAACATTTCCATAGTAGTAATCTATACTAACTTGAACTTCTCCCATAGGCATTTCCATTCAAGCTTGACACGCTGGAGTTCGGATTGGGCTTGGTCCAAAGTGAAGCCCAAAGATGCCACCTCCTTCCCAAGCTCTGATAAGTGGGATTCATAAGGTACGAGTCTACTGGATGAAGCCATCGACTCCTATTTCTACATTGACCATTAACATCTCTATTTAATCATTAAGAGTAAGTTAATATACTACTCAAAAAGTTTGGGTCGTTACATTCTTCCCCCCTAAAGAAATTTCGTCCCTGAAATTTATACTTGAGGCCTAGTCGAAAAGGTGAGTGTACTTTTGCTTCATCGTTTCCTCAGGCTCCCAAGTTGCTTCTTCATATTTATGATTCCTCCACAACACTTTCAAATGGTGGGTAGTATTGTTTCGTAGAACCTTGTCTCTATGGTCTAA
The DNA here is from genome assembly GCA_963277665.1 of Viscum album. NCBI lineage: Eukaryota > Viridiplantae > Streptophyta > Magnoliopsida > Santalales > Viscaceae > Viscum > Viscum album. Next base: position 698,034,233 of record OY728130.1, on the reverse strand, counting down.
GATCTCCACTAGCTGCTCCTCATAAGAGAGGTCATGTTCCAGTTGTACCACCTCTGGGTTTAGTACATGCGAGTGGTTGGGTATGTACTTCCTCAAAAGAGATTCATGGAAGACATTGTGAACTTGAGCTAGGTTCAGTGGAAGTCCTAGACGATAGGCCACTGATCCTATGTGATCAAGGATTTCATAGGGGCCAATGTACCTAGGTCTGAGCTTCCCTTTCTTCCCAAACCGCATGACTCTCTTCTATGGAGAAATTCGAAGGAAGACTTTGTCGCCAACACCAAACTCCAAGTCCCTTCGACGATTGTTAGCATAGCTCTTCTGCTGACTCTGAGAAGTCTTTATGTGTTGTTGGATGGCATGAACCTGTTCTTTCATCTCTTATATGAGATCAGGCCCATGAAGCTTTCTCTTACCAGTTTCATGCCAACAAGTAGGAGTTCTACATCGCTTTCTATACAGAGATTCATAGGATGCCATCTGAATACTCAAATGGAATCTGTTGTTATAGGAGAACTCAAATAATGGGAGGTGTTGATCCCATCCACATTTAAATTCCATTGAGCATAATCTCAGCAAGTCTTCGAGTGTATGAATAGTGTTTTCAGATTGGACATCAGTTTTAGGATGATAGGCCGTACTAAAATTCAATTCAGTATTCAGAGCATGTTGAAGACTTCTCCAGAACTTTGATGTGAATCTTGGATCACGATCAGAAACGATGGATAGTGGTACCCCATGCAGCCTCAACACTTCTTTTACGTATATCATGGCATGTTATCTAGAAGGAAATCTTCCCGAATTAAGATAAAATGGGCGGTCTTGGTGAGATAGTCCACAATAACCCATATCGAATTGTTTCCTTTGGATGCTTTCGGGAGACTAGTTACAAAGTCCATAGTGATATTATCCCACTTCCATACTGGTATGGGTAGCGGTTGTAATACCCCTTTTGGAAGTTATCATTCTGCCTTTACTTGTTGACACATTAGGCACCTCGAAGTGTAATCACCAATCTCCCTCTTCATGTTATCCCACCAATAATGATCATGAAGGACTCTATACATTTTAGTGCATCTTGGATGTATAGAGAAAGTAGATCTTTGAGATTCATCCATCAGTTCATTCCTTATCTCCGAAATAGATGGAACAAATAGTCTTGTATGAAATTTCAATACACCTTCTTGATCAACATTGAAATCAGGGAACTTCCCATCTTTTACAGCCTCCAACTTCTCTTGCAGCAAAGGATCTTCTTTTTGAGCCTTCTTGATCTTCTCTATTAATGAAGGTTGAGAAATCATTTGGGATAGGGTTGATGATGTCCCTTTCCTTATAATTCCCATGTCTAGTTTTACAAGATCTTTAATCAAGGGATCTCCTGGGATCCTCATTGTTGCCAGAACAACAGGGTCTTTCCTGCTTAACACATCCGTGACATTGTTTGCTCTTCCAGGGTGATAATGAATTGAACAATAATAGTCTTCAATAAGCTCCAACCATATCCTTTGTCTCATGTTCAATTATTTCTGTGTGAAAATATACTTTAAACATTGGTGGTCAGTTTATATACCACATTTCTCCCCATAAAGATAGTTCCTCCATATCTTTAGAGAAACAACAACTGCCACTAGCTCTATATCATGCGTAGGATAATTCTGCTCATGAATCTTCAACTGTAGAGATGCATAAGCAATTACCTTGTCATTTTTCATGAGGGCGCACCCAAGCCCTTTCAGAGATGCATCACTAAAATTAACAAATCCTTCTCCGATAGAGGGTAGTGTTAACACAGGTGCAGTAACCAATCTCTTATTCAGCTCTTGTAAACTTTCCTCGCATTACTTTTTTCTAGATTAACTTAACCCCTTTTCGAGTCAACATGGATAGTGGATTAGAAATCCATGAAAAGTTTTTCACAAACCTCCTATAATATCCCGCTAAACCAAGGAAACTACAAATCTCAGTTACTATTGTGGGTTGAGGCCACTCCTCTACAACCATTGTCTTTGCAGGGTCAACCGAGATTCCTTCATTGGTTACGATGTGCCCAAAGAAAGCCACTTGTTGTAACCAAAACTCACATTTTATGAACTTTCCAAAGAGCCTCTCGTTCCGTAGAGTTTTCAAAATAACCCTCAGATATTTTTCATGATCCTCGTGACTTTTTGAATATATCAAAATATCATCAATAAAAACTACCACAAATTTATCAAGGTGGTCCTTAAAGTCTCTATTCATAAAATCCATGAAAATAGCATGAGCATTAGTCAATCTGAAGGGTATAAAAAAAACTCATAATGCCCATATCTTGATCGGAAGGCAGTCTTTGGAATATCTTCCTTCTTCACCCTCAGTTGAGGATAACCAGATCGAAGGTCAATCTTAGAGAATAATTGAGCCCCACGAAGTTGGTCAAATAAATCATCAATTCTTCAAAGAGGGTATTTTTTCTTCATTGTGATCCCATTCAGTTCTATATAATCAATGCATAGACGCATTGATCCACCCTTCTTCTTCACAAAGAGGACTGGTGCTCCCCAAGGAGACACACTCGGTCGGATAAAACCCTTCTCCAATAAGTCTTGGAGTTGTTTCTTTAACTATTCTAGCTCCACATTTTCCATTCTATACGGGGTCTTTGATATCGGTTGAGATCTAGGTACGAGTTCAATGGAGAAATCTACCTCTATTTCTGGGGGAGGTCCAGGTAACTCCTCAGAAAATACATCCATGTTTTCATGAACAATTGGAACATCTTCTATTTATATGATCCCTTTTCCATCTTCATCATCATCGATTAAATCCATAAAGAAAGCTATAGGAGGTGCTTCTAGATAGGGATCAGTTAGGGATATCTCTCCTTGGAAGATAACTGTAGGTCGTTTATTCAAGACTACTGAGATTTCCTTACTTCTTCATTTGATCTTTGCATTATACTTTGAGATCCAATCCATCCCTAGTATAACATCTAATTCCAACATGGGAATGACTACTAAATTATAGATAAGATTGTGCTCACTAAAGTAAACACTAGAGTCTCTAAACACTGTCGATGCATGGATAATCCCACTTGGAGTCTTGACTGACAACTCTACCTCAAGCAGTTTGGGCATTGATTCTATATTATTTGAAAACATGGAGGAAATAAAGGAATTAGTAGAACTAGAATGAAACAAAGTAGTTGCTAGTTTTGAGAGGATAACAAGAGTACCTTCTACCACGTCATTCGGAGCTTCAACTTCAGTTGTTGTGATAGAAAAAGCACGACCTTGCTCCCCTGGCCTTTGCTGAGGTTGATGGTGATTCCCCTCCACTTCCCTTGGATTTGGACAGAGATTATCATAGTGCCAAGCTGTCAACACTTGAAGAAATGGACTTCGGGTAAGGCCAGAACAATCTTTCCTCTGTCGTTAGTGTTGGGGAGTTGAGGCTTCACCTCACTACGACAATTCCGAGAAATATGGCCTCCTCTTCCACACTTTTAGCACTTTCCAATTGCGATCAAGTAGTTCCCCGGATGCTTCTTCCCACATTTATTGCATGTGGTAAGTTTCATTTGCTTTCCACCTCTTCCCTGATCAAAAGTCTTCCCTAAACTGGGCTCCAACGATCTCTTCTTGTCATTTGATTTATGAGACCACTCTGTCTCACCAAACTCTAGCTCGACTTTCATTGCACTCCGCACGATCTCCTCGTAGCTATCATAGTCCCGGTTGGCTAAATTCTTCCGCAGATGAGGTCTCAGTCCACCGAAAAATCTATCAACCTTCCCACATGGATCCATGACAATGCTAGAGGTATATCGTGAAAGTCGGGTGAAGTTCATATCATAGCTTCCGACAGATTTGTTCTCCTTCTGCTTCATCTCGAGAAACTATTTCTCCATTCTCGTTCTCATGGAACGAGGGAAATACTTATTAAAGAATATTCCCTGGAACTCTCCCCACTCCATAGCTTGCATCCCTCCTCTAGTATTCGTGCTTTTGACCAGTGACCACCACTGATCAGCTTCCCCCTCTAGGATGTAAATAGCATGGGTGACTTTTTCTTGTTCCGAACTAAGGAGAACATAAAAGATCTTTTCAATAGAGCGTATCCATTGTTCCGAAACCAATGGGTCAGTAGATCCACTGAATGATAGTGGTCGTTGATGCATGAAGGACTCAACAGAATGTTGTTCCCTTCATGGTGAGATCGGCCTCTCATCTTGATTCAAGTTATTACTCATAACTTGAGTCAGTTGGTTCATCATTCTCATGAATGTTTCCATTCCAGCTTCCATTGGAGGGACATCAGCACATGGTGAATTGCACTCACCATCGGCATGGTTCCTCCTATTTCTCTCCATTTTCTAAAAGAATAAAACCTTAGTGAAAAACTTATTTCATTTATCAATCTTTTAACTAAGACTTCATTCTTAGACAATTACATTTCTCTATAATTCCTTCATAATGATTCATAAAAAGCTTGTGATTAACAAAACATATCCCCCAGGAGTGTCGTAACCAAGAGTGCATCAAGGCCCGTTATCGTGCACCAGTTCCCGTTTGAGTTTAGCCCAAAGCGGTGTTTTTGGGTTTTACGCCTATGTACATCTGTGCCAGAGCCACCTCTACCTGCTCATATCCAGACAAGGATGTATTTGTTTGATAAACCACTTACTCAATACATACCAAAATACCAGGAAGTTATCCTATATTTCAACTTTTCTATAGGGTTCTTCATAATGTTTTTATATCCTAATTTACAAAAATAACTAAACCATCCTCTGATACCAACTATATCATCCCGCCTTTTTATAACATAAACATTCATTACATTACCTAGAATTGAGGATCTTTAAGGTTTAGTGTCTTGGAAACCAAGAAAATAATACATGAAAACAACAAAAAACATTCTTCTTAAACACTTGAAAGGATTCTCCTTAAGTTCATCCTAGGTTCATTACTGCATCTCTTAACCTGGGGACATACATCAAAAGAAAGGGTGAGCAGAAGGCCCAGTATGGGAAACAAGAGAAACATTTTACATGTGAACTTGAGATACTTAAATAAGGTCATGAAAAGAACTTTAAGGAATGAGAAAGAAATCATGAGATATATCATAATAAAAATAAAATTTTTCATAACATTAAGATGTGGCTTCAACATTTAATATTGACAATCATTTCGTTTCACCAAGGTCCATTCCCAAGGTGTCATTAAAAATTACCAAGTTTATTCACCAGGGTATCAGTATAAATGGTCATCTCTAGAGATTAGGTCTTTACCCAATGCATTGGGGCGCTATCTGGGAGCACCCTTCACATGTATTTATTATCATGTGAGCCACATATATCATCATAAATAATTTCATAAACAACCCATATAGCATAAAATAAATGGTTTTCATTTCATAATCATACTGTTTTAAAAATTGCTTTAAAGACATGATCTTTATGTCACTTTAAAACCATGGAAACGGAATGCGGGTTTCATGTATGTAAATCCCAGAATTTGAAATAGAAAAGTTTGATATATTTGTGAATACCCTTGTAGAAATATGAAATTTTAGTATTCACTTAATAACATAAAATAATTTTGAGAAAAGAGAGAGGCATTTTGAGATGAAAATTCTGCAGCATAACAGCTATGTTACAGGGTTTTAGAAAAAATTTAAAAGAGAGGGGACATGAGTCACCCACTCATAAATGATCTATAAAAATAGTATAGGTACATAATATAAAGGATATGAATCATGGTAATTAAATTTGAAGGACATACCATTTGAAATGAAAAACATGGAAGTAAGAAAAAAATAAGATTTTTCTTATAAAAATTCGGCAGCCTAACGGCGTCACATAAACATCAATAAAAATGAATTGACATGATAAAATAGGGTCTCTCATCATATGATCATAAAATATCAGTATGATAGATATATATATCATACCACAACATAATAAAAAGGAACTTCAAAGACTTGACATGAAAATAGAACTTGAAAAATGAGAAGGGTGAAAGAATCCCTTAAAAATTCAGCAGCATAACGGCGCCACTTAAACATTCATAAAAAAAGGACAAGAGTAAGAGGGGAAATCTCATCATATGAACATGAAAAGGGCAGTAGGAGGAATATAAAACAACATAATCCCACACAAGAACATGCAGCATAAAATGAATGACATAAAGGAGATTACTTGAAAAGAAAGAGAGAGGTCAGATCCCTTACCTTAAAAGTAACTCATAAAACTCAAAGGTTGGGACCTTTAGGGGCTTGATGGAACCTTGGGAGGACTCCTTGGGAGGTAAGTATACCAGAACATCATTGAGAATAATTTTGGAGTCCAAAGGATGATAGAATGGATTGGTATTTATAGGGAAAGTGAGGGGACAAGGCATTAATGGCCAAGGGACACCTCATTGGTGGTTTTGGCAAAACCATGGGCTTGCCCATGGTATTTTCACATGGTATTGGCCACTTGGGACACCTCATACCTTATCTTACTATTCATAAGTTGACCATATTGATTACATACATAATACATCATTTAATGATGTCATTAAACACTCGTAACTTAAAAACTGTATTTTCACTATTCACTGAAAATTTATCTTTCTCAGAAAAATCCCAAAATTTCACCTTAACCAAATATCTATTCTCTGATTACAAATATGAACTCCATTTTATAATAATAATTTTCTAAATATTTTTAATTTAATTTTTAAATAAAAACAATATTCACTGAAAATTCATTTTTTCAGAAAAAGCCCCAAAAATTACCATAACATAATATCAGTGGTCTGAGTTCTAAAATAAAGTCCATTTTATAAAAATACTTTTCTAAATATTTTTTAATTTCATTTTTAATTAAAATACATTATTCACCCCAAAAAACAAATACTTGACTATTAATTTATGAAACCGTCATTTACCCATTTTATTGAATCAAATTACTTAATCTAGGTGTCTACATTATATTAAAACTTTCTTTGAGCGAAATTACTAATCTATTTGGTCACATTACTAATCCTAAGCGTAAAATCACTATTGATAATTTACTATTCATTAAAAAATTAAGTTAATATTATTAGACCCCAAATTCCTTACTGAACACTTTTGCAGAAGACCTTTTTCTGAAAATCATTACACATCATTAATTATTTAAGGTTTACATAAATATTTTAAAATATCCTTTTTTTCAAAATTCATCAATAAATACATCCTAAAATTATCCAGACATTTGAAATTTCACAAACTTTGCTAAAGGAAGAAATCAAAATTTATTCATCCCAAAGGATTACACAAAGAAGATAGGGTCTCGTCACATAACCCCTTATAACACCAACATATGACCTAAGTGTAAGGTGTGCTATGGTGAGAGAATATGAGGGAGGCTCAGATAACATTTCCCTAGTAGTAATATATACTAACTTGAACTTCTCCAGTAGGCATTTTTCTTCAAGCATGACACGCTGGAGTTCGGCTTGGGCTTGGTCCAAAGTGAAGCCCAAAGATTCCACCTCCTTCCCACGCTCTCATAAGTGGGATTCATAAGGTTCGAGTCTACAGGATGAGGCCATCGACTCCTTTTTCTGCATTAACCATTAACATCTCTATTAAATCATTAAGAGAAAGTTAATATACTACTCAAAAAGTTTGGGTCGTTATACCACAACCATCACTAACTATGTCCAATATATTTATCATATGAAAAGGGTTAAACATCAATCACATAAACATTCATTTTGAAAAACTAGCATACGAAATGCGAATACTTTAAGTATAACCCATAAATGGTTAAAAATTAGCACAACCATTGTCAAACTGATCAAAAAAACATAAAAACATATGGTAGATTATATCATAAGAGATAGACCTCAATTAAGTACAATATTTAACAATGGATGTAGACATAGATGAAGATAAGTTTAAATGAGGCCATTAAAATGTTCATGAAGAAATATTCATTAAACATTCAAGTGTCTCACACAACTATGAAACATTCAAATCAGTATCCCTTAGAATATTATGATAATAATGATACTATTGATATGATATATCAATGAGAATTACATACACCACATGTATGGAATAAGTGGTTAATAAGGCATATATCTCATAAAAGTTACACTGAGATGAGAAAAGTCATTTTTTTCATTGGAAAAAAGATTTCTTTTGGAAAATCATTTTTATTTGTTATTAAATCATACTGTAAACATGTATTTTACAAAAATAAAAGTTAAAGAAAATTAAATAACATTTTAGTAAAAAATGATGTCCCATTGTAGGGAAACCATGTGAAAAGTGTTTTTAAGAATCTTTAGAAATATAACATTTTAGTGAGATTTAAGGTAAATATTAAGGTGATTTTAATGTGGAAATGAAATCTTGTATTCATAAATATAGAAATTAACCATGATAGATTTACATGATAATGTTTTTTATTTTATAAAAATAATAATGGCTTAAAACAGATTATATAGTGCACTTGGAAATGGATAATAATTTGAGAAGTTCCCTTGAACCAGGCTTGTTTAATGGGAATAATTTAGAAGGGAACCATTTTAAAACATATAATCCCCATAAGATAATATTGTAGTGATCAGAATATATGATTTTGGAAGATAAAAATAAAATATGTAAGATTTAAGGAAAAATTAATAAGCATTACATTGTGTAAGGATAGTGAAGGAATAAGCTGAAAGAAAAATGAATGTTCGGGTGGAATCCCTTACCACTCTGTAATCAATCGAATCATACGATCCAAAATTCGTAATATTAATATTATAAATTTAATACAATGAAAATAAATAGACTTATGATATATAACATCAATGGGAAGTATACATACACCATACACTATAAATAATGTTGAAAAAGAAATATCTCACAAAAATGGAAGTGAGATGAGAAACCCATTAGAATGATTGTACCATTAGAGAGAGGATAAATCAATGACATAATTATGTGTGACAAATATAAATCTGAAAAATATAGGTGGATATATACTTTAAAAAAAATTAATTCACGCATATTCTTTGAAAATAATAACAAATGACATAGGTGGTTTACTCAAATAATGGAAACTAAGTTAAGATATCCCATACCTTAAGAAAAAACATGTGTTCTTTACTTAAAATTAACATCCTAGAAAATAAAATCAATCCAATAATTAATTAATTTAGAACCTTATATACATGTATATTATTTATTAAAAATTTATTGAGTTCATTAATGTATTTTTGGGTGACTAATAGAGTTTAATTTCATCATTCCAGAGCATTAATTTTCTTGGTTTTCATGATCGGTTTGCTTCTTTATAAGTAGTGGAGTTCATGTGGAATAGATATAATTCTCTATAATTTAATTAATATATTATTAACAAAAATAAATGATGTTAAATGGTTATCTATATATATATATATATATATATATATATTAGTTTTTTACATGATTTAAAGACGAATCATTAGATTAGTAATTTAGGGATAATTGTTTAAGTTGTTATAGAGGTTATTGATCATAAAGAACTAATTTTGTTTTATTGTTTATTATTATGTAAATATTTTACATAAAAAACATAAATAGGGTTATATAGTATATTTTAAAATCTCTATCAAACATTAAAATAGTTTTTTTAATAGTTTTGATGAAGAATTTGTAGAACAAAACTTCATCATGCATGAATGTTGTATAATGACACCTCTCGGACGATGAGTTAGATTATAAAATAAAAGAGGGAGAGTAAGGTGATTGATAATGGTAATTATATTTACATGATATAATTATATTATATTATTTAAATTATAGTTATACTGATAAATCTGATAATGGAGGTTAGGTGAGAGAAATAAAAGCAGATAAATTGAAATGAAATTAAATAAAAAAGGAAGAGGATTTTGCTTTGAAATAACCTCATTGAGAACCTCCTTAAGGGAAAGCATTTAGGTATTTTTGAAGGACCAAGGGCCATTTTTTGGGGGGAAATAACAAGGAATATTATTTCGGTGGAACATTGATAAGATTAAAGGCATAGAGGTGTGAAGAGAAGGGGGAGTGAGGAGTGGATTTTATAGTGGATGCGTGGAAGGTGTTTTTATTATTTTGATTTTTTTATTATTATTTTGGATTGTGACTCTAAATAGTCTTGATTACCATGACATAAAATAGAAAAACCTTTATTTGAGTTATAACCAATGTCTATTTATATAATCCATGACACAATCATGATGTAGATATTTATTTATTTACCATATTTCTTAAATTATAGAATTTCACTATTCACAAAAATTCATGTATTTTAGAAAAATATCAAAAAATATCCATAAACATTTTTCAATGTGTAGAATTAAAAAAATAACTCAATTTTATAAAATTAATTTTCTTAGTATTAGAAATTTAATATTTAATTAAATTCATCCTTTACATGTTAAATAAAGTTTGTAAAATGAAAACTGATTTTATAAACCCTTGATAATTAACTAATTTCTCAACAAATTACCCTAAAATATTTGGATAGAAAAATAATGATTTAGGTATATATTTTATGAAAAATAATTTAATTTTAAACTTTTTTTATTATGAAGTTAGAATTAAATATTATTACTAACCAAATACCAACACTTTGTTATTAATTTTCAAAACCTTCACTCTTATTTATAAGATGCCAACATTTTATTTATACCTTCATGGGCGAGGATTCTATTCAAAAGGGTCATATTACTATTCATAAGGGTAAAATTATGATTAATAAGGGTAGATTACTATTCATATGGTTCAAGTTAGTAATCACCAAAAATTAAGTTGATCTTTTTAGACACTAGAAAACTCAATGATCGTAATAGTGCATGTCCATTTATCAAAATTCAAATAAAAAAAGAAGTAAAATTATGTTTAGAGGCTAGAATATATCTATAAAAAAGTGTTCTTTCGTAGAGACTTTGTGTTGTGTGGATATAAGCTATCTAATGAATTGAAATTATTTATGAAGAAATATACCATAAAATCATGGGGTGTTATATTAATATTGAATATATTCATAAAATAATTAAGTATTTATCTAAATAATTATAATATTAAATATATATATTATGATTTAAAGTATTTAATTAAATAATATATTGATAAAAATGAATCAAAATCATATATTTATATTAAAATATTCTTTTACACAAAAAAATACTTTAAAGTAGAATTTATTTTTTAGAACATTAATTAATTAATTTTAATGCCATAAATTATAATTATTTATAAGTATTATTATTAATTAATAAACATAATTTTAAACAATTATTTTTACATTGATTAATGTATTTAAAATTACAAAAAAAATTACGGTGCTTATACATTTCACTCTTCAATTTTGGGGATATACATGTTTTTAATAGGTTCTCCTACACAATTCTTCCCTATAAGCAAGCCCAATTTAAGGGATAATCCCAAATTCGTATGCATTATCAAGTGTGCTTCATAATCTAGTTTAAGAAGAAATTATGTTTCTAAAATTAATCATTATATCATGAAAAACTACCTTTGTTCAATTAAATATTTTATACAAACAATTACACATTTTATATGTTAATGAATCTTGAAAATTTTCCCTTAAAACATACTAAAATGTTTTATTTCTAATGTTTCATAAACAAGATTTCCAATTCATCCTGACATCAATAATCATGATATGAGCCTTTATTACTTTATAAATAATCATGTATGATTCAATTCCATTCTTTCAGGAAAAATTTTACGATACACCCATATATTGTGCTTTTTACATGATTATGATACCCAATTCTTTCCATGGGTAACCTTTAGTTTTATGTTTGATTACATATGTATGAATCAATTCCATAATTTCCTGGACACTTTTATGATATAAAATTTATTATGATTTTCACATGATTATGATACCCAATTATTTCTATTTGTAACCCTTAGTTTTATGTTTTATTACATTTGTATGAATAAGTATGTGGAAAGAATATTCACGAACATGTTATGATGGGTGCACAGAGATAACACTCCCATTCATTGGGTAATGTTTAGTCTCATGAGACGTTAGGTGAAACGGCCTTTGTGGTTATCCTTGAATCATGCTCCTTGTGAAATGACCTCAGTGGTTAGTCTTGACTAGTAATTTTGTGTGTGAAATGATCCTGGACTCATGCTCACTTATATGCAAAGCGGCATGAATTGTCATAAAGTTATGTTTTATGTTTTTTAAAACTTACAATGAAACCATGATTTTAGGATCCAATGTCATGATTCCTAATCTTAAATCATGTTCCATGCCTTTATATATATTTATGTTTTTCATTCTTACCAATGTGACAAGATTTATTTTATTATTTATTCCCTTATTAAGATTTTAGATCACCCCTTTGTTCATGTTATCATTAGGTTATCCCATGCTGATATAAGGGCTCAAAGGAAGTTAGGAGCATATAATGGATGATAGGTAATAGAAATGTTTTATTTATTCCTAGGTTTTCAATTTAATGTACCTAGTTTTCCAAGACATTATAATTTACAATCCTTAGCTTGTAATTTTATGTTTTATTATGCTTAAAATCAAATAATAATTTGTGTCAAAATCTATGGTTTCTACAGTTGGTATCAGAGGTGTTTTTTTATTTCTGGAGAGTAATAATAGAACACTTTAGTAAGATACATTGGGATAAGACTACATATGAGAAAACATCCTTAAATTTTGGTTATTATAGAGTTACTTGTTCATTAAGAAAATACATCCCTCTCTAGACACTACAAGTGGATTTGGATCCATAACGGATGTACTTAAGAGTAAAAACCCTGACATGGTGTTTCAGGCCTAACTCGGGGTAATGTTGTAAATGACAAAAGGCCTTACAGCACACATGGTTTGAAACTCTTGAGGGATATGCTTTCGTAAATTCATAATAAAATTGAAAACTATTATTATGGGAATAAAAAATTCATATACGAAATTTTTTTAGGAAATAAATCATGCATAACCTAGATTGAAACCTAGGGAATCACAAGATAGGATATACTATTACTTTACAATTGTATCCCTATATGTTTAATGTTTCCTTTTTTTATTTCTATGTATTAAATCCACATAATATCAATTTTTTATAGTTAATGGCAGGAAATAGAATAACATGTTCCAATAATCAATGATATAGGAATTTTATTGATTTCCATAATGATATGCCACATATGATGTAAACAGGTGCTCAAAACCACATGATAGTATATACTCAGCTGGATCATGTTACGAATAATAACATGACTCACATGGAATACCCTCATTCTCCTTTTAGAGAGAATGATTCCATCGAATCCTTCATATGGAAAAGTCCTCCCATGTTTCGTGGATATTTTGATCCCCTCTATACAGAATGGTGGACTAACTCCATTGATAAGTATTCTCTATTATTCACTGCTCTGATGAAGGGAATGTTGTGGTGGTGGTATATTGTTTCGATGGGGGATATGATCAGTGGTGGAAACTGATACAATGTTCAAGGAGGAAATTGATTCCATTGATTGGGAGGAATTCATGAAATTTTTATTCAATAAGTATTTTGTTAGAAGCGTCTATCCAATATAAAAATACAGTCCATTGGACGTAAAAATAACGAGGATGAGTCTATCAGGGTGTATGAAGAAAAAAATTTAACGTTTTCAAGGTATGACTCTAGCATCATCATGAACACTAAAAGTAAGGTGAAACAATTATTTAGTGGTCTAAATCCCATTCTACGAAAATAATTAGATATTTGGTACATCGATAGTTATGAGGAGATTGTTCATTGTTCACATATGGATGAAATGAGGATCAGAGACTATATATGGTCTCATGGGACAAGTGAAATAAAGTGGTAAATGGATTCTAATATGGGGGGATCTTAAAATAAATCCCATGATGGAAAGAAAAAAGAATCTCCCACATGTCAAAACTGTGGAAAGATACATCATGGGAACTATCTAAAGGGAACCCTAAAATTCCTTAAATGCGGTAAAATGTGGCATCTGATTAAGAAATTATGATGGGATATGAACAATTACACTAATTTGGATGAATAACTTAAGTGTCAAATCAACACTAATCCTATAGTGTAGTGTTTCAACTAAATTGAACATTGGAATTTTTCAAACCAATTCCCTAAGCCTTGGGTTTTTGAAGGCAATCTACAATAATAACCAAGGAAACAAGGAAGGTATTATTGTACTAATACTATAGATGTAGAGATGGAAAAGAATGTGGTGAATGGTATTCTTGTTATTAATACAAGAATGTGAACTTACAATTTGATTTTGATTCTATGAATTCTCTCATATCTTTCAAGTTTAGTAGAACTATTCAAACATCACCTCATATTTTGGAAGGTTGAGTTATCTATGAGAATAACTAATGGGGGAATTATAGCTTCCAAATCTCATAACTCTTTCCCAGTTAATATTTGGGGACTGAACCTCCCAGAAAATATTTTCATACTCTCTTTGGTAGAGTTTGATGATATTATGGGAATGGATTGGCTATCGTTATACAAATCCAACATCAACTACTGGGAAAGGGACATCACTCTTCCAGTCCCCAAACATCCTCTGATTCTATACAAGTGTAAGGAGGAAGATGAATATATTTTAGAATAATCATCTAAAGTGTGAATATTACTACATTATGAGAAAACATATCTCGCTCCAACGATTGAGACAAAGGACATGATCATGCTCAAAGATATTCCCATCATGAGGGATTACACTGATGTATTCCATGAATAATTTTCATGTCTTCCGCCTAATCTATAGGTTGAGATTGCAATTGCACTTATTCCTGGATCTCTTCCTATTTCAATGAAACATTGTAGAATGGACACTGTTGAGATGGAAGAACTAAAGAATAAAAATATGGACAATGGTTTTATATGCATGTGTGCTTCACCATAGAGGCACCAGTCTTATTCGATAAGAAGAATAATGGATCAATGCACTTTTCCATCAATTATCATTAGCTCAATACAATCAGGATAAATAAACATTATCCCCTTACATGGATATATGACTTGTTAGATCAACTGTGTGAGGCCAGTTAGTTCTGAAAGCAGGACCTTCAGTCGGGATATCACAAATTAAAGGTGAGTACGAAAGACATCCCCAAGACTACCTTTTGAATGAGGTATAGTCACAATGAGTTCATAGTTATGCCCTTTGGACTCAATAGTGATCTAGTAATTTTCATGTATTTTATGAATCAAAACAATATATATTACCTCTACAAATTTGTGTTATTCTTAATCGATGATATTCTCATATACTCCAAGAGAAAGGAGGAGCAAAAAGATAATTTGAATACAGTGTTGGAGACTTTGTGATGGGAGAAAAATTATGAAAAGTATAATTAATGTGAGTTCTGGATGGAGGAAGTATCATTTTTACGGAATGTTATCACCATACAAGGAATATAGGTGGATCCTTACAAGTCAATTTCAATCAATCAGTGGCCCAGACCAACCTATATATTGGAGATCCGAACTTTCTTGGCCAAGCTGAGTATTGTTGAATATTTTTGATGAAATTATCATGATTTTCAAACCCAATAACCAAGATGACACAGAAGGGAGTGAAGATTTTTTAGACTCAATAATATTAATAAATCTTTAAATATATGAAAATTGGATTATCACTATGTTCATTCTCAGACTCCAGAAAAGTAGAGAACTCTTTGTGGTGTACATTGATTTTTAAAAGAAAATCTTAGGTTGTGCGTTGATGCAAAATGATAAAGTGATATCCTACATGTAATATCCTAGAATTTTTCAATGTAATATTTTTAAATAATATATAGATTTAATTAGAGTCCAAGATTTGTGAAGGCGTGCGATTTCGAGACCCAAAGTGCCCGAAATAAATGTTTTAAATAAATTAATCTTTTAAATAGTGCATGTGAGCGGTTTTCTAGAGAAAGTGGAATAACATTAAAAATCTGCCTAAATGGAAAATCTGAGGGCACCGTTGCATTCAGAGTAGCAACATTACCTTAGGTGAGACCTAACATCAAATAGCATGGGTCGACTGCAAAAGTTAATTTTTGGATGTTTTAAAGGAAATAAAATATATTAATAATTTTTTTGAAAAGTTTTAATGAAACAACGACACGTTTTATGGTTTTAGATAAACAGGAGTTGGGGGTTTGGATCAAACCCTGGAAACATCCCATGAATCCTCTAGAGAATTGGAGTAAAGTGACCCTTGAAAAAATATCAACAAATGAAGATGAACAACAACATGTGGATCGTTGCATGACAAGATCATATCGTACCGACAATGGTATAAAATCCACCCTTTGTGGATTTTTTGGTAAGGTTTTCTATTTAGAGAGTTTTTTTTTCCATTCTTGTATTTAATCAATGAACAAGGATCAACCCATGAACAGGTCAACCCATGGATCGTTCGTTCTAGCGGGAGGGTTTGATTATTATATTTTACTTTGGGTAATTGATTTAATATTTGTTTCATTATACTTGATCATTCCAATGCATGAATATAAATGCCATAAAGAACAGTGGTGGATGTTTGTTCCTAAATTTTTCATATGCATTTCTTTTCACCATTTTCCCTGGGTGTTCTTCACATTCTTCACGGGGTTATGAACAACAGATAGTTTCACATTCATCTCACAACACAATGATCCCAAATCAATGAGATGACATAGTGATGACCCAGAGGAGGTGAAATGATGTTGGTGGATGAAAAATTGAAATGGTTCAGAAGAAATATTTCATCAACCATTCTGTTCACGGATGGTTGGAATGAGTTTCTAGAGCTGATCAAACACTTGAAACTTACATAATCATCATTACTATGGTGGGAAGACCCTATATCTTATATTTTGATGAAAATGAATAGATTTATCGTGAATCGAAGGACCAACTAAGGTGTGCTGGTGAAGAATAGTGATTCTGGTGATTTCTGAAGAACATGACATGTATCCCTAAAGAACATGGTGTATGGGGATGGATCAGTGATAGTTAGGGTTTCAGGTGACTGAAAGGATAACATGACATGTGACACCCATCACACAATGTTTGGGTTCATAGACAAGACATAGCATGTATCTTGGATGATACACATACATGGGATGGAGTACATGACATGTACTCCACCACACGTCCAGACCGGGATGGTTATGCGGGTAACCCTGTGTACTGGTACACGAGTTGGCAGACATGGATTGAAGTTGTGTACAGGCATGTGGACAGTGTACATGAAGTGTCCCCCTATTAGTAGGACACATCATGTATATTCCTTTATATATTACATTCTCTTTTCAACATGGGATGTTGTACATGGGTAGGCCTTGGGGTCAGAGGACACAACGTATGACACCTCTACACATTGTGTACTTTCTTCTACATGGCTTGTTCTCCTTGTCCACCATACCCTGGAAACGTTTTTTGGGTTATTTCCCCATTTCTCATTCCCCTAAAGACCAGGTATCATTTCCATAAACATTTTTATAATCAGTATAGAAGGACTTAGTGGATAGAGATGGCGCCCCTCTCAGAGGCGCAGAGTAAGATAATCTATCCATTATTGACCCTAGGTAGAGTCAGGTATCGGCATGACCAGTCATATCAGACATTGATTCTCAACATAGAAAGTGAATCCAAATTATTTTTGGTATATTATAAGGCCTTATAAGTGATCCTCGTCCATGTATCATGATCTTCCCACTCGAGAGTGAGTTCTCTTATAATGAGTATATCAGTTCTCTCTTGAGATATATTAGTGCATCTATCTCTCTCATGACACATTCTAACAAATAGTAATTCTTGGACAGAAATATTCAGATCTATTAGACTCGTGCAGTGATATATCCCAAATGAGTGCCTCGAGGAAATCATTGAAATGAATCCCTAGTGTGGTTATGTGGGTTGTTGCGACAATCCTACAGACTAAGGATCTGGGTTTTGAGTTTGTTTGGATGTTTCTCTTATAATATGTTATGTAGTTATATACTATATTGAGCCGACTGTACCTTCAATTTGTGTATTTCTTTTTGGTTCTCAGGGTCTCCAACTGATTATTATTGTACTCACCCCTACACAAGATTTTCCCACACGTGTCATTTCTTGTGAAGATGAGAGGCCTTCTGATGAAGTCCACGGAATAACAGGACCAGACTGAGCATTGTGAGCTTCCCTACAAGCTGAGGTGTTCCTTCTACATCGAGTAGTAGTCCCAGTACCTTTCTTATTTACTGGTTGGACATTGTAGATGCAAAATAATCCTTTTGGTGGGCTTGTAATCTTTCTTAGTTACTTTTCCTCTCATTATATTTTGTTTTACTATGTTGGTTGGGTTTATTTGTATGCATGAATTTTGTTCCCAAGTGGTTTTTATATTTCAGAATTTTTGGGATGTAAAATGTGTGTGTGTTTACAAGAACACAGTAAAGGCCTACCATATTAGTGATATGCCTACTATGTGTTAGTCACCACCCACCGGCCTATTTGAGGCGGGCTTGGGGAGTCGCATCACGGGCCCCACTGGGATGGGTTGTGGCAGAGTGGTATTAGAGGTGGTTGGTTCTACCTTAAGGATGAAGATTCTTACTGTTTTGGTTTGGGGTAACAATGTTATGTGTTTTGAGTTATACATTCTGGTTAGGGACTCAAATTTTCATGTGGGAAGTCGATGTATCCATACATCGGGACTCTGATAACATGATTTTCGACTAGGTGCATAAGAAAAGTAGTTGTTGCAAAACAAAAATATAGGTAGATGAATCATATTTGAATTGGTTGTAGTTTCCTTATCCTTTCTGAGTCAGCTATCCAAATATACTCATTGAAAATGGTAAATATTGTTTCTTTAATGGGTGCCTCAATGTCGCATACAATCTAGGATTTAACATATTATTCGTGAGGATGAACCCCTTGGCGACAAGGATTCGATTCAGAGGCCAATTCCCCAGGCCTTTCCTCTAGGTGGTGCACCAGACGTTCCACCACTACTGGAGCAACATGTGGTACTTGCAATACTAGCAGACGAGGAGAAATAGATGAGCACACTCCATGAGTTTTAGAGAAAAAGACCCTCAGGTTTCGAGGTGAGATTGACCATCAGGAATCTAATGACTGACTTGAGGTTGTGACCAATGTCTTCCATCTAGTGAGTACACCAGTAGACTAGATGGTGATTCTATGAGAGAGACTTCTTTATGGATTGATAGGTTGATGGTGGAGTTTGACAATGCAGACTCACGACAAGGAAACTCTTTCATAGACAAATTTCGAGCAACACTTTAGGGAGGATTTCTATCTGGTTTCGCTTAGATAAGGGTGTATCCAAGAGCTTCTTCAGCTTTAGAAGGGATTTTTTATGGTGGATGACTATTCATCAATGCATTTTGACATATACTAGAGTGATCGAGTAAGATCTGGTGATCTAGAAATTATTTGATGACATAAGATAGTGAGGGGAACTCAATAGTAGGTAGACTTGTGCAGATACCATGGAAGTAGAAAGATTATATCATTCACATGGACCGGGATGTGGGATATGTCTCAAGAGGTCCTAGGAATGGGGACCTGTCACACCTAGTTTTTCAAGTTTCAGTTTATGTTTCTGTTTGATAGGAATCCTAATCTTTTCTCAGGTTTTAGGTGTGACATGTGTTTCTTTTTTGAATCATTCCCTCTTGTTTGGACCTTGTTTCATGTTGGGAAATGTTGCATGGGGGAGATATTGTGACCCCTACAATGTCACTACATTGTGTTTAAATCGTTCAAGGATCACTAGGTGCATTTTCCCTACTTTTTGGGGTGTCATTTTGTGTTTTTGGACAACTTTTGGGGTCACATTGTTTTATCACAGCTTTCCCAAACAATGAAACATTAAACCTATATGATTTATAATTTTTTTAGTAGCAATAGAATAATTTTCATGTAGTTTCAAAAACTGTGTACCAAAACCGTGCATCCAATTATGGGATTAATAAATTTTTACCAAAAAGTAAATTTAGGTGATTCAACCACTCAAATGGATCCATACATGTTGAATATTGACTAGAGAAGCCTCCCACTTTGTTCATCATCGTTTTTTGTCAGTTTATTCAGTGATTTATCAATAATGGTTAGTGATTATTCATCAATTCCTTCCCTTACATTTTCTCCTATCTTCTCTCTTCCTTATTCTTCCATTTTTTTTCTTGGGTTTATCTTCTTCCATGGCAATTTAAGACCTAGTATTATGGATTACCCTGATTTTTATTAGGTTTTTTTCTTTTTGGAATGTTCTTCATAAATGTAGGTTTTTGGAACCCACGACATGTGTTTTTGGGTGTGGGTTTCCATTCTGCCATGGTTTTCAGGTAGGTTCTCCCAAGAACATGCCTTGATTACTTTTGTTTCATCTTTTCGTGTCATTATCAACTTATATAAATGTTTAATATTGTTTTTAAACCATTGAATTATCTATTTGGTGTTAAGAATAGGTATTTATTCCTTGTTTTGTGTAAAATGGAGTTTTTTCATTATACAAGTGCACACTACCTGTTCAAATAAAATTTACGCTGGTTTTTACATATGGAATGGGATATTTATGACCTATTTTAACTATTGTAATAATATTTTTAGATGAAAATTTGGGTTTTTACCCTTATGGGTGTTAAATAGAGTTATTTTTCTAAATGTGGCATGCCAAGTTTTCATAAAAGTTCCTGGTTTACTTTTGTGCATGAAATGTGATATTAAACCACCAGTTTGAATTTGCTAAAGTATAAGAAGCATAGAAATTGATATTTTGGGGTCTTTTGATGGCTTTCCACAGTGGTTCTAGTTTTATAAAGCTAAGGTTATTGGTTTTTTACATGTTTTGGCATGAGTTTCTAGTAAGTGGCCCATTCGACATTTTTAAAAAAATGGTTGAGCTTTGAATGTTTAACCTAAATGTTTAAAAGGGTTTATTGTATTCACTATCTATATACAATGTGTTTGGATGAAAAATTCAGAAGCATTTGTATTTTATTAAAGAGTGTACATTCTTTAAAGAATCCTTCTTGAAAACCGGTTTTGTTTAGAAGTTGTATCTCTTTGAAGTTGGTAACTTGCATTACAAGATTATGAAAACTTATAAGAATTTTATTTTATAATGTTTATAGAATGGAACCTTGTTAGGAAAAAATATTTTATACATATTATTTCAATCATGAAATTTATTTTTCTATTATTTTAATATATGTGCATTTTGAATAGAATATAGATCAAATATACAGAGTTTTAATACGAACACCTATAGTATTCTTCTATTTTTAGAAACTTTACAGGTTATTGCTTGAGTATGATCGCCTTGAGAAATGTGTGTTTGTTGTGTTGGAGAGTGACCCGCAAGGTTACATAGATTTAGTGGGTTTTCAGGTTTGTTCGGTTGATTTGTTTGGTTCAGTTTCACTTTCAGTATCATGTACAAATAATGTTCAATTCAACTTTTATATTAATGTTTACTAGGATGTCCATTTCATTCTGTTGTTTGATTAATTTTTTATTTTTGGGAGAAATCATCCCATTGTCACTATAGTGATTCCATCAGTGCTTGTCACCATACAAGGAGGATTGGGAATGCCTCTCAGGACATGTCATAGAGCAGACTGGGTGACTTTTTTGGGGTTGACTCGGGTTGGTTCCTAAAAAAATGGTATCAGAGCAGGTTAGCTCTTATCAGACCATGCTTTTTAGATCACCCTTGTTATTTTGAAGATGAAAAGGTAGATGGGGTATAATATTTGGGACATTAGGGGTAGGTGTGGGAAGGTCATCTCGAACTCTTTCTCATTCTGCTCCATGAGTGTCCATGGGAAGTCTAGCTTTATTAGTTTCATTGGTTCTTAGGGATTGTTCGGTGATTGGGATATGACATGGGGAGTTGGACTAGTGGTCTTTGTGAGATTGTAGGTCTTGGAAAGCCATGTGGATCCATGTAATGGTACTAAGGGGGATCTATATGTTGGTGGTGTGTTTGACACATGGTTGCAAACCATATGATCATGTCACCCACTGACACTAGTTCACATTTGTGGGTCTCTTAGACCTTTCTTGAATTCTGAATTTTATTTTGAAAATCCTTGTGTGAGAATAGTGAAAATAGTTTTTAAAGGAATGGTTGGAATTTGAAAAGTGTATAATGTTTTTTCAAAATTTTATATGAGAAAGGTTTTGGAATATTGGGTTTTTGTGAAAAAAATCATTGGGATAAAGTAAAAATGATTTAACTAGATTTGATTTTAACTAATCTAAACTTGTGGTTTGTTGAAAAAAATGTTTTGAATGTATTATTTTTTTATGTTGATTCAGAAACATTGTTTCAAATGGGATTTTATTGGGCTATAGAAAATTTTCTAAATATGATGAGTTGGTTTTGGAAATTGGGTTTAAGCGGCTGGTGTTTTCCAAAAAAAGAGAACTTACTGAAATTTTGAAAATAATAAAGGGTTGTTTGGAATATAATAATTATTTTGGATGTTTTATTAAATGAAATGGAATAGGTTTATAATAAAATGGTTCTTGATGATGTGTGAGATTTTTTGTGAAATCTAAAAATGGTTTTTGACTTCGTGGTTAGTGTTCCTTGGTAAGGAACAAGATTCTGGGAATGATATTTTTTTAGCCATTGGTGTTTTTATAGGTTGTCAAATGTTTGGTTTTATGGTTATATGGATGGATGTATGGTATGGAATAGTGGTTGAGTGCCGGGGTGGCAAGGAAATGTGCATATCATTGAGACTTTTTCAAACACCATTTGGGAATGTGAAAATCCACCAAGTTAGTTTGATTTTCAAATGTATGTTGAGCTGAAAAGTTGTGGCGTTTGTTTATAAACCGATGGTTATGTGGGTAGTTTTTACTATGTCTTATAAGTCTTGTTTATTTGGTATGATTCATTGTGATCTAGAAGTCATACTATGGAAGTGTCTTGAGTCAAATATCTATATGGTGTCTCTATTTTGGAGAAATGTTTTGTAGGTTTCTTATGTTTTGTTGAGTGTTGTGATGTATCCATGGATGGATCTCAATTGGAAATATTTCCAATTGATTAGCCTTAGTGTTTTTTTAAAATGCTAAATCCACCTCTTCAGATGATGCCTCAACTCATTTGATAGAATATAGTGATATTTGGGCATGGTTTAATGTGCTTCCATGTTGTAATAATTCTTTTTGATGTAGTAGTCATGTTTGGTGATATTGATGTGTTTCACCTTATTCCTTTCCCATTCTTCTCCTCATTTAGAGTGAGAGATGGTGGTTCCATGTATCTATGAGTTCTTATTTAGATGAAGGTGTGTTTTTGAGGAAGTATGTTTTGTGGGGTCTTGTGATCCTTATCTCCTGACTGTAGTGTAGAAAATGTTTCAAACATCAAGGCTCTAGCCATAGGTCTCAAAGTGATGAATTTCACATAGTTATAAAACTTACAGAGGTGCGGGGTTCTTGAAAACTCTTCTGCCTCCACCATTATGGTGGGGTAGTTTCTATGTTTTATTGTGATTTCTTATCACTGTGACTTTACTCTTGTCTCAAAAGAGTGTGGTGGACATGCCCCTCATGCAGCGTCTGTGGTAATTCCTTCTTGGATGTGGGTTTCCATCCAATGTACCTATATGTATTGGATATGTGAATTTGGTATGGTGTTGGTTTTACATGTTCATAGGTGGAGACTATCCGGTAGTTTTCAGTTTTGGTTTCATTGGTCGAATGATTGGGGCCCTTCCCTCTTTGCCCTGAGTGGTGGGGGTTCATGGGTCCATGTGGAATGTGTTGTCCTGGTTCTTGTCCCCTCTATTCGAGAGTGTATGAGTTAAATGTCCATGGTGTGTTTTTAATAGCATGTGATTGTAGGTTTTTGTTGGTGATTTTTGGTTGGGCAGTGTGGTAAATCCTAGATGTTGGCTCGTAGTGAATTCTCTCTTGGTCTTGTATGTGTTTTACAACAATGTGGAGACCCAATATGGGTCTCAGGGAGCTCTCTCTTGAGGATTCATCAAATATTAGTTGTGTTCTAATTGTGGGAATTTCATTCAAAAATCCCCTAATGTTGTGGGATTTATTGAGTGCTCTTTAATTTCAGTGATTATTGGGTTCATCGGTAGAAGTCCCAACAATCTGGTTCTTAGATTTGATGTGGATGTAATTTCTTGACCAATTCTGTTGATCCACAAAATGTAGTTTTTTATTTTTGTTTTGTTTTGGGAAAGAGGCTTCAGTTAAATTTTTGGTGAGTGAAGTGATCATGGTTAATAGGTTGGATTGTGTTGATATGGAATCCTTAGGCATTGATCAATTAGATAGAATGTGTTATGGCTTTAAGGGGGTGGAAAGAATTAATGGTGGGGAGAATGGTCACACCTATTTTACAAAGATTTGGTTTATATTCTGGTTCAATCAGAATCCCAGTCGTTTCTCATGTTTTAGTTGTAAAGATTGTGGGGGTATTGATGTGACTTCTTTTTCAAATATTTCCCAATTGTTTTTACATTGGTTTGTGTTGGGATAATGTTCATGGGGGAGAGTTTGTGACACCTACAATGTCACTAGATAATGTTTAAATAATTCAAGGATCTTTGGGTGGGTTTCCCCTAGTGTTTGGGGTGTCATTTGGGGAATTTTGGTAAATATTTGGGGTCACATGGTTTGAGCACATTTTTTTCAAACTGTGCAACATTAAACCAGTAAGTTTCAGAATTTGTCTAGTATCCCTGGCATGGTTAGCCCATGGTTTACAAAACTGTGCAAAAAAACTATGCAACCACTTAAAAATTATTATCTTTTAACCTAAATGACCAATTAAGGTGATTCTATCACCAAAATGGAACCATATCTATTGAATATCAAGAATAGGTTCCTCCCCCTTCTTTCTCCATTTTTTTTGGTTAGTTATTGGGTGATTTCCCACCAAAGGTTAGTGAATCTTCATCAATTCCTTCCCTTTTCTCTTCTCCTCTCTTTTCTCTTCCTTCTTCTTCCATTTTTTCTTGTCCACATTTCATTAAAGACCCAGGTTTATGGTTTCCCATGATTTTTTATGTGGTTTTTGTTTTTTTAAGGTTGGTCTTTATAGATCTAGTGCTTTAGAACCCATGGAGAGTGCTTTCAGGTGTCCGTTTCCATTCAGCCACTGTTTTCAGGTAGGTTCGCCCAATAACATGACTTTATTATTTAGGTTTTATCTTTTGTTGCTTTTATCACCTTATATACATGTTTATTATTGTTTTAAAACATTTTTATGATCTATTTGGTGTGAAAAAGTGTTATTTATTCCTTGTTTTCTGTAAAATGGAGTTGTTTCCTTATAAAAGTACACACCACTAGTTGAAATAAATGCTCCTCTAGTTTTTCATATAGAATGGAATGTTTATGACATGGTTTATCTATTCTAATATATGTTTGTAATGATGATTTGGGTTTTTACCTATTTGGGTGTTAAATAGAAGTCATTTTTCTAAATGTTGCTTGCCTGGTTTTTTAAAAAGTGCTAATTTGGTTTTTTTGTGCTAAATGTGATATGTAACGACTTTTTAGAATTTATCAATGTATGTTAAGCATGAAAAGTGATATTTTGGGGTCATTTTATAGCTATATGAAGTGTTTTTGGTTTTATAAGGAAAATGTTATTGGTTTTTGACATGTTTTGGCACGATTTTCCGGTAAGTGGCTTGTTTTGCATTTTTATGAAAATGGTTGGGCGTTGAATGTGTAACATAAATTTTTTAAAAGTGTTTAGATAAATTATTTTATAATTTTAATGGTATTTTTACACCTATTTTTGAAAGTAAAAATTTAGTCCTTTGTTATATGTTGGTTTGGTAAAATGCTTAATGGCATATATGGCACTTTTCATAAGAAAAGGGTTTTCATTTGTGTTCTATGTTTTACCATGTGTGTTCATTTTATGATTCATGAAATTGATTTATTAAATGATCTTGGGGAGTCCAAATCTGGTTTTATACAATATTAGAAGGAATTTGGCATTAAAAGAGCATTTTTTTAACATATTTTAGGTGCAAAGCCTGATTCCATGTGTAGAAATTGTTTTATAAAAGTTTAAAGTGGTTTATTGATCTGTAAAAGAAATGTAAAACATATTTTTTTGATATTTGGTGTGTGTATGAATCAAAAAGGTAATTTACTTGTGAAAATTTTATTTTATAAAATGTGGAACATTATTGATCACAAATAGGGAAACAAAACTATCTAGGTGGGAAGACGTGTACTAGTATGCTAGTGATTTATAATGGTTTCGTCCCTGTTTCACGTAGAAATTTTGATGATGAAAAAAAAACTAAAATATGATTATAATGATGGGGAAAACTAGGTTATGGGTATTTTTTCCAAATATTGGATCATGCATGTGAATAGATATTTGTTATGGAAAATTTTACATCGATATTCGAGGTACCTGTGACCCACAACGAACTATTTCCTAGGGGTGTTCCTTTGACTAGTGATGATTGGATATATTGTATTTATAGTCAGAAGAAGAAGTGTTTGGATGAAAAATTTAGTAGCATGTGTGTTTTATTTAAGAGTGTACATTTTTAATGCACCCCTCTTGAAATCTATTTTCATTTTCATGTAGTATCTCTTTGAATTTGGCTGTTACCATTTTCTATTTCTGAAAACATCAATGTATTTTATTTTATAATGTTTATAGAATGGAACCTTTTTTGGAAACATACTTTAATATATTGTATTTAAAACTTGAAATTGATGTTTCTGTTATTTTAATGGAATTGCATTGGGAATAGAATATATGGATAACCTACTGCGTTTTAATACTCACACATATAGTATTCTTATGTTTTTATCCCTTTTGCAGGTTTCATATTTAGTCTAACCGCCTTGGGTGACATGTGATTGTTGTGATGGAGATTGACATGTGGGGTTACATGAAGTTAGTCAGTTGTTAGGTTTAGTAGGTTGAGTTGTCTAGTTCAGTTGTACATTTAGTTTCATGTACAAATAATGTTGTGTTAGACTTTTACATAAATGAGTATTTTGACAACACCAAAATCAATGTTTAGCAGTGGGTTTTTAAAGCACCACTATTTTTTTTAAATGAATTAGATGTGGTTTATTAAAAACCGTCTCATTTTTTTTAATTTTTTTCAAAAACACTATACTTCTCTCCAGAATCTCCACTCCCCTGACCATCGTTCCACCCTAAAACCCTACCCTCTCCACACCTCACTACGTGTCCTGAGCCTCACCACAACTTGACCAAATTGTTCACATATATAATTGATTCTAATCTCTTGTATCATTAAAAAAACATATACCCATTAATCAAGTTGCCTTTTTATTCCAATTTTCTCTATCATTTTCTTTTTTATGCTCATTCATCTGAAACCTTCTGTTTTGTTTTGATGTTCATTATTATGAACCCCCATATTTGTTTCAATGGAAATCGTTATTTTCATCAAAATAAAAACCTAAAAAGTTATGATATGTAATGAATTACATTTTCTCAATTTAAAATGTTGTATTATTCCAGCGGAAATATCATTCATATGTTTATGCAACTAATGCATTTTTTATGTTTCTTGTGGTCCCTGTATGGATTTTACAATTAGTGGTGGTAATTGGATTTGAGTTAGAGTGTGTTGTTTAGTGAAAAAAATTATTGTTTGGAATGATATGTGATGTTGGATGATGTGATATATAGTTATGTGATGATCATATTTGTGGTGATGTTGTATAATGCATGAGCATGGAGTTTGTATGTGAATTATGTATGGTTTTTTTGGGATTGGTTGTTTCCTAGTAGTTATAGAATTTTTGAAATGTATCATTCTAAAATTAAATGAACTTACCATTTATTATGTTTGTTAGGGATGGAAATAAATGGATAATCGAATAAATTATATTTCTCATGATGAATGTGCATTATTTTTTCCTATGGAACATGATTTTTTTACATAAATACATTATAATAATATATTTTTTTTGGTATTAAAAATGTAAAATATTTTCATATAAGCCATGTATATTGTATTTTTATGAAGCATGTCTATGGTTATGAGGTAGAGAATGTTTACTGTGTAAATATGGACACATTTTTGTTTCTCTATCATTGATTGATTTCATTGTGATTATGATAGGGTTACTTATTTAAAATTTCACATATATAAAAATTATTT
This sequence comes from Viscum album, assembly GCA_963277665.1. Classification (NCBI taxonomy): domain Eukaryota; kingdom Viridiplantae; phylum Streptophyta; class Magnoliopsida; order Santalales; family Viscaceae; genus Viscum; species Viscum album. Next base: position 698,006,065 of record OY728130.1, on the reverse strand, counting down.
TTTTATGAATATCATATGAAACATTTGGTAATTATCATATAGGATTCATCTTGAAACTTCTCTAATAGGATCCAGGTTGGGTCATCAGGTGACAACTAGGTTACACCAACACTTAACCACAACTGTTTTGATCAATTCAAGTGAAACATCTATTGTACCCACAAGTCATTAGAGTTCAATCAGATATTTGAATTTAAATATCTAGGAATACCCATAATAAAAATCACAAGGTATGTTCATCAAAATAACAAGTGAATATCGTATAGAAAATCCATCACATATAACATGATATTTAAGGAAAGAATTTATAACAACCCTGGTCTTTATTACATACATAAACATGATTCATTACCTAAAACTAAAATTAAGACAACTCTTAGTATTGAGAGGTCTAGTTTCATGGGAAATTATGAAAATTACATGAAAAGTTAAGTTATAAAATACAATATCATTATTGAAAACAAATTTTACATGACAACAACATTCCTCCGTACTTAGCATTGCATGGGATAACCGAAGGACATACATAAGAAAAGGGTGAGCTATAAAGCCTAGTAAGGGAGTAAATAGTGAATAACATAATGAATACAATACATGTTAGGCAATATAAATATCAATGCATCATAACAGAAACATGAAACAAAGTCATGAAATAACATGATTATCATAATGTGGAGATGTGGAGAATCATTAAACATGATATTAGCATGAGCCAAGGCTCATTGCACATGAAGAATGAGTAAACCCAAATTTCAAATGAATTAAAATGAGTAAACCCTCATTAAACTTGAATTATCATGAGTAAACCCTCATTTCACATGGCGTATCATGGTACTATTTTTTACCCAAGGCATTGAAGCACTATTAGAGAGTACCCCTCTTAATCATATCATTTCATGTATAGTTGTGCCATATAGATAATACAACATGGATTCATTAAAAAATATAATTTATTCCACGAATAAGAGATGTGGAATACATAAATATAACTTATCAATCTACAAGTACATGTTCATAATGGTGAATTCCCTTGATAAAGAAATTGGTATGGTATTCACTTACACGATGATTTTGGCATGGGAAATTTTGGTGTATCTTCAATAGAATAACGACGTTAAATAGAAATAATAAAATGGGTTGATGAGACTGAAAGGGGTATCTCATCATTGATATATAAAATGGATAGTAAGGGGTTTCATTTAACACAATATCCCACCATATGTAATGATATTTAGATGTATATTATAAACGAATTGCTTGAATGTAAATGAGGAGAAGGAAATCCCTTACGAAATTTCGACATGATAACAATTGTACATGGGAGGAATTAATGAGAGAGAAAGGGGTATCTAATCATTGAAACATAATTAGGGAAATATATGGGAGATGTGAAATCATACCCCAACATTTATAATTGAAAATAGAATGGAATACCAATATAAGTAAACATGGACATCAATAAGGAGGGAAGGAAAGTGAGGACCCCTTAATTGAGTGTGCGATTTTAAGAGCACGAGTAGGGGCTTCATGAGATCTTAGGGTGCCTTGGGAGGATTCTACAGAGAGGCGGGAAGTGTGGGTATGTGATCCCATGGTTTTTATTGAAGAGAAGTGGGATCTTGGGTTGGTTTATATAGGAAATGGTAGGGGAATTCTTTTACATTTAACAAACGTAGGTTTTGGAATCTATATAACATAACATTCAAAACCTCAAACCATCCCATGGTTTTTACAATGGTTTTTTCCAAAGGAGATTGGAAATAGTTATTTTATAAGGCCAATGGATTTACTTAATAAAATATTATTCTTTCTTATCTGGAGGTGATTCACACTCTCAAAGAAATTATTTTAAAATGATAGAATATTTTATTAGTCTTGGAGGGTCCACTAAGGAATTATAAATTTAATAAAAAAATATAAAATCACATTATTTTGAATTTAAAACATATATCTGTAGAATATACCTTTTTTAGTTTTTTATTACATCACTATTGGGTCATTATGATGTTGTAAAACACATTATATATTTATATAGTATTTAATTTTCACCCAAAAATTCGATTGTCTAAGAATGTTAAGAAAAATTCATAGTTGGATAATTTTGACTTCCTGATTCAAAAATTAATATTCATTTTATCTAAATAATTTTCTAAATATGTAAATTATTACTTTTAAAATAATTCCTTCATTTATTGAAAATTGATGGTTTTTTATAAAAAACAGTTTCCAAGCCTTAATAAAATTACATTTCTCTTCATAAAAATTATATGATCATTTATAAAAATTATATAATAATAATATTTCATATATGTATTATTTATACGAAAAAATCATTAATTTTTTAAAGAAAATTCTTTAATTAAAAATACAATTTTAGTTTTATCCTATGAAAATATAATTCTTATCAAACTGAATACTTAATCATTTATAGAGTAAAAAAATAAGGAATATAATCAACACTTATAACTAAATGGATTGTTCTTATAACACTTTTACAATAAATGTTTTAATAAAACCTCTGTTTAATAAAATAATTTATATATTTCCAAAAAGTACCATTTTACCAAAAAATCATTTTATCTAAATAATTATATTTTTAAGAAAAACCATTCTCATAGAGGAATTGATGGAATACAAATTTTATAAATAAATTGGATCACAAAAAAAGAAATTAATTCCTTGTTACATGTCCCCTTATAACAACCGCATAAGACCTAAGGGAAAGGTGTGTGATGGTGAAATACTATTGGGGATTCATGGATAACATTTCTCAGGTGCTAATCTATATTAACATCCAATTATCCCATAGGTGATTTAGTTCAAGCTTAAGGTGTTCAAGATAGGATTGAGATTGGTCAAGAGTGAAGCCCAATGATGCTGCCTCCTTTCTGAGCTCCGACAAATGGGGTTCGTTTGGCAAAATTCTACTAGATGAGACCATCGCTTCCTTTGGCTGAGTAAATTGGATTTGTTAAAGAACTATGTTTATACTAATCATGTGATCACTGTTCAATGACAATATTATCAACTGTAACAATTCATAATGGTATTTTAAAATCAAAAAATATAAGACAAAGGAATTGAATATGTATTATATAAACATTTAACATAATAATACATTTAATTAGATCAAGAGGAATTATCATTAATAATAGTTTGGGTCATTACAATCTTCCCCCCTTAAGAAATTTCTCCCTCAAAATTTACTTTTCCCACACTAAAATAAATGAGGGTAACTCTTCTTCACCACTTCCTATGATTCCCCCATTTCTTCTTCAAACTTTTCGTTTCACCACAACACCCTGACGAGGGAAATTATAATATTGTATGGAACATTTTCCCTATGATATAAGATCTTCCCCAACATCTCTTTATAGGGGAGGTAATTCTCCAGTGGTACCATCTCTGGATTGCGTACTTATGATGGTTCAGTTATGTACTTCTTTAAGAGTGATACATGGAATAGATCATGTACTTGAGATAGGATTGGTGGGAGTGCTAGTCGATATGCCACTGCTCCAATGCGATCAAGTATATCCAAAGGGCCGATGTACCTTGTACTAAGCTTTACCTTCTTCCAAAATCTCATAACTCTCTACCATGGTGATATGTGGATGAATAAAATGTCTAAAACTTCAAAATCTATGTCTCATTGATGATTATAAGCATATATCTTTTGTCGACTCTGAGCAGCTTTAATGTGCTGCTGGATAGTCATAACCTTCTCCACCATTTCTGCCACCATTTATAGACCTAGGAGTTTTGCATCAACAATTTCATCCTAAGATATCAGTGTTCTGAACCTCTTCCCATAAAGGGCTTTATAAAGAGCCATTTAGATTCTTGAGTGGAAACTGCTATTGTAAGTGAACTCAACTAGAGGAATATGTTGATCCCATCCTCTTTTCAAGTCAATTAATCATGACCTCAACCAGTTCTTGAGTGTTTGGATAGTCTGCCCAGATTGGCCATCAGTTTGAGGATGATAAGACATACTGAAGTTCAGCTCAGTATTTAGTGCATGTTGGAGAATCTTCCAGAACAAAAAGGCAATTCTTCGATCTTTATCCGATACAATCGACAGTGGTAGTCCATATATCCTTAATACTTCTCGAATGTATATCTGTTCTTGTTGGTCCAATGATAAACACTCTTGAATTTCAATGAAGTTGGAAGATTTTTCAAGAATATCCACAACAACCCATAGAGCATTATTTCCTTTGTATGTTTACAGAAGTCCAGTGATAAAGTCCCTGGTGATGTTCTCCCATTTCCATATTGGTATGGGTAATTGTTACATCATACCCTTAGACTTTTTCCTCTCAGCCTTCACTTTCTGACACAATATGAACATTTTTTTATACTCAGTGATCTTCTTCATCATGTTATCCCACCAATAATGCTATAAGAAATCTCCATACATCTTATTGTTTCTTGGATTAATGGAAAAATTCAAACTATGTGCATCATTCAAAATTTCATTCTTTAACACCATATTTGATGGAACACATAGTTTTGACCCAAATATCACAAATCCTTCTTCATTAACATTGAACTCTTAGGATTTACCTTTTGTGATAGTTTCCACTTTCTTCCGAATTACCACATCATCCTTTTGATCATCCTTTAACCATTCCAAAAGAGACAGTTGAACAATAATTTGTTAAAGTATTGATGATGTTCCCTTATCTATGATTAAAATTTCCATCTTCATCAAATCTAAGAAGACTGGATCCTTTTCAATTCTCATCAATGATAGCCTCCTTGGGACCTTTCTACTTAGAGAACCCGCTACCAAGTTCACTTTCCTAGGGTGGTAATGGATTGAGAATTAAATGTCATTGATTCTCTCTAACCATATTTGATAGTGCATATTCAATTATTTCTGTGTGAGTATATACATGAGGCTTTTGTGATCCATATATTTTTCACACTTCTCCCCAAAAAGGTAATGCCTCCAAAATTTTAATGTGAAATTACTATATCCAACTCCAAATCTTGTGTTGTATAGTTTTTCTCATGAAATTTCAATTTCCTTGAAGTATAGGCAATGAATTTTTCATTTTTTGATCAACAAACTTCCCAAGCCCTTCTTCAAAGAATCACTAAATACCAAAAAAAGATCTTGACTTGTGGGTAGTTTGGGCATAGGTGTAGTGATAAGCCTCCTTTTCATCTCTTTGATTCTATATTTGAATTCATCACTCTAAGAAAAATTAACTCGCTTCCGAGTTAGCTTAGAAAGAGGATTTTATTTTTGTTACAAATTTCTCAAAAATCGGGGATAATATCTAGCTAACCCAAGGAAGCTATGAATATACATTACAAATGTTGGCCTCGACTATCCCTTAATTTCATTTGTCTTGGAGGGATCTACATATATCTCATTGCCTGTGATGATACGACCCAAAAATGAGACTTCCATCAACCAAAACACACACTTGTTGTACTTTTCATAGAGCTTATCCTTTTTCAAGGTCTCCAGTACAGTGGTAAGATGCTCCTCATTCTCTTCCTTGGTTTTGGAGTATATTAAAATATTTTCTATAAATACTACAAGCAATTTTTTGAATTAATTTCTAAAAAATATATTCATCAAGTCCATAAATATTGTTAGAGATTTATTGGGTCCGAAAGACATTACTATGAATTTATAGTGCCGATAACTTATAAGAAAAGTAGTCTTGGGGATATCCTCCTTCATTAACCTTAGTTGGTAATATCCTGACCCCAGATTGACCTTGGAGATGTATTGAGCTCTACATAGTTGATCAAAAAAATCATCAATTCGTGTAAGAGGATACTTGTTATTTTTCGTGATTTTGTTGAGATCACAATAATCAATGCAAAGGTACATTTATCCATCCTTCTTCTTGACGAAGAGGACTGGTGCACCCCATGCTGAAGCACTTTGGTTTATAAAACTCTTATCTAGAATCTCCTGTAGTTGTTTATTTTACTCTTCAAGCTCCACAAAACCCATTTTATACAATGTCTTGGATAATGGAAAAGACCCAGGTATAAGATCAATCAAGAATTCAACATCTCTTCTAGGAGGAAGAATAGGAAATTCCTCAGAAAACACTTTAGAGAATCCCCCCATAACAGGCATGTCTTCAAGGATGATTACTTCATTAGACTCAATCATCTGAGCAAGATACACGAACACATAGGGAAATAATATCATCAATTGAGATAATGGTGATAAAGAAGCTTCATCCTTGTCCTTTCACTTTTAAAAAACCATGGGTCGATTCTCCATATGGAGAGTGATTTTCCTCTCATGGAAATTTATAATGGATCTATACAGGGAAAGCCCATATATGAAAATAATTGAATCAAATTCCAGCAGAGCGTGTATTAAGAGGTTCTCCAAGAAGATCAATCCAGAAATTGTAAAAGGGGAGGAGTAATATTCACGGGATGAAAAAATTTCCCCATTTTCCGTTCTCACTGACATCTTTACTCCAATGATTTTTTGTGGTGTTGGGATTGTTCTACTAAAAATTTGAGATATAAAATAATTCGAATAACCAAAATCAAAAAGTACGTTCTCTGTTCTTAAATGAATAACTACCCTAACTATAAAATCATATTTTTCGGGATTCTATTTGGTAGTAATGATGGAAAAGTCTATCCTTTTCTACCATAGAGTTTATTGGTTGCCTTTGAAAAAAATTTTATTAGGGAACTGGTCTGAAAAGTGCCCTGTTTTTTTGTAGCTGAAGCAATGAACAATGAGTTGAGTGTCAATTGGAGTGTTCTTCTCCTCTGTTGCAGTAGCATGTTATTCATATCAGAAATTAATGTTAATGTTCCCTTCTCTTTCACAACTAAAGCATTTCCTCATCCTCTTCAAGAAATTTTTAGGGTTCTTCTTTCCGCACCTTTCTGAAGTGGGGTGTGGGAATTTCTTAGCACCGTTGGATTTGTCCATAAGACTGTTAGAATTAAAGTTCACATTCCACTTCTTATCCCCATGATACCTGTAATATTCAATAAAATCTATTTCAACATAGAGGGAAGATCAGACAATTTCCTCATAGCTATCGAAGTCACAGATTGTTAGGGATTTCCATAGTCTTGGTTTTAGCCCACCAAAGAAGAAGTCATTCTTACATTCATGGGTAACGACAAAGTCAGAGGTGTATCATGAAATAATTGTGAAGTAATCCTTGTATAATCCAATGGATTCGTTGTGTTTTTTCTTGAGGTAATGGATGTCCCCTTCCATCTTATGTCGGAGGGTGAGAGATAAATATTTATTGAATTTTTTTTTTCTAGAAATCCTTTAATTCCAACACATTGATCTCTTCCTCAAGCTTCATATTTTTCATCAATGTCCACCATTGATCAGATTCACCCTCCATATGATAATCATCAATAATAACCTTTTCTTTTTCATTCTATTGAATGATGTAGATGATATTCTCAATGGGGTTGAACCATTGTTTTGCGATTGAGTGATCAGATGATCCATTAAAAGCAGGAGGCCTTTTTCCCAAGAAGCTCTCGATAGTAGCTTGTTCTTTCTTGGGGGGAGGGGTGTGTAAAAGTTCCTCATGACATGTCTTTCTATTCAAAACATGAGTTACCTGAGTGAGTATCGTGACAATGTTTGTGATTCCATCTTTCATCAGATTGAGTATCTCATTAGAACAGTCATCACATTGATAATGGCATTGGTTGTTAGATTGAGTCCCCATATTACCAGCCATTGGATGGAATAAAAATAAAATTTATGGGAAACACATAAATGGTAATCCAATTACAAAATGGGAAAACATATAAATTATAATTATTTACTTAACCTTTGAATTTATCGGCTTCACTCTATGGTATCCATGATCTACTTCCCAACATATATTCTTAGGGATATTTTTTATTCCTTTAATAATCGTTCATACTAAGCTTATGAATTTATAAAAGCATATCCCCTAGGATTGTTGAACCAAGAGTGCAACAAATCCCATTGCTATGCAACAGTTCCTATTCGATTCTAGATCAATATAGTGCTTTATGGTTTTACCCCTAGATACATATTTTCCATATCCACCTCTATGTGTTTGGATCCAGATATGGATGTATTTTTTGGATAAAACACTTACTCTACACTCAAAAATTTTTTGGATTTTTTTCATATACATAGTATTATCGCTAAGGATTTCACTCGGGTTTTCGAATCCCAATCCCAAAAAAGAACTAAAACTATCCTATGATACCAAATATAATAGCCTTGGACTTTATTACACACATAAACATTATTAAATACATAAATTTCACTTAGAAAAACCTTGAGGATCAATAGGTGTAGTGTCATGAGAAATTAGGAACATTACATGACAACTTAAGACATAAAATACCACATCTTTATTGAAAAATACTTTTACATAACTACAACATTCTATTGTACTTATCATGGCATGGGATAACCTAAGGACATACATAAGAAAATGGTTGCTATAAATCCAAATAAGGGAGTAAGAAAGGCATAAAATGAAGAATACAATACATTTTTGGAAATAGGAATATCAATGTATCATAAAAGAAACATGAACATAAAGGAATTAAATAGCATGATAATAATAATGTGGAGTTGTGGAAACAACCTTTGACATGAAATTAGCATGAGCCTAGGATCATTGAACATTGAGCATGTGTAAACCCTTATTGAACTTTAATTAGCACGAGTAAACCCTGATTGAACTTCAATTAGAATGAGTAAACCCTCATTTCACATGGAGTATAATGATACCATTATTTACCAAATACATTTGTGCACTATCAGTGTGAACCCTTCTTAATCATTTCATTTCATGCATAATTGTTCCACATAGATCATAAAATATGGATTCATTAAACATTATAATTTATTCCAAGAATAAGAGATGTGGAATACATAAATGTAAGTACTTAATCAACAAGTTCATGTGCATAATGGTGAGTTCCCTTGATAGAGAAATGGGTATGATATTCACTTACATGGTGAGTTTGATATGGGAAATTTTGGCGTAACTTCGGCAGCATAACGATGTTAAATAGAAATTTTAAAATGAGTTGATGAGAGAGAATGCGGTCTCTCATAATTTATACATGAAATGGATAGTGAGGGGGTCATGGAACAAAATATCCCAACATATGTAATGGAATTTAAATGCATATTATAAACAAATATCTTGAATGTAATTGTGGAGAGAGAAATCCCATATGGAATTTTGGCATGGTAATAGGTGTACATGGGATGAATTAATGATAGAGAAAGGGGTCTATAATCACTCAAAAATAAGGAGGGATGTATAGGGGAGATGTCAAATCATAAACCAACATTTTTAATTGATATTATAATGTTATAACAATATAAGGAAACTTGGACATAAATAAGAAAGGAAGAAAAGTGTGGATCCCATATTTCAGTGTGTGACTTTAAGTGCTTGATGAGGGGCTTCTTGAGAGCTTGGGGGGCCTATGGGGGATTCTAGAGAGATGAGGACAGAGTAGGGACGTTCTTAAAGGGTTTTGAGTGAAGAGAAGTGCGATATTGGGTGGGTTTATATAGGGAATGAGAGGGGAATTATTTAATATTTCACAAACATAGGTTTTGGAATCTATATAATAAAATATTCAAACCCACAAACCAACCAATGGTTTTTGCCAATGGATTTTTCTGAAGGGAAGTGGAAAAAATTATTTTATAACGCCAATGACCGAACTTAATAAAATATTATGATTTCTTATGTGGAGGAGAGTTACACTCCCAAGGAAATCATTTTATAGTGTTAAAATATTTTATAAGTCATGGAGGGTCCATTGTGGCATTATAAATTTAATAAAATAGATCTAAAATCACACTACTTAAATGTTAAAACATATATAGGCCGAATATCCCTATTTTAGTATTTTATTACATCACTATTGGGTCATTATTATGTCATGAAAAACATTATAAGTTTATAAAGTATTTATTTTTTCCCCAAAAATTCGATTATCTCAAAAAATTCTGAAAAACTCACCATCGGATAATTTTGACATCTTGATTCCAAAAATAATATCCATATTATCTAAATAAATTTCTAAATATGTGAATATTCACTTAAAATACAAATACCGTAATTTATTGAATATTGATTAGTTTTGAAAAAAATAGTTTCCAATAATTAATAAAATTACATTTCGATTCATAAAAATTATATGATCATTTATAAAAATTATATAATAATAATATTTTATTAAAATATTATTTTTTTCCAAAATTCATTAATTCATCAAAGTAAATTCATTAATTTAAAATATGATTTTAGTTATATGGTATGAAAATATATTTCTCATCAAACTGAATACTTAATCATTTATAGAGTACAAAAATAAGAAATTCAATCACCACTTATAAATAAAAGGAGTATTATTATAACACTATTCCAATGGAAATATTAATAAAAACAAATTTTAATAAAATAATTTATATATTTATAAAAATTAACATTTTACATGAAAAATAAATTTATCAAAATCATTATATTTTTATAAAAAACTATTCTCATAGAGGAATTGATGGAATAAAGATTTTAACTATAAAATCGATCAAACAAAAAATAGTAACTAATGACTTGTAACATAACCCCTAATATAACCCGCATAAGTCCTAAGGGTAAGGTGTGTGATGGTGAAAGACTCTTGGGGCGGCTCAGATAACATTTCTTTGGTGGTAATCTCTAGTAACATCCTCTTATCCCATAGGTAATTCCATTAAAGCTTAATGTGTTGATGCTCGGCTTGGGCATGGTTAAGAGCGAAGCCCAGTGACACGACCTCTTTTTCGAGCTCTGAAAAATGGGCTTCATATAGAGCAATTATACTAGATGTGTCTGTCGCTTCCTTTTTATGTGTAAATTGGATTTGTTAAATCCCTATATTTATACAAATCTTGTGATCGCTGTTCAAAAGCTATATTATCAATGGTAACAATTCTTATGGGAATTTTAAAATCCAAAAACATAAAACCAAGGAAGTTTCTATGTTTTTGATGCAATGTTGTGAATAAGGCATTTTTACATGGTTTAATATCTATAAAATGGTTTTTGTGGATGGTTTTTGCATATATTTTACATGTTTTATGTTCCTTGATAGGTTTTTAAGTCACCATAGGATAAAGAAGTAAGTCTTGGAATATTGGAGATTCAGAAGGGAATTGGAGGCTTTTGGACCCTTTCCCCTGACTATGCTAGATTGGAGTCACCCAGATCAATCACCGAGACTTGAAGGATGGGTGATTTTAGGAATTTCAAAGAGAAAGGAAACCCACAAGATCACCACACAGTTATCCAAACTGTGTTCAAACCGTGCGGGAGAAGATTCCATTGATAGAGAGGTCCGCACGGTTGGCACATGACTAACCAAAACTGTGTGGACCTTTAGAGAAATCGTGTGAGTCATGCACATGTGGACAGAGACATCTGCATGATTGGTTCATGGATTACCCAAACTGTGTGGCCCATCTTGGAAAACCATGTGGCCTTATGGATTTGAGATAGATACTTCCACACGGTTGGTGCACGACCTACCAAAATGTGCGCCTGAAACCGTGCTGACCACGGTAGCCTTATACTTTTAGCTATTTCAATTTTCACATAATCCTTGACCCAGGGTTCCCCATTATACCAACTATTGGAAAACTGAAAATATGTCCTTTCTGACTGAGAAGACCCTGGGGGTCTTCTTGGATAATGGGAGGATTCGAGAGAGGAGAACGGGGGGGGGGGGGATGGGTACTATGTTTTTTGTGAGAGGGAGGTTTTGGAGCACTTGTTATCTGTATTTTAGTTGTTCTTCTAATTCTTTTATTTTCTATTTTAATGAACTCTCTTATGAATTTTAGTATGTTTATTATTAGTTTCATCATGAGTAGCTAAACCCACCCTTATGTTGGGGCTGGAAAAAATACGGGTTCATTAGAACCAGTTTCTCTATCCAAGTGTTTGTTTATCATCTCTCATCTAATTCTCCCAACTTCCTAGTCTTATTTTGCTGGAATCCCTATATTGGACCAAGAATGGAGTTTCTAGAGATCTTTGGGAGAATTACGACAAGTATATCCATGACCATTGGATATACTTTCCATTTCTAGAGGGTTGTTCCTTAATTAAGAGTCAGTAAAAATCAATTTCTAGACCAAGGGATTGATTTCTACCGACTTAAGCAAAAATCACTCGACCAAGGGAGTTCCAATAGAAATGAAACCCATAAATGTTGGATAATATGAACAACACAACATAATAAATAATAAGGTTTAATGTCCCACATAAATTTCTAGCACTAACACATTTTAATCCTTATCCATTTTAATCATGTTTTAAGTAATATTTGATTTTGAAGTTAATTTGTAACGAGTTAGAGAAGGCCAAGCGATTAGTTATCTTTCAAGATCATCATTATGAACTATCAAATCGTATTTAAACTCCAAATCTTTACTTGAGCAATTTCAAATCAAGATACATAAACGCCAACATGATTTCCCTATGGACCGACCCCGTACTTTCACAATATTCTAGATACATGTTCGGGAAATTAATTTGGTGCTGAAAAAACAGTTTAGACAAATGGAAAACAAAATTTTGTCCACGTTATTGGGGAAGTGGTCGTTTTTGTTAATTTAATTGGAGTCATTGAGTGAAAAAAAATAAAATTTTTTAAAAACTCTTTTCTTCATCTCATTTTTGTTTTTCATTATTTATTTTTTACGCTGGGTGTGTTGTTTGTGTTGTGCAGGACCGTAGTTATATGAGTGGTCGGGTCACTCATTCCCAGATTACCGAGTCATTAGAGTTACAACCAATAGATCCAGAAATTGAATAAACATTTTCCAGGCGACGTTGTGTTCTTATGGTTGATCACAACACAAATGATCTCATGGCACATTAACAGTAATAACCAAGGACTGCCCAATGAGTTGGGAATCCATTCATTATTGAAGGAAATCCAACACTGGGTGTCAAGGAAGAGAAGAATCTAAATACACTGAGGGCTTACATGGAATACCTGCTGATGAACCAATAGAGTCCACCAGCTCTATTTGTGTCGGGGTTCAGGCAGCCACAACCAAGGAAATATATTTCATGGGAGCAGCCTCCATATTTTCCTTAGAACCAGAAAGGTTATTATCCTCTGGAGCAAAACGGTTCATTCCCCAAGCACCTCCAGAACCGATGCAACCACACCATACTCTTATAGAATATGGATTAATCTCCATTCAGGGAGAAAACACTGTATTGGTAAGACCACCAATGTAGGCCCACCATTTTGAGATCAATCCGGTGATAATGTAGTTAATTAAAAATACAGTTCAGTTTGGTGTCTTTCAATGTGAAGACCAAAATGTTCACCTATCCAACTTTTTGGAGATATGTTACACTTTCTATTACCACTAAGTGTCGAAGGATATAATTATCCTTAGGCTATTTCCCTTCTCATTAAGGGATAAGGTGAAGGACTAGATCAAGGGGTTATCTCAGAAATCTATTCTTACCTGGGAGGCAGTGGCCCAAGTGCTTTTATCAAAATACTTCCCATCCACTAAGATGGTCATCATAAGGAATGAAATCCATAACTACCAACAACATGACTCAGAATCTTTATATGAGTCATGGGAATGATTTCATGAGATGATGAGGAAATTCCCACACCACAGACTTCCATTTTGGATGTATGTACATACTTTCTACGGAGGTATGACAACTAATACAATGTCTGTGGTTGATGTAGCTGCTGGAGGGACAGTCATGAGGAAGTCCCCTGAAAAGATTTTTGAATTTTTCGAAGACATGTCAGTAAATAGTTTTCAGTGGCATTCAGAATGGGGGACTAAGAATAGAGTCATGCATAATATAGATTCCCACACCATGCTTGCAGCTCAACTCGATGCCATATCAATGAAGATTGATGCTTTGAATCTAAAACATCAATCTCATGTTCAAGATGTCAGTCAACCAGCATGTAGTGATTGTAGTGACAAACATTCTATGAGGGAGTGACTAGGGGAAAGTGTGGAAGCCTCTAAAAGTGAGTTAAATTAAGTTTCACAAAATAGAGGACCCAATAACATCCCTCACTAACAAAACCAGGGGTGGCAAGAGACTCAAAATACCGTCTAGGGGCAGCAACATCAAAATCCTTTTCCCTAACAACCAAGACCATCTGGTTATGGTCAAAAATAGTTTCAGACTCTGTTTATATTGATGCAATAGGGTAACCAACTTCAGAAATGAGCATATCATTATAAAGGGCATCAAAAAACTTGTCCTGCACAACCATACCTTCCCAACAAGTAGCCCAACAACCTCAGCGGGAACCTTCCTCAAGGCTATAGGAAATGATGTCTAAATTTATAACTATGCTCAAACAAGATTTCAAAATAAGGAGGCGTCAATTAGAAGCCTCCAAAATCATAATGGGAAGCTTGAAAATCCGCTCTCTCATAGACAGCTCAGTACAATACTAGGAAATACTAAGAAAAATCTAAGGGAGGAGGCTGATGCTATTTTTTGCACAGCGGGAAGGAGCTAAAGCAAAAGGATTCTATGAGTCAGGGTGCCACACTATCAAAGAAATCGACACTCTCCTTAGGTGGAGATGATGTAGACGAGGAATCATACCCAAAACATGTGATGGATGAAGAACTGGATGTCCCACTGGATAAGGGCAATGAAGTGGTTAAAGTATATGAACCTCCCTTTCCATTTCCAGCAAGGATGGAACTATGGAAGTTGGACCAACAATTTTCCAAGTTCATGGAAGTATTCCGGATTCTTTACATCAACATTCCCTTTATAGAGGCATTAATTCAAATGCCCACATATATGATGTTCATGAAATATACCCTTTCAAATAAAAGGAAGACGAAAGCCCTTTGTGATTTGGGGGAGCGTGTTAATTTAATTCCCTTTAGAGTATTCAAGAATTCAGGCTTGAATGATCTCAAACCAACCTGAGTGGCACTTCAACTAGCTGATCGTTCTATTATATATCCTAGGGGCTATTGGAAGACGTGTTTGTCAAAGTGGGGAAGTTAATACTACCGGTGGATTTCATTAACATGGACATGGAAGAAAGCCAAAAGGAATCTTTGATTCTTGGAAGACCCTTTCTTGCTACTTTAATGGTTTTAATTGATGTAAACCAGGGTGAGCTGATCATCTATCTGGGTGATGAGTAGGTTTCCTACAATGTCCTCGAGGTGGTGAAATAGGTTTCACTGATGAAGGAAGAGGATTTTTGTGCCTTGACAACAACGACTGACTTCTTAGGCCTAGAGGAAGTTGATATTAAATATTAGTCATTTACCAATGAACCTATTCTAGAGGATGGACATTTTGAAGAAAAACAGGTGGAATTTAGCTTTATTGTAGGCTAAGGCGGCCATTACTGGTAGAGGGAATTTGTTCTAGATTTATTAGAGTGAGCCGAGGTCGTGCTGATCGTACCTTCCATTATAGAGGCTCCCCAACTTGAGTTTAAACCTCTTTCTTCCTCATTGAAATATGGCTATTTGGGAGAGGAACATACACTATCGATGATCCTAAATGTGTCTCTATCAAATGATCAAGAAGGGGCTCTTCTAGAAGTCCTCTGAAGGCGGAAACAAGACATTGGACAGATGATTGCTGACCATAAGGTATAAGCCCCATGATCTGCATCAACAATGTACTTATGGAGGAAGGGGAAAAGCCTCTTTCCAACTACAATGAAGACTGAACCCCCCTTATGAATGTAGTGGTCAAGAAGAAGGTGATAAAATTACTTGATACTAGAATTATATACCCCATCTCTGATAGCCCATGGGTGAGTCCTCTCCAAGTGGTGCCTAAAAAGGGAGGCATCATGGTGGTGACCTGTGAAAAGAATGAACTCATCCCGACCCACATAGTTATGGGATGGTGGGTTTGTGTCAATTATAGGAAGTTGAATGATGCAACCAGGAAAGATCATTTCCCTCTTCCATTCATAGATCAAATGCTATAATGATTGGCAGGGAATGAATTTTACTATTTCATATATGGTTATTTGGGATATAACCAAATCACTATCTCCCTAGAGGATAAAGAAATGTTGACCTTTACTTGTCCTTATAGATCCTTCACCTCCCACTGAATTTCATTCAGGATGTTCAATACTCCATCCACCTTTCAGAGGTGTATGTTATCCATATTCCATGATATGGTGGAGTAGATTCTAGATGTTTTCATGGATGACTTCTCGGTATATGGGAAGTCATTCAATACATTATGGATAAATCTAGAGCTGGTTCTTGAAACGATGTGAGCATACAAATCCAGTTATCAGTTGGGAGAAGTTACATTTTATGGTGCAACCTAGAATCATATTAGTACATAGGATATCACTGAAGGGAATTGAGGTGGATTCGAAAAAATTTAAATATTTCTCACAACTACCCATTCCCACATCAGTCTGAGCAATTCAATGATTTTTGTGGTATGTAGGTTTTTAACGACGATTCGTCTGTGAAATCTCCATGATCGCTCGTCCCTTAACCAATCTACTATCCAAGGATGCAGTTTTTGAGTTTGATGATAAATTTATCATATCATTCCAAATTATGAACGAAAAACTAGTAGTTGCACCCCTAATGATCGCTCTGAATTGGGAGGGGCAGTTTGAACATATGTGTGATTCGAGTGATTATGCTGATGGGGTAGTTATTGGACATCAACTAGACCATATTTTCAGACCGATCTATTATTCCAGCCAAGAATTAAATGAATTGCATCTTAATTACACCACCACATAGAAAGAAATGTTATCCATGGTTTTTCTGTTTGATAGATTCCATTCATACTTAGTGCATTCTAAAGTTGTAGTCTACACGGATAATGCCACACTTAATTATTTGATAAACAAGAAGGATGCCAAACTGCAGCTCATCCATTGGGAACTCCTCCTCCAAGAGTCTAAATTGGAGAATAAGGATTACAAGGGAATCAATAATGTGGTGGCTGATCATCTCTTCAAGCTATAACTACCCCATTTAGGGAGAGAAAAAGACCGGGAGATGACTTCCCCAATGAGAAGCTATTTTCCATTGGAGTAGCACCTCGGACATGGTTCTCCGACCGTGAAAATTACTTAGCCACAAGATATTTCCACCTGGAAATATCATTTCAGCAGAGGAAGCCTTTTTAGTCAGAGGTAAAGAAGTATTTTTAAGAATACCCCTTACTCTTCTGCTCATGTGCCGATGGGGTAATCCGCCATTTCATATTGAATGAAGAGATTTAAAGTATTTTGGAATTATAAAACTCTTCTTCAGTAAGACGACATCATTGGTCAAATCGAACAATAGAAAAGGTTTTACAATCAGGATTTTTCTGGCCATCCATACATAAGGACACTCGTCATTTTGTCTCTTTCTATGATCAGTGCCAGCGGACGGGAAATGTGGTCCATCGTGTCGAGATGCCGCCACACCTGATAATTGAGGATGATGTTTTTGATGTGTGGGGAATCCACTTCATGGGTCTGTTTCACACATCATTTAGGCAGAAGTACATTCCTGTATGTGTCTATTACGTTTCCTAGTGGGTAGAAGCAGTGTAAATGACTAATAATATTGCAAATTTCATCTTCACATTTCTAAAAAATATATTTTCAGTTGGTTTGGGACCCCAAGGGTGTTGGTTAGCGACCGTGGTATACATTGTGACCAAAATATCCTGAAAAATATGATCTTTAAGTATGGGGTTAAGTACAACCAAGGGAAACCATACCACCATAAATCATGTGGTTAGGTGGAGCTGTCAAACCATGAGTTAATGAAAATATTGGATAAAATGGTAGGACCATCAGGAATGGATTGGTCAATGAAATTTGATAATTCTTTATGAGCCTACTGTACAACCTTCAAAACACCATTGGGTATCTCACCATTACATTTGATCTATGGGAAACCCTGCCACATGCTGGTGGAGATGGAGCACAAGGCTTATTGGGCTGTCAAGGCCCCAAATTATGATCTCAAAGCTACAAAATAAAAAAGGAAATTCTAGTTAACCGAGCATGACGAGATAAGGTGAGAGGCCTATGAAAATGAGAAACATTATAAGGATAAGACAAAGGTGGTACATGACTGCATGATCTCCCATAAATCTTTCTAGTCAGGTGATAAATTCTTAATTTTTAATTCTCGTTTTAATCTTTTTCCAGGTAAGTTGATGTCCCTGTGGTTGGGACCCTTTAGTGTGATTAAAATTTTCTGCCATGGTGCGGTTGAAGTGGCTAGCACGGATGATCTAACATTCAAGGTTAATGGGTAGCGACTGAAGCCTTACATTAGCATGGAATACATGGTTGGAACAGTGTCCACCATGCAATTGGCGTAGCTCAAGGCTTAGGTAAGTCGAGTTCGAGACTTTAAACGTAGCACTGACCAGGAGGTAACCTGACATTCTGAAAAATTTTATGTTTAAATGATTTGTCTGTTTGAGTGTGCCTAGAACTGCATGATAGTGTACTTTTCTTTTCTTGTGTGTTATAGTGTAGAATTATCAGTACATGTCGGGGTATCTTACTGAATTTCTATAATGCATGTCTTAAACATCTTATGGAAAATCTCAAGATATTTTATATCATTAATGGGGAGCCATTGATTTTAAAGAGAATGGTATGTTTTTTGTTCAAAAAGGGCAAAATTTTAAAATTTTATCACGTCGAACCAACCACATAGTATGCACATGGTTTTCCAAAACGTGTACGGACTGTGCTCCTTAGACCACCCAAGACAGAACCAGTGCATAGTTGGCGCACAGTTATCCAAACCATGTGTAGCTCATGCGCCCCAAACCCCTCACTCCAGCTTCTTCCACAAGGTTTGATCACAGTTTAATAAAATGTGTGGCCTAGGCCGTGCATCCACTAAAAATTCAAAATTTTATAAAAACCTGGGACCCCCCCTTTCCAATCTGTGCAACTTCCTCTTGCTCAGCCCGTGTGCACCCCCAGCTTTTCCCTCTTCTTCTTCTTCCTCCTCCAGCTAGTTCCTTTTTCTCTATCTCCCTCTAAGGTATTTTTCCTCTCTTCCTCTTCCTCATCTTTCTTTCTTTCTATTTATTTTCCTTTTCTTTTTCCCTCTCTCCCTAGGGTTTGGCCACATTTCACCCCAATCCCATGCTCCATTTCTTTTCTTCTTCTTCATTCTTCACCATGCATTCCCTTTATCTTCTTTTGTTTTTCCAATGTTTCTTCATCACCCACATACGCACGAATGATTTCCCAACAAACACGTATTTTCATAACCTTCAATTAAAAATTTGGGATTTTCCTTAGGAAAATGTACAGTTTTGAATTTCGGAAATTTCATTTTCTATCCATACTTATAGTGACTTTATGCTATTATTGTATATTGTTTTTACTGTAGGTTGCCAAAACCCATCCATAACCTATAATTTATACCTCCAAAAGGGAACGAGGCTTTATGTTAGGCTCCGCCCATGTCCCACAGGTTATGTTTAATAAAAAAGAGGACCTCATGTGATACTGCACCCTTTTGAACCATGAAATATGTCCCCATCATGAGTTTAATTTAGAAAACCTTGCCTCATTGGGCCTTACTGATGATCTGCAGATGCATATTGCCCAGTTCAATCTCACCCACACTTTATCAGTCCATCAACAAATTTATAAGGATCTTGTCATAGAATATGCGGCTACCTTTCACTGCCGTAAGAGATACAATGTGGATGAGCAGGGCATTACAATTTAAGATGTCGATGATGTCATGTTCCGCTTGATGAACCAGTGGAATAACCTCTGGTTTAGTGAGTTCGCCACCAACATTGCCATGTATGACAGTGAGTATGTGAAGAGTGGTGCTTATTTTCTGTCACCATTCGAGTGTGATCTGACCCTGGCCTGACTTTTCTGGTCCACCATTGCCACAAGGGCCCCATATGAACCGTATATAGAAAATGCTTTAAGATTCCTTAACCCCGTCCACTGGGTCCTTCATCATATTATTACCCCTATTTTACAACCTGGTTAGATAGCGAAGGAACTCTTAGGAATCGATACCTACTAATTTTGAACTCCATAGTTACGGGCATCGAGGCCAATCTCACCTACCTCTTCACCCAGTATTTGAAGCTAATTTTTTCCAACCGAAAAGGTACCATTTTTGGTGGACCATTTATCACTCTTCTAGAGGATTGGTTGCACATAGAGTATGGTGCCATAGAATTGATGGAGCTACCGTCAGCACCCTTCTTTGGTATCACTCTTCTCTACCAGATGCGGATGCTAGAGCTAGACAATGTCAGATTATGACTGCGGGGTGTTCCTAGGGCCGCCCCAGCTCCACCTCCACTACAGAGCCTAACTATAGAGAAGAACCCTACAGATCCTGCTATTTCCCACCACTCCACATCCCACGGGACCCCTGCTTCTCCTGCTTCCACATCTCACCCATCTGTGCCCCCAAAATTTTACCTACCCTGTAGAGACCCGAATCTTGACGTACATTGACTTTACATTACATTTGCGGAATACTTAGTACATAACAAAAACACACACACAAGGATCGTAATAGTTTAGTGTCTTTGGAAACTCGGAATAAAATCTTCTAATCGTTGTGAAAGATCTTCAAAATCTCCCATAAAGATCTTCCTTTTTTTACCTAAAACCTTTCTTTATATCCTGGGGAAAAGAAAACATAAAAGGGTGAGCTCAAATGCTCAGTAAGGGTAAACAAAAGAAATATCAATCACATCGTATACAGAAGCACATAACTTTTGGAAATATTAACTTGAAAAAGTGATCATAATTACATAAAATGGGATAAATCATGGCAGTGAAATGTAATCACAATAATCATAACTTAAAACATGAAACTTTGTGGCATTCACACATAATCATAGAGAATCATTTCTTGTTAGTCAAGACTCATTGTCAAGACTATCTTAGTGGACAAAGTCCCTTTCTGAATCGAGTAACCCTCGTTTCAGTCCTGTTTCACTGAACCGGTATAACCTACCATTCCAGCCATGTCTATCTCATGAGATATAAAATCTTTACCCAATTCATTGGAGGGAGATATAGGTCCCACCCATCTTATAATGAATCCTTTCTTATGTGTGCCACAAAATCATAAATCATACATCATTCCATAACCCATGTAATACAAATGGGAATCTTAAACATCATGACATCATAAATAAATTCATATAAGATAAAGGAATTCATAAAAATAATTCCATCACAACATGATCAAATCAATGTAATAATAGGGATAAAAATAGAACCCTTTATTATCTTAGATGGAAAATAATTTTGATAAAACACTTGAAATGAATTCTTGATGAAAATATCCTTTCTACTTCAAAAACATTTTTCCTTTCATAACATGTCATACGACTTTAAAACAAAAGAAGATGATTAAAAATAAACTTGAAAACTTGTAAAGGAAGCTTCTTGGAAATAATTTTTTAAAAATCCATTCATGTCGTATAAGTTAAAAAAACATTCTTCGTACTTTTGTCGGAAAAGTCAAAAAGTACCTCGTACGAAAAAAACGACAAAAGATTCATTTCATTTCTTTTACTAAAAACTCACCGAAGGGGAAAAAATGGATTTAAACAATTGTATGTGGATGGAAATAATATTACATATTTATGAAACATGGATGTGGATGATAAAATACACCCCAGTAAATACTTACGAATAAGCAATCTCGGATAAAAATGAGATTGTGATATTTCCCTTACCTTAGGTCTGATTTGCTTCATAAGTGTCCGAACCTCCTGTATAATGATTTAAATAATGTCATTTACTTATTACAGAATCATATTCATTGTTATTATATCATATATGGTTCACTTATGACTTTATATTACCCGTTCTTTTGTAAATTCCATGTTAAAGAGCGTTTTGGGTAAAATTGTTTCATTTGTCGTCCGTGTTTTGACTTGTAATTATTCATATGATCATGATTACTTAATTCCAGAAAATAAAACATGATTTATATATATATATATTCAGGATATACATATATATAATAAATCATTAAATGGAATGAAATACACCGTTCATGGAGACGGTAGTCCGTACGTACGCATGAACGCTGTTTTCGTTTCCTTATTGAATTTAATGGAATTAAGTACATGACGTACATATAAATATATAAATAAATCCAGTATCATTATTATGTCATATATTTCATTAGTACATATTATATATACTTTATAATCATTCTTAAATGGTTAACATGGAGAATGAATCTCATCGCGTCGTGGAGACGGTAGTCCGTACGTACGCACGAGCGATGATATCGTTCCCATGGTCATGGAATTGTGTTGAAGTGTATGTATACTATTTCAGTATAATTATCACTTTATAATAATCATATATTGTTACTCATTACACCTTTATACCCATCCTTGTAAGGTTATGGTGGAAAATAGAGTACACCACGACGTGGAGACGGTATACCGTACGTACGCACGCGCGATGATTTATTTTTCCGTAGGATGGATAGATGGTGAAATAGGGTTGTTTCATACTTATAATAACATATCAGTATATGAGTGATACTGATGTTATTACTTCATAATGCAACAACCTAAGAAGAAGAAGTGGAAGAAGAAATAAAGATGAAAGAATTGGTAACGGTAATTACCTCTTCTTTGAAGCGCCTCTTTGAGACCTCCTCTTAGGGCACTAAAATTGGTCTTTTAGGAAGACCAGAACCTCTAGGATGTTTCTAGGGAAGTGGAGAAGAGATTTTGGCAGGGGTTGTCCGAGCTTGAGTGCTCAAATTGGTGTGAGGAGGAGGGGGAGGAGGTGTCCTTTTATAAGGGAGGAGAGGGGCACTTTAGGAATATCTCAAAATATTATTTTATATTAAAGTCAAAATCGGTTTATAATGGTTCCAAAGGGTCTTATTTCGAAGCTAAAGTGGGGATGGGTCGAAATTCTATCAACCAATAGGATTTAGACAAGTTTAGGGTATTATTTTAACCTTATCAATTAGATTTAACTCTAAGTTAAATAATTTAACTTTTACCGTGTCTTTTTGTTTTCTTTCACTATATGGTTATTAAACTTACTATAACATGCCAAAAAAACCCCAAATTGTTTATTATTAATATATATATCCTTATCTAAGTAATTTGGCCGAACCTTAGATTTTTAGGAATAAAATAACAATTAATAATATAATATTTGATTTAAAAACTATTTTGTGTCAATTTTGACACTATTTGATATATGATTTTTGTGAAAGTCATAACAGAATTATATGTTCGAACCAAGTTGATTAAATCAACACCAATATATCATAGTAACCTAGAAAATTAGTGGAATTCATAAAAAGTCTCAAATTACATTTATTTTGGTGTTTATAACATCAATTATGTCAATATTTCATAAATAAGATAATTACTGCATCATATTTGTGTCATCAATAAATTAACTTATTTGATGTTTAAAAATTACAAATAAAATACCATTATGTAGGAAAGCTTTTTATCTTTCTAATGAATATTTACAATCGAATTTATCTTATGTACAACCCTATATTAAAAATGTTTTAGTAAATAAACTTTGATTTTACCTCTTTTAACTCTTCTTTGAATTAAATAATAATAAATGTCCTAATCTAATCCAAGTGGGCCTAAATGATAATATTTTACACTTAAGGTTGTTTTTTGTCGAATTAAACTTATCCAATAGAATTAGGACATGTGTTAGGGTAATAGTAATATCATATTTACCCTTAGTTACCCTATTTACTATTAACCGCGGTAAAAAAAAGTAAAAAGTTACTATTCACCAAAAATTATTTTCATCTCATTGAACCACATTTTAGTACTTGATATTAACCGTGTCTCTCGGATTTTTGAAATTCCATTCACAGAAGCGGTAAAATTAAGTTTTATGAAAAATTCAGTTTTTTAACTACCACTTAGTAGTTTCACTATTCATCAAAAATTGATGTTTTTCAGAACAATGCCAAAATTTCATCCTAAGCTATATTTCATATTCCGAATTCAAAAATGAAGTCTATTTTACCAAATTCATAACATATAAGTTGCATTAATTAATTTTATAATTAAATCCCTCTATTAAAACAAATAGCGTGTTTTTAAGAAACAATATCTATCAAAAGATTGACACTTGATTATGTCTGGTTTAAATGTGAAATTACAACCAATGACCAAAATTGTATTAATTTGTAAAAAAATATTCTAAATATACTTTAAAACCACTCAAATTAATAATTTATCACTATTAATTATTTCGATTAAAGAAGTTGTTTTTAATTATAATTTAGTAATTTTAACTATTCATCAGAATATGAAAGTTATCCGAAAAGTACCAAAATTTCACCTTAGGCTAAATTCGATACTCCGAATCCAAAATGAAGTCCATTTTGAGAGCTAAAATTTCTAAAATTTAAAAAGTGGTTATTACTATTCATAACGACTAGTTTTAATAATATTTTAATAGTGTATCGTTGTTTTGTGAAACTCAGTATTGCGTACTACACACGCTATCAAGGAAGGTCGTGATTGCGTGTAATGCAAGGCAAGTCAAGGATGCGTGTTGTGCAAGCTCCTTTTGGTGTAGCGTACAACATAAGACATTAATAAAATTAAAAAGGATATTTTTCATAAAATCTTGGGCTGTTACATTCTACCCCCCTTAAAAATGAATTTCCCCCTCGAAATTCGTCGGGGTTATAAATGGTTTACTATTCGAAAGTTTCTTTAAAAGAAACCCACATCGTAAAAAGGAATATCAAAACCAATCTTTAAAAAACAAAAGTATGAAACGTAACGGTTACCCAAATAAACTAATCACTAGGTTTCCACATAGGTGAAAATATGGATATGGAAGAGAAATCTAACCATCATGTTCTGATGGAGAGTGGTAGAGAACATGGCTATGGAAAAGCCAACAATCACAAATCCATAAATTTGTGACGATCTAAGGTACCATCTGATTAATCAGATATAAGAGCACTAGGACAACATTTTTGGTTTTCAAGATCATTTCCCTAAAGTTGAAAATTTGAATTAGAATAAATACTTTCTTTATTTTGGTACAATCTCACTGTTGTTCGTGCCTTTAACAATTTCCACTTCATCTCTTAAATAAATGAAGTTGAATTTGTTATTCGTGAAGTGTTTTCAGATCATGTGATAGAATGACGGGTCATTCCATCTGTCTCAAACAAAAGGTTAGCAATAAAATTATATACATAAGTCGATCTATAGTGAGATTAATCATATATGGTTGCTAAAATGGACTTATACTTCATATATCATACAGCTTAATATAATAAAACTAGTTTCTACTAAACAGGGATTCCTGTAGGCCGGTGGTAGGTGATAAAGGCCAGTCGCACTTTTGTTGTGGGTTCGATTCCTACAGCCTTGTCCGACGCGATGGGCTGTCGCCCGTCCTGCAGGTTTTCCTTTTTCTAAAACTATATTACAATAACATCCCATCAATAATATCGAGAAAACTTCTATCCTTAAACAATTCTAACTTATTTCCAACATAATCCATTCCAATATTTAGGCTTATCCATGATACTGCAGTCCACTCTCATAACATAGTGAAAATGATTACCAGAGATTTAATACCATCGTTGATCCCCATATATCATAAGATATGTTTTGTTGGTCACATTCCAAACATTCAAATTCCTTAATCATGTATTCTCTTGAATACCCATCGAACCTTAGTGAAAACATGAATGCAGTTAAAATTTAACACTTTACACATACCAAAATCCTCAGAATTATATATACTCAAACCATGATATCACTTAGTCCTTATATCAATCATGAGCTCAGGAATACTGTCAAATATTTCATTTTCTCATTTTCCCTTAATTATGCTCATATCATCTTATTTCCAAAAATATCTCAATTACTTTGAATACCACATTAGACCAATACATAAATATTCTAATACTCCATGATACAAAATTATTTTGGAATCCATAAACACTTAATCATTCCACCACATCGTTGTCATATTCAACATCACCAATAGTGATCGCATGTGACTTCCCTTTGTCCTTTGCCTTCAGTGGTTTCTCATGTTGATCATCACTAACCCTTGGATTAGGGCATTTATTAGCATAATGCCCCATTTCCTTGCACTTGAAGCATTGAAGTGTTGGTGGTGCGTTCTCTGCAGTGTTTGCTTTATTCACATCATTAGAAAACCTTTTTCCATTACTTCGACACTCAGCTGCTCGATGACCTTCTTTTCCACACTTAAAACATTTTCTAGTCCCTTTAAGACAATCTCCACCATGCTTCTTTCCACACTTTGTGCATAAGGAAACATTCATCTTCTTTTCACCATTATTTTGAGATTTCTCCTTGAACTCCATCTTTCGTTTCTTGTCAAAACCATGAGATGGATATGTAACACCAACTTCCATTTCTACCTTGATAGCACAACGCACAATTTCTTCATAGCTACTGAAGTCTCTTATACCTAATGCCCTTCTAAGACTTGGTTTTAAGCCACTGAAAAAATCGATCAACTTTACTTCCAGGTTGGATGATAATTCCAGATGCGTACCTTGCAAGTCTTGTAAAATTCGCTTCGTATATACCAACAGATTCATCATCCTTCTACTTCAGCTCAAGAAACTCCTTTTCCATCTTTGTTCGAAGAATACGAGGGAAGTACTTACTGAAAAACAAGTTCTTGAACTCGTCCCATTCCATGGACTCAATTTCATCTCTTGGCCTCGTATTCTTGATAAGATTCCACCATTGATCAGCTTCACCTTCCAAACGATATACTGCTAAGATGACTTTATCATGTTCATAACATTGAAGAACTGAAAATATCTTTTCGGTGGTACTGATCCATTGTTCAGCAACAAGTGGATCGGAAGACCCATTGAAAGAAGGTGGACGTTGCCTCATGAAGGACTCAATAGAATATTGTTCCCTTCTCTGATCATTTGGAAGTCCAGAATGATTCATAGCTTGTGTAAGTATAGCAATAAGATTTTGCACTCCATATCCCATAACATTTGTTTGTTCAGGAGGACAATCATTGCATTGTCTATTGCATTGATCAACATGGTTCCTTCGAGTTCCAGCCATCGTCTAAAACCCAAAAAGAATAGTGTGAGAGGCAAAAATCACGCTAGGGAAAACAACATTATAAAGGGGGAGTATCCTCAATATCTAACTTCTTAGGTTAAATTCTAAGATTGTTAGCGCAATTCTAGTACTATAACCTATACGTATACTTAACCTTAGGGACATCCCTAGACATACCGTAGAAATATCTATAGGGATCTCACTAACGTTTTCGCATCCTAGTTTCCAAAGGTTGACTAAACCTTTCCTCTGATACCAACTGTAGAGACCCGAATCTTGATGTACATTGACTTTACATTACATTTGCGGAATACGTAGTACATAACAAAAACACACACACAAGGATCGTAATAGTTTAGTGTCTTTGGAAACTCGGAATAAAATCTTCCAATCGTGGTGAAAGATCTTCAACATCTCCCATAAAGATCTTCCTTTTTTTTACCTAAAACCTTTCTTTATATCCTGGGGAAAAGAAAACATAAAAGGGTGAGCTCAAATGCTCATTAAGGGTAAACAAAAGAAATATCAATCACATCGTATACACAAGCACATAACTTTTGGAAATCTTAACTTGAAAAAGTGATCATAATTACATAACATGGGATAAATCATGGCAGTGAAATGTAATCACAATAATCATAACTTAAAACATGAAACTTTGTGGCATTCAAACATAATCATAGAGAATCATTTCTTGTTAGTCAAGACTCATTGTCAAGACTATCTTAGTGGACAAAGTCCCTTTCTGAATCGAGTAACCCTCGTTTCAGTCCTGTTTCACTGAACCGGTATAACCTACCATTCTAGCCATGTCTATCTCATGAGATATAAAATCATTACCCAATTCATTGGAGGGAGATATAGGTCCCACCCATATTATAATGAATCCTTTCTTATGTGTTCCACAAAATCATAAATCATACATCATTCCATAACCCATGTAATACAAATGGGAATCTTAAACATCATGACATCATAAATAAATTCATATAAGATAAAGGAATTCATAAAAATAATTCCATCACAACATGATCAAATCAATGTAATAATCGGGATAAAAACAGAACCCTTTATTATCTTAGATGGAAAATAATTTTGATAAAACACTTGAAATGAATTCTTGAGGAAAATATCCTTTCTACTTCAAAAACATTTTTCCTTTCATAACATGTCATACGACTTTAAAACAAAAGAAGATGATTAAAAATAAACTTGAAAACTTGTAAAGGAAGCTTCTTGGAAATAATGTTTTAAAAATCCATTAATGCCGTATAAGTTAAAAAAACATTCTTCGTACTTTTGTCGGAAAAATCAAAAAGTACCTCGTACGAAAAAAACGACAAAAGATTCATTTCATTTCTTTTACTAAAAACTCACCGAAGGGTAAAAAATGGATTTAAACAATTGTATGTGGATGGAAATAATATTACATATTTATGAAACATGGATGTGGAAGATAAAATACACCCCAGTAAATACTTACGAATAAACAATCTCGGATAAAAATGAGATTGTGATATTTCCCTTACCTTAGGTCCGATTTGCTTCGTAAGTGTCCGAACCTCCTGTATAATGATTTAAATAATGTCATTTACTTATTACAGAATCATATTCATTGTTATGATATCATATATGGTTCACTTATGACTTTATATTACCCGTTCTTTTGTAAATTCCATGTTAAAGAGCGTTTTGGGTAAAATTGTTTCATTTGTCGTCCGTGTTTTGACTTGTAATTATTCATATGATCATGATTACTTAATTCCAGAAAATAAAACATGATTTATATATATATATATATATATTCAGGATATACATATATATAATAAATCATTAAATGGAATGAAATACACCGTTCATGGAGACGGTAGTCCGTACGTACGCATGAACGCTGTTTTCGTTTCCTTATTGAATTTAATGGAATTAAGTACATGACGTACATATAAATATATAAATAAATCCAGTATCATTATTATGTCATATATTTCATTAGTACATATTATATATACATTATAATCATTCTTAAATGGTTAACATGGAGAATGAATCTCATCGCGTCGTGGAGACGGTAGTCCGTACGTACGCACGAGCGATGATATCGTTCCCATGGTCGTGGAATTGTGTTGAAGTGTATGTATACTATTTCAGTATAATTATCACTTTATAATAATAATATATAGTTACTCATTACACCTTTATACCCATCCTTGTAAGGTTATGGTGGAAAATAGAGTACACCACGGCGTGGAGACGGTATTCCGTACGTACGCACGCGCGGTGATTTATTTTTCCATAGGATGGATAGATGGTGAAATAGGGTTGTTTCATACATATAATAACATATCAGTATATGAGTGATACTGATGTTATTACTTCATAATGAAAAAACCTAAGAAGAAGAAGTGGAAGAAGAAATAAAGATGAAAGAATTGGTAACAGTAATTACCTCTTCTTTGAAGCGCCTCTTTGAGACCTCCTCTTAGGGCACTAAAATTGGTCTTTTAGGAAGACCAGAACCTATAGGATGTTTCTAGGGAAGTGGAGAAGAGATTTTGGCAGGGGTTGGCCGAGCTTGAGAGCTCAAATTGGTTTGAGGAGGAGGGGGAGGAGGTGTCCTTTTATAAGGGAGGAGAGGGGCACTTTAGGAATATCTCAAAATATTATATTATATTAAAGTCAAAATCGGTTTATAATGGTTCCAAAGGGTCTTATTTCGAAGCTAAAGTGGGGATGAGTCTAAATCCTATCAACCAATAGGATTTAGACAAGTTTAGGGTATTATTTTAACCTTATCAATTAGATTTAACTCTAAGCTAAATAATTTAACTTTTACCGTGTCTTTTTTTGTCTTTCACTATATGGTTAATAAACTTACTATAACATGCCAAACGAACCCCATATTGTTTATTATTAATATATATATCTTTATCTAAGTAATTTTGCCGAACCTTAGATTTTTAGGAATAAAATAACAATTAATAATATAATATTTGATTTAAAAACTATTTTGTGTCAATTTTGACACTATTTGATATATGATTTTTGTGAAAGTCATAACAGAATTATATGTTCGATCCAAGTTGATTAAATCAACACCAATATATCATAGTAAGCTAGAAAATTAGTGGAATTCATAAAAAGTCTCAAATTACATTTATCTTGGTGTTTATAACATCAATTATGTCAATATTTCATAAATAAGATAATTACTGCATCATCTTTGTGTCATCAATAACTTAACTTATTTGATGTCTCAAAATTAAAAATAAAATACCATTATGTAGGAAATCTTTTTATCTTTCTAATGAATATTTACAATCGAATTTATGTTATGTACAACCCTATATTAAAAATGTTTTAGTAAATAAACTTTGATTTTAACTCTTTTAACTCTTCTTTGAATTAAATAATAATAAATGTTCTAATCTAATCCAAGTGGGCCTAAATGATAATATTTTACACCTAAGGTTGTTTTTGGTCGAATTAAACTTATCCAATAGAATTAGGACATGTGTTAGGGTAATAGTAATATCATATTTACCCTTAGTTACCCTATTTACTATTAACCGCGGAAAAAAAAAGTAAAAAGTTACTATTCACCAAAAATTATTTTCATCTCATTGAACCACATTTTAGTCCTTGATATTAACCGTGTCTCTCGGATTTTCGAAATTCCATTCACAGAAGCGGTAAAATTAAGTTTTATGAAAAATTCAGTTTTTTAACTACCACTTAGTAGTTTCACTATTCATCAAAAATTGATGTTTTTCAGAACAATGCCAAAATTTCATCCAAAGCTATATTTCATATTCTGAATTCCAAAATGAAGTATATTTTACCGAATTCATAACATATAAGTTGCATTAATTAATTTTAAAATTAAATCCTTCTATTAAAACAAATAGCGTGTTTTTAAGAAACAATATCTATCAAAAGATTGACACTTGATTTTGTCTGGTTTAAATGTGAAATTACAACCATTGACCAACATTGTATTAATTTGTAAAAATATATTCTAAATATACTTTAAAAACACTCAAATTAATAATTTATCACTATTAATTATTTCGATTAAAGAAGTTGTTTTTAATTATAATTTAGTAATTTTAACTATTCATCAGAATATGAAAGTTATCCGAAAAGTACCAAAATTTCACCTTAGGCTAAATTCGATACTCCGAATCCAAAAATGAAGTCCATTTTGAGAGCTAAAATTTCTAAAATTTAAAAAGTGGTTATTACTATTCATAACGGCTAGTTTTAATAATATTTTAATAGTGTATCGTTGTTTTGTGAAACTCAGTATTGCGTACTACACACGCTATCGAGGAAGGTCGTGATTGCGTGTAATGCAAGGCAATTCAAGGATGCGTGTTGTGCAAGCTCCTTTTGGTGTAGTGTACAACACAAGACATTAATAAAATTAAAAAGGATATTTTTCATAAAATCTTGGGCTGTTACATTCTACCCCCCTTAAAAATGAATTTCCCCCTCGAAATTCGTCGGGGTTATAAATGGTTTACTATTCGAAAGTTTCTTTAATAGAAACCCACATCGTAAAAAGGAATATCAAAACCAATCTTTAAAAAACAAAAGTATGAAACATAACGGTTACCCAAATAAACTAATCACTGGGTTTCCACATAGGTGAAAATATGGATATGGAAGAGAAATCTAACCATCATGTTCTGATGGAGAGTGGTAGAGAACATGGCTATGGAAAAGCCAACAATCACAAATCCATAAATTTGTGACGATCTAAGGTACCATCTGATTAATCAGATATAAGAGCACTAGGACAACATTTTTGGTTTTTAAGATCATTTCCCTAAAGTTACAAATTTGAATTAGAATAAATACTTTCTTTATTTTGGTACTATCTCACTGTTGTTCGCGCCTTTAACAATTTCCACTTCATCTCTTAAATAAATGAAGTTGAATTTGTTATTCGTGAAGTGTTAGCAGGTCATGTGATAGAATGACGGGTCATTCCATCTGTCTCAAACAAAAGGTTAGCAATAAAATTATATACATAAGTCGATCTATAGTGAGATTAATCATATATGGTTCCTAAAATGAACTTATACTTCATATATCATACAGCTTAATATAATAAAACTAGTTTCTACTAAACAGGGACTTCCTGTAGGCCAGTGGTAGGTGATAAAGGCCAGTCGCACTTCTGTTGTGGGTTCGATTCCTACAGCCTTGTCCGACGCGATGGGCTGTCGCCCGTCCTGCAGGTTGTCCTTTTTCTAAAACTATATTACTATAACATCCCATCAATAATATCAAGAAAACTTCTATCCTTAAACAATACTAACTTATGTCCAACATAATCCATTCCAATATTTAGGCTTATCCATGATACTGCAGTCCACTCTCATAACATAGTGAAAATGATTACCAGAGATTTAATACCATCGTTGATCCCCATATATCATAAGATATGTTTTGTTGGTCACATTCCAAACATTCAAATTCCTTAATCATGTATTCTCTTGAATACCCATCGAACCTTAGTGAAAACATGAATGCAGTTAAAATTTAACACTTTCCACATACCAAAATCCTTAGAATTCTATATACTCAAACCATGATATCACTTAGTCCTTATATCAATCATGAGCTCAGGAATACTGTCAAATATTTCATTTTCTCATTTTCCCTTAATTATGCGCATATCATCTTTTTTCCAAAAATATCTCAATTACTTTTAATACCACATTAGACCAATACATAAATATTCAAATACTCCATGATACAAAATTATTTTGGAATCCATAAACACTTAATCATTCCACCACATCGTTGTCATATTCAACATCGCCAATAGTGATCGCATGTGACTTCCCTTTGTCCTTTGCCTTCAGTGGTTTCTCATGTTGATCATCACTAACCCTTGGATTAGGGCATTTGTTAGCATAATGCCCCATTTCCTTGCACTTGAAGCATTGAAGTGTTGGTGGTGCGTTCTCTGCAGTGTTTGATTTATTCACATCATTAGAAAACCTTTTTCCATTACTTCGACACTCAGCTGCTCGATGACCTTCTTTTCCACACTTAAAACATTTTCTAGTCCCTTTAAGACAATCTCCACCATGCTTCTTTCCACACTTTGTGCATAAGGAAACATTCATCTTCTTTTCACCATTATTTTGAGATTTCTCCTTGAACTCCATCTTTTGTTTCTTGTCAAAACCATGAGATGGATATGTAACACCAACTTCCATTTCTACCTTGATAGTACAACGCACAATTTCTTCATAGCTACTGAAGTCTCTTATACCTAATGCCCTTCTAAGACTTGGTTTTAAGCCACTGAAAAAATCGATCAACTTTACTTTCAGGTTGGATGATAATTCCAGATGCGTACCTTGCAAGTCTTGTAAAATTCGCTTCGTATATACCAACAGATTCATCATCCTTCTGCTTCAGCTCAAGAAACTCCTTTTCCATCTTTGTTCGAAGAATACGAGGGAAGTACTTACTGAAAAACAAGTTCTTGAACTCGTCCCATTCCATGGACTCAATTTCATGTCTTGGCCTCGTATTCTTGATAAGATTCCACCATTGATCAGCTTCACCTTCCAAACGATATACTGATAAGATGACTTTATCATGTTCAGAACATTGAAGAACTGAAAATATCTTTTCGGTGGTACTGATCCATTGTTCCGCAACAAGTGGATCGGAAGACCCATTGAAAGAAGGTGGGCGTTGCCTCATGAAGGACTCAATAGAATATTGTTCCCTTCTCTGATCATTTGGAAGTCCAGAATGATTCATAGCTTGTGTAAGTATAGCAATAAGATTTTGCACTCCATCTCCCATAACATTTGTTTGTTCAGGAGGAAAATCATTGCATTGTCTATTGCATTGATCAACACGGTTCCTTCGGGTTCCAGCCATCGTCTAAAACCCAAAAAGAATAGTGTGAGAGGCAAAAATCACGCTAGGGAAAACAACATTATAAAGGGGGAGTATCCTCAATATCTAACTTCTTAGGTTAAATTCTAAGATCGTTAGCACAATTCTAGTACTATATCCTATACGTATACTTAACCTTAGAGACATCCCTAGACATACCGTAGAAATATCTCTAGGGATCTCACTAACGTTTTCGCATCCTAGTTTCCAAAGGTTGACTAAATATTTCCTCTGATACCAACTGTAGAGACCCGAATCTTGACGTACATTGACTTTACATTACATTTGCGGAATACTTAGTACATAACACAAACACACACACAAGGATCGTAATAGTTTAGTGTCTTTGGAAACTCGGAATAAAATCTTCTAATCGTGGTGAAAGATCTTCAACATCTCCCATAAAGATCTTCCTTTTTTTAACCTAAAACCTTTCTTTATATCCTGGGGAAAAGAAAACATAAAAGAGTGAGCTCAAATGCTCATTAAGGGTAAACAAAAAAAATATCAATCACATCGTATACACAAGCACATAACTTTTGGAAATCTTAACTTGAAAAAGTGATCACAATTACATAACATGGGATAAATCATGGCAGTGAAATGTAATCACAATAATCATAACTTAAAACATGAAACTTTGTGGCATTCACACATAATCATAGAGAATCATTTCTTGTTAGTCAAGACTCATTGTCAAGACTATCTTAGTGGACAAAGTCCCTTTCTGAATCGAGTAACCCTCGTTTCAGTCCTGTTTCACTGAACCGGTATAACCTACCATTCCAGCCATGTCTATCTCATGAGATATAAAATCTTTACCCAATTCATTGGAGGGAGATATAGGTCCCACCCATCTTATAATGAATCCTTTCTTATGTGTTCCACAAAATCATAAATCATACATCATTCTATAACCCATGCAATACAAATGGGAATCTTAAACATCATGACATCATAAATAAATTCATATAAGATAAAGGAATTCATAAAAATAATTCCATCACAACATGATCAAATCAATGTAATAATAGGGATAAAAACAGAACCCTTTATTATCTTAGATGGAAAATAATTTTGATAAAACACTTGAAATGAATTCTTGAGGAAAATATCCTTTCTACTTCAAAAACATTTTTCCTTTCATAACATGTCATACGACTTTAAAACAAAAGAAGATGATTAAAAATAAACTTGAAAACTTGTAAAGGAAGCTTCTTGGAAATAATGTTTTAAAAATCCATTCATGCCGTATAAGTTAAAAAAACATTCTTCGTACTTTTGTTGGAAAAGTCAAAAAGTACCTCGTACGAAAAAAACGACAAAAGATTCCTTTCATTTCTTTTACTAAAAACACACCGAAGGGTAAAAAATGGATTTAAACAATTGTATGTGGATGTAAATAATATTACATATTTATGAAACATGGATGTGGATGATAAAATACACCCCAGTAAATACTTACGAATAAACAATCTCGGATAAAAATGAGATTGTGATATTTCCCTTACCTTAGGTCCGATTTGCTTCATAAGTGTCCGAACCTCCTGTATAATGATTTAAATAATGTCATTTACTTATTAAAAAATCATATTCATTGTTATGATATCATATATGGTTCACTTATGACTTTATATTACCCGTTCTTTTGTAAATTCCATGTTAAAGAGCGTTTTGGGTAAAATTGTTTCATTTGTCGTCCGTGTTTTGACTTGTAATTATTCATATGATCCTGATTACTTAATTCCAGAAAATAAAACATGATATATATATATATATATATATATATATTCAGGATATACATATATATAATAAATCATTAAATGGAATGAAATACACCGTTCATGGAGACGGTAGTCCGTACGTATGCATGAACGCTGTTTTCGTTTCCTTATTGAATTTAATGGAATTAAGTACATGACGTACATATAAATATATAAATAAATCCAGTATCATTATTATGTCATATATTTCATTAGTACATATTATATATACTTTATAATCATTCTTAAATGGTTAACATGGAGAATGAATCTCATCGCGTCGTGGAGACGGTAGTCCGTACGTACGCACGAGCGATGATATCGTTCCCATGGTCGTGGAATTGTGTTGAAGTGTATGTATACTATTTCAGTATAATTATCACTTTATAATAATCATATATAGTTACTCATTACACCTTTATACCCATCCTTGTAAGGTTATGGTGGAAAATAGAGTACACCACGGCGTGGAGACGGTATTCCGTACGTACGCACGTGCGGTGATTTCTTTTTCCGTAGGATGGATAGATGGTGAAATAGGGTTGTTTCATACTTATAATAACATATCAGTATATGATTGATACTGATGTTATTACTTCATAATGAAACAACCTAAGAAGAAGAAGTGGAAGAAGAAATAAAGATGAAAGAATTGGTAACGGTAATTACCTCTTCTTTGAAGCGCCTCTTTGAGACCTCCTCTTTGGGCACTAAAATTGGTCTTTTAGGAAGACCAGAACCTCTAGGATGTTGCTAGGGAAGTGGAGAAGAGATTTTGGCAGGGTTTGGCCGAGCTTGAGTGCTCCAATTGGTGTGAGGAGGAGGGGGAGGAGGTGTCCTTTTATAAGGGAGGAGAGGGGCACTTTAGGAATATCTCAAAATATTATTTTATATTAAAGTCAAAATCGGTTTATAATGGTTCCAAAGGGTCTTATTTCGAAGCTAAAGTGGGGATGGGTCGAAATCCTATCAACCAATAGGATTTAGACAAGTTTAGGGAATTATTTTAACCTTATCAATTAGATTTAACTCTAAGTTAAATAATTTAACTTTTACCGTGTCTTTTTGTTTGTTTTCACTATATGGTTAATAAACTTACTATAACATGCCAAACTAACCCCAAATTGTTTATTATTAATATATATATCCTTATCTAAGTCATTTGGCCGAACCTTAGATTTTTAGGAATAAAATAACAATTAATAATATAATATTTGATTTAAAAACTATTTTGTGTCAATTTTGACACTATTTGATATATGATTTTTGTGAAAGTCATAACAGAATTATATGTTCGAACCAAGTTGATTAAATCAACACCAATATATCATAGTAACCTATAAAATTAGTGTAATTCATAAAAAGTCTCAAATTAAATTTATTTTGGTGTTTATAACATCAATTATGTCAATATTTTATAAATAAGATAATTACTGCATCATCTTTGTGTCATCAATAAATTAACTTATTTGATGTCTAAAAATTACAAATAAAATACAATTATGTAGGAAATAGTTTTATCTTTTTAATGAATATTTAAAATCGAATTTATCTTATGTACAACCCTATATTAAAAATGTTTTAGTAAATAAACTTTGATTTTAACTCTTTTAACTCTTCTTTGAATTAAATAATAATAAATGTTCTAATCTAATCCAAGTGGGCCTAAATGATAATATTTTACACTGAAGGTTGTTTTTGGTCGAATTATACTTATCCAATAGAATATGGACATGTGTTAGGGTAATAGTAATATCATATTTACCCTTAGTTACCCTATTTACTATTAACCGTGGTAAAAAAAGTAAAAAGTTACTATTCACCAAAAATTATTTTCATCTCATTGAACCACATTTTAGTCCTTGATATTAACCGTGTCTCTCAGATTTTCGAAATTCCATTCACAGAAGCGGTAAAATTAAGTTTTATGAAAAATTCAGTTTTTTAACTACCACTTAGTAGTTTCACTATTCATCAAAAATTGATGTTTTTCAGAACAATGCCAAAATTTCATCCTAAGCTATATTTCATATTCCGAATTCAAAAATGAAGTCTATTTTACCAAATTCATAACATATAAGTTGCATTAATTAATTTTATAATTAAATCCCGCTATTAAAACAAATAGCGTGTTTTTAAGAAACAATATCTATCAAAAGATTGACACTTGATTATGTCTGGTTTAAATGTGAAATTACAACCAATGACCAACATTGTATTAATTTGTAAAAATATATTCTAAATATACTTTAAAACCACTCAAATTAATAATTTATCACTATTAATTATTTCGATTAAAAAAGTTGTTTTTAATTATAATTTAGTAATTTTTACTATTCATCAGAATATGAAAGTTATCCGAAAAGTACCAAAATTTCACCTTAGGCTAAATTCAATACTCTGAATCCAAAAATGAAGTCCATTTTGAGAGCTAAAATTTCTAAAATTTAAAAAGTGGTTATTACTATTCATAACGGCTAGTTTTAATAATATTTTAATAGTGTATCGTTGTTTTGTGAAACTCAGTATTGCGTACTACACACGCTATCGAGGAAGGTCGTGATTGCGTGTAATGCAAGGAAAGTCAAGGATGCGTGTTGTGCAA
Source organism: Viscum album (assembly GCA_963277665.1). NCBI lineage: Eukaryota > Viridiplantae > Streptophyta > Magnoliopsida > Santalales > Viscaceae > Viscum > Viscum album. Next base: position 697,967,630 of record OY728130.1, on the reverse strand, counting down.
GCTCCTTTTGGTGTAGCGTACAACACAATACATTAATAAAATTAAAAAGGATATTTTTCATAAAATCTTGGGCTGTTACATACCCTATCCATACTACCCCACCTTGCAGGGAACACCATATACTGATCCTGACCTATTCTAGAAGTGGCAGTAGGAATGATACTTTATGTTCGACTGGCATCTTGGGCAGATGCACATGGAAGTGGATGGACTTAGCTTGGATGATCATAATCCCCCACCCTGTATGAAGTTGTACCCATCCATTCTACCTCCTACTATATTTCAAGAGTCGTCACCTCGATGGGAGATCCTTCTACTACCTCTGCTTCTGCTGATCCCGTGGACTTACCTCTGCCTACTGGTGATCCGACATGTGATACAGCCGCTCGGTCCTTCTTTTTCGATCCAGCTGATCCCTCTGTGGGAGGGCATTGAGTTCTTTATTACTTATTTCTTTTTATGTGCCATTTGTACTGTCTCATACTATACCCTCTTTTGTGGTGTGATGTTTTGACAACATTATTGTGATTGTGTGTTTTTCTTTTCTTTCCATACTACTTTTTTTTTGTTTCTTCACTTGTCTGGTTCATGTGTCTTGCCAGTAGGTGCTTTCATATGTTCCATGCCAGCCACCTTTCCACTCATCAGGCTCATGCATACCACCTATTTTCAACACTTGATCGACATTCGTGGGATCTTTTCAGTTTTTCACTATTTTATATTCTTTACTTTTTTCCCTCCCTTTTCATGCTTCCTTGCGCACCCTTCTCTGCTTTATTACCTTCAAGGGGTACCGTGCTCAGTTTTAAGAGTGGGGGAGGGAATCCTTAATTGGAACCCCATTTTGATTGATTTATTTCCCTGATATATAGGGTAAAATGTTTTCATAAGTGTGTATAAAGGGATGTTATAGATTTCATGGGTTTATATCAATTAGATAAAACTGAATTTTGTGAATTATATCTGAAAATGGCTCATAGAACTAGATTTTCAAACCAAGTTTGTGATGTGAATAATGTTTTTAATACTTGAAAAGGAACATTTAGCCATTAATTTAGAAAAATTGTTTGTTTAAAAATGATTTTTACGGAGTAATTTGAATTGGGAACCCCTTAAAATGGAAGTATAATTGTGCATAAGGAGAGGTGAGGTTTCGAGAATTGTTGTTGCCACACCAGTGGATATTATGCAGTCTTAAGTGCATGAACTGTTGACTTGCTAAAATATTTTCATCATGTGTTGACATGAGAAAATTGGGAAAAAATTTATGCTAGTATCTCACCCCACTACAAAGAATGTTTTTTGAGATATGCAATGGCATGCCCAATAATTTTGATGACCATTCATCATGTTCCAAATAATGCAAGTCAATGAGGGTTTGTGGCCTATAAAAGTGATAGACCGCCAATTGGAGATGATGAAACCTGGGATTAACTAATCTGATTTTATAACAAGATGGAAATGGAGGTAGGAACATTCTTTAAATAAAGAATAGAAAACTCAATTTTAAGCAAAATTGATTTATGAATGAATGGTTGACTATTTTGGACTATGCCTACATTGTTATCTAACCTCATCGACTTGGAGAACCACGAAGTACGAATGCTGTAATTTTTAATGGTAATTAGTTCAATGTTCATATTCATCTAATTGGTATAATCTTTAATGTTTCTACCTGTCTCTCTGGTAACTCCTTGGAAAAGACTGTTTATACCATTGTTTGAAGACAAAAAACCAGTCAAATGTGGGGGAGTTTGATGCACTGTTGTGCAGAAGACATTTCCACATACTTTAATATTTATAAAATGGTTTTTGTGGCTGGGTTTTTCATGGATTTCACAAGTTTGATGTTTATTAATAGGGTTTTAAGTCACCAGAAGATGTAGTAGGATGTCTAGGAATTTTGTAAATTCAAAAGGTAATTGGTGGCTTTAGGACCCATTTCCCCTAACTATGCCGGATTGGAGTCACACAGATCAAGCATCGAGACCTGAGTGAAAAGAGATTTCTAGAATTTCAAAGAGAAAGGCAACCCACATGACCACTTCATGGTTATCCAAACTATATTCAAACTGCAGGAGAGAATATTCCATTGACAGAGAGGTCCGCACGGTTGTGTCATGACTTACCAAAATCGTGCACCCCTTTAGAAAAATTGTGCGAGACATGCAAATATGGATAGAGACATAATCATGGTTGGAACATGAATTACCCAAACTGTGTGGCCCATCCAGGAAAACAATGAGGCCTTAAGGATTTGAGACAAAGATATCTGCATGGTTGGTGAACGACCTACTAAACCCTATGCACAAAACCGCGTGGACCACTGAAACCTTCTCCTTTTAGCTTTTTCAATTTTAACATAATCCCTGACCCTAGGTTCCCCTTTATACCTACTTTTGGACAACTTGAAAAAGGTCATTTTTTATTGAGAAGACCCTTGATGGTGAGCCTTGATAAGAGAATTATTCGGGAGAGGATAAGAAGGGGGATGAAAACTATGTTTTTTTGTGAGGTGAAGTTTTTAGAGCACATGTTCTCTGTATTTTTGTTGTGCTTATGATTCTTCTAGTTTCTATTTTAATGAACTCTCTTATGAATTTTAGTAAGTTTCTTATTCTCTTCATCGTGAGTAGATAAACTCTCTTGTGTTGGAGCTAGAAAAAATGTGGGTTCATTAGCACCGGTTTCTCTGTTCTTGTGTTTTTTCATTGTCTCTCACCAAATTGTCCCAACTTTTGTGTCTTATTTCACTGGAAAAACCATATCAGACCATGAATGGGGTTTCCAGGGATCTTTATGAGAATTACAATGAGGATATCCATGACCATTTGATATACTTGTCATTTCTAGAAAGCGATTCCAAAATTAAGTGTTAGTAGAAATCAATTTCCAGACCAAGGGATTGATTTCTACCGACTTAATCGGAACTCATCGGAAGAAGGGAGTTCCGACACAAATGAAACCTAGATATGTGGGTTATTATAAACAACACAACACAATATGGAATAATTTTTAACATCCCACATAAATATCCATCCCCGACACATTTTTATCATTATCCATTAAAATCCAGATTTATGTAATCTTCTATTTTGAAGTTAATTCGTATTGAGTTAGAGAAGGACAAGAAATTAGTTCTCTTTATAGACCCATCATTATGAACAAACAAATCGTATTTAAATTCAGCATCTTCACTTGATCAATTTAATATCAAAAGTTATAAACTCCAACATGGTTTCTCTCTGGACTGACACCATACATGGATATTATATTAGTTACAATTAAGCGAAAATAATTTGGTGGTGAAAACAACACTTCAGACAAACAACACACAAATTTTATATAACCATTTTTCATAATTAGACATTTAATTAGATCAAGAGGAATTTTCATTAATAAAATTTTGGGTCGTTACATAATCCCAATATCCTAACATTCTCTTAAAATGAATCATTCCCTCTAGGTTGGGTCCCATGGACACATCTCGTATCCTCTAATCAACATTGGAAGTATTTTGAGGAGGGTATCTCAATTTCCAACCTCCCATACGAGCTTGACCATATCACTATATGGTAAATCACATGGATAGTTACATACAGATTGTGCATTATTATATGTTTTGTGAGGAGTGAATCAGAATATTTTACATACCATATGATCTAAACCACACTAAAATGAGGTATATTCAATATATAAACACACATATATAACGCAATAAAATATGTGAACCTAGGAGATGTAACTATAAACTATGATCCTTATGTCTCTAGTCCTCAGCCTCATCTCAAACATAAACATCTACTAAAGAGAATCCATAATAATCTTATGCTATTATGACGCACTTACATCACAATGTTACCCAATGATCATACAACTCACTATGACCCTCTTAGGTATTTCACTATCCAGATATCACCAAATTCTTGTTCAACTTCCCATAACTTCCCAAGAACAAAGTCCATATATAAACTAACCATAATCTACTTAGTTCCTCCAAGGCATACCCCATTCAACAATATCTATGTCTTATATGACCTTTCACTGGGAATTATTACTTATATAATGATTTTTTCTCACTCCCTCTGGATCCCCACACTCAATAGAGGCTATTTCTCTAATTACAATCACCTAGTTACACTAAACACACCCAGAGAGATTGAATATTATCTTATATAATCCAGCAATATATATACCCCAAGACCAATGCCTTACCATGGTCCATTTGACCAATTCCCACATCCCAATCATCTCGCTCAAGGAGTTTTAAGGTTCTAAGTCTATTTCCGTATCTTATCATATATAATTCATTTGGACCTATACTAATTAGTATATTTCTCCAGGATAATCTCTTATAATCCCTTGATGTCACTTACTACAGTTCATAACATTTCAAAAACAACTCATTCCACAATCCACGAAAACTTTGGTTTCCATTATGAAATTATAGATATCACTTACCTTATGGAATAGCCACCGAGAAACTCTAAAATCCCCCACCGAAGCATGAAACACTCACACCACTACATATACACTATAAATCCAAAATGACTGTTAGGCCTTCAATATTCCTCAAACCGGGGGAATATTCCTTTTGTATTTGAAATTTTTATATGATACTCCACCTATCAACCATTTCATCATTTAACATGGGTGTCATGTATTTTTTCATTTTTTTCAACTATATACCAACATGTTGTACACAAGATTCTTTGACAATTAATTGCATACCTAGAAAACTTTTTTTGTCATTTGTGGATATTTTATAAAAAAATATATAGATGGTATATTTAAGAGAAGTCTACACATCTGGTTGTAGTAAAAAGACAATAAAAAACCATATTTAAAATGCTTCATTATTTATCATTGTTATGTATATATTTTTAGTAATATGAATTTATTATTATTTATAATTTTCTTTTTCTGCATAAAGTTTTAGAATTAAATTTTTTGAATTTATTTTTATTTGATTAAATGATAAGAATGCCAAGGAGGAAGTTCTATAATATTCTATTAACCACACAAATAGATGAAGATTCATCTACCTCCCTCCCTACAACATTAGGGACACCATATGTTTTCCCCCTGAACCATCTCTCAAATCCTCTATGAGATTCCCATAAACAACTCAGTTGATTCCTTTCTATTTAGTAGCCTCAGTAGTGGGGGAGGAGGTCGCCACTCCTAGTTCTTCACAGGGATACTGGGGGGTTACTGTTATAGGTTATATTTTAATATGAATCAATTTATTATACCTTTTTTATACTAACTGTTTATTCATAAAATATGAAAACAAAGAAACTGTGGGAAAAAATATGAAAATTCAGTTATAGGGAATCTGATCGAATGAATGATAGTTTTACCATTTTATTCTTATGGGGTCCCTATGAATGAAACTGTTGGGTTGACCAGATTACAGGTCAGGTGGCTACAAAACTGGCATCCCTTTTTATTACATTTTATGATCAGAGGCATATGCCTTCATCTTCGAAGAATGATGTTTTTGAATAAAAAATAATGTTATTTTTAATACTTTATAGTAATTTAAGGTTAGTATGTAATTAAATTCTAATATTTTCAAAATGAATTTCATTGTATATATGTTTTTCAACATTATAGTTATTGATGTGCTAGCATGAAAGTGGACATTTAAAATTTTGGGAATGAAATGGAACGATTTTAAATGGAGGTTATGGGGCGATGTCAACAGTACTTTATTGAGAACCCAACAGATGTATTACAAGGTACCCAATGGGGTATCTAGAGAGCAATGTAATGTTTTTATTGACAGATATTTTGATGAGAAGCAAATGGTATTTAAATATATATTATTATATTATTCTCATTTTAAATTTTTACATGTATATGAAAAGGATATGAAATTTTATACATTACTATTAAATTAAAATTTGTTTATTTTAGGATCACTCAAGGAAGAATGCATCGATCCGAGCTAAGAAAATCATCTGACACACTGTGGGGTCAAAGAGTTTTTTAGAAGCCGACCGACATTGGTAATATTTTCATTACATTAAATATTTAAAAGAAAACATTTTCTGTTTAATATTTTAATTATTGATTTATCTTTTTTTAATGCAGTCACAGAGATTTTGGCACCAATAATCTTGAATAGAAGTGTGGTTGGATGTTCATAAAAAATATTATGGGAGTTTCTTGAATGGGCTAGTTAAATAAGTTGGGGTATGAATTCATTTTTCTTTATAATAACTTATTATTAGTTGTCACTATGTTAACATATATTGCTTATAATATGATTAATATTTGATTTATAAGTAAAAATTAATGAACTATGGGATGCCAATCCTACATAGTCCTACTCAGTCACCCAGGATGACCATGTTGGTAATGTTTTTGGGAAGGATCATCTTGGAAGAGTGAAGAGGATGGGTTTGGGACCCTTACCATATGAGGTCTTTTGTAGGAAATTGAGAATTGAAGCTAAATCTTCTCATAGTTTTATTTGAGATGATCAAATAGATTATGTTTCTATGAAAAATCAATTTAGGAATAGGGGGCTTATATATTGGATTTATTGAATGAATTGGTCAATTTATATCAGAAGATGACTAGATCTGTCCATGGTGGTATTGCATCGATGATGGGTGGTGAGATGGTAAATGTCAAAACTTCAAAATCATCAATTTTGAAAACATTTATTGGTTTTAAGTTTAAATTTAAATATATTTTTTTTAATTTTCAATATAATTGTCTTACAGGTTCTAATAGAAGGAAGTGGAGATGGAGGTGGAGAGGGTGACAAGTAGTGTTCATCATCAGATAGTGATTAGTAGTCTTGTTGATATTCTGGAAAAATATGGAACGATAGGGTATGTTTATGTATCATTTATTATGTATCCTGAATCATGTGTGGCACATAATAGTCACCTAACATTTTCATGACCTAAGATTTTCATGATTCCCCATGTTCAATTTTGAATTGGAATTTAATATGGATTAATGCTTTAATAAGTTAGTGAGTCTAGAATTGGTAAAGTATAAAGTTGGTTGAGTATGAAGTAATCAATTTTCTATATGAATGACAGATATATTTTATAGTTTCATTTGAGTTCTGTTAGGATGTGTACATTAGTATGTATGACTAACTATTATGTAGTTTATTTGATTCATTTTATTCATGTTTGCGACACAAGCCCTACAACTGTGTCTCTCAATGATGGGACCCATGAATGTAGGGTCAAACATTAACCACATTCAAAATATGTTAATGATAACATATCACAAAATATCCTTTAGGTATGTTTTCTAGATGGTAGGCAAGTTTATTTTGGCCATACTCCATCACTATATGTGAGAATAATACTTGGAGGATTATGGAGATCCAAATTGGGAGCTACACCAATATGTGCTTGAGCACATTGAGTGAGCCTATATATAGGAGAGATGATCATGTAATCATCATATTATCAACAATCATATAGATATATCAACTATTAAATTTAAATTTTAATGGTCAATTCTGAGTTTTGGTACTCCCACTAATACAATTTCTTATTTATACAGGACCTAAATGTCATAACAGTGCTCACAACACACTTAATATGTTACTTGGGAGGATATTATGCTTGGTCCCCAATTTTTTTAAAACGATTGAAATCGAATTTGAACAAGATCAAACAATTCAAACTATATTTTCCCTTAAAACCCCAATGAAACCATTAAAATGCACCTATCTCAACCCAGCATGTACCGGAAGTGGTTCCTCACTGACCACATACTAATTTTAGAAATAACTCTTGCTTAACTTATATTGGTTGATTATTTTTTGAGAACACTCAACATTAATAGTCGACATCTCTAAAGACATATTATGACAATTTTTATTTGAGGTACCCCAATATCACTTTGAGAATTCTTTCCACTGCTTGTAACCAACATTTGGTGATGTCTATTGATCATAACAACTCTTACTTTTTATTTCAACATTCCAAAAGAAGAATTTTAGTGCATTCCCGATCCATAATACCTAGATAATCGAAAGGTATCCAAATCCTAATGCCTAGACTCAATCTTTTCCCAAGTTTGTTTGTGAACTAGTACCTGGAATTCACCATGGAATACAATAAAACCCAATTCTAGTCACCAAGAGACTAAAAAACTAAAACAAATATCTAAAGACTGGTCCAACACTAACATGAATGTTCCCCAACAATATTTGATATTTTTAATCCATATCTTATGGCTTTGTATAAATCAATCCTTGTGTAAACCACCCATGGATTCCTTCCATCCAAACAAAAAGGCATTGGTTTTAATTATTTATATTGGTATATAGATGATCTACCAACATACTTAGTATTGTGTCAATATATTGGGAATGAATGAATGAAGATAGAATAGTAATACACCATGTTTCTAAACATTACCCATTCCTGGTCTACAAATATAAACATCTTTAAATTTTCAAAAAATTATATTGTTTAGCCTGTTTAGATCTTCAGATACAAGCTCTATCAAAACATGTTATATTTTCCTTGAACTAACCCTTTAGGCCACATCTCTCGAAGATGTGTGACTAGGTATAACAATGGGTCAACCACCTCAGCAGAACCTAAAACCATCATTATACATACATGGTGTATCTTTAAAGGGTTACACCCAAAAAAGTGAAGATCATATTTAACATGATGCATAGATGGAAGGATCATATCCCCAGAAAATTTGATCACTGAAGCATCAATAAATCCACTCCAGAATTTTATGATTAAGATATTCCCTTCTTAATAGCTGTTGTTTTAATTAAGGCTTTGGTCACATAGCCTTAGATACCAATGATATCATGTTATTTCATGCATAACAATAAAATTACAGTAATTAATCTCATCATTCATTAATGGTTTGGTAATCAACCAACCTCCTTTCCACCGTTTTTCCATGAATTCATAGACACACTACCAAATGGTAAAATTTATGAATCACTTATTCAAATCAAGCATGAATCTATCATCTAGAATTAGTTTAATCTCAAAAATATGTTTTAAAAGTCATTTTCATGTTCGAGATATGAAATATTGAATATACCAACTCATCATCTTAATGATGTCATTCAGAAAATTTCAAATTGGTCAATTAAAGGTGTCTCCCTCTATATGGGAGGACATAGTTTCCATAATACTTATCATTCTCCCAACCTTAATAATATACAAGGGAAAATGTTATTGAAATAAAAAACATTACGTGGAACATGATTCATCCACTACTAAATGTGGTTCTGAAACCAGGATAACACACTTATATTAATCATCAACCTGAATTGAAAAAACACCATCCTCTTAAAAGTGTTCTAGTATAGGTTTTATCATAGACACCATGTGATTCTCAAACTGAGTCATGTTTGAGCACATCATCTCTTTCAAAAAGAATGTCTGAACTAAAACGAATTATTAGTGTTTTTGGATCCAATTCTATATAAAATGTTATCCTGAGAACAGGGATAAATCATTCTTATTAGGATAGCTCAAGGATACATCTTATTAGTTCATGCTATGTAGTTTGAAGTATTACAACTCAGACATTGGTTCTATATATTTTAATGTATTAGATTTAGATCTATGTAAAATTGTTAGATTTTTGAGTTGTTATGGTTTAGATTATTCTTTTATATGTTTTCTATACATGTTTTTTTATAAAAAATTGTTATATTGGTGACTACTAAACATTGTAAGATGGTTCAAAATATTCTGTTATATGTTCTCTACACATGGTTTTTTTCTAGGTTACTATTTCTAGGGCTGCAGAATCTGCAATGTTTTTTACTTATAAATATATATTTAGAGGTTGTTTAAACTACTTCTAATGAAATGGATCATATTTTTGGTGGTTTACACCATTTCTATAGTTCAATATTCTCATATTAACGGTGGTTAAAACCACCCCAAAATAAATTCATGTCATTGTTTTGTGAAACTATGGTGGTTTAGTGGTAGATATTGTGGTTTAGTGGTGGTTTTAATGTATAAAAATGGAAAACATTTAGAGGCATTTTAAACCGCCGCTAAATAAGAAATTTTTTTCACATGAAACCGTTGGTAAAACAACCAAAACAACTATTAAATATGATTAATATGAAAATTACAAAAAACCAATTCTAGATTGAAGAAACCATTATGTGTTTGATTCTAAAACCCAGTTTATCCGTGGTTTCAGGAAACCATCACAAAATCATATGGAGGTGGTTTAAACCACAACCGTATTAAAAATGAACCACCATAATGAGAAACGTTTATTATATTTATGATATTACCATTTCTTTTTTTGTTTGTTTAATTTTTTTGGGAATAAACATTCCCTTGTCACTCTTCTGATTCCCTCGGTGCTGGTCGCCATCCCAGGAGGATCGAGAATGCCTATGAGAGATTATCACAGAGAAACTCGGGTGATAGGTTCTGAGTCACCAAGGCCTAGTTTGTGATAGGATCTATAGTCCAGTGCTCTCAGGCAAGATTCTGTTAGCCTAGGGAGAGGTGATTCTACTCATACACTGGAAAAATGACATCTATATAGAGACTATCCTACTTGTTGAGCTACTGACAGGGACACGGTGGATGGACCATCAAAGTAGAGGTAGAGAGTGGATAATGTAGACTTTCCAAATGTTGGATGTGGCATAGGAGCTGGTAGATCTACAAGAGGTGAATGATGTTTTCATATACTTCCACCACCAACCCCGGGAGGTCTGCACCATGCTCAGGGAGTTGGAAGATAGGGGCGTTGGTGGCTATATGCGGTCGAGGCATATGACATAAGAAATCCATGGATGAACCATGAAACTATATGTGTCTTTTATAGCTTAGCTACCATAATTTTAGATATAGGTGATATTCATTGTTTCCTCACCACATGTCTTGTGCGAAACCTTGAGATTCTTGTAGAGTTGTTGACTTGACCCTTACACTAAGAGAAACCTACGGTAAGAGACTTGATGGTTGCACATCTTTTTTGATAGTGTGATCTTAACCTTCAAAGAGAGTGTTTTGGTTGGAACCTCTTGGTGGCAGCGTTGATGCCTTATAATATCATTCTCTTTATGGATTGTTTATCTTCGATCCATTCCTAGTTTTACTACTTTAGGTTAAGGGTGCGGATTACCAACAATGACGAGAGAAGATTTTATTTTATTGGAGAAAAATAGACCCATGAAGCATGAGAAGGGCTCATTCATACAAGGGTATGACCAATCACACATGAGTTGGCTAGACTTACCCTCGGAGAAGAAGATGTTTTCAGCTTTCTATTCTTAGTAGTATTGGTAGAGTATGAGAATTTATTCCCAGAATATGTATCGGGGTTACCTCCCCACAGAGAGATCAAATTCTTCATATAATTACACCCCATGCTGACACTGATATCCTCACCATTATATCAGATGGATCCCATGGATCTGCACAGGATGAGGGTGCAAATAGAGGATTTGTAGAGGAATCAATTGATGAGTCCCAATGTTTCTCCCTGGGCGGTCTTATTTTTGTCTTCCAAGAAGTAAGAAGAGATTTTGAGGTTGAGTGTGGATGGCCAGTTCCTTAACTAGGTTATGGTGAAGAATAAGTATCCAATTATGAGGATCAAATAAATCTTTGATCAACTGATAGGGGAACACTGGTTCTCTAAGGCTGACCATCATTAACATTATGATTAGCTTGTAGTATGATATGAGGATGTGCTGAAGATGGATTTCAGATGCCACTATGGTGACTACAAGTACATGGTTATTCCCTTTGGATTGACAAATTCCCATGTAGTGTTCATGGGACTTATGAACCAGATCTTCCAGCCATACTTAGACTGGTACACAGTAGTATTCATCGATGACATCCTTGTGTACTCAACATTTGAGGAGGAGCACATGAGAGACCCGTGTATGGTTCTAGATATACTCCGAGAGAACCAACTCTATGGGAAGTTTCCAATGTTCTAGTTCTAGATATAAGATATCTACATTCTAGGACATTTCATCTCAGTAGATGGAGTAGTTGTGGACCCTGCCAAGGTTGAGGTAGTGTTAGAATGGGTTCCACCTAGAATCATGATGAATGTGAAGAGCTTCCTTTTTCTAGAAAAATGTTATCATAAATTAATTCTTGACTTCTCATAGATATCATCCCTGATGACATCATTGAACCAAAATGGATAGCCTTTCATATGGATGAAGAGTTTACTGCAAGATTTCCAGTAGCAGAGTCAAAGTTTGACAAGAAAACTGATCATGAGAGAAGAGGGTGTTGAGTAAGTAGTTTTCTATGATGCATTAGAGATTAGTCATTGTTGAATTCTAATTCATAGATAGGTTTTGATTTTTTAGGGGTTTTTAGTGCTGACGCATCATGGCCAGAACTACATGAACCCTGATCTTGAGTTGACAGCGGTAGTCTTCGCGTTGAAGATGTGGTGAAAAAACATTATGGGAGAGCGGTTAATCATATAATCTTAGCACAAGAGCCTTAGGTACATCTTATTACCTAAGTATATGAATCTGAGGAATATGGGATGGTTGGATTTCCTCAAGTACTAAGACATTGATATCATCTATACTCATAGGAGGGGGATTGAAGTGGCTGATTCTCTCAGTAAGAGACTGGGTTCATAGCTGCTAAGTGAGGAGTCAAAGCAGTTGGACAAACTATAATTATCCTTCTGGATAAAGATGATGTATCTTACCTTTAGTAGATGGTTGTTACCCCTCCACTATTGTAGTGAGTTAGAGAGGCACAACTAGATATGTAGACAGCAAGGATTTATATGTTCAGTTATCCACAGGGCAAGCTTATAATGGATATTCAAATGGTAGGGAGAACATAGACCTTTTTAGAGGATTCATATTTGATCATGTGGAATTTCAAGAGGAGGTTATGAGGTATTTTTATTCATCCTTTTCGGTGTTACATCTTGGAGTAGTGAAAATGTACCAGGACCTATGATTCCAGTTATAATGGGTTGGAATGAAAAAGTCAGTGGTATATATTGTTTCTTGATGATTTATGTGCCAGAAGATGAAGGTTGAGCACCAAGTTCCAATGGGACTAGGTCACCCTATGGGGGTGACAGAGTGGAAGTGGGATAGAATAGTAATGGACACTGTAATGGGGTTACCACAAATGTATAGGGTGAAAGATTTTATCACGGTGATTTCTGACTGACTCATCAAGTCATCCCACCTCCTAGCTATTAGGGAGAAGAGTTTAGTAGAGATCTTGAGAAGCCCCTACATGCATGAGATAGTTCGGATTTACGGAGTCCCCTTGGCAATAGTCTCAGATTATGAGGCTCATTTCATATCATGGTTGTGGAATATATTGTAAGTGGTGTTTGGGACTCAATTATGCTTGAGCATGGCGTTCCATCCCCAGAAATATAGTCAAATAGTGAAGACCATTCCGGATCTGGAGGATATATTCCTGGCCAGGGTCTTGGAATTTGGTCGCTATTGGAAGGACCACCAGCCAATGGAAGAGTTTGCGTACAATAATAGTTACTATTCCAACATTGGTATGGCACTATTTGAGACATTATGTAGGCAACCCTTCTGGTCACTGCTTTGATGGAATAGCCTGAGAGTGTCAGCACTCATGAGTCCAGATTTGGTGTGAGATTCCACAAAGAAAGAGCATAACATCCATGAGTGGATGAATAATGCACATAGATGAAGGAAGTCTTATACTGATAGATAGTAGGGACATCTAGAGTTCGATGAGTGAGACCATGTCTTCTTTAGGGTCTCTTCTTGATAAGGGTTTCAAAGATATGACTGGGCAGAAAGTTTTCCTTGAGTTTCATAGGCCCTTTCCAGATACTATGTAGAGTTGGTGAGTTGGCTTACTGCCAGAGTTTCATAAGGTGCATGATGTCATCCATGTGTCGCAGCTGAGGAGGTACGTCCACTATCCATCACACATCATAGATGGTGTAAATCTAGACATAAAGGATAGAACATAATTTTGTGATTTACCATATGGAGATTTAGGATTAGAAGGAGAGAATACTTCATGGGTGACTAATTCCCTAGGTGTGTGTCAGTTGGAAGCACAAGTATCTTCTGGAAAGCACATCAGAGTAGGAGGCTTAGATTAATGTGCAGTACACACATCTGTTTGAGTATCTTTTTGTTCTGGAATTTTGGGGACGTAAAGACCTAATGTGGGGAGAATGCAATGTCCCATATTTTTTGAGATATTATTTTTAAATATAAAATGAAATTAATTTGAGGCTAGTATTATAGACAACTTATGATTCTGAGGCTTTGAGTTCCCAGAATAAATGTATAAAATAAATTAAACTTTTCAATAGCACGAGCGGGTGGTTTTTCAAAAAAAGTGGAGTAAATTTTTAATGGTTGTTCGAATCAGAAATCTGAGGGAACTATTGGGTTTAGAGTAGTGAATTTCCATTAGGTGAGGCCTAACATCAACTAGCATGGGTCGGCAGTAAAAGTTCATTTTTAGATGTTTTAATGGAAAAAATAAATTGATAATTTATTTTATTTTAAAAATTTTATGGAATTAGTGATGCATTTTATAGTTTTAAATAACCAGGAGAACATAGCTAATCTCATAACCCTGGAAACACCCCTGTAATACTCTCGAGCTTTGGAGAGGAGCCTCCATTGGAGAACACTCGACGAATAATGATGAACAACAACATGTGGATCATTGCACAACAAGATCAGATGTAACTAATGACAGAAGAAAATCCAAACATCATCAATTTTGAGGTATGTTTTGTTATTTATATTTTTTTTACCTATTATTGGATTTAAATGAAGAACAAGGATCAACGCATGAATAGGTTGACCTGTGGAATGTTCGTTCTTGCAAGAGGATCTGATTATCAGGTTTTATTTTGGGTAATCTATTTAATATTTATTTAGATCCAATTGATTCCTCTAACAGGAGTGGATCAACACCATAGAAAACAATTTCGAAGGTTCGTTCCTCAATTTATATATGAATTTCTTCTCCCCTTTTACCCCATGAGTTCTATACATTCTTTACGAGGTTATGAACCGTGGATCACTGCGCATTCTTCTTGCAACGTAATGATCTAAAATCAATGATCTGACACCGAGATGACCAAGTGGAGGTGTGACAATGATGGAAGAAGATGAATCGACATTGTCGGGAATAAATTATTCTTCAACCATTCTTTGCAGGGATGATCAAAACCAGTTTCCAGAGCCGATCAGACACCCAAAACTAACCGAATCGGAATTGCTCTAATGGGATGACCCTAGATCATCAATTTCAAGGCAAACGAAATGGAAATATCGAGAATCAAAGGACCAAACAAGGGGAAATGGTGAAGAAAAATGGTTCTAGAGATTTCCAAAGATCACAACATGTATCATAAAGAACATGGCATGTTGGGCCAGCACAGCAGCTGCTAGGGTTTGGGGTGATATAAAGGATGAAACAACATGTGGCACCCCTCACACGGCATACACGCCCATATTTGGGACTTGGGATGTATTTTGGATGATACTAATACACTAGTCTGAGTACATGGAAAGCACTCTGTCACACAGTCAGATCGGGCCAGTTATGTGGGTTACCAAGTGTACTAGTACATGGGTTGGAAGACACGGGTATAAGCCGTGTATGGGATCATGGCTAGCATATACTGAGTGACCCTGATTAGTAGGAAATAATATGTCACACTCTTACATTATTTTTATTTTTCTTTCTACATGACATTCACTTTTTGACACCAGATATTTTTCATGGGCAGGATTAGGGTTCAGAGTAAATGATGTTTGACACCTCTATATGTCCGGTAATTTCATGTACATGGATTGATCTCTTTTTCCACCATTCCTTGGAAATGTTTCATTTGTGTTAGTTCCCAATTTCTAGTTCCCATGAATGCTAGGTATTGTTTCCATCAATAAGAGTATGATTCCTTTAGTAGGACATTCTGGATAGAGATGAAGTCCTTTCGAGAGGCCCGAAGTGACATCCTCTATCCATCATGGACCCTAGCTAGAGTCAGGTATCAGCAAGAACAATCCTATATGATTTCAATACCCTTCTTAGAAGGTGAATCCGGATGAGTTTTGGTATACGCCAAGGCCCTAGAAGTGATCCTCACATGTGTATTATGATCTTCTCACTTGGGAGTGATTTCTACAGGAATGTGTGTATCTATTCACTCTTCAGATATATCAGTGCATCTATCTCTCTCAGGACACTTCTTGATGAACAATACATCTCATACATACATATTCATAGCTATCAGGATTGTTTAGTGAGTTCTCATGGATGATTACTTCACCAAAATCTTTGAATAGAATCCCTGGAATGGGTATGTGGGTCATTGTGACTAACCACTAACTTAATGAATATTACTTTTTTATTATTATCAATACACTTTTAAGGAAAAAGTGGTAAATAAAAAAAGTAACGTGAAAAATCAAAAACAAAGTGAGAAAAATTACAGGCCTACACCACCCCTGCAGAAATACCATGATTAGAAGCCTTTAGCGATGCAGAATCCTTCGGCAGACCGTCTCGTGCAGAGGTGCACGTGCACATAATCGATTACAAGGCCATACCCTCTCAAACATTCCAAACCAAAAGGCCTATACTGATGAAGGCTTCATGATCTGATCCCCACCAGATCTGTTCCAAGTAGAATGCTGGAACAAACTCACAACAAAGTTAAAAAAAAGAGGGTCCCAGAGTTTGCACAGTTCACACAAAAATGTCTCTCAAGACAACCAAACAAAACCACAAACTTAAACAAATACTTAAAAGAGAAACCTGATGTTACTCAAATCAGTTTACCTAAATAGATCCCATGATAAGGATGGAATCTATAATTATGGTCTCTCTAAAATTGGCTTCTCAAAAACTGAAGCTAGATGATCCCAAGACTGAATGTACTCCTCCACACTGATCTTGCCTTGGTTGAAACCTCCATCCAAAATTTAGTTATGTTTTCAAATACAAGAATATTTCTCCCCATTTAGAGACACCTCTAGAGACCTCCCCGTCATTATAACTGCCTCTTCCCCAGTTTTGTTGAGCAATAAAGTCTATTCTATAACTTGGTCTTCAGAACATAACAGAAGAACCAAGGGATTAACATCCTGTACCTCAAACTTTTGATGGCTCAGAGACTCTGTGACCATCTTTTTGTCACTCATCTTCTATGCAGAGTGGGTCTCAAGAGGAGAAGGTAGAGAGGGGTATTCTTTCCCCCCCTTCCACCTCATGGAACCCCTATTAAATTTTAGTCTTGAAGCCTAACTTACCGAGTGGTCGTGTTCAATTACTTTGGTAACCATCACATTGACCATGTCTTCCTTGCCTGGAATAGTGGAATTAGAGCTCAAATCGGCTCTATAAGAACTTCTGACCTATTGCACAAGGGAACTATCATCTGAAACAAACCTGATCCCCCTTCATTCTACCTCTATTTGTAACAGACACATCCATATCAGACCCTTGCATCCACTTACACACATCTGCATTGCCCTGCCATGACTTCTCATCAACTGATCCATACAAAACCACCTTCTCACCACCCGACGGTCGATCCAGGATCGGGTTTCCCTTATTCCTCTCAACTTGCACCCAAACCTCCACATGATGAGATTTCCTTTCTCCTTCCTACACAACATAGATGGAAGGACCCACGAGGTTCCCCCTCATCCTTTTGAATGCATTTGACACCTTCAGATTAAGCTGTTGAGTTGCCAAACATGTTCCAAGTAGACCCACACCCACTGCATTGCAGTTCACTGCTTCTCTGGTGAGTCGTTCCTCCTCCATCAGCCATGGTGAATGAGTTACCATTACTCTATTCTATACACCTGTTACTGACTGTCCCATGTTTGTAACCTCACATACCACTGGGCCCTTGCCCTTATCATTGTCCACCATTCGAGTCGTGACCATCCCACCCCTGTTCTGAGCTTCCATCGACTGGAATCCAACTCCCCTACCCACCATCGATGAAGACCTCTGCCAATACACATATGAGGTGTAGCCCAGCCTCTTACATGTAGAGAAGAAGTTCTTCCAATTCTCTTAAAAAACTCATTGTATTCACCTATAATTCCCACCAATATTAATCCAGATATAATCAAAGGGAACCTTTGACACATCCATCTCAACACATATCCTCGGGTGAACAGGATAGAAAACTACTTTCATTCGGCTATCTGAACTAATGTATTTTCTGACGAAGTTGATGAGCATCTTGTATATTGAGGTGTTTTAAATGGTAATGGGAGATTTAGAAATCATAGCCAAATCGTAGTAGATGGCGGGTCGTAATTCATGTGGAATTCGAACGACCAACAGAAAAAAATAAAAGTGACAGCCATTGTAGCTCTGGGGTTCCCTTGACCATGAGATGATGATATCCTCCTATTATGAAAAATAGATCATGATATGTATGTTATCATGAAATACCATTGTCGATATCTCCTGGAGGTCCCATGAATCAAAGAAGAACCTATCAAAGGAATCAATTGACGGACTTCACTGCTTAAACCATGCAAGCAAGTTGAGTTTCAGTAGAGCGGCAGATTCAATGAACTCCAAAGTCGAAATCTAGAGATTTGGGTACCATCCATGAGCTCCCTAACCTTAGAATATAACTCAACTTTTTGAAATAGAGGGAGAAGGTAAGGATTTGAGAAGGGGCTGAAGGGATGCACATCATTTCTGAAGAAACATCCCTCCCCCGTAAGAGGGGGAGGAGTTGGCATGGCAGATGTCTTCGTCACCAAAGCAGACGTGTCAACATATGGTTCCCGTCCACCGATATGTACACATGGGAGCTGATTGTACCTTTACTTTGTGTATTTATTTTCAGTTTTCAAGTTCTTCTACTGTGTATTCTTATACTCACCTCAGAATTGGCATTGCCCGCACATATCATGCCTTTTGTGGAAGAGATGCCTTATAATTGCGTCAATGGTGGACTAGTACCAGAATGAGCATTGTGAGCATCCCTACAGGATGAGGAGTTCCTTCGGCATCGATCAGTAGTCCTAGAACGATTCTTTTTTAAAGGTTGGAAATTGTAGTTAATGACTATTTCTTTTAGTGGGCTTGTATTCTGGCCATGTTTTTTTTCGCACATTACTTTCTGTTGTACACTATAAAGTATGTTTAGTTGTATCCATTATTTTATTACATAGTGGGTTTTACATTTCATCATTTGTGGGCTTGGAGATGTGTGTGTGTGTGTGTGCATATGTACATAGAAGATGCCTCCCATGTTAGAGATTCCTACTCGGTGCTAGTCACCAGCCCTTGGCATATTTGAGGTAGACACGGGGAGTCATGGAGCAGGCCCCATTGGGACAGGTCATGATAGTACACCTCAAGGTAGTTGAAAAATCATGAGACAAACAATACTATGCATGATCTATATTTGGCAACTGTGATCATTGTGTTGATAATATAAAGGCATTATCTATATGGAGATAAGTTTGAGATATATACTGATCACAAGAGTCTCAAATATATATTCACATAGAAGGATATTAATATTATCTAGTAAATATGGTTTGAGCACATCAATTATAATGATTGTTCAATCTAATACCATAATGGTAAGAAAAATAAGGTGGCAGATGCTCTGAGTAGAAAGGATCCTACATATTTGTTAATAATAATAATTGAGAAGGATCTATTCTTCATATACTTACAAAGTATAGACATGGTAATAATTAAGGGAGGAACATCATTAATCATTTCTCAAATGATTTCTCAACCATCCCTTGAGGATAAAATAATGTATGCTCAAAGAAATGAGGTGGACATTCTCAATGAAAATAGTGGAAGCTATCCGATATGGGAAATCCTATGAGTTGAATATTGATGAGGATGGAGTGATAATATTTAGGTCATGAAAATGGGTACCATCCAATACAGAGATAAATAAAGAGATTTTTAACAAGGCACATAGACCAACCTTATCTATTCTCCCAGGGAGCACAAAGATGTATCGAGATATATGGGAGAACTTTTGGTGGGATGATATGAAATAGGAGATCACTGAATATACATCAAACTGCCTAGTATTTCAGTAATTGAAGGATAAAAGGAAACATTCTAAAATAATAATGAAACTATTACCGATACCAAATTGAAAATAATAAAACATTACCATTGACATTTTCAATGGACTTCCAATGACATCCAAGGGAAAAAATGCTATCTAGGATATTTTGAATCGCCTTACAATGAAAACCAACTTTATCAAAATTTTAGAGAAATTATCACTCTATAAACTTGTACGAATATATATATATATCAAATAATTTTTTAGGATAAATGGATTACCAATATATATTTTACTCGATCGATATCTAAGATTCACATCAATGTTTTGGAAAAGTCTCCAACATGCTCTGAACACTGAGATAAACTTCAGTATGGACTATTATCCTTAAACTAATGGACAATTTGAGAAAACTATTCAGAGACAAAAATATTTGTTCTAGTCAAGTTCTATGTATTTTGAAGGAGGATGGGACAAACATCAGCCACTGTTTGAATTATCCTATAATAATAGTTTACACTCGAGTATCCAAATATCTCCATATGAAACCCTTTGTTGGAAAAGGAATAAAACAACAAAAAATTGGGATAAATACGATGAACATAAGATTATAGGACCTAAAATGGTAGATGAAATGGTAGAAAAGGTGAAAACCATTTAGAAAAAAATCAAGGAATCCCAAAGTCTTCAAAAGGGCAATGAAAAAAATCATTGACCATACCTTGAGTTTAAGGTTTTAGACATGGAATTCTTCTAAATATCTCTATAGAGGAGGATCGGGAGATTCCTGAAGAAAGGGAGGCTATGTCCCAAGTAAATAAACCCCTTCAAGATCCTTGATCATGTTAGAGATGTGGAGAATTGAATAACACTACCACCAACCATGTCTCAAGTACACGATGCATTCCACATATACCCATTAAGTAAGTAAATATTGGATCCCTCACTAGTACTGACTTCAGAGGTGGTATAGTTTTAGAATGACCACTCTTATGAGGAGTAGCCGGTGAAGATATTGGATCATAGAGATAAAAATGTACACTATAAGAATACTCACCAGATCAAAGTACATTGGTGGAACCATAAGTACAAATAGAAAACATGCGAACTAGAGCAAGAAATGAAAGATAAGTACCGACCCCTATTTTCAATATAGAATGTAAATCAAAATTTCAAGGGAGAAATTTAATTAGCAGGGGAGATTGTAACAACCCAATGTTTTATCAAGTAAAATTATATTCATATAATTATTTCATATAGTATAAATCACATTAAATCACATATATAGCACAAAATATAATTTATAAGTTAAGAATGAATAAAATAAGAAGCGTTTCTAGGAATTAAGGAACCTATACCGATGATATAGTTACTTTTCATTTGGAATGATAATGTGATCATTATGAATAGTAAACCATCTAAAAGAAGAGTAACCTCATAAATTAAGGTATGAATAAAATTTATCAATCATATAAGTGAAAATATGATATAATTATACTGTAGTATATGTAAATAAATATTTCGAAATTTATTAATTATGTGTCTGTATTTTTGTAAGTCATAAATATTTAATTATACTTGTATAACTAATTTAATAAATTAAATGAAAATTTATTTACATAAAATGTATTCATAAATTTATATTTTTATGTCTTATGATTGTGAGATTATTTTATGAGAACTCAGTTAATTTGTAAAAGTGATATAAAACCAGTTTCAATTAAAAAATATGTAATTTTTTAGTAAATTATGATTTTAGCTAAAACAATGTTCTCATATTTAGAAAATTATTTTCATATAATGTAGTTCATTTATAAATTTTATACATTGAAAAATATTTAGGGTGAATTTTTGGGATTTTTCTGAAATACTTGATTTTTTTAATAGTAAAATACAATAATTTATGACAAATGTAAAATACATAAATTATGGATTCATAGGATATTTAGTGATTACTTAAGACCATCATATCGAACTCACATGATCTAATTACTATATTTAATCTCTATAACCAACCAAATTACTTTTTTCAAGAAAAATGATAAAATATTTAGTAAAATAATGAGAAAACACCCCCTCCTCCACTTTAAATACCACCCTCACCACCTCTTACACTAACATATCTCAAGACTTGAGCCATTTCCAAATTAATCCCAATAATCATACCAAACCACTTTCCCACATCATGGAGCTTTTGGTATTAAAAAAGGAACAAAACCAATCCCCTAAGGAGGTTCTCAAGAATAAGTAATCAAGAGGTAAAACCCTCTTTATTTTCTTTTAATGTCTTTTTCAAGTTCCTTTCTTTTATTTTTCATTCCTCACCTACCCTCATCCAAATGGTATGATAACTCTAGTATATTAAATATAATACAATATTATTATATTTATGGAATAATTATTCATCAAATCTCTGTTACTCTCTCTTTTACATTAAGAATGAAAATATAGTCTGTGAAGTGCCAATTTACCACCTTCGTGGATGATGGGATTTCATCTTTAAATTTCATCTTTATGGATGGTCATAAAACCATTTTTGTGGTTGCAAAATATTATAATATATGTATTATATCATATGTAATGTTCTGGAATCATTTCTCTACACAAGATATTAATTTATTATACAAAATGAGTTCGTTGTGAGTGAAACCCGCCAAAATAAACCCGAACAATTAACATTAATGATTTATCTAATAACTAAATATCACCTTGTAAAAAAGGTATTTTAATATTATATAATCTCATTAATAACATACATGTTCATTTCATGACAACTATCTTCATTCTACATGTTTTTTCACACACATATACAAGTAAACTGATCATGAAAACCAAGGAAACCCACACTTTCATGTGATGAAATTGAATTTCATAACCCATCAAAAGGTACATAAATGGACTTAATAAAATTATAACAAATAAATTACATGAAAACAGGGTTCTGAAATTATAAATTAATTAATCAAATTTGATTATTCAGGAAATAAATACCAAGTGCATTATCGTTTCAGACATAAGCTAAGGGATTCAACCTGAACCTCTGTTATTCACTTGGGTTACTCCTCTATTTTTACAGAAATGAAATTATCCTTTATTTTTATTAAAATATTATAAATTCTATTTATATGTTCCAAAATCATGTATCAAGTTCAATTCATTCTTCTATTTCTGGGATATTTATTTTTTTAAAAGGTTCTACACTAAATTCTTCCTGGTCGACAAGCTCAATTTAAGCGAAATTCCCGAATTCTTACCCATTTTTAGTTTTTTCCATAATAGTTTTAAAGAAAAATTATTTTTATAAAATAACTCATTTTATGATCAAATAAATACCTTGGTTAAATTAATTTTTTATACAAAAAATTAATCTTTTTCCATTTTAAAAAATCTTGAATGTTTTCTTTAAATAGTACTAAAATGTTTTATTTATAATGTTTCTTAAACAATATTTTCACTTTAGTTTGAAATCACATATCATGATATATTCATATATTAAATTATTAATGTCCACACATGATTTAGTTTCTTTATTTCAAGGACACTGTTATGTAATACCCAATTATTTTTCTTTTAACATGATTATGATACCTAATTCCTTCCATGGGTAACCCTTATACTTATGTTGGATTACTTTGGAATTATTATTTATGTGTAAAGCATATTAATGAACATGTTATGAAGGGTGAACCCAGATAGTGCCCCAATTCATTGGTTAATATTTATTTTCATGATATTTTATCTTAAATAGTCTTGGTGGTTATCCTTGATTCGTGCTCCATGTGCAACACTATTGGTGGTTAGCTATGAATCATGCTCCTCTCTATGCAACGAGCCTTGTCTTGTGCTCTTATCTGTGCAACGAGCATTGAATCATGCAAAATTCATTTTTTTTTGCATCAACATTACTATTTAACCATGATTTTATGATCAAATATTGGGATTCTTCATGTTTAACCATGTTTCATGCCTTTATAAATATTTTTGTTTTTCCTTCTAACCCATGTGCTTCAATTTATTTTAATGTTTATTAACTAACTGGGATTTTAAAGAATCCCATTGTTTATGGTATCCCCATGTTATCCTATGAAGATATAAGATATCAAAGGATGTTAGGAGATCACAATGAATGATAATTAAGGAAATGTATTTTTTAGTCCCATGTTTTTAGTTTAATATACCTAGTTTTCCAAGACACAATCATTTACGATCCTTGGCCTGTAATTTAATGTTTTATTATACATAAAATCATGTAATAATATGCGTAATATGATAGGGTTTATATAACCTAAATATATTTTTGGTAGTTTTTATTGATGATATTTTTATATATTCTAAAAGTCACAAGGAGCATGTGGAACATCTAAGGGTGATAATAAAAAATTTGAGGAAGGAGGGGTTATTTGGAAATTTTATCAAGTGTGAGTTTTGGTTACAAATTTTTCTTTATTGGGGAACATTGTAACTAGTGAAGGAGTCTTAGTTGACCCTATTAATACAAGGGTTTTGGAGGAGTGGTCTTAACCTAAAATAATAATTGAGATTTTTAGGTTCTTTGGTTTAGTAGAATATTATAGGAGGTTTTTGGAAAAATGTTTCATGACTATCTAATCCACTAACTGTGTTAACTGGAAAAGGGTTCAATTTCATCTATAAAAAGAATTGTGAGTAATTTTTCCAACAGGTGAAGAAGTGATTGGTTTCATCACTTGTGTTAAATCTACTGTCTATCAAAGAAGGATTCATTATTTTTAGTGATGCGTCTCAGAAAAGGCTTGGGAGAGTCCTCATGAAAAATGACTAGGTGATTGGTTATGAATCTCAATAGTAGAAGCCTCATGAGAAGGACTATCCAACACAAGACCTGGAACTTGATATGATTGTTTTTTATTTGAAGATATGGAGGCACAATATTTTTTCTGGATAAATGTGATATATACATAGACCATCAATGTTTGAAGTGTATCTTTACACAAAAGGAATTAATCATGAGATAGGGGAGATGGTTGGAACTTCATAAAGACTATGTTTGTTCAATTAATTATCACACCAAAAGATCAATAAAATTCATTGATGTTTTAATTATGAAGGATCCTATTATTATTTCAATGATGAGGATTCAAGGAGATCCATTGATTAAAGACCTAGTAAAAATGGACATAGAAATTATAGGAAAAGGGAAAACATAAAACTTATCCCAAATGATTTCTAAATCATAAATACTAGAGAAGATCGTGATATATTAAAGAGATGATCCTTTTTTGGAGAAGAAGTTTGAGGCTATGATGGATTGGATGTTTCCAGAGGTCAAAAATTGACCCGGAAGGTGTACTGAAATTTTGTACTGGACTACGAGTTCCATCTATTGAGGAAATAAATGAGATGATGGATGAATGACATAAATATATACTTTTTATACATAATAGTAGAGATAAAATGATTAGGGAACTTCTTCATAATTATTTGTGGGATAACATGAAAAGGGAGATTGATGATTTCACAACAAGGTTCCTAGTGTGTCAATAAGGGAAGGCAGAGTGATAACTTCTGAAAGGGAAATAACAATACCTACCAATACAACTATGGAATTGGGGAAATATTACTATGTATTTTGTCACTGTTTTTTGAAAAACATCCAAAGGAATCAATGTGATATGGGTTATATGAGACCGTATTAACAAGACTTCCCATTTTGTCTCTATTCAGGACGATTTCTCTCTTAACAAACAATCTAAGATATACATTGTTGGTCAGAGTGGATACTCAAGACGGGGGTGAATTGAGATCCAATTAAAATTTCTGTTAAAAAGATTTTCTATTAAAATCCCCCAATTTCAAAAACAAATTAAACTGTAGTGAATTTATACAAATTATAAAGGTGCAATTAGTTTCTCAAAGATTGATTAGTTCTCAGTTAACTTAATCTTATGATTAAATTATCTTTTGAAACTAACTTACTGGTTTACAATAAATATAAACACTTGCGAGTTTAACTATCAAAGTAGCTTTGAAAATAAATTATATTTCAAAGTAATAGAAGTGGAATATGAAATAAATATATATATTATGGATATAAACTTTAACTAAAAACACAGAGGAGTTAACCAAGAGGTTCAGTCTCAAGCCGAGACTTAGTCCTCTCAAAATTTTATAAAGATGATCCACACCCTGGATCGGGGTTCAATAGTTTACAACTGTCCAGGTCCAAGACCTCTACCACTGTTATTCGTGGGAAACAAAACAACAACAACCAGCTGTCCAGGTCATACACAACCTCTACCACTATCCACAGTGGGCAATGAAGTATAAAAAGGTTTTCTGAGGATTTATAGATCCTCCAGTTAAAGTACAGGAGTCGGTGTGTGTGTTTAATATAGCAGATAACACCCACTGCTCAAAATGTAGAATAAATGAATCACAAAGAAGAGATGTAGAGTTTAGAGATGGGTCTGGTGATTTCAGTGTAGCTCTGGACTCTTTTTGGATTTGATCAGAAGTAATTCTGATTCCTCTTTTCGTTTTTGTTTTAGAAGCAGAGTGTCGTATGCTTCACGTTCATAGGCAGTGAGATGTAGTCGATGAAGTTCTTCAATGTTGTTTTGTATGCACAGAACTCTTCTTGAGTAGGCTTGATTGTGTATGAGGTTCTGTGTAATCTCTTGATATGTATATTTTGTTCTTATTGGTTCTTCCTCCTCTTTCTTCTTCCTGTTTCGCGTGTGTTCTCTAATGTCTTTCTTCTTCTTTTTTTTCAGCAGCAGAGACTTATTGTATTTATGTCACGTGCTTTGGAAGACATAAAAGGTTTCCTTTCCGCAGGTACGAGGTACGGTTTCCTGAAATCCGATAACCTTTATTAATTAATTGACAGAGCATTAAAATATACCTGATATGACATTTGGTTAGATTAAATAATGATAAAGAAAAAAAATTCAAACAGTTGTTTATGACTATCGATGAGTTCAAGTGATCGGTAGGTCATCAGCATCAGCATTGGTGGCTAGACATCGGTGTGTCCTGACCGGTGACTTTGATGATCAGCATCGGTGAGTCATATTGATCGGTATCGGTGAGTCATATTGATCGGTGACTCATTTGCATCGATGTGTCATTCGATCAGCATCGGTGACTCAGATTGATCAGCATCGGTGAGCCATATTGATCAGCATCGGTGAGTCATATTGATCGGTGACTCATTTGCATCGGTGAGTCATTCGATCAGCATCGGTGACTCAGATTGATCAGCATCGGTGAGTCATATTGATCAGCATCGGTGTGTCATATTGATCAGTGACTCATTTGCATCGGTGAGTTATATTGATCGGTGACTCATTTGCATCGGTGAGTCATTCGATCAGCATCGGTGACTCAGATTGATCAGCATCGGTGAGTCATATTGATCAGCATCGGTGTGTCATATTGATCAGTGACTCATTTGCATCGGTGAGTCATATTGATCGGTGACTCATTTGCATCGGTGAGTCATTTTATCAGCATCGGTGACTCAGATTGATCAACATCGGTGACTCAGATTGATCAGCATCGGTGACTCAGATTGATCAACATCGGTGAGTCATTTGCAACGGTATCGGTCTGTTGTCTTGATATTGGATCGGTGTGACCGTTGTCTTGATATTGGATTGTTGCGACCGTTGTCCTCTGATATGGATCGGTG
Source organism: Viscum album (assembly GCA_963277665.1). Taxonomy (NCBI): domain Eukaryota; kingdom Viridiplantae; phylum Streptophyta; class Magnoliopsida; order Santalales; family Viscaceae; genus Viscum; species Viscum album. The sequence goes on along the minus strand of OY728130.1, from coordinate 697,939,909 downwards.
AGACCGTTGTCTTGATATTGGATCAGTGCGACCGTTGTCCTCTGATATGGATCGATGAGACCTTTGTCTTGATATTGGATCGATGCGACCGTTGTCTGTTTGATCCAGAAGACTTCCAAAATACTTGTAAATCAATAAAACATAGATAAAAACATGATAACAGATTCACTAATAGATTGTGATTAAGTTTATGAGAAATCCAACCGGATTAAGTAATAACGATTTGTGATTATTAAAACAACAATCATAGGAATGAATTCAGAAATCTTCTAGAGGGCTCAACAATCTCCCCCTTTTTGATAATCACAAATCTTAAAAAAAATATCAATAATAAAAACATAATGAGATATAAATCTCCCCCTGAAATTAAATCTCCCTCATAAATATTAATCTCCCCCTTAGAGATTGATCTCCCCCTTAGATGTTGATATCCCCCTTAGATATTAATAATTATCTCTCCCATATATATACATCCTTCTCCCCCATATATATACATCCTTATCCCCCTTATATATACATCTTTATCCCCCTTTGGGATAATCAAAAAGGAGGGAAAACATACAAATAAGAGAGTAAAAAAGAAGGCAGCATAGAGAATAGAGAGAGAGAGAAAAAAAATTATTTTATAAAGTACAGAAGATTACAAGCAACACATAGTTCACCCTATCAAAAACAATACAAAACTATTTCTGGGGATACAAAGGGGCTTTGCCTTTGTCTATAAGAGAAAGATTGGGTATGTTGGAAGGCTTGGAGGCAGGAGGAACTGGGAGAATTTGCAGAGGTGGTAAAATGACTCTGGAAGTTGGAGGAGAGAGTGCCACGAAGGTTTGTTGTTGAGTATCAGCAGTAGCTGGTTGAGAAGATGTCTGAGGAACTGGCCATAGGTGAGAGAGTGCCTGAGCAACAGAGAGCTGGTTTGGAGCTACATCAGAGGCAGGGAGAGGGTCAGCTGTAGGAAGCACAATGGCAGTGGCTTGGGCATTCAGATAAGGCTTAAAAGAATTTATGAAATTCTGAATAACTTCTGCACCATACTGCATAGCCTTTTCGAAATCATCTTTGTTCTCCATGAACTATGCCAAAGTAGGAGTAAAATCTTGCAACTGAAGAACTTGAGCCTTGAAATCTTGAGTGACTGGAGGTAGTTTCAGATTTTCTGCCAATACCTTGAAATTTGCAGCCATCTCATGCTTTGTATAAATCTTTGAAAAGTAATGATCAGCCTTTTCCTTGATCTATTTCAGAGCCTTTTTGGCATCTGCTGAATATACGGTTTCCATTTCATGACTTTGATCACAATGCTCCTTCATTTTCTTTAATGAATCCAGATCAAGAACTTGTCTAACAGCTTCTAACTCATCATGCACAACCTCCCTTAGTGCCTCTAGCTCATAGGTAGTGATTTTGGTTACTTTGGTAGTACTGGATTGGCTAACTATTTGAGTTATCTCAGCTTTCAATCTTCTCATATCAGACTTGTTGAGATGTTCAACTAAATTCCTCAAAACTTCCATCATACTAGAGATGGTTGATCTACATTCGCTTGATAAAGATACTAAGCCAGTGTGGAGATCCTTCATAGTCTGGTTCATAGAGGCTATGTGCCTACCAATAAGCTCACCAGTATTGGCTAGGTCTGGCTTCAAAACATTCGATACGCTTTGTGAGAAAGCTTCCAATGATGCTTCAGAAACATGCAGAGACACTTGAGTAAGGAAAGTGGAAATTTCTTCTCTGACTGTATCTCTCACAGAAGCCAGCAATTCAGTCTTAAACTTATCAAAATTAGCTTGAGAGATTCCAGAACCATGAAGATGAACATCTGTAGAATCAACAACAGGAGCAGATCTTGCTTCACTTGGGAGGCTCTTCTTCACAACTGCAGTAGATTCTGACATTTCCTCTTCTTCTTCAGAATACTCTAAGCCCAAAACAGCAAAACCAGGGTAGTCATCCCAGACAGCTGCACACAAGGTATATTTTGGTTTCTCATAACTTGTTGTTCCACCGATTTCTAGCGATTCTCTCTTGCTAGTGGCATCTGTTTCTGGTACAGTTTGATGTGTTTCTATTGGAGGTACAACAGGACCATCTACAGGTCGGTTAACACCATCATCATCATCACCATCACCACCTTGCTCATTATCACTCTTCTCAGAGGCTTCACTGTCATATTCTTCAGTGTCATAATCTTCTTTATCACCAAGAATTGGTTCTGACTCAGGTAGGGATAAAGGTGGACTGGCAGGTCCAAAATCTATTCTTCTTTTAGGGCTAGCAGTATCAGGATCACTCCTATAATCAGGAGGTGACACACTTCCATCTTCTGTCTCAGCTTCTTCCATTCTTTGACCTTTGATAGCCTCATTTCTTTCATCCTCTTCCTCATCATCAGAATAAAATGGTTCCTCATTTGATTTCAAACCAGGGTCTCTCAAACCCTTAGGCCTATTTCCATGATCTGTGGGATTGTTGGCTTCATACAGCTTGTCTTCATAAGCAACCCAACACTTCTTCCATGGATTCCAATTGATTTTCATCATCTTTCATATCTCTTTGTTGAGACAGAAAGTATGATCTGTTTCAGCTACTTTATCATCTTCATCAACACATTCTAGATTCTTGGGCATGGTAGAGATCATCTTGGAGTAAAATAAGGCAGTGGCTTTCTTGGACGGTTTCATCATTCCAGCTATGTGCACCATCACATATCTACACAAATTGATCTTCTCATGGGTTTTCAGAAGAAACAATAGGAAAACATCCTGGTACTTTATAGAAGCAAAATCTCCTCTCCTAGGGCAAAGTTGGTGCTGAATAAACTTGAAAAGAAGTCTGGATTCACCATACAACTCTGAGGATGTGATTCTCCTCGACTCTTTGTTTCCAATCAGAAGCTCTAGAGCTAATTCATAAGAGAATTAATCAATGATTGGAGGAATATTCCCAACATAATCCCCATGCCGACCCTCATCAGGTACATTTAAGCACTCTGCCCACTGTTTAGATGAAAATGATATTTTCTTTCCTTTCACTTCAGATGACATCCGGGCAGCCTCCACACCATCTAGAGTGATTTTCAGATTCATATAAAACTCATGTACCAGCTTCAGGTAGTCTACTCGTGAGTTGTCTGAAAACCAGTCTGTCCATACTCGCGATTCAAGAACTTGCAGCAACAGTGACTTACTTAATAAAAGCTAGTCAGAACTGACTTCTCTTTCTACAGCAACAATCCGAGTTTCCGGGTTCGGATTTATTGATCGTTGAGAGGCACTACTCGACTCGCCTCGAGCACGCTTTGGAGGTACATTACTGTCTGATCCTTTGCTCTGTCTCTTTTGCTTAGCCATTCGAAGATTTTGGGGAAAGCAGATGTTCGAAGGTTCGAGGTAGAGGAGAAGAGAAGTTGAAGGGTTCGGCGGGAAATGAAAGGTCAAAGGTTTAGGGAAGAGAAATAGCCGCGTATCATTTATTTTATCATTTAGGGTTCCCATAAAAAGGATAAAAGAAAGTAATTAATTAATTACAACATAATAAAAAGTAATACAAAGAATCGGTTTAACAGACCGGTGTGACAGATGGGTTTCACTGATCGGTTTCACAGATCAGTTTCACAGATCGGTTTCACAGATCAGTTTCACAGATCAGTTTCACAGATCAGTTTCACAGACCGGTTTCACAAATCGGTTTCACAGATCGGTTTAACAGATCTGTTTCACAGATCAGTTTCACAGATCAGTTTCACAGATCGGTTTCACAGAGCAGTTTCACAGATCGGTTTCACAGACCTCTTTCACAGATCGGTTTCACAGATCGGTTTCACAGATCGGTTTCACAGATCGGTTTCACAGATCAGTTTCACAGATCAGTTTCACAGATCGGTTTCACAGATCATTTTCACAGATCGGTTTCACAGATCGGTTTCCCAGATCGGTTTCACAGATCGGTTTCACAGATCCGTTTCACAGATCGGTTTCACAGATCAGTTCCACAGATCAGTTTCACAGATCAGTTTCACAGATCAGTTTCACAGATCGGTTTCACAGATCGGTTTCACATATCGGTTTCACAGATCGGTTTCACAGATCGGTTTCACAGATCAGTTTCACAGATCGGTTTCACAGATCAGTTTCACAGATCAGTTTCACAGATCGATCATACACAATTCTTGTTTAATAAACTTCATTCTTTCAGAGCATAAAGTCTTTGTAATGATATCAGCTAATTGATGTTCATAGTTAATAAATTTTAGAGAGATATCACCTTTCGGATAATGATCTCTTAGAAAGTGATGTCTGACATCAATGTGCTTAGTCCTAGAGTGAGACACAAGATTCTTAGATATGTTAATTGCACTAGTATTGTCACAGTTAATTGAAACATGTTTAAAATAAAATCCATTGTCCAATAAAGTGTGTTTCATCCACACAATCTGTGCACATCAACTACCAGCAGCGATGTATTCTGCTTCAGCAGTAGATAATGCAACTGAGTTCTATTTCTTACTACACCATGATACTAGAGATTTTCCAAGTAAGTGACATGTTCCAGATGTGCTTTTCCTATCTAACTTGCATCTAGCAAAGTCAGCATCTGAATAACTAGTTAGGTCAAAATATTGTCATTTTGGATAAAACAAACCTAAAATTACAGTATACTTAAGATATTTAAAAATCCTTTTAACAGCCAGTAAGTGTGACTCTTTAGGATTAGCATGAAATATAGCACACATACACACACTAAACATAATATCTGGTCGACTAGTAGTAAGATAAATTAAGCTCCCAGTCATTCCTCTGTAATTGTTTTGATCAACTGGTTTCCCAGTTTCATCAACATCCAATTTGCAGGTAGTACTCATGGGTATATCACTTTCCTTAATACTATCCAAACCAAAACATTTTAGCAAATCCTTAGTATATTTACTTTGATTTAGAATAATACCATCTTTAGTTTGAAAGATTTGAAATCCAATAAAGTACTTAAGCTCTCCCATTAAGCTCATTTCAAATTCATTTTGCATAACCTTTGAAAAATCAGTACATAAAGAATTTTTAGAAGATCCAAAAATAATATCATCAACATAGATTTGTACTATTAAAACATCTTTTGAAAACCTTTTTATAAATAGAGTGGGATCAGCTATTCCTTTTTTAAATCCTTTTGAAATAAGAAAGTTTGAAAGTCTTTCATACCAAGCTCTTGGAGCTTGTTTTAAACCATATAAGGCTTTAGAAAGTTTAAAAACATGATTTTGAAAATGAGGATTTGTGAAACCTGGTGGTCGTTCTACAAAAACATCTTCAACAATAAAACCATTTAAAAAATCACTTTTCACATCCATTTGATATAACTTGAAATTCAAATGTGATGCATAAGCAAGTAAGATCCTAATTGCCTCAAATCTAGCTATAGGTGCAAAGGTTTCCTCATAGTCAATTCCTTCTTCTTGATTGAAACCTTGTACAAATAGCCTAGCTTTATTTCTAATGATGTTTCCAGATTTATCTACTTTGTTTCTAAACACCCATTTTGTGCCTATGGTTATAGTGTCCTTAGGTCTTTCTACTAATTTCCAGACTTTGTTTCTTTCAAATTGATTTAGTTCTTCTTGCATAGCTATTACCCAAAATTCATCATTGATGGCATCATTGATATTCGTAGGTTCTAGCTATGATAGGAAGGCTTGATGTTCAACCTGATTTCTAAGAGAAGCTCTAGTCTGTGTCCCTCTATCAAGATCTCCTACAACAACATCTAAGGGATGATTCCTCAGAATCCTAGATGATCTAGAAAAGGTAGGACTTGAGATTTCAGGTTCATCTACAGGTTGAGGTTCAACAGAAGCAGGGTCTAGAAAATTTCCAGAGTTAGATGTTTTAACTTCAGGTCCACTGTTTTTATCATTAAGGTTCAAACCAGAGAGATCATCTTCAGGATTTTCAAGAGAGGTCTTAGGTTCATGTGGATTAGTTTCATCAAATTTGATATGAACAGATTCTTCCACACATTTGGTTCTTTTATTGAAAACTCTATAGGCTTTACTAGAAGTAGAATAACCTAGGAAAATTCCTTCATCATTCTTGGATTCAAACTTTTCAAGATTATCTTTACTATTAAGAATAAAGACTTTGCAACCAAAAACTTTGAAGTAGTTAACTTTAGGTTTCCTATGGTTCCATAACTCATAAGGGGTCCTCTTAATAACAGGTTTAATCAAGACTCTATTAATAACATAGCAAGCGATATTGACAGCTTCATCCCAGTAATAAATAGGTAGGTCATACTCATTGAGCATAGTCCTAGAAATTTCTTGTAGGGTTCTATTCCTTCTTTCTACTACACCATTCTGTTGAGGTGTCCTAGGGGCAGAGAAATTGGGATTATAGCCACTGTGTGAGCAGTAAGATTCAAACTCATGATTTTCAAACTCACGGCCATAATCACTTCTCAGGGTCTTAATCTTAAGTCCACTAAGGTTCTCTACAGACTTGGAATATTTAACAAAGTAAGAACAAGCTTCACTTTTGTGAGCTAGAAAATATACCCAAGTATATCTAGAAAAGTCATCTACAAGAACATAGACATAGTGCTTCCCATTTAAACTAGAAACTCTAGAAGGTCCAAATAAATCCATGTGAACCAACTTGAGAGGTTGAGAATTTGACACTTATTTCTTTGATTTTAAGGAATCTTTATGTTGCTTTCCCATTTGACAGGGATTACAAACTTTGTCTGCTAGAAATTCATGTTTGGGTAGGTCCCTTACTAAGTTCTTCCTAGCAAGTTTTCTAAGTGAATGCACATTGCAGTGTCCTAATCTTCTGTGCCATAGCCAAGACTCTTTTTGAAAAGCATTTAAACACGTAATGTTTTGTTTAGCCAAGGAATTTAAGTTGACAGCATAAAAATTTTCATTTCTTAAAGCAGAAAACACTAAAGCATTTTTAGAATTAAAAACATTGCAAGAATCAATTTAAAATTTAACATAAAAACCATCATCACATAACTGAGAGATACTTAATAAATTTTATTTAAGGCCTTCAACAAATAAAACTTTAGAAATCAATACTGAGTTAGTGTTACCAATCTGGCCTAACCTGATGATTTTACCTTTAGACTTGTCACCAAAGGTAACAAAACCTCCATCAACTTTGAATAAGTTTTTAAAGAATGAAAAGTCTCCTAACATATGTCTTGAACATCCACTGTCCAAGTACCAGGTCTTTCTACAGGATCTCTTTAAGCAGGTTTCCTACAAAACAGATTTAAACAGGAAATGATTTTGGTACCCAGATTTTCTTGGGTCCATACAGGTTAACCAATAATACTTTAGGTACCCATATTTGTCTAATGGGTCTTATATAATTTGTAGAATCACCATACATTGAAATATAAACCTTATTAGATCCATAACTATGAATATAACTGGTTGAGGCGTATGAAGTTCCAGAGCTAGTTACATTCTGTCCAGATTTAGGAATAAATCTATTCTTGGTCAGCTTTCTCTGTCCAGGTTTGTAGCCTATTCCAGTAGTGTATTTTGGTGCAACTTGTTTTCCTAGAATTTGAGTTAGAGTTTCCTTACCATTGGTAAATTTCTCTAAATCCTTTCTGAGTTTCTCATTAGATAATTTCAATTCAGTGTTCTCCTTTAACAGTTGAGCATTTTTCTCTTTTTCAATAGTGTGTTCAGTTTTAACTGTAGTGGTGAGAGCATGATGTTTCTTTAATGATTTGTATTTATCCTTAAGTTCATTGAATGTCTCTTCTAACATATCACAATATTCAAACAATTCATATTTAGACATGTTATCATATTCAGAATCTTCTCCAGAATAATATGAATTAGAAGCAGGAGTTTCTGAAGTTACCTTAGAAGTGTTTTTCATAAAACACATGTTTGCTTTATTTCTGTGTTCTGTTTCAGAAACGTCAAATTCACTAGAATTGTCCTCAGAAGCACTCTAAGTAACCTTCATGGCCTTTTTAAACTTATTTTCTTTGTATTCATACTTCTTCCTGTATTTCAGCTTTGGACAGTCAGCTTTTATGTGTCCTTTCCTTTTACACTCATAACAGACAACTTCATCAGATTTATCAGATTTCTTCCAGTCCTTTTTCCAATGTCCCTTGTTATCCTACTTACCTTTGTAGTTTGAATTTCTGAAAAACTTCTTGTACCTATAAAACTTTTTAAATCTTCTGGCAATGTGAGCCATCGCAGCATCACTGTCAAAGTCACTCTCACTATCTTCACAGCTTGAGCTTTCGTTTATAGCTTGAAGTGTTTCCTTATCCTTGTTCTTTGAGTTTGTAGTTTTGAAGGCAACAAAATTTCTTCTAGATTCATCATCTTCTTCTTTATTCACCTTGAGTTCCTCTTCATACATCATCAGTTTGCCAATTAGTTCTTTGACTGGCAGTTCTCCAATGTCACACGATTCTCTAATGGAGACAGAGGTTCCTCTCCATCTTTCAGGTAGACATCTCAAAATTCTCATGATTTGTTCCTTTGCTGGAACATCCTTTCCCAGAGAGGTCATTATGTTGACAATTTCATTGAACCTGAGATACATATCAGAAATGGGTTCATTAGGCTTCGTTTTAAAATTAGCATACTTAATAGTATAGGTATTCAATCTCATCTCCTTAACATTTGTTGTTCCTACATCAGAAACAGCTAAGGTATCCCAAATTTCATATGAAGTTTTACAAGTAGAAATTCTATTAAATTATTCATCTCCGAGAGCACAGTACATGGCATTCATAGCTTTACAATTATTATTGTAAGCAGTCTTTGTAGGTTCATCCCAAGTAGATCTAGCAGTAATGGGAATTTTATATTTAGATTCAATAGCAGTCCAAATATCAAAACCTATGCTTTCAAGATGAATTTTTATTTTGAGTTTCCACTGAGCATAGTTGTTTCCATTGAAAAGAGGTGGCCGGTTAGTAGTAGCACCCTTAAGTCTATTATCCATGATATCACAAAAAAAATTTTAAAGAGATAAAAATTTAGAAATAACAGAAATTTTAAGAACTTTAAAATAAAACTAAAATCACAGTTGAAAAGCAGAGTACTTTAGAAAATATTTTCCAACCTCTGATACCAAATGTTGGTCAGAGTGGATACTCAAGAGGGGGGTGAATTGAGATCCAATTAAAATTTCTGTTAAAAAGATTTTCTATTAAAATCCCGCAATTTCAAAAACAAATTAAACTGTAGTGAATTTATACAGATTATAAAGGTGCAACTAGTTTCTCAAAGATTGATTAGTTCTCAGTTAACTTAATCTTATGATTAAATTAGCTTTTGAAACTAACTTACTGGTTTACAATAAATATAAACACTTGAGAGTTTAACTATCAAAGTAGCTTTAAAAATAAATTATATTTCAAAGTAATAGCAGAGGAATATGAAATAAATATATATAGTATGGATATAAACATTAACTAAAAACACAGAGGAGTTAACGAAGAGGTTCAGTCTCAAGCCGAAACTTAGTCCTCTCAAAAGTTTATAAAGATGATCCACACCCTGGATTGGGGTTCAAAAGTTTACAACTGTCTAGGTCCAAGACCTCTACCACTGTTATTTGTGGGAAAAAAAACAACAGCAACCAGCTGTCCAGGTCACACACGACCTCTACCACTATCCACAGTGGGCAATGAAGTATAAAAAGGTTTGCTGAGGATTTACAGATCCTCCAGTTAAAGTACAGGAGTCAGTGTGTGTGTTTAATTTAGCAGATAACATCCACTGCTCAAAATGTAGAATAAATGAATCACAGAGCAGAGATGTAGAGTTTAGAAATGGCTCTGGTGATTTCAGTGTAGCTCTGGACTCTTTTTGGATTTGATCAGAAGTAATTCTGAGTCCTCTTCTCGTTTTTGTTTTCGATGCAGAGTGTCGTATGCTTCAAGTTCATAGGCAGTGAGATGTAGTCGATGAAGTTCTTCAATGTTCTTTTGTATGCACAGAACTCTTATTGAGTAGGCTTGATTGTGTATGAAGTTTTGTGTAATCTCTTGATATGTATCTTTTGATCTTCTTGGTTCTTCCTCCTCTTTCTTCTTCCTGTTTCGTGTGTGTTCTCTAATGTCTTTCTTCTTTTTTTTTTCCAGCAGTAGAGACTTCTTGTATTTATGTCACGTGCTTTGGAAGACAGAAAATGTTTCCTTTTTGCAGGTACGTGGTACGGTTTCCTGACATCCGAAAACCTTTATTAATTAATTGACAGAGCATTAAAATATACCTGATATGACCGTTGGTTAGATTAAATAAAGATAAATATAAAGAAATTCAAACAGTTGTTTATGAATATCGATGAGTTCAAGTGATCGGTAGGTCATCAGTATCAGCATTGGTGGATAGACATCGGTGTGTCCTGACCGGTGACTCAGATGATCAGCATCGGTGAGTCATATTTATCGGTATCGGTGAGTCATATTGATCGGTGACTCATTTGCATCGGTGTGTCATTCGATCAGCATCAGTGACTCAGATTGATCAGCATCGGTGAGTCATATTGATCAGCATCGGTGAGTCATATTGATCGGTGACTCATTTGCATCGGTGAGTCATTCGATTAGCATCGGTGACTCAGATTGATCAGCATCGGTGAGTCATATTGATCAGCATCGGTGAGTCATATTGATCGGTGACTCATTTGCATCGGTGAGTCATATTGATCGGTGACTCATTTGCATCGGTGAGTCATATTGATTGGTAACTCATTTTCATCAGTGAGTCATTTGATCAGCATCGGTGACTCAGATTGATCAGCATCGGTGACTCATATTGATCAGCATCGGTGACTCAGATTGATCAGCATCGGTGAGTAATTTGCATCGGTATCGGTCTGTTGTCTTGATATTGGATCGGTGTGACCGTTGTATTGATATTGGATCGGTGCAACCGTTGTCCTCTGAAATGGATCGGTGAGACCGTTGTCTTGATATTGGATTGGTGAGACCGTTGTCCTTTGATATGGATCGGTGAGACCGTTGTCTTGATATTGGATCGGTGCGACCGTTGTCTGTTTGATCCAGAAGACTTCCAAAATACTTGTAAATCAATAAAACATAGATAAAAACATTATAACAGATTCACTAATAGATTGTGATTAAGTTTATGATAAATCCAACCGGATTAAGTAATAATAATTTGTGATTATTAAAACAACAATAATAGAAATGAGTTCAGCAATCTTCCAGAGGGCTAAACATACATGACAGAAGTTGTAAGGCTGTATAGAGTTCCACATTATATCGTATCTGATCATGATCGAAGGTTCACATCAATATTCTGAAGAATCCATTAACATTCTCTGGGTATCGAATTGAATTTTAGTATAGCCTATGACCCTCAAACTGATGGACAATATTCAATGAATATTCAAAAAAACACTAAGAAATGATGTGAGCATGATAAATGAAATTTAAAGATGGATGTGATCATCATCTCACATTAGCTGAGTTCTCATACAATAATATCTTTCATTATAGTATTCAAATGGATACCTAGGAAGCTCTATATGGGAATTGAAGTAGAAGTCCAACATATTGCGATGAAGCTCGTGAGAGAAAGCTTCTTTGGCATGATTGTGTGCAAGAGATAACAGAAAAGGTTCATACCATCCGAAAACACTGTAATGATGCTTAGTGTCGGAAAAATAGATATGATGAAACCGTTTAATGGAATTGGAATTTGATGTTGGTGACAAATTCTTAGTTTGAATTTCATCACGGAAGACAATTGAGTAATTTGGGAAGAAAGGGAAGCTTAGCACCAAGTATATTGGACCCTATGAAAATTTTGAACATACATGGGCAGTGTCCAATGGGATAACACTTCCACAAAATCTATATCAATTTCAGGATGTTTTCCATGTATCACTCTTGATGAAGTACATATCTGAACCTTCACATGTACTAATTCTAGAGGTGGTACAACTGGAACATGACCTCTCTTATGTGGAGCAAACAGTGGAGTTTTTAGATCGTAGAGACATGTTTCTATGCAAGAATTCTACCCATATCGTTAAAGTGTTGTGGGGGAACAAGAAATATGATGAATCCATGTGGGAACCAGAGGAAATAATGAGTCATATGTACCCAAATATCTTCTCAATGAGTTTAAATTTGAGGGAAAAAATTTATTATGGAGGGAAGAATGTAACGACCTGAACTTTGTTAATGATAAATGCATCCTCAAAATGTTTATTATAATATTTTTTACTCAACAAAACTATATCCTATTAATAATGAGGTTAATATAATTGAAATGTGACCAATGGGATTCATTTTTTATATGACTGTTGTTCAATTATTTCTATTGGATACAATAATCTTAATAATAATTTTAATGTTATAATTAATGTTATTAATAGAAATAATAATGGTTAATTAATATAGAAGGTAGAATCGATGGAATCATCCAATAGAGTCACATCATAGGAAGCCCATTTTTTAGAACTCATGAGGTATGTAGTGCCTTTGTCCTTCACTCTTGACCAAGTCCAAGTCGATATTCAAATTGTTAAACTTGAACGAAATCGCATACGGGAGAAGTCTAAGTTGGGGGAGATTACCACTCGGACGATGTTAGTTGAGTCTCCCCAAGAGTCTATCACCATCACACATCTTACCCATAGGTCAAATGTGGGTGTTATAAGGGGATATGTGTCAAGGCTCTAGTTACATAATGTGTAATCGCTTTGTTTAAATAAAAATGTTATTTCATCATTTTGGTTTTAAGAATAGTTTGGCATAAAAAATGAGATAAAATTTAATAAATTGGTTTTTTGGAAAAAAATTGTAATTTTAAAAGAGTTATAAATTATAATATTAAAATATGGTCTTATTAATAATTTTCAATAAAATTAAATAGTGTTATAGAAACAATCTTATTTAATTACAAATGATAAAATAATATTGTTTCAAGAGCCAACATTTTAATCTAAATTTTACTAAGCATTTTCTGTCTGCTATTATATTTATGAAATGAGTATTTTTATAGTTAAAATAAAAATTTACCATATTTATGGAATTATTCTGAAAAAAATATCATTTCAGAATTCAGAATGTTGATATTAGGATGTGGTGAATTTACGAGAATTTTATAAAATTCTTTACATTTTCATAAATAGTAATAAATATTGTTTGAGTTTTTCTGTATGTCTAATGACATTAATAATGATGTAATAATTATATAATAATTTTTATTGACTCTTTTGGATAAAAATATAACATTAGGTTTCCCAGGTGGTCAATACCAGGGAAAGCCCATAGTTTTTCAAATATCACTACTGAGGTGTCCTCAGAAATTAATAATAAACTCCCTCACCTTTTCTATAAATACCCACACTTTTCTTCAGTTTATTTCATTCCCAAATATTCAAATAATTCTATGATAGTGTTACCTCCCATGGAGTCCTACCATGGTTTCCAAATTCCCCCAAGGCCTGGATCTTCATGTATTTAGAGTTACTTTTCAAGGTAAGGGAAATCTCAACTCTTCTTTTTATTTCAAGGTACCTCTTTATGCCGTATGTCTTTTAAATTTTAATTATATGTTCTTATGTCCATTTTATTCTTCCCCTTTACTATATGAAGTTTAATTTATGAATGGTATAACCCTTTACCCTATCTTTTTATTGTTTTCTATAACCGTATTTTATAGCATTTATGCTGTAGATTTTATATCTCAAAATTTATCTCTTTTTCTCAATAAATTATTTTATTTTGTTATGTGAATACCAAAAACTAATTTTTCACTAAGGGTTTTCACATATATGTCAAAAAATATGTTTTTTTCTTGGATAAACATTAATTAGACCCACATTCTATTTTCATGGGTTTAAAATGACAAAAATATCTTTTTTTAATCACTTTCTAAAACACTATGATATTGATATGAAACCCATTTCACTTATTCTCCATGGGTTATTTATGAAATGTTTTATTATGATATATGTGTCTCATATTAATTAAGATATATGTAGGGTGTTCCTTGATACTGGTCCAATGCATTGGATAAATAATTTAATCTATTGATAAGACATGTTTTACGATAACTTGGTGAATAACATTAGTAATTTTTATTACACCTTACTAATAAAAATTGGAAATATACATATGAATGACACAATTTAATGTTTTATCCACATTTAAAAGTTATGATTCATGTTTTTATTATTAGGTTATTCCTCTTCCTCACGAATTTATGTATTTCTTTAAGATCTAATTGATATTCCTCAAGATCACAAGTGTACTATTTCCCTTGTTTTTTCTTAATGGGGCTTATGCTCACCCTTTTCAATGATGTATGTCCCTAGATAATGAGATGATATATATATAATTATGTTGAAACCTGAAGATTCTTTTTATGTTGAATATTATAATGTTTTACATTTTTATATATTATGTTCCTTATTTTTAGACACTAAACTTTTAAATATCCTTTGTTTGTAAAATGTAAGGAACATTTCTGTAATAAAAAGGTGTGATGTCATAATCATTAATATCAAAATATTATTATAGATTTCATCAAAACATTATTCCCTGTTAAAGCAAGTATTTAATTCTATACTACTATTTATGTTAACTTCATTAATTCAACCAAAAACTGTCACTAAAATCACTCAATAAAAGTAAGCATCTAGAAAAGGGTCAAACCAAAAAAAACTCTAAATTTAAATTCTACGTCGTGTAATGGACGGATTTATGACTTAATATTTACGTACGGTTTTATTTTTATGTTTTGAATAAATATCATTATTTTATTCTTTACTAGTGTTGTTAATATTTTGTAGAGCTTATATAATTAATTAACAACGTATTTGATAAAATAATTGAAACATAACCTATTTATTTTAAATTATCTTACATGACCTGTTATATTATTTTATGTGATTGTGTTTAACATCATATAAACTTGAATCAACTAAAATATAACCATGAAATTTGATAAAATAAAATAAATAATGTGATTTGATCATGATAATTCTAATTATTGACTTGTCGAGTGTGTGGAAAATTTATCTTTTACTATAGGGGGAAAACACCTTATGTCAAGATTAGAACAAGTTTCAACATTAAACCATTTACCACTATATATTCATAGTTGGTTTCACCTTAACTAATATTTTGAACAACCTATCTACCTTGAGATCTATCATTTACATGTTATTACTCATAGGTTTGTGAAGGGAAATAGGGGTTAGAGATTCATAAAATAAACCATATACAGACACACCTAATATAATAAAGGTGGGGGCGATAATGAGCATTACGACTTATTTAAATAAACAAAACATAATAACTTTTAAAAAACCAAGTAATAATATAAAATTAAACAAAAAACCAATACATATATTGGTTAATCAAGCGCATCATAAGTCAAATACTTGTAATGACATAACATTCATATATGCATAAATTTCAAAGTGCTCTTTCAATTATGATAAATTTATTTTGAATTAATTGTTAATGGTTTTATTAAATAATTAAATTCTTATCTTAATTAACAATCTAATAAATATTGGATATCCATAATATTATCATAATCTATAATTTTAAATAAATAAATAAGTTATATTTTATTTAAAAATAACTAAGTACCCGACATGTACATGGAGGAAACATAGTGTTTACTGACCTGAACTATCTTGTGTCTTGATCAGTCCTTTTAATGGATAGTGTTTTCTCAAAACAAGTAGTGTATGTGGCATATCCTGTAATTACATGGTGTGTATTTCCATGTGACATGTTGAGTTGTAATATCGACAAGTATGACACATGACACATGATAATCAATATAGTGTGAACCACCATATAATCTTTTCCAGGTGTCGCAAAAGCCTATATTGGTAGGTCGTATATTAAAAATTCTTTTATTAATCATTTCCTGAAACCAAGATCAATGATCTTGCATATAAAATTTATAATCCATTTATTTAATATCTAATAAAATAAATACTAGGGCTCATGAACTTTCTTCATTAATGATTATTGATCGTCAAAAACAACACTTCTCGATTGGCTTCATTACATTTTCGGGGATCCAAGGGTAGAATCACTCAATAAGTGATCTACATGTGCTTCAATGGTCTTCGAGCAATGCCACCCATTCTTTGGGTTCTAACACAATGAATTGAATATCTTTTATTGTTATTTAGTGATCGCTCATTCGTTGGTCTTGAGGTAATTCTATATGGGGTTTTGCATTCTTGAGAGGGAGATAAGTAGAGGAGTATAAAGGGAATTATTTCTATGTAACAATTCTATATTCTCAAACATGGAATTGGTTTCGTATGAATTACACAATAGATGTAGCCTTCTATTTATAGGTCCGGGACATTGGTTTCAAAATTTAACTGCACAAATAACCATTAAATATAATTATAACCCTTAATTAAATCCTATAATACATAATAATAATAATAATATTATTATTTTGAGGTCCACCAACTTATGAAAAATGGGTAAATAATATTTAACAACTCGTAAATAATTATTTTATCACCAGACATTGTCTTGGCCAATTCTGACTCCTCTTGAATTTATTAAACACCCGAATAAATATTTTATTCTCTTAAAAAAATATTTAATCATAGACTGGTAAATAAATATTCAATAAAATAAATAAATATATTTTATTCACAATGCAATGAATAAATATTTATTTAATTTATGTAAAAAATATAACTTAAATAAAATTATTCCTCAATTTTGATAATGATATTTATTATATTCATTAAATACTAATATATTTTAATCGAGGCCATAAGAAACACGTAGTTTGTGACCCTATTAGATTCATTCTCATTATTAATAGGTGTCTTTGCCTAATGTGTAGAATTACTATCTAGCAACGGGTTGAGGATCCCAAGAGAAATAATTAAAAGTCACAATGATGAAAACCACATACGAAAGCTCAATGTGTATTGTAATTGCATTCTACATAATCCCATCAAGAATTTTACATGACAGTGTCCTCAACCTATATGTGTAGTACATCATTCTTTGACTATCTGAAATAAAATCCTTGTTACACCATATCCATAGAATTTTGAGAAATGGTTCTATTTCATTCAAAGGATCGATACATCAACATCAACCAATATGGAAGTGAAAAATAATTTCTTGAATTATCCATTAATAACATGTCATTCATGACCCACCCAACACAACCTACTTCCCACTAACATATGGCGTGATGGTTTTCACTAGAAAATATAAGTGTGCCATTCGTGATGTGAATTAATGATATTATTAAAGGCTAAGAACCATTACACATGCTCATAGATAGGAATATCTGATGACACCAAATAATGTGGGATTCCTACTGGAAGGTATGTTCACATAATATACAGTCTGGGAGATTTCCATGTGAGAACATGATGAGAGCAATTCTCATCTGCTTACGAGTACTCAGACCTGACAGTTTATATACTATGTGTACCATCGAAGTATGTTTTCCAACCACCAAACTAAATTAATAATATTGTCATATCACTTCAAGGTTCTTGTAATATCATGAAACTACTATGACTTTATCAATTTGAAAAATACTATAGGATATTATTTCATTATGGTCATGAAGAAAAATAGACAATGTGTAATAAGATGTTTAATTAAATATTTAATACATCAGAATTCATGTAATCAAAGTACAAATATATGGTTCTAGGAAACCAAATATAAAAAACTCACACTTGGACTATAGCCATCTACCTACGACTTTCAGTCCACTCAAACTCACTAAATAATCATGTTTCTACTAAGTTATGGCTTTATTCAATGGGTTGTCCATGTTGTCTTCCATGGAAATAATTCTCAGCGCATCTTCACCACTTTGAGAAGAATCATACAATAGATGATACTTCTGAAGTATGTGCTTCATCTGCTGATGTGACCTTAGTTCTTTTTCAAGAGACACCACAATAGAACTATCACAATAGAGTGTGATGGGATCTTTACTACCAGGTACCACATAAAGTTTTTGGATGAAAGTGCACATCCAAAACACTTCATTATCTACCTCAGATGCTACAATATACTTGGAATCTATTATAGAATCTCTGACCACAAACTTCTTTGATCTCTTTTAGCTCACAAAACCACCATTAAAAGTGACCACATATCCTATTTTCAACTTCATGTCATCTTGATGAGACAGGAAACTAGCTTCTACATATCCTCTGATGACTAGTTCCTAATATCTTCTATAAACAAGAAACATATACATAATATTCCTCAATAACTTAAGGATTGTCTTGGCTTCCATCCAATGGAGGTCACCTTGATCAGCATGATATCTTCCTACCACACTTAATGTGTAAGAGACATCTAGCATTTTATATATAACAACATACATGAATAATCTAATCACCAATGTGTATGGAATACTTTCCATTATATTTCATTCCTCAGGGGTACGAGGAAACATTTTAGTAGAAAGTTAATGTCATTTGACATTGGAAACAATATCATCTTGGACTGTTCCATACTAAATCACTTTATAATCTTTTCAATGTATGTACTTCGATTGAAGCCATGTAACCTCTTAGATCTATCACGATTAATCTTCCTCCCAAGAATATAAGATGACTCACCCATGTATTTCCTGGAAAATAATTTATTTATCCTTGCATTAATAGGATATAATACGTTATGTCATTGTCAATAAGTAATATTTCACCACCATATACTTTTAAGAAAACTACTACACTCGCACTAAACTATTTGTAGACACAAGGATCACATTAATTATTTATACAGCCAAATTCTTTTATGGATTCTTCCAAATGTATGTTCCATGACCTGGATTCCTTATTTATTCCATAAATGGTTATTTTCAACTTTCATATCTTACTTTCATCCTTTGGAGTCCCAAACCCTTATGTTTGTACCATTTAGACATCTTCCTGATGTTTCCCATTATAGAAGGTTGTTTTGACATCCATTTTCCAAATCTCATAGTCATGGTAACTATTACTAACAATTAGAATTATGATGGACTTCAGCATTACAACTAGTGGAAATGTTTCATCATATTCAATACCTTGATGTTGTATAAACCTTTTTTAACCAGTCATGCCTTCTATGTACTAACATGTCTATCTATGTCCATTTTCTTCTTGAATACCCATTCTCAATCAATAAGCTTTACATCCACCATGTGATCGAAAAAAATCCAGACATAGTTTTGGTACATGGAATATATTTTATAATTCATTTCTTCTTGCTGCTTGGAAACATCTCTTTCACTTATTGCTTCCTTGTAGGTTAGAGGATCATTATTATCAACTAATAATTAGTCACCATGTTGATAATTGGAAAAACATACCATTATGTCTCTCTAACCTCACTTGTATTACTAGGTAGTTCTAGTGTATCTAGAACAATTTCTTCTTCCATGGGGCTTTGGGGAATCTGATCCTGTACCAACTCTTGTGTTCCTTGAGCCTTGACTTCAACTATGTTTATCTCTCCCCCACTATATCTTTTTGGATATGTGATCCCTCTCAAGGAATATAGAATGTATTGATAATATAACCCTTTTTTCCAAGTGGTCTTATAGGTAATATACCCATGTTCCCTTGGGATATTCTATAAAGTTACACTTTGTGACTTGGGGCTCAAGTTTATTTACTGAAGAGGACTTAATAATTGATTGTCTTCCCGACATAGGTAAATTCGAGAACATGGTTTTTATTCAACCCCAAAATTTACATGGAATACCATTTATCAATTTAGTTGGTGCTTGGTTTAGAATGTGGTCCATTGTGTTTAAATAATCTCCCCATAATGATAATGGAAGACTTTCATGACTCATCAATGATATCACCAAGTCGAGCAGGGTGTGGTTCCTCCTTTCGCTTAAACCATTCCAATATGGTGTGTAAGGAGGAGTTAGTTGGGATATGATCCCAAAATTAGATATGTAATCAATGAAGTCTTTATTATGATATTATTCACCATCATCTGAATGGATTTTTTTAATCATCATACCATGATGAGTCTCAACTTTATTCTTGAATTCTATGAATTTATCAAAATAATTTTACTTAAACATAATTTATTAAATATATCCATATCTACTAAAATCACCAGTAAAATTTATGATGTATGAGTAACCACCCCTTACATAAAAAAGAAATGATCCACACACATCGGTATGAACTAATTCAATAATCTCTTTAGCCCATTCACCTTTCCCATTAAATGGTGCTTTAGTCATTTTTCATTATAAACATGCATGATGTACACCAAGTGGTCTTAGTTCAAAAGAATCTAAATATCCATCATGATGTAATTTTTTCAAGTATTTTCATTTAAATAACCTAGATGTTTATGTCAAATTTTGGTGCAGTATAATTCATGTGAAGTAACATAGTTATTGATTTCCATTACTTGGTTCATGTAATCTAACACATAAAGACTGTTATGTAAATGATCCTTACCATAAAAATTACCACATTTATAAAATAACAAACATTTATTTCCATATTCGAAAATTATAACCTACATATCTAGTTCAGATAATGAAATACTATTTTTGGTAACCAAAGGAACATAATAATAACCCTTTAGAACCAAGATCATTATTGTTGTAAATTTGATGTTGTAGTCACTGATAGCTACAGAAGCAAGTTTGTCTCCATTGGATGCTCATATATCTACCTCACCTCAGTCAATTTTTCTGATTCTACTTTGATTCTATATTTGAATACATGTGTGAGAACCTCAAGCTATATCTAGTACCCAATTTGTAGAAATAGATAAATTTCACTTCATAAAAAATGCACATGAAACTTCCCCTTTCTTTTTTATCTTGGTGAAGTTTTTCTTCCAGTGGCCCTTCATGCCACATGCGAAATAGACATCATCATGTTCCCTTTATTCCCCTTTGATACTCTTATTCTTGGAAGGGTGTGAAGAAGATTGGGGATTAAATTTATTTTCATTCTTTTTTTGTTTGTTCACCATAAGGAAAAAAGGATATTCACGCTTCATATATCTTTCTACGTAGATAAGGATGAAAAGAAGGTCCTTAAAATACTTATCAATGTTGTTAATTTTAAAATTCACAACAAAACTAGATATTCTCTGAGAGAGTGATGCTATAATTAGATTGTTTCCCAGTTCTTTAGGGAGTTTAAACACTATAACCTCTAAGAACTCAATTTCAGTAATGATTTTGACTATGTGAGGCCCAACTGGGGAACCTTCTCCAATATTAGTCTAAAAGAGTGCCTCATAAATCTCAAACTATTCATGTCTAGAAATCTCATGGTAATTAACATAAAGGAGATCAAGAAATCTATGTGCATCCATGTTTTCATTAGATTTCATGAGTTCACTATACATAGATGAAAGCATCAAACATTGACTTAGACTGCATCATTCATATGTTTTTATAGATTATGAACTCTTCATCACTCTACTCTTGAGTAAGAAGATCTGGTATTGAGGATTCTAGCACGTAATATTTCTGTTCATGGTAGAGAATAATTCGATCACATCTAAACCACTCTCAAAAGTTACTTCTAGTTAAGTGATTGACTTTATCCAAAATTGATCATTGGGGGAGTGATCTTATCATTCTATTCTATAATTGAAAGAGTAGATTATTTGTACTTTTCATGATTATAGATTTTGAGAGAAAGAAATAATTAATTTTACTTAAATATCTAACTATATTATCATGTCCCAATATCACTCACAATTGAACATGGAATGTCTTGTTTCTAGGACATTCTAGTTGAAAGGATATGTATTCCCCATCACATAATCCAAACAAGCTTTGTAAAATCTATTTGGTTGGTTTTTAGGTAGGTAAGCCTTTTACAAATACATGCTTGTTGCCCATTGATCCATTGGGTGGACTCCCTAATCCAAAAATACTGACAAAGATTTTCTCATCACTTACCTCCAAATCACACCAAGTCTATCAAGGGATACTCCTATTAATATAAAATGGAAAAGTTAACTAGAAATTTCATAATAACTCCCCTTATAAATGATGCGTCCCCACAAAGGTTAGTCAAACACAACATATGGATCATTGCACAACAAGATCAGATGTAACTAATGACAGAAGAAAATCCAAACATCATCAATTTTGAGGTATGGTTTGTTATTTAGATTTTTTACCTATTATTAGATTTAAATGAAGAACAAGGATCAACGCATGAATAGGTTGACCTATGGAATGTTCGTTCTTGCAGGAGGGTCTGATTATCAGGTTTTATTTTGGGTAATATATTTCATATTTATTCAGATCCACTTGATCCCTCTAACAGGTGTGGATCAACACCATAGAAAACAATTTCGAGGTTTGTTCCTCAATTTTTATATGAATTTCTTCTCCCCTTTTACCCCATGATTTTTATACATTCTTTACGAGGTTATGCACAGTGGATCACTGCGCATTATACTCGCAATGAAATGATCTAAAATCAATGATCTAAAATCAATGATCTGACACCATGATGACCAAGTGGAGGTGTGATAATGATGGAAGAAGATCAATCGACATTGTCGGGAATAAATTATTCTTCAACCATTCTTTGTAGGGATAATCAAAACCAGTTTCCAGAGCAGATCAGACACCCAAAACTAACTGAATCAGCATTGCTCTAAGGGGATGACCCTAGATCATCAATTTCAAGGAAAAAGAAATGGAATGATTGAGAATAAAAGGACCAACCAAGGGGAAATGGTGAAGAAAAATGGTTCTAGAGATTTCCAAAGATCACAACATGTATCATGAAGAACATGGCATGTGGGGCCAGCTCAGCAGCTGCTAGGGTTTTGGGTGATAGAAAGGATGAAACAACATGTGGCACCCCTCACACGGCATACGAGCCCTTATTTGGGGCTTGGGATGTATTTTGGATGATACGAATACACTGGTTTGAGTACATGGAAAGCACTCTGTCACACAGTCAGATCGGGCCAGTTATGTGGGTTACCAAGTGTACTAGTACATGGGTTGGAAGACACGGGTATAAGTCGTGCATGGGATCATGGCTAGCATATACTGAGTGGCCTCGATTAGTAGGAAATAGTATGTCACACTCTTACATGTTTTTTATTTTTCTTTCTACATGTCATTCACTTTTTGACACCAGATATTTTTGATGGGCAGGATTAGGGTTTAGAGTAAATGACGTGTGACACCTCTATATGTCATGTAATTTCATGTACATAGATTTATCTCCTTGTCCACCATTCCTTGGAAAAGTTTCATTTGTGTTAGTTCCCAATTTCTAGTTCCCATGAATTCCAGGTATTGTTTCAATCATCAAGAGTATGATTCCTTCAGTAGGACATTCTGGATAGAGATGAAGTCCCTTCGAGAGGCCCGAAGTGACATCCTCTATCCATCATGGACCCTATCTAGAGTCAGGCATCAACAAGAAAAACCTATATGATTTCAATCCCCTTCTTAGAATGTGAATCCGGATGAGTTTTGGTATATGCCAAGGCCCTAGAAGTGATCCTCACATGTGTATTATGATCTTATCACTTGGGAGTGATTTCTACTGGAATGAGTGTATCTATTCACTCTTCAGATATATTAGTGCATATATCTCTGTCAGGACACTTCCTGATGAACAATACATCTCAGAAAGAATTATTTATATCTATCAGTATTGTTTAGTGAGTTCTCATGGATGAGTACTTCACAAAAATCTTCGAATAGAATCCCTGGAATGGGTATGTGGGTCATTGTGACTAACCACTAACTTACTGAATATTACTTTTTCATTATTATCAATACACTTTTAAGGAAAAAGTGGTAAACCAAAAAAGTAAAGTGAAAAATAGACAACAATGTGAGAAAACATCCAGGCCTACACCACTCCAGCAACAATACCATGATTACAAGCCTTTAGCGACGCAGAATCCTTTGGCAGACAGTCTCGTGCAGAGGTGCACGTGCACATAATCGATGACAAGGCCATACCCTCTCAAACATTCCAAACCAAAAGGCCTACACCGATGAAGGCTTCATGATCTGATCCCCACCAGATCTGTTCCAAGTAGAATACTAGAACAAACTCACAAAAAAGTTAAAAAAAAGAGGGTCCCAGAGATTGCACAGTTCACACAAACATGTCTCTCAAGACAACCAACCAAAACCACCAACTTAAACAAATACTTAAAAGAGAAACCTAATGTTACTCAAATCAGTTTATCTAAATAGATCCCACGATAAGGATGGAATCTATAATTATGGTCCCTCTAAAATTAGCTTCTCAAACACTGATGCTAGCTAGTCCCAAGACTGAATGTACTCCTCCACACTGATCTTGCCTTGGTTGAAACCTCCAACCAAAATTTTGTTGTGTTTTCTAGTACAAGAATATTTTCCCCATTGAGAGACACCTCTAGAGACCTCCCCGTCAATTTAACTGCCTCCTCCCCAGTTGTGTTGAGCAATAAAGTCTATTCTATAACTTGGTCTTCAGAACATAACAGAAGAACCAAGGGATTAACATCCTGTACCTCAATCTTTTGATGGCTCAGAGCGTATGTGACCATCTTCTTGTAACTCATCTTCTATACAGAGTGGGTCTCCAGAGGATTAGGTAGAGAGGGGTATTCTTTCCTCCCCTTCCACCTCATGGAACCCCTATTACATTTTAAGCTTGAAGCCTCATCTACCGAGTGGTCATTTTAAATTACTTTGGTAACCATCACATTGACCATGTCTTCCTTGCCTGGAATAGTGGAATTAGAGCTCAAATCGGCTCTATAAGAACTTCTGACCTATTGCACAAGGGAACTATCATCCGAAACAAACCTAACCCCCCTTCATCCTACCTCTATTTGTAACAGACACATCCATATCAGACCCTTGCATCCCCTTCCACACATCTGCATTGCCCTTCCATGACTTCTCATCAACTAATCCATACAAAACCACCTTCTCACCACCCGACGGTCGATCCAGGATCGGGTTTCCCATATTCCTCTCAACTTGCACTTAAACCTCCACATGATGAGATTTACTTTCTATTTCCTACACACCATAGATGGAAGGACCCACGAGGTTCCCCCTCATCCTTTTGAATGCATCTGACACCTTCAGATTAAGCTGTTGAGTTGCCAAACATGTTCCAAGTAGACCCACACCCACTGCATTGCAGTTCACTGCTTCTCTGGCGAGTCATTCCTCCTCCATCAGCCATGGTGAATGAGTTACCATTACTCTATTCTATACACCTATTACAGACTGTCCCATGTTTGTAACCTCACATACCACTGGGCCCTTGCCCTTATCATTGTCCACCATTCGAGTCGCGACCATCCCACCCCTATTCTGAGCTTCCATTGAATGGAAGCCAACTCCCCTACCCACCATCGATGAAGACCTCTGCCAATACACATCTAAAGCGTAGCCCAGCCTCTTACATATAGAGAAGAAGATCTTCCAATTCTCTTAAATAAATCATTGTATTCACCTATAATTCTCACCAATCTTAATCCAGATATAATCAAAGGGACCCTTTGACACATCCATCTCAACACATATCCTCGGGTGAACAGGATAGAAAACTACTTTCATTCGGCTCTCTGAACTAAGGTATATTCTGATGAAGTTGATGAGAATCCTGAATATTGAGGTGTTTTTAAAGGGTAATGGGAGATTTTGAAAACATAGCCAAATCGTAGTAGACGGTGGGTCACAATTCATGTGAAATTCAAACGACCAACAGAAAAAAATAAAAGTGACAGCCATTGTAGCTCTGGGGTTCCCTTGACATGGAGAGGATGTGATCCTCCTATTATGAAAAATAGATCATGATATGTATGTTATCATGAAATACCATTGTCGATATCTCCTGGAGGTCCCATGCATCAAAGAAGAACCTATCAAAGGATTCAATTGACGGACTTCGCTGCTTAAACCTCGCAAGAAAGTTGAGTTTCAGCAGAGCGGCATATTCAGTGAACTCTGAAGTCGAAATCTAGAGATTTGGGTACCATCGATGAGCTCCCGAACCTTAGGATATGACTCATCTTTTGGAAATGGAGGGAGAAGGTAAGGATTTGAGAAGGGGTTGAAGGGATGCACATCATTTCCGAAGAAACATCCCTCCCCCGTAAGAGGGGGAGAAGTCGGCATGGCTGATGTCGTCGTCACCAAAGGAGACCAGTCAACATATGGTTCCCATCCACTGATATGTACACATGGGAGCTGATTGTACCTTTACTTTGTGTATTTATTTTCATTTTTCAAGTTCCTCTACTGTGTATTCTTATACTCACCTCAGAATTGGCATTGCCCGCACGTATCATGTCTTTTGTGGAAGATATGCCTTCTAATTGCGTCAATGGTGGACTAGTACCGGAATGAGCATTGTGAGCATCCCTACAAGACGAGGAGTTCCTTCGGCATCGATCAGTAGTCCTAAAACCATTCTTTTTTAAAGGTTGGAAATTGTAGTTGATGACTATTTCTTTTAGTGGGCTTGTATTCTGGCCATGTTTTTTTTCTCACATTACTTTCTGTTGTACACTATCAAGTATGTTTAGTTGTATCCCTTCATTTTATTACGTAGTGGGTTTTACATTTCATCATTTGTGGGCTTGGAAATGTGTGTGTGTTTGTGAATATATACATAGAAAATGCCTCCCATGTTAGAGATATTCCTACTCGGTGCTAGTCACCAACCCTTGGCATATTTTAGGTAGACACGGGGAGTCATGGAGAAGGCCCCATTGGGACAGGTCATGATAGTACACCTCAAGGTAGTTGGAAAATCATGAGACAAGAAATACTATGCATGATCTAGAGTTGGCAACTGTGATCATTGTGTTGATAATCTAAAGGCATTATCTATATGGAGATATGTTTGAGATATATACTGATCACAAGAGTCTCAAATATATATTCACATAGAAGGATATTAATATTATCTAGTAAATATGGTTAAGCGCATCAATTATAATGATTGTTCAATCTAATACCATAATGGTAAGAAAAATAAGGTGGCAGATGCTCTGAGTAGAAAGGATCCTACATATATGTCAATGATAATAATTGAGAAGGATCTAATCTTCATAGACTTACAAAGTATAGACATGGTAATAATTAAGGGAGGAACATCATTAATCATTTCTCAAATTATTTCTCAACCATCCCTTCAGGATAAAATAATGTATGCTCAAAGAAATGAGGTGGAAATTCTCAATGAAAATGGTGGAAGCTATCCGATCTGGGAAATCCTATGAGTTGAATATCGATGAGGATGGAGTCATAATATTTAGGTCATGAAAATGGGTACCATCCAATACAGAGATAAATAAAGAGATTTTTAACGAGGCACATAGACCAAACGTATCTATTCGACCAGGGAGCACAAAGATGTATCGACATATATGGGAGAACTTTTGGTGGGATGATATGAAAAAGGAGATCGCTGAATATACATCAAACTGCCTAGTATTTCAGTAATTGAAGGATAAAAGGAAACATTCTAAAATAATAATGAAACTATTACCCATACCAAATTGAAAATAATAAAACATCACCATTGACATTTTCAATGGACTTCCAAAGACATCCAAGGAAAAAAATACTATCTAGGATATTTTGAATCGCCTTACAATGACAACCTACATTATCAAAATTTTAGAGAAATTATCACTGGATAAACTTGAACGAATATATATATATATAAAATAATTTGTAAGGATAAATGGATTACCAATATATATTTTACTTGATCAATATCTGAGATTCACATCCGTGTTCTGGAAAAGTCTCCAACATGCTCTGAACACTGAGATAAACTTCAGTATGGACTATTATCCTTAAACTGATGGATAATTTGAGAAAAATATTCAGAGACAAAAATATTTGTTTTAATCAAGTTCTATGTATTTTAAAGGAGGATGGGACAAACATCAGCCACTGTTTGAATTATCCTATAATAATAGTTTCCACTCAAGTATCCAAATATCTCCATATGAAACCCTTTGTGGGGAAAGGAATAAAACAACGAAAAATTGGGATAAAGACGATGAACATAAGATTATAGGACCTAAAATGGTAGATGAAATGGGAGAAAAGGTGAAAACCATTTAGAAAAACATCAAGGAATCCCAAAGTCTTCAAAAGAGAAATGAAAACAATCATTGACCACACCAGGAGTTTAAGGTTTTAGACATGGCATTCTTCTGAATATCTCTATAGAAGAGGATCATGAGATTCCTAAAGAAAGGGAAGCTATGTCCCAAGTAAATCAACCCCTTCTAGATCCTTGATCATGTCAGAGCTGTGGAAAATTGAATAACACTTCCACCAACCATGTCTCAAGTACACGATGAATTCCACATATACCCATTAAGTAAGTACATACTAGATCCCTCACTGGTACTGACTTCAGAGGTGGTATAGTTTTAGAATGACCACTCTTATGAGGAGTAGCCAGTGAAGATCTTGGATCATAGATATAAAAAAATACACTATAAGAATACTCACCCGATCAAAGTACATTGGTGGAACCATAAGTTCAAATAGAAATCATCTTAACTAGAGCAAGAAATGAAAGATAAGTACCAACCCCTATTTTCAACATAGAATGTAAATCATAATTTCAAGTGAGAAATTTAATTAGCGGGGGCGATTGTAACAACCCAATTTTTTATCAAGTAAATTTATATTCATATTATTATTTCATATAGTATAAATCACATTAAATCACATATATAACACAATATATACTTTATAAGTTAAGAATGAATAAAATAAGAAGCATTTCTATAAATTAACGAACCTATACCAATGATATAGTTACTTTTCATTTGGAATAATAATGTGATCCTTATGAATAGTAAACCATCTAAAGGAATAGTAACCTCATAAATTAAGGTATGAATAAAATTTATCAATCATATAAGTGACAATATGATATAATTATACCATAGTATATGTAAATAAATATTTCAAAATTTATTAATTATGTGTCTGTATTTTTGTAAGTCATAAATATTTAATTATACTTGTATAACTAATTTAATAAATTAAATGAAAAATTATTTACATAAAATGTATTCATAAATTTATATTTTTATGTGTTATGATTGTGAGCTTATTTTATGAGAACTTAGTTAATTTTTCAAAGTGATATAAAATCAGTTTCAATTTAAAAATCTGTAATTTTTTAGTAAATTATGATTTTAGCTAAAACAATGTTCTCATATTTTAAAAATTATTTTCATATAATGTAGTTCATTTCTAAATTTTATACATTGAAAAAATTTTAGGGTGAATTTTTGGGATTTTTCTAAAATACTTGATTGTTTTAATAGTAAAATACAATAATTTATGACAAATGTAAAATACATAATTTATGGATTCATAGGATATTTAGTGATTATTTAAGACCATTATATCGAACTAACATGATATAATTACTATATTTAATCTCTATAACCAACAAAAATTTTTTTTCAAGAAAAATGATAAAATATTGAGTAAAATAATGAGAAAACACCCCCTCCTCCACTTTAAATACCACCCTCACCACCTCTTACACTCACATATCTCAGGACTTGAGCCATTTCCAAATTAATCCCAATAATCTTACCAAACCACTTTCCCACATCCTGGAGCTTTTGGTATTAAAAAAGGAACAAAACCAATCCCCTAAAAAGGTTCTCAAGAATAAGTAATCAAGAGGTAAAACCCTCTTTATTTTCTTTTAATTTCTTTTTCAAGTTCCTTTATTTTATTTTTCATTCCTCACCTACCCTCATACAAATGGTATGATAAATCTAGTATATTAAATATAATATAATATTATCATATTTATGGAATAATTATTCATCAAATCTCTGTTACTCTCTCTTTTACATTAAGAATGAAAATATAGTCAGTGAAGTTCCAATTTACCACCTTCGTGGATGATGGGATTTCATCTTTCAATTTCATCTTTATGGATGGTCATAAAACCATTTGTGTGGTTGAAAAATATTATAATATATGTATTATATCATATGTAATGTTCTGGAATCATTTCTCTACACAAGATATTAATTTATTATACAAAATGAGGTCATTGTGAGTGAAACCCGCCAAAATAAACCCAAAAAATTAACATTAATGATTTACTTAATGACAAAATATCACCTTGGAAAAAGGTATTTTATTATTATATAAGCTCATTAATAACATACATGTTCATTTCATGACAACTATCCTCATTCTACATGTTTTTCCACACACATATACAAGTAAACCGATCATGAAAACCAAGGAAACCCACACTTTCAGGTGATGAAATTGAATTTCATAACCCATCAAAAGGTACATAAATGGACTTAATAAAATTATAAAAAATAAATTACATGAAAAAATGGTTCTGGAATTATAAATTAATTAATCAAATTTGATTATTCAGGAAATAAATACCAAGTGCATTATCGTTTCATACATAAGCTAAGGGATTCAACCTGAACCTCTGTTATTCACTTGGGTTACTCCTCTATTTTTACAGAAATGAAATTATCCTTTATTTTTATTAAAATATTATAAATTCTATTTATATGTTCCAAAATCATGTATCAAGTTAAATTCATTCTTCTATTTCTGGGATATTTATTTTTTTAAAAGGTTCTACACTAAATTCTTCTTGGTCGGCAAGCTCAATTTAAGGGAAATTCCAAAATTCTTATCCATTTTTAGTTTTTTCCATAATAATTTTAAAGAAAAATTACTTTTTTAAAATAACTCATTTTATGATCAAATAAATACCTTGGTTAAATTAATTGTTTATACAAAAAATTAATCTTTTTCCATTTTAAAAAATCTTGAATGTTTTCTTTAAATAGTACTAAAATTTTTTATTTATAATGTTTCTTATACAATATTTTCACTTTAGTTTGACATCACATATCAGGATATATCCATATATTAAATTATTAATGTCCAAACATGATTTAGTTTATTAATTTCAAGGAAACCTTTATGTAATACCCAATTATTTTTCTTTTAACATGATTATGATACCTAATGCCTTCCATGGGTAACCCTTATACTTATGTTGGATTACTTTGGAATTATTCTTAATGTGGAAAGAATATTAATGAACATGTTATGAAGGGTGAACCCAGATAGTGCCCCAATTCATTGGTTAATATTTATTTTCATGATATTTTTTCTTAAATAGTCATGGTGGTTATCCTTGAGTCGTGCTCCATGTGCAACACTCTTGGTGGTTAGGCATGAATCATGCTACTCTCTATGCAATGAGCCTTGTCTCATGCTCTTATATGTGCAACGAGCATTGAATCATGAAAACCTCATGTTTTTTTGCATCCACATTACTATTTAACCATGATTTTATGATCGAATACTAGGATTCTTCATGTTTAACCATGTTCCATGCCTTTATAAATATTTCTATTTTTCCTTCTAACCCATGTGCTTCGATTTATTTTAATGTTTATTAACTAACTCGGATTTTAAAGAATCCCATTGTTTATGGTATCCCCATGTTATCCTATGAAGATGTAAGATATCAAAGGAAGTTAAGAGATCACAATGAATGATAAATAAGGAAATGTATTTTTTAGTCCCATGTTTTTAGTTTAATATACCTAGTTTTCCAAGACACAAGGCTTTACGATCCTTGGCCTGTAATTTAATGTTTTATTATACCTAAAATTATGTATTAACATTGTTAAAATGATAGGGTTTATATAACCTCGATATCTTTTTGGTAGTTTTTATTGATGATATTTTTATATATTCTAAAATTCATAAGGAGCATGTGGAACATCTAAGGGTGATAATAAAAAATTTGAGGAAGGAGGGGTTATTTTGAAATTTTACCAAGTGTGAGTTTTGGTTACAAATTTTTCTTTATTGGTGAAAATTTTAACTAGTGAAGGAGTCTTAGTTGAACCTAGTAATACAAGTTTTGTGGAGGATTGGCCTTAACCTAAAATAAAAATTGAGATTTTTAGGTTTCTTGGTTTAGTAGAATATTATAGGAGGTTTTTGGAAAAATGTTTCACGACTATCTAATCCACTAACTGTGTTAACTCGAAAAGGGGTCAATTTAATCTATAAAAATAAGTGTGAGTAATTTTTCCAATAGATGAAGAAGCGATTGGTTGCATCACTTGTGTTAAATCTACCGTCTATCAAAGAAGGATTCATTATTTTTAGTGATGCTTCTCGGAAAAGGCTTGGGAGAGTCCTCATGAAAAATGACTGGGTGATTGGTTATGAATCTCAATAGTTGAAACATCATAAGAAGGACTATCCAACACAAGACCTGGAACTTGATATGATTGTTTTTTATTTGAAGATATGGAGGCACTATATTTTTTTGGGATAAATGTGATATATACATCGACCATCAATGGTTGAAGTGTATCTTTACACAAAAGGAATTAATCATGAGATAGGGGAGATGGTTGGAACTTCATAAAGACTATGTTTGTTCAATTCATTATCACACCAAAAGGTCAATAAAATTCATTGATATTTTAATTATGAAGGAACCTATTATTATTTCAATGATGACGATTCAAGGAGATCCACTGATTAAAGACCTAGTAAAAATGGACATAGAAATTATAGGAAAAGGGAAAACATAAAACTTATCCCAAATGATTTCTAAATCATCAATACTATATAAGATCGTGATATATTAAAGAGATGATACTTTTTTGGAGAAGAAGTTTGAGGCTATGATGGATTGGATGTTTCTAGAGGTCAAAAATTGACCCGGAATGTGTACTGAAATTTTGTACTAGATTACGAGTTCCATCTATTGAGGAAATAAATGAGATGATGGATGAAGCACATAAATCTATAATTTCTATACATACTAGTAGAGATAAAATGTTTAGGGAACTTCTTCATAATTATTTGTGGGATAACATGAAAAGGGAGATTGATGATTTAACAACAAGGTTCTTAGTGTGTCAATAAGTGAAGGCAGAGTGATAACTTCTGAAAGGGCCATAACAATCCCTACCCATAAACTATGGAATTGGGGATATATTACTATGTATTTTGTCACTGTTTTTTCAAAAGCATCCAAAGGAAACAATGTGATATGGGTTATAGGTAACCGTATTACCAAGAATTCCCATTTTTTCTCTATTCAGGACGATTTCTCTCTTAACAAACCATCTAAGATATACATGACATAAGTTGTAAGGCTGTATAGAGTTCCAGATTATATCGTATCTGATCATGATCAAATGTTCACATCAATATTCTGGATAATTCATTAACATTCTCTGGGTATCGAATTGAATTTTAGTATGGCCTATGACCCTCAAACTGATGGACAATATGCAATTAATATTCAAAAAAACTCTAGGAAATGATGTGAGCATGATAAATGAAATTTAAAGGTGGATGAGATCATCATCTCACATTAGTTGAGTTCTCAAACAATAATATATTTCATTCTAGTATTCAAATGGATACCTAGGAAGCTCTATATGGGAATTGAAGTAGAAGTCCAACATATTACGATGAAGCTCGTGAGAGAAAGCTTCTTTGGCCTGATCATGTGCAAGAGATAACAGAAATGGTTCATACCATCCGAAAACACTGTAATGATGCTTAGTGTCAGAAAAAGAGATATGATGAAACCGTTTAATGGAATTGGAATTTGATGTTGGTGACAAATTCTTACTTTGAATTTCATCATGGAAGACAATTGAGTAATTTTGAAAGAAAGGGAAGCTTAACACCAAGTATACTGGACCCTATGAAATTTTTGATCATACATGGGTAGAGTCCAATGGGATAACACTTCCACAAAAACTATATCAATTTCAGGATGTTTTCCATGTATCACTCTTGAGGAAGTACATACTTGAACCTTCAAATGTACTAATTCTAGAGGTGGTACAACTGGAACATGACCTCTCTTATGTGGAGAAAATGGTGGAGTTCTTAGATCGTAGAGACATGTTTCTATGCGAGAAGTCTACCCATATCGTTATAGTGTTGTGGAGGAATAAGAAATATGATGAATCCATGTGGGAACCAGAGGAAATAATGAGTTATAAGTACCCAAATATCTTCTCAATGAGTTGAAATTTACGGGAAAAAATTTATTAAGGAGGGAAGAATGTAACGACCTGAACATTGTTAATGATAAATGCATCCTAAAAATGTTTATTATAATATTTTTTACTCCACAAAACTATATCCCATTAATAATGAGGTTATTATAATTGAAATGTGACCTATGGGATTCATTTTTTATATGACTGTTGTTCAATTATTTCCATTGGACACAATAATCTTAATAATAATTTTAATGTTATAATTAATGTTGTTAATAGAAATAATAATGGTTAATTAATATGGAAGGTAGAATCGATTGAATCATCCAATAGAGTCACATCGTAGGAAGCCCATTTTTTAGAACTCATGAGGTATGTAGTGCATTTGGCCTTCACTCTTGACCAAGTCCAAGTCGAGATTCAAATTGTTAAACATGAACGAAATCGCATACGGGAGAAGTCTAAGTTAGGGGAGATTACCACTCGGACGATGTTAGAAGAGTCTCCCCAAGAGTCTATCACCATCACACATCTTACCCTTAGGTCAAATGTGGGTGTTATAAGGGGATATGTGTCAAGGCTCTAGTTACATAATGTGTAATCGCTTTGTTTAAATAAAATTGTTATTTCATCATTTCAGTTTTAAGAATAGTTTGGCATAAAAATTGAGATAAAATTTAATAAATTGATTTTTTGTGAAAAAATTATAATTTTAAAAGAGTTATAAATTATAATATTATAATATTATCTTATTAATAATTTTCATTAAAATTAAATAGTGTTATAGAAACAATCTTATTTAATTACAAATGATAAAACAATATTGTTTCAAGAGCCAACATTTTACTCTGAATATTACTAAGCATTTTTTGTCTGCTATTATATTTATGATATGAGTATTTTTATAGTTAAAATAAAATTTTACCATATTTATTGAATTATTCTGAAAAAAATGTCATTTCAGAATTCAGAATGTTGATATTAGGATGTGGTGAATTTACGAGAATTTTATAAAATACTTTACAATTTCATAAATAGTAATAAATACAGTTTGAGTTTTTCTGTATGTATAATGACATTAATAATGATGTAATAATTATATAAAAATTTTTATTGAATCTTTTGGATTAAAATATAACATTAGGTTTCCCAGGTGGTCAATACCATTGGAAAGCCCATAGTTTTTCAAATATCACTACTGAGGTGTCCTCAGAAATTAATAAAAAACTCTCTCACCTTTTCTATAAATACCCACACTTTTCTTCATTTTATTTCATTCCCAAATATTCAAATAATTATATGATAGTGTTACCTCCCATGGAGTCCTACCATGGTTTCCAAATTCCCCTAAGGCCTAGATCTTCAATTATTTAGAGTTACTCTTCAAAGTAAGAGAAATCTCAACTCTTCTTTTTCTTTCAAGGTACCTCTTTATGCCGTATGTCTTTTAAATTTTAATTATATGTTCTTCTGTCCATTTTATTCTTCCCCTTTACTATATTAAGTTTATTTTATGAATGTTATAACCCTTTACCCTATCTTTTTATTGATTTATATAACCGTATTTTATAGCATTTATGCTGTAGATTTTATATCTCAAAATTTATCTCTTTTTCTCAATAAATTATATTATTTTGTAATGTGAATACCAAAAAATAATTTCTCTCTAAGGGTATTAACATATATGTCAAAAAATATGTTTTTTTTTCGTGGCTAAACATTAATTATACCCACATTCTATTTCCATGGGTTTAAAATGACAAAAATATCTTTCTTTTAATCACTTTCTAAAACACTATGATATTGATATGAAACCCATTTCACTTATTCTCCATGGGTTATTTATGAAATTTTTTATTATGATATATGTGTCTCATATTAATTAAGATATATATAGGGTGTTCCTTGATACTGCTCCAATGCATTGGATAAAGAATTTAATCTATTGATAAGACATGTTTTACGATAACTTGGTGAATAACTTTAGTAATTTTTATTACACCTTACTAATTAAAATTTGAAATATACTTATGAATGACACAATTTAATGTTGTATCCAAATTTAGAAGTTATGATTCATGTTTTTATTATTATGATATTCCTCTTCCTCACGAATTTATGTATTTCTTTAAGATCTAATTGATATTCCTCAAGATCACAAGTGTACTATTTCCCTTGTTTTCTCTTAATGGGGCTTATGCTCACCCTTTCCATTGATGTATGTCCCTAGATAATGAGATGATATATATTTAATTTGGTTGAAACATGAGGAATCTTTTTATGTTTAATGTTATAATGTTTTACGTTTTTATATATTATGTTCCTTATTTTGAATACACTAAAATTTTAAATATCCTTTGTTTCTAAAATGTAAGGAACATTTATGTAATAAAAATGTGTGATGTCATAATCTTTAATATCAAAATATTATTATAGATTTCATCAAAAAATTATTCCCTATTAAAGCAAGTATTTAATGGTATACTACTATTTATGTTAACTTCATTAATTCAACCGAAAAATGTCACCAAAATCACTCAATAAAAGTATGAATCTAGAAAAGGGTCAAACCAAACACAACTCTAAATTTCAATTCTACATCATGTAATGGAAGGATTTATGACTTAATATTTACATACGGTTTTATTTTTATTTTTTGAATAAATATCATTATTTTATTCTTTACTGGTGTTGTTAATATTTTGTAGAGTTTATATAATTAATTAACAACATATTTGATAAAATAATTGAAACATAACCTATTTATTTTACATTATCTTACATGACCTGTTATATTATTTTATGTGATTGTGTTTAACATCATATAAACATAAATCAACTAAAATATAACCACGAAATTTGATAAAATAAAATAAATAATGTGATTTGATCATGA
Source organism: Viscum album (assembly GCA_963277665.1). Taxonomy (NCBI): domain Eukaryota; kingdom Viridiplantae; phylum Streptophyta; class Magnoliopsida; order Santalales; family Viscaceae; genus Viscum; species Viscum album. Next base: position 697,902,933 of record OY728130.1, on the reverse strand, counting down.
TCATTGTATTTATTGATTTGTCGAGTGTGTGGAAAATTGATCTTTTACTATAGGGGGGAAACACCTTATGTCAAGATTAGAACAAGTTACAACATTAAACCATTTACCACTATATATTCATAGTTGGTTTCACCTTAACTCATATTCTGAACAACCTATCTACCTTGAGATCTATCATTTACATTTCATTACTCAGAAGTTTGTGAAAGGAAATAGGTGTTAGAGATTCATAAAATAAACCATATACAGAAACACCTAATATAATAAAGGTGGGGGGATAATGAGAATTATGACTTATTTAAATTAACAAAAAATAATCACTTTTAAAAAACCAAGTAATAATATTAAATTAAACAAAAACCCAATACATATATTGGTTAATCAAGCACATCATAAGTCAAATAATTGTAATGAAATCACATTCATATATGCATAAATTTCAAAGAGCTCTTTCAATTATGATAAATTTATTTTGAATTAATTGTTAATGGTTTTATTAAATAATTAAATTCTTATCTTAATTAACAATCTAATAAATATTGGATATCCATAATATTATCATAATCTATAATTTTAAATAAATAAATAAATTATATTTTATTTAATTATAACTAAGTACCCGACATGTACATGGAGGAAACATAGTGTTTACTGACTTGAGCTATCTTGTGTCTTGATCAGTCCTTTTAATGTATAGTGTATTCTCAAAACAAGTAGTGTATGTGGCATATCATGTAATTACATGGTGTGTAGTTCCATGTTACATGTTGAGTTGTAATATCGACAAGTATGACACATGACACGTGATAATCAATATAGTGTGAACCACCATATAATCTTTTACAGGTGTCGCAAAAGCCTACATTGGTGGGAGGTATATTAAAAATTCTTTTATTAATCATTTCCTGAAACCAAGATCAATGATCTTGAATATAAAATTTATAATCAATTTATTTAATATCTAATGAAATAAATACTAGGGCTCAGGAACTTTCTTCATTAATGATTATTAATCATCAAAAACAACACTTCTCGATTGGCTTCATTACATTTTCGGTGATCCAAGGGTAGAATCACTCAATAAGTGATCTACATGTGATTCAATGGTCTCTCGAGAAATGCCACTCATTCTCTGGGTTCTAACACAATGAATTGAATATCTTTCATTGTTCATTCATGATCACTCATTCGTTGGTCTTGAGGTAATTCTATATGGGGTTTTCCATTCTTGAGAGGGAGATAGGTAGATGAGTAAAAAGGGAATTATTTCTATGTAACAATTATCTATTCTCAAACATGGAATTGGTTTTGTAAGAATTACACAATAGATGTATCCTTCTATTTATAGGGCTGGGACTTTGGTTTCAAAATTTAACTGCACAATTAATAACCATTAAATATAATTATAACCCTTAATTAAATCCTATAAAACATAATAATAATAATAATATTATTATTTTGAGGTCCACCAACTTATGAAAAATGGATAAATAATTTTTACCAACTCGCAAATAATTATTTTATCACCAGAAATTGTCTTGGCCAATTTGAACTCTTCTTGAATTTATTAAACACCCGAATAAATATTTTATTCTCTTAAAAAAATATTTAATCATAGACTGGTAAATAAATATTCAATAATATAAATAAATATATTTTATTCACAATGAAATGAATAAATATTTATTTAATTTATGTAAAAAATATAACTTAAATAAAATTATTCCTCAATTTTGATAATGATATTTATTATATTCATTAAATCCTAATATATTTTAATCGAGACCACAAGAAACACATAGTTTGTGACCCTCTTAGATTCATTATCATTAGAAATAGGTGTCTTTGCCTAATGTCCAGAATTACTATCTAGCAACGGGTTGAGGATCCCAAGAGAAATAATTAAAAGTCCCAACGATGAAAACCACATACGAAAGCTCAATGTGTATTGTAATTGCATTCGACATAATCCCATCAAGCTTGTTACATGACAGTGTCCTCAACCTATATGTGTGGTACATCATTCTTTGACTATCTGAAATAAAATCGTTGTTACACCATATCCATAGAATTTTGGGAAATGGTTCTATTTCATTCAAAGGATCGATACATCAATATCAACCGATATGGAAGGGAAAAATAATTTCTTGAAGTATCCATTAATAACATGTCGTTCATGACCCACCCAACACAACCTACTTCCCACTAACATATGGCGTGATGGTTTCCACTAGAAAATATAAGTTTTCCATTCATGATGTTAATTAATGATATTATTAAAGGATAAGAACCATTACACATGCTTATAAATAGGAATATCTCATGACATCAAAAAATGTGGGATACCTACTGGCAGGTATGTTCTTGAAATATACAGTCTGGGAGATTTACATATGAGAACATGATGAGAGAAATTCTCATCTGCTTACGAGTACTCAGACCTGACAGTTTATATACTATGTCTACTATCGTAGTATGTTTTCCAACCACCAAACTACATTAATAATATTTTCATATCACTTCAAGGTTCTTATAATATCATGAAACTACTAAGACTTTATCAATTTGAAAAATACTATAGGACATTATTACATTATGGTCATGAAGAAAAATAGACAATGTGTAATAAGATGTTTAATTAAATATTTAATACATCAGAATTAATGTAATCAAAGTACAAATATATGGTTCTAGGAAACCAAATATAAAAAACTCACACATGGACTATAGCCATCTACCTACGACTTTCAGTTCACTCAAACTCACTAAATAATCATGTTTCTACTGAGTTATGGCTTTAGTCAATGGGTTGTCCATATTTTCATCCATGGAAATAATTCTCAGCGCATCTTCACCACTTTGAAAAGAATCATACAATAGATGATACTTCTGAAGTATGTGCTTCATCTTCTGATGTGACCTTAGTTCTTTTGCAAGAGACACCACAATAGTACTGTCACAATAGAGTGTGATGGGATCTTTACTACCAAGTACCACATAAAGTTTTTGGATGAAGGTGCACATCCAAAACACTTCATTATCTACCTCAGATGCTACAATATACTTGGACTCTATTATAGAATCTGTGACCACAACCTTCTTTGATCTCTTTTAGCTCACAACACCACTATTAAAAGTGACCACATATCCTATTTTCAACATCATGTCATCTTGATGAGACAGGAAACTAGCTTCTACATATCCTTTGATGACTAGTTCCTAATATCCTCTATAAACCAGAAACATATACATAATATTCCTCAATTACTTAAGGATTGTCTTGGCTTCCATCCAGTGAAGGTCACCTTGATCAGCATGATATCTTCCTACCACACTTAATGTGTAAGATACATCTAGCATTTTATATATAACAACATACATGAATAATCTAATCACCAATGTGTATGGAATACTTTCCATTATATTTCATTCCGCAGGGGTACGAGGAAACATTTTCTCAGAAAGTTTACTGTCATTTGACATTGGAAACAATCTCATCTTGGATTGTTCCATACTAAATCTCTTTATAATCTTTTCAATGTATGTACTTTGACTGAAGCCAATTAACCTCTTAGATCTATCACGATTAAACTTTCTCCCAAGAATATAAGATGCCTCACCCATGTATTTCCTGGAAAATAATTTATTTATCCTTGCATTAATAGGATATAATACATTATGTCATTGCCAATAAGTAATATTTCACCTACATATACTATTAAGAAAACCACTACACTCCCACTAAACTATTTGTAGACACAAGGATCACATTAATTATTTATACAACCAAATTCTATTATGGATTCTTCCAAATGTATGTTCCATTTCCTGGATTCCTTCTTTATTCCGTAAATGGTTATTTGCAACTTTCATATCTTACTTTCATACTTTGGAGTCCCAAACCCTTATGTTTGTACCATTTAGACATCTGCCTGATGTTTTCAATTATAGAAGGTTGATTTGACATCCATTTTCCAAATCTCATAGTCATGGTAAGCAGCACTGACAATTAAAATTATGATGGACTTCAGCATTACAACTAGTGGAAAGGTTTCATCATAGTCAATACCTTGATGTTGTATAATCTTTTTTAACCAGTAATGCCTTCTATGTACTTACATGTCTATCTATGTCCATTTTATTCTTGAATACCCATTTTCAATCAACAATCTTTACATCCACCATGTGATCGACAAAAATCCAGACGTAGTTTTGGTACATGGAATCTATTTTATAATTCATGTCTTCTTGCCGCTTGGAAACATCTCTTTCACTTACTGCTTCCTTGTAGGTTGGAGGATCATTATTATCAACTAATAATTAGTCTCCATGTTGATAATTGGAAAAACATACCATTATGTCTATCTAACCTCACTTGTATTACTAAGCAGTTCTGGTGTATCTAGAAAAATTTCTTCTTCCATGGGGCTTTGGGGAATCTGATCCTGTACCAACTCTTGTGTGCCTTGAGCCTTGAATTCAACTAAGTTTATCTCTCCCCCACTATATCTTTTTGGATATGTGATCCCTCTCAAGGAATATGTCATGTATTGATAATATAACCCTTTTTTCCAAGTGGTCTTATAGGTAATATACCCATGTTCCCTTGGGGTATTCTATAAAGGTACACTTTGTGACTTGGGGCTCAATTTTGTTAATTGAAGAGGACTTATAATTGATTCTCTTCCCGACATAGGTAAATTCGAGAACATGGTTTTTATTCAACCCCAAAATTTACATGGAATACCATTTATCAATTTAGATGGTGCTTGGTTTAGAATGTGTTCCATTGTGTTTAAATAATCTCCCCAAAAGGATAATGGAAAACTTGCATGACTCATCAATGATATCACCAAGTCGAGCAAGGTTTGGTTCCTCCTTTCGCTTAAACCATTCCACTAAGGTTTTTAAGGAGGATTCAGTTGGGATATGATCCCAAAACCAGATATGTAATCAATGAAGTCTTGATTAAGATATTATTCACCATCGTCTGAATGGATTTTTTTAATCATCATACCATGATGAGTCTCAACTTTATTCTTGAATTCTATGAATTTATCAAAATAATTTGACTTAAACATCATTTATTAAATATATACATATCTACTAAAATCATCAGTAAAATTTATGATGTATGAGTACCCACCCCTTGCATAAAAAGGAAATGATCCACACACATCGGTATGAACTAATTCAAGAATCTCTTTAGCCCATTCACCTTTCCCACTAAATGGTGCTTTAGTCATTTTTCATTATAAACATGCATGATGTACACCAAGCGGTCTTAGTTAAAAATAATCTAAATATCCATCATGATGTAATTTTTTCAAGTATTTTCATTTACATAACCCAGCTGGTTATGTCAAATTTTTGTGCAGTATAATTCATGTGAAGTAACATAGTTATTGATTTCCATTACTTGGTTCATGTAATCCAGCACATAATGACTGTTATGTAAATGATCCTTACCATAAAAATTACCACATTTATAAAATAAAAAACATTTATTTCCATATTCGAAAATGATACCCTACATATCTAGTTTATATAATGAAATAATGTTTTTGGTAACCAAAGGAACATAATAATAACCCTTTAGAACCATGATCATTATTGTTGGCAGTTTGATGTTGTAGTCACTGATAGCTACAGAAGCAAGTTTTTCTCCGTTGGATGCTCATATATCTACCTCACTTCAGTCAATTTTCTGATTTTACTTTGATTCTATATTTGAATACATATGTGAGAACCTCAAGCTGTATCTAGTACCCAATTTGTAGAAATAGATAAATTTCACTTCATAAAAAATGCACATGAAACTTCCCCTTTCTTTTTTATCTTAGTGAAGTTTTTCTTCCAGTGGCCCTTCATGCCACATGCGAAATAGACATCATAATGTTCCCTTTCTTCCCCTTTGATACTCTTATTCTAGGAATGGAGTGAAGAAGATTGGGGATTAAATTTATTTTCATTCCCTTTTTGTTTCTTCACCATAAGGAAAAAAGGATATTCACGCTTCATATATCTTTCTACGTAGATAAGGATGAAAAGAAGATCCATAAAATACTTATAAATGTTGTTAATTTTAAAATTCACAACAAAACTAGATATGCTCTGAGAGAGTGATGCTATAATTAGATTGTTTCCCAGTTCTTTAGGTAGTTTAAACACTATAACCTCTAGGAACTCAATTTCAGTAATGATTTTGACAATGTGAGGCCCAGCTGGGGAACCTTCTCCAAGATTAGTCTAAAAGAGTGCCTCATAAATCTCAAACTATTCATGTCTAGCTATCTCATGGTAATTAACATAAAGGAGATCAAGAAATCTATACACATCCAGGTTTTCATTAGATTTAATGAGTTCACTATAAATAGATGAAAGCATGAAACATTGACTTAGACTACATCATTCTTATTTTTTTATAGATTTTGAAGTCTTCATCACTCTACTCTTGAGTAAGAAGATCTGGTATTGAGGATTCTAGCACGTAAGATTTCTGTTCATGGTAGAGAATAATTCGATCGCGTCTAAACCACTCTCGAAAGTTACTTCTAGTGAAGAGATTGACTTTATCAAAAATTGATCATTGGGGGAGTGATCTTATCATTCTATTCTATATTTGAAAGAGTAGATTATTTTTACTTTTCATGATTATCGATTTTGAGAGAACAAAATAATTAATTTTACTTAAATCTCTATCTATATTATCATGTCCCAATATCCCTCACAATTGAACATGGAATGTCTAGTTTCTAGGACATTTTAGTTGAAAGGATATGTATTCCCCATCACATAATACAAAAAAGCTTTGTACAATCTATTTGGTTGGTTTTTATGTAGGTAAGCCTTTTACAAATACATGCTTGTTGCTCATTGATACATTGGGTGGACTCCCTAATCCAGAAATACTGACAATGATTTTCTCATCACTTACCTCCAAATCACACCAAGTCTATCAAGGGATACTCCTATTAATATAAAATGGCAATGTTAACTAGAAATTTCATAATAACTCCCCTTATAAATGATGTGTCCCCACAAAGGTGAGTCAAACACACAGTTCTTTTCAGTTTTATTCATAATCAAGTAACATAAGTCTTAGTCTATCTTAATATTTGACTGAGGGATTTTATTTTATTATGCACAATTTTTTATCTTATTTTATCCTTTACAGGTCCTATTAATATTTAAGTGGGTGTTTATTAATTAAATTACAATATTTGGATACAACATTTATGTATAATAAAATTTATTTAAATTCCATCATTCCATGTTAATTCATTCATTTATTTGATCACGTTCTTCCATAACTATGTATAATTTTAATGCAAGAGACATAAAATAAATAATTAACTAAATGAACCAATCACGATCTTTTCAATGGTTGATTTAATGAATGATCATTTAATCTAACTATATCCTAGAAGAAATAATAGCTTATGTCAAACTTGTCATGAGCTACATCATTCCACATTTCCAACTATTTATCACTGAGTTGGGATCACTATGGTTCCATCTTGAACCATCCTCATGAATTTGGGATACTCCATTAATTACAAATATTTATTACTCATAGGTAGGCGAGGGGAACCAAAGGACTTGTTAAAGGGAATTACATAAATATCCTAGGACTTTCATGACCTATATAATAATAGAGGGAGGGATGGAACACATGCCATATTTTAATTTTATATTAATTAATTACAAAACCATTCAATAAATTTAATTATATAAATTACAACACATACATATGTATTAGTCAATCTTATGAATAGTCAAACATGAAATGAATTCGCAAAAGTAAATCAATAGCATTCATTTAATTATTAATTCTTTTATTATTTAAGATAAACGTGATTGCATTAATTAATTAATAAAATAATAAAATAATTATCTTTCATCTTAATGATAATCTGATCTTATTTGGATATACCAATCATCAATGGAATTCATTGGAAATAAATATCACAACCTATAATGGCATATTAATTAAAATAAATTAACTAAGCATTTAATGTTATTTAAAGCCATTTTTAAATTGTCAGACACACAATGATGTGCTAATCAACAAAATAAGGGTTTAACGCTGCAATTTCAAATGTAATGTTATTTTAATTTTTTCCATTAATGGGAGACTACCCTTACTGTACAGGTAGCTACACATCATGTACCTTTGTTTTCATATATCCCAGTCACATGCCTAGGGCTTCGTGTGTTAACTCAGTTAGACTACATGATGTGTACATGCCAATAAAACACCTTGTATCCACTTGTCATGTGCCAGGTCGGCCCAATCAACACACAATGTGCACTAAAATCCCGACATTTTATTAATTACTCAATACATATAGATACATTTGGGATGGGTATACATCATGTTATTTGATAGCATGTTATGTAGCTTAGTTTTACTGGCCAATGATTTTGCACTTCTCAATGGAATCTCTGGTAATTATTCATTTGTTCTTAAACCATTATGAAAATGAAACACTGAATGAACATGATTAATATGTTGATAACATGTTAATTCGAATCATTGTAATGAAATAATAACAAGAATTAAAATATAACCACAATTTCTTATAGATCAACTATCAACTAAATAATCATAAATTTAAACGCGACTGCTCTGATACAACTTGTTGGTTCTGGACGCAACTGAACATTGAGTTGGTGGGAGATATATTAAAAGATATTTTAATAATATTTGACTGAAACCAAGAGTGAGGATCTTGAACGTCAACTTTGTCATTAATATCTTTATTATCATAATAAATAAATACCTGGTCTTAGGAACTTTCTTCCATGATGATTTTTATCCCCAGAAACGACCCTTCTAAATTTTGGTGATGTGCTTGTGAGGATTAGAGGGTATAATCCATCTATCTGGGATCCACATGTGATTCCATGGTCTCTGAGCAACACCACTTGTTCTATGGGTTCTATAATGATGAATCGAGTGTCCTGCATTTTTCCTTATTGATCGCTCATTATTCATTCTTGAAGAAATTATCTATTGGGTTTCTTATTTTTTGATAGGGATAGATGAGGAGGAGTCAAGAGAGAATTCAATGGGTGCAACAATTATCTATTCCAAAACATGGATTTGGTTTCGAATGAATTACACAATAAACGTAGCCATCTATTTATAGAGATATAATTTTGGTTACAAAGATAATTGCATAACAACCATTAAATAAAATTATAACCATTATTGAAATCCCATGCCACATAATAATAATAAAATATTATAATTTTGTGCTGCAACAACTTTCAAAAAATCGATAAATAATATTTATCGACTCGTAAATAATTATTTTTTCTCCGAACACGGTCTTGGTATGTTCAAACACCTCTTTTATTTATTGAACACACTAATAAATATTTTATTCTCATAAAAAAATATTTTATTAATATACGAGTAAATAAATATTTGTAAAATAATCAATAAAATAAATAAATATATTTGACTCATAATCTAGTGACTAATTTTTCATTTAATTTATACGAACCATGTAACTTAAATAAAACAATTCCTTAGTATTTAGAATAATATTTGGTTCATTACTTAAATTAAAATATAATTTAATCAAGACCACCAGAAACATTTAGAGTATGAACCACTTGGATTTTTTTCTCATGGAATTAGGCGGGAATACCTAAGGTCCAAGATTACTATATAAAAACGGGTCAATGCACCCAAGAGAATAAAATTAAAGTCACAATTAAGAAAACCACATGTGAATGTTCACTATGAAATACAATACTTTTTTACATAATCTCACCAAGCATGATACATGATAGTTTCATCACCCTATATTCTTGATACATTCTTCTTTTACAATTTGAATTAAACTCATCATTACACCATGGCCATGGAATTTAGGATGATTGTTCTTTTTCAATCAAAGGTCCAAGGTATCAACTTGCTTAAATATAGAAGGGACCAATATTTTATTGAATTATCCATTAATAACATTTCATTCATGATGCAGCCAACATGCCCTACTTCCCACCAACATATGGAATGATGGTTTTCATCAAAAAAATTATCTGTGAGAGTCATGACATGCATTAATGAGACTATTAAAGCATATGGACCCTTACACATTCTCACAGATAGGAATATATGATGTCACCAAAATAGGAGGAATTCCTAATGGCAGGTCTGTTATCATAATCTTCCGTATTGAGGATTATTAAGTGATAACTTCATGAGAAGTAGTCTGATTTGTTTATGATTACACCCACCTAATGGTCTATAAACTATTCTTTCCCATCATAGTTTGTTCTCCAACCACAAAACTATATTAAAAATATTTTCATATCACTTCAAGGTTCCTATCATTGCAGGGAACTATTATGAAATTATCAATGCGGAAAATATTTTAGTACATTATTACATTATGGCCATACAAAAATATTGAACAATGATTAATAAGATTTTTAATTTAATTTTTAATACATAAAACATTCATGTAATTAATGTACAAATAGTTTGTTCTAGGACCCAGGATCTAACATATTTCGCATGTGAATTACAAGTTATGTACAAGGGATATACCTAGAATACAGTTCAGAAGTTACAGATAGATTAATTAGGAATTTATATTTCCTAAAACCTTATCACATGATGTGTACACCACTGAACACCATGTAGTTTGGTTTAATTTTGAATATAATATTAAATCTACATAATTAATTTTTATGATATACAAACTGAATTGGTGTTTACTTCATGAAAACATGTATGAATTACATGACACGTTCACTAAGATACATTCTATGTATTTCACTCTCTATCCTTCCACTATTCATTCATATGGACTCAATGATTAATTCATATAAGATAATACCACATTACATGTTGTGTATTAAAACTATATGACATGTAACCAAAAATAGCCCGTGTCACTAAGACGGTAGTAAGAACATGTCATGTAATTAATTAAAAATATTTATACTAACCATAAAATCACCACAACATGTGGGATGACATGACATATATGCAGACTACACGCCACATAACCTTGAAAATTATGTTCCACCATGGATGTAAATACATGAGATATCTAAATGTTTCATAATGATCCCCCACATGACTATCCATGATTAAAGCAACTATATAGGCATGATTTTTTACCAAGACTACATGACATGTATTTAGGTTACACACCATGTAACTAGGTCCTGGATGATGAATCCCTAACACCTTTGGATGGAATCTCCACACATCATTCACACAATATTTATCATACGATAAGGAGTAAAATCATTGTCGAAAATTAATGAATAGATAAATATAATTGAAATGAAAAAAATATAAAATAATCATGATATAGATAAAAAATATGATATAATTATAAATTTCTATGTGGAAACTTTGATAGCACATGAATGTTTTTGGTGAAATAGAAGCATTGGTTGGGCCTATGTACAACTACAATTTTTCCATATTTAATTAATAATCTCAAAGAACTAGATTTTTAATCTTAACATATAACACATGCAACTGTATAAATTAGATAAATAATCTAGGAAACAATAATAGATCATCTTTAATGTTAAATTTATATTTAATTTATTAAAAATAATTACTGTAGTCTTGAGATTATTTCTTTGATGAAGATGTTGGTAATTTTAACCCCTTACGTTAGTTGTATCATTGTTACTCTAAGAGGAACTAATGTAGAATCCATCTAGTGGTGGTGAATACATGCACCACAATCTCTTAATGACAATGACAGAACATATGGTTCCAGTGAGGATGATTCACACATCTTAGATTGTTTTTTATCAATATTCAATCCATATGGATATAAGATTGTATTTATTGTTATCTCGACAAAAAAATGGAGGAAGGGGGTGATGGAATTCTATCATTGTTGAGAGAAACCATAGAGATTTTTTTCTTTAAGGGAATTTTATCAAATACCCCAAATCTAGTATCTTAGCGCCAATGCTTTCATTATTATATTTCTATACATACATGATATCGTCTTCTAAAGGATCGAATAGTTTAGTAGTCATGGTAATCTATTTTTATAATTGAATCATAAATTAAATTCAAAAATTCAAAAATACAAGATAATATTTTATATTAGAACAACAAAAATTCATTCTAGAATATCGTTTTATATTAATAATAATACATGTAATGTGCCGACCTCAGATGACCTTAAACCGGTGCACTATTATATTTCATTGTTATTATTACAAGGAGATAAATAACGAAGGAACATATAGTTTAGCAGTAATGGAAATCTTGATAAGATACATGATACCCATAGTTCATTAGGAAAACAAAATAAGACATGCAACACAAAAAATAGAAATGAACTGCATCCTTGAAAGCTTGTACAAGGTTTTATTCCTCATAACCTGGGGAGAAAAACTAAATAAGGGTGAGATAAAATTCTCATTAAGGGTATATACAATAGAAAAAATAATCAATCTATATGGAGAGGTAAATATTTGATAACAATTTCCATTTACAAAACTAGATAAGAAACGAATAATATGGCGAGTAAGGAACTGACACATATTCCATAAATAAATAGACTGAGTAAACTAATTCTATAGATATGTTGACTCAAATTGACATGGATAAATAATAACTAAAATTAAATGAGGTAAATTCATTATTTAAGGATGTCATGTCTCAGGCACATGAAAATCAATTACAATCAAGACATTTTATAAGATAGTTTAAAATTAAGGGTTGAAACCAATTTGGCCAACTTTTTCATATCACAAGAACTTTTCAATGCATCAAGGATCTATATAATGTATGTGCTCCACCAATCATTTCTAGTCTAAATTATTTATTATATTGAATGAAGAAAGAAATAATATGCCCTATCAAATAACCATATTGAATGAGTAATATGGATATATCAATAATTCTCAGGAAGTAAATAATAAAATATCATGAAAATAATGAGATTCATGATATAAAAAGTCAAAAAGTATAATATACACAATATAAAAGGAACTAGGTGAATAAAATTACAATATTACTCAATGAAATGATATTGAGATGAAAACCATTACCTTGACTTTGACTCATCTCGTATGTTCCTTGTTCATCCTGAATAATAAAATTATGTTAATTTATACTTGTTTTAGAACCTTTATTGTAAGAACTCATTCTTTGTTTTCATGTTTGTTTTTCCTTTTTCTGGTGTTTTGGAGAAAAGGGGAGTTTCTGGTAATTTTTGAAGTACATGCTGTGTACGTTATGAGTACACACCGTGTATTTTATGAGTACACGCCACATACTCCCTTGCCGCGCGAGGCCGTGTGTTGGCCGTGTCCGGGTCACACACAAGATCATGTAGGGGTGACATGGAGGCCACCTAAAGCGTAGTACGGAAAAGCCTAGTACACGCCGTGTACTCCAAAAGTACATGATGTGTATGTTTTTTATTATTAAACACACCCAGCTCGTGTCTGACCGCCAGAAATGTCTTCTTCTAAGTGTCATTCGACCGAGAGGAGTCATACGGCGCTAAGACCTCCCTGATCCGTTGAGCCTTTATTTGTTTTCTGAATCAGCCTCCATCGATTGCATTGGAACCACAACGGTAAGATCTTTCTTCTTCAAGAGAATCATTTTCCAATTTCTCCTCTTTTGCACATTTTCGTGGGTTGGACGTTTTGTGCATTTTCATAGATCTATGACATTCTAAGGAGATTAAATCCTCGTGGTTCATGTATATTGATCTCTTAAACCTAAGGTAGGTGCTTTTCTCCTTTCTGTTCAAATCCTTTGAATATTATGTGCAAATTCCTCCAATACCCTTGAACCGGGGTATTGCGTGTTTAATGTTTAACCCTTGTTTGTTTTCCTTCCTTTATTGTATGCTTGTGTAGAGGTAAACTGGTTATGTACAAGGATAATTAATATGATTGGATGTTTTTTCAGGCCTTGTTCTATTTATGACCTTTTGGTCTTGTTTATCCATTGGGCCGTTATACCTATTTTCTATGCCTTGTGACCATAGGATGGAGTGTTGTTCCCTAACATGCTTGAGATGTTGTAGACTGGTTAGCCAAGTAGCTCTGTAGGATTACTTCGGCCATATAGCATTATTATGCACTAACTGGCATGGGGCCGTGAGAACTTGGTGCTACAGACTATAAGTGGATAGACTGAGTGAGCTTCCTCACAGAGTCTTGGACATTATAGACTATAGGGGTTAGACCAAGTGAGCTTCCCAGAGAGTCTTGGATATTATAGACTATAGGAGGATAGAATGAGTGAGCTTCGTCAGAGAGTCTTGAGCTTTATAGACTATAAGGGGATAGACCGAGTGAACTTCCTTAGAGAGTCTTTGATTTTTTTAAATTTTCCTTAAACCACTCCAGGCTATAAGAGGAATTGGCCGAGTGAGTTTCCTCAGAGAGTCTGTGATCGAACTAAGGCTATAAGAGGAATTGGCCGAGTGAGCTTCCTCAGAGAGTCTCTAGACCTTGGGGCTATAATGGTAATTGACCGCGTGATCTTACTCAAAGATATTCTCTGACTACCATAGACTATAAGGGGAATTGACTGAGTGTGCTTCCTTATAGATTCTTAATTTTTTTTTCGTATGACCAAACCAGAGGGGTTAGGCCAAGTGTAATGACTAGTGGGTTGTTGGTACTTCTTGGATAGGACCAGAGGGGATGGCTGTGAGTACTTCCCAGAGGGAATCATGTTTGTGGTTAGCTATTTTCTTCACTTATTCTTGTTGATCTATGGATTGTTTACTGCTGGGTAATATCCTATTTACTGCATATTGTTTACTGTTTACTCTACTTTACCTGCCATATACTCATTGACTGTTAGGCACAGATCTCTGGGTGGTTTCCTACAAGGATTTAGACTCACAACGTGTTTGGGTAATGCTTTTGGGCCCAAAATAATTATATTTTTACAGGTATAGATAAGGGTAACGCCCTTCCACTTGAGGTACTTGACTTGCATTGGAGCATGAGAGCATGGGACCAAGCTGAGGCATTCGATGCTGAGGATTTGCTTATCTATTTTCTTTTGTACTTTGGTTTAGTACTGTATTCATCATTGTGACTTGTTTGGATGGTTTCTTTGACATATGTATCATGCGTCATTTCATATATATATATGTGCTCCAGTTTTTTATTGTTTTAGTCTTCCGCAGTTTACTGTTGGATATTTACTACTTCTGCTATGGTAAGTGTTTTTTATTTCCACTATGTACTTTGCCAATTAGAGAATAGTTTCCCACCATCACATCCAAGGCCCTCGCTACTAGTCAGCAGCCTCTGACATTCGGGGAAATGCACTTGAGGCCATGTGATCAACTGGGTACGGGGTGCCTCTTAGTGGCTTACAGAACTGGGATGTCACAAAGTGGTATCAGAGGATATTTATTTCTCTTGACTTACTGTTTGGAGCCTATATCCAGGGATATGACAGAATAGGTACTTGATAATAAGCTGTCCCCGGGAGTACCTAAATTGTGTGCAAGGAAAATCCAATCTACCTCATTTATTGCAATTTAGTCAAGTTTTTCAATTTTTACAGTTGATTTGATTTCACATTGAGTGACTCACATGATGTGTGTTGTTACTGTTGATATTATTGAAGTTCTATTTTTATTTCAACCTGATGAGATGAGGGTATTCCATCTCATGCATCTTATATGCACTTGCTAGAAATCACATGTCATGCATTTTTTCCATGACATCTAGGATGCATTAGTGATTTCATGTTGTTGTGATAGATGATGTGTAAAATATGCATGATGCTATGATAATTGATTTGATTGAAATACCTGCATGTTGATAGGGTATTTTTGTGTAGAAATTTACTGTAATGAATGCCAAATTTAGATTCTTGAGGTGTTATGGGCCTTCATGAATCAGAACATGGTGGATCATTGACTTGTTTCCCTTTTATATGATATATATGAGATGCCCAGCTTTGACTCGCGGGGAGTATGGCCCCCCAAGGATCTGAATTTGGAAACTTAATGCCTGTTTTCTGTGTTTTTTGGGCTCCAGAGTAGTTTCTAAGGCTACTACCAAGAAAAACCCAGAATTAACGGCGTATACTTTATGAATACACGCCGTGTAGTTTTTCAAACCATGTCACTGATTGTGTGGGCAGAAACACGGGGTTGTGAAAAATCTTCAGGAACATGCCATGTACAGTAAGTACACACTATGTTGTATTGAACCGTGTACGCGGTCATGTAACTAACAACACGGGTTAGGGAAAACCTTCATGTACATGTTGTGTTCATAGGGAGCATGATGCGTAGAGTGAATCGTGTATTCGGCCGTGTATCTAACAACACAGTTCGTTGAAACCTTGTCTAGTACATGCCGTGTGGTGTTCATACACACTGTGTAGTCTGGGATTAAGAGGATCAGGTGGGTTAGCCGTGTACGAAGACTCATGCATGGTAATAGAGTTCATGTACACGCCGTGTGTGGGGAAACACGCCATGTGGTTGGGGCGTTCATGAACAGTTGTGGCAGAAGTACACGTCCTTGTGAACTACTTAAGAGAACAAGCCATGTAGTTTTTACACACGCTGTGTAGTTGTGTTTTGTAAAACTTGAATGTTTATTTCTCCTATTACCCTCTTGTACTCTTGAGTTCTTAGACTTTCATAATCCTGATCTAAGGTGTGCTTCTAACCTTTCAGAATTATGCCACCGAGACATCCTCTAGTTGTACGTCTGCTTCTGAATGGTGATCAGACACCAGATATGGATAATCAGGGATCTACTGTAGATCATCCTATGGTGGCAGCCTTGGCACTAGCTGTTATATCAGTTGTAGGCGCCAATGCATAGTTTATGGATGATTTTCGGAGGATGATGCAGACTTTCCAGGGAGTGTCGCCTCCTGCACCATCGATGGAAAAGTTGACGTGGGGTTTCCAGCATTAACATCCTCTCACATTTTTAGGGGATGGAGGACCTCAGACTTCAAAGTCATGGCTAGAGGCCACACTAGAAATTTTAGAGCATCTGGAGATACCTCAAGAGAAGAGGGTGAAGCTCGCAACCAATATGCTCCGAGACTCCCCCAAGAGGTGGTGGGATGTGATATCACGGTTAGGTTGCCAGCAGAGTATGACTTGGGATGAGTTTTGGCGCATCTTCTATGATTAATTCTACCTGGAGACCTTTAGGGCCGATTGAGCCCGAGAGTTTATAAATCTGGATCAGGGTACTATTTCTGTTATGGAGTACTCATCTCTCTTTACTGAGCTGCAGTGTTTCACGCCTATTCCAGGAGATGATGAGTTGTTCCTTGTGCGGAAGTTTGAGGATTGTATAAGGCATGACATCCGATCATATGTGAACATATTCAGGTTGACTTCGATATCCTCTATCTTCAACCAGGAACTGACCACTTAGTGCAATCTTGGAGATTCTAGAGCAGTGATCCAGAGTGGTTCGAAATCCAGAGTTAGTGTTCCTCCTACTAATAGCAGAAAGCGCCATAAGGAGTCTTCTTGAGGTTATCAGAGCAGGCGGAATGTATCTTCGGGTAGCTAGGTAGTATGCTACCAATGTGGGAGGAGCAGGTATACTAGGCCCCTATTCTAGAGAGACATGATGGAGTGATGATCTTATGGCAAGATGGGCCATCTTCATAATTTCTTGAAGATATTCTCACCTACCACTGGTGGTAGGGGTTCTTCTATGACCCTGCGTTCAAAAGATGCATCGCCAGTTTCTTAGTAGTCTTGTAACTAGAGTTCTTTTGGATATTCGGGCCAAGGTGGAGGACGCGGCCATGGTGGTTAGTCACCAGGCAACCAGCGATAGCAGAGTGGATCAACTCAAAGTGGTCAGGAAGGGTCACAGGGTCATGGAGCAGGCAAAACTTTTTCATTAGATCATACCCATCAGGAGCAGGATCCCATCCCCTCTATAGTTCAAGGTATGATCTTAGTAGCCTAATTTTTTTCTTCTTCTCTTTTCAATATAGGGTCTTCTAATAGCTTTATCTCTGTTTCTGTTGTGGAGAGCCTTGGGCTCTACCACTTCTCCTCTATCGATAATTTGACTCTATACACACTATTGGGGACTAGAGAGGTCATTGTACGTCAGTGTAGAGAGTTCCCTATTGAGGTTTCTATGTGTCACTTATTTTGAGACCTCTATGTCCTAGATATGATGATCTATGATGTCATTCTTGGAATGGACTGGCTAGTTCCCTTCCATGCAGTCTTCGAGTGTTATTATGGTAGGGTGAGTTTGGTATTAGCTGAGGGTGGATGCTTTCTTTATAGAGGCGAGTGGGATGTCCAGGAGAGTAGAGCTGGTCCAGAGAATCATGGGTTGGGAGGAGTTACAGCCCATATCACTAGTCTTTATCTGGATGACCAGGGGAGTTCACAATTAGACTTTCCTCTAGTGGTGGATCATTTTAGAGATGTCTTTCCAGAGGACTTTTTAGGGTTGCCTCTAGAGTGTGAGGTGGAATTTCCTATTGAGCTTGTGCCAGGAGCGGCACCGGTGTCCATTAATCCTTAAAGGATGGCTACACCTGAGTTGCATGAGCTCAAGAAGCAATTGGAGGAGTTACAGTTGAATGATTTCATCTGACCTAATTCTTTTCCTTGGGGTTCTCGTGTCCTTTTTGCGAAAAAGGTAGACAGTACCCTCTGGCTTTGTGTGGACTATCGGAAGTTGAACCAGTTGACAGTCAAGAACCGATATCCCTTGCAAAGGATCGATAATCTATTTGATCAGCTTCGAGGAGCCCATGTGTTCTCGAATATTTATTTGAGATCCGGTTATCATCATTTGCACATTAGACCATCTGATATAACTCTTACGACATTCTGATGTAGGTATGGTCTATATGAGTATACGGTTATACCGTTTGGTCTCACAAATGCACCATCAGTTTTCATGGAACTGATGAACCGAGTGTTCCATCCATACTTGGATTCCTTCATGGTAGTTTTTGTGGATGATATCTTGGTGTACTCTCACACTTTACATGACCATGCTACCAATTTATATTTTGTTTTGAGTACACTGAGAGAGAATCAGTTATATGAAATGCTCTCAAAATTCCACTTTTGGATGGACCCGATTCACTTCTTGGGTCATGTTATCTCAGAGGCATAAGTATCAGTAGACCCAGAGAAAGTGAGAGATATAGTTTCCAGGGAGCTCCGAAGAACATCTTTGAGGTAAATAGTTTTATATGGCTGGTAGGATACTACATAAATTTCATACATGGATTTTTACACCTAGAAGAAGTACTAATAGGTCTGACCAAGAAAGGGGTGAAGTTCTTATGGTCAGATTCTTGTGAGTCAGCCTTTCAGGAGCTGAAAGGGACGTTGGATTCATCACCGATACTAGTCTTTCCAAATTCAGGGAAGAGCTATACCACCTATTGTGATGCATTAGGTATCGGGCTGGGACTTATTCTTATGTAGGGAGATGGAGTTGTTTCTTACGGGTCTCAACAGTTAAGGTCACATGATAGGAATTACCCGATTCACGATCTGGAGTTGGCAGCTGTTGTTCACGCCCTACTCTGTTGGAGACATTACCTTCTGGGAGAGCACTTTATGGTGTTTACCGACCACAAGAGTCTCAAGTACATCTTTACTCAGCGTGATCTAAATTTGAGACAGTGAAGGTGGGTTGAGTACCTTTAGTCTTTTAACTTTGAGCTTGACTACACGCTTGGGAAAGGAATTGATGTGGATGATGCTCTAAGTAAAATGACTCTGATACAGGCAGTTCAGGAGGCCATCATTGAGTGGAAACTTATGTCTCTGTTCTCTGAGATGCATTTAGAGGTGCACGACAGTCATGGGAAGACATTTCTTTCTTCTATGGCTGTTATATATACTCTTCTTGATCGGGTACGAATGAGGAAGCTATCAAATTTAGAAGGCCTAGTCCTAGAAGAAATCTTGTCAGGAGAGGACCTTATTTTTTAGTGGACCATAGGCGAGGAAGAGATCCTACAATTCTTAGGACTTGTATGGGTGCTAGGAGACATACAGAAGGAGCTGATGCGGGAATTTTATTCCTCAGTTTTGGCAGTTCATCTTTGCGTCACGAAGATGTATCGTGATCTACACTTTTAGTATTGGTGGCCAGGTATGAAGAGGGATGTTGATGGTTTTTTCATGAGGTGTTCCACTTGTCCTCAGGTGAAGGCAGAGCATCAGCGACCAGCAGGGATTCTACAGCAGTTACCCAGTCCCGAGTGGAAGTGGATTGACTTCGCGGTGGACTTCGTGACTGGTTTGCCGAGGTCACTTTGAGGGAACAACGCAATATGTGTTGTCATTGATAGACTTATGCAGGTTGCTCACGCCTTTCCAATCAAGAAGACCTTCAGTGTTGATGATTTGGGGTGGTTGTACATCCGAGAGATTGTACGTCTGCATGGAGATTCGCACTCTATTGTTTCAAACAAGGATGCATGTTTTAATTATCAATTTTGGCAGGGGCTTCAGAAGGATTTGGGTACACATGTACTTTTGAGTACAACTTACCATCCCCAAACTAATGTCCAGTCCGAGCGTATGATTCAGGTTCTTGAGGACATGCTTCAACCATGAATTCTGGATTTTGGAGGTTCTTGGGAGAACCATATACCTCTTGTGGGGTTTGCCTACAACAACAGTTTTCAGTAGACTATTCAGATAGCACCTTACGAGGCTTTGTATGGTAGTCCATGATGATCAACTTTATACTGGCTAGATGTAGGAGAGGAAGCTTTACTGGGACCTTGTCTTGTTCTGGAGACCTCATAGCAGATAGAGTTGATTTGGAAAAGGATGGATATGACACAGTCTCGATAGAAGTCTTATGCTGATCAGCGGAGACGACCTCTGGGGTTTGACGTCGGGGATGAGGATTTACTGTGTGTCGCACCGAGGATGGTACACAAGAGGATTCAGAGACAGGGTAACTTTCACTGAGGTACGTTGGGTCATTTGGGGTGTTTGAGAGAGTTGGGCCTATTTCCTATCAGTTGTAGTTACCTCAGATTTACTGTGCTATGCTCGACGTCTTCCACGTTTCTCAGCTCTAATGTTACTTTTCACACCTGTCTCATGTCTTTCAACCTAAGGAGGTTGAG
Source organism: Viscum album (assembly GCA_963277665.1). Lineage (NCBI taxonomy): Eukaryota > Viridiplantae > Streptophyta > Magnoliopsida > Santalales > Viscaceae > Viscum > Viscum album. Next base: position 697,881,818 of record OY728130.1, on the reverse strand, counting down.
CTCGAAGATGATGCATCATTTGAGGAGAATTCTATCTGGATTGTCGATCTTAGTACAAAGGTTCTCTGTGGCCGGTCTGTTCATCTCGTACGGGTTCTATGGCAGCATGGGCGAGTACATGACGATACATGGGAGAGGGAGGTCGATGTATGATCGCAGTGGATGGAGCTGTTTGGGGTTTCTTCTTCTACGCCTCACTAAGGAAATTCAAGGACGAATTTCTTTAAGGGGGGAAGTTTGTAATAACCCAGACCTTATTTTCAGGTATGTTTTTCCTTTTTCTATAGTTTCTGAGAAAAGGGGAGTTTCTATAAATTTTTAAAGTACACGCCGTGTACTTTATCAGTACACGCCGTGTACCCCCTTGCTGCGTGAGGCAGTGGGCTAGCTGTGTCCGGGCCACACACACAGTTATGTAGGGGTGACATAGAGGCCGCCTAAAGCAGAGTAAAGAAAATACTAGTACACACAGTGTACTCCAAAAGTACATGTTGTGTACTTTATTTTTTCATTAAACACACTCAGCTCGCATTTGAGGGCTAAAAACGTCTTCTTTTAGGTCTCGTTTGACTGAGAGAAGTCGTGCGACACCAGGACTTCCCTGAGCCATTCATTCTCCGTTTGTTCTCTAAATTGACCACCGTTGATTGCGTTGGAACCACAGCGGTAAGCTCTTCCTAAACCCAAGGTAGGTGGTTTGTGAATTTTATTTCAAATTCTTTGATTATTATGTGAAAATTACACCAATACCCTTGAACGGGGTATTGCGTGTTTACTGTTTTACCCTTATTTGTTTTTCTGCCTTGCTTGTATGCTTGTATAGAGGTAAATTGGTTATGTACAAGGATAATTTCTATGATTGGATGTTTTTCCATGCCTTGTTCTGTTTACAAAATTTTGGTCATGTTTAGCCTATTATCTATTATACCTGTTTTCGATGCCTTATGACCATATGATGGAGTGTTGTTCCCTGACTTACTTGAGATGTTATAGACTGGTTAGCCAAGTATCTCTATATGTTTACATTTTCCATGTAGAATTATTATGCACTAACTGGCACGTGGCCATGAGAACCTACTGCTATAGAATATAAGGGGATAGACCGAGTGAGCTTCCCCGGAGAGTCTTAGACATTATAGACTATAGAGGATAGACCGAGTGAGCTTCCATGAGAGTCTTGGATATTATAGAGTATATGAGGATAGACCAAGTGAGATTCCTCATAGAGTCTTGAGCTTTATAGACTATAAGGGGATAGACCGAGTGAGCTTCCTAAAAGAGTCTTTGTTTTGTTGGAATTTTCCTTAAACCACTTTTGGCTATAAGATGAATTGACCGAGTGAGCTTCCTCAGTGAGTATGTGATTGACCTGAGGCTATAAGAGGAATTGAACGAGTGATCTTCCTCAGAGAGTCTCTAGACCTTGGGGCTATAAGGGGAATCAACTGCGTGATCTTCCTCAAAGAGTCCCTGACTACTATAGACTATAAGGGGAATTGACTGAGTGTGCTTCCTCAGAGAGTCTAATAATTGTTCTTCATATGACCAAACTAGAGAGGTTAGGCTATGTGTACTTCTTAGAGGGTTGTTGGTACTTCTTGGATAGGACCAGAGGGGATGGCTGTGAGTACTTCCCAAAAGGATTCTTGCTTGTCGGTAGCTGTTTGCTTTACTGGTGCTTGTTGATCTATGGATTGTTTACTAATATGTATTATCCTATTTACTGCCTACTATTTACTATTTACTATACTTTACATACCATATAATCACTGAATATTAGGCACAAATCTTCATGTGGTTGCCTACTGGGATTTAGTCTCACAGCCTGTTTGGGTCATGCTTTTGGGCCCAAACAGATTATATTTTTACAGGTATAGAAAAGGGAAAGTGCCCTTCCACTTCAGGTACTTGACTTGCATTGGAGAAGGAGATCATGTGACCAAGATGAGGCTTGCGATGCTGAGGAGTTTCTTATATGTTTTCTTTTGTACTTTGGTTTAGTACTGTATTCAGCATTGTGACTTGTTTGGCTTCTTTCCAAGACATTTGTATCATGCATCATTTCATATATATATATGTGCTTTAGTTGTTTATTGTTTTAGTCTTCAGATATTTAATGTTGTTGGATATTTACTAATTCCTCTATGGTATGTGTTTTTTATTTCTATTATGTATTCTGCTAATGAGGGCATAGTTTCCCCACCATCACACCCAAGGCCGTCGCTGCTAGTCGGCAGCCTCTGGCATTCATGGAAATGCGTTTGAGGCCATGTGACCAACTGGGTACGGGGTGCCTCTAGGTGGCTTCTGGAACCAGGATGTTACATTTCTAAAATTTATTATTTCTTTTATTTAACTTATTACCATTTTATAGAAATCACTTAATAATTTATGTTCATATCAGACATTTTGTTTTTGTTCGGTACTTGAGTCAAAAAAATGAACTTGTTTCGATGTAAATTGTCCATGTGGTCTTAAATGAATTACCTCAAAAATATTATTCTTGATTTAAATATCATATATATCTATTATATATGTATTTATAATAGTACCTAAAATTTGGAGATAAGAATTGAAATGTTTAGTTCATGGAGACAGTAGAGATTACGTATGCATGAACGCTACTATCATTTATTTATCATATTAAAAGAATGAAAATATGATACATGGGTAAATTATAATTAAATTATAATATATATTTTATATATGTTACATACATTCATTAACTCCATCATTTATACATTCTGTGTATGGAATGAACAAGTCATATCATTTTGAGGGGGCGGTAGACCGCACTTCCTCAAATGAAATTATCATATTTACACATCATGGAAAGCATAAAAGTATGTGGTAAATAAAAATTAAATAATAATAGAGACAATATAAATATAATATATATCATATATAAATACATTTCCATCATAATGTCCACCATGATAGGTGGTTGAAGAAAAATGAACAATCATCAATTTGTGAGGTAATAGTTCACTATCCACAGAAACAGTATGTTCATATCCATTAGAAGGAGGTCTGTGTATTGAAATATTATTTTATTATAAATTTATTTTCAGTTTAAAATTGTCCCAAACACATTTTATTTGAATATAATATGTTATTGGCTCTAATACCCCTCAACCAATATTTATTAGACAAGTTTTGGTCACAAAATTAACCTTATATTTTGGATTTAACCCTTTGTTAAAAACATTAACTCTTACCATGTATTCTTGCATTTTAATAATATATTGTAGATGTATTTACTAAAAAACTACAATAGAACCAAAAGTGGGTCATTAATGGAATTTTAAATATTATATATTTCAGTTGGATGAATATTATATTTTTAGGACTACTATATAATTTTCTAAAATAGTATTTGTCTTAAAAACTCATTTATGTCAATTTTGACACTATAATGTAATTTATTTTTGTTAATGTATTAACAACATTATTTCTCATAACCAGAGGCATTAACTCAAATATATTATGTTAATATTATCCATAAAATTGATTAATGGAATAAAAATATTCAAATTAAATTTATTTTAATATTTATAATATCATTTATTTGAATCTTTCGTTCATAAGGTAATCACCACATCATCATTCTTTCATAAATAAATTTACTTTTTTAATGTATAATGATTATAATTTAAATACCATGATTTAGGAAATATTTTTATATTTCTAATGAATATTTCTTTTCAAAGAGATTAGTAATATAACCTTGTATTAAAATTATTTTAGTAAAAGATACAAGTTTATGTTATATTTCTCTTTACAATAAATTATTTTTTGTAACATGTCATTATCACACTAAAGTTGTCTCATGGGGTCCTAAAATCGACCCAAGGATGGAGATGGTCAAATATATCTAATAAAATATGATTTTTACATGTGTTAGGGTAGTTTAATATTATTATAATTTTAATTTTTAATGCTTATTTAACAGATTTAACCTTTTATCCTGGCAAAAAAAAATTAATTAGTCATGTTACTATTCATAATGTCCATAAATAAATGATACCAATTTACTCAATTTCGAAGTTCTAATTCCAAATATGAAATTCATTTTTCCAAATTCATAACTCATAATTTCCAGTAATTAATTTAAAATTAATTCCCATTATCAATTCCGAAAAGATGATTTTTAAGAAGTAAACACTATCAAAATACTAACATGTGTTTATATTCAATTTAAACATGATATTACTTCAACTGAACATCATTGAATTAAAATAAAAAATCTTAATCTATTTTACCTTTAAAAAAATTTAACAAAAATAATCTAAAAATATAAATAAATTAGATGAAAAAATATTTTTGATTTAAAATACAATATTTTTCACTATTCATCAAAAATTGAAACTTTTCAGAAAATTACCAAAATTTCTTATTAAGATAATTTTGATATTATGAATTCAAAAATTATTACTTTTATGAAAAATAATGTTTATAAAATTTCAAAATCTGGTTAATACTAATCATAACTGTTTTTTAAATGGTTACTTTGATCGGTCATGGTGTGCTTGAACTCGTCGTTGCATAAAATGCAAGACATAGAATTATTTAAAAAGGAGAATACCATGGAATCTTGGGGTTGTAAATTATTTCTCATTCAAATAATTTCATCCTCAAAATTACTATAATATCAAGACATAAATTGGTTCTCGTTATTCTTCATCATATGTTCTTCTGGTTCTCACATCACTTCTTCAATTTTATAGTTTCTCCAAAGAACATTTACCATACGATTTTCTGATTTCTCAACACATGATCTATAATATCAATAATCAATATAGTCTCTTCAAAATAAGATAGATCATGGTTCAAGTTCTATTTCTTCATAGGTGAGTACATGAATTGGATCTGGCATGTATTTCTTTAATAGTGATATGTGGAACACATCATGAACTTTCTAGAGACATGGAGGCATTGAAATACGATAGGATACAACTCATATTCATTCTAGAATTTTAAAAGGAATGATGTTCCTTGGAGTTAATTTCACCTTTCTAACTGAATCCTATAACACCCTACCATGAAGATCCCTTCAATAAAACCTGATCACCTATTGGAAATTCCAAATCCTTCTGTCGGTTATCAGCATAGCTCTGTTTCATACTTTAAGCTATTTTGATATGGGTTTGGATAATTTTAACCATCTCCGTTGTTTCTTCAACATGTTCTTAACCTACAAGTTTTCTTTTACCAACATCATCCCAACAAGTTGGTGTATGACATCTCTACTCATATAATTCTTTATATGGTGCCATCTAGATACTTGAATAGAAGCTATTATTATAGGAACATTCTACTAGTGGTAAATACTAATCCCACATACATTAAAATTCAAGTGAGAAAGATCTCAACATGTCTTCTAAAGTTTGAATAGTCTTTTCTAATTGTCCATTAGTTTGAGGGTGGTATGCAGTTCTCAAATGACGTTCATTATCAAGGGCCTTCAGAATAACTTTCCCAAAATTTGATGTAAATGGTGATCATGATCAGAAAAAATTGATAAGAGTACACCATGAAGTCTAACAGCCAAATAAATATATTTTCTTTCTAAATGTTCAAGTGGTTAATAATCTCTTATAAAAATAAAATATGTTTACTTGGGTAGGCAATCCACATTAATCCACATCACATCATTCCTTTTGGGATTCATTGGTAGCCCCCTGACAAAGTCCATCGTAATATCATCCCATTTCAACATAAGTATTGGAAGAGGTTTCCTAAATCCTCTAGGATGTTGTCTTCCTACCATCACATATTGAAAAACCAAACATTTCGACACATAATCAGCAATCTCCCTCTTCGCATTGTCCCACCAAAAGTATTCCTTCAAATATCTATAAATCGTAGTTCCGCTAGGTTGTATTGTGAAATTGGAGCTATGAGTATCATCCAATATTACACTTTTTAACTCAGGTTCAGCGTAACACAAATCATCTTACCAAATTTCAAAATTCCATCTTCAAATATAAAATCAATCAATCTCCCATCATTCACAGCTTTAATTTTATTTTAAAACTACCCATAAATAGTATGAGAACTTTTTACACTTTCATTTAAAGATGTTTGGAAAAATATATTAAAAATTAGTGATGTTTCACCCTCAATGATAACTCTCATATACATATTTACAAGATCCATGAACATTGGATAACTTTCAACTCTCATCTTCTTCATAACTCCATGGTCTATTCTGATCAAGGCATCTTCCACCTTATTGCATTCCCGGGGTGGTAGTGTATTGTGAAATAATAATCCTTGAGTATCTCAAGCCATATCATTTATCTTATGTTGAGTTCTTTCTATGATAAAATATATTTTAAACTCTTTTTATCATTATATATCTCACATTTTTTACCATAGAGATAGTGTCTCTATATCTTCAGATAAAATATTACTACAGATAACTCAAGATCATGAGTTTTATAGTTTTGTTTATTAGTTTTTAATTTTCTTCATGCATTGGGAATAACCCTATCATTCTACATATGGACACAACCTAGTCCTTTCCGTGATGCATCACTATAAATAAAAAACCCATCATTCCCATATGGAAATGTCAAGATTGAAAAATTGGCTAATATTCTTTTCAATACATCAAAATATTCTTTAAACTCTTTTGTTCAAACAAATTTATCCCCTTTACATGAGATCTTGGTTAAAGGGTTATCCAATCAGGAATAATTCTAGATGAATTGCTGATGGTGAGATGATAAACCAATAAAATTGCATACTTTAGTTATAATTTTTGGTGCTAGCCATTCTATTGGGAGTTTTTGATATTTTCCTTGCATCATGGTTTAAATCAATATAAAACTCAAAATCAAGATATGGGGGGTTCCCAGGTAAATCTTTAGAAAAAAATCAATGTATTCCTTTAGAATAAGTACATCATCGATTTGATGATTTCCTCCTACATCCCTAGATGTTGTTTTCTATTCCTCCTCAATAATCTCATTTAGTGAAGCTATTTAGAGAGAATTTTGATAAGAAAAAAGTATTTTAGTTTCTTCTCTAAAGATAACAAATTCTACATCTTCCTAACAAACTGAAACATCATTGTTCTTGCAATATATGTTTATATAATATTTGGAAAGGAAATCAATATCAAGGATTATATCAAAATTAAACATATGTATGACAAAAAAATTAGCAATTAGAGCATGTTTATATAACAAAATATGTATTTCTCAACACATATTTGTTACGATAAAGTTCCCACTAGGAGTTATAACTACTAATTCTCATTTAATAGTGAATTTGAAATATCTAATTTTTAATGAACACAAGGATGATATAAATGAATACGATGGTCTAGAATGAAATAAAGATTTAGCTAAATTTGTAAAAATAATTAAAGTAACTACCACCTCATCCTTAGGAACTTGAAACTTAGTAGTTTTGATCAAGAAAGATTGGTCATCTCCCCTTAGTCTTTTCTATGATAGATTCCCTTGACATTTGGTTCATTCATTTTTATAGTGTCCCATCACTTTACAATTGTAGCACTAGAAATCATTGATTTGTTTCTTCCCTTTGAATTCGTGATACTGGTTTTCTGTATCTCTGCACTTATAACAAAATCCCAATCCCTTCAATCATTTTCCAAGGTGCTTTCCAACATTTTTGACAAGATGAAAATTGTTCAATCTTTTCCTTTCTTCTTTGATGCATTCCTATTTTCATGGTTCTCATATGGCGTATTCTTGTCTTGTTTTCCTTTGAATATATTGCTCCTAGGGAATTCCTTCTCTGTCTTGATGGAACATAAAACTATTTCCACATATGATGAAAAATAATTCAAAACTAGATCCCTTCGGAGATTGGGCTTACAGACTTAAAAGAAGTGGTCGATCTTGAACTTTGTGTTGCATATATAATCTGCATCCTACCTGGATAACTTTGCAAAGGTATCTTTATAATCTATAACACTCTCTTCTTCCTTTTTTCTTTTAACTAAATAACTTCCTCTTCATATAAATTTATTGATCATGAGGAAATTATTTGTTGAAGAATTTATCCTTAAAATTTTTCCATTTAATAAGTTATATTTATTCTTAATTCCTAGTAATTTGGATCAATGTCCACCATTGATCAACATCACCGTTGAGACAATCGACCTCAAAAATAACATTTTCTATTTCACTACATCCCATGGCCATAAATATATTTTACAGAGACTTCATCCATTTCTTAGATACAATTGGATTTGTAGTCCTCCGGAAAGGTTATTTTTTATAATTTGATTAAGTTTCCCTAATATAACCATAAATTCCTCCATTACAATAACATTTATATTGGTTTTCCCTATAAGTAAACCCCTATAATTTATTTGAGTATTGATACCATTCATCCATTTAGGTTTCATTTATACATAATGACACATATCTGATTAACTTATAAAATTATGAATTTCAAATATGGTGAATCACTCACCATAAAATAAAATTTTATGCATCATAAATCATAAACTTTTGGTACTTTTTGTAAATTATCATAAGTGTATCCCCAAAGTCTAACATAGGGTATGTTCCTTAATCTATGTTTTCTAAATATAGTTTTCATGTTTGTTTCTAGTCTTACATTTATACCAACTATAATGCCCCAACCTCATATGACCTAAAATTGGTGCACTATTATATTTCGTTGGTATTATTATAAGGAGAGAAATCTTGATGGACCATATTGTTTAGAAGTAATGGAAATCTATATTACATATATGATACCCATAGTATGTTGGAAAAAAATACATGAAAGAAAATTTTTTTGAAAAGAACTGCACCCTTGAAAGTTTAATCAAAGTTCTCTTCTTCATAACCTAGGGAGAGAAACATAATAAGGTTTAACTCAAATGATCATTAAGGATTTTTATAATAGAAAAAATATTAAATTTATGTAGAAAAGTAAATATCTTAGAACACTTTCCATTTAATAAACTAGATAAGGAAAAAATAATATGGAAATTAAGGAACTAAAACATATTCCATAAATTAATAAACTGAGCCTGACCAACTTCCATAGATATATTGAGGAAAATAGCATTGAAAAATAATAACTGAAATTAAATGAGTGAAACACTTTATTTAAGGACGTCATGTCTCAGACACATAAAAACCAATTACTACCAATAACGTTCACATAACAGTTTAAAATTAAGGGTAGAAATCCATTTGGACAACTTATTCATATCATGAGAACATGTGGATGAATCCATGAGTTATATAAAGTCCCAGATCCACCCATCATTTATATTCCAAATTATTTCTCATATTGAATAACCAAAATAAATCACATGCCCTATAAAATAACCATATTGAATGAGTAACATGGATCAATCAATAATTCTCATGTAGTGAATAATATAATATCATGAAAATAATGATATTTAAGTTATAAAAACTAAAAATGTATAATATACATCATATAAAACAAACTAGCCATATAACATTAGAATATGCCTCAAAGAAATGTAATTGAGACAAAATCTCTTTCCTTGAGTGATACTCATCACATATGTTCATTGTTATTCCTAAATAATAATATTAGGTAAATTTATACTTGTTTCATGAAAAATTTAATTTTTGTTATTTCTTTTATATCACTTATTAATATGTTATTCAATCACTTAATTATTTAAGTTCAAATCAGACATTTTGTTGATGTTTGGTACTTGAGTAAAAAAATGAACTTGTTTTGATGTAAATTGTCCATATTGTCTTAATTCCATTAACTCAAAATTATTATTCAAGATTTAAATATCATATATATCAAAAATACATGTATTTTTTATAGTCCACAACATTTGGATATAAGAAATGAAATGCACCATTCATAGAGACGGTAGGTCATACGTACGGATGAACACTACTATCATTTATTTATCATATTAAAGGAATGAAAAATAAATTATACATAGGTATATTATAATTACAGTATAATATCAATGTTTTATATGTTACATATGTTCTTTAACTTAATCCTTTATAAATTTCATGTATGGAATGAATGAATCATATCACTTTGCGGGGCGGTAGTCCGCACTTCCTGAAATGAAATTATCATATTTACACATCATGGAAAGCATAAATTTATGTTGTAAATAATAATTAAATAAGAATAGAGGTAATATATATATATTTATATAATATCATATATAAATATATTTCCATCATAATTTCCACCAAGAAAGGTGGTAGGAGAAAATTGACCAATCATCGTTTTGTGATGCAGTAGTTCGACATCCACATAAACAGTATATTCATATCCATTAAATAGAGGTGTTTGTAAGTGTAGTTACAATACTTATCAGAACAAAATCCTAGTATATTTATGATTCTTATTTTTTATGTAATCAAATAATAATTATAACATAGGGAGTGTAGGAGCAAAATAATGAAATGAACATGAGTGAAGATGTTAACTCTTAATGGGGTTACTTAAATTGATTTGAGCCTAATGGATTTTTTTTGAGTTTCCTTATGCCCAAGGTAAGGATTATATGAGGAAGAGAGGGATGTTTATAGATTATTTGATGATAATTTTTATAAGACAATGTTTTTGAGATGAGGGATTAAGTTGGTATAGGGGTGGCTTTTTATAGGAGGGAGGAGGGGGACTTAAGAAAGGTATTGAAATATTATTTTATTATAAATTGATTTTTGGTTTCAAATGGTACCAAAATCATTTAAATAAAATATAATATACTTTTGGGTTGAAAACCTCTCAACCAATATGTTTTAGACATGTTTAGGTCACAAAAGTAACCTTATCTTTTAGCTTTAACACTTAGTTAAAAACATTAACTCTTACCATGTCATCTTGCATTTTCATAATATATGATAACAATATTTACTATAAAATTACAATATAAACATAAATTAATAATTAATGAAAATTTTAACATTATATATGTCTATTGGTCGAATGTTATATTTTAGGAATTTTATATCATTTTATAAAAGAGTATTGGTTTTAAAAACTCATTTATGTCAATTTTGACACTATAAAGTATTTGATTTTTGTTAAAGTCCTAACAACTTGATTCCTTCAAACTGGAGGAATTAAATCAAATATAATATTTCAATATTATCCTGAAATTTTTTTATGGCATCAAAATAGTAAAATTAAATTCATTTTAATATTTAGAATATCATTTATTTGAATCTCTCATTAATAAAGTAATCAACGCATCAATATTGTGTCAAAAATAAATATAATTTTCATTATAAAAATTATAAATAAAATACAATGATGTAATTTTTTTTATATTTCTAATGGCTATTTAGTTTTAAATATATCAGAAATATAACCATATATGGAAATTAGTTTAGTAAAAGATACATGCTTATGTTATATTTCTCTTTACATTAAATTATTTTTTATCACATGTCATTATCACACCATATTGGTCCCATGGGGTCATAAAATAGACCTAAGGATGACCATGGTTGGAAATAACTCATCCAATAAGATTAGGATATGTGTTATGGTAGTTTAATATTATTATAATGTTATTTTTTACACTTATTTACTAGATTTACCCTTTTACCTTGGTAAATAAAAATAATTTTTGAAGTTACTATTTATAATGTTAAAAAATAAATAATACCTATTTAATCAATTTGGACCTTCTCAATACAAATATGAAAACTATTTTTCAAAATTCAAAACATATGAGTTTCAGTAATTAATTTAATATTAATTCCTGTTGTCAAAACCAAAAAGTGATGTTTTAAGAAGTAAAAACTATGCAAATATTGAGATGCGTTTATGTAAAATTTAAACATGAAATTACATCAAATGAACATAATTGGGTTAAATTATAAAATATTTATTCAATTACACATAAAAAAACTAAAAATAAAATCTAACAGTATAAATAAATTAGATGAAAATGCAGTTTTGATTTAAATTGCAGTAATTTTCACTATTCATCAAAAATTGAAACATTTCAAAAAATTAACAAAATTTCACCCTAATATAATTATGATATTGCGAATTAAAAAATTATGCCTATTTTAAAAAATTATATTTATAAAATTTCAAAAAGTTGTCAATACTATTCATAACATCTTTTTTAAATGTCTACTTTGGTAGGTCATGGTGTGCTTGAACTCAGGGATGCGTACAATGCAAGCCATTGAATTATTTAAAAAATATGTATACCATGGAATCTTGGGGTGTTTATTACAATTTAAAATAATTTCATCCTCGAAATTTCAAGAATACCATGACACAAAAAGATTTGGATGGTTCTTAATCATAGTTTCTTCAGGTTCCCACGTCACCTATTCCATTTTATTGTTTCTCCAAAGACCTTTTACCATAAGAGTTGTCCAATTTCTCAACACTTGTTCTCTAGTATCCTGAACCTTTATTAGAACATCGAAATAAGATATATTAGGGTCCTATTCTATTTTTTCCTAGGTAAGTACATGTTTTTGGTCTGGAATGTGTTTCCTTAACAGTGATATGTGGAGCACATCATGAGCTTTTGAAAGACATGGGGGCATTGCAATACGGTAGGCTAAAACTACTATTCATTCTAGAATTTTAAAAGGTCTGATGTACTTTGGAGTTAATTTCCCCTTCTTACCGAATCACATAACACCCTTCCATGGAGGTACCTTTAAGAAAATGTGATCTCTTACATGAAATCCTAAATGCTTCCTTCAGTTATTGACATAGCTCTTTTTCCTACTTTATGTTTTTTTGATATGGGTTTGGATAATATTAACCTTGTACATTGTTTATATAACAATTTCTGAACCTACATGTTTTCTTTCACCAACTTCATCCCAATATGTTCATGTACGACATCTCTTTCCATATAATGCTTCATATGGTGCCATCTAGATACATGAATAGATGATATTGTTATTGAACAGTTCTACTAGAGGTAAATACTGATCCCACATACCTTGAAAGGCAATTGAACAAGATATCAACATGTATTCTAAAGTTTAAATATTCCATTCTGATTGTCCATAAGTTTGATGGAGGTATATAGTGCTCAAATGATGTCCAGTATCTAGGGCCTTCTAAATGCTTTTCCAGAATCAAGATGTAAAATGGGGATCAGAATCATAAAAAATTGATAAGGGTACACCATGAGGTCTTAAAAATTCATTAATATAGTCTTTATAAACATTCTAGGGGTAAATCTTCTCTTATAGAAAAAAAGTTTGCTGACTTTGTAAGACGATTAACAATAAACCATATCACATTATTCTTTCTAGGATTCTTTGGTAGCCCTATGACAAATTCCATTGTAATATCATCCAATTTCAACATAGATATAGGAAGAGGTTTCATGAATCCTCTAGGATGTTGTCTTCCTACCTTCACATATTGAAAAACTAAACATTTCAACACAAAATCAGAAATCTACTTCTTCAAGTTATTCCACGTAAAATGTTCCTTCAAATATCAATACATCGTTGTTCCACAGGGGTGTATAGAGAAATTGGGGTAGTGACCATCATCCAACAATCCCCTTTTTAGCTCAGGTATAGTGGGAACATAAAGCCTCTTCAAAAATTTCAAAGTGCCATCTTCAAATACGATATCAATCAATCTCCCATCATTCATAGCTTTAATTTTTTTAAACTCCTATTCATCATTTTGAGAACATTTTATCATTTCTAGTAAAGTTGGTTCAACAAAAATTGGAAGAATTAGATATATTTCACCCTCAATGTTAATTATCATATCCATTTTTACTAGATCTATGAATATAGGATACCTTTAAACTATCATCTTTTTCAGAACTCCAAAGACCATTTTTCTCGAGGCATCTGCCACCATATTTTCCATCCCTGGGTGGTCGTGTATTTAGAAATCGTAATCCTTGAGAAGCTCAAGCCATCTACTTTGTCTCATGTTGTGTTCTTTCTATGAGAAAATATATTCCAAACTCTTGTGATTAGTATATATCTCAAATTTTTCACCATATAGACAGTGTATCCATATAATCAGAGAAAAGATTACTACAGCTAACTCAAGATCACGAGTTGTATATTTTTGTTCTTGGGGTTTTAATTTCCTTGATGTATATGCAACAACCCTACCATTCTTCATAAGGACATAACCAAGTCCTTACCTTGATACATCACTATAAATACCAAACTGATCTTTCATATATGGTAATGTTAAGATAGAATGATTGACTAATATTCTTTTTCAATTCACAAAAACATTATTTACACTATTTTTTCCAGACATATTTATCGCCTTTATGTGTGAGCTTGGGTAACAGGTTATCCAATCGGGCGAAATTCTGAAAGAAATGCCGATAATGGCCTGCTAAACTAATAAAATCGTGTACCTCAGTTACACCTACCGGTAATGGCCATTATAAAGTGAGATTTTTATATTAGCCTTGCATAATGGATTAAATAAATACAAGACTCAACATATTTCAATGGGGGTGCCCAGGTAAATCTTCTGAAAAAACATCAATGTATTTCTTTACAATATGTACATCCTCAATTTGAAGATTACCTCCTTCATCCCTAGATGTTTTTTTTTTCTATTCCTCCTTAATAATCTCATTTAGTAAAGCTACCTTGGGTGGATTTTAAAAATAAACAAGTAATAATGTTTCTTCTATAAAGATAATAGATTCTACATCTTCCTCAAAAATAGAAACATCCTTCTCATTGTAATAGATTTCAGTATCATATTTTGAATGGCAATCCATACCGTGGATTATATCGTAATTAACCATAGGTACGATAACTAAATTAGCAATTAGAGAACATTATTATACCCAAATAGGAACTACTCGACACGTCTTTGTTGCGATAAGGTCCCCACTTGGAGTTCTAAATGACAATTCCCAATTCATGGGGAATTGGAAAAATCTAATTTTTATAGAAAACTAGGAATATATAAAGGAATGTGATGATCAAAAATCAAAAAATTCATTAGCTAAATTTGAGGAAATAAATAAAGTACCTTCCACCACATCATTAGGAACTTAAACCTCGAAATTTGTGATCGTAAAAGCTTGTTCATATCCCATCAGACTCTTCTATGGTAGATTCACTTGATGTTTGGGGAATTCATCTTCATAGTGTCCCATCTATTTACAATTATAGAACTGGACATCATTGATATGTTTCTCCCCATTGTATTCATGATCCTGGTGTCCCATATCTCTTCACTTATATCAAACTCCCAGTCCCTTAAAACATTTCCTATGGTTGTTTCCCACAATTTTCATAAGATTAAAACTGTTCAATCTTATTCTTCATGTTTTATGCATTCCCAATTTCATGGTTCTCATATGGCCTTTTCATATATTGTTTTCCTTTGAATATATTTTTCCTAGAAAATTATTTCTCTATCTTGATGCCATATCAAACTATTTCATCATATGAGGAGAAATTCTGCAAAACCAGTGCCCTTTGGAGATTTCCATTAAGGCATAAAATGAAGTGACCGATCAGGCACTCTATGTTGCATATATAATCTGTAGAAAACAAGGCTAACCTTATAAAGGGTACTTCATAATATTAAAAACTAACTTATTACTTTTTCTTCAAGTTATGTAACTTCCTCTTTATTTCAATTTATTGATCACAAGGAATGTATTTACTGAATAATGTCTCTTTAAAAGATCTCCATTCCATATGTTCTATTTCTTATTCGATCATAGTATATTGGATCAATGTCCAACATTAATCAGCAGCACCTTTGAGACAATATAAATAAAAAGTAACTATTTCAATTTCACTACATCCCAAGGCCATAAATATCCTTTCTAGAGACTTAATTCATTGTTCATCTATAATTGGATTTGTAGTCCCACTAAATACTAGGTTCTTTTGTCGCATAAAGAGATTCATTATAAGATATTCCCTCTATGGATGGATTGTTCTATTCAGTAAATGTTATTTTTCATGACCTAGTTATGTTTCCCAAATATCACCGTAATTTTATCTATTCCAATACCAGCTGTATTGGTTTCCTTGGTAGGGAAACCCCAACAATTTCTGTGAGTATTGATACCATTCATCATTCTGTCTTCCATTTCTTTATAATGAAACCTATCAAATTAGCTCATAAAATTATGAGTTTAAAATATAGTAAAACAATCAGCATAAATTAAATATATATGCATCTTAAAACATAATCATTTGATACTTTGGGTGAATTGTTATAAGTGTAACCTCAAAGTCTAAAATATGGTATGTTCCCTAATCTATGTTCTCTAAATCTAGTTTCCAAGGTTATTGGTAAACTTTCTTTGATACCAACTGTAATGCCCTGACCACATATTACCTGAAACTGGTGCGTTATTAAATTTCATTTCAATTATTACAAGGAGACAAATCCAGAAGGACCATATAGTTTAGCAGTCTTAGAAATCTATATTACATACATGATACCCATAGTACATTGGGGAACAAAATAAGACATGTAACACAATAAATTGAAATGAACTAAATCCTTGAAAGATTAATCAAATATATCTTTTTCATAACCTTGGGAGAGAAACCTAAATAGTGTGTGCTAAAATGCTCAGTAAGGGTATGTACAATGGAAGCAATAATCAATCTATAGGGAAAGTTAAATATCTGAAAACACTTTCCATTTAAAAATCTAGATAATCCCTGAATAATATAGAAATTAAGGAATTGAAACATATTCCAAAAATCAATAAAATGATAACTAACTAATTCCATAGATATTTCGATGAAAAATCTCATGGATAAATAATAACAGAAATTAAATGAGGGAAATACTTTTTTTAAGGATGTCAATTCTCAGACATATAAAAACATATTACCATCAATAACATTCACAATATGGTTTAAAATTAAGGTTAGAAACCAATTTTACCAACATATTCATCTCATGAGAACTTGTTTATGCATCGAGGAGTTATATAAAGCCCAAGATCAACCCATCATTTCCAGTCCAAATTATCTCTCATATTGAATAACCAAAATAAATAATATTCCTTATCAACTAACCATATTGAATGAGTTATATGGATTTATTAATAAATACCATGAAGTGAATAATATAATATAAGTAAAATAATTAGATTCGTTATATGACATGTAAAATGTTAAAATATACACCATATAAAACGAACATGGTGAATAACATTACAATATGCCTCAATGAAATGAAATTGAGACAAAATCCCTTACCTTGAGTCTGACTCGTCCCGTATGTTCCAAGTTCTTCCTCAATAATAAAATTATGTTAATTTATATTTTTTTCATAAACTTTTTCAAGTTTATTATTTCATTTATATCACTTATTACCATGTTATAGAAATCACAAATTTATTTATGTTTATATAAGACATTTTGTTGATGTTCGGTACTTGTGTCAAAAAAATTAACTTGTTTTGATGTAAATTGTCCATGGGGTATTAATTCCATTACCTACAAAAAATTATTAATAATTTAAATATCATATAGATCTAGAATATATGTATTTATAGTTGTATAAAACATTTGGATATAATAAATGAAATACACTATTCATAGAGATGGTAGGCCGTACGTATGCATGGATGCTACTATCATTTATTTATCATATTAAAGCAATGAAAAATAAATGACACATAAGTATATTATAATTATATTATAATATCTATTTTATATATGTTACATAAGTTATTTAACTCTATCCTTTATACATTCTATGTATGTAATGAATGATTCATATCACTTTGAGTGGGTGGTAGTCTGCACTTCCTCAAATGAAGTTATCATATTTACATGTCATGGAAAGCATAACGGTATATTGTAAATAAAAATTAATGAAGCGTAGAGAAAATTTAAATATAATATATATCATATATAAATACTATTCCATCATAATGGCCACGATGAGAGATGGTAGGAGAAAATTGAACAATCATCGTTTTGTGAGGCAATAGTTCGCCATCCACAGAAACAGTATGTTCATATCCATTAGATAGAGGTGTGTGTAAGTGTTGTTAGAAAACATCTCATAACAACACCCTATTTCTTTTTGGATACTGCCAGTGTTATGTAATCTAATATTAAGAATAGCATAGGGAGTGTAGAAGGAATATAAAGGAAATGAACTTGAGAGAAGATGTTATCTCTAAATCGGGTAACTTCATTTGATTTGATCCTAAAGGGTTTCTAGAATTTTTTTCTTCCAAAGTAAAGTATCTTGAAGGAAAGGATAGATGTTGGGAGCTTATTTGAGTATATTTTTGACTATCCAATGTGATTTATAGATCTGATTAAGGGGGTAGAGGTGGTGGCCTTTTAAAAGAGGAAGGAGGGGCACTTTAAGAGGGTATTGAAATATTATTTTATTATAAATATATTTTTAGTTTAAAATCATCCCCAAATGGTATATTTCAAATAAAATATCCTGTTCGTTTGAAAAATTATTAACCAATATGTTTTAGACATGCTTTAGTCACAAATTGAACCTTATCTTTTAGCTTTAACCCTAAGTTAAAAACATTAACTCTTTCATTTTCTTCTTGTATTTTCATATTATATGGTAAATATATTTACTATAAAAAATACCAACAGAACCATAAGTAGATCATTAATTACAATGTTAGCATTATATATGTCATTTGGCTGAATATTATATTTTCAGGACTATTATATCATTTTATAAAATAGAAATTGTTTTAAACCCCCATTTATGTCAATTTTGACACTATAATATAATTGATTTTTTATGGTCATATCAACATTATTCCTTAAATACAAATGCATTAACTCAAATATAATATGTCAATATAATTGATTAAATTCTTAGATGTATCAAAATATTCAAATTTAATTTATTTTATAATTTATAATATCCTTTAATTGAATATTTAATTAATAATGTAATCACTGCATCATCATTGTGTCATAAATAAATATATTTTTTTAATGTCTAAAAATTGTAAATAAAATAAAATGACGTAGTAAATCATTTTATATTTCTACAAAATATTTATTTTTAAAGAGATCAGAAATATAATCCTATATTAAATTTTTTTTAATAAAAGATACATATTTATGTTATATCTCTATTTAAATTTAGTTATTTTTTATAACATGTCATTATCACACCCAAGTGGTCCCCTGGTGTCCAAAAATCGACCAAGGATGACCATAGTCAGAAATATCTAATCCAATAGTATTCAAACATATGTTAGGGTAGTATAATATTAATATAATATTAATTTTTACCCTTATTTACTAGATTTTCTGTTTTACCAGGGTAAATATAAATAACTTCTAATGTTACTATTCTTAATGACCAAAAATAAAATATTCATGTTTAAAAAATTTGGACATTAAAATTCCAAATATGAAATCAATTTTTCCAAATTTGAAACACATAATTTTTAATAATTAATTTAAAATTAATTTCCGTTTTCAAAATTAGAAAGTGGGTTTTTAAGAAGTAAAAACTATCAAAATATTGACATGTGTTTATGTACAATTTAAATGTGAAATTACAGATAATGAACATTGTTGGATTAAATGATAAAATCTTAATCCAAATAAACTTTAAGATAAATTAAAAATTCAATCAATGAATATAAATAAATTAGATGAAAATGTAGTTTTCAATTAAAATGCAGTAATTTTTACTATTCATAAAAATAAGAAACTTTTCTGAAATTTACCAAAATTTCACCCTAATATAATTTTTTTATTATTAATTCAAAAATTAAGTATATTTTAAAAAATAATCTTTATAAAATTTATAATTTTGGTTAGTACTATTAATAACTTATTTTTAAATAGCTACTTTGATAGGTCGTGGTGGGATTGAACTCAGGGTTGTGTACAGTGAAAGCCATTTAATTATTTATAAATAAGAAGAATATGGAATATTGGGGTGTTACAATACACTTATTCAAATCCCAGGGAAAGGTAAAAATTTTATTGTTAGAAAAAATTCTCAGTAAAGGATACATACTTTTGGAGTTGGTTTCCTAGATCCAACTTCTGTGTACTTTATGATAACTTATTTTCATAGATTTAATATTAATAATCTCCTTATGAAATTTTGATTGTTATTTTTCATAACATATTATATAATAATTTTCAAAGAGTAGTTGTCGCACTGCAAGGTCATAACAGTTTCCCACTTTGATGAGAACCTAGGAGTTCCAAGATTGTATTCTGAAATATATATGCTCTATAGTTGAATGATACCATTTGAGAGATATAAATTGTTGTACCTCTCGTACCCCTCGTGGTTTAATTTTCATGATCACAAGCACTCTCTTATTTATCTAATATTGTTTTAAGTGTTTTTGGATGATAGGTTGCCAAGGAATTGGGCCAAGAAAGCAAGAAGGTAAAAGTGGACTGAATTTCAGTCCCACCAGCCAACCGGTGGATGACCACCAGCCAGCCGATGGAGCCTGGACAGAAGGCATCATTTCTGTCCAGACCACCGGCCAACCGGTGTCCCACCACCGGCCAGCCGGTGGCACCCAGACAGAACAGTATCAGCCACTGCCTCAGCACCGGCCAACCGGTGGCCTCCTCACCGGCCAGCCGGTGGTGCCTGAGCCCGAGCCCTCTCCCATTTTCAAAGCACCGGCCAACCGGTGGCCAAGCACCGGTCAGCTGGTGGAGCCAGTCAAACTAGCCGTTGGGCTTTGACCAGGCTTGTCCACTTGACTCCCAACGGCTCCGAAGGCCTCTCCAACGGCTCCGAAGACTCCCAAAGGCCATTTGAGGGTTCCCCCTCTATAAATAAAGGACTAGGAAGCCCCGGAAACATAAGGAATCCCACGGAAACATTTTTGATCATTTGGAGAACCTCCGGCGCATTCCTCCAAGGAACCCCCAATTGCTCCAACTCACTTCCACATCCAAGGAGCACCACCATAGAAGCTTGGAAGCGCCTTTCTTCATCAACTTCATCAATCCATTGGCGCCCAAGGATTCTCCTCTTAACGGTTTTTATTGTTTATCTTTTTGAGCATTAATTTGGGTTTGTGCCTACAAACCCCCCACTTCTTTCATCTCTCTTTCTTTGGGTTTTCACACCACCTTCAAGGTGTGAAGAGGTTAGTCAAGCCTTCCCTTTAAAAGGCTTGAATCAAAGGTGATCTAGCCTTCACCTGTAAGAAGGCTAGTGGGTTCTTGCTCAACCATTAAAAGCATGTGGGTTCTTGCTCAACCATTAAAAGCAAGCTGTAATAGGTTCTAGACTAACCTTAAAGTCTAGTGGGTTTCTTGCTAAAACCATTAAAGCAAGCGGTAGTAAATCTCTCAACGGTTGAGTTGGGAGCGGAGACGTAGGCTTGGGATTTAAGCCGAACTCCGTTATCAAGTTTTGTGTCTTGCTTATTTTATTTCCGCTGCACTTTGATAATTGTTTTAAATTGTTAATTATTTTACAAAGGCAATTCACCCCCCCTCTTGCCATCACTCATTTCTTTTCTCCGCCCAACAATTGGTATCAAAGGCAAAATTTGAGTAATACCTTCACCAGTTTCAAATTCAAGATCCATTGTGATGGCATCAACCTCTTTCGCCACCGAAGGCTATTCATTGGGTCGTGCTCCATTCTTTGATGGAACCGACTATACCTATTGGAAAACCCGCATGCCTACTTTTCTTAGAAGTATAGGCTATCCTATTTATAAAATTGTCATGCATGGTTATTCTCTTTCTTCTCCCGATGAATCCAAATGGACTCAAGCCAATATTAAAAATTTCGAGCTTGATGGCAAAGCCATGAACGCTCTTCATTGCGGGCTTGATCGTAATGAATTTAATCGAGTTTCCACATGCACTTAATCTCATGAAATATGGAAACTTTTGGAGGTTACCCATGAGGGGACCAACAAAGTTAAGGATACTCAATTGGATATGTACCGACAAGATTTTGAGTCTTTTACCATGCATCCATCCGAATCTATTTCTGAAATGTTTACTCATTTTACTGACGTTTGCAATGGTAGAAAATCTCTTGGAGATAATATTTCTGCAGAAACGATGGTCAAGGAGATCCTATGGATCCTACCAAGCTCATGGGCTCCAAAGGTCACGGTAATCCAAGAAGAAAAAGACATCAAGAACATGCCGGTCAAAGAGCTCATCGGACCCCTCATGACCTACGAGATTACAATGAGGAGGCAAGCTGAAAAGGAAGGCAAACAAATCAAAGTTCCAAAGAACATCGCCTTCAAAGTTCAAAATGAAGAAAGCTCCTCCTCCTCCTCCTCATCTTCCTCTTCAAGCGGTGATTCCAAAATGGAGAATCTTGCCCGCAAGATGCACAAATTCATGAAGAAGCACAAAAAGAAGAAATCCCGCAAGGCTCAACCCAACGAAAAATCCGAGCCCGAGGTAACATGTTATGGGTGTGGCAAGAAAGGCCATTACAAGCCCGATTGTCCACTCAACAAGAAAAGGGCCAAGCAAAAGGAAAAGAAGAAGGTATTCAAGGCCACATGGAGTGATAGCTCCACATCCTCCTCCTCCTCCTCAAGCGACAACGGTAAAAAATGTCTAATGACATTTAATGAGGTATCCTCTTCCGACTCTTCATCCTCTAGTTCTTCAAATTCATTTAATCATTTATCTTATGAGGATCTCCAACATGCTAGAGATCAATTGGAGGATGGTTTTCACGAACTTTCTTCCAAATTTGTTTCTTTAAAAAAGAATATCAAAAAACTCTCTTCCGAAAAGGAACAACTTCTCAAAGAAAAGGAGGAGTTGTCCCTCAAGATCCAAAACCTTCCTGATGTTGAGTCTATGGAATCAACAATCAAAGATTTAAGGGAATCTCTTGCCAAGTTCACCCAGGGTGAACAAAATTTGACCAAATTGCTAGGTTCCCAACACATATATAGAACTACCCAAGGGCTTGGCTATTCCAATCAAGCTTCCTCTTCCCATGCTCTAAATATTTTCGTAAGGGGGAGCTCCCAATTTAAATTTTGTAACTATTGCAAAAAACCCGGGCACTTAATTTATGAGTGCGATTGCAAAAATGCCCGGTATGGAAGGCCCAAAACTATTTTCTTTAACGATGAATTCTATAGGAGAAGACCCGCCATAAGACAAGTATGGATTGAAAAATCCCTTTTAGCGAGTCTCACCGGACCAAAATTTGTTTCGGTTTTAAAATCCTCTCCCCGGTGATTTGTTGTTTTTATTTAGGGGGAGTTAGGATTGTTTAAGCTTTTTTTGCGTTTTTCAATTCAAATTGCAATTCAAAACTTTGAATTCATTTTTCAATTCAAAACTTTTATTTCAATTTTCAATTCAATGTTTTTTAATTCAAAACTTTCAATTCAAATCTTTCAATTCAAAATTTCAAAAATTTCAATTGGTTTAAAATCTCTATCTTGTTTTTCAACCTTTCCCTCAATCAAGTTTTATGCCCCGTGCTATTTTGATAATCACAAAGGGGGAGAAATTCTTGGTTGATTGGGGGAAAAATCTTTCTTTCATGCTTTGATTTATTTTTCAATTTATCCTTTAAAGCATGCCTTTCATTTCAATCTTTTACATTGTTTGTTTTGGTGATTGTGATCATCAAAATAGGGGGAGATTGTTGTACCTCTCGTACCCCTCGTGGTTTAATTTTCATGATCACAATCACTCTCTTATTTATCTAATATTGGTTTAAGTGTTTTTGGATGATAGGTTGCCAAGGAATTGGGCCAAGAAAGCAAGATGGTAATAGTGGACTGAATTTCAGTCCCACCGGCCAACCGGTGGATGACCACCGGCCAACTGATGGAGCCTAGACAGAAGGCATCATTTCTGTCCAGACCACTGGCCAACCGGTGTCCCACCACTGGCCAGCCGGTGGCACCCAGACAGAACAGTATCAGCCACTACCTCAGCACCGGCCAACCGGTGGCCTCCTCACCGGCCAGCCGGTGGTGCCTGAGCCCGAGCCCTCTCCCATTTTCAAAGCACCGGCCAACCGGTGGCCATGCACCGGTCAGCCGGTGGAGCCAGTCAAACTAGCTGTTGGGCTTTGACCAGGCTTGTGCACATGACTCCCAACGGCTCCGAAGGCCTCTCCAATGGCTCTGAAGACTCCCAAAGGCCATTTGAGGTTTTCCCCTCTATAAATAAAGGATCAGGAAGCCCCAGAAACATAAGGAAGCCCACGGACACATTTTTGATCATTTGGCGAACCTCCGGCGCATTCCTCCAAGGAACCCCCAATTGCTCCAACTCACTTCCACATCCAAGGAGAACCACCATAGAATCTTGGAAGCGCCTTTCTTCATCAACTTCATCAATCCATTGGCGCCCAAGGCTTCTCCTCTTAACGGTTTTTATTGTTTATCTTTTTGAGCATTAATTTGGGTTTGTGCCTACAAACCCCCCACTTCTTTTATCTCTCTTTCTTTGGGTTTTCACACCACCTTCAAGGTGTGAAGAGGTTAGTCAAGCCTTCCCATTAAAAGGCTTGAATCAAAGGTGAGCTAGCCTTCACCTGTAAGAAGGCTAGTGGGTTCTTGCTCAACCATTAAAAGCAAGTGGGTTCTTGCTCAACCATTAAAAGCAAGCTGTAATAGGTTCTAGACTAACCTTAAAGTCTAGTGGGTTTCTTGCTAAAACCATTAAAGCAAGCGGTAGTAAATCTCTCAACGGTTGAGTTGGGAGCGGAGACATAGGCTTGGGATTTAAGCCGAACTCCGTTATCAAGTTTTGTTTCTTGCCTATTTTATTTCCGCTGCACTTTGATAATTGTTTTAAATTGTTAATTATTTTACAAAGGCAATTCACCCCCCCTCTTGCCATCACTCCTTTCTTTTCTCCGCCCAACATAAATTATATAGTATACATGGTGTAGAGACTCAGAGGATATTGAGTCACTATATCATGGTGTATGACCTTAGTAATATCCAATTCAGTATATTATAAGAACAAGACCTTCCAATAAGAAATCCACATTTATATGTGTGATTTCATGTTCTTATATGTGGATGTGTTTATTGAACGTAATACTTTGAGATTATTATTAATGAATTTTATAAGTCATGTATTTTTTATATTGATGAAAACTGTGATGAAATTGGGTTGTGGAGAGATAGGATACATTGGGTACATCACAAATAATAATGCATTAACAAATAATGTGAGAATGGATTTTTCCATTATACTCTTTAATAGATGGTGATATCTCACACCATTTGAAGGAAATGGTATAGCCTAAATAAATCATTGGCAATGGTGTTCTATAAGAAATTTCGATTTCTAGAATTTCATGTAAAAGATACATCATGTACATTGGCTGATGGAACCAACATGCAACCTACTTGATTAGAGATATTATGTTAATGGGATTATATTACACTGTAAGTATCCATATGAGATTTTATTTTGGAGAAACAATTAATTATATATCAATGGGTTCCTTAGCATATTTCTAGGCACTAACCATGGAATTTAGGCTCTTTCGCTGAATGCCACTAAGAAAGTTCCATAGAGGGTCACACATTATGTGTGTCCAGGATCTCAAATAAATTATATGTTATTATTTATTACTTAATAGGTGGAATAACTACTATTCCCACACGTGGATTAATAATTATTCATGTTTTCTTGATCTCATATATGCTATCACTAGTTATTTGAGATAATTTTAATTGAGAAGAATATATAATAAATAATTACTTTCTATTTAGTGAATATAATATTTATTTATTTATATTTTTCATGATGATTGCTGTGAAGACCTGGGCCATGGGGAAGATGCATTAATGAAATATCTTCATGCTAGAATCTATCATGTCCCTCCACAAATTGTTTAGAGGTTTGTCTTGTCATCCTTTTTCCTATTCAATTATTCTCGTGCTGGAACAAACTCATTGTACCTCGTGTAATCACCTGACCAATATATTTTTGTTTAATAAATTTTGGGGAGTATAGGTTTCACTCATGCTCTGATCCATTCAGGGTATTTATTTATTTATTAGAAAATAATGTTGAGATATTTATTTAATAAATAAATAGAAAATTTTAAAGGTTCAATAAATTTTCTGGTAGAATGGAGCACTGAGTTTTTAGTACCGGTGAGAAATAATATATAATGAATATTATTTGAATAAATAATATTTAACTATAATTAAAAATTTAAGATTATGTGAGGAAAATAATATTAAATATTATTATTAGAGAGATGAGGTTCTATAAGGGATTAAATAAATAATAAAGGGAGCTTGTGCAATTATTTATTTCTAAACCCTGTGATGCATAAACCATATTATTTTATTTTTCAAGAGACCCGCCTAATTTTTACTGTTGTGCACAACAAATATGAATAATACTCTCAATGCCCTAGAGATCACCTTTCTCTATAAACTCTCCTAGGAATGAGAGTTCTGTTCATCCACAACTCTCAAGTTAATAGAGATAAGGGATAAATCATTAGAATAGATTCTTGTGGTGATCAATGGAAATGATGCAGGTGTTAAAATCAATCATGATATCACCTTAATATTCTTATGATGACATTAATATATTTTTAGAACATCTGTGGAATAATTTGAGTGGGAATTTGTTATTTATTACTACACAAAAACTGTGATAGAATGTAGATCTATTTTCATATCCATCAAAAAAAAATAATTCTCATACTGTAATTGTTTAATTTATTAAATTAATTTTAGATATAGTGTTATGATACTGTGCTTGGTTCTAATGTTTTATCCCTGGTATATTTTCTTTGATTCAGTTCTGTTTTTCATGACTTGTATTTTCATGTAAATCTCAGATTGACCATCAATCACAAATAGAAGAAAATTTGGGAAAGACCCATCACATGATTAAATTTCACCCAAAACCTTCAAGTGGTATCAAAGGGGTCATATAATTAATTATAATTATTTAAATATCATTGATTGATTTAAGTGTTTTTTATTGGGTTTTAAATTCAATTTTAATCATTCTTTAATCTGAATTATGGGATCTTCTACATCCTCTTTAGTTTATAATCAATATTATATAATTGATTAATTTAATGAACAAACTAAAATTGGAGATCTCGTCTAGAGGTGTCGATAAATCTAGACATATAACAAAAGATCACATGACATTTAACATAGAGGTACTTGTCGTGTACTAGTGTCTAATTCACCAAGAATTAATTTAGAATTAATTTAAGGTGTGTAAATTTAATAGATGCGGTGGATTTTATTATACATTAAATATTGACTAGGACAACATGTCACATGGTCTACTAGATTAAATAATGTATAGCACATATAAACTACATGTAGTCCTTTAGTCATAGCTGAGACATGTATCTTCCTACACGCCCCACCTGACTAGTGACTGTGTAACTCACATACCACATGATGTGCAGCACACATACATGCCTTGTACTCCAAATTTTTAAATGTAATTTTTTACATGTCGAGTCTCTATGTGTGTGCCTCAGATAAACAGTTTGAATAGTATATTCCATGTAGTACGCATGTACATGCCATATACTTATACCAACTTTCCAAGAATTTGAATTAATTTATTATATTATGTAATCCTGATCAAAAAGTTTTTGTTTGTGTTCATTTAGTTGGTAGGAATAGCCATGTGATGGGTTTTTAATATATATATATCTCTCTGTGTGAGTGTGTGTGTTTAATTACTTCTTGAATATTGTTTAGATCTACATATGATGTGTGAGTTGAATTATAGTTATTACTTTACGTACATTGAATCATTACACAAGTTTGATGAATCATGTAATTCACTTAATCATTAACATGATTGTACACTTCATAAATGTACATGATTAATAATGTTTTACAAATGTCTCAAGATGAAACAATATATGAGTAGAATACATGTTGGGCATTTCAAATGGGTACTCACCGTGTTTCCTCCATAGTATATTTATGCACATAATTATTTTTAAATTTATTTACTTAATTTATTTAAAATTATTATGAATAATAATTTCAAGGAAATTCGAAGGAGAATTAAGAAAAAATAGTTTATCATATAATTAAGGTTTTTAATTAATTCTAGAACAATTCATCTTAAATAAGAATTATTAGAAATAAATTAAAAATTTTTAGATTTGGAATTCTATACAAGTAGGTGGATAACCATGAGCATATACTAGTCATTTTTATGTGATTGGTTTTATTTAATATATTATTTAATTAAATTATTAGACTCCATTCCTTCTCTCCCCTAAAAATGAAAGGGACTTCATGCTCAAAATTTCTTTTATGTATACCCCTTCCCCTCACCTATGCATGATTAAAATAATCTGTATTTGATAGATCTCCCAAGCTAGTGGAGGTAGTTCACATTTTGAGACAAGGTGAAGCTAATACAATAGGTGGGCATGATGAAAACTGTAACACAAAACTTAGTTTGGGGAATTTTTTTACCCTTGAAAAAAATCAGTTTATTATCTACTAAATTAACATTCCATTAGTAAATTTCATGTTCATAAGGCTTTATTAATTTTTTTCCAACATGTTTCATGTTTATTTTATTATGGATGTTTTGTCATGATCACATTAATTATGTAATTAACAAGCATTAAAGATAGAATTCAAATAAAAATTATTATTCACAAATATTATCTAAGACATGGTGAATCAGCTAAGTGAATAAAATTAATATTAACATGAATTAATTAAAGATAATAATTTGAAATTTTCTAATATATGATAGAATCCATCAATTATATACATATTAATTCATTATATAATTCCACAACTTCAGTTAAAACCGAATCATAGTTCAAAGTAATTCACTAAAAGATTATGGGGTGCTTTCAATTATTAAGGAATTATAACTTGATGTTTTGGTTTGAATTAACTAAGTTGAAATAAAAGGTTAATTAGCAAAGAATTAATTTTTGTAACAGAGAGATAAGGATTGAGGAAATAAAATTTAATGTTTTTAGGATTGTGAAATCCACTCAACATATCAAGGAAATATTAGTCAAAGTTGTTGGAATTTATAATACCTACATAAAACCATTCATGTTTCCTAACCAATAAATTTTGGTGCAATTAGAAGGGTAATATAGATCTTTTTCACTAGAATGTATAAAAAGGATATGCTTGAAGTCAATCGTGAGGGCTAATAGGCTTCAATAAAATAGTGTGTCATTAATAAATATAATATTTAATTTTCTAAACTTTTTTTGATAATGATCTAAAATCATTTTAATTTTATTTGTTGAAACAACAATAAAATTAATTGAAACATATCACCATGATCTATAAAAGATAATGATAACCCTCTCCCCAGTAAAAAAAAATACAAGAGTGAATGAGGTGCATACATGTTATCCTTATCCACGAAACGTAATTTTATATGCATGAAGAACCTATTTTTAATGGACATGTTAATGAGGCTAGTGATGAAGAGGCATCCCTGTGTGAGAAACAGCTAGATGACGCTAGAGATGTTCAGTGTTTATGATATCATCCATGACTAATGATATTTTGAAGAAACTTGAGAACATGGATGCGTATAGCATGATGTCTAATCTTCAAGGTCTTTATCAAGAGAATGAAATACAAGTGAGATATGAGATATACAATGATTATTTTAAAATTAACCTTACATATTACGCTCTAGTTGGGCCTCATATACTCATTATTATAGTCTATATTGAATAATATGACATATTAGTGATTAAATTCATAGATTATTTGTGTATAGATATCATAAAATCATCAGTTCCTAAGACCCTATCTAGTTTTATTGTCAATTATAATATGAGAAATAAGGATAAGAGTCTTTCAAAAATAATTACATTAATTTATTAAGTGAATAAGGACATGGGGTGTGATAAACCTATAGTTATTTTGATTAATAAGAAAAGGAAGAACATGGGGAAGGGAGGAAATTATCATAACATGTTTAAAGCTCCTGATAATCATCCATTAAAGAAGAGGATGTTCTGGAGACATCGGAAGTTAAATGTGGGAGTATGTATTTCAAGTGCCAAGAAATTCCATTGGAAGAACAAATTCACCCAACTAGAATGATTTTGGTTTTAATATATTGTTATTATTTTACATCAGTTATCAAGAACAAGATTTCTATATTATTATTTTATTCAGATGGTTTTATTTTAACTTTTGGAAATAATTATTTTTTCTTTTATAAAGACATCATATTTTATGGTATATCACATTTATATAATGTTAATTATGTATTAAATTATGAAAACCAAGTATTGGCTATAGATAATTATCATATTCCCATGAATTCTATAAGAACAAGTTTTAGAATCACCGTCTTGTTCATGTAAATAATAGGCATTTGAGAAATATCTCACAAAATAAATATTTTTAATCATATTATCTAAAACAACTTGAAATATGTCATGCTTATTTACAAGTAAAAATGGACAATCCAAAATTCGTTGAATAGAGTTAAAGAGCCACAAATCGTCTTGGATTGGTACACAATGATGTGTGTGGACCATTTCTAATAAATTATAGAGGTGTATAACATTCATTAATAACCATTACTTATGACTTGAGAAGACATGGATATGTCTACGTTATGATGTATAAGTTTGAGACCTTCTAGAAATTTAATTAATTCATGAATGAAGTAGATAAGAAACTTGTAAATATGAAAAGATGTTCTGATCAAATGAAGGTTTTGAATATTTTAAACAAGAGTTTATCCAATTTCTATAGGATTTTCTGTTTAAAACTATACTCACTCCACCTTACACACCATATAAGATTGAAGTTAGTGAATGGAGTAACCACACCTTTTTAGATATTTTCAAGTAGAAAATGAGCCATTCAAAACATCCATTATCATTTGGGGGATATTAATTACAAATTGCGGTATATACATTAATTTGAGTAATAACTAAAGTGTCAAATGGAATTCCATTCATGTTATGGAGTGGGAATGAATTCATTTTTTTTATATGCATGTGTCAGGTTAAGAGAAATTTGTTAATGACTTATTAGGAAACATACTAAAATCCAGAGGCACAAAGTGTATCTTTCTAGGGTGTCCCTTATAATCAAATGGATACCACCTATACAACCCCTCAAACAAGAAAGTGACTATCTTCAGACAAGTTTTTATTTTTTTAGAGGGATCAAATCATCAAAAATTACAGTGGGAGAAATATATACTTTAATGATGTTGATGCACAAGATACACAAGAGTTGGTAGAGAAATAAATTATACTAGTCCCCATAGAAGAAATAGTTCTTAAATCACAAGTATTATGTATAAGAATAATAAAGGTAAGATAACTAGAGAGATATGGTATTCTTGTCGTCAAACATGGTAACTCATTATTGGATGAGAATGATAGACCTCCCTACATCAAAGAGTCCATAGAGGGATAAACTGTTATAATATGGAAATAATTATGGAATTCAAAATTTGATTCCTTGTATCAGAACCATGTTTGGGTTCTAGTTGATGAGGCAATTCATGCAATTACCATTGGGTGAAAATGGGTATTAAAGAGAAAACTTCACATTGAAGGTAATGTATATAACTACAATGAATGATGGTGGAAAAGGTTTTAAATTGTGTAATGAAATTGAAAATTATGAATCATTTTTAACATTTTCTACTTTTAAATCTATCATAATTATACTTGAGATAATAACTTACCGTGACATTGAAATTTTAAAGATGGATGTCAAAACTAATTTCTTTAATGGTATTCTTCTGGAAGATGTCTATCTGACAAAACTTGAAGGTTTTATAAATATAAGTGATGTCAAAAAGATTTTTAACTCACATATATTACTTAATGTATTAAAGAACGAATCTTCGTTGAGGAAGATTCATTATGACGAAGCTGTAAAAGATTTTTGTTTTATTAAGAATGATTGTGAGCCATGTGTTTTTAAGTGGTTTAATGAGAATTCAGTCATTATACTTGTTATATGAGTCGATGACGTATTAATTATTGGAAATTACATACCATTATTATAGTATTTTAAGGATTAGTTAAAAAAGTGTTTCTCTTTATAGTATTTTTCTGAATCAACCTATATTCTATGGATCAAGAACATTCATTATAGATCCAATATTCTAATTGGACTAAGTCAAATATATATTCCCTGAGTACATACTAAATAGATTTAGTATGGAACAATAAAATATGTCATTGGTTCTTTTTTCAAATGGTTTAGATATTTATATGGAAATTTTCTCTCAGATAAAACATTAAAATAGAGAATGATTAAAATACCATATGATTTAGTTATCAGACCAATCATGTATGCATGTTTATTATACTGACTTGATGTTTCTTATAAATTGAGCACGATAGGAATATATCAAGAATATCAAAGAGAAAAACATTGTTATATTGTTATGTTAATCCTAAAGTATCTAAGAATAAATAGGGATATGTTCTCTGTGTATGGAGGATATGAGGAGATGTTTATCTGGGGTTGTAGTGATGCTATTTTTTAGACAGATCAGAATAATCTGAAGTCATAGTCAGAAAATGTTTTCTGCCTCAACAGAGGAGCTATGATTTTTAATTGTTCAAAGTATTTAGTTGTCTCTTATTTTACACTAGAGTCCAAGTATATAAAGGCTTTTGATGTATCCAAAGAATATTTTTGGATATTGATCTTCATCCATGAGATTGATGTGGTACTTACTAGTAAAGTCCTTATCACATTGTATTGTAACAAGACTACATTCATGACTCGTTCACAAATCCATGGTCACACCAATATATAATGCTTATATTCTAGAAGTATCACCTCTTAAGATAATTTTTTCATAGTGGTAAAGTTTCTATATGTAGATTCCCCAAGGAAGAACGTATGGAGGAACCCTTGAATGAAGTCCAATATCATCAGAATCACAACTATCATGTGTGAGATAGTGGAATAAAGGTTTTGGGTAGTTGGATTGAGTTAAATTTGTTTCCTGTTGGAGTTGGTTCTCTATAATTAACTTCTATGTTATTTATGATATTCTATATTCTTAGTTTGGAAAACTAATAAACTTCTGATCTCATCATGATTTTTCTTTTATGTAACATTGTATGTGATAATGTCTTAAGAGTAGCTATCACACTGAAAGGTCATACCAGTTCCCTACTACGATGAGAGCCCATAAGTTTTATGACATTATAATTAAATATATATTTTCTATAGCTGGATAATTTTATTTTAGAGATATAAATGATACATGCTATCATGGGTGGAGAATTATAAGACATTGAGGCACCTTCTCAAGGTGTACACCCTAGGTAATATCTAGTGTAAGTTATTAAGAGAATGAGACTCTCTAGTAGGAAATAAACACATATATTTATCCATGAATGTTCCTATATATAGAAATGTGTATTGATCCTCAAAAATTATGATTATTATTAATTAATTTTATAATTCCTTCACTTTTATGTATTGATGAAATCCAAGTTGAAATATATTCATGGCAAGGTATGATACATTAGGTACGTCACAAGTAATATTGCATTAATGAATAATGTGAGAAATTATTTTTCAATTTTTCTCTTCAATGTATGTTGATATCTCATTCATTTTGAGGGAAATAATATAGAATAAATAAATCCATCTATATGGTGTTATATAGGAAATTTATATTGTCCAGAATTCAAAGAACAAAATGTTAAGAACATAGGCTGATGGCACCGTCATGCAACCTTCTTGATTAGAGATATCATGATAAAGGGATTATATTACACAGTAGACTTTGGTATGAAGAATCATTTCATCATGGAATCCTTCTCTATGGGTGCATTTCCATGTTTCTAGATACTAACCTTGTAATTTTGGCCACTTTGCCTAATTCCCTGAGAAAGAGGCCTAGAGGGTCACGCACTAAGTGTATCAAAAATCCTAGTTAAATAATATATTATTATTTATTTTTTATAGGTTGAATAAATATTTTTCATGAACATGGTTTAATAATTATTCTTGTTTTATTGATCACATATATTCTATCATCAAATATTTGAGAGAATATTATGGGAGAAGAATATTTAGTAAATATTAATTTTATATTTAGTGAATATAATATTTATCTAAATATTGGAGAATAATATAGTGATATTAATATAATAACTTAATTGAAATTATTCAAGGGTATATAGATATTTTATAGGAATTAAGAACTATGTTTTTAGGCGCGGTGATAAATAATATATATTGAATATTATTTGAAGAAATACTATTTAAATTTAGTTATCAAATTTTTTGTATCTACTAAATAATATGATATTATTATTTCAGATATGGGGAATCGTAGGGGTACAATAAATTACAAAGGGAACTTTTGAAATTATTTATATCTGACCAAAGCGATATATGAAACTAGTTATATTATTTTTCAAGAGAGCTAATTAAGTTTTTTTCTTCAGAAGAACAATCTTGAGAATCCTATAAAAGAATTAAAGAGATCCCTTTTAAATGAATGCTCCCATAAATAGAGAGTAATCCTCCTCTACCTTCCACTCTCATGTCAAGGATGATTATGTAGAATCATTTGGAAGTGGTTGTCATGGTGAAAAAAGGTGAATGATGCATGTGATATGATCTGTCATGTAAGGACCAAATGATTACTATGGCGATGTTTTGAGATATGTGGAACTCATATGGATCACTAATATAGGGAATTTTATATTTTTTTACAATGCAATGATGGTATAACAAAGATATGTTGTCATATACATAAATGAATAAATAATTCTCACAAGGTAATTCTTTAATTGATTAGATTAATTATAAATAATTTTTGGTGAATCCTACATATTGAATTAGTGTTTTATCCGTTCTCTATTTTATTTGATTCAATTCTATTTAACAAAAAATATATCATTGTGTAAATCTCAAATTGATCATTGATCAGGACAAAAACAAAATTTTGGCACAATCCTTCGCATGATTATAGAACACTCAAAACCTTTTCATATAGTGGATAATTTTTAAAAAAATGAGGGATAACAAATATGGAAAGGTAAATAATTAAAAACACATGATATTTAATCAATTATATAAACACAAAGAATAATATTGAAGGGATAATAAGTAATAATATAATTACATATAAATATTATCAAGATCTTGAAACTTATCCATGGATATCATAACTATTAAAATAATGACATGGACATAAATAATTGATTTAATAATGATGGACATCTAAAACTTACTTTATAAGACCCATTCAAATATATTAAAAACATACTAACATTACCTTAAGACAAGATATATTATATAATTATTTTAGACCTTGGAAAAATACTAAAACTCTTTAGTATCATTATAACTATTCATGCATCTAGGATCTATGTAATTCTACTCACCACCTATCACTTAATAATTCCCGATCATTCATCATATGAGAGTATGATAGAAGTTAATCAATATGACATAACAATCCATAGTTGTCCAAATTAGAAGAATTAGCATATAGAATGCCAATACTTTCCCCTATTGAATTGATCATAAAAAATCTGCAAAAATAAAGTGGATTAAATCATTATATGATATTATTGATAAAACATAATATTCAATAATTTTTTTTACATAGATGAAAATATTTTAAAGAGATCATTATAAATTTTCGTAAAGGGAATATCCTTTTATCATTGAAATCAGTTTTTTAAAATTAAAAAATTTCATAAATACTAATGAAAACATTTTCATTGAAACGTTATCTTCAAAAATTATGATTGTATCTTAAAATCACCCTGTGGTTCAGATGGTAAGATATTTGATTTATGCTTAGTATTTGAAAACAAATAGTACTTTTATATTTTCAGTCAAAAGTCAAATATACATTTTTTGGAAAATGACACAAATATTTTCTTTTAACCATTTCATGAAAATTAAAACATCAGAAAAAATGTATTTAATAAATAATTTTATAATAATTAAAACATTTTTTAAAATATTTTATTGAAAATATAGACATGTAAGATAATCACTCTCGGTTGAGTAGAAAAATGTCTGTTTTCCTTCAGTTTTTTTCAAATCTCAACTACATATTTAGATGAAAATGAATGGAAATATTTTAATTTATATAATAATTATTTGAGAGTAGAATATATTGTTTTAATATGGAAATATCAAACAACATCCCCATAGATACTTAAACATAAATAATATTGAATAATAATGACATTATTAAATAAAATCTTACCGCATTGGTATGTTTTGAATCATAACCTCCATGAAATAAATAAATTTAAATGAAACATTTAATAAATTAAATATAATTATAATCATGATATATCATATAAATAAGGTAGTATGTACACAACATGAATGAAATGAGTGCTGAATATGGATTATGTCTCATGGAAAAAATGTTATTTGAGAAACCCTTAGAAAGATCGTATCATTGAAGTGGGAATTGATAAATGTAGTAATTGTGTTTGAAAAATTAATATCCAAAAAATATTAAATAAAAAAATATAAAATTTTATGTCATTTTAGAAATAGTAATGGAATTATATGGTCAATGAAGTTGAAGTATAACCCAATGAAGAAATATTTAGTTAAGAAACCCCTTACCTTAGTATTGACTTCCTTCATATGTGTTTGAGTCTCATGTAATATATTTACTATAAATATATTACAAAACCATTATCATATATATCATTCTATATATTTTTTACTAATAACTTTTTATCACCTATTTATAAATAATACATTCTTATAATCAATGTTCCAAGTGATAACAACTTCATTTTTCATGTAGGGTTTGGTTCGTTAGTTTTTTTCAATATACATTAATCATGGTTCAACCATATATATAATTTGAATAATTATATAAATACAATATATCTATATTCATCTATAATATATAGATATTGGATAATTAGTTACACCGTTCCTAGATATGGTTTGTTGTACATATGCATGTACGTTATTTTTTTTACTTTTTGACAGATGGAACAAAAGAAAAGTAAATTATAATATAACATTACAATAGGTGGGCATGCTGAAAACTGTAACACAAAACATAGTTTGGAGAATTTTTTTACCCTTGAAAAAAATCAGTTTATTATCTACTAAATAAACTGTGCATTAGTAAATATCATGTTCATAAGGCTTTATTAATTTATTTCCAACATGTTTCATGTTTATTTCATTATGGATGTTTTGTCAGGATCACATTAATTAAGTAATTAACAAACATTAAAGATAGAAGTCAAATAAAAATTATTATTCAGAAATATTATCTAAGACATGGTGAATCAGCTAAGTGAATACAATTAATATTAACATGAATTAATTAAAGATAATAATTTGAAAATTTCTAATATATGATAGAATCCATCAATTATATACATATTAATTCATTATATCATTCCACTACTTCAGTTAGAACCAAATCATAGTTCAAAGTAATTCACTGAAAAATTATGGGGTGCTTTCAATTATTAAGGAATTATAACTTGATGTTTTGGTGTGAATTAACTTAGTTGAAATAAAAGTTTAATTAGCAAAGAATTAATTTTTTGTAACAGAGAGATGAGGATTGAGGAAATAAAATTTAATGTTTTTAGGATTGTGAAATCCACTCAACATATCAAGGAAATATTAGTCAAAGTTGTTGGAATTTATAATACCTACCTAAAACCATTCATGTTTCCTGACCAATAAATTTTGGTGCAATTAGAAGGGTAATATGGATCTTTTTCACTAGAATGTATAAAAAGGATATTCTGAAGTCAATCGTGAGGGCTAATAGGCTTCAATAAAATAGTGTGTCATTAATAAATATAATATTTAATTTTCTAAACTTTTTTTGATAATGATCTAAAATCATTCTCATTTTATTTGTTGAAACAACAATAAAATTAATTGATACATATCACCATGATCTATACAAGATAATGATAACCCTCTCCCTAGTAAAAAAAATACAAGAGTGAATGAGGCGCATACATGTTATCCTTATCCATGAAACGTAATTTTATATGCATGAATAACCTATTTTTAATAGACATGTTAATGAGGCTAGTGATGAAGAGGCATCCCTGTGTGAGAAACACCTAGATGACGCTAGAGATGTTCAGTGTTTATGATATCATCCATGACTAATGATATTTTGAAGAAACTTGAGAACATGGATGTGTATAGCATGATGTCTAATCTTCAAGGTCTTTATCAAGAGAATGAAATACAAGTGAGATATGAGATATAAAATGATTATTTTAAAATTAACCTTACAGATTACGCTCTAGTTGGGCCTCATATACTCATTATTATAGTTTATATTTAATAATATGACATATTAGTGATTAAATTCATAGATGATTTGTGTATAGATATCATAAAATCATCAGTTCCCAAGACCCTCTCTAGTTTTATTGTCAATTATAATATGAGAAATAAGGAGAAGAGTCTTTCAAAAATAATTTAATTAATTTATTTAGTGAATAAGGACATGGGGTGTGATAAACCTATAGTTCTTTTGATTAATAGGAAAAGGAAGAACATGGGGAAGGGAGGAAATTATCATAACATGTTTAAAGCTCCTGATAATCATCCATTAAAGAAGAGGATGTTCTAGAGACATGGGAAGTTAAATGTGGTAGTATATATTTCAAGTGCCAATAAATGCCATTGGAAGAACAAATTCACCCAACTAGAATGATTTTGGTTTTAATATATTGTTATTATTTTCCCTCAGTTATCAAGAACAAAATTTCTATATTATTATTTGATTCAGATGGTTTTATTTTAACTTTTGGAAATAATTTTTTTCTTTTATAAAGACATCATATTTTATGGTATATCACATTTATATAATGTTAATTATGTATTAAATTATGAAAACCAAGTATTGGCTATAGATAAAAATCATATTCCCATGAATTCTATAAGAACAAGTTTTAGCATCACCGTCTTGTTCATGTAAATAATAGGCATTTGAGAAATATCTCACAAAATAAATATTTTTAATCATATTATTTGAAACAAATTGAAATATGTCATGCTTATTTACAAGTAAAAATGGACAATCCAAAATTCGTTGAATAGAGTTAAAGAGCCACAAATCTTCTCGGAGTGGTACACAATGATGTGTGTAGACCATTTCTAATAAATTATAGAGGTTTATAACATTCATTAATAACCATTACATATGACTTGAGAAGATATGGATATGTCTACGTTATGATGTATAAGTTTGAGACCTTCTAGAAAATCAATTAATTCATAAATGAAGTAGATAATAAATTTCTAAATATGAAAAGAAGTTCTGATCAAATGAAGGTTTTGAATATTTTAAATAAGAGTTTATCAAATTTCTATAGGATTTTCTGTTTAAAACTAAACTCACTCCACCTTACACACCATATAAGATTGAAGTTAGTGAATGGAGTAACCACACATTTTTAGAAATTTTCAAGTAGAAAATGAGCCATTCAAAACAACCATTATCATTTTGGGGATATGAATTACAAATTGCAGTATATACATTAAATTGAGTAGTAACTAAAGTGTCAAATGGAATTCCATTCATGTTATGGAGTGGAAATGAATTCATTTTTTTGTATATGCATGTGTGGGGTTATGAGAAATTTATTAATGACTTATTAGGAAACATACTAAAATCCAGAGGCACAAAGTGTATCTTTCTAGGGTGTCCCTTATAATCAAATGGATACCACCAATACAACCCCTCAAACAAGAAAGTGACTATCTTCAGACAAGTTTTCATTTTTTTAGAGGGATCAAATCATAAAAAATTATAGTGGGAGAAATATATACTTTGATGATGTTGACGCACAAGATACACAAGAGTTGGTAGAGAAATAAATTATACTAGTCCCCATTGAAGAAATAGTTCCTAAATCACAAGTATTGTGTATAAGCATAATAACGGTAAGATAACTAGAGAGATATGGTATTCTTGTCATCAAACATGGTAACTTGTTATTGGATGAGAATGATGGACCTCCCTATATCAAAGAGTCCATAGAGGGATAAACTGTTATAATATGGAAATAAATATGGAATTCAAAATTTGATTCCTTGTATCAGAACCATGTTTGGGTTCTAGTTGATGAGGCAATTCATGCAATTACCATTGGGTGAAAATGGGTATTAAAGAGAAAACTTCACATTGAAGGTAATTTAAATAACTACAATGAATGATGGGGGAAAAGGTTTTAAATAATGTAAAGAAATTGAAAATTATGAATCCTTTTTAACAGTTTCTACTTTTAAATCCATCATAATTATACATGAGATAATAACTTACCGTGACATTGAAATTTTAAAGATGGATGTCAAAACTAATTTCTTTAATGGGATCCTTCTGGAAGATGTCTATCTGACATAACATGAAGGTTTTATAAATCTAAGTGATGTCAAAAAGATTTTTAACTCACATAGATTACTTAATGTATTAAAGAAAGAATCTAAGTTGAGGAAGATTCATTTTGATGAAGCTATAAAAGATTTTTGTTTCATTAAGAATGATTGTGAGCCATGTGTTTTTAAGTGGTTTAATGAGAATTCAGTCATTATACTTGTATTATGTGCCGATGACATATTAATTATTGGAAATTACATACCATTATTATAGTATTTTAAGGATTAGTTAAAAAAGTGTTTCTCTTTATAGTATTTTTCTGAATCAACCTATATTATAGGGATCAAGAACATTCATTATAGATCCAATATTCTAATTGGACCAAGTCAAATATATATTCCCTGAGTACATACTAAATAGATTTAGTATAGAATAATAAAATATGTCATTGGTTCTTTTTTCAAATGGTTTAGATATTTATATGGAAATTTTCTCTCAGATACAACATTAAAAAAAGAGAATGATTAAAATACCATATGTTTTAGTTATCAGACCAATCATGTATGCATGTTTATTATACCGACTTGATGTTTCTTATAAATTGAGCACGGTAGGAATATATCAAGAATATCAAAGAGAAAAACATTGTTATATTGTTATGTTTATCCTAAAGTATCTAAGAATAAATAGGGATATGTTCTCTGTTTGGAGGATATGAGGAGATGTTTATCTGGGGTTGTAGTGATGCTAGTTTTTAGACAGATCAGAATAATCCCAAGTCATAGTCAGAAAATGTTTTCTGCCTCAACAGAGGAGCTATGATTTTTAATTATTCAAAGTATCTAGTTGTCTTTTATTTTACACTAGAGTCCAAGTATATAAAGGATTTTGATGTATCCAAATAATATTTTTGGATATTAAACTTCATCCACGAGATTGATGTGGTACCTACCAGTAAAGTCGTTATCACATTGTATTGTAACAAGACTACATTCATGACTTGTTCACAAATCCATAGTCACACCAATATATAATGCTTATATTCTAGAAGTATCACCTCTTAAGATAATTTTTTCATAGTGGTAATGTTTCTATATGTAGATTCCCCATGGAAGAAAGTATGGAGGAACCCTTGAATGAAGGCCAATATCATCGGAATCACAACTATCATGTGTGAGATAGTGGATTAAAGGTTTTGGGTAGTTGGATTGAGTTAAATTTGTTTCCTGTTGGAGTTGGTTCTCTATAATTAACTTCTATGTTATTTATGATATTCTATATTATTAGTTTGGAAAACTAATAAACATCTGATCTCATCATGATTTTTCTTTTATGTAACATTTTATGTGATAATGTCTTAAGATTAGCTATCACACTGAAAGGTCATACCAGTTCCCTACTACGATGAGAGCCCATAAGTTTTATGACATTAAAATTAAATATATATTTTCTTTAGCTGGATAATTTTATTTTAGAGATATAAATGATACATGCTATCAGGGGTGGAGAATTATAAGACATTGATGCACCTTCTCATGGTGTACACCCTAGGTAATATCTAGTGTAAGTTATTAAGAGAATGAGACTCTCTAGTAGTAAATAAACACATATATTTATCCATGGATATTCCTATATATAGAAATGTGTATTGATCCTCAAAAATTATGATTATTATTAATTAATTTTATAATTCATGCACTTTTATGTATTGATGAAATCCAAGTTGAAATATATTCATGGCAAGGTATGATACATTAGGTACGTCACAAGTAATATTGCATTAATGAATAATGTGAGAAATTATTTTTCAATTTTTCTCTTCAATGTATGTTGATATCTCATTCATTTTGAGGGAAATAATATAGAATAAATAAATCCATGTATATGGTGTTATATAGGAATGTTATATTGTCCAAAATTCAAAGAACGAAACGTCAAGAACATAGGCTGATGGCACCGTCATGCAACCTTCTTGATTAGAGATATCATGATAAAGGGATTATATTACACAGTAGACTTTGGTATGAAGAATTATTTCATCATGGAATCCTTCTCTATGGGTGCATTTCCATGTTTCTAGATACTAACCTTGTAATTTAGGCCACTTTTCCTAATTCCCTGAGAAAGAGGCCTAGAGGGTCCTGCACTAAGTGTATCAAAAATCCTACTTAAATATATTATTATTATTTATTTTTTTATAGGTTGAATAAATATTTTTCATGAACATGGTTTAATAATTATTATTGTTTTATTGATAACATGTATTCTATCATCAAATATTTGAGAGAATATTATGGGAGAAGAATATTTAGTAAATATTAATTTTATATTTAGTGAATATAATATTTATCTAATTATTGGAGAATAATGTAGTGATATTAATATAATAACTTAATTGAAATTATTCAAGGGTATATAGATATTTTATAGGAATTAAGAACTATGTTTTTAGGCGCGGTGATAAATAATATATTTTGAATATTATTTGAAGAAATACTATTTAAATTTAGTTATCAAATTTTTTGTATTTACTAAATAATATGATATTATTATTTCAGATATGGGGCATCATAGGGATACAATAAATTACAAAGAGATATATAAAACTAGTTATATTATTTTTCAAGAGAGCTAATTAAGTTTTTTTCTTCAGAAGAACAATCTTGAGAATCCTATAAAAGCATTAAAGAGATCCCATTTACATGAATGCTCCCATAAATAGAGAGTAATCCTCCTCCACCTCCCACTCTCATGTCAATGATGATTATGTAGAATCATTTGGAAGTGATTATCATGGTGAAAAAGGTGAATGATGCATGTGATATGATCTGTCATGTAAGAACCAAATGATTACTATGGCGATGTTTTGAGATATGGGGAACTCATATGGATCACCAATATAGGGAATTTTATATATTTTTTACAATGCAATGGTGGTATAACAAAGATATGTTGTCATATACATAAATGAATAAATAATTCTCACAAGGTAATTCTTTAATTGATTAGATTAATTATAAATAATTTTTGGTGAATCCTATATATTGACTTAGTGTTTTATCCGTTCTCTATTTTCTTTGATTCAATTCCATTTAACAAAACATTTATCAATGTGTAAATCTCAAATTGATCATTGGTCAGGACAAAAACAAAATTTTGGCACAATCCTTCGCATGATTATACAACACTCAAAACCTTTTCACATAGTGGATAATTTTTAAAAAA
The DNA here is from genome assembly GCA_963277665.1 of Viscum album. NCBI lineage: Eukaryota > Viridiplantae > Streptophyta > Magnoliopsida > Santalales > Viscaceae > Viscum > Viscum album. Next base: position 697,838,331 of record OY728130.1, on the reverse strand, counting down.
ATGAGGGATAACAATTATGGAAAGGTAAATAATTAAAAACACATGATATTTAATCAATTATATAAACACAAAGAATAATATTGACGGGATAATAAGTAATAATATAATTACATATAAATATTATCAAGATCTTGAAACTTATCCATGGATATCATAACTATTAAAATAATGACATGGACATAAATAATTGATTTAATAATGATGGAAATCTAAAACATACTTTATAAGACCCATTCAAATATATTAAAAACATACTAACATTACCTTAAGCCAAGATATATTATATAATTATTTTAGACCTTGGAAAAATACAAAAACTCTTTAGTATCATTATACCTACTCATGCATCTAGGATATATGTAATTCTACTCACCACCTATCACTTAATAACCCCCGATAATTCATCATATGAGAGTATGATAGAAGTTAATCAATATTCCATAACAATCCATAGCTGTCCAAATTGGAAGAATTAGCATATAGAATGTCAATACTTTCCCCTATTGAATTGATCATAAAAAATCTGCAGAAATAAAGTGGATTAAATCATTATATGATATTATTGATAAAACATAATATTCCATATTTTTTTTACATAGATGAAAATATTTTAAAGAGATCATTATAAATTTTTTTAAAGGGAATATCCTTTTATCATTGAAATCGGTTTTTTAAAATTAAAAAATTTCATAAATACTAATGAAAACATTTTCATTGAAACGTTATCTTCAAAAATTATGATTGTATCTTAAAATCACCATGTGGTTTAGATGGTAAGACATTTGATTTATTCATAGTATTTGAAAACAAACTGTACTTTTATATTTTCAGTCATAAGTCAAATATAAATTTTTTGGAAAATGACACAAATATTTACTTTTAACCATTACATGAAAATTAAAACATCAGAAAAAATGTATTTAATAAATAATTTTATAATAATTAAAACATTTTTTAAAACATTTTATTGAAAATATAGACATGTAAGAAAATCACTCTCGGTTGAGTAGAAAAATGTCTGTTTTCCATCAATTTTTTTTTCAAATCTCAAGTACATATTTAGATGAAAATGAATGGAAATATTATAATTTATATAATAATTATTTGAGAGTAAAATATATTGTTTTAATACGGAAATATCAAACAACATCCCCATAGATACTTAAACATAAATAATATTGAATAATAATGAGTTTATTAAATAAAATCTTACCGCATTGGTATGTTTTGAATCATAACCTCTAGGAAATAAATAACTTTAAATGAAAAATTAAATAAATTAAATATAATTAGAATCATGATATATCATATAAATAAGGTAGTATGTACACTACATGAATGAAATGAGTGCTGAATATGGATTATGTCTCATGGAAAAAATGTTATTTGAGAAACCCTTAAAAGATCGTATCATTGAAGTGGGAATTGATAAATGTAGTAATTGTGTTTGAAAAATGAATATCCAAAAAATATTAAATAAACAAATATAAAATTTTATGTCATTTTAGAAATAGTAATGGAATTATATGGTCAATGAAGTTGAATTATAACCCAATGAAGAAATATTTAGTTAAGAAACCCCTTACTTTAGTATTGACTTCTTTCATATGTGTTTGAGTCTCATGTAATATATTTACTATAAATATATTCCAAAACCATTATCATATATATCATTCTATATATTTTTACTAATAACTTTTTATCACCTATTTATAAATAATACTTTCTTATAATCAATGTTCCAAGTGATAAGAACTTCATTTTTCATGTAGGGTTTGGTTTGTTAGTTTTTTTCAATATACATTAATCATGGTTCAACCATATATATAATTTGAATAATTATATAAATACAATATATCTATATTCATCTATAATATATAGATATTGGATAATTAGTTACACCGTTCCTAGATATGGTTGGTTGTACATATGCATGTACTTTATTTTTTTTACTTTTTGATAGATGGAACAAAAGAAAAGTAAATTATAATATAACATTAAAAAGTAATTATATTATCATATATGTCATATATATTCATTAAATATATCTTTTTTTCTATTCATGTAAATTGGAAATAAAAAAATGGATTACATTGCTTTATTCATGTGGCTGTCCACAACAGACAAGTGGCATTATCATTTTCCAACCGATTAAAAGGTAACCAGATGGATATGATAATATAAATAATTAATTATAATTCTATTATAAATATTATATATATATTATTTCCATACTTATAACCATTCCAATAAACTTGGGATGGAAGAAGAATTACATCGCTATGTGGAGACAGTAAGTCGTACAAACGCTTGGGCGATGTATTTTCTTTTCATATGATGGAAAATAGATGGAAAATGGTTTCATAATAATAAAAATAACATATAATAAAAATTATTTATAATATATTTATTATTATTTTTGAATAAAAAAAAGTTAGAAAATTTGGATGAAGAAGGAAATTTAAAATATTCGGTAAAGATGATCACCTCTTCTTCGGTAGACTTCCTCTCGATTCCTTATTAACGGCTATTTTAATAGTATTAGCAGGATGCAAAAAACAAAAAAAATAGTTTGTTGGGAAGTTTATTAGATATATGGGTAGGGGTTAGTGAAGATATATGGATCAATTTTTTTTGAATAATTGAGAAAAATGGGTGTCCTTTTATAATGGAGGGAAATGATACACTTGGAATTTCTAAAAAAGATTAAATATTCTTATGTCATTATCAAGTAAAATGCTTTAAAATGGATTTATATTTAAAGTAATATGCTTCTAAGGTATAAATACAATCATCCAAATGGATTTATTTTGGATTTTGTGTCATTATAAATCTTATATTTTAGTTTAACCCCATGGTTAAAGATTTTTAATCTCTATCATGGTAATGACATTTTCAATCATAATGGGTTATAGTTTTACTTGTAAATTAAACAAATGGATCAAAAATGACCAATGAATGAATATTTTGACAATTTGTTTCTTAAATTCACCATTTCAATACTTATGATATACATAAGTAATTTAATAAAATATTATTACTATTAAATACCATTAATATAATTTTAGTAACCATTCACATAACTTGACTTTGATAACAAAATAACAATAATAGAATTAGAATATATACCATTTAAAAATCTATAATGTGTTATTTGTATCAAAAAATTATTGAAACAAAATAATTCACCCAAATTTATTTATATTTCATATTTTTAATATCATTTTGTTTATTTTTATATAAATTTAATTAATTCTATATCAGCATTTTGTATGATTTTGAGATAAAAATATTGTCACTAAAAATTAAAAATAAATTGTTTTAATAAAAAAATTAGCTTAAATTTAAAATAATCATTTATAGTAGATTTTTTTATTTTTATTTTTGTGTAAATGTTTCGAGATATTAGATTCAAGAGATTCACCCTTTGTATTTATTCTTTCCATAAATTTACATGAATTTATTAATCTATGAAATATGGATCCAAGTGTCCATACATGAGATAAATATATGGAAATAGAATATATACATCTATATAATGTTATAAGTTTGTGTTTTTGGTTGATTTTGGAACCTTATCTCACAGTTTTAACCAAATTTTATACATTTTACACTTATTGAGGTTAAAAATATATAACCTGGTTGCCATTAGTAAGGAAAATAAATTGGAAAATTTTATCGAATTTAAACTACCTAACACCAAATAATATATCCATATTTAAATATTTCATATCTTGAAGTTTGAAAAATAAATTTTAATATAAATGCATAAAACACAACGAAAAATTGTTTTTAAAAAATGGATTTTATGTATAAAAATTAACTTTTACAAAAATAGTGAACATTGATTTCGAAATAAATTATATTATTATAAAAAAAATATATCATGTGACTTTTTAAAATAAAATTAAAAATATAAATGATGTTTTTCTAAACTAGAATTAATGACAATATTTTGAAAATTCTGTATTTTTCACTATTTACTAAAAAATCAATCATTTTAGAAAAATTAAAAACTTTCACACTAGATTATATTTTATATTTTAGTTTATAGAATATTTTTAGTTTTTAAAATACATTTTCATAATGTGTAAAAAAATTGTAATATTATTTCCTCACAAAAATAAATTAAAATCATTTTTGAAGAAAACATAAGTTGAAAAATAAAATTACATTACTAAAAACAATTGTGTAAATATTTCTAAATAATAAATATATATTTTTACTGAGTAGGATATATATATATATGCGTATATATATATCCAAATTTGGTTAATCTTATTCATACCCTCCAATTCAAAGGCTAGGTTATAATAGCCATATTTAAATCTTAATAATCATTAGTTTGTTTAAGCTTAGTGTTGCATATTATATACCATGCCAAATAGTGTGTTATTTTATATTTATCTTGGGAATAGATCCATTAGGCATCCCCACAAAAAAAATATGTAATATAGAAATATATAGATTTAGGGGTCGATATTGATTATTTCATATAAACCATTAATCAAAAATTAAACCTAATAAATTTTACATGCCCATAATAATAAAGATATTATATAATAGAACACATAATCCTATGAAAATAAATATCATTTAAATTTAAATTAATAATATTGTTTTGTTTTTAAATTATATTTGTTATTACACAATTTCCATTATTGGGTATTTAACTCAGTCTATCCTCCTTCCTGAGTTTTCACTGAACATTGAATAATAAATATTACTTATTAAGTAAATAAATAAACATTTTATTCAAGGTATTGAAAATAAATATTTATCTTAATACGCATAATGCAAAATAAATATTTATTTAACAATAATTTTTATTTTTTATCATCCAATTAACATAAGTGATAAATAAAATATTTCATTTTACGGTAGTGAGAATATATATATATATTTCATATTTAAGTCACCTATTAAAATGGTGATTGAATATTTTTAATCAATGAATCCTAAATAAATATTCTTTCTCGACATGAAGAATAACATTTATTCCAACTATTAAATTTTAATAGAACATGAATGAGATCGATGGACACATTAAGTGTGTGACCCTAGAGGCCTCTTACATAGTGGAATTAGGTAGGATTTCCTATAACATACCACCCCCTCATTTTCTTGAGATGGTGGATGGACATTAATTTTGATTAAGTGACATCCCCATGATTCCAATGGAAAGAAAAAAATCACAAGGGCTTTATTAACAGACGGGGGATGATTTTCCCTTGGAAAATAAAACATCCCAACCAAATATTTTCTTGCCAAAATACCACTACATGATGCATTCTAACAATGTAAAAAAGATCTACAAGACCATTCTATCAAAACCAATCTACAAAATAGTACCATAGCAGAAGACTACAAACCATAAAAGTATATATCAGAACACAAACCCAACAAAACTCAATGACAAACACCTATATCCAAAGCTCTCACATGCTCCATGCTCCAATTACCTAAGAAAACCCAAGAATCACGATGCACCACTAAATATGTGCGATACTTTAACTACGTCAATGTCTCAAAAAACAATGTTCGCAAAATCACCAGTGACAAAGTAGGGGTGAGTAATTAATGTCAACATGCTTTCCCCAATTGTATATATTGTTAACTCCATTAGCATAGAATAAGAAGAAACCATTATATAACAAAATTATATATAAATAACTTTATAAAATTAAAAGTTTTATTAAAAAAAATCAAAACAATTCCATACCAAAACTATTTTCCAAAGTAAACCTGTTTTCTAAGGACTGAAACAAAACAAGTCATTATAACCTTATAATGAATTTATATGGAATTACCCATTCCATATCACATAGTAAACACACCAATGAACACAAGATTTATGATACCATCGATGGTGGAACTTTCATGTCAATATCATGTCCCTTTGATGGTGGTAATTTATGAAAAATATCCATCTCGTTCAAAAACCTATTAAATATTTTATACAGTGACATTAAAAATAAATTTTCTTTCCAGAAAAATTCATCCATATTAATAAAACCAAACTTTTATTGAAAACCATACCAACAAACCATTTCAATAAAACCATCCTTTTTTTGATAAGAAATCTGAAAAATCATTTCAATAAAACCCATCTTTTTATTAAATTTTTTTTTCCATGAATCAAATCTAAATAACAATTTTAAAATCTTCTTTGAAAAATCAATTTAGCATTTTCACATTCCACAAAAACACCAAAATTTTAATATTACATTAACCATCACAACAGTATGCTTACATCAATCATTGCAAAAAAATATCACAATAAATTTCACCAAAAAAATCAATTTGAAATTTTTCCTTCATGTTCTAAATAGATGAGTAAAGATTGAATCCACCTACCTTGGAAATTATGGATGAAATGTTGAATGACATTAAAACGCACACAAAAACAAATTGATTCTCTAAAAACAAACTGTAAATATATTCCCCTAACATCAACAAGGCCATATATAATAATAATTTTAATAAAAAACATAGTTCTATTTACTATAGACTAGATATAAGAAATTTTGATATAGGGAATTATATCAAAGAAAAAAAAAGATAAACTACACTAAAAGTAGATGTACGGTGAGAATCGGTCTTCAACACAGCATGAAAGACCTAAAGATCACTTCTAATTTAATGGGGAAGGCTCCCAAAGCCTTTGTGAGGGAGAAATATCGATTTGTGGTCTATTTTAAGGAAAACATGATGGGTTAAAAAATAATCCCAACCCAGATCCAATTTTTTTAGGATCTTGTTTTCAAACCATGTACAATTAGTCACATGGTTAAAAAAACTATGTTCTAACCTTGTGATTGTTTCTTCCTCAAAGAGGAACCTTCATGGTTAGCCCACATAGTTTGAAAACTATGCACCAAACATGAAAAATTCCAATGTTCTTCTTTTAATGGTCTCTTCTAGGTGGTTGAATGGTTTAGAAAAATTGTGCACCTCCACGTGCACCATCCCCTTTTCCCTTGTCTCATTGTGCATGGTTTTATGTAGGAATTTTATGGTTTCTAAAAACTTTATTCACTCAGTACCCCTATAGAAAATCTCTAAAAAAAATTAAAAAGTATTCCAAACCCTCCCCAACTTCACATAATCACTTTATGTACAAATAAAAGGCTAAAAAAAGTGTTTATTTATTGAATCCATTACTGCTACATTGTTCCAAAATCATCCCTTTGTTTTCCCAAAAGTATAAAATCATCATTAAATTGAAATAATTCTAGCCATTTCTCATTTACTTCCTCCCTCCATTGCTAAGTCTCTTCCAAAATCTAACCATGTTTCCAAAAAAACCGAACTAGACTGATTCGTTTCACATGAAATACTTTATCTTCCTTATCCAAAATTTGGAATAACACAAACAACGATTAAGCATCTTGATATAGTTTAATAGGATCCCATAAAATCACATATTTAGGGTAAGATTTATACTTTTTTCAACTAAGATACATGAAACAAATTATTCACATCACTAGACTGTTGTGATAATTCTAACCAATATACCCCCTCAAAAACTTATTCATGTTTCTCAAAAAGACTTAGGTATCATTGAAATATCTTTCACTTCTTCCATAAATTATTACTTCCATGTCTTGGATAGATCCTCAAAATCACATGATCACTCACTTCGAATGTAAATGGCCATCGATGATGAACCCCATATGATTTCTGTTGACTTTGAGCCATCTCCATCTATTTTTTGTTTAACTAAATATTCTCTACTATTTCTTGGACAAGGATATTCTAATCCAGTGATCTCTCACATATTTCCACCAAACAATGTGGATATTGACAAGGACTCCCATAAAATTCCTCAATACGGGTGATATGAATTAAGGCGTGATAACTATTGTTTTAAGAAAACTCCACTAACAGTACACTCTCCTCTGATACCGTATGACCTAATTTTAATAATGTAATCATAGAAATTCAAAATTTTCATCATATAGAGTACCTACAATAACATTTCAATGTGAAATTTACTATAAGATACTATACAATTAATTTAATGTCTAAGAAGAATCAATATATTAAATGATTTTTATTAATATTCAAGATATTGAGAATATTGGTAATATAAATTACCAAGTAATTTTTTCTTGGGAACAAACTCCAAAATTTATAACATAGGGGAAACCATGTAATAACCTAAAATAATGAGTGTAACACCTAGAGAGAACTTGATTTTACCATATAACAATGATAATATCATACAACTGAAATATATTGAGGGAAAAGAGAATGAAGAGGAATATGTGGGAGATACTTGCCTCAATATCCAAGAATATCCATCACGAACTCCTAATATCAAATGGGAACAAATGGATGAAGGAATTTAGGATCTTTGTTGAGCTCTTATTGGTTCTACAATATGAGTGGTATGGAAGTAGGGGGCATATAAATCAAGGGGGAAGTCATTTCACACTTTTTTAATAAACTAGGTCTCTTGCACACTGGGACAACAGTTTGGTAAAATATGTGACCCATCTGTATGAGATTCCAATTTTATATAAAATGTTTTAAATGACCACACAACCCCTTAATATTTATACACATTCTTCAATCTTTCCACCAATCTCAAATGAACAAACTGGGGAGCGATCAAGGAAGATAATCTCTCCCTTCGTCCCTATATTCCCTTTTGATATGGGTTTTTCATCATGTAATTCCACAATATTGAGGTATGTATATCACTGCAGTTCATTTTTATTCTATTTAACATTAATATCTACTGATTTTATATGTTTTTAGATAGGTTTACATAGATTATTCCATTAAATAATGGTAGAATCATCTTGCAATGGTGGTTTTTTTTCAAGGGATGTCTATAGGATGTTCCAAAAGGATGATCAAAGGCCATCACTCCATAATTAGTTTTATGTAAATCTCCATATAAATTTATTAATTTTTTTATTAATTTTGAAAAATTATTATTTTATCGAGTGATGGTGTTGTTGGTGAATGTTTTCATAACACATTATTGCTCAGTTATTTTTATGAAATTAGGTCGTTTGATATTAAATTGGATAAATATTTATAACTATTTATAATTAATTAATTAGATTTTATTCTTTGTGATTGGACCTCAGGTGACGGTACAATATTAGTCAGTTGGGCTTTAATGAGATTATGTGAGTATGAATAATATTTCTTAAAGGGAATAACTCTACGTTTATGGTATGTGGTTTGTAAAAATATGAATGTAGTTTATTAATTTTTTATGGATCATGTGATATATTGTCTCTACACCAATGACCACTTTACCTCTAATTAAATGAATTATTTAATAGCCCATAAAGATTGAATGAATATGTTAAGTGATATGATAGACCATTGGACACTAGCATGAGGCCTAAACCATTGAAGGATAAGGGATTGATTGTAAATGTATGTGATGAGATACATAGTCCCTAAAGGATTACCAATGAGAGGAAGAGAACATTATGGGTATTTATATAGGTTCATTTAGTCACCTTTTAGTATGGAGGAGTGATAGATTAAGATAGTTATCTTTTGGTTCATCTATATGGAACCTTATGATTCCTTATAGAAATAGGTCTAGTTTATTATAGTGTGGGGTGAGTGTCTTTCTATCACTAGTGTGTGAGTTAACAAAGTGGTTATAAACTAGGTACTATTTTGGGAATTTTGAGTGTGATAAAACATTTCTAGTAGACTGGGAATGAAGAGGATTGTTTTTCCACAATACTAGTTATATTCCTTAGCAAGGATTTGTTTGTAGGTTTGGTGAGAGGACTAACATAGCTTAACCTTAGAGGAGCGATGAGATTTATTTTATATTATAGGATGATTCCTATGTTATACCAAAAATATTGCTAAGAGTAACATGATGTCATCATGTAAATGATAAGGGACATTATTCATTTTATGTTATGGTCTTGGGGACAAGAGTTGGGGATGAGGGAGAGGATCCCATGTCGGGTTTCCAGAATGTGATATGGATAATAGAATCCGTATCGGTACCAAATTTCATATTGAACCTTGAGAGGGTTAGTGTAGGGGAGTAGGTATGATAATTATTTGGTGTAACCTTAGAACCCTAATATTAATAGTGATAACCTAGCATGGATGTGATGATAAACATGGATTGTGTGCATGAGTGGACAACCAAGTGAATGTGTGTCCGGTTCAGGTTAGTAGCTAACCCATATGGTATGACATGCAGTTCTTGGGAGGATTTGACCCCGTTTATATGTGATATATATACATGTATCTCTCTCTCTATCTATCTCTGTGTGTGTGATGTATTATATATGAGGTTCATAGTGAGATGCAACTACAAGGTGTGTGGGTTATTAGGCATTGAAGTGGGATGTCATCCTTGGTATATGATGGTATGCTAATTATTTTGTGTAGGGGATGTAAACATAATTTTAATGGTATATAATGGTTCTAGGTAGGTGAAAAAACCCCCATAAGAGTATTATATATTTTGTTAAAGGAAGTATTTCATCCTATTATATATTCTATATGAGGTTCTATGGAGGATGCCATGTCTAGTTGTATTCTTTATGATTTTTATTGTTTTTTTACCATAGGTTTATTCTATATGGGTTAACACTAAGGGTATATACCATGTGTATTCTATTTGAGGTTTGTAGGAAGAAGATTCCCCAAGTGAAATTATATACTATTCTTGGGGGATTTCCCCTAAATTGTTTTCTATATAATGATTTAGGGAGGATAATTCTAATGGGTGTATGTGATCTGAGGTTCCAATGAGGATAATGACTTTGGGAGTATGATATTAGCATAATTTTGGGAAGGATGTGGATCCCCCTAGGAATTACACTCATAGTTCTGAAGGAAAAAATTTTCCTTGGGGAATTAAATCATTGTTTTGGGGCTGGATTTTATAATGGAATAGGCTTTTCTTACATAAATAAAACATATTTTTATGTTAATATTCCATACATTTCAGAAATAATTTCTCACAGAAAATAATAGTTTAGTGTGTTTGGATACTATAAATTCCATCTTATTATTTAATTAATTATCTTAAGAATCTACCAGAAATATATTCTGTAATAGTAATCCTCTTTGGAAGAACCTACCTAAAACATTCTACATAACATGGGTAAGGAATTATAAAAAAAAGCTGAGATTATATTCCCACTAAAGGTAAACATAATATATATCAATCTATGATCATATGAAAGTATACAATTGTAAAAAGTGTTTTTGAAAATGAACATAACTTATTAAGTTATTATCCAACCTATCATAGATCATATACATGAGTATGACATAAAGAATTATCATTCTAAAAGATATTATTCATAAGAGTGTGAAATCCTTATAACCCATGAACCATAAGATCATCTCTATAAACTATGGACCATAAATTGATATAGAACAAAATTTCACATATCAAAGTTTACTACCCAGAAAATAAACATAGTTAAATAGGACTCATCATCATTTTCCCTTTTTTGATCAAGCCCATTATCCTATTTCCCATTATGGATTAGAACACATATGTTTCCCATAGTTGTTCAAGCCCTTCATCATGTTTCCCATTTTTATATCATGAAATATAAATCATTACCAAAGTAATTGAAGGGATATATAGTTCCCACCAATCTCATAATTAAAATCATACTTATGTGGACCATAATATCATAAAAATTCATCATATCATCAAATTATTACATAAGAAAAGAAAAATGGTTTTTGAAAGATTTCAAGAATTCACTATAGAATAACTCAGGAAAAATAAATTCATTTTATAAATAATTAACCAATATAAACATTAAACATCCATAGAAAAAATAAGTATTTTATCATTAAATATTATCCCTACTTTACTATAAGCAACATCGGAGGATTTAATCTTAGGTGTATTTTTTTAAAAAAATATAACATATAAAATTTCTTTAGGAAAATATATATTCCTCTTTGAAAAACAATTTTTAAAAATTTTAAAAAAATAATAAAACATTTTATAAATAATTTTATTTATATATAAAATAAGTAAATTATAAAGAATTATCCAAATCATTTAGTGGTAATGACATCGATAAATATCATTTATGCCATATATGTTAAAACAAATATTCCTTTCACATTTTTCGGAAAAGAAAAATGATACTTGGTTTGAAAACACCATAAATATTACATTAAAAAACATAATTAAAAAGGAAACATGGGTAAAAATTTATTTAATGAATTATTTGTTAAATTCTAAATAATTATTTAAATTTTTTTTAGAAAACATGGATATAGAAGAATAAAGATATTTTGATTAAAGAGGGAAATAAAGACGATTCTTCATAAAAGTACTATTTTAAACTCTTGAGTACATAATGAGAAGAAAAAAATGTGGAAAAAATGTATTATCATGTAATATTCTTATTATAATGAAATTAAATATTTTTTTAAGATATGGATAATAATATTTCATCATTGTAATCATAAAAGTAAATAATCCCAATAAACAATGAGATCATATCGTAAAACCATTACCACTTTGGTAAAATTGAATTGTAAGCCCCATGAAAGAATAAAATAAAATAAAACATAAAATATCATTAGAATAAATAAATTAATTATGTTACATATAAAATGTTCTATATATACACCTTATAAAATAATATATGTGCATAAAAGAATACATGTATCAATGTAGGCAAATTGAGACAAAAATATCTAACAATGAGTTCCTCTTACCTTGAAAGAACTCTATGTTTGTATATGAAAAATATGAATTTATTGTACATATATTATGTTACCATGGTAATATATATAATATCATATATTATGTAATTAATCACTTTTATTACGTGTTTATTTACAATTCCTTCTAAAAATTATATTTGGGTTAATAAGTGCTTTTTTCACATAGGTTTTGATTTGGTATTTTTATTCATTTTATAATGATCATGGTTCAAAAAATTTAAACAATTTAAAAATGATATAAATATCATATATATTCGTTATATTTGTATTTACAGTAATCCATTAAATCTAGATATATAAAATTAATTACACCATTCATGGAGATGGTAGAGAACATGTACACATGGGAATTATTTGTATTATTTATCGATGGAAGGAATGATATGAATGTAAGAAATAATTATTTATACATAATAATTATGATTTTTTAAATATCAAATATAGTCAATAAATGTATCTCTTTTTACATTCCATGTAAAAGGTATGGTAAAAACGAATCACATCGCTTCTTGAGGTTGTATTTTGTTATACACACGACCGAATTTATCAAATCCCCCATAAAATGGAAATTAAAAATTTATATGTGAATATATTTCAAAATTTATATATTTTTTAAAATATCATAAATATTAGTTATATCCATCATCATACCCAACCATGAGTGTTTTTAATGTAAAACATGTTACATCAGTTTGTGTGGTGGAAGCACACCGCACACACAAGCGACATTATCATTTCCAATTTGAGGGATGATTAGATGAATGTGGATCATAAAAATATCATAATAAAATTTTAGTATATGAGGATACTATAGTTATTTTATTATCATGGTTTAATTATATTTGTGGAGGTGGATGAAGAAATAAAATAAAAACACTCATTAAAGAACATTGCCTCTTCTTCGGGTGACCTCCTTAGGTTTTCACTATAAGCCTACCAAGTTTTGATTTATGATAGAAATAAGGTTTCTATAATTATAGTATGTAATTAATGAATAAATTTGGGTAGGTATTTATTGTACCAAATCATTTTGTAATTGTGAATAGAAGGAGACAGGGGTGGACTTTTCTATGTCAGGGAGAGGACACACATGATATTTTAGAAATGAAAAAGGTATACCAATGTTTTTATCACAAGAAAATATCCTAAAATGGCCTAATATCGATAATATAAGATATAAAATAGAAATATTACTAGGAAATGGAGGTTATAAATTTTTAATCTCATTTTACCCCTTATCTTTTTATTTTAATCCGTGAAAAATCCATTTTCACCTTAACCATGGTAATTAATTTTTATAGGTTATACTATAAATAATCGTCTAATTTAGGATGAATTGATTATAATATATAAATTGTTCTTATTTAAAATATTTCAACCATTTTTAAAAATTCAATTCATACAATTGGCATAATTTAATTTAAAATTAAACATATAGATGTGATGAAAAAAGAGTTTTCCAAATAGAAACAATTCATATGTCTTGAATGATTTCATTTCATAATTCAATATGAAATTGATTCCAATGAAATCAATTATATTAATAAATATATGTTTTAATTTAATTTACTTATATAATAATTTTAAAATTGTATTTTTGAAATCTTGTAAATGAAAAGTAAATTCTTCACAAAACAAGTATTTTTTACTATTCACTGAAAAAAATATATTTTCATAAAATTTAAATAAAACCATTGCAATATAATATGTACATGTAGATTTAATAATTTTTTTTTCAAATAGTTTTTTAAAAATTTAAAATAAAATTTATTATTTATTCAAAAAATGAAATGAAATTTTTTTTTGAGAAAATAGATTTTTCAAAACATATAATGAATTCTTAAAATTATATAATATTTATCTATAAGTTTTTTTATATAAAAAAATTATAAATAAGATAAAAAAGTAGTTATAACTATTCATTCTAATATTTTTAATTTCTAGTTTATTATATTCTTTTTTAAATAATAATGGTTGTAATATATCTGGCTTTGTTAAAATTTAGTGTCGCATGTAACACATGCTAAACAAGTGCTATGTGAAATGAAAGATAATATAGGTGTTTTGTGTAATGAAATATACAAGATAAATTTAATTTATTTAAAAATTAATAACTCATAAAAACATGGGGTTTTATAGAAGTTTTTCCCCCTAGGTTATATGGTTTATGCTCAGAGACATCAGACACTAGATAAAACATGTATGCTAGTTATTGGGTTCACCTTAGAACCAAAGGATTGATAGTGACATTTTAATTATGATTCCATATTTTTTTATTATTATAATCATATCCCATGTGTATACATAGATTAACTAGTTAAGTTAGAGAGACTGTTGGTGGTGGCCCACTTATTTATTCTCACAACCTTCTTGGGATACTCTAGTACTTTAGTACCCAAGTAGACCTCAAGGTCACATGTTAGGGTAGGGAATAGGCCTGTTGTTATACTGAAATGGATTACTTGGATTAATATTGTGATGAATTTACGATCGATCAAGAAAATAGAGCTTCTTCAATATTTTATTTTTTTGTTTATTTTATATTTGTTATCATCTTGATAGGTGATTATTTTTGATGTTTGGATGTATATTTTATTTAATTTTATATATAATGGATATATATTATATTTAATAATTATAGTTTTATTATTTGTTTTATATATTTATTTATTTTATTTGTTTACTCTGATATGAGGGTATTGTCTCCCCATAGAAAAACCATAGACCCTCAATATAAGTCTGAGGCCTCTAATATATGGGGAATTGTTATGCCTAAGGTCACATGAGACCCTTAATTAGAAACTATCAAATGGTTTCATACCATTGGTAATCACACATCATGTGTTTAAATTATGATTGGTGTTTTTGGCAGTGGAATTAAAGATAAAGTGGAAAACACAAGCTTACTATATTGTAACTATAATAATAATAAAATGTTATAAAATTTGGAGTGTATATAAATATAAAAATAGTGTGTTATATATCTAGTAAAAATAATATAGTCAGTTTATCTATACTTTGTGGCTTATAAATATTTTTTTTGAGTTTTTATGGCCCAAAATAGTTTTAGCGGGTTTTAAATAAGTTCTAATGGCTTCAAATAGAAAACATAGTTTTTAATGTGTGTGATGATCTCTATTGATGAGTACCACAATATAAAAATAAAAATCAAGTTAAACATCTATAAAAAATATCTAAGGTGATATAAAATCCATGATTGATCTAATTTCCTGTATTTGAATGGGATATTTTGGAAGTTAAAATGGAAGTTGTGATTTTGAATTTTTATACCAAAATGCTTAGTGGTGGATTGAGAAATATTACTAAGTGTGTGTTTGCATGAACCTAGAAATAGATAGATTGAAATAAGGATATAAAGAATTAACATGGGGGAAAATAGGTAATACATGAATAAGAGAGTAATATGAATTAGAGTACACCCAATTTTGTGTCTTTGAATAAGGTTATTTATACCATTATTGTGTGTTAATGATGATTATGTTTTGAAACCTATCTTATAACAAGAATAAGAGAGGGTGTGAATAATATAAATGGGATATAAGATTAAAATAATGGGAAAGTATTTATTCTTAACTCATTGAAGAAATAAAAAAAATTCAACACATTAGATCAAAGATGAAATTCGAATCATCTTGTGTCTAAAAGAAAATATTACTTAAATATATATCAAGTGTTTATTGATATTACCTGATTATTGTATACATCAAGGTGAGTCAAGTGGATTTTATGGTATTGGGATTTATAAATCATGTAGAGGTAATATCCATTCATATTGAATGGTGAACCTTGTTCCTCGAGTTTCCATTTGGGGATTACTTCCATTATGTGTATAAGAATTAAAAAATAGAGATAGATCACTCTTTCAAGCAATGAATGTTGATATATAAAAAATCATAAAAGAAAAATGTAAATACTTTTCACTAATTTACCCCTTCTTAGTGATCGCTCACCATGTTTGGGCTACAAAAAGGGGAAAATATCATTGAAAAATCATGACCTATAATGTTCCAGAATACTAATGTTAACAATAACTATTCTTTATATGATTTAAATCATTGATAGTTCTTCATTACCTTTTAATAAGTATGGACATTGACAAAAATTAATATCATTATAAACAACCAATCATATGGAATAATAATAGTATTATTCTATATTAGTCATCTCATTGGAAGCTCCTTAAGAATCATTTTCATTAAAACCAATAATGGAATTCCTTCAAAAAATTTCACATTCAAAATTATAGTTTAAAAAAACAATTATCTCTAGAGTTCCATATGATAAAAATAACAGAACTTTTTTGTTTCACTCATGACCATAAAAAAAGTTAAAATAATAATTTTCTCAAACATAGTTGTTATCAATTTAAATGTATAAATATTTAAAATTTATAAATCACCATTAATAGGATCTAAAATGGATTTAACAACTTAACCATTGGTTTACGTGCTGATAAAACTAAAATGGGATATTTATATGCCTCAAACATATTACTAAAAAAATTACACATTAATATAAATTTTAGGATAAATAGAATCAATGTAGTGGCCTTCATGTGTGCCACTTGGAAACTCAAGATAAATCATAAAGAATAAAGTCCATTGGAGCATGGATAACATGAGTTCCTTTGACATGTCGAGATATAATTTCCATGCCACATATTCCAAAAAATCCTGGTCATGGTGGCCTAGTTTCACTCTCTCTAGCCTAACATAATTGGTTGTGATCTTCCCGAGTACACTGACTCCATGGGTTGGGCCTACACCCACACGCGTATAAATAACCATATGGTAAGCTTCAACTATTACCAACTATGTCACACATATCATAAAATTGTATACCAGAAATTACTAACTAGGTAGTCCCCCCACCCATCCACTAGACTATATATTAGGATCTATATTTTCAATAACCATGAATAAATATTTATGTGAAGAAAATAAATTTTACCAAATATTTAATATAAAAATTAGAAATCATTCCCCACATTTAAAATTATCATGTAATATAACCCTTGTGGTATCCTCCCTCAACTGGACTACTTCAATGGTTAACCACAATTCAAATTTCCATCAATATTAACTAATAATAATTCATCATACCAAAGTAAACCTCTTCAATATAATGATAAATAAATTTAATGATTGATTAAATCATAACCCACATTATTCATTCCTTATTTCTCTATCCATGGATTCTCTTAAATATATTTGGGAAATGGTGTGCAAATCTTAGGCCATTATATGTCATTCACCAATATGGGTAACCATAAACAGATCAAATATGTAGAGTTGAATTTTTTTTACATAGAATATCAAGGTAAGTGGAACAATTTTTATTTGGGGCATTAGTAAAACATTATAAGAATAAAAATATTAATTTTCACACCTCGATCCTGGATTAATAATTAAATTAAATAATTTAATTATATTTAGTCACATTATTGATTTTTGGGTTGAGTGTATTTTACAAATATAAATTTTGTTGTTTTTTTCCTACGCTTATGTTAAGAACATGATTAGGGTAAATGGAGTACTGGCTTAGAGAAAACATGCACCCTGGACAATGGATATGTCCAATCGGTATGGTATGGAACATGGTTTTATGCTATACCCTTATAGATATTTGGCATAAGGTAGAAGTGATAGCGCTATTGGAATATGTTTTGGAAGGCCATTCGTCCAAACCATGTGGCATTCCAGATCGTCAAAAATTATAAATAAATAAGTATATTTAAATTAAATGTTTTATTAATAATGGTAATAATAATAATATATTTTATGGTATTGTTATTATTTTTATCAATCAAATAAAGGGTTTCTACTATCCCCCCTTTCCTTCGTCCCTCACATGGAATCCCCCTCCCCTTTTCATCCTTAGGCATGTGCCACCCGCCTCTCATGAGCCCTATCCTCCATGGATATTCCTTTCAATATCATGGGGTTTCATGGTCGAATTCTTGAGGTGTGATATCCACTTTCTTCATTCTTCAATCCTAATAATTTTCATCTTCATGTCACCCTATTTGTTTGGGAAATCCCTAGGGTGTGGGTTGATCTGATTTTAAGTTTCATATTTCATTTTCAGGGATTGAAAAGGGTCTCTTGGGTCAACTTCTTGTATGTTTTGGTATCATCAATCGAAGGTGAATAATATTGAATCAGTTAGGTTTTCCCACCTCAATTTGATGTAGCTTTCTTCTACCCTCATTGTTCATTTAGATTTACATTTTGATAATTTAGTTATTATAGTTTCCTCTAGGTTAATTAGACCATATTATGGATTCTTGAAGGCTTTCACACATATACATAGGTATGTAGGTATATATATATGTATATCCTAATTTCACATATTCCCTCCTGGAGAAGGGAATATGTTCATTGGATTAAGGGTTATATATATGTGTGTATGTGTGTATATGGAAGTGTACATGTGTGTATGTGTAGAGGTTTATTTTGGAGGCTTACCCATATATGAGTGTCTAGTCATATATGTAAAGATACCCTTATACAACATAATCTATGGTAAATATAATATGTATATAGTGGATAAGTTTCATGTTTATGAGAAGGTTCATATGAGTGGATGTGAAGGAGATCCACGTCCAATGGACGCCGATAAAAGCATAGAGTTCTTAGTTGTTTCAACATGGTCTTATTCTCATTGACTTAGGTTTCCTATATTCATGCCTTGAATTTTGTTGTGTTAATTTCTTGAGTATTTTAGAATTTTTTTTCTTATCTTGTGGTATGTTTATTATATGCATGTTTATTTTAGACATTGAAGATAGTTTTTCTTAATTTACCAAAACATTCAACATTAGTTTTTCTAAATGATTTCTTACATGGATGGTCTAAATGCCAAAATATGTTTTCTTTAAGTGATGGGGCCTGGTTGGCCCCACCAATTTCTTTATAAAAATTGAAAAAAAATTAAGGAATTACCCATGATATAGAAATGTGAAACATTTTTATTAAATGTGTTGTATGAGATGTGTTCCCAGTGATGATCCGATGTATTTTTCTATGTATATTAGCAACATGATGTACTTTAAGAGGTAGGCAAGAGGTGAGAAAGTGAATAGAAGATTGTTGTGAAATTTTTATTATATGTATGTACAAAATAGTTCAATAAAACTAACCTCCATTTATTGTCATGGGATTCCTTACGTAGTTAGGTGAGAGATTTGAATCACATGTCTCACTAGTTGAGATTATGCACTGGCCAGTGGCCTTGACTAGATAACATGATTACTTTTGGGATGCTCCCCTCGGCTAAGATAGTGAGAGTACCACTGATTTTCTGGGAAGTGTTTGAGGATAACTAGTAATAGTATAGATTTATTATGTGTTAGCTTGAAGGATTGTTCCTATACCATCCAGACCAGCACCTGAGATCCCATGATAATAGTTTTACATATATTCCACATTTCTCTGTTTTCCAATATCTTTATATGGTGACACCCCTCTTTTGCATTCCATATTAAAATACCTGATCCAATATAGGTTATCTTTTAATGGAATTTATTGATTTCAATTTTCGAGTATTTAAAACTACATTATAAATGTTATGGAATGTGGGTTTTCATAAAAATGGAAGCATTTTACTTGTTTTATTAAAAATATTTAGAATTATTGTTATTATATATCATATATTCAAAAAATCATGACATGGTTTTATTTTTAGAGGAAAAATATACGGCATTGTTGTTCTTTGGAATCCTCACTAACATTCTTGGTGCTCACACCTATACTATATTTTTAGTTTTAGGTTCTCTCAATCTTGGATCTCTCTCAAAGTGAAGAATTGTTTCATTATTGGTGGTGACCAATGAGGTTGCTTGGAGGAATGTTTAGTTAATTAGTTTTTATTTCTTTTTCTATAACCAATTTTTAATTTCTTATATTCTATCTATTTATATTCTTTCATGGGATAAATCATTCATAATTGTGTATATTTGATGCCCAAAACTGGTTTCTAGACCTAGAGGATCGAGAGTGCCTCTTTGGCTTTATTGTGGGATGATTATAACACCTGAGATTTTTATGAGAAATGTTATGTTTTTATGTTATATTAATCATCAAAGTAATATTTCACTACACACAACACTATATTGACTTGATTTACACGCAATCACAACTTTCCTCGATGGCTTGTGTCGTACGCAATACCGAGTTTCACTAGACAACGATATGCTATTAAAATATTATTAAAACTAGGAGTTATGAATACTAATACAAACTTTTTAAAATTTTGTAAATATTATCTTTCAAAATGGACCTCATTTTTGAATTTGGAGTATCAAAATTATCCTAGGGTGAAATATTGGTTTTTTTATGGAAACGTTCAATTATTGATTAATAGTGAAAACACTGGGTTACTATTTGAAAACCGAATTTTTATTTAAGTAATTATTTATTTTATTTAAATTTATTTTAGGTCAAAGTTGATACATAACACCTATATAAGTTCAATTTAATTTATTGGAGTAATTTTATAATAATTCTAGATATATAAAATTTTTATTGAACTTTTCACCGTCTTTTACCCACCTCCTAGGAGAATTTACAAATCCACATAAAACATAATTTTACTGCTACTGTGAGTGGAATTTCAAAAATCTGAGAGAAACGATTAATATCAAGGACTAAAATGTGGTTCAATGAGATGAAAATAATTTTTTGGTGAATAGTAACTTTTTACTTTTATTTACCACGGTTAAAAGTAAATAGGGTAATTAAGTTTAAAAATGTTCTTATTATTACCCTAACACAAGTCCTAATTATATTAGATAAGTGTAATTAGACCAAAAACAACCTTAAAAATAAAATATGACCATTTAGGTCCACTTGTATTAGATTATCACATTTATTATTAATTTATTTAAAGAAGGGTTAAAATAGTTAAAATCAAAGTTTAATAAGTAATAATTTTTAATATAGGGTTATACATAAGATAAATTTGACTATAAATATTCATTAGAAATCAATAAATATTTCCTACATAATGGTAGTTTATTTATTATTTTTAGACATTATATAATTTAATTTATTTATGACATAATGATGATGTAGTAATTATATTATTAATGAAATATTAACATAATTGATTTTATAAATACCGAAATAAATGAAATTTGAGACTTTTTATTGATTAAACTAATTTTCTAGGTTAATATGACATATTATTATTGATTTAATTAACTTTTTTTGAACTAATCATGATGTTATTATTTTCACAAAAATCAAGTACCAAATAGTGTAAAAAATGACATAAAATAGTTTTTAAAACAAATATTATATTATTAATTGTTATTTTATTCCTAAAAATCTATGTTTCGGGAAAATGAATTTGATAAGGTTATATATATTAATAATAAAAAACTCGGTATTCTTTTGGCTTGTTATAGTAAGTTTATTAACCTTATAGCGTAAGAAAACAAGAAGACACGGTAAAAGTAAAATTATTTATCTTAAACATAAATCTAAATGATATGGTTAAAATAGAAACCTAAACTTGTCTAAATTCTATTGGATGAGAGTATTTATACCCATCCCCACCTTATCTTCGAAAGAAATCAATTTGGAGCTATTAAAAACCGAATATGACTTTATAATAAAATTATATTTTAAGTTTTCCTAAGGTGCCCCTCTCCTCCCTTATAGAAGGGAACCTCATCCCTCTCTTCCTCACACCACTTTGAGCCTTCAAGATCGACCAAACCCTGACAATGTCTCTTCTCCACTTCCCTAGTAACATCCTATAGGTCTCAGTATTCTTCAAAGACCATCTTTAGTGCCTAATAGGAGGTTAAGAAGAGGTGCTTCAAAGAAGAGGTATTGTCCGTTACCGATTCTTTCAACTTTATTTCTTCTTCTACTTCTTCTTATTTAGTTGTTTGAATATGAATTAATAACATCAATATCACTCATATATTTATATGTTATTATAAATATGAAGCAGCCCTATTTCACCTTCTATCCATCCTACGGAAAACGAAATAACCACGCGTGCGTACGTATGGAATTCCGTCTCCACGCCGTTGTGTATTCTTTTTTCCACCACCACCTTGATTGGATGGGTATAATGGTGTATAGAATAACTATATGTGATTATTTTAAAGTGATATTGATTCTGATATATTATACATACACTCGAATACAAATTCCACCATCATGGGAACGATATCATCGCTCGTGCGTACGTGCAGAATACAGTCTCCACGATGTGATGTGACTCTTTCTACAAGATATTCATTTCATAATGATTATATAAATGAATTGAATGAATAAATATGATATATATTACAGTAATAAAATTTTGTAAATGAGGTATCTATAACCTAAAAATAATAATAAGAATTTATTCGACGAAACACGCATAAGAACAAAAAGTAATAAACACCCGAATAATAAGTTGCAATGAAATATTACTAATAACAAGCTAAGAATATGACCATATATGATATCATAACAATAAGTATGATTCTGGAATAAGTCAATTACATCATTTAAATCATTATACAGGAGGTTCGGACACTTACGAATGAAATTGGACCTAAGGTAAGGGAAAATCTCGCAATCTCAATATTGATCCGAGATTGTTTATACTTCAGAATTTACTGGGGAATATTTATCATCCACATCCATGTTTACACAATATTTAATATTATTTATATCCTCCTAATATTTTTTAAATCTAATTTTACCCTTCAGTTATTTTTTAGTAAAAGATATGAAAGGTATCTTTTGTCGTTTTTCATACTAGGTACTTTTTGACTTTTTCGGCCAAAGTACGAGAAGAATATTTTCTTTAACTTATAAGGCATGAATAGATTTTTAAAAAATTATTTCGATGAAGCTTCCGTTACATGTTTTCAGTTTTATTTTTTATCAACTTCTTTTAGTTTAAAATTGTATGACATGTTAAGAAAGGAAAAATGTTTTTGAAGTAGAAAGGATATTTTCCTCAAGAACAGAGTTCAAGTGTTTTATCAAAATTATTTTCCATCTAAGATAATATAAGGTTCTAGTTCTATACCTATTTTTACATTGATTTTATTATGTTATGATGGAATAAATTTTATGATGTCTTGTTATCTTATATAGATTATGTTTTAATGGCATGATGTTTAAGAATCTCATTTTTATTACATGGGTTATGATATGATGTATGATTTATGATTTTGTGGCACACATACGAATGGTTTCATTATGAGATGGTTGGGACCTATATCTCCCTCCAATGCATTGGGTAAATATTTATATCTTATGAGATAGACATGGATGGAATGACAGGTTAATCTAGTTCAGTGATAGAGGACTGAAACGAGGAGTGAACTCGGTTTAGAAATGGATTTGTCCACTAAGATAGTCTTGGAAATGAGTCTTGACTTCTAAGAAATGATTCTCTATGATTATCTGGGTATGCCACAATGTTTCATGTTTTAAACTATGATTATTGGGATTACATTTCACTACTATGATTTATCCCATTATATGAAATTATGATCTCTTTTGCAGGTTATGATTTCCAAAATTTTATGTTCTTATGAATATGATGTGATTGATATTTCTTTTGTTTAACCATACTGAGCATTTGAGCTCACTCTTTTGTATGTTTTCTTTCCCCTGGTCAGGAATAATGTTATTAAGTATAACATTCCAAAATGGACTCTAGATATGATTAAATAAATGAGAGACAACGTAGATGATTTATGAACCAGTTGTTTATGTTTCCAGTTTCTAAAGACACTATACCTACACGGTCCTTTAATGGTTTTGTTATATGTTTTAATATGTGTTATTCAATTCTGAATAAATAAAAATGTGTTAAAATTATGGGTCGTTATAGTTGGTATTAGAGGAAAGGTATAGTCAACCTTTGGAAACTAGGATGTGAAATCCTGAGTATGCACCCTAAGGATAAGTCTAAGCATAGAACACAATATTAGTGTTTTAAAAATGGCCATGACAAACCTATGATAATACCTTAAGTGTGAAATTTTATTCTTTATTGTGTGGTTCTCCTATTATAATTAGTGTTGCTCACACTATTCCTCTTGGTTTTAGTCAATGGCTAGAACCCAAAGGAAGCGTGTTAATGCTAAATGCGATGGCCAATGCAATGTTTATCCCCCCTGAGAAACCAAACGTTATGGGAGATGGAATGAAAAATCTTATAGCCATGCTCACAAAATTTTCTCAAGCTATGAATCATGCAGGACTTCCAAACGAGAAAAGTAAGGAGCAACATTCTATTGAACCCTTCATGAGGCAACGTCCACCATCATTCAGTGGGTCTACTGATCCATTAGTGGATGAACAATGGATCAGTAGCACTGAAAAGATATTTTCAGTTCTTCAATGTTCTGAACATGATAAAGTAATCTTAGAAGTATATTTTTTGGAAGGTGAATCTGATCAATAGTGGAATCTTGTCAAGAATACGAGGCCAAGAGATTAAATTGAGTCCATGGAATGGGATGAGTTCAAGAACTTATTTTTCATTAAGTAATTCCCACGTATTCTTCGAACAAAGATTGAGAAGGAGTTTCTTGAACTAAAGCTAAAGGATGATGAATCTGTTGGTACCTATGAAGAAAATTTTACAAGACTTGCAAGGTATGCTTCTGGGATTATTATCCAACCTGGGAGTAAGATCGACCGATTCATTAGTGACTTAAAACCTAGTCTTAGAAGGGCGTTAGCCATAAGTGACTTCAATAGCTACGAGGAAATTGTTTGATGTGCTCTCAAGGTTGAGAGGGAAATTGTAGTAACCCATCAGTCATATGGGATTGATAAGAAGAGGATAATGGAATTCAAAGGAAAATCTAAAGACCACACTGAAAAGAAGATGAGTTTTCCCTTATTCTCAATGTGTGGAAAGAAACATGGAGGGAGTTGCCTTAAAGGGATAAGTAAATGTTTCAAATGTGGAAAAGAAGGTCATCAGGAATCTGAATGCCGCAATGATGGGAAGAAGATGTCTAGTGATGCGAATAAAGAAAAGGCTACACAGAGTGCACCCCCTACACTTAAATGTAACAAGTTTATGGAAATGGGGCATTATTATAATCAATTCCCTAATCCAAGGGTCGTTGATGATGGTCGACGTCAACAAACTCTTAAGGCTAAAGACAAAGGAATGTCACATGCAATTTATATCAGCGATGTGGAGTATGAGAATGAAGTGGTGAAAGTTACACCTACCATCTAATCTAAAGTAGCAAATGTTTTTTTGATTATGGCTCCACCCAATCTTTTATTTATGAAGAATTTTCTAAGGGTATCACCATATTACCCCAATAATTAGATGTAGAGTTAGTTGTGACAACCCCTAATGGCACAACAGTCGCATCAAAAGTTTATAATTCTTCTCCCATTGAAGTTTGTGGGAAAGTGTTTCCTGAAAATCTTGTGATCCTTACTATAGTGTAATTTGATGTGATTCTTGGCATGGATTGTCTTTCCTTATATGGAGCTCATATCAATTTACAAAGAAGGGAAGTCACATTTCATATTCCAGATCAATCTATGATCATTAATCGATTCAAGGATGAACATAAACTTCCAGTGGAAATTTATTCCATCTTATGGGTCGTGATTCCACTAAATGAAGGTTATTAATCTCAAATGGTTGGAGAGAAACTCAAGATTATGAATATGGCCATTGTACGGGAGTTTGATGATGTATTTTTGGAGGAATTACCGGGTCTTCCACCAAATTTTGAAGTTGAGTTTTCAATAGAACTCGTACCGGGTGCTTTACCTATTTCAAAGACAACTTATAGAATAGACCCAATTGAGTTGCAGGAATTGAAGAAGAAACTCCAAGAGAATATTGATAAGGAATTCATACGCCCTAGTGCATCACCTTGGGGAGCACCTATTCTGTTTGTTAAGAAGAAAGATGGATAAATGAGACTTTGCATTGATTATCGAGAACTTAACAAGATCACTATCAAGAACAATTATCCTCTCCCACGCATTGATGACTTATTTGACCAACTACACGGAGCTCAATACTTTTCCAAGAATGATATTCGTTTAGGGTATCATCAATTAAGGGTCAAAAGGGTGGATATACCAAAGATGACTTTTCGTATAAGGTTTGGACACTAAGAATTTATAGTGATTCCATTTGGTCGTACTAATGCCCATGATTTCTTCATGGATCTAATGAATAGAGTCTTTAGAGACTATCTTGATCAGTTTGTGGTAGTATTTATAGACGATATTCTTGTCTATTAAAAGAGAAAGGAAGAACATGAAGATCACTTGAGAATTGAATTGAAGACCCTGAGAAAGGAGAAGCATTATTCCAAATTTACCAAGTGTGAATTTTGGCTTCAAAAAGTTGCATTTTGGGTCACATAATCTCAAAAGAGGGGATATCTTTGGATCCAGAAATAACCGAGGTTATAGAAAGATGGTCGAGACCAACAACAGTAACCGAGATCTGAAGTTTTCTTGGTTTGGATGGATATTATCAGTGTTTTGTGAATGATTTTTCATGATTATCTAACCCACTCACCAGGTTGAGTCGAAAAGGAGTTAAGTTTGTATGGAATGAGGAATGTGAAGAGAATTTCAAGGAGTTGAAAAGAAGGTTATCCAGTGCACCTGTACTCACACCTCCTTGCAGTGGAGAATGGTTTGTGATCTACAATGATGCATCCAAGAAGGGGATGGGGTGTGTTCTTATGCAAAACGATATGGTGATAGCTTATGCCTCACGACAGTTAAAAATCCATGCACAAAATTTCCCAACTCATGATTTGGAGTTAGCTGCGGTAATCTTTGCATTAAAGATTTGGAGGCATTAACTTTATGGAGAAATGTGTGATATTTATGTTGATCATAAAAGTTTAAAGTATATTTTAACACAAAAGGAGCTGAATATGCGCCAAAGAAGATGGTTGGAGCTGATTAAGGATTACGAATTCTCAATTCATTACCACCCTAGGAAGGCAAACAAGGTGGAAGATGAATTAAGTCGACAAGACCATGCTAGCTTATCCATGATGAGGATCACAAAAGATCCAATATTTATGGATTTACAAAGTATGGATCTTGGAATTATAATGGAAGGGGGAAAATATTATCTTTCTCAAATGAATGTTCAACCATCTCTACATGTGAAGATTAAAGAGGCACAGAAAGAAGTTGTAGAGTTACAAAAGAAAGTGAGAAATGTTCCTGAATTCAACCTTGATTGTGATCGAATAATAAGGTTCAGGAATCGAGTTTGTGTTCCTCCCATCCTAGAATTAAAGAAGGATCTACTGGATGAGACTCATAGTTCTTCATTATCTATTCATCATGGAAGCACGAAGATGTATACGGACCTAAAAGAGTACTTATGGTGGGATGGTATGAAAAGAGATGTTGCTGAATATGTCTCTCGATGCTTGGTTTGTCAGCAAGTTAAATCTGAGAGACAGAAGTCTAAGGGGATGTTACAACCATTACCCATACCTGAATGGAAATGGTAAAACATCACTATGTACTTTTTCACTAGACATCCTAAAACATCCAAAGGCAATAATGCTATCTGGGTCATAGTTGATGTTTTACAAAGTCTGCACAATTCATTTCTATTAGAGAGGATTTCTCTCTGGATCAGCTTGCCAGGATATATGTAATGGAAGTGGTAAAATTGCATGGACTACCCCATTCCATTATATCTGATTGGGATCCGAGGTTTACCTCAAAGTTCTAGCGAAGTCTTCAGCATACTCTGGATACAGAGTTGAGTTTAAACACTACTTATCATCCTCAGACAGACGGTCAGTCTGAGAGAACAATTCAAACTATAGAAGATATGTTAAGAGCTTGCTCTGTGGATTTCATAGGTGGTTGGGATCAACACCGACCTTTGGTGAAATTTTCTTATAATAATAGCTTTCACTCTAGTATTCATATGGCTTCTTATGAAGCTCTCTATGGAAAGAAATGCAAGACTCCAACTTGCTGGGATGAAGTAGGGGGAAAGAAACCTATTAAGACCTGATATTGTTGATGAGATGGAAGAAAAGACCAGATCTATTCAACAACAAATTTTAGCATCTCAGAGTCGACAAAAAAGTTATGCCGACAACCGAAGAAAAGACTTATAGTTTGTAGTGGGTGATAAAGTGTTCTTACGAATATCTCCTTGTAAGAGAGTAATGAGATTTGGAAAGAAGGGAAAGCTGAGCCCTAGGTATATCGATCCTTTCAAAATACTGGATTGTGTCGGGAAGGTAGATTACTGATTAGCGCTTCCACAGAATCTCTCTCAAGTTCATGATGTGTTCCATGTATCTCTCCTGAGAAAGTACATACCCGATCCTTCACATGTACTCAGCTCAGAAGTTGTACCGCTGGAGCAAGATCTTTCTTTTGAAGAACAGCCGATAGAGATTCTGGATCGTAGGCAAAAATTCCTACGGAACAAGACCACTCGCTTGGTGAAAGTTTTATGGAGGACACACCAATTAGAAGAAGCTACATAGGAGCTTTAGGATATGATGAGGGAGAGGTATCCTCATCTGTTTGTTACAAAGTGAAGAATTTTGAGGATGAAATTCATTTTAATGGGGGTAGAATGTAACACCCAAGATTTTTATGAGAAATGTTTTGTTTTTATTTTATATACATCATGAAAGGAATCTTTCACTACACACAACACTATCTTTGCTTCTTTTACACGCAATCGCCACTTTCCTCGATAGCTTGCGTCGTACGCAATACTGAGTTTCACTTAACAACGATATGCTATTAAAATATTATTAAAACTAGATGTTATGAATAGTAATACCCATTTTTTTAAATTTTGTACATTTTATCTTTCAAAATGAAATTCATTTTTGGATTCGGATTATTGAAATTATCCTAGGGTGAAATTTTGGTTTTTTTCTGAAAACTTTCATTTTTTGATGAATTGTGAAAACACTCGGTTACTATTTTAAAACCGACTTTTTATTTAAGTAATAATTTATTTTATTTAAATGTATTTTAGGTCAAAATTGATACATAACACCTATATAAGATCAATGTAATTCATTGGAGTCATTTTATAATAATTTTAGATATATTAAAATGTTATTGAAATTTTCACCGTCTTTTACCCACCTCCTAGGAGAATTTGAAAATTCACAGAAAACATAATTTTACCGCTTCTGTGAGTAAAATTTAGAAAATCTGAGAAACACGGTTAATATCAAAGACTAAAATGTGGTTCAATGAGATGAAATTAATTTTTGGTGAATAGTAACTTTTTACTTTTATTTACCACAGTAAATATGGTAATTAAGGGTACAAATGATATTATTATTACCCTATCACAAGTCCTAATTCTATTTGATAAGTTCAATTCACCCAAAAACAACCTTATAAATAAAATATTACCATTTAGGTCCACTTGGATCAGATTAGGACATTTATTATTAATTTATTTAAAGAAGGGTTAAAATAGTTAAAATCAATGTTTAATAAATAAATCATTTTTAATATAAGGTTATACATAAGATAAATTCCAATATAAATATTAATTAGATAGCTAATAATATTTCGTACATAATGGTATTTTATTTATAATTTTTATACATTAAATAATTTAATTTATTTATGACACAATGATAATGCACTAATTATATTATTAATGAAATATTAACATAATTGATGTTATAAATACCCATATAAATGTAATTTGAGACTATTTATGAATTACACTTATTTTATAGGTAAATATGACATATTAGTATTGATTTAATTAACTTTTTCCAAACTAATAATTTTTTTATGATTTTTACAAAAATCTAGTACCAAATAGTGTCAAAATTGACATAAAATAGTTTTCAAAACAAATATTAATTATTAATTGTCATTTTATTCTAAAAAATATAAGGTTCTGCAAAATGACTTATATAAGGTATTATATATTAATAATAAACAACTTGGTGTTTGTTTGGCTTGTTATAGTAAGTTTATTAACCTTATAGTGTATGAAAACAAGAAAACACGATAAAAGTAAAATTATTTAACTTAAAGTTAAATCTAAATGATAAGGTTAAAATAGAAACCTAAACCGGTCTAAATTCTATTGTATGAGAGTCTTTTTACCCATCCTTACCTTAGCTTATAAATAAATCAATTTGGAGCTACTAAAAACCGAATATGACTTTATAATAAAATAATATTTTAAGTTTTCCTAAGATGTCCCACTCCTCCTTTATAAAAGGGAACCTCCTCCCTCTCTTACTCACACCACTTTGAGAATTAAATCTCTGCCAACCCTACCAATTTCTCTTCTCCACTTCCCTATAAACATCCTAGAGGTCCTGGTCTTCTACATACACCATTTTTAGTGCCCTAATTGGAGGTTTAGAAGAGGCGCTTCAAAGAAGAGGTAATGTCCGTTACCAATTCTTTCAACTTTATTTCTTCTTCTACATATTCTTGTTTAGTTGTTTAATTATGAAGTAATAACATCACTATCACTCATATAATGATATGTTATTATAAATATGAAACAACCCCATTTCACCTTCTATCCATCCAACGGAAAACAAAATCACTGTGCGTGCGTACGTACGGAATACTGTATCCACGCCATGGTGTAATCTGTTTTCCACCACCACCTTACTTGGATGGGTATAATCATGTATATAATAACTATATATGATTATTGTAAAGTGATATTGACTCTGAAATTGTATACATAAACTCCAATACAATTCCATGATCATGGGAACGATATCATCGCTCGTGCGTACGTATGGAATACCATCTCCACGATGTGATGCGACTCGTTCTACATGATATTCATTGCGTAATGATTATATAAATGAATTGAGTAAATAAATATGATATATCTTACACTAATACCATTCTGTAAATGAGTTATATATAACCTAAAAATAAGAATAAGAATTTATTCGACAAAACACACATAAAAACAAAAAGTAATAAACACCCGAATAACAAGTAGCAATGACATATTACTAATAAGAAGCTAATAATATGACCATATATGATATCATAACAATAATTATGATTCTGGAATAAGTCAATGACTTCATATAAATCATTATAGAGGATGTTCGGACACTTACGAAGAAAATCGGACCTAAGGTAAGGGAAAATCTCGCAATCTCAATTTTTATCCGAGATTGTTTATACTTCAGAATTTACTGGGGAATATTTACCATCCACATCCATGTTTCTTCAATATGTAATATTATTTATATCCTCCTAAAATTGTTTAAATCCAATTTTACCCTTCTGTGAGTTTTTTGTAAAAGATATGAAAGGAATCTTCTGTCGTTTTTCATACGAGGTACTTTTTGACTTTTCCTGCCAAAGTACAAGAAGAATGTTTTCTTTAACTTATACGGCATGAATGGATTTTTATAAAAAAAATTTCCATGAAGCTTCCTTTACAAGTTTTCAAGTTTATTTTTAATCAAATTCTTTTAGTTTAAAATTGTATGATGTGTTAAGAAATGAAAAATGTTTTTGAAGTAGAAAGGATATTTTCCTCAAGAATGGAGTTCAAGTGTTTTATCAAAATTATTTTACATCTAAGATAATATAGGGTTCGGGTTATATCCCTATTTTTATATTTATTTGATTATTTTATGAAGGAATTAATTTTATGACGTCCTTTTATCTTATATGGATTATGTTTCGATGGCATGATGTTTAAGAATCCCATTTTTATTACATGGTTTATGCTATGATGTATGATTTATGATTTTGTGGAACACATAAGAATGGTTTCATTATGATATGGGTGGGACCTATATCTCCCTCCAATTCATTTTTTAATGATTTATATCTCATGAGATAGACATGTCTGGAACGAAAGGTTAATCTGGTTCAGTGAAACAGGACTGAAACGAGGAGTGAACTCGGTTCAGAAATGGACTTTGTCCGCTAAGATAGTCTTGGAAATGAGTCTTGACTACTAAGAAATGATTCTCTATGATTATGTATGTATGTCACATAGCTTCATGTTTTAATTTATGATTATTGGGATTACATTTCACTACTATGATTTATCCCATGTTATGAAATTATGATCTCTTTTGCAGATTAAGATTTCTAAAATTTTATGTTCTGATGAATATGATGTGATTGATATTTTTTTATTTACCCTTACTGAGCATTTTAGCTTACCCTTTTGTATTTTTTATTTCCCCAGGTCAAGAAGAAGGTTATTAAGTAGAATATTCCAAAAAGGACTCTAGATATGATGAAATAATTTGGAGACAACGTAGATTATTTATGAACCTGTTGTTTATGTTTTCCAGTTTATAAAGACACTATACCTACGCGGTCCTTTCGTGGTTTTGTTATATTTTTTAATAAGCGTGCTTAAATTCTGAAGTAATAACGATGTATGTAAAGTATGGGTCGTTATACTGATGTTGGTGACTCGTTCGGTGTTTAACCAGGTTGGTTTGTGAAAGTAATAATATAATTATTAAAATAAATTTAACCTATAAAATAATTTATGAATTCAATATCAGTGTTTCATCATGCGTAAACTATTAAATAATTGTGTCTCAAATATCATATATATAGGGTAATCAACATCACCTCATATTCTTCTATAATTTTATTTTATCTCTAATTTTTTCCAAAATAATATATTTATTTTTAGGTTCTCTAGGTTTTGGATATATCTCAGAGAGAGCATTGTTCTATGATTTGTGGCGACCCATGAGGTCGCCTGGAGGTATGTTTAGCTATTTAGTAATTATTTATTCTTCTAGAAAAAAATATTTCTTTTAATTTATTCTGTTTATTTATCTTCTTTAATAGGATAAATAATTACTAATTTTGTATACATGATGCCCAAAACTAGTGTCTAGACCTAGAAGATTGAGAACTCCTCTCGAGCCTTATTGCAACCTGACTCGAGTGACAGGTTTGGGGTCAATGTGAGTGGTTTCATGATAGTAAAAATACTATTATTAAAATTAATTTAACATATAAATAAATTTATGACCCCAATATCAATTTTTCATCATGCATAAACTATTAAATATTTGTGTCTCAATAATAATACATGGAGGGGAAGCAACATCACCTCATCTTACTATATTATTTTATTTCATCTCTAATTTATTAAAAAATGATATTTAAAGGGGCAATGTTCAATATATTTGTAGAAAAAATATACCCAAGGAGTTGTAGAAAAATAAAATAAAAAAATCATCAAAAATTAAAACACATTATCATGAACAACATAGTGCTAATGAAATATTATTTTGTTACATGGTTTGTAACATACTTTTATTTTTATTTTAGGTGTCCTTTTTTGTCAAAAAATATATTTTCATATTTCACTAAAAACTCATCAAGGATGTATATTAATGATTTTAAAACCACAATTAAATAAATATAGAAACTAGTGAGGCCAATATAATTAAAAATATTGTCTAATTTGAAACATAATAAAAGTCATTTTCAATTAATATTATTAATGTTATATTATCTCCCCTTTTAAATTTCCTTCCCAAAAATAAAAAATGAATCAAAAGGAGAAGATAGTATTAACACATTCAGATTTCATGCTCGAATGTGACAAAATAAAAATTATAAAACATATATATATCTTATATTATTGATTTTTTACACATTATACTATCCCATCTTCAATCCAAAATTTAATATTCTCGACCACTAGATGAATTAATGCATCTAGTCACACATTGAAATCATGTCAACCTATTAAATGTGATTGTTTTTAGGTAAATCACAAAATCATAGACTCATTAAATAATACATAGAATTACTCAAACACCTTAATGATCATAGAGAGTGGTTTTACTTAACTCTATCTTTTAGACCTAAAACCAACCAGTGAATTTTAGAAAGAGTCTTATTAATTATAAAATCTCATTTATCTAAAACATAAAAATTCCTACTTGTAATCATGTATAATTCCAAAATAAAATGTGCATGTTTTTTCTCACATCCATGATTACCTAATTAATATATTTTTTCTGCTCATCCACATGAGAGTGGAATGTTACTCTAAAATGTAGTTAAGTTACCCAAAATAACAAACACATTTACAACATTGAAGTGTTAAAATGTGTATCTATTATAATTCTAAAAAAAGCTCAAATTTATATAGATAATAGATACATTATGTAGATATATGATAATGATATTTAAATAATGAGAAAAAATATATACCTATAAATGATATCACATATAGTTTCATAAGTACATAAAAATAAACTTTATCTTCCTTGAAAATAATTACTATATCATATCTCTCCTACTATAAGATAATCAATGGTTGGATTATAATATCATTAAAATATCATCAGTTAGTATTCAACTAAAATAATTTTAAATTATTAATCTAAAAAATGTTAATTTTTTTATATGAATTAATCCACATTTTCACAAAAAACTCTTGTTATATCCTCATAACACTCAGGTATACCATAGAATATAAATTGCATAATCACTCAAAACATTCCATTTATGATTTGACTTATTCCACTATCCATATTTTGGGGAGAATACTACACTCCCCGCCTATAAAAAAACAAAGGATGCGTGGCATGAAAAGTAATAATCACATAAAATCTCAACATAAATTTTTTCTTGTAGAACCAACTATGCTCGATAAATAAATATCAAAGTGACAAAAATCAATATTAAACACTAAGAATATTTCATATCATCTACAATTTGGTGCATATATTCTATGTATAACATCTACTAGTAAGTTAAAAATAATCACCAAAAGTGTGACTATATATCTTCTCAAATCCATATTATCTGGATAAATGTTGTATATGTATATGACATTAATTTGATGTAATACCAACATTAATATGATGTAAAACCATATTCGTTCACTAAAAAGTTTCATGGTTCGTCAATAAAACATCCACATCTTGAGGGTTGATAGTAATTTACTTATTTTATTCATTAATAGAGTCAATCATTTCTAGTCAAGTTTAACATAGTAATGACTCAAAATATGAATATGAGGAAACATATATACCTTCCTAAAATATGAGAGGTCATCTTTCCTAGATGGCTCTACTAAATATCTCCCATATATATCTAAATAATAATATTCACAAGATTAGATTTATTATTCTAATTAATTTTTTTAGTTCATATTTTATAAATAGACCAACATGGATAATGGTATGTTCATTGTGATTATATCTTTGAAATATGATGCTAAGAAGGTCACATAATTTATTGGAAGATATTTCCATTATCGTATATCACTCATTGATTATATAACTATATTTTTCTAAAAGGTAAATGTAAGCATGGAAGACCATAAATCAATATATTATGTGGAAAACATGATAAATATAAGGTGATAATAGTTTTTTCCTCAAACCATATGGATTGCCTATTAGAAAAAAGGACTCAAACTACTACCAAATTAATCATATATTTAAAACAACTCTAACCGACCACCATAAACTTAGTGTTTTCATTAATGAGATAAAAAAATCTATAATAAATGGTCACTGATTATTCTTTTTTACTCTTTTGTAGATCCCATAATACAAATTTTGGTATTTCAAGAAGGATTCTATTAAATATATGTCCAAAATATCCAACAATGAGTGAGAAATATTTTTTCTATAATGGTTTCACCTCATGAACATAAATACTTCATAACTATGTTTTCATTTATAGTATCCATTTTCAACATATATTGGTCAATGTTCTCTATTATAATTTGAATTTCCACACAAAAGAGCATCATTACTATCACAAGGGTATGGTAATAATATAAATAAAGTACATGATCTAGATGTTAATAATGAAACACACACCTTGAACAATTCCTAGTACTAAATAAATATAATCATCCACAATGGGTAATAATTCTCTACCATACTATGCATCTCCAAGCCATATCTTGATGCAATACCCTTGTCCATCAGCAGAGGGTATCTTTATTAAACTATGAAAATTACTTTTTTATTAAAAATAAGCAAACCTTTCATGACTATATTAAGGGGGGTGAAAGTGATGAATCCCATGGGAATACCCCTAGAAAATGAGATTACATTCAGAAGTTAGGGAAACACTATTAAAGTAGATGGTGGGAGGCTCTTCATGGTCTCTCTATTGGGAATTAATATAATATATGGATAATTCAACCTTATAGAATATGAGTAAAACTTATTTTTTGACCGTGCACTAAACTGAATATTATTTTAATAAGAAATTATATAATATCATCTCTAAATTAGAAACTTATATCAATATCAAGGAAAAATAGGATGCCAATTTGGTATTAATGCTTAAAATTTAAAATTTAACAACCATACCACTATAAATTAATACTAATTGGGGAGGATCCTAATAAATATGACTCATATATACACGTAAAGGTCTGTCATGAGGTGATATTATTTTCTGGACCTCCTTCAATATTCCTTGTTCATATCAATGCATCCATGGAATTTCATTACTCAGTTTATTGATAAAATGGAAGAAATACTTGATTTAAGAGGCATTATATATAATAGTTAGTATATTTTCTTTAAAAATTAATACATCTTAAAATCCATCCACCATAATTTTTGGGAAATAGTATTCAGTTTAAGGACTATTCAGGGATCTCTATGTAACCCTCACTCCAATATTGATTGAAAATATCATCGTCAACCACCTTCTAACTAACCATGAAATAAGATCACCATGAAAAATTTTATTTTAAATAAAAATGGCCTCACTAGGGTAAACATCCTTCAAATCACATGCATCCAAGAATCTAACATTAAGCATTAGTGTCACATTTTTATTTGAGTTGCATCAAATATTAAAACTAAAAAAATATATAAAAAGTATGAGTTATACATTTTATTATATAGTGGTCACTATCTTCAATGTAACTATCGGTGCATGTATATCTTACTTCATACCTTATATATGCTCCTCCTTTTCCTCATGTTTATCTTTGGGTGGTACTCTGATGGGTACAAAACCTTTCATTTTCAAATCATGACAAGATAAGGATGTTTCAAACTGAAACATACTGTATTTAAAAGGTTTCAAATATCATTGATAAATTTATAGCATAAAAAGTGTGATCATAATAATATATTATTTGAATTTTCCTAAAGTTTAATTCAAGAATAAATCCACTATCACAAACGAAACATATAAACCAATCATAAAATAATCTCTATATTTTTCATGTTCCCACCAATGTTTTTACTTAAAAAATAATCTTAATACTTGCATTATTCAGTAGATGATCAAATTACTTGTATAATAATTCATCAGCCACTAGACCATATATCAAAGTTCACTCGACTAATAAAATAATATAAAAACATTTGGATATATTTCCTTAGTTTCTAATACTAAGAGTTCATATGTGACTAACTATGAACACTTTTCCTCATAAATACTCACTCTAATGCCACTCCAACATGAATTGAACCTGTTGAGACCCTTGTTGGATCGATGAAAAGGTTGAGTGAGCTTACCTAAGTCTTCTAATAATATCTTGTGTGTTCATGAAAAGAACAATGGGGGTATACATTTAAAAATTAGAGGAAGTCACCAATAGTAAATGTAAGCATGCATATCCAAACTACCAAGTATTATAATATATATAGAGAAAAAAATTATAACTATAAATACATGAATACATTTTATAGATTTTTTAACAATTAATAAATGTGACATATCCAAATTGAATAAAATAATGACAATAATGTAGTAACTGAGCGGGAATACAATACATGTCCATAAATACAATCCAAAAGACAACTCCTCAAGCACCAGAAGAAAAGACGTCAAAAAATACCATTTTTAATCACAAATAAACTAAATCTATGAACCTACACCAATTAACATGAATTTATTCATTAATATATTATATTTTTTTAATTTTAAGATAAATAAATAACAAAAACATATTCTAGAATTGACAACTATAGTGTCTTGGGAAAATATCCTTTATACAACACTATAACATAAGAAATTTTAAAGACTATTTAAATCCTAAAAATTTTAATCATGAAACCATTCAAATTATCTTTAGTACATGATGTCACCTGATTAAATACAATAAGAAATATATGAGGTAAAATCCTGATAAGCAGATGGATAATAGGGAAGGAACATGATACATGAATCAATATTGTACATTTTTAGCATAATCATCACCATCCTATCATAAGTATAGAATAATGATCATAATGATGTGGAAATAATCTTAATGATACATGTATATGGAAAATTAATAATAATTAAAAATAATAACATATATATTCAATTTCCCTAAATAAAATTGGAAAAATATAGAATCATGTTTCTGAATATCATATGTGTACAAATCATCACATCATAAAATGTGAACAAATATAGCATCATGTAAACCCATAATAGTCATATCCTAAGATATATTATGATTCCTAATAGATTATAGGGATAAATAATTCAATAAAAATCTTACACATTATAAAATACTCATAATCAATAATGTCACATAGAAAGGGAAAATATATCAATCATAAATATAAAACAAACTCATGAAGAAAGAATGAGTTTCAAAATGATGTTGTTAGGAACATATTGATCAACAAACATAAAGGTTAAAAATAATAATAATATGAAACATTATTATTTTTTAAAATAATTAAAATATCATTTTTCATGACGAAGTGAATAAAAAGTATAATAAGAGTCAATGCGAGATGCTGAGAATATAATCTTCATCAATAATTTGAAAAATGGATAATATTTATTCTCAACAAAGAATAAATATGAATATACCAAGGAATTCAATAGGGGTAGGGGTTTTAATAAAATAAATTTAAAATGCTTTTTTGAAGAATGATGTTTTAAAGAGAATTAATGTGGTAAAAAATCCCCTAAAATGAGTTGGGTTCAAGAGCCCCCTTACCTTAGGTCTCATTTTGTAATGTCATGTCTAAACCTCTTGTATAGGAAAATTACTTTTATTAAAACATGAATATATAATCCATTTACCATTATTTATTTTATTCATGGAGAATTATAATTATTAAAATTTATTTGATATTCATTTTTTAACATGAAATTATTTGTTGACATGTCTCATTTAATGATCCTATTTTGTTTTGATTTCACATTATTTATTCATTATTATTTACACATGAGTTAAATTGACTCTGGAAGACAAAAAATACTTATTTTATATATTTATAAATTATGAATATTTTTTCTAACTAGACATGAAGTTGATGATAAGTAAATAATTTATAATGTTCTAATAAGTTGATAAAATCAACCATTAATGGAACATGTTCTAGTGGGGAGAGAGATCTACTATTTATATATTATAAATGAAAATATTGAAGTAACCTTAAATGATTATTAAATAATACTCTGAATTGTTATATATTATTAGGAAAATTTAACTATTTTAGTATAATGTTGAGACAAATGAAAAATTATAGGGGGTACCATATATTTGAAGTCCCTTCTATTCTGAAACATTAATGTCTCAGATTATCATAGCTGGATGAGAATTATTCCACTATGGATACAATATTATGTGTGAGGAGGTAAATGGGTATATCACGAGATAACTGAATTGATAGAGAAGTGATTATCCAAGAGAAGGGAGAGGGGGTGTCTATACATGAGGGGAGGTTTATTTTTGGCTAAAAATATAAAATAAAATATTATACAATTTTAAAACATGAAATAGTTATCATATTATATATTATAAATCATGTTTTAATATAATTACAAGATTTATAAACTATAAAACATTCCGTAGCTGATTTTATTAGTTTACACACAAAGAAATAATAAAAAATAATAAGTGCTTATCTATGTTATACATTATCATTTTAAACATTGGGAACTATAATTTAAATTTATAAATCAATTTTATTATTCTAAAAAATATTCTTTGCACTATTAAATTTATTTTTGGTTTATCTAATAATTTTAGGATAATTTAGTCATTATTATATCAATATTTCATTATGAGACATTTTTTTTAAATTATATTTTTAATATTAATATGATAATTTTATATTTCTAGAAACATTAAAAAAGTCATTATTAAACAATTTATAAGTCATTAATAAAAAAAATTATGAAAATAAATTTTTAATATGATTAATTTTAATTATTTACCTAAATATTATTAGTCTTTACAAAATATGTGGAAATACACTTTATCAGATATACTCATACTTTCTTTGAGTTTCTAGATTGAATATTTATTTGATATAATTATAATATTTATATTTTCAAAATTTTTATATCTTAAATATTTTTTTCATGTCATTATACTATTTTAGTAGTTATGTTACTATTCTAACAGTCAACATAATATTATAATGGTTATTTTACTATTCCAAATGTATAGGTCCTTAATCCTAACGATTAGGTTTCCATTCAATCATTTATATATGATTTAAAGTTACTATAAATACCTCAAATTTTCTTCATTCATCATTATTTTAAATTCTTCTTGTGGTTCTATATTTATCATTTACAAAATATTGATTATATTATTAATGTTTTATATATTTTTTATTGTATTGTCTGTGGGTGTGAAATTTCTAGGAGTCCATAATGATCGAAAATTTTCTTTTCAAGTTAAGTTATTTTGTGTGTGTTTATTTCCCTATTTTACTAATTTCAATTTTATGGACCATATTTATTCTCATTATATATCATTCAAAATTAATGTGTTTTATTATGTGGTGAGTATTTTTTATACCATACTATATTTCTAAAAATGACCCAAATGTATATTCAGAAGGAAAATTCCATATATTAATGTATGGGTAATTGGATTATTTAACCCTTAATAAATTCTATAACCAAAATGTCGACTCATATCCTTAGTTGATAATTGATGTGGATACATATAATTCATTTCTTCAATACTTTCCTATGTTTTCTCTTTATAGTTGTGGTTTTGGAAATGTACTTTGATAAGGAGAGTTATCTTTTTAAATAAAACATTATCTCTAGAGTACAAGATCATCATTTTTTATCCTCATAAGAGAGGTCATGTTGTACTTGTTCCACCTTTGAATTCAATACAATTTATTTATATGGTATGTGCTTTGTTAAGAAAAATACATGGAATACATTATGAGATTGAGCTATAGTGTTTTGATGTTCCTACCGATATGTCATTGAACCAATGTAATCATTGATCTCAAAGGGACCAATATACCTTGGAGTAAGATTTTCCTTATTTCTAATCCTCATAACTCTCGTTTAGGGTGGTATATTAAGAAAAACATTTCTCTAACATCACACTCCATATCCCTTACATTATTTTTGACATAGCTCTTATGTCGAATCTAAGTATCTTAAATGTGTTCATGAATATATTTCAAATTCTCTATTAAATCATAAACAAGTTCATGTCCCAATATATATTTTTCAGAATCATATTCCCAAAATATTATATTTATACATCTCTTCCCATAAAATATTCATATAGGTCCATCCAATTACATGATGGAAGGTATTTCTATTAGAGAAATAAATTAGGATAATATTTTTTCCCCAAATCCTTTAAATTCCATCAAGTAAAATCTTAGTATGTATTCATATTTCCTGATGGTCCATTTTATTTTCAATTAGTATGCCAGTGATATGCCATAATTTTGTTCAACTATATATTTAAGACATGTTGAAGACTTTTATAGAGCTTATTGGTGAACTTTGTATCTCAAATGGATATGATATATTTTGGTTTCTCTTGTAACTTCACCATTCATTAACATATATATTGGTTGGTTAGTTAAGTGATAAATCATTATGAATTAGTTTATTGTGATACATCTTGGTGATTTAATCCCCTAAACCCATATATTACTGTTTCCAGTAAATATATTCAGAATACCCAAGATAAATTCCATTATATTATTCTCCCATTTCTATATTGGTACAAGTAATGGTTATATCATCCACTTGATCTTTTGTAACTACACCTTAACTAACTGACATACCAATCACTTTGTG
The DNA here is from genome assembly GCA_963277665.1 of Viscum album. Classification (NCBI taxonomy): domain Eukaryota; kingdom Viridiplantae; phylum Streptophyta; class Magnoliopsida; order Santalales; family Viscaceae; genus Viscum; species Viscum album. Next base: position 697,795,600 of record OY728130.1, on the reverse strand, counting down.
GTTTAATCAATAGTCAACTTATTCATGTTGTCCCATGAGAATTTATCTGTAAGATGTTTATATATCTTGTTACTTCCAGTATAGATAATAAATTAGGATCTGTGTCTGTACTCTAATAGATCCTTTATTATAATTTATGATGATGTCATGAATAGTCTAGTTCCAAAACATATGACTTCATCTGAATCAATTTAAAATTCACGTTGACTTCCCTCATTTATTTCTTTTAGTTTATTTTCACGCTCAAAATCATTCCTTTCCACCTATTTGATATTCTCTATGAAAAATACTTGGGAAATAATTTGGGAATGATAGTATGTATTCAATGACATTATGATTTTCAGATCCATCTATTACAAATCCATGAAAATGTGGTCTTTATTTATCTATATCATGGATAGGGTTTTACGCTTTTTTATATGAATATCATTACATAATTTATTCTATTTTATTGGATGGTAGTGAATAGAGAAATAAAAATCATTTATTAACCCCAACCATAATTACTTATTCATACTCCTCTTCTTCATTGTGAATATATACATTAAACTCTTTTGGTCAACATATATGTCTCTCTTTCCACCATAGATGAAGTGCATTAAAATATTTAGTGAAATGATTATATCTTCTATCTCATGATTATACATTATGTATGCTTACAAGCATAATTTATATGTATATTGGAATTTTGTTTTTTGGAATTTTTCATGATTAATAATATGATATATTAGATTTTTTTTGCTTTTTCATGAAATAGATATTCTATATTAAAATGAGTCACCAGTATAAATTTCATCAGTTTCAGAAAATTCACATCGGGAATCAAACTCATGACATAAAGTCTTTAGATATAGACCCTTGTAGGCTGATGTTCATTCCATTAAACTAATACAATGCATGCATTTACCAGATGAAGAATTTTAGTACGTGAATGTCACTCTCGATCAGAAATTGTTAACTTATGTATCGACCAACTATCCTTAAAGCCTCAATATCATGAAATTAATACAAGTTATGAATCATCTGAGACAATGAAAGTTCAATATGTAAATCCTTTACATGAAGTGAAATACATTATATTAGATTTCAAAGAATTGGATACAAGATGTAAAATTATGATGATATTGAATAATTGAATATTTAATAACCCCATTACAGGAGAAAAAAATTTCATGGAAGAAGTAATTAAATAAATCTTATGACACAAATTCCTTATAGAATGTGGGATGATCAAGTAATTTTTTATTCCAACTCCCTTGATGTTTGATTTATTTTTTTCACTTTATTTTATGTAACATTATTCAATATAGTGTGTCTCATTTTCTATTTGGTTTTTTTCACCCCATACTGCTACACATTATCCAAAGGATTTGTGCTTTTTTTCATTCATGGTTCTGAACATTGTTTTTTCCAATAACACATTGAAACATTCTATACCAATTATCATGCATTTCTATTTCTCCATTACAAGTAAGTGTGTTAATATATTTTATATTATTTAATAATTAATTTCATATTTAATATTACAATCATGATTCAATTTTCTCATTCATTTAATTTTGTTGTTAGCATGTGCGGCTAACCTATATAGGGTTAGAGGTCATGATTAGGGGTAGATTAAAAATGATTAATTATTAAATAAAAATATGTGAAACTCATTTTATAATAATAAGGATAAGAACTCATTTTCATATTACATTTCAAAAACCAATTCAAATAATTTTAACAGAATGACTCTGACCTAATTTGAGATAAGAAGGGTAGGACCAATAGTCTAAAATGATTTCTACCTTTGATGTTGAGCTTTATGGTCCTATAATTATCACTAAATTTTGACCAAAGAGTGGTTTCCAATATATAAATATTAAATGGGTTTGAAAAAACCAATTGGGGCCTTTTAACTTCTTTACAACCTAATCTATAAGAAAATCCAAAAATTGATTTAGGAATACCATTTGAATAAGATCCATGAAATTGATCCCTATCCCTTATCTATCATTTTAAGTAAATTGATCTGATTATTTTAGAACCCAAACTTTTGGATCAATTTTAGGAATCCATATATGGTTATAATTTATAGGTCATTATCAATTCCAACTATTAACAATGGGTTTGACCCAAAACATCCACTATGCCTCATACTCTTGCAGTAGTGTTCATTGGGTTTAAAATAAATTTATAATCTAACCACACCCATGAAGAATCAATGATTCCATTTGGGATGATGTTTATTTTAATTATTATTGTATGACTATTTTCATGTTACATTGACCCTCATAATGGACTTATAATTTCCCCACACCATATTTTCTCCATCCCATTTCTTTTTACAACCCTCACACATTGACTAGAAAATGAATCCACGTTGTTTAAATAGTGTATACATTAGACCCCTCTAACTAATTCGAGGATCCTTAAACATCAATAAAATCATAATTCAAACTTTTAAATGAAGTGGTACCCTTCCACATATATTCACACAATCATGGTGTAGGACACCGGGACACCCTGAGAGGGGAGGGGTGAATCAGGGTGTAAACTTTTTCTTCTTTTAGTTGTGGATCTTGTTCCCACGTTGGTAGGAACTACTTAAACCTGTATGATGGATATGAACAGCAATTAAACATTCACATACAGAGAGATGACACAGCTATTTTTACTTGGTTCACCACTAAGGGCTACGTCCAAGGAGCATACGCCGACAGGTTGTCAGTCGTACCTAAAACCACTATGCTTCACTAGCTGCGGATTACAAATGTTCGGGTATAGACACTATGTCCCAGGCTCACTGCCTTTACAATTGTTCAGGGATAGCTCACTGCGTCCCTCGGGTCACTCCCGTTGACTCCCTCTGGCTCACTGATGTTGGTGAAGTCCCACTCAGTTTATAGACATGAAGGTCTCTTCAATAAATGTGCATTGATGTTCTTTGTCTCCTGTTTAGCATGAGACTTTGCTTGCATCAGGGTTCAGAGTTGATGCCCTTTATAGTACAACCTTTCTTCTTTAGTGCAGTGACTGAATGCACTAGATCCCCTTGTCTTCGTTTGCCTGAATCACAATCACTTATGTGATTGCTCAATAAATGATGTTCAGCATACTCGACATTCGTCAGAATCAATTCACCATGTATGCATGAGATCATGCATGTATCATTTAGATTTCTTCTTCAATATCGCTTTGCACCGAAAGTATCAGGCAATCTTTAGCTCTTGTGCAGCTCCAGAAAGGCGGGCGTGCTTCAACAATATTTGGCTCTCCTTTTCAGGCCCGGTGCGCAAGCCTCCATCTGGCGCGCAAGTCTTAGGCGCGCAAGTATAACCTAGCGCGCAGGTGTCTCCAAAGCACCTGCGCGACTATGCCTTCTTGAACTTCAAACCTGCGTGACTCACTTCCTTCCTTGCCCAAATCACCTGGGGCGCTCAACCATCAGTCTGCGCGCAACCTCTACTTTGGCGACCCAACTACAACTTGCGCGGTTCAACCACCTGCGCGACGAGAGCACGAACAATCTCAAAGTCATGAGCTCCGTGGGAAATGAGGAGGGGTGGTCCAGTATTTATAGGGAAACTGGACCCCCTGCGCGGAGGTGCGCAAGTCCCTCAGCGGCGCGCAAGTCTTGTCTCCAGTAACCTCTGTCGCGCAACTCACTTGCACGACCCAACCAACACTTGCGCGACCTTCTTTCCTTAGCCAAATTTTGAGGTTCTGATCCGCAAAAACATATGGCGCGCAAGTTTCCTATCCTCCAAGAGTATGGCGCGCAAGTCCCTTTTCCAAAATCACTCTTCTTCATTTGTTGATTTTGAGGCCCTGAAATTTGGCAAACACTGGAAAACGGTGTCACCTTGTATTCTCTTTTTGTACCGCATCCAGATCATCCATTCCTCTGTCGATGTTCTTGAATCAAACATAGATCGTTGACCAAAACTCTTGAACTCTACATGTCACCATGGAATCTCTTTTGTCAATAAATTTTTATGTCGTTTGTTTGCTTTGTCGACAAGCACGATCACCTCAACATCACTTCTTCTTGGTGATCAGTTTTCTTCAGCAACTCTTTTGCTTTTATCACAAACTCCACTATTGTGATATGTATTCTTTGAAGGAACAACTTTAGTACCATCATCTTCTATGAAAATGTGATGTGCATGGCCATTTCATAAGTCAACTCATTGGAACATTGCCTCCTTCATCAACCGTCATGATCAACTTCATGCAAACCATGTGATTAAATCTGTCAAGAAGTCTCTAGAATGGTTCTCATGCAATCATGAGTAATTGCATGGTCTTCATCAAAACCCATTGTTCTCATGCAATAATGAGGAATTTCATGGTTTTCATCAAATCCCATGGTTCTTATGCAATAAGGAGGAATTGCATGGTCTTCATCCAAAAACACCATCTTGCTTTAATCATCCTTGGATGGATTACTCCTCATATTCTTCATTGTTGTAAACAATGTATCATCTTTGACACATGTTCTTTGAACTTACGATCAGCACAACAATCGTCTGAATCACTACTCCTCTACTTCATCGGAGTACTTCATGATCTACTTCATTGTGAGCTTCCATTCCACCATTTTATTGGAGTACTTCTTGATCTCTTTCATTTTGATATTCCATTGACAACTATTGACAACAAATACAAACCTATACACAAAGTGGTTCCAACAATATCCCCCTTTGTATTTTGTTGTCAATACCTTATACATCTTCTGAAATGAATCTGTCAATGTCAAAATGAGAATCTTCTTAGCAAATCAACGTTTCTTTTCATTTCACTTTCTCTCCCCCTTATTGACAAGAAATAAAAATCATATGGTAGGGAGGGTATATATCCTCACTTAGGCAATGTTTTATTAATCATTTCACTCTAAGTCTACTTGAGCAAAGCTCGATGTAGAAAACAAGAGGATTTGATTAAGTCAACAAGGCTGTCTGTAATCCACAAATCATGATACCAACATGAGATGATAACTCATGTATCTTGTCTTCAAGGGTTTACCACTTCAATTACAGGTAGAAGAAGATCAACTATGATAGAGAAAAACCAACCTGAAACTTCTGCACTCACATCAGCAAATAGATCAAAAACATTCAAGTGCAATCGGCATGATAAGTGACCTTGGGGCACTTCCATTCTCTTTATGTCACTGATCAATTCCGTTACTCCCCCTTTGTAGAGTAATCATTGATCTGAGTAACCAAGGGATAGAGATTGAGAAATGACATACCTTCTCCATTGGTGTGTTCTTCAAGAAATTCACAGAATAACTGCTTTTGAGTCCACCTGGAGTTGATATTGATTGAAACAGTGATTATGGAAGCTTCTTCATTCTTCTCCCCCTCAAGGGAAACACCCCTCATCATCTTCATCAAGAGTGATCCTTCATCATCATAATCTTTGAATATCAATTGAATAATCTACTAAGGATGTAAACTTCTTCAGCTTCGCTATCAAGAGTTGACAGCATTCACTACTTCTCAGGTTCTCCCCCTGAGAGCATGCTTCACCTTCAATTCCCTGCATTATTAGCACAAATACAATACACAAATGATTACGGGAATAAGGTGGTTCCTTCTTGCTTCATCAAGAAGACTTTCTTGGTTGAGGTCATTTTCTCAACCAAGTTCCTCTGTTTGCTCTAGTCTTCATGCCTGCACATTTGAACATATGTTCTTACATCTATCGGTGTGGCATGGCTCTGTTCACATTCTCTTCTGCTTTGTGTGGAGAATTGTTCTGCTTAGCATCCATCATGAATGATACATTCATACTCCTCTTAAGGACCGCTTCTTGCTCTGGTATTAAGGTTAGGCAACCTTTTGCAATGTGACCATACTTCTTGCATCTCTCACACAGAACTTCTTTGACACGTGTGTTTCTCTTTGTTTGCAATCTCTCCTGCACTGTGTCTTCATCATGTGAAAGTTTTTCTTTTCCTTTGTCACTAGACTTGCCCTTCTCATCATCAAGTTTCCTTATTCTTTTCAAATCTTCTGGCCAGATGACCAATATATCATTTGGAAATTATGCAGCTGGTTTAGGTCTTCCACATGGGTTCATCCGAGATTCATCAAACTTAGTGTTTATTTTGGATGAATGACCCTTCAATTTCATGGATCTAAAATCCCGAGTCTTCTCAGCTTCCCTACTTGAGATCTTCTTGGGGAAATGTGTGTTCACAACATTCTTCTGATTTCTCCCCAAGGTAGCTGCTTCATTCTTTGACGGCATCAGAGGTCTTCTTTTCTTTTCAACAGTGAAAGCATGTTGATATGGACATGTGCCTGCAATGTGACCGCTGTCGTTGCATACATCACAGATGTTATCAAGAATTCCAAATATGTTTGCAGTAATCAGATGCTTCTGGACCTGCTGATGTTGCTTCTTTTTCTCTGGCTTCCTTCTCTTTGATATAGGCATTCTCTGTGCTTTTCCATGTAAGGGATTATAAAGACAATCCAATGCACAGTGCCCAAATCTGTTGCAGCACCAACATTGACCCTCAAATCTTTTCTTCTTTGTGTCTTCTGTATTATGTTGTTGGGCCATCTGCATAATCTTTTGTCTTCTATTTGAGGAATCCACTTCCTCCTTTTTCTTCCCATCCACCCTAGCCATGGTGGTAGGTTTCTTCTTCTCACCTTTCCTCATCCATACTTGTTTAGAACTTTTCTTCCCACATGCACTGATTGTAGGAGTGTATTTAGAAATATGAGTACTAGATGGTTTGGATGGTACCTTCACTTTCTCAGTTGCTTGTGATAGATCAAAGAGTGAAGTCATGGTCTTTTTATCACATGTTGGAGGCCTTTTGACAATAGAATCCTCCAGTGAGCATTAAGAACCAGCAGCAACTGATTCTTGATGTGGATAATCAAGAGTTGTCATAATCTTCTTATCACATGTTGGAGGAATTTCAGCTTTAGACTCCTCAAACGAACATTGAGTGCAAGCATCACTCATTTCATTCTTTTGTGAAGTCTCAATATGTGTGTTCTCAATCTTGGTCAATTGAGCTTCCAATTTTTGACCCACAATATTGAGGATGATCTTCTGATATTCAATCGTGATCATCTTCTCTTCACAATTCTTCTTCAACCTTTCAACCTCATCTTCATGCATCTTAACTTTGTTTTGTAACAAAGAGTCATGTTCCTTGAATTTAATGGACGTTTCCTCCAGACAAAAATTCTTGACTTCATTGATCTTCTTCAGCTCAGCTTCAAGTGCATGGATCCTTTCTTTTAAAGTCTTATTGTCTTCCTCTTCCTCTTCAAAGACTTTCACCCGTTTGATGAGCTTCATAATTTCCATAACATTTCTTTCCAACCCCTTTTCCATATTGTCAGCTTCCCTTTCTAATCGATTGATCTCAACCTGCATAGATTGGAATAGACTACAAATAATAGCAACCCTTTCTTCTGGAATATCATGCAGATATGTTCTGAGTTTTTCCTGAAATCATTAATTAGGGGTATCATCCTTTCCTCTGGATGAGTTCTGAGCCACCTGATTGATACTTTCCAAGCAGAATGTTTCTTCATTATTGGAATGGCATGGAGAACAGGACACTACATCTTCTTTGGATGTGGGGGACTTCTTCATCATCTTCTTCTCTTTCTTTTTCCTATTTGTCAATGTCTTGGTGGATATAGATTTCTGCTCAGAAATGACTGTGTCATTATCAAGACTTCTCTTCATTGTTGACTCTAGGAAAGAAACTCAAATCCTCTTCTCAATAGAATTACTGGAGAATATCCAACATACGTCAACCTTTCCCTCTGATACCACTTGTAGGACCCCGGGACACCCTGAGAGGGGAGGGGTGAATCAGGGTGGCAACTTTTTCTTCTTTTAGTTGTGGATATTGTTCCCATGTTGGTAGGAACTACTTAAACCTGTATGATGGATATGAATAAAAATTAAACATTCACATGCAGAGAGATGACACAACTATTTTTACTTGGTTCACCACTAAGGGCTGCGTCCAAGGAGCATACGCCGACAGGTTGTAGGTCGTACCTAAATCCACTATGCTTCACTAGCTGTGGATTACAAATGTTTGGGTACAGACACTCTGTCCCAGGCTCACTGCCTTTACAATTGTTCAGGGATAGCTCACTGCGTCCCTCGGGTCACTCCCGTTGACTCCTCCTGGCTCACTGCCGTTGGTGAAGTCCCACTCAGTTTATAGACATGAAGGTCTCTTCAATAAATGTGCATTGATGTTCTTTGTCTCCTGTTCAGCATGAGACTTTGCTTGCATCAGGGTTTAGAGTTGATGCTCTTTATAGTTCAACCTTTCTTCTTTAGTGCAATGACTGAATGCACTAGATCCCCTTGTCTTCGTTTGCCTGAATCACAATCACTTATGTGATTGCTCAATAAATGATGTTTAGCATACTCGGTATTCGTCAGAATCAATTCACCATGTATGCATGAGATCATGCATGTATGATTTAGATTTCTTCTTCAATCTCGCTTTGCACCGAAAGTATCAGGCAATCTTTAGCTCTTGTGCAGCTCCAGAAAGGCGGGCGTGCTTCAACAATATTTGGCTCTCCTTTTCAGGCCCGGTGCACAAGTCTCCATCTGGCGCGCAAGTCTTAGGCACACAAGTATAACCTGGCGCACAATTGTCTCCAAAGCACCTGCGCGACTCTGCCTTCTTGAACTTCAAACCTGCACAACTCACTTCCTTCCTTGCCCAAATCACCTGGGGCGCCCAACCATCAGTCGGCGCGCAACCTCTACTTGCGCGACCCAACTACAACTTGCGCGGTTCAACCTCCTGCTCGACGAGAGCTCGAACAATCTCAAAGTCTTGAGCTCTATGGGAAATGAGGAGGGGTGGTCCAGTATTTATAGGCAAACTGGACCCCCTGCGCGGAGGCGCGCAAGTCCCTCAGCGGCGCACAAGTCTTGTCTCCAATAACCTCTATCGCGCAACTCACTTGCGCGACCCAACCAACACTTGCGCGACCTTCTTTCCTTAGCCAAATTTTGATGTTCTGATCCTCAAAAACATATGGCGCGCAAGTTTCCTATCATCCAAGAGTATGGCGCGCAAGTCCCTTTTCCAAAATCACTCTTCTTTATTTGTTGATTTTGAGGCCCTGAAATTTGGCAAACACTGGAAAACGGCGCCACCTTGTATCTGCTCTTTTTGTACTGCCTCCAGATCATCCATTCCTCTGTCTATGTTCTTGAATCAAACATATATCGTTGACCACAAATTTTGAACTCGACATGTCACCATGGAATCTCTTTTGTCAATAAATTTGTATGTCGTTTGTTTTCTTTGTCGACAAGCACGATCACCTCAACAGCACTTCTTCTTGGTGATCTGTGTCCTTCAGCAACCCTTTTGCTTTTATCACAAACTCCACTATTGTGATATGTATTCTTTGAAGGAACAACTTTAGTACCATCATCTTCTATGAAAATGTGATGTGCATGGACATTTCATAAGTCAACTCATTGGCACATTGCCTCCTTCATCAACCGTCATGATCAACTTCATGCAAACCATGTGATTCAATCTGTCAAGAAGTCTCTAGCATGGTTCTCATGCAATCATGAGTAATTGCATGTTCTTCATCAAAACCCATTGTTCTCATGCAATAATGAGGAATTGCATGGTTTTCATCAAAGCCCGTGGTTCTTATGAAATAAGGAGGAATTGCATGGTCTTCATCCAAAAACACCATCCTACTTTAATCATCCTTGGATGGATTACTCCTCACATTCTTCATTGTTGTAAACAATGTATCATCTTTGACACATGTTCTTTGAACTTACGATCAGCAAAACAATTGTTTGGATCACTACTCCTCTACTTCATCGGAGTACTTCATGATCTACTTCATTGTGAGCTTCCATTCCGCCATTTTATTGGAGTACTTCTTGATCTCTTTCATTTTGATATTCCATTGACAACTATTGACAACAAATACAAACCTATACACAAAGTGGTTCCAACACATGGATGATCATCATAGTCTTTCACATCAAAATCCTCAAAATTTTCAAAATGTTCTAGCTGAATAGTATGTGTGCCACATTTACTACCTGAGAACAATATTATAGATTTATGTTTTTCATCCATTAGTGTTTTTGTGCCCAAAATACAACATTATCATATCAACGTACATACATATGATATTATACCTATACCCTTTCACATGATCTAGAATATAGAATAATTAGTGTATCTCAAAGTGATGATCCACACGAGAAAATTTAGAACTATCAAGAAGTGTGTTAAACCATTAGGAATTATGGTGTGTCTTATGATTACATCGGTCATAGGGTATTTATTTTAATATTAAATGACAATTATAAGGTATGGATTTAAATTGAATCTCCCGAATTCATTACTACATGGGATGATTTAGGAATGAAATTTATTGAGAAGTGTTATCTTCCCATATTTATGTGAAAACTATGTAATGACATAGATAACATCACTAAAGCATATGGTGAATCATCCTGAGAGGCTTGGGGTCACTTCAATGAATTTAATTGGAAGCTCCCACAACATGTACCTGTGGTGTTTCTATAACACCATACTTTTTTATCATGGCCTACAACCAGCTACACCAACTATGGAAAACACCAACCCTAATAGAATAATTATGATCATGAAACCAGAAGTGGTTTGAGCACTCTTGGATGAGGTCTCAAACAATTCTATTCTATAGATGAGTGAATGAGGACCTCCTCGATAAGGAATTCACAAAGAAGAAGAAACCACCCATATTTCATCCCATGTTCCATCCCTTAGTAAAATGCCTGTAAACTCTTAGTTGGATTCTCAACTGCTACGAAAACATAAACAAGTTATATAATTTTATGTTTGTGTGATGTGTGGAGTACCACACCCATATTGGATAATCATGTTGGAATTTATTAAACTTAATGAAATTATAGTAATTATTTTAATTACAATAAAAAATTCCATTAATACCTCCCAAACCTTTTCAACAAAGACTATTACCCCTAGGCATCAACATTTTACACCCCTTATTAAAATTCATTCATAAATATCTCCAAAGTTAGACACAAAACCCCCACCTCAATAGATAAAAAAATGAGAATATGTTTACCATGTTTATTAAAAAATAGGAAAAGAGAATGATTACTCAAGAGAAAAAGGTGATATGGGATCTGAGGAGGTTCTTCATTAAACTATTCCATATTTTCATACACTGTAAATGGTATTTTAAAAACTTTTTTGGCTTTATATTTATCATTTATCAACTAAACCTCACCATCAGTGTCATATAAACCTTACTTCTAAATCCATTATGATTAATTGTTTATTTATATTTATATATTATATATGTTATAACAAATGTAAGATTATGGTTAGAAACATGAATTACGGGTATGAGAATATATCTAGTATTAATTTCAATTGATTAATGAGAGAAAATTCAGGGTGAGGTAAATTATGACTCGCTCTGAAATCTAAGGATCATTTTTAAAATTGAAATTAATGGAAAATGGATTTTAATAAAGAAGTTGATTATAACTATGATTTATTTTTTCTACTGGATTGATATTGGAGGGCTATATTTTTTTAATAACAATTTGTTATATTTTCTTGATTGTAATGACACTTTCTGTTAAAAGATCTTTTATTTAAATTCCCTTCAAAGATGTTTTTTTTTCATGAGGATAAATGTTTTCTCAAGTGTGGTGGAATATGACAAACAATATATATATATATATTGGAAACAATTATTTGTATTTTGTATATGGTTTATAATATGATGTATTTTATTTTTGAAGATTTTTAAGAAATAAGAGTTTAATCTTATAATTAATTATTGCTATAAATTTCAGTAATTGCAAAAAATAAATGTTTGGAATTCGACCCATGATGTGTAATCCTTGGATATAGGCTCCCTATATACCGAAGGCCATGACATCAAACAAATACAAGAGTATTATAACATATATGATGATGTTTAGAACATTAAATTAACTGACAAAATAAAAGTGTCAACTTCTATACTACTTATCCATCCATGAATCCTTAGTCCAATGAAATAAATACAAATACTGAATTATCAAGGAAAAAATAATGTTTAGGATGTGAATGATTAACAAAATGTAAATGTATTTATATATGTTCTTAAAGAATTGGATAAAAAATTTTAATTAGGAATACATAGAAAAATAAAATATTTTAAGAAACCATTACACAATGTTAAATAGAAATAAACGACGTGAATGTTTCTAAAAAAAGTATTTAATTCCAAATAATTATATATATTTCTTAAACATAGTGATATGATAGGGTTAATTTATATTCCAATTCCTTTGAAATTTTATTTACTTTTATTTTTCAGTTTATTTTATATACCATTCTTCTATATAGTTTCTCATTATTTATCTTTAGTTTTTGTTCTTCCCTTGTTGTTGTAATCCATCCAAAGAAGTTGTGGATTGATCATTCTTTTTTATAAACCCTGAATTTTTAATTCCACTTTTCTAATTTCAATAAAAAAATTTGTTCATTTATATTTCTCAATTCCAAGTAAGTGTGTTGGTTGGTTTTTCGTACTTCAATTGTGAATTGATTAATAGATATTCCCATCATGCTATTGTTGTCTCATTTTATAATATTGTTTTTACCATGCATGGATAACATACTTTGGGTAGGGTTTGTGAGTAGGGGTATCATAAAATAAATGGATTCTAAAATCTAAACATGGTTAAATCTTTGGAATATAATTATATTAATAGCTCATGTTTATCATATTATTTCTCATAACCCTACTTTAGGGAATTACAATAGAAGGATCCAAAATTAATTGGAGTTAATCAACCTTGGACCTATAGTATGGGATGAATTCTACATATTAATTTGATCATTATATACCTAGATTAATGACCAACTATAGAACACATACTAGTTTCTAATATAGGATGATCCTATTGGTTTGACCAAAACCAATTGGTGACCCCTAAACTAATTCACAACCTCATCCATAAGTTTATCCCAAGATAGATTTAGGAATACCCTTTTTATAAGCTCCCTGAAATTGATCCATATCTACTCATTATCATTTGAAGTAAACTAATTTTATTAGTTAAGAAACCAAAATTTTAGAATAAAATTAAGAATCCAGTACGAGGTTCTAATTTCATTGTCATAAGGACTTCCAATTCATCCATATGAGATTAACTCTAGAAATTAACTATATTGTATACTCTTATAGTAGTGTCGATTGGGTTTAATAAAAAAAATTTATATAATCATATCCATGAAAAATTAATGATGATACACAAGACATTCATTGATCTAATATTCAATTTTAAATTTTAATGATGCATGGGCTATGACTTCATTATTTAACAGGATTATTCATCCTAATAATTAATTTGAAACTTCAATTTATATAAAAATGCTTTATATACTTAATGGTGGTGTGATTATAAATGAAATTATATTCATATTATTATTCTCCTTAAATATCAATTCACGTCCTTTCATCCAAACATAATTCAACCAATTTTTCACATAATTAATGGGACACAAAATCTTGAGAAATTTATCACAATATAATTGTAGTACCTACTTAATCAATGAAAAATATGGATCTCCATGAATATTTATGTTATACGACATTACTCAATCACTTTATTATTTTATTTATCCAAATGATAATTCACTTTAAGTCACATACCTCATGAATGTGACATGCTGAATCCAAAAGTCTCACATACTAAAATTAGTGTACATCATCTCATTCCTTGAAGCCTTAAGTAAAATCATTAAATGTCCAACTTATTATTAATTTTTATAAGAGCGTAAGTTAATATAATAAATAAATAAAACCCAAAATTTATCAATAGAATCTATAAGAGATCTATTCATTAAGTCCATGAATATTTTTGGAGAATTCATATGTTAAAATGGAATCATTATGAACTTATAAAATCAACATATCATATGAAAATCCTACTTTTTATTGATCCCACATTGGGTGTGTTGTTTTTGTTTTAATTGTTGTTTTTTTCATATAAGGAATTAATATAGAGATGAGTTTCAATATATTTTAAGTATAAGTAAAATTGAAGAGATCATAGATAATCATGATAAATGAAATAGTAGTTTTAATGATCTGAAGGATTCTCTATCCTAGTTTTATAGGCATAATAAAGTCACTTAGATGATGTTCAAAAGAAGAATAGAAAAAGTGAGTTTCTTGGAATATGTTTAATGTGTTAAGAATACCATACATCATATATTAATAAATAAATTTTAATAAAATTTTATGATGAAGAAATTTAAGACATATAAAAATTTAATTGAGGTTTGGTAGCTAACACACTTTCAATGAAGTTTATGAAAAAAACAAGCAAATCCTCAAATCTAATCACCCAATAGACTTGGAAAACGCCCATGATAATATGTGAAATCTTTTCTATGACAATATGAAAATTAAGGAGGAGGAATTCATAGATGGTAGTTATAATAATATGTGTGGGGAAACAAAAACAGAGGAAGGATACCACTAGCACCTGTTCAATTTAACTGGATAGCCTGGTGATCAAGTTAACTTATATAGTAATGTGGATCACAATGAAACAAATGTTATGGGATTGTGATCTCATTTAACTATTCTTCAAATCTATATTTATAATCATATGGTGTTAATATGATATCTAAAGTAGGAATAACAAAATATGGATATTAATGTTCTATGATGATTAAAAATAGATAATGAAGAGAGATTATATCAACTGTGATAATGTTTAATGAGCACAAATTTAATGATGCATTGGAATATTATGATTAAAGAAGTTTTCATAATTGAATAATCCAAGACTGGGGTTTGTGAATGGAATCATAAATGTCTTGTAACATCATTTAAATTATCATAGAGAGATAAAGAATATTGAAACATCCAATATGTAAATTATAAGGATTAAATTTTATTAGAATTGACATCACAAATATTTGAACACAACATGGTTTGAATACAAAGATTTAAAAACATCATAAGGAATGGGTAATTGTAAGAATTTACATCAAAAGTAATTGATCGTAAGACTTATGAATTATAACGATGTAGAATCGGTTGCTTCTCGAGGATGTGTTCTTTAGTTCCAAAATATGATGAATATTGAGGAATGATTCAATAACCCGATACAGAAGAAATATTCATAGATATTTCCAATAAAAAAATTTAATTTTTGAAAAAAAAAGATCCAAATATTCAAATAATGAATGTTTTTTGGATGATAGAGTATTATTTGGAATTTAGTAAAGAGGAAATGTAATCCAATTCTACATGTGAGATTGAAGAAACATAAAATCACATGATTTTAAGAGATCTATGGTGTGAATATAATGGAAATATTATGAAAATGATATATTGCAGAAGAAGGTGATGTGAAGGAAAATTATTCTTCTATTATCTCTCTATATATATTCTTCACAGGTCAAAAAATTATAATAGATTATAGTAGAGTTTGAGAGTTTGTGAGAGATGTTTTAACACTATATATTTTAGTAATAAAATTTATACTCAAATGAAAAATGATCTAATTTTATTCCTTATTGGTTATTTTTAAAGTATCATTGACTGTGGAAGAAGAGGGAACTAGTGTAGTCTTTCTTACACTAATTAAGAAGATAATAATAAGATAGAATCAATGTAATACATAGTGGATGAGTTTTTCATGATGTTAATAAGAATACTGAGAGGTATATTCTCTCCTTTTTTTGGATAGAATTATATTAATATTAATATGAATGAGCTCTATAATTTTTTATGTTGAAAAATAATAATCATAGTTATTTATGTGAACTTCTAAACATACATTAAAGTTATAAAAGAAATTACTTTGATGATTTGATATAAATAGAGGAGAAATAGATGAAGAACCCAGTTCCACAACATCTGTCATTGTAAGGTGTGAGAGAAAACTATGTGTTTAAAGAGATGAAGAACTATTAAGAGACTATATCGAAACACATGTTTTAAGGGAATACCCTACCTAAGCATACCCTACCCACTTTAATATCATATATTTATTAAAAGCGGGTCATGTGATGAATTTTTTTCAAGTTCGCACAAAGTATTATACTTTATTATTGAAATATGAGACCTATAAATCACTATCTCCTATATTCATGTGTCTGTATGAGAAAAAAATGGCGGGGAAAATATAATGATAGAAATATTTATTTTAACAAGTTACATAGGTAAAAATAAAATGGAATAAATATATAAATCAGAATAAAAATTCATCAACATTGATTCAACATCCAATCAATGTTGAATATATCCCTAACTGATCATTTCAATTCATATAAGATCTAATAACACCTATGATAATATTATCTATTTTTTATGTTCTTCTCATTTAAAGATTTAAAATATTCATTCTAAATTAACAATAATGTTAAAAAAATTAGAGGAGTTATCTTTTTTGATCACAGTTTAGTTTCTAATAGGTATTTGATAAATAAGAAAAATAAAGAGAATATGATGATGAAAATTACGTCTCACTAATCTATGGAAGAAGATCCTATAATCCATAGCACTGAACAATACATAAATATTATTCATGGTGAGGTATAGGTGGATCAAATTACCACAATGGAGAAGGACTAACCTCTTACCTTATAAGAATGAATACTTATAGTTGATGAAGATATATTTGTTGATTATTTTTAAATATACATATAAGATGAACTAATATTCAATGGTGATGATCATATATTTATAAGATCTCAAGAAATATTAGTTAATTATTTATGATAAATTCTTTATTTTATTCTATAAAATAAACAATTTATTTTTTATATGGGATACATGAAATCATATAGGAAGTGGTCACCTGACTAGGGGAGGTGGCATAAAACATATAGAAGGATTTTGGAGTAAATATTCAAGAATCTATAAAGATCTTATTGAATTTTAAAGATATATATTAATGTGATTTGGATATTTAAGTGAAATTCTCTAAACATGACTATAAATGGATTAATGTGGTTCAAGGGTGTAGGGTCCTGAAAAATACAAAAATGAAGATAATAATCCCCTTCATTCGAGAGAGGATTTTTACCAAATTCCCTTCAACTAATTAGGAAAAGGAAGGAGGACAATACTCAAAATTGGAAAAGGACCAACCGGTCTGCAAACCGGCCCGAGTGTTACACGGCCGGTTCAGCGAACCGTTCCCCTCTGCGGACCAGCCACATTCACGAGATGGAGGCGGAGATCCTCTACTAGCGCGAAGCAAAGCAGGCACCGAGCCAGTCCACCATCACAAACCGCCCCAGCCACGAACCGCGTCAATCGCCCCAAGCCGCATACGCTGTCATTCGCGGAATGAAGGCAGAACCCTCTGCGGCCGAGAAGCACTCACCGAGATTGTTTGGTTCACGGGGGAGATTGTTTGGTTCACAGGGGAGATGCGCTCAATGCCCCATGTGAGTTGCGAATTGACCGAGTCAACCGTGAATAGGGTTTTCAGTCATGGGCCTCCGCAAAAGGTTCCACATGACCATAGATGCATCCTTTTCCCCA
Source organism: Viscum album (assembly GCA_963277665.1). Lineage (NCBI taxonomy): Eukaryota > Viridiplantae > Streptophyta > Magnoliopsida > Santalales > Viscaceae > Viscum > Viscum album. The sequence goes on along the minus strand of OY728130.1, from coordinate 697,778,030 downwards.
CTCTATAAAAGGAAATAGTGGGGAAAAGAATAGGAGGATTGGGGGAAGATCAATCAGATTTAGGTTGAAGGATTTTGAAGGAAGGCTACGGATTTCAGAAGTTCCAGTTCGCGAACCAGAGCTAGTATGAACCTGGGAACAAACTAATAAGGAACCAAAAATGCATAATAACTTGGTGAAATGCGAACCTAAAATAAAAAAGAAGAAAAAACCGCGAACCATGGTCCCTCCGCGGATGCACTCCCCGCGGACCAGGGAGTTTATTACTCTTTTCCGATCCTCCGCACTGCGTAGCACCCTCCTACGTAGGTGAAGCACTGACTGATGAGCCTCTGGCCGGCGCCACCCTTGGCCGCCGCTGCCCAGATGGAACCATCAACGGACTACCCTGGTTTGAGGATTGAACCCAAAGCCGCGAACCACCTTAGTTCGTGGGATTCCCATCAGTCCGCGGACCACCATAGTTCACGGATGACTTCTCCAACCCCGTAGCACTTCCATACACGAAGGGCTCCACCACCCATACCCCTGTGTGGCCTGCCAAATTTTGCAGAGTTACCGTTCCCCGAACCACATAAAATCCTTCAGATCCGGCCGGACCCTTCGTGACTCCCTCACTGGCCTACTCATCAGTCCCAAGCCGAGGCCTCCACCAGAGCCACCAGATCCCTATTGTGTAAACCTCAGGCACATCATCACACCATTTTGAGTTCACATACCCATTGTAAGTAGGGGCGAAGGGGTTGCCCCGACCCTTGAGAAGATTCTCGAAGCATTCCTAGGTTCACATTCCCACGGTAATGTGAAGTCTGATCTCGGGAGTCCCCTTTCTGACCCTCCACTTGTTGGTGCTGGGGTACTTCTCCCTTCTTCAAAGGGTAGTAAAATACCCATATGAAGTAATCCCCCATGTGCTTCAGTACTTCCCCCGGGAACAAGAGAGGTGACGAGCATAAGAGTACCTCTTTCCCTCTCTCGATGTGATTTGTCACCACAGGCGTCCATCTCGGAGTAAGCCTCGACCTTATGGTTCCCTCCATGCATAAGCCCCACACCACTTCTCATGGACGCACCTTTCGTGACATGATCGTCTGGTCTGTGCCGCCACTTGTTTCTCACACCGAGAATGACTCACGTGGACTTAGAGTAAGCATTGACCATGACATCCTCTTATGGGCTGCCTTTGAGCGTAATCCCCACTCATCTGAACTACATGGACTTTGATCCCTTTCTCCTAGGCAAGGTATGTAGGGAGCCTCCCAAGAGGTTCAAGCCTGATCACCGTCAGACCCTCGGGGTTTACCATCCCTTGAGTCCACCTTCATGTCGGTTCTCCGACACCCCAATCCAAAATACATGGACTCTGATCCCTATTTCCTAGGAAGGGAACGTAGGAAGCCTCCCTGAGGTTCAAGCCCAACAACCAGCTGATTCGATTATCTTCATGTCAGTTCAGTGCACCAAACCTGGTGCCACCTCAATGAGTCCAGACTCCTCGTGGTCATTAATCCAACAAGGGATGGTAAACCTTGGATATAAATGATTCTGAATCCCTACGTCCAGCTGACCATTTCCAACCAAGAAAAATCCGTGGATATTATTCTTGGGTAGAAACCAAAGATTCTAGAACATATAAATACGTATTAAATCTATAATAGAGTCCCAAAACATGCAATAATCCCCCCCCAAAAGGGTGTGATGAGCCCGACTATCCATCCTCTCAGTTCTTAAGCATTTCTGGTCAAACCACCTAGCAAACGCCTACCATTGGAAAGCAGGTCAATGTATTACAAGATATAGAACCGTTGGGAGTTTTGAGGAGGAAAACGGTGGACCTGATATGAGTGATGAAGTAGAACCCAACCTTCTATAATCAATCGTTAGGTAGTGCACTTTTCTTCCCCATGATCCCGTCGTGCACCTCCGAGACAAAAAATGGTGAACTCGACGTGAATCTTTAACCAAGCTTGACATATTTAACCTAATTCCACTATATTCCCCCTTTTACTCACAAGGAGGGATAAGAAAGGTCATTAATTACGCATGGGGTCATGAGATGCTACTTTGACGGGTTTGTTGTTTGTATTTGTTAAAATTTTTTGCAGGTACTACACAGAACTCCCTTCGATCCAATGGAATCATGAAGGAACTTGCAAGTGCGCACATTAGGCTACAAAAATACTGGGCATCCTCACCAATAGAGGACCCCGTCACCCACCCATCGTCTTCAACGCTGGGTCTCGAACGCACTGATCTGAGAGTACAATGTGAATTGTACTCTCTAAACGGTGGAGGCAGCCATGCACGCCCTCCAATCAATCATGATTCACCTGTCACCTGCCTGTAAGCGGCCACAAAGGTAGATCTAGACAGCCTCTGTTACTCTCTCCAACCATTTTAGGAGTCTATCCTCGGAATGGGACAATGTGTACCTCACTTATCTTAGGGAGGTGAATGAGGTCGACGTTGAGGACTTCATCCCCACCGAGTGGGGGTTCCGCTATAAGGCCCCCGCCGGCAGATGTCGTCGTGGTCACGCCACGACTCAACATCCTCACAATCAGAAGGATGTAGCCCTGAGGATTCAGGCCCACGCTCCTGAGCTCTAGCCCCTCGGACTGCCCAACGAGGATGACAAACTTACAACTGGGGACCGGTCATTACCCTTGTCCCCTAGGAGGAGCTCTGCTTCCTAGTCACGAAGACGAATTACGAATATGCACATACACCTGTTCATTCCTCCAAGTCCCACCATCCAGACATGGCAGCATCATAAGAGCAGGCACACATTCCCACTGAGCACTGTCACGCCCGTCGCTCACATAGGATGGAACCTACCTGACAGGCACCTCTCCCTGCCCAGGGTCGTGAAGCCCACCAACCTGACGTGGTGGCAACCCAGTGCCTGTAGGACCAGCTCATAGATAATGCTCCTGATGCCTACCATCCCGATATGGTGGCGATCAAAAAAGCCCGCCACCCAGATGTGGCATCAAATCATAGGCGGGCACGTCTTCCGACCAAAAAAGGCCACCGACTTGATTCAGTGGGAAATCAATATATGTAGGGACAACTCCCTGTGGATTCAAGTTAAGTCCTTTATCCTAATGTGGTGTCAAATAGAGAGATAAACCGGTGTATCCTAGTACAGGTGCATATTCGTTCGCCTACCCCGACATAGGAGAATAGTCAGTACCCACTGACCACCGGAGGACCGGAGCAGGATATTCCTACTCTAATACAAGAATGGGCATTCATACACATTCCAGCCAAAGATGTCTCTCTGCATATCCTGGAAATGATGGAGGATCAGGTATCGATCTCAAATTATATCTTGCAGACTTGCCAGAATGTAATTGCATTAGCGGAAACAACAAGGATTCGGGCATGTTAACATGTCTCCCCAATTGAGGTGACTCATCTAAGAGATGATATGGCTACCTCAGGGCAGATCTACATCCCTTCTCCCACCCAGGGGGGTCACTGGTTATATTCCGCGATGCAAGGGCAGCCAGATCGAGCAGCTTCACTCATTCTAACTAGGAGACACCCATCCATCACAGTGGATTCTCCCGAGCAGACATATATCCCTAATAAAATTAAAGATGTTTATCGGCATATCTCAACAGCATCAAGGGACCCGATTAGGTAGGGAACCAAAGGTGAAGGCCGTTTTCAACATCAAACGGTCCCCGCTGCCTGCAAGAAAGCGCCCCCGAATGCACCGAAGGTAGCCATAAAATAAAAAGCGGGTTCATGACTTCGCTCTGCTGGAAGCTGGGTTCCCAAGGCTGCTAAGCACACATCACAGGCTCAGAACCCTGCCCACCAATTACAATTTTTTGGGAGCGGTAGTAGCAGTTGCGAAGGACTTCCCTGCAATGTTGCTACTAGCAGCTCTGAAGGTCCTCCCCAGATCACCCATTGGGGCCTCCCCCACGGGCATGTAACGATCGATCACAAGAGCTCATCTTTTGATGCATGTCACGGAAACCCTCCACGTGACAAGATGATTGAGCAGAAAGAAGGTCCTCCACTTTCTGTGGTCCACCCTGAAGGTCCTCCCTGGGGTATACACTGCAAATACTCTCCATACAGTGGGACCACAGATTATTATATTACTCCTTGCTATCATAGTCGCAAATGCGGAGGCCCTCCCCATAGTGACGTACCATCACGACAAGAAGGTCCTCCCCTTGTCGTGGCCTACCCTAAAGGTCCTCCCGAGGGGTTACGCTGTAAAGAAACTCCGCACAGTCGGGAATCATATCACTATGGTAGTCCTTGACACCCTGATAACGTAGGACCTCCTTGTAGAGACGTCAAGCAACGAGAAGTCCCTCCTCTCGTTGCGGTACATTTTGAAGGACCTCCCTAGGGAGTGCACCACAGATATTCTCCTTGCGGTAGCTGTAATGGTAGTCCTCGCCATTAAAACAACTATGATGGTAGTCCTCACCACCGTGTCCGCCATTATGAAGGTCCTCCCCGTAGTGGCCCCAAGAAACAAGAAGGTCCTCCCTTGTCGCATTTTGTCTTGAAGGTCCTCCCCATGATGCACACCGAACGTCAAACCATGATGGTCATCCTAACCATTATGGCGGTTGTTGTGAAGGCCCTCCTCGTAACAACACTACACTGCCAGAAGGTCCTCCCCTTGCTGCGACATGCCTTAGAGGTCCTCCCTAGGGCATGCACTACAAAAGTCCTTTATGTAGTGAGGCATAAAGATTTGATGGTAGTCCTCACCATTGCCATCGCCATTGCAAAGGTCCTCCCTGCAATGACATATCATATCGACAATAAGGCCCTCACATGCCGAATCAATCATAGAAAAGCCCTCATATGCCAAGGCACTTAGAAGGATGGGATCAAGCATGTCATATTCCCATCTAGTCACCAAAGACATCCTTCTTTAATCGGACGACGTCTCGGGGCCACGTTCATCTTTTGAACCACCTCAGAATCGCCCACATGATGATTCAATACCTACCAGTCCCACTACCTCTGACCACACTAATAGAAAACGTCTTAGTTGGGCCGTCTAGGTAGAGGAATCACTGGCAGTGGAGTACGTAAACATGTTGCACCTGAGGAAAAGACTGGCAAGGGATGATATACTAGTTATGTTTTTGCCTACGACCACCTCTCAGTTCGACATACCCAAAGGGTTGTTGGAAAAATGCGTGCACGACATCCGCCATAATATGTGGACAACCCTCCACTGGCTGAAATCAAGATTCCTACCCTACGATAGGTATGTAGACCATGTCAAGACAATAGGAGACCTCCTGCGACACATTAACCTGGAAGCTCTTCCGTTGACACGGCAACGACCACCCAAGAAGCGTAAAGGGAAAATGGAGATGGTTAGCCTCTGTGTGTTGCACCAGTTGTGTCGCCTCATCCAGGACGACCCAACTAGTGTCCATATCAGTGGATGGAGAGAACATGTAGCTTTTGATTTTACTCCGCTCCCTTCCCAGAACAACCCGTTTGGCATGGTGTCTTGTAACATCATCACGTCAAGACATCAATCGAATGGTCTCCCTATTTGTGGAAGGCAATACACCCAATGGAGACGGGCCATGAGTATGTCCCAGAAGAATCATGCCTGATGGGAACAAGCTATTCAAGAACTCCTGAATCAGGCCACCAAGATCATACAACAGGCCTCTCGCCTAAGAGAGGCCAATCAGCAATCTTTTCCTGCCTCCTCAGAAGGGATTGATTCACAGAAGAACTCAGCACCAAACCCAGTTCACCCCTGAATGGGGGCACGCAAGATCAGGTAGGTAGCAATAGCAGCATCCACTGCCATAGTCTGGGGTCAACCCTAGCCTGCCGGGCTGGGGGAATTTTTAACAACAAATTCCCTCGTAAGACCAATAAAAATGGGAAGAGACTCGATGTACAAGGAACAAAGACAACCCCAGCCCTCAGGGATGGGGGCATTATTACACCCTCAACAACAACAACCCCCTATGAGAGTCAGTATTCTCTCTTCTAGGGAGGACAGCCAGAAGATGAGGTTCTCGTCCTATCTGGTCATTTGAATCATCATCCCCTCCGAGAGGAAGGTGCACCATAAGGCCGCATCAAATAACTCTCCGTGTCACCCTTCGTCAAGAAGTCTGAGGGCAATCCCAGGTCATGAAAGGGAAGGCCAGAAGAAGACGTGGGAGATCCTCTTTCTATTTGGAAGATGACATCTTCTCCGCCTCGTGATATGCATCTATCAATGTCATAGAGGTTAACCTCATAGGTGACACTAGAGATGTTGCAAATCAGGATAGATTAGGGGACGATAGTTCCGGTCAGGTCGTGAATCACGACGAACAACCAGGTGTGCACACCCGGAACCCGAGGGCCGCCCTAAATATGGCTGCCCCTTCAGCTAACCCCCACCGCATACCCTGCGAGCTTCCAACAAGGGAAAGAATAAAGGACTGGTTACCCTTAATATGTCCCCTTCTCTCGACAAAAACGAGCCACTCATGCTCGAAGAGATGTTCACTCGACAGGAAGAGGAAATGAAATAATTGAGGCAGCTTAACGCTGAGCTACTCTAGATGAACCGTCTTATTGAAAACGAATCCCAAGAAGAGCCACATCTTGCACTCCTAGTAAGTGCACCTCAAAGTCCCATGATTACCCTGCCCAATAAGATGACTGGTCCATCCAAATACCTAAATGAGGATCGGTATGAATACCAAGACTTCCCCCACATAGGAAGAAACTAGAGAAAGTACGCCCGAACCCTCTGAGGGTGCCCCGAACAGAATAATCACCCTTGGTATCGGCTGAGCCGGATCCTCGAGCAATGCCTCATGCTGCACCTGCCCAAGACCAGGCCCAACAGGATGTAAACCAGGGTCTTGCCAATACCATCGAGGCACTGACATCACGATTGGAGGCGATGGAGGGCCGACGCACTCCGATATAGCCAGAGTAGAAGCCCTACCCGGATTCGGTAAGAAATACGCCTCCCCCACCCAATTTTGGGATCCTTATATTCCCCATATTCAATGGATCAGGCGATCCAGAACAACATTTGATGCACTACGCATCCTACTGTGACTCTATGATGGGAACTCCGGAACAACAAGAAGCAGTGAAACTCAGATTCTTCGTGCGGACCTTGTAAGGATCCTCCTTCGTCTGGTATATGAGTGTACTAGACCAGTCAATAAAAAGCAGGGAAGACCTTCGGTAGTAGTTCCTGTTCCACTTCAGCTCAACATTGCCTATGACAACAGTCAGCGGCCTAATGAACTGCAAGTAGAGAGAGAACGAGAGGGTCTCAGATTTCATCACCAGATGGAAAGGTTTGACCTACTCTCGGAATAGGACAATATATAAAGATGAGTTGCTTTCCATATTAATCGAAAATCATTGAGATGAGGTACAAAAACTACTCATACCAATGGAGTGCACCACTGGACTTCGCCATCTCTCACCCATTTCCTAGAGAATAGAGGAATCCCTGTAGCGGACTAATTCAAAGTCTCTAATAGCCTCACAGGCTCCTATGAAGAGAGCATCTAGAGCTGAATCATCCTTTGTCACACTCAAGCCATCTCCTATACCTTCTCCAAAGCTTAGTACTCCACCAAATCATCAAGGGTCCCTTGTGCATTAGCTGCCGCCTCCTCCCAGGCACGACGATCAGAGAGGATCGAAACGGAACCAGTTTGAGGAATGAATGAACAAAGTATATTCATTCTGAGAGGACCAAGTCTGTGGCTACGTCATCGCCGCCATGAAATGAAACTTGCCCCGCCTCCGAGAGCCGAGGAAACCCGAAGAAGTCAGCCATGATGATAGGCCAGATTACTGTCTCAACCATCGGATGTTTGGGCACAATATTCGGGAATGATTCGTCTTCAAAGACCTCCTGCAAAAGATGGTAGACTCCAGGCTAGTCGAGCTAGGACCACCCCTAGCACATGTGACATATATTTCTACCACTGAATCCGACAAAGGGGAGGGGTGGCAGGAAGTCACCAGAAAGAAGGGGCGTAAGTTTGATAACTGGATGACTTAAAAGACTATCAGTCGAGCCCAGGTCATACTCCGAGCATAACTACAGCTACTGGTGTTGCCGCCATCATCCCCTGAAGCCGCAGAGCCGACAGTATCGGCCTCACAACCCTCTACGAGCTAGTCATCCGGGCGTAATTGAATATGGAAGAAATAATGGCAAGAGGAGAAGTCCACAGCATATCCAAATTTAGTTCTGACCCTGGCGGATTATTTTCCCTCCAATTTGGTGCCACGGGCACCGACCCACCAAATAGTACCATCAGGGACAACCGACCAGGTTGACCTGTATGAGGATGAAGAGCCAATATTTGGTTCCAATAACTTCATCCATCTTATGGAATTGTCCTTTAATGAAGGGTATGGTTATGACCCCAAGTTCCAGACACAAGGGGCTGGGAGGGGGAATCACAGAGGTAGGGGATACCAGGGGAGACACAGTCGTGGCCGAAACCAACCCTACAGTTGAAACCCGGCCCGAACCGTTAATATCAAGGAAACCCATGGGAGAGCCCTTCAATGGAATCGGCAGGAGAGAGAACATCCCTCCACATCGACAAGCGGCCACCCTAGCCCCGTTTTTCTGCGATACCCATCAGAGGAGGAACAAGTTCCTAGACGCCTTGTTCGCACAAACAGACCAGCCTGCCCGAGTACCCAGAATGTGGGGACATCGTCAGCATCTGACCCCATGGCAGGTCCCTCCTCGTCACATACTCCAAATCCCAAGATGCCTGCTTGAACTCTGCCGCAAGTAGGGATTCATCGACCATTGGAGCAAAAGTACAACAACCTTAAGCAGCTGGCGTCAGTACCATCCAAGCTGTCAATCCTGCATGCCCTGAGTCTATCAGCTGTCCTCAGGGAGGCGGTTATTGAAGCCTTGCTCAGCCCCTAAGAGTTTTAAGCCGAGGTATCTGCTGCTGAGGTTTAACGAATGGAGACATGCCCGGCTGATGCAATGTAGTGATTTCCTTCACTGATCATGATGAAGATGCCATCCTACAAGGACACATAAAAACACTATATGTGTCCTACACATTGAATGATGTTGAGATCTGTAATGTCTTCATCGACAATGGCTATGGAGCTAACCTCCTCCCCCTATGGACACTCCTTAAGTTGGGATATAGTGAGGGTGATTTAATACCCTCACCCACCACTCTACTAGGTTACGACAAGAGTGAGTAGAATCCGATGGGAAAAATCAAGCTTAAGACCCATTTTGGTGACCTTGTGGCCTACTCGAAATTCCTGGTGGTTCGGCAGAGCACAACATTCAATGCCCTACTGGGGAGGCCGTGGCTCCATAAGTACATGGTCATTCTTTTGGCATACCTTCAGTGTATTAAGTAATGCGTCAATGGGGAAAGTGGGACATTTTACACCGACAAGGCCCCTTTCGAGCTCTGCGAGTCACACTACATTGATGCTGGATTTTATGAGAAAAAGAAGAAGAAGAATTTGGCCGATGGTGTTGACTGGATCCCCGCTCCAAATGGTCTAGAAGTGCTTCCTAACAACCCCCTTATGCAGCTTGGTAGAGACTGTGTACTTCCCATCAACCATATTGAGAGTAGGGGTTCAAGTCCGGACACACACTCATCTGTCTTCATGACTTCATCCATGACGGCTGAGCGAGATAATGTGAGAACGTCTGCCAACCCTCAATTTGGGGGCAGTACTTGAGTAAGGACACTCAAAATGCCTCACCTCCGGACTCCCAGTAGCTTGAGTAAAGAGCTCTCCCCTCGTTAGTTCCAGAAGACGAGTATTTGGGAGAATAAGAGGAAGAAGATCTCAGAGACGCACCTCCCGCATTGGAGGAAGGTATCTCCACCATGGTGGACGAGCATAGGGAAATAAATCTGGGTACCAAGGAAGATCTATGGCCTACTCTCATTAGTGCAGCCATGTCCCCCGAGGAGCATGAGATATATACATCCTTCCTGAAGCAACATCAGGCTGTTTTTTCCTGGAATTATACAGAAATGCCAAGACTCGACCCCGAAGTGGCGACGCATCACCTGGGTCTTCCAGAAGACCACAGGGGCTATAAACATGCCGCCAGAAGGACACATCCCTCACATGCTACCAAAATAATGGCTAAAGTCGATAAGCTCATTAATGAAGTCTTCATTCTGGAGGACTGGTACCCCATTTGGTTGGCCAACGTCGTCCCCGTCAAGAAAAAGACTGGGTAAATCCACGTCTGCATCGATTTCAGGGATCTCAACCAACATTTCTCAAAAGATGACTTCCCGGTCCCAATCACTGAGTTATTAATCGATGCGATAGCCAGGTACGAGGCTATATCCTTCATGGAAGACTGTTCTGGATATAATAAAATTAGGATGGCCCAAGAAGATGATTAAGCCACAACCTTCAGAGCCCCCCAAGGAGTATTCTGTTACAAGGTTATGCCCTATGGTTTCAAGAACACTGACACAACATATCAACGCGCCATGCATCATATCTTTAAACCATTCCTAGGGAGATTCGTCGTATGTTCTACAGATGACTTGGTGGTTAACTCAAGACAGTGCTCAGATCACTTGTCAGACCTTGAGACCATCTTCAACAAACTTCGACAGCATAACCTGAAGATGAACCCCTTAAAGTGCGCCTTCGACGTTACCTAGGGAAAATTCCTTGGCTTCGTTGTACACCATCACAGCATAAAAGTCGACCCTGAAAAGACAAAGGTTATCCTTGACTTTCTTCCTCCCTACAATCTCACTAAGTTGAGAGGATTCCAAGGACATCTAGCCTATATCAGGCGATTCATTTCCAACCTGGCGGGAAAATGTTTTCCCTTCACTAGGTTAATGAAAAAAGGACTCATGTACCATTGGATAGATGACTGCCAAGAGGCGTTTGAAAGGCTAAATAGGTACCTCTTAAGCCCACCAGTGCTCATTCCCCCAGTTGAAGGAAGACATCTCTTCCTTTACATAACAGCCCTAGAGCGGTCACTGGGAGCCTTCCTCGCACAAAAGAATGACACCGGTAGTGAAAACAGTCTCTATTACCTCAATCGAACAATGATTGATGTTGAGATTTGATACTCAAACATCAAGAAGAGTTGTTTGGACTTGGTCTTCACGGTTCAAATGTTGAGACATTATATGCAGCATCATGAATTCCATTTGGTCTCACACAATAACCTACTAAAGTACATCCTCACCCGCCCGATGCTGACTGGGCTCCTATCTCGTTGGGCACTCATCCTACAATAGTTTGACATCTGGTGTGTGCCTTAGAAGGCCATCAAGGTCCATGCATTAGCATAATTTCTGGCGGGGCACCCCTCAGCGGGAACCACCGCACCAAACATCGAGCTACCGGATGAAGAAATCTTCTCGGTTCAAGGGGAGCTCCCAACATAGGAAATGTACTTCAACGGCACATCCTGGAGCCTAACCGGGAAAAGGATGGAAGATCCCAAATTCAACAAGGTGGGTTTGGGGATAATACTAATTTCCCCGGAGACAGAAGTTTTTCCATATTCATTCTTCATGTCAGAAGGATGTAGGAACAATGAAGTAGAGTATCAAGCCCTCATTGGAGGCCTGGAACTCACACTCATGGCATAAGTAAAACACCTTAAGGAAAAATGTGACTCAGAACTGGTCATCAAGAAAGTCAATGGTGACTATGCTATCAAAAAGGAGGAGTTGATTCCCCTGTTTGACCATGTCTGAGGGTTAATGGAAGAATTCTCTACAGAACCAGCATTGACCTATATTCCACGGTCCCAGAATTATCAGGCTGATGCATTGGCCAACGTGGCCACAACCCTGGCTGACCTAGACTAGTATGAAACAATCATCAGTATTGCCCACCGCCGAATGGTCTTGCCATATGTTCAGACCAAGATAGAGGAAGTCCATGAAGTCAGTCTTGTCTCTGAGTTGTATGCTCCCACAACCGGTTGGATGAACCCCATGGTAAAATACCTTCAAAGGGGAGAACATCCATCAGACAAGGATGAACTAGAGAAAATACGGATAAGGGCAATAAACTTTGTCCTATATGGTGGCATGGGTCAGTAAGAAGTCCTCTACAAACGAGGCCTCAACGGAATCCTCCTTAGGTTCATTGATGGAGAGGAAACCACCGACGTCATGACTGAAGTGAATTCCAGAGTGTGTGGGGCACATCATCCGGGGACCAATAATTCTCATAAGGTTTGAAGACTAGGGTACTATTAACCCCCAGTGGCACGAGATTGCGAGCTCTTTACTGCAAAATGACACTACTGCCAAATACATTCCAAATTCATACACCAACCCCCAGAGTTACTTCATCAGGCCATGTTCTTCTGGCCATTTTCCATCTAAGGAATGGACGTTGTGGGACCATATCCCCCCGCCACAGCTAAACAACTAAAGTATATCCTCATGACAACAGAATTCTTTTCCAAATGGACAAAAGCCATACGCCTTAAGGAAGTCGGGGAAAGAAGCGTTTTCAGCTTTATAAAAACCAATACCATCAACAGATTTGGCGTCCCTCATACCATACTGACGGATAACGGAACCAACTTTTGTTCTGTAGAATTGGAGAAACTATACCAAGAGTATGGTATCAAGGCTATCCACTCATCCCGCTACCATGCGGCGACCAACGGACAGATAGAGGATTTCAACAGGACCCTATTCAACATTCTCCAGAAAATGGTGGACAAAGACAAGAAGTCATGGCCAGATAAACTCCTCCATGCATTGTGGTATTATCAAACCACAATTTTCACCGCTACTTGGGTTACCTCGTACTCATTGGTATACAGCCCAGAGGTGGTCTTTCCCATTGAACTCCATCTTCCCTCACTCTGTGTTGCCATCTGCGATCAATTTTCCGATGATGAGAAATCATAAAAGCGATTGGGTGAATTGGAATAGCTGGATGAGAAGCGGCTGCACACTTTACACCATCTGGAAGTCTACCAGAATCGGATTTCATGAGCCTTCAATAAAAAGGTCTGTCTTTGGTTTTTCATGGAAGGAGAATTTATATTGGTCCTCCAGACCCCAATGATACATGGAAGGAAACCTCCAAAGATGGAGCCCAAGTGGGAGGGACCATACGTGGTACACAAGGTCTACTCCAACAGAGCATATACCCTGATCTCCATGGATGAGAAATTCACCACGGCTCCTACCAATGCGAGATTCCTGAAGAAGTATTTCTCATAGAGACCGTATTTATCATCCTTATCGCATGATGTTAAACTGCACGAATAATAAGGGATAATAAGAGTTAAGAATGCACCCTTCCCCTTGTGTATGGACCAGACCTGCACGGGGTGCATTATTCTTCTGAGCAGCATGACATTAAACATCCAAGCACCCAACAGTCCAAACTCTAGGACCTTAAACTAAGAGCATTTCGTCCTCACCGCATGACGTTAAACAGAACAGATAAGAAGTTTTAAAAATTACCTCTCCCCCCGTGTATGGAACAGACCTACACGTGGTGTACTAATTTTAGAGAACTACATACAGCTTGATTCCTACCCTCGCAGGATACGTAGCAATACTAGGGTCCCCAATCCTGGCCCATCCATCCACAAAAAAAAGGGTGTTTAAAAATGCCCTTTTTCCCCATGTAAGGACAATACCTGCATGGGGTTTATCCCTCGTCCTTACCGCATGACGTTAAACTACATGGATTTAAGAGAACTAAGTACGGCTTGATTCCTGCCCTCACAGAATACATAGCGATGCCAGGGTTCCCCATCCTAGCCCAGCCACTCTAGAATTAAAGTTAAAAATGCCCCCTCCCCCCGTGTATGGATCAGACCTACACGGGGTGTATTGCCTTTCATAGAACTACGTATGGATTGATTCATGACCTCACAGGATACGTAGAGATGCTAGGGTTCCTCATCCTGGCCCAGCCACCTCTCAAAAAAAATGCCCCCTTTCCCCGTGTATAGACCAGACCTGCATGGGATTTATTTGGCAGAGAACTACATTCGGCTTGATTATTTCCTTTGCAGGATACGTTGTGATGCCAGGATCCTGACCAATCCCATCCACTCCCAAATGAAATAAAATAAAAGTTAAACAATGTCCCCTTCCACCATGTATGAACCATCCATTCACGGGGTGTAATTCGTCCAGAGAACTACGTACGACTTGCTTCCTACCATCGCAGGATACGTAGTGACGCCAGGGTTCCCCATCCTGGCCCATCCCCCCGAAAAAAAGATAAAAATGCCTTTTCCCACCATGTCTGGACCAGACTGACACGGGGTGTACTCCTTGTCCTTACCTTACGACGTTAAACTGCATGGATAGCAAGGTTTAAAAATGATCTCTTTCCCCCATGTATGGGCTAGACCTTCATGGGGTGTATTTTTATGTCCTCTCCACATGATGTTAAACTACATGGATAATGAAAGTTAAAAATTTCCCTTTCCCCCCATGTATGGACCAGACCTGCACGAGGTGTGTTTTTCGTCCTCACCACATGACGTCAAACTGCACAGATTTCATCATGAACCGCCTATGATATATGGTGAAACGAGGTGGAAATACTCCTTGTGCATTTGTATGCATCATCCCCATACATCAGACTCCACGTCCCGGATAATTATGGACCTTGATAACCATTCATGGCCATCAGATGTCGAAATTCATCGACCTGTAGAAACCTTTACATGACTATGCATACCATGCCCTCAGCGGCCCTGCATATTGATAGCCCCGGGCCCGTCTATCAAAGGCAAGATTTCCATAGGCGACACTCTTCCTAGCTCCGTACACTTATCGGCCTCAGAGCTCCATATCATACCTCATGATCTAGAAGTTTGTGGTGAAGTGGTTTACAAGTCCGTCCCCTTTTCACAACCAAAATCACCAGGGTATCCCTACCTGGTTAGCCTATGATTCTGATCGTGGTTCATATGACGACCTACATCTATGAACATCAAGCGAGGACTAGGCTACTGTGACTCAATGGACAATTGCAGTGAAGATGTTTCTTGTATGCTCGGACACCATTATCCCCACATGTCGAACTCTGTACTGTGAGCAATCTCAGATTTTCATAATCATTCATGGCCATTGAAAGTGGAATGTTATTGACCCGGGGACACCTTTGTACTAATATGCATACCATGCCCTCAGCGGCTCTGCATAATGATATCCCCTAGCTCCTCCATCAATGGAAATATTTCCTTGGGCGGTACTCTTCCTAGCTCCGTACGCTTACCGGCCTCAGATCCCCCACACCAAATCTCCTGATCCAGTACAAATCAGAGTGAAAGTTTACAACCTTCGTCCCCCAACCTATTCTAAGTATATCAGAGCATGTTAACTCATTTTTCCTTCAAGTGACTGCAGCAATAGTCACCCAGTGGTCCGAGCTCTATGACTGCTAAACTAGGATTACTTTTCCCTTACCACACGACGTTAAACTGCATGGAGTGAAAGTACACCCCCACTCGTAGAATAAATCAGTGCGGGGAGCTCTCTAATATTTAATAGTAACCAGGGTCGAGTATGCCTGACATGTCCTGAAATTTCCTTCCCAAATGACAGACTTCGTGGCCCGGATAATTGGGGATCCTTATATCCACTCACGTCCATCAGAAGTGGAACGTTATCGACCTATGGAAACCTTTGAATGACTATGCATACCATGCCCTCAGCGGCTCAACATATTGATAGCCCCTAGCCCATCTACCAAAGGCAATATTTCCACAGGCGACACTCTCCCTTGTTCCATACGCTTATCGGCATCAGGAGCCCCATATAACTTCTCCTGATTCAATAATCCCTGGAACCACGATTTACACCAATAAACCCCTCTCCACGTCTGGGCATTCCGAGATGTTTGAGCCCAGTTTCATTCTGATGAAGAGTGGCCTTTTCCACAACGTCCTTACCGCATGACGTTAAACTTCAGGGAACATCATGGCCGCTTGGCATAAAACTGTAGAGACCAAGCATTAACCGTCCTGGGAAATTCCTTCAACTAAAAGCATTTTCACTGGTTTAAAAATGCCCTCGTCCTCGCTGCATGATGTAAAACTGCACAAAATCCTTTAAAAAATCTCTCCGTCTTTACCGCATGATGTTAAACAGCACGAAATTCATCCTCAC
This sequence comes from Viscum album, assembly GCA_963277665.1. Taxonomy (NCBI): domain Eukaryota; kingdom Viridiplantae; phylum Streptophyta; class Magnoliopsida; order Santalales; family Viscaceae; genus Viscum; species Viscum album. The sequence goes on along the minus strand of OY728130.1, from coordinate 697,761,873 downwards.
CGCACGACGTTAAACTTTGTAGACCCCCCTTTCCTTTCACGTCGGGTCACCTTCATCCTCACCGCATGACGTTAAACTACTTGGAGTTTGTCCTTACCGCATGACGTTAAACTACACAGGCTTCGTTGAGATCCACCCAAGATATACGGTGAAATGGGAAAGGAATACTCCTAGAGAATTTGGATGCATCTTCTTAATACACTAGACTCCACGACCCGGATAATTGTAGATCTCCATAACCACTCATGGCCATCATAGGTGAGAGGCCATCTACCCATGGACAACTTTGTATGACTATGCATACCATGCCCTTAGCGGCTCTGCATAATGATATCCCCTGGCTCATCCATCAAAGGTAAGATTTCCCCAGACGATACTCTTCCTATCTCCGTATGCTCACCAGCCCTAGTGCCCCCATGTCATATCTCTCGATCCGAATATTTTATGGAGCAATGGTTTACAAGTTCATTCCTCACCCGAATCCTAGTGTTTTCGGGGCACCCCTGCCCGATGAGCCTATGTATCCGCCCACATTTCACATGAAAATTTGCATCTACAAGAATCAAGCCACAACTAGGCTACTCTGACTCAGCGGGAAACTACCTTGAAGATGTCTATTTTGTTCTCGGGACACCATTATACCCATGTGCCAAACTCTGTGCTATGAGAAATCCTGAATTTTTATAATCATTCATGGCCATTGGGAGTGGAAATTTATTGAACCATGGACACCTTTGTACAACTATGCATACCATTCCCTCAGTGGATCTGCATAATGATGGCCACTGGCTTGTCCATCAAAGGCAAGATTTCCACAGGTGATACTCTTCCTAGCCTGGTACGCTTACTAGCCTCAGAGCCCCCATATTATCTCTCCTGATACAGAAACCCCAGAGTTACAGTTTACACCTTCATTCCAACACACTTTTTCAGAGCATGCCAGAGCATCCTAACTCAATTTCCCTCCGAGTGATTGTAGCAATAGTCACCCAATGGTCTGAGCTCTATGACCGTTAAAATAAGAGTACTTCGTATTTACCGCATGGAACTAAACTACAAAGAATGTAAAAAATGTCCCTCATCCTAACCGCATGACATTAAAATGCACAGACACTGTCTTTACTGCATGACGTCAAAATGCATAGCCAAACTCATCATGAGTCCAGCCAGGGATAGGGGTTTTCCTCACCCCCTTAGTGCATGGTCTAGAGATGAAAAAACTACCTCCTCACATCAGCGTGGGGAGGGATTACTTCACCCATTCATGGAAATTTAGTCAGGTCGTTTCTCCCGTGTCCAGGCATCCTCTTTTTATAAACCGTACTCTTCACCTAGAAAGAGCCAAACCCTTGTAAGCCACCCCTAGTGGTCCTGATTCTCAACATCCATGAAGTTGATCGATTATCATAAGAATAAAATCATTGACATAAGGACACCTTTTCATGACTATGTATTCCATGCCCTCAGCAGCTTTGTATATTGATCGCCCCTGGCTCGTCTACCAAAGCCAAGATTTATTTAGGCAATGCCTCTCTTAGTATGCTTACTGGCCTCTGAGCCCCCATATCCATTCTGAAACTCTCTGAGATACAGTTTACTATCCCCTTTCACAACCCTCTCTGAATATGGTGTAATGTCTCGGACATGATTACCGAGGACCAGGAGAAGCCGTTCCATTCTAGATGATGTCCCAACTGCATGACTATAAACAGAACCAAGCCCCAATCGTCCTTTATGCTAGATAAATGTATAGGATAGAAACATTGATTCCACACTTCTGATTGATACCGATGTTCTAAAAACCTTTCAGATGTCACATACCCTTTCCAAGACACCCCCGGTGGTTTTCATAATTCTCCAATCCACCCATGGTGGTTTCTATAAGCCGGACATTCATGAAGTCCTATGACGATCAGAAATGGTGCGTCATGAACTTAAGAACACCATTGCATGACTATGCATACCATGCCCTCAGCGGATCTTCATATTGATCTCCCCTGGCCTGTCTACCAAAGGCCAGATTTCCTTAGGCGATGCTCCTCCCACCTATGCATGCCGATATGACTCCCATGCCTTGAGACATTACCTGCATGTCGTTCAAGTCTAAACACACTCCCTCCAAATGCGTTTGAAGGACACCAAGACATCTTTTAATCAACCAAACCACATTGGGGCCCTTTCCCCACTATATTTGGTGAATGATGTTCGACCTAAAACATAAGTAATGATAGTCTTGTTGGCAGGACATTAAACTGCTCACAAAAGAGGCACAAATACTTTTTGGCCGAAAACCCGAAAAGGGCGATCTAAGAAAAAGTTGGGCAATACCTGCTGGTTTCACACTAAATGATCCCAGGAAAAATTAGGGAATTAAAAGATAAGACAAAAAGTTTGTGAGGTGTTTCTACAGAACCCTATAAATAGTTAAAATATGCTCATTGGACCCCATGGTCTAGGAAAAAGTTAGAGCTTGTTTATATTATATAAATTGTCTTAAACTCAAATCATTCTCGGTTAAATTAATTGTTATAGGAATCAATCATGTTAGATGATATCTATCATAGGAGGAGACATTAAGAGTGATAAAAGAGAAACATCTTTTCAGTTCGTGACAATATTGGTGAGGAGGGCTTCCACAATCCGGAGCCTCCTCTAGCATCAAAGGCCATTACAAGAGATTTTAAGCAGATTCACGAAGTTGTATCCGACGCTGGTGAGAATCTTTGATTACTTAGTAGAGATTCTATAGCAAGGTTGTCTTAGCTTCTGCACCAGCATGTAGTGATTCTGCCTCCCGTGTCACCCTTAAGCTCGCGCTCATCTCTTCCTCCACCCGCTGCTCCCCATTTTCAATTATGGCTACGACATTGGCCTCCTCCTACTGCAACCACTGTATGTCTCTTCCCAACACCTCCAATTGAGAGCGCTGCTTATGGATTTCTTCCTGGAGTCTTGTGACTACTCCAGCATGATCATGAGCTTCTGTTAGGCAAATTTGTCGGGTCGCGGAAAGGTAAGCCTCTGATTGGGTAGATGAAAGGCGAGACTCAAAGACGCCAAGCCTCTCCGGGTCAGAAACCACATACTTGAGTAGATCATAAATGACATTGTAGTCAAAGCCATCAAATCCCAATAGCATGAACAGATCACACAACTTCGGTAATCTGGCTGGCATCTTGGCCAAGGGCGTTTGGGAAATCAGCTTTCAAATTTTTTCTCATGACCTTTGCCGAGCAGGACGGAGACTAGGAAGGATCTGTTAATCGGTCTCAGATTTGCTCCCAGATTAAGACACATATTCTAGGATAAATGTCACCATGGAGGGACCCGATATGGCTTCAACTGTGGGCTCTGACACCGCAGCAACCCCACCTCTGCGATTATAGCCACGAGCGCAATTTGATCCAATGACACGATCACCAATGCCGAGAGTTGTGGCCCTAAAAGCCCAAAATATGGTAATACAAATGAGTATCCATAATAAGAAAAGGAAAAATAATGGATTTAGCGGTAAGAGATTGAGAAACATACCTCTAGTCATCAAAGAATCAGTGTTCTCAAGATCTACACCGCCGCCGCCGCGTGAGGAAGATGCTACATCTTCAATGGGTAGCGGAGTCCTAGGAGCCCACAGAGGTACCAAGGGCCTATGGTCGTTCCCAAGGCCAGCTGCTCCCAATGCTACCTCTAAGAAGTTGTCTACAGAGATAAATCATGGGGAAATCACTCCCCCGGTGAATAAAACAATGGTCCGCTCTGGATTTTCAACAATGGGTCTGGCGGCAAGCTCTTCCTCTCTAGCCATGAGATCCATTAGGTCTGAGACAGTTGGCCTTGTCGGACCGGGAGACCCCTCAGCAATTACAGGCACCCCATTCTCCCCTGTAATTGGAGGGGCTATTTGATCAGCAAGAGTTTTGAACTCCAGTTGTTCCTCCTATGACATATCTCTGGCTGATGAAGGCAGGAGTAAAGCATCCATATCACTGGCCCCTCCAATAGGGCCTGCCATTTCGTCACACTCATGCGTGGATGTAGATGATCCCTCAGGTGATAAGAGGAAAGTAGGTATGGCCATGTGGGTAGCCACAACCAGATCCCCGAGTGGCCCTATACCATATGCCAACATAGTTAATAACTGGCAGAATCAGAATATACAAGTTGGCAATAGATGAAACGTGAAGTCATAATTACCCGACATCCCCTGTCTGAGCCATTCCGATAAGCGGGATGACTGTTTCCATTCTGGATCTGCCCAGGGGATAGTTCTTCGCTCAGGGTACTGGGAGGAACTGGAGGAGGAAAGACCCTATCTGGGTCTGCAATTGTCGTTTCCATGAGCTCAGCTACACCGGGTGATCCCTCCTCGATGATCCCCATAATTGAAAGTGCATGTTCTCCTGTTGCAGTACCATGGGGGGTATACTCTGAGGAAGGAATTTCCCCTGGGATTCCTCGGCACCCTGCATAAAGGGAAAAAACTTTAGAACCTTCTCAGAAAAGGAGGAGGGAAAGTCGAAATGGATGACCAGAACAACCTCTTCTTCGGGATCAAACGATTCAGGATGTCTTATCATCATGGACACTTGGGAATACCCATAAAGCCGGTCCCAGAGTGAATGAACATAGGTGTACATCTCCTTCAATGAGGAGAGTATTTCATCGAGGTCCTCCTCCAACAGTAAGTGGGGCAGGGAGAAGATATTCCCAATGCCCCGAAGCTCGAGAGAGCTCGCCTAGACCAATGCCCAGACATCTTCATCTGAGCTGCTGATCCTCAGATCATCCCAAATCCTCCACGCATCGGGGAATGTAGCCGTAATATGAACAACTAGCTGGGGAGGATCAACCAGGGAGGGCCAAGTAGCGGTAGAAGTTGACGAAGGAACCAATGGCCGAAATGGGTGTCTAGGCGTCATCGCCATCCTAGAACTCTTGAGTGCTATCGGAGGGCAGAATCTTGTAGGAGGGGGAGGGAATTCCATTGCCTCAGCCACAGTAGGGGAACCAGTGAGATTGTTTCCCCCTGATAAGTGATCGCTCCCCTCTTCCTCGTCGTCAGTCACTGACCGCAGTAGTGCTTGGACCCGATGAGTCAACACCGCATGACCCCGGCGAGTGTAAATATAGGCCTTGAGGTCCCAGAGATACCGGTCGACCCTCTCTGGGTCCACATCATAAATGATTTCAGCGGGAGCCAATAGGTAGCCCAGCCCGTCAAAAGCCACTTCCGATTCCGGGAGATACTGCCATAAAGAACCGGGGTATTGGCTGCGAAAGGCTGATAGACCCTTAAAGACATCCCATTGGCCCCAGGCCGTTGGGAAGGCTGTATCAGCAGGAATGGCCGACTCTCTCTGGGAAGCTTTGAGAGCATGCAAGGAGACACCTCAGTCCATTAAGACCTTCCCCAGAAGCACGAGGCTAGAAGGGTTGCAAAGGACCTTTCCTGGCCTGGTTCGGGTACTACCCTCTTCCTCTTCCTTTTCCCTTCGATGGCTTAGGGATTGAGATAGTGGGCACCCACAGCCCCAACTGACCATTCAGGTATGACTATACCCAAGCATCGACATATTGATTGGATAAGAAAGGCATGGGATCTGTAAGCGCGGGGGTCATAACCTCACAACCAGTGTCCTCTTGTGTAAAAATCAGCCACAATTGCCTAGAGACCAATACATGGTGGTTCTTGTGGGCTCCATTAAGAGCGGGATGACATAGTGCATGGACGCAACCAAACTGACGCCCAAATCGGCAAGGTGCGTACCCCTCATAGATCAGCTCCCCACTGATACGACCAACCAAAATTTCCTCTCGGAGGGAGAAGAGGTAGCCCCGATAGGTAAATTCCTTTGATGAAGTGTTTGTGATTGCACTGGTCGGGGAGGGGTATGGGAGGAAATAGATGTGATCATAGTTTGAGATCCGACTTGATAGTAGACTCCTATTCTGAACCGTCTGTTGTCCTTCCTTCTCCTTGGCCACCCAATCCTCAAGCATGACCCCGCTGGTCAACTGTAAATATGGTTAGAATGCGGTACCCAGAATCTGAAGGGGGTTGATGAAAGTATAGCAATTCTTAACATGCGTTCCCAACCATCCCCAGAGGACTTGAAAAGGGTCGGCTACCTGGAATGACCGACTCTCCTCGGTGATGCTGCTAAGAAACTGGTAGAACCTTTCCAGCACTGGGAAAACTAGGTTTATAACATTTCTAGTGGCCAACTAAGCCACTATAACAAAAGTTGAAACCCACACGCCACCGGTGTCGTGTATGGGAAATATCCATCCACTCAAGAACACGGCTAGAAATGTTTCCAAGCGAAGTAGTCATTCAACTTCAGGCACAAGATTCCATCCCCAGCTGTTGAATTGGCCTTCCCCCAGGATCAGCCAGTAGCTACTAATCTACCTTCAAGATTATATTAATGGATAGTTTGTGGGACTGCATGGAAGAGCCATGTGCTCGCTCTCTCTAGAGAAATCTCCGATCCAGTTACAATAATGGATAAGCTATTTTGAGAGATATCATGTTTCGTAAATTTATCCGTTTCTGAAGACGCACCCTTCAAACACTCCCAGGACTGGTTGATGAGCTGCCTTGCCAAAGGGTGGGGGGGGTCCTTTCATCATCATCCCACATAGAAGGAGGAGGCATGAATTCATCATACATACCTTCGACAATTGGGACCGTTGAATTCTAGAAGACGTCCAAGAGGCTGATACCCACCTCCCCATGAACCAGTTGGAATGTGTTAGTGTCTAGACTCCAACAGATCATGAGCTGCCTGACGAGAGCATGGGGCCGATGGGTATAGGTCTGGGAGACCCAGGCAGTTTCATATTGGCCCACGGCCCGCAACTTTGCCTCGAACTCTGTACGGCTATGGAAAACCCAAAAGGGCCACCCCCAATCCAATGACTTGAATGCCCCTCCTGACCAGAGGTCCTGGCTGGCTGACCAACCTCATTTGACGTTTACCATGGCCTTGCGGGAAATACTTTGATAATAGTGAATCAACCCTTAATGTAGACGTTTTTCCCCTGTCGGGGACACAGGAAGGTGATTCAGCATGAATATGGTAGCTGTATCCCCCAGGGTAGGCCCCCCTAGTGTTTATCATAGCAAGAGGGATAGTGGTGGTAAAAATCTATTCCGCAAGGTTGTTTTAACGAGAGGGCACCGGAATTAGTGTATCAGATAATAGACCGAACCCGTAAGTGGGAAGTATATTGGAAAGAGGATAATCCTGCTACGAATCTGAGAGTAAACATGCAAGAGGGGTGTACAATGGGGTTTGGCGCACTCCATCCTGAACGAAGCTGGCCACAACCTTCAAACGTTGATCACCAACCGAAAGAGGCCCAGTAGCGGGCCAAGTTACAGGATGAGGAGGAACAATATTTATCTTCTCCATATTCCATGGAAATCATGTAGGTAGTTAGTCTAAAAATAATAAAACATTGAAAAAATACCATGTATTTGCAAAGGATTCCATCCAAGCCTCATAATAAAATCCACAAGGTGGCCACATAGGTTGGTTCTCGATGACAGCATCCCACGAACCAACCATACGCGGAATGCATCCATGGTACCTTGGCCCACTGAGTGTTGGCCAGAAAACCACGAACCAGGCTACCTCACAGAACCTCAGCTCCAAGCATTAAGAATTTAAGTTTGGACTTAAAGTTTGTTTTTCAAAGATTGGATCACTGTGGTCCGCGGACCATTTAAAACCATGAATCTAGTTCCTCCGCACCGCGTCGTGACTTAATTTTTAATTAATTAAAAGTATTAGATCGCGGTTGGGAGACTGGTCCATGGGTGAATGCTACCGTGAAGGAGGAATGGTTCGCAGAAGTGGTAGCTAGTTCGCGGATGAAGTGTCTCAAGAAGGAACGAGTACGCGCAGACAGAAACAAAAGAAGCTTCAGTTCTGCGAATAATCTGGTAAAGTAAAAATGAATCCCCCCCCGTATTTATAGGCGTGGTCTCCCACCGGGTCCACTCCCCTACTGCAAAACATCCAAGTTTCCGGACCACTCTACATCGGAATATCCTCCTCTTTGTTCCGATCGGACCCCATTCCGATGGGGGAAATCAGTATGGTCCTAAAAAATCTTGAAATGAAGATAATAATCCACTTCATTCGAGAGAGTATTTTTACACAATTACCTTCAAAGAATTGGGAAAAGGAAGGAGGCCAATACACAAAATTGGAAAAGGACCAACCGGTCCGCGAACCGGCCCAAGTCTTTCATGGTCGGTTCAGCGAACCATTTCCCTTCGCTGACCAGACTTGTTCATGAGATGGAGTTGGAGATCTTCCACAGGCGCGAAGTAGAACAGGCGCTGAGCCGGTCCACCATCACGAACCGCCCCAGCCGCGAACCGTGTCGACCAGCCCAAGCCGCATCCACTGTCGTTTGCGGAATAAAGGTAGAACCCTCCGTATCCGTGAGGCACTCTCCGAGCTCGTTTGGTTCGTGGGGGAGATCGTTTGGTTCACAGGGGAGATGCGCTCAATGCCCCTTGTGTGTTTCGAATTGACCGAGTCATCCGTGAATTGGGTTTTCGGTCATGGGCCTCCACAAAAGGTGTCGCATGACCATAGATACATCCTTTTCCCCGTTCTATAGAAGGAGATTGAGGGGAAGAGAAGAGGAGGACTGGGAGAAGATCAATTGGATTTGGGTGGAAGGATTTCGAAGGAAGGATTAGGATTTTGGAAGTTCCAGTTTGTGAACCATAGCAGGTATGAACATGGGAATGAACTAATAAGGAACAAAAAATGCATAATAACTTGGTGAACTGTGAACCTAAAATAACAAAGCAGAGAAAACCGTGAACCATGGTACCTCCACGGATGCACTCCCCATAGACCAGGGAGTTTATGCCTCTTTTCCAATCCACTGCACCACGTAGCAGCCTCCTATGCGGGCGAAGCCCCGACCGACGAGCCTCCGGCTGGCGCCGCCCTTGGCCGGAGATGCCCGCATGGAACCTTCCATGGACTACCCTGGTTCACGGATCGAACCCAAAACTACGAACCACCTTGGTTCACAAGATTCTCATCAGTCTACAGACCACCCTGGTTCATAGACGGATTCTCGAACCGCGTATCACTTCCCTACGTGAAGGGCGCCACCACCCATACCACTATGTGGACCGCAAATTCTTAGGAGTTCCCATTCCCCAAGACACATAAAATCATTCTGATCCGGCCTTATCCTCTGTGACTCCCTCACTGGTCTACTCATCGGCCCCGAGCCGAGGCCTCCACCAAAGCCACCAGATTTGTGTGGTGTAACCCTAAGGTGCATCAGCGCGCCATTTTGAGTTCACATACCCACGGTAGGCAGGGGTGAAGGGGTTTCCCTGACCCTTGAGAAGATTCCAGAAGTATTCCTGGGTTCGCATTCCCACGGTAATGTGGAGTCTGTGCTCAGGATTCCCCTTTCTAACCCTCCACTTCTTAGGGCTGGGGTACTTCTCCCTTCTTCGTAGGGTAGTAAAATACCCATCAGAAGGAATCCCCCATGCGCTTCGGTACTTCCCCCAGGAACAAGAGAGGTGACAGTCACAGGAGAACCTCTTTCCCTCTCCCGTTGTGCTTTGTCACCATGGGCATCCATCTCAGAGTAGGCCCCGAACTTATGGGCCACTCCATGCGTAAGCCCCACTCCACTTCTCACAGACGCACCTTTCACGACGTGATCGTCTGGTCCCTGCTGCCTCTTGTTTCTCACACCGAGCATGACTCACGTGGGCTTAGAGTAAGAATCGACCATGATATTCTCTTATGGGATTCCTCATTGTGTATGCCCCACTCATCTGAAATACATGGACTTTGATCCCTATCTCCTAGGCAGGGTACATAGGAAGCCTCCCAGGAGGTTCAAGCCCGATCACCTCCGGACCCTTGAGGTTTAACATCCCTCGGGTCCACCTTCATGTCGGTTCTCCGATACCCCAATCCAAACTACGTGGACTTTGATCCCTGTCTACTAGGCATCATACGTAGGAAGCCTCCATGAGGTTCAAGACCAAAAATTGGCTGATCCGACTATCTCCACATCGGATCACTGCACCAACCCTGGTGCCGCCTCAATGAGTCCAGACTCCTCGGGCTCATTAATCCAACGAGGGATGGTAAACCTCGGGCATAATGGATTTTGAATCCCTGCATCCATCTGACCATTTCTAACCTGGAGAAATTTTTGGATACTATGGTTGGGTATAAACCAATGATTCTCAAACATATGAATACATCTTAAATCTATAAGAGAGTACCAGAACTGGCAATAATTCCCCCCAAAAGGGTGCGATGAGCCCAACTTCCCATCCTCTCGACCAATGTGAGTTCTTAATCATTGCTGGTCAAACCACCTATCAAACGCCTACCCTTGGAAAGATGGTCCATGTATTACTGGATATAGAACCATTGGGTGTTTCGAGGTGGAAAATGGGGCACCCGATATGAGTGATGAAGTAAAACCCAACCTTCTCTAATCAACCGTCAAGTAGTACATGTTTCGTCCCCATGACCCCATCATGCACCTTCGAGACAAAAAGATATATGGATTCCAGAATAATCTCAAGGAGAGCCTTTGTTAATTAGATGTAAAATTGAAAAACCAATATTGATTTCAAGAATGTATAATTGGAAAATAAATCCAATAAGATTAATGAAATTGAATCATTTTTAAAATAGATGGAATAAGTTTATAATGATTAAATTTAAATAATTAGTAACAAAGTTGAAGAAATAATAAGAGATAGTGAAGATTAGAAGAATATTCTAAATTTGAAGAATCTTAATATTGTGGTTAAATTTGAAACTTTTTAAAATTCTTATGATATATATTTTCAAGGTGTTTATTAAGGAGGAGTTTCATCCATAAACATTTCAATGTATTATTGTTATATTAAAAATTATTTATTTTATTGTTATAACATAATAAAAACATTTTCTATTCTATACCAAGAATCTATGAAGAAATAGTTACCATCTATTCAAAACTATAACAATTTATCTATGTTTTTTTACATGGAAATTGCATGTTAAAAAATATATTCATGTATGGGTGAGGAGAAATTAAGAGGTTCCTACCACTATGTATATGGTGGATATAATAAAGCGAAAATGTTACGATTCCCCAAGAATAGAACTACAAGTAGTGCATAAATCCATAAAATATAATTCCATAAAATGAAGATAGTACATAGCTTTTAAAATAAAATCATGATTTTATGAAAAACATTTGTGATTCTATATGTTTGGAGATTTTTTAGTGTATTTATGGTATCATACAATATATTCTTATGTTTTTATAATTCACATTCCAATGGAGGAGTGAGTGAATGAATATGAATCATTGAAAATTTTTGAAAGGAAATTTTTGTTATATAATTAGATTCAACTCATTTAAATATTTTAATGATTTTTTCAAAGTTAGTTGTAGAAAAAATTGTTAAGTTCATATCAACATGTATCTAATGAAAATTATAAAATAAGACCACTGAAGATAGATAAGGATGATGTTATATTCACAGAATAGAATCCAAAGGGAGAAAAACAATTATTAATTCGAGGAAGATAACAAAAATGGATAATAATTTATAACTAGTTAAAATATCAAGAATAATAAAAATAATTAATAATCTAATATAAGTAATCAAAAGAAAGACTCCCACAAGATGCTAGGTGAAGAACCTTAATAATATTCCAATGCACGTAATGATATTTTTGTTATTTGGCTATAATATTGGAAGAAATAACAAAAGCTGGATGTGGCATAAGAAATTATAGACCTGAAATAAAGATGGGATTACATGTGAAGATCCTAAATTTCATTATATATTATCAATAAAAGATAACCCATGTGTTAAAGAATAAATATATGGTAAATAAAAGGAATATGTTAACAATGATAAATGATGTATAACTATTTTTCCTGCATAAAAAGTTGTCTTTAATTGAATAAAGAGTGTATTAATCATGATGGAAAGTTAAAATATTTTTTCCCACACAAATTAATTTAATATTTAATTAGTAACATTCTCTAAAAATATGATTTGAATACCTACTCTGAAAGCATGATGATTGAAAATAGTAGAGCAACGTGGCTGAGAAAATCATCCCCATCTTATTATTCACATTGAGTAAGATAAAGGACCATTATATTAACTTATCTTTATGTTTTTTATTTTTATTTTTATAATATAGGTAATTTAAAGTGAAACATTATCATAGGGGGAGAACCTAAGAAGATAATAGGGTTTTTAACACTTGAAAAAATGATGACGTTTAAACTATCATTGAATGATTTCTCAAGAGGTATCCTAAAATGAATTATAATAAATGAATAATACTTTATGAAGATATGTATGAAGAAACATCTGAATAACCACATGAATTTGAGCGGAGTGTCTCCTCAAAGAGGAGATAAGTGAATAATATATAAATAATCTTCCAGATTCATTATCTCTTATATATGTATACACATATATATATATATATATATAATATTGAATTTTATTGAAGGATATTTCATTAACAAGTTATGTTTAACTACTCTCTCATCCGCGACTACTAAAATTAGAATATAATACAAAGGGATGAAAATTGAGTTAATTAATGGAATAAAAGTTTATATTATAATATATTTTATAGATATTGTTGATACTATTAGGTATTGAATAATCAAATCACTGTATTCAAGTGGATGAATGATATTTAGGCTGAAATTGAACTTTTATCTCAATTTGTTTGTATCACTTTTCACGCATTAAAAATAGTTGGTCATCCCTTGAAGATTATTTTTTTTGGAGTTGAATCATTTAATTTGGTATTAATTTACTTTATATGTAACAACATTGAAGTATAAATCAGAGCCTCAAATTTTATATACTAATCATGTCTAAAGTAAACATAGATCGGAATGGTATATGGTTCATTTCTATTTATAATTATGTACCATTTTTTAATGTTTTTAATATTTATTTTCAATAAGGGAGAGATAACATGATACTTGATAATTAATATAAAAGGATAGAGAAGAAAATTTGGTGTACATATTGATGAATAATTTCATGCTATTATTTACATAAATAAAAAAGGGATGATTTTTTATCTCACATTATGTCTATTATATGGGTTGTTAATGGTTATTGGTGTATAATGATTAACTAATGAGATTGATACTAATATATTTCAAGAGGAAGTAAAATTAAAGAGATCATGTATGTTTTTACTAGAACACAAGTGTGTTTGGGAATAAGATTTTGTTTCATTGGATGTTAGTAATGATTCAATCATGATAAAAGAAACAATATTTTTTATGATTTGAGTGAATATTTATCTATGTTTTCTAGGATGAATTAAATTACATGGATGATTTTAATCGAAAGAAATGAAAATAAGAGGTTATTGGAATATGTTTGAGGATTTAATAAGACCATGAACTATATTTTCATGATTAAATTGTAATAAAATGTTGTATTGAATAAATTTAATAAGGATTTATATTTATATGATAAATTACGTATAACTCAATTTATTATATGTTTATTAAAAAATTGGGCAAATCCATGCCTCAAATCCAACTAACCAGTAGCCATGAAAAAATCCTTAACCGATATGTGAAATCATAGTATAGTAGTGATTAATATGAACATATAAGAGGTGGATCCCATAGAATATGGTTAGACTAATCTATTCGGGGTGACACAAACAAAGGTAGGTGAACAGTAATGCCTATTCGATTTCACTAAACGAAAGTGTAAGTACACGGATTAATAATTTGGTAAGGATCATAATGACCAAATATATTTTGATTATGATCCCAAGACACCATTCTTAAAATCTATGTATGTATATATATATATATATATATATATATATATATATTAGGATATGTAGTTACCATAATATCTTCAAGATGAAGAAGAAAATATAGATCTTGTGGTTCTATGTAGATAAAGGCAGGTAGAATGAAGTGAGATGACTCCTAATATTATGATATTTAAATAATAAAAATATCATGATGCTCACATATATCATGATTAAATAAGTATTCATATATGAGGCTTCAATGAAAAAGGTTTGTGCAAGAAATATTAAAGGTTTTGTTTTTTCCCTCAAAATGTGTGTTCTAGTTTCGAACCACTATACCCAAATCATTTCCAATTAGTTTGTTTGTGGAATTTGAAACAAAAAATAGTTCTATATCCACAAGGACCTTCTTTTGAAAGGCAGCCGCTTGTTGGTGATTTTGACCCACAATGCCTAAGAACATTCATTGGTCGATGGGATGAGAGTTCATTCTCATCTAATCCTTTTGGAGTGATTTTTTTGCATACTCTGGGACTCTCATATATATTTAATATATGTCCATGAATCTGTCATTAATTTCTACATACTCTATGGGTTTCCCTTGAAATTATAAATTAATTATTAGCATGTATTGAATTTAGAATCATCTCTAGGTATTTGAGGTTCTTAATCAATGGAGATATCTGTATGTATATGAGGTTCTCCATAAATGGAATCTTCTTATGTACTAATTAGATATTCTTTGGTAATTACTATGACAATTCTTGTTTTCTACCCATCGAGTGGGTAACTCTAGTTTTTTTTTGTCTCCAGAGAGACAAAGTTCACTCAGGAATTTATCATCATATAGTTAGATAAGACTTGTTTTGATGTTAGGATGAAACCCATAGATGGGATTCATATCTATCATTATGAAAGGAAACATAACCCATGTAATTTCTTTTTTCTTAATGGGACACATAATAACTTTTAATGTAATGTGATATGGAACTAAACATACAGTTTAACATCTTGTGGCAAGGATTTATTGGTGAATGATTACTAGTCAATGTTTGGTGTGGGACTTATATTAGAGCATCCCAAGGAATCTAGAATGAATATAAATTTCTGAGTTAAATTAGAACCTCCTAGGAATATGGACGAGAGAAAATAAGGTTGATTTGGGGTTTTGGTTTTGAACCTCAAGGAGGCTTCCAATGTATCCCATTTGGATTAGAATCAATGACCATGTATTTCGATCATAAAGACTCACGACTATGGAGGCACTCAAGAGTGTGTCTCGCATGGGATACTGGTCCTTTGAGTGCATTGAGTTGGGGATTATTCATAAAGAGTATTCCCTCATAATAGGTACCATGAGGGATGTCCTAATTCATGGAGTTTTAGTGGGTTAACTCTGGGATTACTCATAAGGAGGATTCCAAGATTAAGGGAATTATTATCGGGGTTTACTCATGAGAAGGATTCCCCTTGAGGACAGGCCTTCTGTGAGATTCCTATGTATACTGAATCATTTGTAACAAGAAATATTATTTGTGATAGTTCAATACTTTAGGTGGATCCTATCTGTGTTGTGATCATCACTAAACTCTATGACTACTTTATTCATGCTCGGTGTGAAATAAAAGAGGTAGTGAAAAATTCAACAAACCACACACTTTTCCTCCTTCACTAATGGAATAGGTTGGGGAAATAGTGGAATAGGTCATGGGTACTACACTTACCTCTATTCACATTACATTTGATGTGATTCCAAGGTTAGGAAGGAATAATGGTGAAGGATACCGAGGTAGAGAGGAGAAAGACTGCAACCTCCTAGATGAAAGGCTAATGGATTACATCAAAAGGGATGACCTAAAATATGTTATGCAGTAAGAGGAGGATCTCATTCAATGTTAATGGGAAAATAAAGTGTAATCCTTGCCCTCTATACTGGGAACCGGAGGATCTGGGTCTCAGAGATGGGAAGGGGCCCACATGGTCTTGCCCCCAAAATCTGAGATAAAGAAGTCCTCCACACTGACCCTTGGGTAAGGGTCCTCATGTCCATAGATATATAAATCTAAAGGTTCCATGAGGATCCTGAACCTCTTGTAGGACATGTTTCAGAAAACTATGACTACAGAAATACAAATCCATATTGGAGAAACACTAATGTGCCTTTCGATAAGGTTTTGTAAATCATGAGGTATAGGTGGAGGATTAAAATTGGTCCCATTTAGTAAAGGGTGAAAAATAAAGAGAGGGACTTCCATTATTGTCATTGAAGAGGGCATAATGGGTGGCTCACATAGCTCTTGGGAAGATGTGATTGGTGTAGGTGTGCCGCACAAGTGTGCCACAACGGACTTAGGAGAAACCGAAAGTGATTTTCATAGGGGAAATTAGCCTACGTGAGATGGATATGCCACTATAAAATGAACTATTGGGGAAACAAAACATGGTTGAGGCCTTAAACTAAGCACCATGGGTCCCCTCTAGTGTCTCTGGTATAGCCTTTCTTAGGACATTACATATGTAAGGGGCCTCATGTAGGTTACTTCTTCTTATAGAAGATATATCCTCGAACAAATTTCTATTATTTTAAAATCTAAAGGGACTTTGATCTTAATTATCCCATTAATTTTACCTTATCTCATGGTTAGATAACTTGATGAGAAAGTTTGTGGGATTTGGTAAAAGTTGTTGTGAAATGAGAGCTCTAAGGGTTCTTATGATTTTTTAGTTCTTGAAATGAGGATTTTGGGGATCCTTTTTATAGGAAAATAATGAACCCTAGTTAAAGGAGTTTATATGTGTAGTTTGATAGTGCAGGTCTATGGCATAGTTATCCTATGTAGGGGTGGAAAAATAATTGGGCTTCATAGGTCCTTGGTTTATGTTCCTGGCGTTGGGGTACCACATAGGGTGAATATGCCTTCTGAATTGTGCGGGTAGTGCCTATAATGTCCTTATTGTGTGTTGGTGGTAGTTCGTGTAGGTTAATTGTCACATCTCACTCACTCTCTCTCTCTCTCTCTTGGATCTTCTATAGGTTCTTTAAAAAATTAACATGTTCAGTTCTCTCTTTATAATATTTTTTCCTCCTTTATTTAAAAGGGAGTTTCAACACCCCCCCCCCCTTAGGATTGGCTCCAAATGAAAGAGGAGGGTCTAATAGTGAGGTAAAAATAGCAGGGAAAAAATTATGAATGATAAAACACTGGATCACGCATGTTATCTATGTATTTTACTAATGTAGGTCATCGTTTTAGGGTGTTGGATGAAGATCGATGGCATAGGAAAGCGGAATAGCTGAGAAGTGCTGGCTGAAAGTACCTATAAATACCCAATTTCCTTTGTCTTTTTATTCACCCAATGTTTCATAATTTTTCTCTCACCACACAGATCATTCTTCCAGCTACATCGCTTTGTGTGTCCATCTAGATATATCTCATTATGCTTCCATGATGGTCACACAAGAGTTTTCTTAAGATAAATCCACCAGATTGATGGGGCTATACGGAGTTACCTCAGTCTAAAGTCTTACACTGAGTCACCTCATAGAGGGACCTGCACTAGGCTCCTTATCGATGGACTTGTGTATGTAACCTTGTCGATGGAATTACATGGAGAATTTACTTTTACAAATTCTTGAATTTATATAATTTTAAATTTTAAATTTCTTAATTCAATAATTCAACATAATTAGGGAATACAATTCCTTCTTATAGGTTTTTTTCAACTGACTATTTTAATGACATCAACTGAGGAATTTTCTACACATAAAACTGAAATGATCAATGCTATCAGACAAGAATATTATGACGTTGTTGGTACTGCCATTCCAAAATTGGTGAAATTTTATTTTTATATCTCAACATGGGTATGAATAAAGTGACTATCTTTTTTTATGGGCATAGTCTTTTGAGGGTCACTCATATTATAGAATTTAATAAATTCTTCCCAGCAACATTGATTCTGAAACATATAAATTGTTACTTTGCCAAAATACATTAGAGGGGTGTTCCCATCAAGGAAGGAACAATCCCTATTGGATTAATTTTACATTACATTGGTTTCACTCTTTACATGAAGTCACGTGTTGCAGAGAAAATACCTCATTGTGATGACTTGAAATTTTTTCTTTGAAGACATATCATTCGCATGGCTGGAAAAAATACTGGGACCTCCACTTCAGATGGGGAGTTAGTCTTGAGTGGATGTGGGCATTATGAATGCCTCAAACTTAAGTGGAGTTCGTAGAAGAGTTATAGTATTTTCAAAATTATGCGGTTGTTTGGGCAGGACATACATATGTTTATAAGAATTATGATATCATTCCTGAATTATAGAGCCGATAGAGTTTGTAGTCAAATTATTTTTACTGAATGCATGGTGAGGTTAGAATAAGTTTATGGGATGTCTACCAAATATTTGGGGATACCACTCTTAGAGAAATGTATGATGAATTTATCCATCCAAAAAAATAATGGGATGATGCTCAGAGGGTGCTAGTATTGGTCCTTGAGATAATCAAAATAGAGAATCAGTTGAAAAATGAAAAATATGCTCATCCTAGGGCTGAAGTCCAGGAAAAATCTTGGATGGGCCCTTTTGTGGAAATAGAAAATTTGAGTGGTCCTACTTGCATCTTCCCTACTATTTTCCCCACTACCAAAAATTGGGGTGTTTCGGGAACATTTTGTCCTAAATTTTAGAAGGGTGAGTAAAAAAATTGGGGATACAAGGTTAACTGCATGATTAATGAGATGGTTCACATAGATGGATTTCTTCTCATCCCACTAAGCACTTATCAATTCCCAATCTAGGATTCTAGTGATGGGATGAGGCCACAAACTTTTATTATTGGTTCCAATGTTGTAGAGAAGAATTTTATTATGTTGTTTTCCTTTGTTTTAGATAGAATATATAACATTATTTTTCAATTATACAATAAGAAGGACCCATTTAGCAATAAAGGGTCATTGCATGTGTTATGGGGCCAATTTGTAGCACATTTCAATACATATTCAGTACTGAATACATTTAAGATCCCCCATAATCGATTAAACTTATTTTTTCATAATATATCCAGGATTCAGCCTCCGTAGTTGAAGCTTACTATGGGTTTGAAGGCATTAAATGTATCTGGAGACTTTATTTTCTTTTCATTTGGTAACCAACCAATTGTGATATTTGTTAATGATATAAAGGAGGATAATTATTAGTTATGGGTGTACATGATAGCATTCAAGGGAATCGTATTGATATTCCTTATTTGTTTTCCTTCTAGTTTAAGTATCGTCAACAATCAAACACACTTCTTCCTACGTGTGTTAGACACTTGAAGCATACAATGGTAGCTCAACAATTATGGATCATGATTTATATAGATTTATCCAAAATATATATCATTTTACTTCTATCAGAGGCATCAATCAGATCATAGGCTGGATATTCCAACACTTGTGTTTTTTAATATATTTAGGGGGAATTTACAAAGGGAAAATATTGGGTAGAGGCCCCAAAAATTGTGGTTCATGGAATGTGTGAAAAAATACCATAACTAGTGATGATGAAGAGGCTTAATAGCCTTAAAAATGTTTGCAAACAGAGGCAAACAAGAATGATATAGTTAAGGAGATAACACCTCCAGTGCCAAGGAGGTATAGTCACCATCATTAGAATGAGGCCACCATCTCATCCTCTCATTCTTCAGAAGGATAAAGGAGGTCTAGAGAGGCTTCCTAATGATAGTGTGTTGAGTTTTCTCCACCTCTAGCCACATTGAATCAAAACTAAGTGAGACTTCTAGTGATCCACTGTTGGGAGAGAATGGATCATGATGTTAGGGATGCATTAGAATTCCTCAAAGCTGGTTTACGATACCCACAGTTGGGTGATATCAAGAAATCCTCTAATCTTCATCCAGAAAATAATTTGGATGAGTTAAAAAAGAATCTTGATGAGCTGGAGGATCTCATATATGAAACCAATGATCATGTATCATCCTCAAAAGGAGTATCTAATATGTTGGAACAAAGATTATTTGAAGGTGTAACCGTTCATCCTCACTAGTAATAGGATATTTACATTAACAATACTGATGTATTTCTCTTTTCTTCAATATTTATTTTTATCTTTTTTTTCACCATCATAAATCTTGAGGGGATTTTTATGGTGTTTGAAATAAGAGGAGGATCAGTAGAAAATTTTCCTAATTCACCAATGTATGGGCCAAAAAGCACCCATATTGTGATGGTGGATGAGGCTCTTGGGTACCTAGAACACTATCTTAGTGGGGATCATGATAGAGGTGTTTGCAATGGGAATTCCTCATCCATTACCTCAGGACGCCGGTTCCAAAAAAGAGTAATATAGTCTCTTCTCTATCTCATGATAGGTATTGAAAGAGAACATTAAAGATGGCATGAAGAATATTTCATAGTGAGTATTCATGTTGTCATCTAGTATAAAAACATTATTTACACACCTTTATGAACATGTTTTCTTTTTAAAGAACCCACATTAGATTCCTACATTAAGGGATCAGGTACTTGTCCTTCAAGGAATGAGGATACTACATTGGAGGTAGAGATTAATGTTATAACTCCCTGACCCCAGTTACCCCCCGTTTCTATATTATTACATAACATCATAATTATCACAATAGATGAAGTCTTGAAAAGTCGATTAGTTTAGTATCCTTGGAAGTACTAGATACATATATAAGTTTTAAATTACAACATGAAATAAAAAAAACTTTGTCCCTTTGAACACACTCATATACATTGGCCTATCCCTACAGGGTAATCATAATAAACTTCTTCACATCTTGGTAAAATTAAAAAATAAAAAGGGGAGAGATCAGATTCTCAGTAAGGATAAAAATATAGAAGAACCTTTCATAAATAAGAATAATCATTTAAGGAAATGTATAAGACTAAAACACATTCCTTTTAAACATAAACTTCAGCATAATATTGAAAATATAAATCAAATAATGCCATTTACTTATTCCCATGGATATTCTATAGTCGAATAATCACATATAATATCAATAGCTAATTTCATAATGATGGAATGCATAATTTTAGACATCATAACCACTTAGTCAAGGCCTCGTGCAAAGACTACAAATAAAGATTTTGTCAAGGCCTTATTCCAAGACACTAGTTTGTCTAATGAGACCTTCCAATGCATTTAGGAGCTATAACGGCCTCCACCAGTCACTTACTAAGTCCAATTCATTCCTCAAATGAAAAGGTTGATACATAATATAGACATTCGTATTAAGAATAGAATACGAAATGTCAATACTTTAACCATAAGACATGAATGGTATAATAATAACACATCCACAGTAAAACATATCACATGAACTTCAATATAATATGGAAGATTGTATCAAAACAAATCAACTTCAAACAAGTGTAAAATCCATCAAAGTATGTTGACATAGAATAAATCAATACTATAAGAGAGAAATATATATTTATATTTTGAAATAATCTAAAAGTAAAATAATTATAAAACAAAAATTTTCTTTTGAAAATATTTGTATATGAATTTAGGGGAATATTCTAAGGTTTTATAATGTCATAAAATAACTTCACCTGCAATATA
Source organism: Viscum album (assembly GCA_963277665.1). Classification (NCBI taxonomy): domain Eukaryota; kingdom Viridiplantae; phylum Streptophyta; class Magnoliopsida; order Santalales; family Viscaceae; genus Viscum; species Viscum album. Next base: position 697,740,427 of record OY728130.1, on the reverse strand, counting down.
AGTTAAAAAACATTCTAACCCTAATTTGCTGAAAAGGTCATAAAGTACCTTATTTGGAAAACAATAGAATGATTCCTTTCAAAACATTTAATAAAAAGTAAAAAAAGGGTATCAATTAAATTAAACCATATTCTAGGAAATTATAAAAATTATTTTAAATTCATTTATATAAAACATGGATGAGGATGATAGATAATTCCCAGTAGATGCTTACATATAGACAACCTCAGATAATAATGAGACTACAAAATTAACCCTTTCCTTGTGCCTTTCCATAGTTGAGGGTAAGTTAAACTCATGTGTAATAGTTAAATAATTTTTATTAAACTATAAAAGAACCAAAAACATAAATATGATATCATATATGATCTTCTAATATTGATTTGTTAATAATATTTTAGTAGTATCTTTGTTTCGGGTGCTAACTGATTCAATTTCCTTTATATGTTTTGTTACGTAAGTCATGTTTTTTTATGGATAGGATGTATTTTAATCATATCCATAATGATATTATGTTCTTAAACATTGTTTTCAATCATAAAATTAAAATTATTCTTGAATGGATACGATAGGGAATGAATCTCACTGTGTTCGCGGAGACTGTAATCCGTATGTATGCACGAGCGACAATATCATTCTATTGATGGTGAAATCATGTGTATTTGGATGGTATATTACATATAAAAAATCATTAACATGTTATATTTATTATTTACATCAATTATACTCATTATTGTACCCATCTAAATAATGAATTGTTGAATAACATACTACACCACGACATGGAGACGGTAAGTCGTCCGTATGCACGTATGGTGTTTTTTCATTAATAGGATGGATAAAATAATGATTATGGTTATAACATATTTATTATAAATTCACTGTATGTATAAGGTACTGGATTTATTATTTTGTTATGGAAACAATAATGAAAGAGGAAGTGGAAGAAGAAAAAAACCTTGAAAGGTGTGATGAAATAATTGACTCTTCTTCGGGTGCTTCCTTTTGATTTGATCAAAAGGGATCTTTATGTTTACTTTATGGTAAAATTAAGGCCTTTAGGTTGTAGTGAGGTTAGTTGGGAAGATATTTGACTAGGGTTTGGACGAGACAAATAACTTTGTCGGTGAGAAGTTATGTGAAGGGGATGTATCCTTTTATAAGATAGGTGAGGGTCACTTTTGGAAAATCTTTAAATATTATTTTATTATAAAATCCCTTTCGGTTTATAATTCCTCCAAATGAATTTATTTTGAGGATAAGGTGGGGTGTGTTGAAAAACTCTCAACCAATAGGTTTTAGACAAGTTTAGGTTACCATATTAACCACATCATTTTGATTTAACTCTTAGTTAAATAGTTTAACTTTTACCATGTCTTCTAGTAATCTTAAACTATATGGTTAATAAACTTTCTAAAAACTCCCAATAGTACCCCAAGTGGTTAATTAATAGCATATATTACATTATTTAAGTTTTTTTGGAACACCCTTATATTTTTAAGACTATTATATCATTTATTAAAATAGTATTTGTTTTAAAAAAACATTTATGTCAATTTTGACACTATTTTTTATTTGGTTTCTATGAAAGTCATAAAAAATGTACATCGAAGAAAATAAATTTAATCAACACCAACATGTCTTATTCAACAAGAAAATTCATGTATTGAATCAATAGTTTCAAATTAACTTTATTTTAATATTTATAACATAAATTATTTTAATCTTTCATTAAAAAGGTAATTACTAAATTATGTTTGTGTCATAAATAAATTAATTTATTTAATCTCTAAAAATTATAAATAAAATACTAGGATGTAGGAAAAAAATTTATCTTTCTATTGAATCTTTATAGTCTAATTTATCTTATGTGTAACCATATATTAAAAATGTTTTAGTAACTGAAATTAAAATTTAACACTTTTAACTCTTCTTTAAATATAATATAATAAATGTCCTAATCTAATACATGTGGACCAAAAAGGGTCATATTTTTTTCCTAAGGTTGATTTTGGTCTAAATACACTTATCCAATAGAATTATCACATGTGGTAGGGTAATTATAATATCATTTGTGTAGAGACCCGAAGCTTGACGTACATGGACATTACATTACTTTTGCGGAATACTTAGTACATAACAAAAACACACACACAAGGACCGTAATAGTTTACTGTCTTTGGAAACTCGGAATATAATCTTCTAATCGTGGTGAATGATCTATAACATCTCCCATAAATATCTTCTTTTTTTAAACCTAAATCATTTCTTTATGTCCTGGGGAAAAGAAAACATAAAAGGGTGAGCTCAAATTCTCTGTAAGGGTAAACAAAATAAATATCAATCACATCATATTCATAAGAACATATCTTTTGGAAATCTTAACCTGCAAAAGAGATCATGATTTCATAACATGGGATAAATCACAGTAGTGAAATATAATCCCAATAATCATAAATTAAAACATGAAACTTTGTGGCATACACACATAATCATAGAGAATCATTTCTTATTAGTCAAGACTCATTGCCAAGACTATCTTAGTGGAAAAGTCCATTTCTGAACTGAGTCAACCTCGTTTCAGTCCTGTTTAACTGAACCGGTATAACCTACCGTTCCAGCCATGTCTATCTCATGAGATATAAAATCTTTACCCAATGCATTGGAGGGAGATATAGGTCCCACCCATATCATAATGACACCATTATTATGTGTGCCACAAAATCATAAACCATACATCATAGCATAACCCATATAATAAAAATGGGAATCTTAAAAATCATGACATCATAAAACAATTCATATAAGATAAAGGAATTCATAAAAATATAATTCCGTCACAGCATAATAACATCAATGTAATAATAGGGATAGAAATATAACCCTTTATTATCTTAGATGGAAAATAATTTTGATAAAACACTTGAACTCCATTCTTGAGGAAAATATCCTTTCTGCTTCAAAAAAACTTTCCCTTTCTTAACATGTCATAAAATTCTAAATTAAAAGAAGTTGATTGAAAATAAACTTGGAAACTTTTAAAGGAATCTTCTTGGAAATATTGTTTTAAAAATCCATTCATGTTTTATAAGTTAAAAAAAACATTCTTCGTACTTTTGTCAGAAAAGTCAAAAAGTACCTCGTACGAAAAACGACAAAAGATTCCTTTCATATCCTTTACTAAAAACTCACCGAAGGGTAAAATTGGATTTAAAAAATTTTAGGTGGATGGAAATAATATTACATATTTAGGAAACATGTATGTGGATGATAAAATACACCCTAGTAAATACTAAAGTATAAACAATCTCGGATAAAAATGAGATTGTGATATTTCCCTTACCTTAGGTCCAATTTGCTTCGTATGTGCCCAAACCTCATGTATAATAATTTAAATAATGTCATTGACTTATTCTAGAATCATACTCATTGTTATGATATCATATATGGTTCAGTTATGGCTTTATATTACCCGTTCTTTTGTAAATTCAATGTTAAAGAGCGTTTTGGGTAAAATCGTTTCGTTTGACGTCCGTGTTTTGACATATGATTACTTAGATCATGATTACATAATTCCAGAATATAAATCATGATTTATATATAATATATATTCAGAATATACATATATATAATAGATCAGTAAATGGAAAGAAATACACCGTTAATGGAGACGGTAGGTCATACGTACGCATGAATGCTGTTTTCGTTTCCTTATTGAGTTGAATCGAATTAAGTAGATGACATACATATATATACACATAAATAAAGTATCATTATTATGTAATATATTTCATGATTACTTATTATATATACTTTATAATCATTCATGAATGGTTAACGTGGAGAATGAATCTCATCGCGTTGTGGAGACGGTAGTCCGTACGTACGCACGAGTGATGAAATCATTCTCATGATCGTGGAATTGTATTGGAGTGTATGTATAATATTTCAGAATCAATAATAATCATATATAGTTATTATGTACACCATTATACCCATCCAAGTAAGGTGGTAGCGGAAAATAGATTACACCACGGCGTGGAGACGGTATTCCGTACGTACGCACGCGCGGTGATTTCATTTTCCGTAGGATGGATAGATGGTGAAATAGGGATGTTTCATACTTATAATAACACATAAGTATATGAGTGATATTTATGTTATTACTTCATAATGAAACAACTAAATAAGAATAAGTTTAAGAAGAAATAAAGATGAAAGAATCGGTAACGGACATTACCTCTTCTTTGAAGCGCCTCTTTGAGATCTTCTTTTAGGGCACTAAAATTGGTCTTTGAGGAATACCAGAACCTCTAGGATGTTTCTAGGGAAGTGGAGAAGGTAAATTGGCAGGGGTTGACCGGGCTTGAAGGCTCAAAGTGGTGTGAGGAAGAGGGGGAGGAGGTTCCCTTTTATAAGGGAGGAGAGGGGCACCTTTGGAATAACTAAAACTATTATTTTATTATAAAGTCATATTCGGTTTCAAATAGCTCCAAATTGATTCATTTCTAAGATAAGGTGGGTATGGGTCGAAATACTCTCATCAAATAGAATTTAGACAAGTTTTGGTTCCTATTTTAACCTTATCATTTAGATTTAACATTAAGTAAAATAATTTTACGTTTACAGTGTCTTCTTGTGTTCTTATACTATAAGGTTAATAAACTTACTATAAGAAGAAAAACGAACCCCAAGTTGTTTATTATTAATATATATAACCATATCTAATTCATTTGGCCGATCCATAGATTTTTAGGAATAAAATAACAATTAATAATATAATATTTGTTTTAAAAACTATTTTATGTCAATTTTGACACTATTTTGTAATTGATTTTTGTGAAATTTATAACAGAATGATTAGTTCTAAAAAAGTTAATGAAATCACTAATATCATGTCTCATTAACCTATAAAATTAGTTGATTTCATAAAATGTATGAAATTACATTTATTTGGGTATTTATAACATCAATTATGTCAATATTTCATTAATAAGATAATTGCTGCATCATCTTTGTGTCATAAATAAATTAATTTATTTAATGTCTAAAAATTACAAATAAAATTCCATTATGTAGGAAATCTTTTTATATTTCTAATGAATATTTATAGTCGAATTCATCTTATGTATAACCCCATATTAAAAATTATTTACTTATTAAACTTTGATTTTAACTATTTTAACCCTTCTTTAAATAAATTAATAATAAATGTCCTAATCTTATCCAAGTGGGCCTAAATGGTCATATGTTATTACTAAGGTTGTTTTTGGTCGAATTACACTTGTCCAATAGAATTAGGAAATGTGTTAGGGTAATAATAATATCATTTTTACCCTTAATTACCCTATTTACTTTTAACCGTTGTAAAAAAAGTAAAAAGTTACTATTCACCAAAAAATTATTTTCATCTCATTGAACCACATTTTACTTACTGAAATCAACCGTGTCTCTCAGATTTTCGAAATTCCATTCACAGAAGCGGTAAAATTAAGTTGTATGAAAAATTCATTTTTATAACTACCACTTAGTGGTTTCACTATTCATCAAAAAATGAAAGTTTCCAGAAAAATACCAAAAATTAGGCCTAAGATATATTTGATATTATGAACTAAAAAATTATTCCTATTTTACCAAATTCAAAACATATCAGTTGCATTAATTAATTTAAAAAAATTAATTCTCGTCGTCAAAACAAATAGCGTGTTCCTAAGAGATAATAACTATCAAAAGATTGACACTTGTTTATGTCTGGTTTAAATGTGAAATTATATTCAATGACCAACATTGTATTAAATTGTAAAAATATTTTCTAAATATACTTTAAAACCACTCAAATTAATAATTTATCACTATTAATTATTTCGATTGAAAAAGTTGTTTTTAATTAAAATATAGTGTATTTTTACTACTCATCAAAATATGAAAGTTACCAGAATGATATGAAAATTTATCCAAAGTAAATTTTTATTTCATGATTCCAAAGAAGAATTTTATTTTGTCAATTTGAACATATAAACATGTCAAAAACAATATTTAATGTGGGTGCACCATCAAAAGGCAGCAAAACTGCATTTTTTGAAAAATACTTATTTTACCCGAAAAATTTATTTTGTTCTTATACCATGTTTTAGAAAATGTGCAAGACGAATAATAATGTTATAAGATTCAAGATTTAGTTAATACTATTCATAACAGCTAGTTCATAAGAATATTATAATAATATATCGTTGTTTAGTAAAACCTGGTATTGCGTACAACACACGCTATCGAGGAAGGTCGCGATTGCGTGTAATGCAAGCCAAGTAAGGGTTGCGTGTTGTGCAAGAATCCTTCGTGGCTTCGTATAACATAATCCAACCATATTTCATTTATACATTGAATATATATATATATATACTCAATGTTGCGTAGAATAACTATTATCAAAATTGTGTGTAACACAATCCAAGAATAGTGTTGCGTATACTGCAAGCTAATATGGTGTTGCGTATAGCGCAAGGTAATCTTGGTGTAGCATACAACACAAGACATTAATGAAATTAAATGAATATTTTTCATAAAATCTCAGGGTGTTACATTCTACCCCCCATAAAATGAATTTCCCCCTCAAAATTCGTCAGGGTTATAAATGGTTTACTATTCGAAAGTTTCTTTAATAGAAACCCACATCATAAAAAGGTATACCAAAACCAATCTTTAAAAACAAAAGTATGAAACGTAATGGTTACCCAAATAAACTAATCACTGGGTTTCCACATAGGTGAAAATATGGATATGGAAGAGAAATCTAACCATCATGTTCTGATGGAGAGTGGTAGAGAACATGGCTATGGAAAAGCCAGCAATCACAAAGCCATAAATGTGTGACGATCTAAGGTACCATCTGATTCGTCAGATATAAGAGCACTAGGACAACATTTTTGGTTTTCAAGATCATTTCCTTAAAGTTGATGAAATTGGAATTAGAAGAAATACTTTCGTGATTTTGGTATAGTCTCACCGTTAGTCGTTCTTTGGACAATTTCCACTTCATCTTTTAAAAAAATAAAGTTGAATTTGTCATTCATGATGTGTTAGCAGATCATGTGATAGAATGATGGGTCATTCCATCTGTCTCAAACAAATGGTTAGAAAATTTAGCAAAAAATACATAAGTCCATCTATAGTGAGATTAATCATATATGGTTCCTAAAATGGACTTATACTTCGTATATCATACTGCATAATATAATAATACTAGTTTCTACTAAACAAGGACTTCCTGTAGGCCAGTGGTAGGTGATAAAGGCCAGTCGCACTTTAGTTGTAGGTTCGATTCCCACAGCCTTGTCTGACGCGATGGGCTGTCGCCCATCCTGCATGTTGTCCTTTTTCTAAAGCTATATTACTATAATATCCCATCAACAATATCAAAAAAGTTTTATCCTTAAACAATACTAACTTGTGTCCTACATAATCCATTCCAATCTTTAGGCTTATCTAAAATACTTCGGTCCAAGCTCATAGTATAAAGAAAATGATCACGTGAATGCCATCATTTATCCCCCGTATACCATAAAATATATCTTGTTGGTCAAATTACAAACATGTGAATACCTTAATCATGTATTCTCTTGAAGAATGAATACCCATTAATTGAACCATAGTGGAAACATGAATGCAGTCAAAAGTTAACTCTTTCCACATACCAAAATCCAAAAATTCTATATACTCAAACCATGATATCACTTAGTCCTTATATCAATCATGAGCTCATGAATACTATCAAACATATTAGATTCCCTTTATCCCTTCATTATGTGCATATCATCTGCTTTCCAAAAATATTTCAATCACTTTTCATGGTTACTGATGCCATAAAATTATTGAAAACCACAATAGACCAAAACATAAATATTCCAATATTCCATGATACTGTATACAACATTATTTTGGAATCCCATTACATAAACAATTAATCATTCCACCACATCGTTGTCATATTCAACATCTCCAATAGTGATCGCATGTGACTTCCCTTTGACCTTTTCCTTAAGTGGTTGCTCATGTCGATCATTACTAACACTTGGATTAGGTCATTTATTAGCATAATGCCCCATTTACTTGCACTTGAAGCATTGAAGTGTTGTTGGTGCGTTCTATGAAGTATTTTCTTTATTCACATCATTAGAAACCCTTTTTCCATTACTTCGACACTCAGCTGCTCAATGACCTTCTTTTCCACACTTAAAACAGTTTCTAGTCCCTTTAAGACAATCTCCACCATGCCTCTTTCCACACTTTGAGCATAAGGAAACATTCATCTTCTTTTCACCATTATTCTGAGATTTCTCCTTGAACTCCATCTTTCGTTTCTTGTCAAAACTATGAGATGGATAAGTAACCCCAACTTTCATTTCTACATTGATAGCACACCGCACAATTTCGTCATAGCTACTGAAGTCTCTTATATCTAATGCCCTTCGAAGATTTGGTTTTAATCCACTGAAGAATCGATCAAATTTACTTTCAGGTTGGATGATAAATCCAAATGCATACCTTGCAAGACTTTTAAAATTTACTTCGTATATACCAACAGATTCATCATCCTTTTTCTTTAGTTCAAGAAACTCCTTCTCCATATTTGTTCGAAGAATACGAGGGAAGTACTTCTTGAAAAATAAGTTCTTGAACTCGTCCCATTCCATGGACTCAATTTAATCTCTTTGCCTCGTATTCTTGATAAGATTCCACCATTGACCAGCTTCACCTTCCAAACGATATACTACTAAGATGAATTTATCATGTTTAGAACATTGAAGAACTAAAAATATCTTTTCAGTAGTACTGATCCATTTTTCAGCAATAAGTGGATCAGAAGACCCACTTGAAGAAGGTGGAAGTTGCCTCATGAAGGACTCAATAGAATATTGTTCCCTTGTCTACTCATTTGGAAGTCCAGAATGATTCATAGCTTGTGTAAGTATAGCAATAAGATTTTGCACTCTATCTCCCATAACATTTGTTTGTTCAGGAGGAAAATCATTGCATTGTCCATTTCATTGATCAACACGGTTCCTTCGGGTTCCAGCCATCGTCTAAAACCCAAAAAGATAAGTGTGAGAGGCAAAAATCATGCTAGGGAAAACAACATAATAAAGGGGGAGTATCCTCAATATCTAACATCTTAGGTTAAATTCTATGATCGTTACCGTAGTTCTAGGACTATACGTATACTTATCCTTAGGGACATCCCTAGACATACCTTAGAAATATCTCTAGGGATCTCACTAACATTTTCGCATCCTAGTTTCCAAAGGTTGACTAAACCTTTCCTATGATACCAACTGTAGAGACCCGAAGCTTGACGTACATGGACATTACATTAATTTTGCGGAATACTTAGTACATAACAAAAACACACACACAAGGACCGTAATAGTTTAGTGTCTTTGGAAACTCGGAATATAATCTTCTAATCGTGGGGAAAGATCTTCAACATCTCCCATAAAGATCTTCTTTTTTTAAACCTAAATCCTTTCTTTATGTCCTGGGGAAAAGAAAACATAAAAGGGTGAGCTCAAATTCTCATTAAGGGTAAACAAAATAAATATCAATCACATCATATTCATAAGAACATATCTTTTTGAAATCTTAACCTGCAAAAGAGATCATGATTTCATAACATGGGATAAATCATAGTAGTGAAATATAATCCCAATAATCATAACTTAAAACATGAAACTTTGTGGCATAAACACATAATCATAGAGAATCATTTCTTATTAGTCAAGACTCATTCCAAGACTATGTTAGTGGACAAAGTCCATTTCTGAACCGAGTCACCCTCGTTTCAGTCCTGTTTCACTGAACTGGTATAACCTACCGTTCTAGCCATGTCTATATCATGAGATATAAAATCATTACCCAATGAATTTGAGGGAGATATAGGTCCCACCCATCTCATAATGATACCATTCTTATGTGTGCCACAAAATCATAAACCATACATCATAGCATAACCCATATAATAAAAATGGGAATCTTAAAAATTGTGAGATCATAAAACGATTCATATAAGATAAAGGAATTCATAAAAACATAATTCCATCACAACATAATCAAATCAATGTAATCATAGGGATAGAAATAGAACCCTTTATTATCTTAGATGGAAAATAATTTTGATAAGACATTTGAACTCCATTCTTGAGGAAAATATCCTTTCTGCTTCAAAAACACTTTTCCTTTCTTAACATGTCGTAAAATTATAAACTAAAAGAAGTTGATTAAAAATAAACATGAAAACTTTTAAAGGAATATTCTTGGAAACATTGTTTTAAAAATCCATTCATGCTGTATAAGTTAAAAAAACATTCTTTGTACTTTTGTCAGAAAAGTGAAAAAGTACCTCGTATGAAAAATGACAAAAGATTCCTTTCATATCCTTTACTAAAAACTCACTGAAGGGTAAAATTGGATTTAAAAAATTGTAGGTGGATGGAAATAATATTACATATTGAGGAAACGTGGATGTGGATGATAAAATACACCCCAGTAAATACTAAAGTATAAACAATCTCGGATAAAAATGAGATTGTGATATTTCCCTTACCTTAGGTCCGATTTGCTTCATATGTGTCCGAACCTCCTATATAATGATTTAAATAATGTCATTGAATTATTCCATAATCATACTCATTGTTATGATATCATATATGTTTCACTTATGGCTTTATATTACCCGTTCTTTTGTAAATTCCATGTTAAAGAGCGTTTTGGGTAAAATCGTTTCATTTGTCGTCCGTGTTTTGACATATGATTACTTAGATCATGATTACTTAATTATAGAATAAAAAGCATGATTTATATATAATATATATTCAGAATATACATATATATAATAGATCAGTAAATGGAAAGAAATACACCGTTCATGGAGATGGTAGGTCGTACGTACGCATGAATGCTGTTTTTGTTTCTTTATTAAGTTGAATGGAATTAAGTAGATGACATACATATAAATACAAATAAATCCAGTATCATTATTATGTCATATATTTTATGATTACTTATTATATATACTTTATAATCATTCATGAATGGTTAACGTGGAGAATGAATCTCATCGCGTCGTGGAGACGGTAGTCCGTACGTACGCACGAGCGATGATATCATTATCATGATCATGGAATTGTATTAGAGTGTATGTATACTATTTCAGAATCAATAATAATCATATATAGTTATTATGTACACCATTATACCCATCCAAGTAAGGTGGTGGTGGAAAATAGATTACACCACGGCGTGGAGACGGTATTCCGTACATACGCACGCGCGGTGATTTCATTTTCCGTAGGATGGATAGATGGTGAAATAGGGTTGTTTCATACTTATAATAACATATCTGTATATGAGTTATACTGATGTTATTACTTCATAATGAAACAACTAAAGAAGAATAAGTGGAAGAAGAAATAAAGATGAAAGAATCGGTAACGGACATTACCTCTTCTTTGAAGCGCCTCTTTGAGATCTCCTTTTAGGGCACTAAAATTGGTCTTTGAGGAAGACCAGAACCTCTTGGATTTTTCTAGGGAAGTTGAGAAGGGGAATTGGAAGGGGTTGGCCGAGCGGGAAGGCTAAAAGTGGTGTGAGGAAGATGGGGAGGAGGTTCCCTTTTATAAGGGATGAGAGGGTCACCTTTGGAATAACTAAAACTATTATTTTATTATAAAGTCAAATTCGTTTTTAAATAGATCCAAATTGATTCATTTCGAAGATAAGGTTGGGATGGGTCTAAATACTCTCATACAATAGAATTTAGACAAGTTTAGGTTCCTATTTTAACCTTATCATTTAGATTTAACATTAAGTAAAATAATTTTACTTTTACCGTGTCTTCTTGTGTTCTTATACTATATGGTTAATAAACTTACTATAAGAAGCGAAACGAACCCCAAGTTGTTTATTATTAATATATATAACCTTATCTAAGTCATTTGGCCGAACCATAGATTTTGAGGAATAAAATAACCATTAATAATATAATATTTGTTTTAAAAACTATTTTATGTCAATTTTGACACTATTTTGTAATTGATTTTTGTGAAAATCATAACAGAATGATTAGTTCGAACAAAGTTAATTAAGTCACCAATAACATGTCATATTAACCTATAAAATTATTTGATTTCATAAAAAGTCTGAAATTACATTTATTTGGGTATTTATAAAATCAATTATGTTAATATTTCATTAATAAGATAATTACTGCATCATCTTTGTGTCATAAATAAACTAAATTATTTAATGTCCAAAAATTACAAATAAAATACAGTTATGTAGGAAATCGTTTTATCTTTCTAAGGAATATTTATAGTCGAATTTATCTTATGTATAACCCCATATTAAAAATGCTTTACTTATTAAACCTTGATTTTAACTATTTTAACTCTTCTTTAAATAAATTAACAATAAATGTCCTAATCTAATCCAAGTGGGCCTAAATGGTCATATATTATTCCTAAGGTTGTTTTTTGGTCGAATTAAACTTGTGTCAATAGAATTAGGACATGTGTTGGGGTAATAATAATATCATTTTTACTTTTAATTACCCTATTTACTTTTAACCGTGGTAAAAAAAAGTAAAAAGTTATTATTCACCAAAAAAATTATTTTCATCACATTGAACCACATTTTACTTTCTGACATCAACTGTGTCTCTCGGATTTTCGAAATTCCATTCACAGAAGCGATAAAATAAAGTTTTATGAAAAAATCATTTTTTTTAATTACCACTTAGTGGTTTCACTATTCATCAAAAAATGAAAGTTTCCAGAAAAATACAAAAAAATAGGCCTAATCTATATTTGATATTATAAACTCAAAAATGATGTCTATTTTACCAAATTCAAAACATATTAGTTTCATTAATTAATTAAAAAAAAATTAATTTCTGTCGTCAAAACAAATAGCGTGTTCTTAAAGGATAATAACTATCAAAAGATTGACACTTGTTTATGTATGGTTTAAATGTGAAATTATATTTAATGACCAATATTTTATTAAATTGTAAAAATATATTCTAAATATAATTTAAAACCACTCAAATTAATAATTTATCACTATTAATTATTTTGATTGAAAAAGTTGTTTTTAATTAAAATATAGCGTGTTTTTACTATTCATCAAAATATGAAAGTTACCAAAATGATATGAAAATTTATCCAAAGTAAATTTTTATTTCATGATTCCAAAGAAGAATTTTATTTTGTCAATTTGAACTTATAATCATGTCAAAACTAGATTTAAAATGGGTGCGCCATCAAAAGGCGACAAAACAGTATTTTTTGAAAAATACTTATTTTACCCGAAAATTTTATTTTGTTCTTATACCATGTTTTAGAAAATGTGAAAGATGAATAATAATGTTATAAGATTCAAAATTTAGTTAATACAATTCATAACGGATAGTTCATAATAATATTATAATAATATATCGTTGTTTAGTAAAACTCGGTATTGCATACAACACACGCTATCGAGGAAGGTCACAATTGCGTGTTATGCAAGCCACGTCAGGGTTGCGTGTTGTGCAAGAATCCTTTGTTGTTTTGTATAACATAATCCAACCATATTTCATTTATACATTGAATATATATATATACTCAATGTTGCGTACAATAACTATTATCAAAATTGTGTGTAACACGATCCAAGAATTGTGTTGCGTATACTGCAAGCTAATACGGTGTTGCGTATAGTGCAAGGTAATCTTGGTGTAGCATACAACACAAGACATTAATGAAATTAAAATAATGTTTTTCATAAAATCTCGGGGTGTTCCAATTTGTTTCTTTAATTACCCTATTTACTTTTAACAATGATAAATAAAATTCGAAAGATACTATTCACCAAAAATTATATTCATCAAATTGAACTGAATTTTACTTACTGATTTCAACCATGTCTCTCATATTTCTGAAATTCAATTCACAGAAGTGGTAAAATTATGTTTTATTCAATGTTGCAAATGTCTCTAGACGGTGGGTAAAAGGCATTAAATAGTTCAATAAAAATTTATATATCTAATATTATTATAAATTGACTCCAATGAATAAAATTAAACTAATATGAGTATTATGTATCTATTTTTAGACTAAAATAAATTTAAATAAAAATAATATTTATTTAAATAAACGTCTGTTTTAAACAATAACGCAGTGTTTTACACTATTTATCAAAAATTGAATGTTTTTAGAAAAATACACAAAATTCACCCAAAGCTAATTTTGTTATTCCAAACCCAAAAATGAAGTCCATTTTGAAAAATAATATTTATAAAATTTTAAATAGTGGGTATTAATTTTCATATCTGCTTTTTTAAATGGCTAGTTTCATTGGTTGTGGTGTGGTAAAACTCGAAGTTGCATACAACACAAGATATTTTATTATTAAAACAGTAGTTTACTATGGAATCATTGGGTATTACACTTGATTCTCAATCTATCACCTTGATTGATGAACCATCAAGCGGTGCGGCTATGTTTGTTCCCACTTCCATAGAGAGGGAAGAGGGTCATTGAAATGATAGATGCACTTCTTTTGTGTGCCTTATGCTGTTTCTAAATTTTCCCATCTCAAAATATTTCAGATCTATTTCATGCACCATAGGAATCTATGGTAGTCAATATTGACACTCTTATTGCCCTAGATGGAAGAAAAAGGGATCTTGGGCGGTCTGATGATGGTTTCAGTGTTTATCCAAACTCTGTAATGCTTGGCAAAATCATGATAGCTGAAGAACTAATGGAGAAGAATGTCAGCAGAGCCAATACGAGTCCGGATCAATATTTCATGGATACCATAACTAGTGAGGATGGTAAGATATACAAATCCAAATACCATGAAATTATTTATTCTCTTAATCCAAATTTTGATATTTCAGGTTCTATCATGGAGTTCCAGATATTTACAAGGAATTCGAAGTATGTGATTTTTCTCATTCTTTAATTTTGCATACATAATTGTTTTTATGTTATCTATTATTTCATATCTATGATCAACCTATGTAGCTTTGAATGCAAATAAAATTTCAAAGGCTCTTCAAAAGTAGTAAATTCAAATCCATCACACCACTATTGACGCTAGAGAGGCACTGGTCGAGAATCCATAATTGGGAGGTTGCCTATAACCTATTTTAATAGTGGAAGAATAATATATAAAGGTGTCCATATTCAAGAAGGACTTGTTCAGACTACCAAAGTTGGGAATGTGGTGGAGGAGTCTACTAAATATATCATCCTATTTCTAGGTTAATTTCTTATATTTCCTTCATCAAGAAATTTTCTTTCTACTATTTTGAAGCTAATAATGATTATAATTCTTCATTTCGGATCAGAAAATCTATGACTAGTTATGAGGTTGTATATTCTAAATTATTCTAGAGTACATCCCACCCCATAACTGTGGTTATGATTCATACTTAGATCTATAGGATGCTCTCTAGGTCAGATGTCGTAGGTCTTTCAAAATCATCTAGAAAGTGAAATCTGAGACAAATTGGGGAGACATGCCTTCACACATTGGTTGAATTCCACCTTTGTTTGGAATTTTGTGATTTGGTGGATTTGATTATCATCCTACATACACTTTTATTAAAGAGACTTTTTTTAGTATAAGAAAGAGTATATGCTTTGGAAAGACCTTATAAAGGTCAAAATTCTCACCAACATTTATGGTTTTTGAGTTGCACTATCCTAAGTGGATGTTATCCATAACACAATGTTGGTGGAGTTTAAATGGAAAATCAAGGAGAAGAATATTGAAGTGTCATGCCTTTTTAATTAATTCAATAATACTCTTTATGGACTCAACAAACTCCACTATTCATTAGAAGAATCCCAATATGAATGGTTAACTTCCATTGCGACTACTGCAGAAGAGCATCCCTAGGCTAAGGAAACTGAATATTGTTGACTAACTAAGTTTCAATAAGAACCTGATGGGTCTCGAGATACTGCTCAATAAATAAAGACTTACTTCTATTTTCTCTTATAATACATGATTGAGAAACTCCATTTTGTGAATTTTCTTATGTTTTTTTCTACATAAATGAAAATAATTTTTCCTCCTAACTTATTTGTCCTCATCGCTACAATCATCCTATAATCATAACGTAAAAGATATATTTAATATAATTAAATCTTCATGAAAAATAATCATAATTAAAATTATAGGTATGGATTCACATTATCTATCACTTAAGAAAAAGGGCATAGTGGGTGTAGTTTGACTAATACTTGTGTCATATTAATAACCCAAAAAACTTTTTTTCTTTTGTATCGTCACCCTAATTTTTTTTAAGCTCAATATGGAGAGGAATTGGCGGTTCTAACATGGATTTTTATTAGGCTTCCCTTATTGGGTTTTCATCGTAACAAGGTATGTGACATTAAATTTTTATTGCTTGATATTTTATAAAGCTTAGAGAGTATAAGTATATTGAGATATGACTTGAATTTTGTCTAAAGTTCCCTTTTTGGGTTTTCAACATGGTTTGTACTATGTATTTTTTTCTTAGGTAGTTTAAAGTCATACAAGTCCGACTAATAAATAATGTGTTTTACCGTAAAAAAATGACTATAAAGTTTGAAATAATGACCCACCCATGGCTTACTAGTCTTTAATGTTGCTAAATTATTTAGGTACCTCAAAATGGGAATCATGAGATTTATTTTTTTTGGTTTCCAAATAAAAAAACATTGTATTCATGAATGGATAACGTCTCTCCCCAGAATGGAATTACCATTGGCTGATAAACCCATTATGATGATTGTTTTATGCAAGGCTGACTAGGGCGCATACTATGAAGTCAGGTAGTGGTAGCCTTATTCTGACAGCCCTATTATGTGGGTGAATTATGGAAGGAAAACTATGTAACCCAATGAATATCCAAGTAAATGAGTTGCATGGAATTTTTACATTATATTACTAATGAAAAATGTAATTTTATGATTTGAATTTATCAAGACCGAAATGGGTGGTTTTTTAATGGAATGTTGTCTAAGAATAAAGAGATCATCTACACCCACCTATTCCATGAATAAGATGCCATTCCTACACTAATTTTAGGTGTGAATGAGGGTATATTTTTTTAGATAGATAATTTCTAGGTAGAAGGATCCTTTTTGAAAAATGATAAAGGTATCAAGCAATTTAATGTCGTGCAACTAACACAATGATAGTGTAGTTTAATGTATTATTGTAAGGACATTATGTTGTGAAGTTTAATGTCATGCACTAAGGACATTATATTGTGTAGTTTAAAATCATGAAATAAGGACATTAGGTTGGGTAGTTAAAATTCATACAAAAAAGGACATTTATCTTGAATTTTAATGTGTTATTGAAAAGACATTATGTTATTATGTTTAATGTCATGTAGAATAGACATTATTTTATTCAGTTAAAATTCATATACAAGGAAATTAGGATGGGTAGTTTGAAATCACGCAACAAGGACATTATGAGGGCTTTAATTTATGGTTTTTATCTTTGATTGATGATTTTAGGGTTTCCCCATTAAGATAATTTTTTAATAAATGTGCTACTATATTCATGTATGGAAGGAGAGTGTTGTCAAATGTGATTTATGGATTTGCAGATCTGCAGAGTGGAATAATAAAAATGTCTAATAGAATTTGAAAAGGTATCTCCCAAGAACGAAGTAAACACTATTTTTAAAACCTTTTATGGGGGTTGTTTTATACAAGGCCATCTTGGGCATGTTTGTCATAGCCAATAGTGGAATACTTTGGCTGATATACCCATTATTTGGGAAAATTTGGCATGTACAACAGAGGTGCTGACTACATAGTTAAGAAAAGTATATCTCATGAATTCTGACATTCAATTGGTAAAAATCGATGAATGTTTTTAGAGATTTAAGTCTTTCCAAGAATAGAGTTTGGTTTGTGGTGAAATGTTCCCAAATACAGAAGAGGTATTTCGTGTAATAACTTCCAAAGAATAAGGGGAATATGATATCTATGAAGGTTTGACCCAAATGAGGGAATTATGGTGCCCTTAGTTGTATGTCATACGACTAAGACCATAACATTATTCAAATGATGAATGATATGTGAAAAAATGGTCCATAGGTATTCAAATAATCTTTGAACATATGAAGGGTGAATTGTAAATCATGATGTTGGGGAATTTCAATTTGGGAGAAAAGACATGGGACACATATGTAAAGGATGATCGTTGATTTTAAATCGTGGGTTCCAACATACCATCATCACAGATTAATGGGACATAATATTCTCCACATAATGGTGAAATTACCAATATTTTAAAAACCCTTTATGGAGGCTGTTTTATGAAATGACAACTAGGGAAAATTTTGTATAGAAAATCAATGTCATCCTGTGGCTAAAACACCCATTATATTGACAACTGATGCAAGTCCAAATAGGTCACATACTATATAGTTACGAAAAAGAGCTCTCAAGTGTCATACATTATACCACCATAAGCTGAGGAAAAATTATAAAGATTAGAAATATTCAAGATTAAGAGTACGACATTTGAAAGGGGATTTTTTCAATACACAATGGGAGAATTTAGTCCAATATTGTCTATGAGTTGAGAGTCCCTTTCATTGATTTGACCCACATATAGAATGGGGATCTCTTATTGACTTGGTGGACTCTCTTAAGAGAGTACCCCAAATTAAATCCCATGTATAGATTTTTTATTGTATGGAGGAGTGAGGAAATTTTCCATTACCTAATGAATAGTAATAGGATATAGGAAATTGTATTCACTACGTATCTCAATGGGATGAGAATTAAGCCATAAATAGTTCTTTGGGTGTTCTATAGTTTAAAGTAATGTGGTAAGGACATTAGCCATGCAGTTTAATGTCATGTGGTAAGGGAAATGGTCTCTTGACATTAATAGAAAAACGAAAATGTAGCTGAACTTAGGCGTAGAGCCCAAGTATAACTATGTATCTTGTTAGGGCAAAAAACAATTCACACAAAGATCTTATAGATATGGGTTTATGTGTAAAATGAGAACTTGTATTGGATATCCTCATGTAGATATGGTTCATACATGGGATATTTTGTGGGTTTTTCATGTTATGATGTTCCTAGGACCAAAATTGAAGATCTAGAAGTAACTAAAAATCTCATAAGAGTGATAATAAAGACACACATAGTTCATAAAGTACTATACAGAATTTCATCAAGCTCTGTAAATGTGATTCATTATGATGGGAAAAAGGAATATTATGATTGCAATAGGGTTTAACTAGGTGTCACTATATATCTTGCGGGGTAAAATATAAAAACAGACATCATTCTTAAGAAGACCAAGTAGTTTATTGTCACAAGACATGGAAATAAAGTGCGGGTTTTAAGTCATTACATCCTGGACCATTTAAAACACAAATGGGAATTGAGACGCCTTGTTTATGCAGTGAAATCCTTTACCAAATTCCTTATCCCATTTGAACTTCACTTAGTTTGATACACAAGGAGTGGTAAAAGCTTATTCTACAACACAAAGGTAACACAAGTGAAAGATAGGGGTATTTTGATTATATAGTGGCTGAGCTACGGTTCATGACTTAGGAGTTACTATGTATCCTTTTTGGGGATGAATCAAGCCACATGTAGTTCTGGAAAATAGTTCCCTATATCAACCAGGTTATGATGTGTGGAAAAGTTGATTTTAATAATTTATAGATAGATGTCTGGGTTTAATGTATAAAGTATAGGCATCACCACGTATATCATTGTATTTATAATCAATCCAAAAGTTTTGTAAAAGGATCCCAATATATATTTGATTCATGCTTAAGAAAAATAAAGGGGGTTTTCTTTTCAAAAATCACAGAAGGACCCATGATTAGATAGTTGGGTGTAAATATATATCTTAAGGATATGGGAATCAATACAGATGTAGTTCATGAAATTTTCCATTTGCAGATTTGATTTATAAACACATGGAGTAAAGGGGGTTTTATTTTTGGTCAAGAATTGAATAAAGATTGGAGATCTGGGCGTCACTGAAAGTCTCACTTGAATGAGAATCAAGCAAAAAACAGTTCTCAAAAAGGACCCCAAACCCACTTGGTTTCTATGTTGGTAAATGAGGTTTTAATATTTTCCATAACAATGGTTGGTCCCAAGATAGAATATGGTATGAGAATCAATCAATGTGTTCTAGAAGAGTGTCTTTTATGGATTTTGTTCGTATATAGGGAAAGGGGAAATTGTTTCTGTATGCTCAAGATTGTGCTTAAGATTTGAGTTCTAGGTGTCACTATGAATCTTTTCAAACATTGAATCAAGACACATTTTGTTCTTGACAGTGGTTCCTAATGCAGTTGTAATCCAAACACAGGAAAAAATGGGGCTCACATGCCACTGGGGAGTGGAAAGGAGGTTATTGATGCTTAAACCTGGAAGCCACCCATCTTTAGAAGGAACACATGGAGTATATACTCATGTTATAGTGGAGGATTTATCAATGTAAATGTACGGAGTAACTAAACTTATAGTTTAACATCATGTGGTGAGGGAAATGTTGTTTTTCTATTCTAGATCATGTGACTCAGACCTCATGTCGTACAATTTTTCATCATGCAACAATGATGACGATTTTATGAAGTTTAATGTACTTTAGCATGGACATATATGATTCTATGTAGTTTAAATTGAATCATATAAGTCATCTATAATGTTATGAAGTTTAACATCCTGTATCTAAGATGGACTCTGTGTGATTAAACAATGTAATTTTGTAGGAAACATTCATTGCATGGAGTTGTAGTGAGTTCTCCATCCAATGAGATAAATTAATAAGCTCTATTATAGTGGACCTTATGTATGGAGTAAGGTCCTTCCCACATTGGATCATGATTTGGAGGACATTTTCTCAGTATCATTAGAGTCCTAAGGACCAAAAAAAACTTTCCTTAGAGGAATGGATGAAGGTGAACCTTCTTGTTGAAATCTCTCACAATCCAATTTTGATATACCCCCAAGTGATGCATGTTATTGAACTTATTTTCTTTCCAGTCACTCTAGCTAAACCATTCATTTTTAGGATTTCTCATCTATGGATAGATGTTCACAAATAGAAACATGAAATGATGAGAATTAATACTCAATTTCCCAGAATTATTATGTCTTGTATACGAGTGAATACAGGGTTGCTCGCATAGCAGTACGAGTCATAGTCTAGTAATCCCATAAGGAATGAAAGATCTTATAAAAAAATACTTGTTATCTTTATCATTAGTCTTCTATTTCATATATTATAGGGTATTTTGGAAGCCTCTATCTATCCATTGGACACTACATTATAGTAATATGAATAGTTGGACTTGATATTGCAATCCTTTTATAGATTCCCTACCTTAGCAGAATTTAAATCGATGTTGTTGTCCATCAATATGGTATGAATGACACCAAATCTCGTAATGATATTTGTTTTGAAAAAGGTGACAATACTTTTGTCCCTGAATCACTTAATAGGTATTTCTTAATTTTATTTAGATATGAAGGTTTTAGTGGTATGGATTCAGTAGAACTGCTTAGCCATAGCTAGAGGATAATACCCCACTACATCCATTCCCCATGTAGAAAATTGATATGAGTATTTATCTGTATATGGAAACTCCAAAGGTTGATTAATGAAATTGTAATTCACTTGGCGTGGATGACACTTTATAGTGAAATATTTGAAATTTGGCATCATCAAAGGATAGAAGTATCCAAGATGCCGGATTTGGTTAGAAATCTTGTACCCGGACTGGTGGGCACCATAGTCTCTTGCATGTACCTCTTCCTTGAAAGCCACAGTCTCTTCCCCATTGATTCATTTGAGGTTGATTCATTCTATGCCTTCTTTGTAGAAGATATTCTAATGTTTTGGGCCTTCATAAATAGTTAAATTGGCCACTCATCATCACATGTTCTCTTTCCCAGCTATATTTGGTGAATGTACTCTATCACATAGGTATTTTATGATGGGTTCCATCCAACCCATGGTTGGAACATATAGCCCAGGGAATGGACTAATTTCACTGATATCTTCTACTATGATCAGTACCAAATGTTATTCCACATGAAAATGAGCAATGTTTATGATTGTTTCATCTCGGTTTGGAACTTCTAGGGTAGTGGATGCATTTGAAGGGGCATCATATTTAGAATTTTGTGATCATGGTACATAATACAATATTATTTCTGAGGGAAATTATGCCATTTACCCTCAGACATAATCACACATGGGTATTAGATCTTCTTTTATAAGGGCATAATCCCCTTTTATCTTCTTGGTTATCAAATCTGAATTACCTTTCACATCTAGTTCATTCATGGGTACTAGGAGTGCGAATTCCATGCCTGCAAAGAGAGCATGATATTCTACCTCATTGTTTATACCACCTTATAATAACATTAAGGAGAAAGTAAACAATGCCTTCTCTCCGGAGATAAGAAAAATTACTAAACCAACTTTTTTGAGAATAGGGAATTCCACTCTCTTCCCCATTAGACTACTGGAACCACCATCAAAATACATTTTCGATGTTCTAAGGATGTCTATAATTGAGAAGATATATTTATCAGGTAGTTAAGTATTTAATTATTTCTCTTCTGTAGATGGATACTCAATGAGGATATTTTCCAAAGCATGGACATTCACATAATTCTAAGGCACGAACTGTAATCTGTGAGCCTACGGGCCTTGTATGGGTTCCCCCTCATCCCTTGAAAGGGGGTTATCAAAAATCAATAAAAATGAAGTCCTTTGGTCCATTTGAGCGGTAAGGCACGAACTGTATATTGAACTATTGTAGAATAACTTTCCACCATGTTAGATTTCCTAGTATCATAGGATGACGGAGGATAAGTTTGAGTGTGTTATTATGATATCCCTTGTGGACCTCTTTATGCTACAGATAGGGCCTCATCTTCTGAACTACAACAAATAATGCCAGAAGTCTCATCTCAATATATTAATATCAATTCCCAGTGTCAAACATGGTTCAAATGAGATTATAAATGTTTTTTTCATTACTAAAATCATTCATTTATTCATGGAATCCACCCATTGATCGCTCTAAGGATGTCACATAATGAATCATTAGTTTTCATTTAATAGGTGGAATTATCATTGGTGGAGTCAATTGGTATTTCTTGAGGTTTTCAAATGATTCGTGAAATTCATTGGTCCATTAATATGATACCCCCTTATTTATCAATTTGGTGAAGGCCAAACAATTTCTTATGATATTGACTATGATTTGTAGGTTGTAGTACATGTGTACATGAAGTTGTCACAACTATTTTAGATTTTGAGGAGGTGACATGACAAGGAGAGATTCAATATTCTTATGGTCAACTTCGAAGTAAGGATGGAATATAATGACGCCAATAAATTTTCTTTAGGTTACCCCGAAATCAAATTTCAAGGGGTTCATCTTCAGATTATGTTTTTTATGATTTCTGACAATAGACTCTATATCAACCAAGTGGTAAAAATTTGGTCATTATTTGACCACTATATCATAAACATTGAATTCAACAAACCTCCCAATAATGGGATTGAAGATGTGGTGCATTTCACATTGGTATGTGGCACCAGAATTCTTCAAGAAAAAGGGAATTACCTGATCGTTGAATATTCTTTAAGGGTATCTAAAGGCCATGTATTCTTGAAATCATGGCTTCATTTAGATTTGGTTGTACCTAGAGTATCCATATATTAAATATTGGGTTGGGTTTCCCACTTTTTCATCAATAAAGAGTTCTGTGAATGGATCATGCAATTCATCTTTTTTTGAAAATTCTGGTTGAGATCTCTGAAATAAATGAAAAATATGATTTTACCATTTTTTATCAGAGAAATATTTTCTAAAAATCTCAGATAATTCACCTCTCACATAATTTTGGACTTGAGAAACATGTTTGTTTTAGCCTCATTTTTTGAGGTGTGAATCAGGTGTTCTGTTTATTCTTCCTGGTTGTATCCCCAATACTCTTTCAACAAACCCAAATCATTTTTGGTCACTTCATGGTCAATTCTTTGAATTTATATGTAATTTCAAGAAATCACATCCTGATGCTGCATTGGAAAAAAATATGTACTTAATATTATTCAGGATTCCTGGCTGAACTAATTAAAGTGGACTATGGATCATCCTATGTACCTGGATTTATCTCTATGAGTTTATCCACAGTGTTAGAGACACATTCTTAAATTGGTGTAGGGGAGTCCCTGAGATATTCCTCTTCTTTCTCTTCCTCATTTGATACTTCTTCTCCCTCTTCTTGAACAATAGGTTATGAATCAAGAATATATGAGATAGGGGAAGAGTCAGGTTTTTGACATCCAGAAGAAGAGGAAACCATTTTCGTCCCAACTAATGATGAAGGGTCTTCTTGACTCTCTAAAGGGAAGATGAAGGGTTGAGAATCCACAACCCTATTTTTTTCCATTAGTGGAAAAACCCTCTTCTTTCCTAGCTAAGGAAGTAGATATATTATGATTCTCAAGGGATAGAATTAAGGAATTTCCAACCAGTCTTACATCACACCATTGAATATTGACATCTTCTCCTACATTTTTAGGTTAATTTTCCACAACATACATTATCGAATCCACTAATAGATTGCTTTAATTTGGGATGAACCATTTAATTTGATTAATGGGAAGAACATAATCTGCACTGAGATGATTTAATGGGATATATGGGATCTTCTCAATCCTACTTGGGGTATTTATTCTAGAAACATCATTCATGTTGGACCATTTACCCATTTTTAATAGATCTATACATCAATGTAAAAAGATTCAAAAGTTTTGAATGGGGCTTTTTTACCATGAAATGTACCAATTTAATCATTAATGAAATATCTAAGACATTCTTGGTATGATGAATGAAAGGACACATGTTTTTGTACCTAATGTCTTCTTAGAAGAACAATTAAATCTATATCCTATTGTAAAACCATGAAATCTAAATTTGACATGAGATCCTTGAACAATGTTTTTTGAGTAATCTCACATAGATGTTATTTTTCATTCTTGTCAAAACCCAACAACATCACAGTTGAGGGAGACTAGTGGGATTTATTGGGACCTAATTGACGATGTTTCAGAACCAGAATGAGGTGTTCCCTTCATCCATTATCAATGAAGTCTTTTTAGACATAAATTTCATTTATTCTGTTGGATATATATATTGCCTGACATGGTCTTGTTTGATGACATCTTCATCTTGTCCATGAAACAAATGACTGCATGGAATTCAATCGGATCATTGTCTATACAGTAAATCTCAAATAAAGAAACCATGACTACAAACTCTTGAGGGCATGAAAAATCCCCAATAAGTGTTTCATGAAGAATCATTAATTGATTCACGGAATCCAAGATTGGTAACATGGCCGACACATGGGCTAGTTTCTTCAAAAAATCATACTTTTGATCCAAGGGTCTGCACTTCCCTATATATAGATTCTCTTTTTCAGGTTCCCTAGGAGAAGATGTTCCTGATGTGGATGGACCCACTCTTAGGTAAGGAGCTATAAGTACATCTACTCTAGGTGGATTAGGCCAGGTAGGTCTTCCCACATGCAGAGGAAGTAGTGGTGTAACCTCTAACTAGTGTTCCAATATGATCATGTCAGGGCAGACCATGTCACGTGTAAAGGAGTTCCCTTATTTCTTCGGATCTCACTGGAGGGATATCCCATGATATTTAGCTACACAAACTGTTTGAGAGTGGGTGTGGTTGATGTAGTGACTCATGGAAGAACCATATACTCCTCTATACCCCCATCCTTGATAACCCTGTCCTTTAGTTTCCAAATAATTTATAGGTAAATTGGTTTCATAATAATACTCATCACTTGAGAAGGGATCCATTATGTGAATAAAAATAACAGAACCAAAAATCAACTCCTCATCTGATGAGTATTCTACCAGACAGGTCGACTCCTGTTGTACCATTTGGCGGGGAAGTGCCCATACTTTTGAGATGGACAGAATTATTATAACCAATTTTAATAATTATTTGTATGGGTTGACCATATTTTTCAACATTGATGAAAATGAATAATTTTATCCAATGATAATGGAGGTTTCCAAAAGTGATGATGACTCAGAAATTGTAATGGATTCATGACATTGAATGTCAGGCTTGGGAAATTATCCATGTTGTTTAAATCATATGATTATTGCAATAGTCCTATGTTCAAAATACATGTATCAAAGTTCTAAATTGTTTACAAAAATAAAGTATCATCCATTTGAGTATGATTTGAGTGTTATTTTGAATATATATTCCAAAAAAATTAGAATAGGGGAAGAGGGTGTGGAAGGGGATGGAGCTCTATGTATGAAGTTGGCCATACACTTATATTGACTTCCACACTTGGTTTTTAGCCATGTATTTTTATTTGGATTAATTAAAAAATAGATATCCAACTATGCCAACCCATTATCTTCAACATTAGACACATGTGGGAGACATGTTTGACCATGGGTAAGGGAGGCCATCAAGGCTATCCAGTAAGCGGTAGGGCTGTAGGAGCCTGCAGACGCGCACAGGGTGATTCCCATGCATTCTATATGCCAAAGTATTGTATAGAGTGTGGGCACAATTCACACCAATAGAATCTAGTTTGGGGAAGTACTAAGGAGGGGAATGATTAATTTGACCTGATTTCAGAGTGACTTGTTCGATATACGACATACCAGATTTTTATTGGATTTGATGTGGGATGAAAATTTTAATGAATAGAGTAATGTTGTCTATCCATCTGATATAATGTGAAATCACAGATTTAAATCTAATCCTACACCCTACTCACTTGGTTTTTGTCATTGAATTCATCTCACACCTTGCACCTTTGAACCGAGGCCATTTGATGCTCCCATAACTTCTGAACTAACCACATCATGATCATCCTCCTACTACGGTTAAACATCGCGACTACCGTGCAATAGATGTAGACCAACCCTCTACGATCAAGCTTCCAGCCACTATTAATGATCCAATCCACTCCATTATGGTGGTATGATAGTCCTGATATCATGTAAGATATTTTATTTTCATGCATGAAATGAAATTTTATTTTCAGGCATGCAATGAAATAAAAAAGATTGAACGTAGCTGAAGAAAATGGAGTTTTGAGGCCTCACCATGTATGGATGGATCTACAACAATTGGTAAGGATGAATTGCATGCTATAATCATAAAATTCACATTCTCTTCTCACTGAAAATGTAAATATAACTTGGAAAAGGAAATATACCATGATTCTCATTATATATTTTACACAGGTTTGAGATTCTTTAAAAGGAGAATATATTAATAGATCTAAATGCAAAATCTTGTGGGGATTTGAAAATGGATAAGGTTGCGATCATTGACCAAAAAAAGAGAAGCCCCAAGCTGAGATATGGAACTACCACACGCTACATAAGAGCTCATGTTATGAATAACTGAGTCTTTCTGATCGTCAATTCCGTGATGGGAAAGAAGGATCTATGAACCATTTTGGGTTTGTCACGAAGATCCCCAAACCATCAAGGCTTCGTGAGGAGGTTCTGTGGGAAATTTCGGTTCAGCAAAGGAGACCAATACTCTTTATAAGTATAATAACCATGAATCTTGTGCATGAGGAATAGCTATGAACCACCCTATTTCAGGAACGGTGATCTTCTCATCATATGTAATAAAGAACCACTCACCCTATGTGTAGAAGGAGAACATGAACACTGAACCAAAACCCTCGGTGTGTCTCATGATGAATACCCGTAAGGTCCATGGCTTACATAGATCTTTATTCATGATAAAAAGCTACACTATTTTCAGGAGGTTTTGTTTTTGAGAAGAATAAGAAAGGTTGAATGAAGGGGACATACTTTGAACACATAAACATGGGAGAATTTTTTAAATAATTATGAGGCAGTGTATATTATCAAGGTCTTTCACCCATCTAGGTTTGATTGGATGCATAGGAGAGAAGAAGAAGAGGTGGATTTTGTGTTTGTGTTGAGAAACAAAATGTGGACTTTGGAAAAAATTTCACACACAAACATGTTTTTTCCCAAGAGACAAAGAGAATGATAAAATTTCATGCATGCATACGTCACAACTCATGACCACATAAATCATTATAAATTTGCGATAATCAAAACATAATTGGATACTGCACTATATTCAATATATGAAGTGCACATGATCTGTTTTAGGTGATAATTCATGAAGAGAATATTTTTCTATGTGCAATATCATTCCTTCATAATATTTATGTGAGGTGAAATTTGGTACACCAATAAAATAGAAGAGAACTTAACTTTAATTTACTATTGATATATATTATATTGTGGATCAATTATGGAGTTCGATGAAAGAATATTATCATGATGAATGGATACAAATACTTCCATACCAATTTTCTAAAGATAACTTCAAGTTGATAAACTGAGTAAGACTTGTCCGAGGTAGTGAGCTATGGGGGGTCGATGGAAGTGATCTGAGAGATTCAGTGAGCTATCCTTAGAATTTTGAAATGGTAGAGTGGATGACATAGTGTTACTATATCTGATCTTTTGGAATCCAAAACTAGTGATGATTAATGGACTTTGGTATGACAGACAAGCTATTGGTGTATGCTACATGGACGTAGCCCTTAGTGGTGATCCAAGTAAAAGTGATGTGTTTCCTTGTGTTTATGAATGTTTTAATTACTACAAATATCCATCATACATGTCTAATTATTTCCTACCAAAATGGGGAAAATATCCATCACTTTTTGAGAAATATTTGACACCCTAATTCACCTCCCCTCTCGGGGTGTTCTGGGGTCCTTCAAGTGGTATAAGAGCGATTATTACATTTGTTGGATACTCTATGGTAAAGATTCATTATTGATGATTTGAGTTTAATTCCTAAACCAACAATGAAATACAGTTTTGATATATATTCAATTGTCTTTGATAAGAGGTATATATCCAATAAGACCATGTTGAACATGAAAAAGAATGATAATAACTAGTTTAATTATAACCTCTTATCTTAAGAAGATGTATTTTCTGGTTCTCTAGGTCTTTAGGATAATAAAACTATTTCAGTCATGGAATGTAAATAGAAGTTGAAAGATGTTTTCACTAGAATAAAAGATGACACTTCTACCTCATTTTCATGTGATCAAGAGAAATTAAGAACCTATCTGCATGATATTCAAATGAAAGAGTTGCTGCAATTTGTAGAATATTTCAATGTTTGCAAGTTGATATATCCCAATTAGAACGATAAGCAGATAATATTGAAATGGGCTTGGAGGAAAACGTTCATGAATTCTTAAAGCTCAAAGGATAGATTGAATCCTTCAAAGAAACCAAGAGGGAACATGAAATTAATCCCAGGAAACACCATAATGAATTTTATGAAAAAGGGGAAGTCCATAGGGAACATATGGAAAATGTCTTTTTGATTAAAGAGATATTGAATAATAGAACTAAGGTCAAGGGTTTACATTTGGAAGAAATATCCATGAAGATAAAGGAATTTGACTCTTTGATGTAGAATAATGTTTAGCACCATGATAGAGAAGTTGATAGAATGAAGAAGGATTGTGAAGAGAAGATGATTAAGATTGATGATTAGAAGATCATATCCAATAAGAAATGTCTTAAATTTGATGCTTAGTTGGCCAATGATAATAATCCATGTATTGATACTTCACAAAATAAGGAAATAGATGTTGTTGCTACTTAATACTCAGTGGAGAATTCTAAGACTAAAATTCCTCCAACATGTGATAAAGATCTCATGACTTCTTTTGATTATATATATCAAGAATCTAGGATGAAAAAGGTACTATCCATACCATCTTCTACTCATTTTATTAAATATAATTCAATAATAATTGTAGGTTGGAATACATATTAAAAAAAAATGGATGATGAAAGGTGAGGATATTCTTATCATCATAGCTAGGGTATATAGGAGAAAGAATGTGGAAGATGGTTCCCCACAGAAATAAAAACACATCTTGAATAAGAACCATCGAACTCATATAGATGATATCAAAAAATCAAAATTTATGGGTCAATGTTGGTGATGCAATATATTTAAGCATTGTGTATTAAATTATTGGTATAATCCTATAAATATAATATCAAAACAGATTCCTATCTTAAGGGGGAGAAATCTATAGAAGAATAAGAAACATCAATAGGTACAGAAGAACATGTATAATGAAAATAGATTTTGAAAGCTTGAAAACATCTGTGATGTATGCAATGGGAGTGTTCACAAGGTTGGTTCATGCTTATCTCAACATGTACTAAAATTATATAAGAAAATATGATTTCAAAATATTTCTATGAATTAAGAAAATGCCTTGGAAAGTAATTAGAATAATTTTTCAAAAAAAAATCTCCCAAGAAGATTACTAGAAAAAAATAGAAGACCTTAGATTCTAAATCCATGATATTGAAGGAAATTGAATCCAAAATAACTTCTAAAAAGGGTGACACCAAGAAGAATCCATGTGGAAAATTCAAACATTCCACCACAATCCCTAATGAAATATTCATTATCTATCTTATAGATTTTGGTAGAGGAATGAAAATTTAAGATGCACAAGACAAGGCTAATGAAAAAGGGAAAAAAGAAGATTTCACAGTAAGATAATGATTTGTATGTGATGTAGAACAAGGATGGTCACACTATTAGAAATTGCATTGCATTTATTTCAGATCAAGAAGAATTCATTGAGAAGATTAATGTTTCACCAAGAGATACTATTACTTTTATGATCTTGAAGACAAAAGGTTCACACACAAAGAAATGGAGTATGTAATGAGATCCACACAACCACAGTCAGACTAGAAGATCAAATTTGAATGTGTGAGTAGTGAAGAAAATGGATCATCTTCATTGAGAAAACCATCTCAAGCATGCTGTTCACATTAATTAAGCAAGGAGGATCCACCTTTTCCCCTTAAATTTTTTTTATTGTATTTATTTTTATAATATAGTGAATTGTATGTGAGGAAAGATATCAGGGGTAGAACCTAGGAAATATTTATTAGGATTGTTCCCCTTGAGGATATACATATGAAAAAGCTACTAGAATTATTATTTCATTTTACATTAAAATTAGTTATTCTAGACATTTGTTTAGGATCATGTCCTTGGAAAAGGTATGTCATTTAAAAATATCTTATCCTCGGTTACTCAAAATAAATATAATTTTATAAAGGGGGGTAAATAAATTAATTAGTGACATAAGAAGAATATAATTTCCCCAATGTCACTAATTTTTCATGTTTCACTTGAATGTTTTGGTCTATTTGTAGATGTGAGTGCAGGAGTTTAATGATGAGTATTCTAAAAATTATTTCATATCACATTGAATATTTTTATAATGGAATCAAAGTGGAAAGACCCTTGAGGTAAGTACATGAGTTCTCATCTCGTAAGGAATCATGATTATTGTGTAAAATGGAACTCTTTTCTGTCTAAATCAAATCCTCTTATTTTCTACACTGAGAAAATATCAAGATGAATTAGAGTGAAATTATGGATGAAACATTTATTAATAATGGATTTATAACCTTTCCCCTTGAACATTATATTTCATGACAATAAGGGGTATAGAAAGTGAAATTAATGTTTGAAAAGTAAAAGGGGAGGGAGTAGATTTAGACTTTCATGTTGACACATTCAGTTGACAGAACATAGAAATAGTTTGAACAAATACAAAGGGGAGATTGTTGGACTACTTTTATGCATGATTTGTATTTGTATTCAATATTTTTCAACATAGATCAAAATGAAGAAGTATCTCTAAAGATAATAGAGGTAGGATGATGTGATGATGCATAGAGAATTGTTATGGATTCATTGCATTTGATTTCATGCTTGGGAAATTATCTATGTTATTTAAATTAGATGATTGTTTCACTATTCATAAGAAAAAATTACATGTATCAAGGTGATATATTTTTTACAATAATGAAGTATCATACATTTGAGTATGATTTAAGTGTTGTTTTTAATTTATATTCCAAAAAACAATAATAAGAGATGAAGATAGTGTGGAAGGGGTTGGAGTTTTAAGCATAATGGTGGCTAGAAACTTATATTGAATTGTACTATTGGTTTTTTAACCAATAATTTTTATGTGGATTACTTAAAAAATGTCCATATAAATTATCCAACCAAGTAGCCTCGAACCTAGGAACATGCGTGATATAGGGTTGACTACTCCTAATAGAGGGAATCATGGCCATCGCACAAGCAGTAGGGTTGTATAAGGCCCGTAAGAGTGCATGGGGCGAGGCCCATGCATAGTACGAGACAAAGGCCAATAGAGAGGTTGGGTGCAGATTAGGACTATAAAATTTGGTACGGGGAAGTGTCAGGGGGTGGAGGAGTAATATGAGCCTCTGTAACAGTGGCTTGATTGATATACCATGTGCCAATTGTGTCTTCATTTCGATATGTGATGAAAATTTTAATAAACCGAGTAATCTTTTCCATCCATATGATCTCATAAGAAATCTTAGATGCCCCTATAATACTGCACCCCACACAATTGATTGTGGTTGTTCAACTAATCCTATGGCTAGTGTGTTTGAACTGAGGTCGATTGAAGATCCCATAGCTTCTTGATCCAGCCATGTCATTGTCTTCCTTCTGCCACTGATCTACATCGTTGATGCCTTTCCAGAGATGAAGACCGATCATCCATGACTAAGTTTCCAAACACCATTGATGATCCACTCCCTTGAATTATGTTTGTATGAAATTCATGAGATTATGCATACAATTTCATTTGCATGCATGAAATGAAATAATGAAGATCAATCATAGCCAATAAAAACAGAGTTGCAAGGCCAGGCCCTGAATGGATGGAGCTCGAGAATTCCGGAAGTATGTGTTTCATTTGATCATAATTGTATGAATTTGATATTCTCTCTGTAAATGTAAAGTTCAATTGATAAAGTAAATACACCCTAATAATTGATATATCATTTACACAGGTTTAAAATTCATTAAATGCTGAAAATCTTGATAGATCTAAATGCCAAATATTATGTGGATTTGAAAAGAGTGGAGGATGTGATATTTTCCTATAAAATAGATGCCCAGGCCAATAGATGGCACTACCAACCGCTACCTAAGATCTAATTTTTTGAAAAATAGAGCCTCTCTGATCTTCCAGTTTGTGAATGGAAATTAGGATCTGAAAACCATTTTGGGTTTATGATGAAGATATGTGAATTATCAAGGATTCATAAAGAGGTTTTGTGAACCATTTTGGTTCCTCAATAGATTCCCAAACACTTTGTGTGTATAATCTATTACATGAGGAAGATCTTTAAACCACCATGGTTCGGTGAAGGGGATATTCACATCCTATGTAAACAAGAATCAGACACATTATGGGTATAAGGAGAACACAAACACCGAACCAAAACCTTCTATGTGTTTCATTATGAAGAACCACAAGGCTCATAGCATTCATTATCTTGTTTCCATGATAATAAGCTATACTATTTTAGTGAGGTTATTTTTTTTAGAAGAAGATGAATAGTTGAATATAGGGGGTTGTATAGACATACATTGAACACATGCACTCGTGAGCATTATTTGAAGAATAATGAGGCAATGTGTGTGTAAGGGGTTTCACTCATTTGGGTTTTCTTCCATGAAAATAAGAGAAGGTGAAGAGGTATATTATGTGTGTGTGTTGAGAAACACAAATTGGACTATGGAAACCATTTGACACTTGAACGTTTTTTGTGAAAAGAGAAAAAGAGAAGGAAAACATTGCATGAATGATTGCATTCATACGCAATGACTCATGCACATATAAATAGTTATGAATTTGGGATACCCAAAACATAATTGGATATTTCACTACATTGAATATATAAAGTGCACATGATCTATTTGGGGTGATAATTAAAGTAGAGAATACTTGTCTCTATAAAAGATCATTCTTTCATTATATTGATGTGGGGTGAAATTTTGTACACCAAAAAAAATAAAAGATAACTAAAACTTCATTCACTGTTTATATAGAGCTTATTGGGAATCAATTCCTGAAATTGATGAAATCAGAGTCTCATGATGATCATAGATAATGAAATTGAGGAAAATCTGTTGATGAGACCATCATGTTGATAAATTGAGTAAGAATTCTCCAAAGGCAGGGAGCTAGGCGGAGTCGGCAGAAGTGATTTCGAGGATATAGTGATCTATTCCTAAACTTTTGTAATGGAAGTATTCCGGAGTTAGATCCACTATATCCTAAATTTTTTAATCCACAACTAGTGAAGATTAATCGACATTGGTATGACTGAGTGGGAGCTCCATCCAGGGGGGATCACACTGGACCAAGAAATGATCAGGGATCTCAACCATAAGACTCGTGGCTCCAATATCGCAATCAACATTAATATGAGTAAGGCTTACGACCATATGGAATGGAGCTTCATCAACAAGGTTCTCGCAGGTATGGGTCTTTCTACATGGAACATTGATATCCTCTTCCGCTGTTTTAGCTTTGCTTGGCTGGTGATATCATTCATGGGGAAATCCTTTGGGTTCATTAAGACTACGCGTGGCCTGAGGCAGGGGGACCCTATCTCCCCAACTCTTTTCATCATTTCCCAGAATGTGCTTAGCTTCCTCAATCACCGACGTCTAAGTAATGGATAGATTCACCCATATCAAAGAATAATGATTTATCCACCCGTGTTGCACCTCATGTTTGCGGATGACTCCAACATTTTCACTTATGCGTCTAGCAGATCTGTTCAAGGCCTGATCATGGTGCTGGAGGAGTATAGCCATTGGAGTGGGAAAGTTATCAACAAGATCAAGAGTAATTTTTATATCCCAAGCGGCACGACTGCCAAACCTGTTCAAGTGACAGGTCATATTATGGGCATGCAGCGAGGTGTTCTCCCCATACTCTATCTTGGCGCACCCCTATCCACAAGACAAATGTGTATTAGGGACTTCGATTCCCTTGTCAGCAGTCTCATAGAGCGGGTCCTCAATTGGAAGAACAAACTCTTATCTTTCAGAGGAAGGATTTCACTAGTGAACAGTGTGCTTCTGTCTACTCTGGTTCATGCACTCTCGTCCATCAAGGTTCCAAAAGGGGTCATTAGGAATATGGACCATATTTTTGATGCTTTTATCTGGGATCCAGCATGTGAGGGTAAACGTCATTGGGCTTCTTGGCATAGGTTAGCACGGCATATCGATGAGGGTTGAATCAATGTTTGGAGTCTCAAGGACACCCTTTCCGGTATACATGCGAAGCTATCTAAGGAGGTGCTGGAATGTCAGACCTTATGGGGGATCACCATGCATAATAGTTTCTTCTGGGATGGGGCTACAAGGGACTATCATTCTTCCTCCTTTTGGGCTGAAATCGGTCCCCTTATTATCTCTCTTAGAACTCACTCCTGATGGATTGTTGGGAATGGAGAAGTCTCTTACTTGCATGACAACTGGAGTGGGGTGATCCAGGGGTATCCAGGCTGTCCAGTTACGAACATCTCATTTTGGGAAGTGAGTATTTACTTGGAATTTATCAATTATACACTTGATAAGGTCCAGAAGGATCAATTCTAACTCATCGAGCATTCCTCCACTCCGGATAGGTGTGTGTTGTCACCGTCTCCATCGGTCTCCTTCACGGCCAAGGATTACTGCCGGATTCACTCTATACAAACCTCTTATGATAGATGGAATTTTGTTCTTTGGGCCAAGAACATCCCCACAAAATATAACTTTTTGACCTGGAGGATCCGTAATAAAGATATCCCTAATGATGAGAACATCAAACGGTGTGGAGTTCCCCTGGCCTCGAGATGTGTGTGTTGTAGGAGGCATATGGAGGAAATAGAGGGGCACCTTTTCATTGAGAGTGAATGGGAATTGTAGGTCTGGAACTACTATGGCACGTTCACTTCTTTCTCCAGTCCATATATGGGTGTACATCCCTTTCTTGACCGCTGGTTTCATGGCGCAGCCGACGAGGGGCCGGAGAGAAGGGCTCACACACTTTTTCTTCATGCAGGATATTGGGGCTTATGGTTTGAAAGAAATAAGTGGGTTCATGAGGGCGTGTCCTCAACATGTCACTCAATCGTGACACGCATTAATAGTCTACTTCTCGACATGGGTAGGGCTCTCAATCTCGGGAGGGATGCGCCATCGCTGCAAAGGTTTAAACTTTCATTTACTAACTCCCCTGCTAGAAGAATTTTTCCATCAGGAAATTGGGTTCGCTGGTCCCCTCCATTTAGGGGATTAAAGTTGAATACTGATGGCTCCTGCAACTCAGGCCTCATGCGTGGTGGGGGCACTGTCCGTGACAGAAACGGATCGGTCATCCTGGCTTTCTCCATCTAGCTTGGTCACGAAACCTCCTTACATGCAGAGGCATTTTCAATGCTTACCGGACTTATAGTTTGTCGGCAGCGTAGATTGGAGATCATAGAAGTGGAAACTGATTCTCTGATCTTGTTCAAAGCCTTTTAAGGCCTTGGTGTTATCCCTTGGTCGATTGAGTATGTCTTCAGGAGGTTTCATTCCATCCTCGACATCAATATCAATGTGACCCACACCTGGAGAGAGGGTAACAAAGTAGCGGACTATCTGGCGTCGCTTGAATCTCTAGGTCTAAGAACGATTCTTTTACATGATTTCCATAGCTTGAAGTAGGAAGGGATCAACATCATTCGAGGGGATGTTCTTGGTCTCCATTACTTTAGACCCCCATAGTGTTGTGTCTCTCGCAACCTTCCGTTGCAGGTTATCTTGTGTTCTTTACCTCCCCTTGAATAAAAATTTTAATGTTGAGTTGATCAAGAACAACATTGGCATTGAAATTACTTTATATTATTCTATTTTCTCCTTATCCTTATATCCATGTATCTTCTTGGAGGATTGGCATTCAAAAGGACGAAATTTTGATAAAGAAGGATTTTCTATAGACAAAGAAGTAGGAGTAACAGTATGATGTTTCAAATATGTTCATTGAGTGGAATGTGTCTAGCTGATTGTTTTCCTAACCATCATGTCACCAAACATTTACAAACTCTTGATTTTAACTTCATACCACTCTCAATCCTCCACTGGATCGGTAGATAGAACACACACTTCTTGGGATGGAGAACTTTTCAGTTTTACTTTCCTAGAGTCCACCATATTTTGTAGGATGTATATGAAAATAAAACACTCCTGGATAGGGTTCCCCAACATATGATG
The DNA here is from genome assembly GCA_963277665.1 of Viscum album. Lineage (NCBI taxonomy): Eukaryota > Viridiplantae > Streptophyta > Magnoliopsida > Santalales > Viscaceae > Viscum > Viscum album. Next base: position 697,703,091 of record OY728130.1, on the reverse strand, counting down.
AAAGGGGAAATGGTTTGGGATATCCTTATCACTTTTGTTATTAGGTTTATTGGGTTTGTAATCAAAACTATGTTTTTTTCAAAGCCGAGATGAAGTATCCAATGACATAGTCATTTAAAAATGAATAGACCTTGTTTTTTACTGCTTTAATTGTTTCTTCCTTTGATATCATTGAACATACTAACAAGGAAGTTGCTATTGATGATGTTTGGGAGGTGGATCCCTACATTTTACATCATATTAGAAGTAAGTGTGGGTACAAGGGCCTATTTATGTGTAATTATAGAGGCTTATACTTTTCTTGTTCTCCATCCTGAAGTAGATGGAATTACTAAGCGCATGGATTTCGACTCTATGATGGAATTTTCTCCTTATTGAGAAATTGAAGAAATGTATTGAAACCCTCCTATTTTTTCATAGGGATAAATGTTGTGTGAAACTCTTTATGGAGATTTTCCTCAAAGAGAGGTAAAAAATATCCTTAAAAAAGTGGTTTATTCAAGGATTATGTCAATCCTGTTAACCATGAAATGAAATCTAAGACTGTTTCATCATCCTATTGATTGTAATATGTGAGATCGAATATTTTATTCTTCTACAACATTGGAATGAAATAGATGAGGAACTTATGACAGATATCATCCAATCCATTAATTGATAGACAATGTAAACTCGTGTACTATACAAAATATGGCCCCTAAAGTGATTGCATAAAGCATCTGAGTTTCGTTTCCCCATATGGTTCAGGGGTCCCCATCCTGGTGTTGTAGTGGGAAAAGAAATTTCTCAGGGGCTTTTATAGGTTTTCTTGGCCATTAAAGATTGTTAATGTGGGATTCCTAAAGTATGGAGGAGGATGAGTCATGTATACGAATTCAGGTCAAGCCTTATTTAGTGGTTGTACCTGTCAAACTATTCTTCCATAGCATCCAATCAATCCATTAATGGCTCACTTGTGTTCATAAGCATTCAAGAAACACCTAGATGAGCTGGGACCCAAACAGGTGTTGCAGCTGGAGCCTAAATGGGTGCAGCGACTGGTTGGACCACTGGTGGTGGCACTATTGGAATTTCCCATGGGTAAACCATTGGGAAAAACCTGTAAGGATGTGTATGACCCTATTATGGTTTCCCATACAATGGAGGGAATTCATGATCAACTTCAGTTTTCATGACATACACTCTTTATTAAAGTGTTCCAACTAGAATTACATGTTGAGTATCTTCTAGTGGAGGATATCTAGTAGGAAGTATGCCTTAGAGTAACTATGTATTGAGTCTTCTGAAATCATTATCTCTTCCTCTTACTAAGAAATTCCTTACTCTAATGATTGTGATTGACCCCCTCCAAGGGGAAGGTATAAAACATTTTGACTCTTACCTTTTTTCCTATTAGGTTCCTTTAGAGGATATAGAGGTGGATTATTTGAGGGGATGACCAAATTTTGGGAAGCCTCTAGTTTTCGGTATACACACCCCTTTTATTAATATTAGAGTTGAATGCATCATGAATAGAAACTTCCTCTTTTAAATCCTCTGAATTGGACTCATGTTCTGGAGTATTTTCAATGAAAACATTGACGAAATTTACAGATACGTCCCGTATTGTGATCATTCTATCAGTATATATGTGATATCATCTTTCTCTACATACTCTAAGAGTTTTTTTCCTCTTATTTTTCGATTCCCTGAGAACTTTTTGTTGGAATTTTACCTGATGGTAATCCCATGATAGTTTATTTCTTTGTGTTCTATGTAAAGGTACTAATTGAAGTAATGTCATGAATTTAGAGGATTCATTTCTTATATTCTTACCTAATGGGAAGATAACTAAATCCCTCTAAGGAGGGGATTATTGAGGTGAAAAATCCCCCATCTTGGAGGTCTAGGTCTGTTCTTGTTCTACCTTTAGAACCCTTTGGACCTAGTTTACTAGCTGTAAGGGTTGGTTTAAAATTCACCCATCCTTACAGGCTGGGGTTGTTCCCAAACCGATGTGGATAATATTACCAGAGTATCTCTTATGATTTTAATTACCTTGGTCTGAACATGGGATGAGGGTATTATCTGGATTACACTAAAATTTCCCATTTCGGAAGATCATTATGCTATTTCCAAAATCTACGCAATCTGATGGGTGACATCATATAAACAAGAGGCCTGCACGATGTTCTCAGATGTTGGATGCAAAAAGTCTCTGAATAGTTTTATCTCATTGGGTCTAACATCAGTGAGAGTTGGTTGAGGCATGTTATTATTTATCATATCATTGGTCATGAACAAAATCCTTTTTTTGTAGCTGGCCTAGGGCAATGAAATTTCATGATACCACTTTTGGTGGGATTTTCTAGCTAGGGACATTGGCGATACACAATGATCCATGTGGACCCCATCCAATGATACGAACACCAGACGAGGAATCCGTGATCTTTCATCACAACCTCATTGATGCCTCAAGGCATGCACATTTAAGGGATCCTTATTGTTTCTCTATTATTGGATGTCAAGAATACAGGATATAATTCAAGTCAATTTGGAAATATAACCCTTCTATTACCTTGATATGAGTTTGATACTCTTCATAAGGAAATAATTTTTTTAGGTAAATAAGTATTTTCTATATGTTTAGGATAATGTCATGCATACAGTCTTCTCCCAACACCTCTAGAATACTGTATTGATGGGTATCCAAAGGCTAGAACTTGACTAGTATTTCATATTTAGTTAGTTTTTACTCATTTATAACATATCATCTTCACATTTCAATAGTAGATCCTCTAATTGATAAGGTCAAAGTTGGTGTTTTCCTTATTTTTTATCAGCTGAAGTAAGATTGGTAGGAAGTTCTTCTGTTGAACTGGATGGTACGTGACCTAAGGGTGATTTGGATAATGACAGCCACCAGAGGTAATCATTTAGATGACAAATGATTTCACTTACCCTTGACAAGACCTCAGACATGACTGAACTTGTGCTTATAAGTGCATCACTATAATAGGGATTTCTCATCACTATATTTCCCATTGAATAAATATCTAAACAATTCATATCACTAACATGAAGACTACATTTTTAGTGAATGCCTTCATGGGAAGGACAACCGTGATGGTTTACAGTTAGGAGAAGACCCAATTTCTCCTTGGCCTTCTGGCGACATGGAGGGATTTTATGGATCTCATCAAGAGATGGGATCTCATGATTGAATAGATTTTAATGAAGAAATCCCTCATGAGGAGGTGTCCAAAAATTACCTTCTTAATTACTATTACACCTCCCATAATTTGGTAATGTGAGGGTTGGATCTTGAGCTACAATGGATAAATGTATATGGTCTTCAAGAACACCAATATTAATCATAGCTAGATTTCATATCAACTCTATATTCTACAACTATTATTGATAAGGCTTCTTCATGGATACCTTTTTACAATCATTTTGGGAAACATTCTTGGATAAGTGGTTGTCATGTGATAGTGTACGTGTCTGATGTAGAGTGTCCATTAAGATAGTCCTATTATCTCTTGATTTAGTGGTTGTATGTTCTCAATCTGATTGTCCATATGATATGATGGAGTTTTCCCCTTGACCATCCCAGTTGGTTGTAGAGGTATGTATCTTCTTCGGGATGACATCCTGATGAGCCACCCCACTTATGGGGATAGAGTTCTGTGTCCATCCACTAGGTATTGTTTTCGTTATTGCTATGATATTCTAGAAATTATCTTAAATATGGATAGGTATTTGTGTATTCCCATTCACCATTTCCTGGATGTCCTGGGTGACTTTAGCTACTTGAACATGAATATACATCCATTCCATACCTGGAGTAGGTGTATGTGTCTGCTCCTATCCTTCCTTTCCTTACAGTGATTACTGATAGTACCTACGTATGGGGGAAGAGAGTTGAGACTTCCCTATACTTTTCATTGGGGATTTCCAAATGACTTCTCTTGGTTCTGCCAAACGAGGCTATTCATAGGCTCAGTAGGTTCATATAGGTATATGTTTCTGCTTATGGCTTTCTACCAAACAAAGGATAACATGATACATTGAATGCTTCTAGAAAATTATTGTTGAAATATTTATGGGTGTAAGAAGGTGTATGTACCTACTTACAGTAACCCACTATATTTGAATGGAGGGATTTGTTTGGTGATAAAAGATGAACATACTAACTAGAAGAATGAAGGGATATAAGTGTATGTGCCCACTCAGATTTTTCCACCAAACATGGTTTGAATGATTTTTCGCATTCATAAAAGGTATTAACCATCTTCCTATTGGCCAGTTGTCATCCTTGACGGGCCGTCTTGGGTTCTAGGGTTTGAAGAACATGGAACAGACAATCGAAGGTGATACCCTCATCAAGTTGAGGGTTCACTACTACATGGTGATAGAAGCAATGATTATTGGAAAGATCCCTTGATAAGGATCCATGTGTCTTGCAGATGAGGATGTGGATGGCCTCTTGATTTTCCTCCCTGAACTACTTAAGATATTGGTTGTTTTGTTTTGGGAATAATCTCCCAGAATAATTGAAGATGGTGGTCGACAGTGTCTTCCTCATGACCACTAGTTGTTGCTGACCAGATGACCAAGGGTGCTTGTTGAGATGGAGTGCCTTCCGGGAAACCTCTAGTGATGGTATGTTATCATGATGATGACACTCTGAAAATAATGAATTTGAGACCTGGTGTTGAAGACACAAGGTTTTTGATGGCTTCCTTCTTATGGATGAAAATCCAACTTGGGTAGTAGTCGGAGAATTTGTAGGTGAAAAATTGATGGAAGCCATTGAATCAAAGGGAGTTATGAAAAAGTGTGTTTGAAAATATGAAAAACACGAATAGGAAGACCCTATTATTGAATAATCTTTTTGTATGAACACATGCATGATTTATTTCCATGTATGACCCTATTTAATTGAAAGGGAACTGATAGATGGGAAACCCTATCATATTGGTTAAGTATTCACATCAGTTCACCATTTTTGGTTCCCCTCATAATGTGTGTTCTAGTTTGGAATCACTCTTTCTGAATGCTTTCCAATGGGTTTGTTTGTGGATCCTGAAACACCCAATGATTTTTTATCCATGGGGACCTACTTTCGAAAGGCAGGTTCTTATTAGGGTTTTTTGACCCACGTTGTTTAAGGATGCACATTGGTCGAGAGGATGGGAGGTCAGTATCATAACACCCTTTTGAGGGAAATTGATTCATATTCTGAAACTCTCTTATATATTTAAGATATGTTTTTGAATCCTTCATTAATTACCAAGTATGATGTGGGTTCCCCTTAAAATTATCAATCAATTATTAGCATGTATTAAATTCTGAATCATCTTTATGTATTCTAGGTTCTTCATCATTGGAGATATCTATATGTATCTGAGGATCTCCATAAATGGTATCCTCTTATATGCTAACTAGATATTTTTTGGTCATTATTACAATGATTCTTATTTTATAGCCACACAATAGGGCACTATGGAGTCTATTGTCATCTATGGATACAAAGGTCACTCTAGAATTTATCATCATATAGGGATATGTGAGTTTTATTTGATTTTGTGATAGAATCCATAGATGGGATTCCTATGTATCCTCGTGAATGGAATTAGAACCCACATAGTTTGATTCTTCCAAATGATACACATTATAAATTTTATGGTCATTGATAAGGACATAACCATAAATATTAACATCATGTGGCAAGGCGGTCTAGTAGAAAGACATGTATTCATTGTTTTGTGTGGGAATTATGTAAGAGTATCCCAAAGAAGCGAGAGGGGTTATGAATTCCTATTTTAAATTATACCCTTCTAGGGATATAGACCATAGATAATAGGGTTGATTTGGGGTTTTGGTTTTGAACCTCTGGGAGGAATCGTAAGTGTACTATTTGGATAAGAATCAAAGGCTATGTTGTTCAGTTACGAAGACTCATGCTTATAGAGGCCCTCAAGGGTGTGTCTCAAATGGGAGTATGTCCCTTTGGGTAGATTGAGTTGGGGATTATTACTAAAGAGTATTCCAATGTAAAAGTAACCACACTGGATGTCTTAACTCATGGATGTTTGGGGGGCCAACACAAGGATTACTCCTAATAATGATGCTTGAATTAAGGGAATTACGATTGTAGTTTACTCTTGACGAGGATGCCCCATGATCTTGGGCCCTATGTGGGATTATTTCATATCCAAATTCATTTGAAATGTGGTATTAGAGTTCTCATAGTTCAAAACATCAGGTGGATCCTTTATGTATTGTGATCATTTCTACCCTCTAAGCCTATGTGATTCATGATCGGTGTGAGAAATAAGAGGAAGTGAAAGATTCAAAAAAAAAAACAAAATATGTTACTCCATAATTGATTGGAGAGGCTACTAAAATGGTGGAAGAGGTTAGAGGTATAAAACATCCCTCTGTTCACATTACATTGGACATGAGTCCAAGGTAAGGAAGTAATGAAGGTAAATGATGCAGAGGTTGAGAAGAGTAAGACTGCAACCTGATACATGAATGGATAGGGGATTACTCCAAGAGGGATTCTCTAAAATGGGTTCTGCATTGGTATGAGGATATAATTCCATGTTTGATGGGAAAATCATGTGTGACCCTTACCCCCCCCCCCTTCTTGGAAATAGAGGTTCTTGGACTCCGAGATGACAAGGGGGAGACATGGTTCTATCCCTTAAATCTGAGACTGTGAACTTCTCAACACTTCCACTAGGATAAGGGTACTCCTAAAAAAGCTATACAAATCTAGGAATTCCCCAAGGATCCTAACCCTATGGTAGGACAAGTGTGGGAACCCTTTAACCGTAGAAATAAAAATATAAATGAGAGGCATAAAGAAGTGTATTTGCACATGTTTTTTCAAATCAAGTGGTTTAAGTGGTGGTTTCAAAATTTTCCCATTTAGATAAGGGAGACAATAAAGGAGAGGCCCTTCCTTTAGTGTCTTGGAAGAGGGAATAATGTGTGGATGGCGCAGGTCATGGGTGTAGGTTCTCAGCACAGGTGTTCCATGTAGGGCATTGAAAGAATATAATGTGCTTCACACAGAGAAAATAGACCTGTGCAAGCTTGATATGCCTCTGAAAAATTGACTACCTGGGAAAAAACTCTTTAGTGAATCATTAACCTAAGGACCCGGAGTCTCCTCCAGTGTCCTTGGAAGATCCTCACATAGGTCCATGCTTTTGGAAGGGGCATCATGTATTTGACATCTTCTTGTGGAAGATAGATCCTCAAAAAAGTGTCATGTATTTTAGACACTGAAGGTATTTTAATCATACTTATATCCTTTAATTCTGTCTTATCTTGTGTTTTATAGAGCTAGCTGAGAAATTTAGGGGGATCTAGGCAATGGTTCAATGAAATGAGAGCTCTATGTGTTATTATGACCTTTTATTTTCTTAAATGAGTAGACCAAGGGTCCTATTTATATGTAATTAATGAAACCTAGGAGAAGTTTGTTGTAAGCATAGGTCCACAACACAGGTCTATGGTGCAGTTTTCTAATATAGGGATGGAAAGATAACTACAATTCATTGGTACTTAGTGTATGTTCTTAGTGTTGTGGTACTATGTGGGGTGGCTAAACCTTATAATCTACATGTGTATTGACTACTACGACATTGTGGTACATTGGTGGTATTTCATGTATGTGCATTTGGAAATGTCTATCTCCCAACTCTTATTTAGGTTATTTTAAACTTTAACATGTTCAAGACGCGCTTCAAAATATTTCTTTTCTTATTTATTTAAAAGTGAGTTTCAAAAGTTGTAAAATAATGCGGATTATCATAAATAGTAGAATGAGAAGCATAGAAGATCCTAAATGACAATCAAAAGGATTTGATGATCATAATATGCTGTGATAAAAAAAAATCTTAGGTTCATCATATGGTTTTGATGTTATTAACCCTTTACATCAAAAGGCTTTGATCATATGACTTCCAATGTCTTATAAATAAAATAAATTGATGTTATTTTACATTTTATATAGTTACTAAATATCACAAAGATCAATATTTGATTCTTCTAATTGTTATGGAAGGAATATCTATGGAGTTTACTAATAAATTAAAAAAGGATTTCATAGAAAATGAAAATAAAAATACTAAAATATTTCTTGTTTTTTAATACAATTTTTATGGATTCTTTAAGTAAATAAGTAAATGAATCTTAGTATATAAGAGATATTTTAGGAACATAAATTGATATGATTTTTTGAGGTCAAAGGATTGGATATTATGAAAATAAATTATCCATATATATATATATTATTTTAAGGATGAAATAATGAGTAAGAGATTGTGATATATTATGTGAGAAATATCAACACTCTTAATTCAGGGAAGAAAACTTATTTTCCATGAATAAACTATCTATTAAAACTCCTCATTAATTATTATTAAAGTATAAAAGATTGTGAAAGGACAGATAACCCATGTAGTACGTTTCTCACTAATGAAGAAGATATTAATATGAGCGAAGTGAGAGAAGAAGATGGTGATGATCTATCTATGAAATTAATTACAAGAATAAAATTTATATACACTAATATTTTCACAAAATAAAAATAATAATTTTAAGAAGATTAGACAATTATATTTTTGATGATGAAGAAGACGAAGCGTTTTTGTGTTCACTAATGAGAATATAAGAGAAGATGAAAAGAATATGAATGCATACAACTGTGTAAACCTAAGAGAAGAATAATACACAAGAACCACACCATTTATCATTGTAAGGTTTGAAGACATTTATGTAAAGAAATAACAAAAATACTATCAAGGGAATATATTGAAAACACAAGTTTTTATTATATACCCTACCCACTTATAGTTCACATGTTTATTACTAGTAGGTCATGTGATCATGGTTTTCTCCTTCGCATCATGTACTAGACTTTCTTAATGAGAATAGAACCTTGAAAATAATGTTATCCACTGTGTGTGTGTTTGGATGTGAAAATAAAATGAATTGAAAAGGTAATGAGACAACCATTCACTCTAACAAGTGATAACCCTAAAAATAAATATGGATAATAAAATAAATTAGATAAAAAAATCACCAAATCTGATTCACAACAGTCATTGTGGAATACCTCCACCAATCACTTTATGCTTTGGAATTTTTGTCAAAGGGGGAGTGTTATACAACCATTTGTAAAAAAACTCCCTCTCGACATTACCCTAGGCTATACAAAGATTCCCCTATACTATTATAAAATTTTGATATTTATACCTTCCCATATAACCACTATTTTTCTTCTTTGGGGGGCCATCACACATAATTTGTTTCCCAAGGCATCTCAAACATCTAAAAAATAATTATGCTAGGGTAGGAATTTAAAGGACATATAAACCATGTCTGTAACTTGGGATTTGTGGTTCCATATGTGGACTTGATTATGATTATTTGAAATTGTTTAAAAGTAGCATGCTAGCTAATTCTATGTCGGAGATTCCAAGGGGGATCCATAAAACCCTTGAGTATAACACTTTTTACTATCTTCTCTCATTACCTTCAAAAGATAATATCCTGAGAAAAAAATTAAAAGTTGAGAGGTATTGATCTCATTAAAGTAAATGTAATAATTAATCAATACTTGGTAGTGGATACTTGTTTTTATAGTGATATTTTTGAGCTTGTGGTAGTAGATTAAAATCAATAATAACTGACCATCCTTATTTACTAAGTGCATTGGGACCCCATAAGATGGTGCATGAGGCAATATGAAACTTTTATCCAAATATTATTGAATTTTATTCTTTAAATACTATTATTATATCAGATCTATCCTATAGGAGAACTTCGATATAGTTTTCACATGGATTATAAGTTCCATTGAGAAATCATCATCCAAATTTTGGGGATGTCCAGACAATTGACTTGGAATAACATCAGTATAGACCTTCAATATAGGTATGTACTTACGATTGATGCTTTCCTTGGGATCAACCATTTTTCAAGGATATGATTTATAATTTGGTATCTACACCCATAGTAATAACTGAGATCATTATAAATTAAATTCTATGTTGAATGGATAAACACCTTTTCAAGAAAATTGTAAAAGTGAACACATGAACTATACTTCATTTTCTTATTTTAGAACATTTTAAAATATAACCATAATTTTTATAATGGACATAAATAAATGTTAAGCATCGTAAACATTTATTCAATATTTATTATATAGTTACCATTAATATTAGTTTATATTATGTGTTATACTATTATAGAATTTATACAAAAGGAGATAAGTGATGTTCATGACCAATAGGATCGTACACTATGATACCCATTTACATGATTTTATGCGGAAGATTACATTTCTTGGATCTTCCATTTAATAATACAAATCCAAGATTCAACAAAAAAAACTGATACAAACCATTTAATGGATATGTTCAATGTTATTAAGATCAACACCCAAACCATGTTTGTCGAACCACCCCAAGAAAGTATGACCATTACACACCGTATCCTTAGAGAGTATGCTGATGTAATAAGTGGTTTCATATCTATAACATAGTAGAATGAATTTATATATTTTATTTATAGTAAAATTATAATTATATTTAGGTCCTTTCATTATTACCCTTTACAAATGATTATATAATGGGATGAATGAAAAATTTATTTTGGTATGAAGAAACCAAAATTGTATTTTTAGGAAATATAGAATTTTAATAAAATCATCCATTCTAAAAAACCTTAAAAATTTTTAAATAAATTATATTTTATGAAATATTATTTTTATTCAATATTAATTTAAATACAAATAATAATTTAATTTAATGAAGTGCAGTGTGATTTTTATAAGGGTCATAAAGCTGTTAGTATCATAATAACTTTTATTAAATGGTAAATAAGGATTTTTTGGATAAATGTGAGGATTCTCATATTTAAAAAATAATTTTTGTAAAATAAATAATTTTTTTTAATTAACATGTCAAAATTATAAATTTATGATTTTCTAATAATTTTCAAAGTCTGTTGATTTTTCAGGTAAAAATAAATTACTATATAATTATATGGTATATACTATGGGATCATAAAAGAACAAATGTAAGGTGATAAATACTAAAAATTGAATAAATGAACAAAAATATACTTTTCCATTAATATAACAAACTTTTTAGGTTTTTTAATTAATTTTACTATTCTATATTGAATCTTAAAAAAACAGTATTATATTTTAAGGTTTTAAAATTAATTCATTATAAACATGGTTCAACTCTATTTAGTCGAAAGTGTAAATTTATAATTTTCCACTCTATTAGTTTTGAAAATAAAAAAACATCATAAAATTATGTTTACTAACAATTATAAATCCAAAGTGTTTTAGTATGTTTTTGTTGAAAATATTATTTTAAACCAAATGTTGAAATAAATATAACATAGTACAAATATAAACTTTTATTAATCAATCCGATCCATCAGACTGAAGATTCGTCTAGTTTATCAAAACAACATATGTTACAATCAATGTTTCATCTTATTTACTTTCTATTATATTGAAAAACGTCTAGACCATCAGACTAAAATGGATACTGATAGATAAGACTGGCCTTTATTTAGTTTATCAGATTAGAAAAAATAAAGAATTCCATCCGAATATGAAAATTTTATAATCAATGTATATAGATTTGTTTCTATCAGAAAGAATACAAAATGTAATTTTAATGGTGATAAACTAAACGATGTTGAAAATTTAGATATTATAGATCACTATGAGTTTTTGTGTACAAGTAGTATGAGGCCGTTGCAAATTACTCTAAAATATGACTGTTGGAGGATCACTTATAAATATAATGTCATTTGATGATTTGCGAGCAGATAAAATGTGAAACTCAATTTACCAAAATTTTTCTCTATGGTAACACCTTCTTTATTATAATTTTAATTCCTTAGAGAGTTCAAGTTATAAGGAATCCGAGTGAGGATTTTAAATCCCCTATAATAAATCTTATTCTCTATTTTTTTCCAATCATGGTGTTGATTGAGGGGTTCCTGGGATAAAAATATGGTGAATTAAATCAATCTGATTGAGTGATTCGAGTCATAGAAGATAGATACCGATCAACATATCAAGGTATTACAGGGTTATGAAGATAGATCCATACCCATTAAACTATCAAGGGATTTCCTACTAAGGAAAGACAGCCCTTATTAAAGTCATAAAAATGTGGATACCTTACAGTATATACAAAACCATTAATACTTTTAGATAGGGTTCCTAGTGACCTTAAATCTTAATCTTAATGAATAAATTCTTTTTTTAAATCTTATAATTCATTATTACATTTATATGACTTACTATTACTTTTTTATTAAAAGTAATATATTAGTTTGTTAAAAAAAATTGAAGGTAAATTTTTACTTAAATTTATAATATCAGTCTTATTAGAATGTTTGATATACCAATAAACTACTCTCATTAAATCAAACAATTATTGGTGTTCATTTTGATACTCTGATAATAAAATGATTCATGAGTCCAATCATTTATTTTAAAGATGTATTATGTTATCATTAATTTTTTAACTACATTTATCCCTCCCTCTTATAGTTGTTGTAAACTGTTATAATTCAATCGTTGGAATCAGAGAAGTTTCTACTAGTTTTACATTTTGAGTTTTTACTTTCATTCTCAACTGAAAGTTGATTATGTTTTGACATAAAATTATTATTTATAACCATTGTTTACAATAATATGTTATTAATAAAAGTGTTTATATTGTTTTTAATATTGTAGGATAAATGTTGGAATATTATAAAATCTAAATCCTAGTTGACCACCTGTCATAGATTATGAGGATTATGAGTACTGGAGAGATAGGATCTGAAATTTTGTTATCAACACTAGAGTGAATAATTTTGTAATTCTTACTAGTGATTCTAGGATACAAAAAAATAAGTTACTAGTTTCACTCATCAAGAGAAAAAGTAGGATCAAATGAATTACATATTATGAAATACACTTTTATTTCCATGAGAATGAATGTATACAGTTAAATTTCATCCTTTAAAAAATTAAATAGCATATCAAAAAATTTATAAAGCACAAATTTTGGAACTTCTATTGTTTTTTAGACTAGATAATCAATGATGAGAGTATTATATCAAGATTTTAGTTTCATACCATGAGAATGAGTAGAAAAAATTAATCAATTATATATAAATATCATTAATAGTTTTCGTTATCATGGAGAAAAAGATCTTACTGGTGGATATTGGGTTGAAAAGATTCTAGAGATCTTGTCAAATGAATGTGAATCCAAAGGAACTACATTAGATTATACAAGGAAGATGGGTACTCTCACATTATATGATCTTGTTGGTTTTATTTTTTATTATGAAGGTATATTGAAATAATTTTATATAAAGGTGAAAATGAAGAATTGTGGAATTTATTTTGCAACAACTTCTAATGTTACTATTAATGCTCAATCAACTAGGAATGTTGTAAAGTATATAGGGAAAAAGAAAATTTTTATTGAATCAGTGTCCATTTCTTCAACACCTTATAATAATGAATTATAAATATTTCATATAATGTTATCTTAATAATGAAACTTTATGAAAGATTAATACTGATTTCCTTTATGAGGTACCTATGGTAAATAAATGTCTTATGGAAAAGGTATACACTGGAGAATCCATTACCAATATTTATTCAAATTAAATTAATCCTAAAAATGATAATGAGGTAAATTATACATCAAATGCTGATAAATATTCCTCATATAATGAGGATAATACTCTACTAAATTATGAATATGTTTCTAGGGTTATGGAACTTCTATAAAATATAAAATTTATCGTTTTTTAAAAACCTTCTAATTCCCACGAAAGACTTGATAAGTAAAATTCAAGGATCTCTATTTAAAATAAAAAATATGGTATCTTTTTAAATATATAAATATATATAATTCTGAAAAATAAAATATTTTATAAGAACATGAGGAAACTATTTCTGAGACAACTAATTGAAAAAATTATTTTGTAAAACATAATTCCAAAACATGTAATACTAAGGTAAAACATTTAGTTGTAATACTAAATTTTGAAAATATTATTTTAAAAAAACATTTATCTATGTTTAATATTAGTAAGTGAAACTTTTAAAATATCTACAAAAAATTATCCTTATACTGATATTTTTTAATGGGTTTAACTTAAAAAAACATATTTCTTAAAACAACTATTTTATCCCCAAAATTGATCAATTTTTTCAAAAAGTATCGAAGTGGAAAAAATGGGAAAATAAGTGTTCTTTGACTAAATTTCAATCACTATGTCTTCATAAATCATAATTTTCAAAGGAAATTAAATTTTTTCAATGTATTAATATTGGTAAAATGTGGCTACCTAAAATCTTATTTTTTGATAATAATAGAGCCATAAAGGTTTGGGTTCTAAAAATCTAATTTGTTTGTTTTTAAGGAAATAAAGAAATTTAAAAATGAAAACATATTATTTGGCACATGGATAGTGGGTTCTCTAGAAATGTGAATGGAAATAAAGACCAATTTAATAATTTTATCAAGATTAAATGTGGAGAAATATCCATTAGAGATAATGCTTAAGGAGAAATCATCATTATAGGTAACATTGATTTTCTTGTAGAATATTTAATTTTAGATGTGTTATTATTTGTAAGACTTAATCAAAACCTTATAATCAGAAGTCAATTATGTGATGAAGGATATCATTCAAACTTTATGAATGAAAAATGTATTTTACATTGTTTAAAAGATGAATTTATTAATTATTTCAATTTTCATGAGAATGTTTATATTTTATTCATAGAAGACTTAGGAGCGAATATTTACCTTTCCTTGGTGAAATGGAAGATAAATATTGGTTATGGAATTGACTTTTAGGACCCTAAAAACTTATAAATTTAGCTAATTTTACTATGAAAGGACTTTATAAGGATCAACTAGAACATAGGTTGGATTCTTTAAAATATTGTAATCCATTTCAATTTCTTAAGAAACAAAAGTAAATTTATAAATATATTAGTGAATTCACAACTTATAAATCTTTATAGTTATTTCACATAGACTTATTTGACCCTAAAAAACTTAAATCATTGGTGGAAAATATAATATATGTGTTTTAGTTGATTATTAAACTACCTAAAAATTGGTATATATTCTAATAAGAAAATATAAACCCTATAGTTATTTGAAATATTTTATATCCATAGTTAAAAATGGGAAAAACTTCTCCTCAATAGCTATTCATAGTGATCAGGTCATAGAATTTGAAAATTATTATTGTGAATATTTTTATAGTAAGAAATGTACTATACATAACTTTTTAGCACCTAGAACTCTATAGAAGATTGTGTAGTTGAATAAATAAATAGTGTTCTTTAAGAGATTACTCGAACCAAGCTGAGTGAATATTTACTTGCTAATTTTCTTTTGGATTATTTGCGTAGTAATATATTTTGTACTATAAATCAGGTTTCAATTAGATTCTTTAATAATAAAACTCTATGAGTTGTGAACATAAATTAAATAAAAAATATCTTACTTTAATGTTTTTGGATGAATTGTATTTATCATATTTACTAATTCAAACATACATATGTTTTATCCATAATATTATGAAAGAATATTATTTCACAATTGGAAAAAATTTAAGGGTTACAAATTTTCTATTAAAAATAAATGTACTATTGATTAAATAGTTGATGTGGCCGCACACATAATTTAATTCTTACGGGCTACAATCAGAGTAGATTATTATTCCCAAACTATAATTGTTATTAATTCATGGTTTAGTGATAATTAATGGTCAATCCCCTGTGGATTGATCTAGATGACTTGAACCAAGAAATTGAACCCTGTTTATAGGATTCCTAAAAAATTGGTCGAATTCGAGAGTAAACACATACTAGGGAATTTATTATTATGATCAGAGAGAGAAATGTGTTTGGAATCTATTTTAGGGTTTGGGTAGACTGATAATCTCTGTATTAAATTAGAATATTCCTATGGATTAGGTTGTTAAGTAAGAATAGGGCACTAGTTGGATATGGTCAAACATACCACATATATCTAAGAGGGTAAAATTCTTTGGTATAGAGATATCTAAAAAACTAAAGGTATTAAACCTAGATTCTAAAGTAGAATGTTTCATAGGATATTGGTTATAACCTATTCCACTCTAATCTTGTTCGGGTGATTAATTAAAACTACCATTATCAAGGTTTACATAAAATAATTAGATAGAAAATTTTATCTTATACTGATTACTAACATTAGGGTTATTAAGTTGATAATTAAAGATTCATTATGTTCATATACCCATACACCCGACCCCTGCACTAAGCAGTTTAACCTCCCATGATGGTAATAATTGAGATTGATGAAACACTTAGGAGCATGCATGGTAGATTAACAAAAAAATTGAGATATGGCAGATTACATGTAGGGTCTCATGAATCAAGATCTCCACAACCAGTTCAAATAATAATTCAATCAATCACTTACTTGAAATAGTAAACTAGCAAAATGAATGGTGTAGCAACTATCAAAGGAAAGACACAATGGTAAATGGATGTTGAAACCATATATGATGATGAATTAGATTCATAAAAATCCAAGGTTCTTACATTTACTTAAAAAGGTACAAAAATGTCTTGAGAGGAGTTTTTAGAGAATATATGGAAGAAAAATCAAGAGAGAATGAGATAAAAATGAGATAAAAATCAAGAATATCAAACGTTATGTCCACGGCGTGCGTGATAGAAGTAAAAAATCAAGATATTACATGATGTGTAATCATATTACATATAGTAATTATCATCTTGTATTTTATCTATTAAAATATTATTGGGCTCATATCGCAGCCTAATACTTTGAGATTTGGAAGTTTCACTCTTTTGTTGATGTATATCTTATATTCATGACGTGTTTCTTCCTTTATCCAGATATTTAAATTTGGAATTTAATTTTGAACATTACACGACTATATTAGAGATTCACATCATGAAATCATTCACGGACTATAATTCCTTCATGAATTACATTGCGACTTTTGATACATTGTGAATGATTTATACACATTGTGTAAGTTAATTTTATGACATGTAATGATCATATGGGTCCAGTTTCCTTATAATTTTCTTTTGAATCTTGAAAACATATTTCCTACAATAATCAACACATACATTGTGTATTATTGAGTAAAACGTGAATATTCCCTAATTAAATGAATGTTAATTGTATATAATATTTCATCATATCAAATTCTACCACACTTGAATAATTGTTTTTATTTATGAAACAATCATCTCAACATTGAAATCAAAAGTGAAAAATTTCTTAAAAAAACATTAAATATAAATAGTATAATAATAATAAGTGTAAGATGAAAACGTTAGTCTATCAAAATAAATCCTGTACAAAAATTCAATTATTACTTATAGTTTATTTTTTTATTAACATTAAAAAAAATTTAATTGCAATCATAAATATTCTTATAAAAATATATAACCAATTTTCAAATTAACTCATAATGAATTTTCTGTCATCACTTAGGGTAAAATGAAACTATATTTATGCTTGCACCTTGAATACTTGTTCCTACCCGCAATTCAATACCAGTTCTACCATATCCACTTCCCAAAGACAAATAAAAAATAAATCTTTAGGGCGTCATCAAAATGGGTTCAAATGACTTTGTAGCTTAGGGAAGGTTGGTAAAAAGTAAAAATTAGGCTAAAAAGGAAGGTATTATCTAATAATTAATTAATGATGAGCATAAATAGTAAAGTGATGTGGTTCCTTCAAGATGAAACCATTTATATGCTAAAAATAACTCAAATAGGAAAAATAATTGTATCATGTATGTTTTGAAAAAATTTCAATGTCACTTTTTAAAAAATTATTATTCAAAATTTATTCTTATTCCATATATCACATCAATATCCTAACCACATATGATCCTTCAAGGGATTCATCGGTCTATAAATAGTGATTTTAAATCTTCCTAACACACAACCCAATCATCACTTTATCCTTGTTATATTTTTAAAGGTACATGATAGGTATAAAATACAAAAAATTACACTACGATCATAAAAATCAGTATTATAAGAACCATAATAAATCTCTTTAGTGAAGCAATATAGTTTGTATTAGATGAAAATTCCCCCACATTTTTTTCAAAGTATAATCATTCATAAAACCAAGTGTATGGTAGGAAGATATAATCATATTAGAATATATGTAACATAAATAGTTCATTAATAGAATCTACAACCTAAATGAAGGAAACATTTAAGGTGGGTGTCAAAAAAAGTGTCTCAATAGGGATTACATCAATCATATTAAAACTATATTTGTTTAGTGATATCCTCAATTAGATCTCAATGAACATTCTAATGGGTTTACATACCCCAATTTTCACTCAAGAAATATGCTCTGAAAAGAATGTGAATTTGTTTTCTCAGAACCCTCTCAGAAATGGGAGTAAACAATAAAAAATGGTAATCACTCAGGATATTACATCATGTAAAAATTCAATCAAGTGAAATTTCAAAAATGTTGAATTTTAATTAAATTATAAAATCTGTAATAATTATAAAAATATTAATAGGAGAAAACACTAATTTCAAATAATTTTAAAATTAAATTTTTCTTTTATTTATGTGGATGTAATGACTTTTCATCTATAAAGAATGATTCCAATGAAAAATGTCTCCTAGATGAATGATAACAAGAAATAATCCTAGTGTATCGATATTGAATCTGAAGAAAGAACCTCCCATGCTTAGAATGGGACTGTGTCTATAAAATCCGTAAATGTACCATGGGAGAGGTATGAAAGATAATGTTTCTAGATTTAAAATGGAAATTATGAATGGTGATGTAATGGAATTGAGTGATCCATGTTAATGAGTGGTACACCATGGGAAAATGTGGAAAATATTGATTTTGGAATTGGGATACATGCATAATTGGTCAGAATTACAAATCATTCACTAGATAAATAATTATTCCATAGGGTTTAAAAAATTTTCAAGCAGTATGATGGGCGGGTGCACAAAATAAATATCAATGAAAACTGTATCAGATATATGAATGAATATGAGTGAAATATAGTCCTAGTGTACCTATAAATAAAAATGAAACCGAAAAAGGCTAGAACCTGACTGAGAATCTAGAAAAAAATATTGGTTTTTAATCCCATAAAGTGATAATAATGACATATTAATACATAGGGATGGATATAAGAATCAATCATATATAGTTCATCCATTCATAAGTCATATGTATCCTATAAGATGTTGTGGTCATGTCATGGAGCTCTCATGGTCACTTGTCATGATTAATAACATCATGATCGTAAAGATCATGGACCTAGTCTGGAAGGAAAAACATATGTTCTCATAAGGATGGTGATGTATGAAGAGAATGTATCTCTAGTGATATATCTCATGTTGGCGCTCGACATCAGCCAGATGTTGATTCATCTATAGAACAAGGGTCAATTGTCTCAGAATTGGTGCCTTGATAAACATAGAAGAGAATGAATAGCTAGACATGGATAATAAAATTGTATAAGGAATTGATAAATAATCCAAGTCAAATAAAGAAACAATAGTATCCAATATATATAATAAGATCAATCATACAAAAATGAAATGGAGTATTGAAAATAATACAAGGATCACCCAAGTTGAGTATAAAAATGGGTGTGTGGATTGGGGTAGAATAAGAGTAATCAAAATAATCATGTAGATCATCTATAACTCACTCCCAAATAGAGGGTGGATGTAGCTGAACTACCTGGTCAATAGCTATAAGGGAAGAAGGGGATGAAATATAAACTAATTACGGTGGATCAAAGGTGATGGATACTACCTCAGTGGTGGGTGGTAGTGATGTATCGATTTGGAGTGTGGCAATGGATCTGGCTGATGGGTCAATGAAAGGAACCTCAATAGATGGGAAAGATATCATTCTCTATCCCCTCTGGGCCTTCTCGATAAAAAAATAAAGGTGGGGAGAAGGGTCAATAATCTCGGATGGAATTTTGGATAGGGTGGTGGATGGGGTAGGATTTTATTTATGATCATGGGTCAGTACAAGCCAGTGGTGGATGAGAGGTTGTATAGGATGACAAGGGTGTAGGGGTAGTGAAATGAATTATCCATGGAAAATGGATGTGCAGGTGTTGGGTAAATCGACACAGATTCTCCGGGATGAAATGGTGTATAACCTAGAGATTTTATGGGTATGATGGTGTGGTTGGAGCATTAGGGTAGGTGGTGGTGATAGAGTATGGAATTTCGGTGGAGTCAAGGGTGTGTATAGAAGCTAAAGGGGCTGGTCTGGAGGTGGCAGATGGAGTTGCTGTGGCATGAGCCGGTACAGGGTCGGCTGCATGTTCTCTAGTTTCCTCATCTTCAACCTCAAAGAGTCTTGGAACCCATTGGTAGATGTCACCATTATTGGTAAATATTATTATCTTGTGTATTAATATGATGTTTATCGATTCTATGGGACTGATGGAGGTGATTGAAAGGGATGTGTTAAGAACATTAAGATAAAGTGGTAAATGGGTGATGTAAGATCCACCCATTAGAGTACATCAAGTCCTCTATGTATATTCTCTGTAGTATAAGGAAAACTATGATTTAGTATTGATATAAGGGCCTCCCATGATTTAATAAAGGATGAGTACAACCAGTTTTCTAACACTACCATGTGACTTGACATGAAGAAACCCATACATGTGTCAATTACCTATGAAGAATGTGGAATATTGTAGCTCGAAGTAGTGTGGACTTTGTAATCCTAGTATTGTGGTCATTGTGAGTTTCTTGAGAAATTATCCGTTATATTTGTTTTTAATTTAACATGCATGGATTATGTTACAAGGTGGGGAATACCTTTGGTTTTTTAATTCATCATAATAAATCCCAAGCCTTATGTCGAAATCCATTAAATATATCTCATGATGAAGTCCACCTAATCAGAAAGGGATGCTATTGAATATGACCTCGATTGTGGCAAGGAAATCATGGAACAACTCTTGGTAGGTCTCCTTGTGCAAATAGATAATTGAGAATATATACAGGTAGTCGAGGAGTTGGAGGACTTACTAGATGATGTGAAGGTGTGTGAGGATGACTACATCAACAGTTTTATGGGTCCTCATTGGATTTTCTAAAGAAAGTTGAGTGAAAAATAGTGTTGAGGGTCTAAAAAATTGTGGATGTGATGCAGGTGTGGGAGGTCAACCACATACAACATATATGATGTCGACTGGGAGTTCTCAGGGACTACTGGTACTATAGAGATCAGAGTTGTGGAGGAGGAAGAAGATGCACAAGGTTCTAGGGGTGTGGAACCTCTTATGTGCTCTACCAGAGTTAAATCCTCATGCTCAAAAGTAAGATAATTTGTACGAGTTATAAATACATATTTTCGTGTAATTTCAAGAGCATGGTTAGTTTTGGATGAGTTCATATTTAAGAGGGGGAGAAAGGGGGAGGTATGAAGTGGAGGAGACAGTTTGGGGATGAGTGAAATCAGTGGTAGAGGGGTCTGATGTTGGGAGGGGTGTGCCCCGTGAACCTTAGGTTGACAATATAAAAATATTTAAAATTTGATCGATGTGTATTAAATTATATGAAATGTAATTTATTATCAAATATAATTTTGGAAGTGAACCATACACACTGTGTTTTTTATTATACAATGTGTAATTGATTCTTCTTACACTTTTTGGAACCAAATTATAGTCCATTGCTCCAGGAATTTCCCAAGCTATGCTAACAATTATTACAACCTAATAAAGCCTAAGGTGACATAACATGGGTTTCCTCCAGGTAAACGATTCATTTAACTTTGAGATATTGACTCTTTAGTGCCCACATGAATTTTAAGGTGATGATACTCCCCTCAAGGAAGGGTTATTTATTGATTGTCAAAATTTTACCACTTACATTGAATGGTGGTCCACCATATTTCTGAAACTCAATGGTCCTGTATGTAAATATTCAAAAAATATCTAAAGGACATGACCATCTAGATTTGAGCTTTCCGGTGAATAATTTTAATGTTGAGTTGAACAATAATACCTCATTCCCTAGTACAAAAAATCATAGTTCTTTGAGATGACTGTGTTATTTCATGTATTTGTCTTTATAAACCTTTGAATTTTCATACGAAATAACTATTTTCTCTTCCAATTCATCCAACTATAGCATCCAACCTTCCCCATCCTTTTGAAAATCTGGATAGAGTGTCTTTATTTTACAATATAAATGATGATGTAGTTCTACTAGAATATGACATGGGTTCCCATATATCAATCAGAATGGTGCAGTGCCAATGGGTTTTTTGTATGAGGTGCAATATTCCCATAGTGTATAATCAAAATTGAGGTTCAAGTCATTTTGACCCAGGTTCATATTCATCACCATGAATTTTTTTATTTCCCTATTTGACAATTAAATTTTCCTGCATATTTATGGGTGGTAGGGAGTTCCTATGTTGTACCTAATGTCATATTTTTAGTAATCCTTTAACAACATAATTAGTAAAATGTGTTTCCTAATCACTAATGAGTAGTCATTGAAATCAAAATCATTAAAACACTTTCTACTTTAATAAATTCATGACTAGTTTCTCCATGTAATGATTTTTTGCACTAGCTTCTACCATTGTATAAATGTAGACAATGTCAACAAGGTTATTGAACTTGTGATTTGAATTATGAAATGTTTCTATGAAATATATTTTCCATATGTTTAAGATTTCAACTTACATGATTTGTTTTTAGGGAATTTCATTTCTCTTTCCTACGGCGTGAGTTCGTGTGCTCCGATCAAAGAATTGATAAAAATTCATTGCTACTTGGTGGAATCTGTGTAGAATAGAGCACTCTATAGAATCTTTTCTACTATGAAATTCTATCCATGATTCCCTCCAATTGGTAATGTGTGACACATGTCTAACACAGTTTTGATATCATCTTCTACGATGTAGTGCCACAATAATTGATCAACATAATGCTTAAAAAGGAGTCGTTCATCCCAATAGTTGTATGGAACTTTTACTAAAAGTATCCTCTATTATAGATAAGTGAGGTTCGGTAATAGGTATCTCATATATAAATAACATTCAATGTCTAAAAACCATGGGAATTCTTTTGTATTTATTATGAAGATATTTTCATTGGGTAAGTTGGCATTGATGTCTAGATCATCATAATCCTTTATAAGGGGAAGTGGAAGTTAGAATAAATGACCTTTTTTTTATTCATTTGGTATACTTGATGATGATGTATAATTCTTGAAAAAATAGGACCCATTGTAACAGTCATGGTTTGGAATCCTTTATAGTCATCCAATATCATGGGAATCATGGTTAGTGTACACAATTACCTATAGTAGTGAAATTAATCAAAAGAAATGACAAATACTAAGAGATCCATCTCTATAGTTGTATAGTTCACCTAATATTCATTAAGTTTGTGAATAGAATAGTAGATGAGGTAGAATATGTGACCAACTTTATATCCTAAAATAGTGCCAACCACGAATTCTTTAGCATTATACTTCAAATTATATTTTCACGATATTGTTAAATGATGACAAGAGTTGCTACCGGGATTTTATTTAGAGTGTCTAATTACCACAAATTTTTTTTAGTGAAATAAAATAGATATTATTTGGATAACAGTTATGTCATAGTGTTCTAAACATTCATAAAATCTTTTATAAAGTGATGATAAAAACATGGATTCACTAGAAAGCTCGGTAAGACTTTAACCATGGAGTGATTAGGTAAATATTTGATCACCATGATCATAGTGGAATATAATTCCATACTATCCTTGGACATTATTGTGTCTAAGGACTATGACTCCTTGGACCAAAAAGTAGATTTTTTTCAATTTAAAACAAGGAAGTACACTTCACAACACTGCAGGAGTAACTCATTATTTCATAGGTAGACCTCAAAAGATCTTAAATAAACTAAAAATTCATCCATAAAATTTTAAAATAATTCATCCAAAATATCATGAAATATATGTTTCATTACATATTTAATGGTCTCTGGTGAATTAAACATAACAAATGACATGCGACTATAGGGGGTGTTACCAAATGGACATGTGAGTGTTGTTTTAGACAAATCATCTAGGTTGTCTGCAATCTGATTATATCTGAAACATTCATAATGAAAAGAGTAGAATTCATGTCCTATAAGTATCTCCATATTTTCATCCATGAAGGGAAGGGAAAATGATCTTTTTAGGTTTCTGCATTTTTGTTTTTGTAGTCTATACATAAATTCCATCCATTGATGGTGTGAGTTGAGATAATTTTCTGTCACACCCCGACATTTAAGTTTATTTTTATTTTAATATTAATTGGCAATAGATTCTCTTATTGAGGCTCGAGTGAGAGAGATTCAATAAGTTTTGTCATTAATATTTTTACTGGGCTTCAGAACTACGTGCGGTTGGCAATAGTCACGCCGTCAGTCCATGAGTCAGGAAATTGCCCATTTTTCTTATAGTTGTTATTATTATATTTATTTTATTATTAGTTTTTTGTAATTATTTGTTTTGTTATTAATTTTTATTATTGTTCTATTTATTATTGTGATTATTATTAGTATTATTGATGTTATTATTTTTTTACTATTATTATTGTAATAATAAGTTTATTAAAAGAGTAAAAAAACCCTAGACCTAGGTTAACACCCCCCCCCCCAATTCTCTCTTCTCATTCTCCCCTGCACTGTAGAGTGAACCCCAACCCATTTTCACCCTTCTCCTGCGTGAGTCATGCCCATGTCTCCACCCTCGTCCTACGCTACGCCCCTTTCCTAGCCACACCGACCACCCTCAATTTAGCCTCGCCATGTTCTGGCCTCCCTTGGAATCTAGGGCCTCATCCAGCCATCAAACACACACTCTTTGACTACCACCTCCCTTTTCAGCCTGCACTGCGCCTATCGGTGGCCCTCCTCCTCTATCAGCAACTTTTCTAGCCAGCGACAGACCTGCTAGACCTTTTTTTGGCGACCATGCAACACAGACTAGCTGGTTTCCTCCTTTCATATTCCATCTGACCCGTTGTGTGCCCTTTGAATGGTCACAATCCATTCTTGGCACCCTCAGCGCCTCATAGTCCTTCCAATTTGAACTACCATCCCCGTCAGCTCCCGTGAAATTTTCTTTCACGTGACCACCCGTGCACGCGTTGTTCTCAATTGGGCGCATGAAAAACGCAAGGCGCTAAAGACGAGCAGTTTGAATTTGCATGGTTTCACCTACACTAGTTTCGAAGCGAGTTTTGCATTGTTTATTAGTTAGGATTATTTGAAGTTAGTGTTTCTGGGTTTTTAGATGCTTTGCATTTTTTGCATCATGTCAGTGAGTCAAACCTAGGATGCCACCATCATCGGCTCATGGGTACTTAAGTGGAAGGGTGATGAGAGTGTTGTTTTCATGATTGAATTGCGAGTGGAGGTAGGACCCCTTTTACATTGCCTTTAAATTCATGATTTCATTGGTTTCTTATTTTTCACACAACCTTAGTTATAAAATTTGTAATGTACTATTTTTATAATATTTTTTCTTCATTAAATGAAGTGTTTTGTTAGATTGATTTGGATATGTGATGTGGATTTGAAGAAGGACACATGCCTTGTGTTTGGTTAATAGCATGGTTTTCTCTTGAAAATGGTTAAAATTTTTAGAAACATGTTTTGGTCTTAAAAATATATTTGTGATGTTTACAAAAATTGTTATTGATATTTTCTCAATTGTATTTTCAATGTGTTTTGTGTTAAAATTGGCTTATTGCACTTATGAATGAGAATACTTGGTTTGAGGAAAATATTTATGGACTGTTTGGCATTTTTTTTAAAGTGGCCTGATTGTGCTGTGCAAACTAATAATTTACCAAATGCTCAATTGGATCTTATAATTGTTTTATATATTTGAAAAGGTGGTTGGTTTTTATTTAAATGGGTTTCCAAGTAGTTCTTTTCATTAAAAGTGAGTGTTTATGGTTTTAAAAAATGAATTTTATAATGTGTGGTGTGTTTTTTTAGGTTTTTCACACAAAGGGTCTGTTAAGGGACAATTGGATTTTATAAGTAGTTTGTGATTTCTAAAGGCATGAATTGGTTTTGTAAATGATAGTTTGACATTAAAATGGATGTTGGTGTTTACAAAGTGGGTTTCTAGATTTGTTTGGAGTTGAAGATGGCTGGTGTGTAGTTATTTATCAATGGTTTGATTCATGGAATGTCTATGGGCCCGTTTGTCCATTTTGTGAAATTTGTGAAAAGTATTTATTATGAAAAAAACATGTTGGATGTTCATCATTACTATTTTATATAAAAGGGGTCGGATGTCCTTAATAGGGGATTATCATATTCCAATGTTAGGGTTCTTCTGTTTAAACCCATTATGATTGTTTTATTTTATGGAAAAAGAATGTTCCTAGGGGAGACTCAGAGTGAGAACTGTAGTGCAATATTATTACTATATATATATATATTGTAATTAGATGATCGGATGGCATTGGCTAAACCACTCCATTTCTAAATACTTGATACATAGGAATCTCACATATTAACGGAATATTATGAGAATTATTTCTACACTGGTAGGTCACAAAACCTACTAGTGGACCATGTTTAGTGGATGTATTGGGTTTATTGCTATCGGTTTCTCCATCAGCCTGCCTGAGAAGGGATGAACGAATATTTTTATAGTTTTTATTTCATCGTTGGTGAAATGTCTGTAAGGATGAGGTCTCATGTATTGGTGTCTTATATATTATTCTTGATCTCCTAGTTTTACCCATGTCTATTTAGATTTTGATGCTTGATGTTTTTATTATGACACTTGTATGTATACCTACATTTCCCATGTTGTGTGATTCATATTGTAACATCTTTTTTTTTCTGGAATGTGGTGAAATAACATTGAATTAGGTTTTCTAGAAATGATTTTCAAATGAATGTGTTTTATCCTCTTTAAAGAAGTGTGAAAATCTAAACATCACTTTCCCGTTGAAAATGTTATTAAAGTTAATGAAAAGAATCTAATTTTGAAAATGGTTAAGGGTAAGGGCTCATACTATTTTTTAAGTAGAATTATTAGAAAAACATAATTTTATATATTGTATTTCAAACAATAAATCATTGTTTTCTCTATTTATGGAATGTGAATTGGGAATATATTAGTTGGGCCAATCTACTGAGTTTTAATACTCATGCCTATAATATTTTCTTATATTTATTTTCTCTTACAGGTTCCAGTTCTCATTCAAATTTCCTCATGTGATGTTTGGTTTTGGTACTAGAGAGTACCCCAAGGGGTTATATAGAGTTTTAGAAGTTTTCAGCTTAATCTTGTGATTGGCCATCCATCCTCTTTTCCTGTCAATTATTTATTTTGTGATGTTCAATTTGTTTCTACTATTTAGTTTACTTTCTCTAGGTGAAGTTGGTCCATTTTTGTTCTTTCATAATGTCTTGGCATTTTTCACCAACTTGGGAGGGTTGGGAATGCCTCTCGGGCCATGCCGCAGATCGACTCGGGTGACCGGTCTAGGTTCGACCTAGGTTGGTTCGTGACAAAATGGATTGAGTTGAGTGTGAGTCTAAAATTTTTGTCGTTTAATATTTTTACTGGGCATTGGACCCATGTGCGTTCATTGTGTGATTTGCGGTATCCGTGAAATTGAACCAAGATTCTGGTAATTACCCATTATTCTAACTATTATTATTATTCTATTTATCGTATTATTACTATTATTATTATATTTTATAATTATTATTTTTATTTTTATTAATTTTTATTGTAATTTTTCCTTTATTATCGCGATTTTTATTATCAATATTTTTGGTTTTATTATTATTATTATTATTAGTATTTTTAATATTGTTATTATTATTGTAATAATAAAATTATTATAAGAATAAAAAACACTAAACCTAACCTAGCCAAATTCCGCATCACCCCCCTTCTCCTTACCCGTGCGAGCCACCTCCCTGCCCTTCCCCATCCTATGTTGCACTCCCTCTTAACCCCCACGGTCAACCCTGCTAGCAGCACCACCCCTGCCTCTGGCCCTCCTCCAGCATCTGGTCCACCCTAGACCATTGTCTTCACCCCTCCCCTGCACCACGTCCCAGCTATCCCCACACCCAACACCAGCCTCGCCCTCGTACTCCGCCATCCAGGCCTCACCTCACAGTCACACTCTTGCCACCCCACACCTTTAGTCACTGCTCCCTTCCTCGCATATCACCACATCCAACCTCCTCTACCCCGGCCATATCGCATGTCGCCTCACCCTTGCCTCATGCCACCTCGCCCTCATGCTCCCTACTCAGCCTCCCACTCAGACCTCCTGCCGATCCGGCTTCGGCGCTCCGACTGACCGTTGTCCTAACCTCCTGGTTTCTCCCTACAAAACACTGGCCTCCGACTTCCACATATGGCCCCCTTGTGTTAGCCATCCACCGTCCCCATGCCCTCCCCCACTCTAGTCACCCACTCCGGCCGGCCACAAATTTCTCTGGTGATATCAGCTACTCAGCACGCCTCCGGCCAACGCGACCCGACACCAAGACCTTCATATCGTGGTGCGATTAGGATTTGGTGGCCTCCCTCTTCCACTTAGATTGGACACAGTATCTCTGGTGATATCCGTTGGATCATTATTTTTATTTTTTTGTTTATATATATATATATATATATGTATGTATAAACAAAACAAAAAAATAGAAGAATTTCTCTACTATTAAAGATCCAACTCTACTGCCATTATAGCAGTCTGGAATCTGACAGAAACACTCACACAGGCATCCCTTTTATAAGTGGGCTTGCCCTGAAAATCATTCTGCATTTTTGATGTGGGATTCAGGTTCCCCCGTTCCTCCACAGTACATTCTGCATTTCCGATGTGAGATTCTGTTTCAAGTACGAGAATTTGAAATACAATAAAATATAAACTATAAGGCCAATATAAATGATATTTTAAACATTGATTAAACATGTAATAAATAGTTGAAAACAAAAATAATTTCCTCAAAAATGTTGATGAAAAATAATCTATAACCTTTCAAAACCGCCTACTTCAAACATAAAAATGTTTCCAGTACGTGACTTTGAAAGACTATAAAATATAAACTATAAAACGAATATAATTGAATCATTAAACATTGATTAATAATATAAGAAATTGTGGAAAAAAGTAATTTCCAAAAAAATGTTAATGAAAAATAATTTATAAGCTTTCAAAATCGCCTACTCGAAACTTCAAAATGTTTCAAGTACGTGAATTTGAAAGACTATAAAACATAAAATATAAAACGAATATAACTGAGATCTAAAACATTGATTAAACATATAATAAATTATTTAATTATTTAATTAGTATTATAATTATTAATTATAGAATAATTAATAAGTTAATTAGTAAAATAATTATTAATAATTAATTATATAATTATTAATAATTAATTATTTAATAATTAAGTAGTTAATTAGTAATATAATTATTAATTATATAATACTTAATAAGTAATACAATGATTAATTATATAGTTATTAACTATATAATAAATAATTATTCAATTAGTAAAATCATTATTAATTATATAATAATTAATTAGTTAATTATAAATCTAATAATTATTTATAATAAGTAATTACAATTATTAATTAGTAAATATTAATAATTAATTATGTAAAAATTAATTAGTTAATTAGTAATATTATTAATAATTATATAATAAATAATTAGTAAATTTTTAATATGATTTTTAATTATAATTATTCATTATAATTATTAATTAGTAATTTGGAATATAATTATTAATTTAATTATTCATTATAATTATTAATTAGTAATTATTAATAATTTATTATATAAAAATTAGTTATTAAATTTGTAATAATATTATTAATTATATAATAATTAATTACTAAAATAGTAATATAATTTTTAATTACATTTATTCATAATAATTATTAATTTTTAATTATTAATTAGTAATTAGTAATTAGTAATTAGTAATTAGTAATTAGTTAATTAGTAATATAAATATTAATTATAATTATTCTTTATAATTATTAACTAATAATTATTAATAATTAATTATATAATAGTTAGTTAGTTCATTAGTTATATAATTATTAATTATATAAAAATTAATTAGTAAATTAGTAATATAATTTTTAATTACATTTATTCATTGTAATTATTAATTATTAATTAGTAATTAGTAATTAGTAATTAGTAATTAGTAATTAGTAATTATTAATTAGTAATATAAATATTAATTATAAATATGAATTATAAATATGAATTATTACTTATTACTTATTAATTATTACTCATTAATTATTACTTATACAGTAATTATTTAGTTAATTATTCAAATAACTATTAATTATATAATAATTAACTAGTTAATTAGTAATATAATTATTAATTATATAATAGTTAATTAGTTAATTAGTAATAATATTATTAAATATAATTTTTATAATTTTTAATTAGTAATTATTAATAATTAAATATTTCCAAATTAATTAGTTAATTAGTAATATTATAATTAATTATATAATAATTAATCATTAATATAATTATTACATATATAATAATTATTTAGTTAATTAGTAATATAATTAATAATTATAACTAATTAATTAGTAATTAGTAATTTTTAATTTTTAATTAGTTAATTAGTAATATAAATATTAATGATAAATATTAATGATAATTAATAATTAATTATTAATAATTATTAATAATTAATTAGTAATTATTACTAAGTATTTATTAATTATTAATTAATTAATTAGTAATATAAATATTAATTATAACTATTAATTAAATTATTAATTATTAATTATTAATTATTAATTATTAATTATTACTCATTAATTATTACTTATATAATAATTATTTAGATAATTATTAATATAAATAATAATTAATTAATAATTAATTAGTTAATTACTAATATAATTTTAGTTTTTCAATGTCACGTACCTGAAACATTTTTATTTTTGAAGCAGGTGGTTTTGAAAGGTTATAAAATATTTTTTCATCAAAATTTTTGAAGAAATTATTTTTTGTTCAACTGTTTATTATATGTTTAATCAATGTTTAAAATTTCATTTATATTGGTCTTATAGTTTATCTTTTATTTTATTTTAAAGTCACGTACTTGAAACATTTTTTAATTTCAAGTAGGCGGTTTTAAAAGCTTATAAATTACTTTTCATCAACATTTTTTTGGAAATTCCTTTTGTTTTAAATTATTTATAATATGTGTATTCAATGATTAATGTTTTATTTATATTCGTTATATAGTTTATATTTTATAGTCTTTCGAATTCAAGTACTTGAAACATTTTTATGTTTGAAGCAGGCGGTTTTGAAAGGTTATAGATTATTTTTCATCAACATTTTTGAGGAATTTTTTTATTTCAACAATTTATTATATGTTTAATCAATGTTTAAAATTTCATTTATTTGGTCTTATTGTTTATATTTTATTGTATTTCAAATTCACATACTTGATACAGAATCTCAAATCGGAAATGCAGAATGCACTGCACAGGAAAGGGAGAACCTGAATCCCACATCGAAAATTAATAATTATTATCAGGGAAAACCCACTTATAAAAGAGAGGCATGGGTGAGGGTTTTTGTCAGAATCTAGACTGCTGTAATGGCTGTAGCTCTGGATCTTCTATAGTATAAAAATTCTGCAGAATTTTTTTGTTTTGTTTATATATATATATATAACAAAACAAAAAAATTAATAAACAATTTTTAGGGGAAAGGCAGCATCACGGATGCCACCTTGCACCCGAAATGCAAAGGTGGCATCTGGGATGCCACCTTGCACCCGAAATGCCAAGGCGGCATCCGGGATGCCTCCATTCAGGTGCATTTATAAAAATTTAACCTAACCGTATTCTGGATTTTTTTTAAAAACGTAAAAAAACTCACTCCTACGGTATTATTGTTCCCTTGGTTTTAAGGGTTTTCCTTCAACCTTGCCACACCCAAATAGCGCACATTGTTTTTCACCGATTGTTCTCATTGTTTTTGGTGTGTGTTGGGTATGTGGGGCATCATTTCCTCATCAATGATGGTTTCATCACTACACTTGGTTTATGGTATGCGAATCCACATTTTCATTTTTTATCAAGTTCATTTATTGCTTGAGCATTTGTAACTAAAATTTTTATTTTATTATCACCTCTGCATTACATTTGGTTAATCAGCTATTATGTTATCAAGTTAATTTTTCTGCTTGAAATAGTTTTCAAAATATTTTTCCCTAGTTATTTCTTACTGTGATTATGTTATTTTAATGTCAAATGTTTTATCGATAGTCTTTTATATATGATACGTGCCTTTGAGATACTCTTCAATGGTTTATCGTGGTGTTTCTAGTTTGTGTAAATTGTTAGACATGTATATGGAATTGTTATAAAAGAAAAAAATGATTGATTTGTATATAGAATTTATAGAAGACTGTTTGGGTTCCTTATAAAATTATTTATGAATAGTTTGACTAGATTATAAAAAAAATTAGAATCTGGTTAGTCTGTTTACATAATTGTCGATAAATTGTTGTGTATGTTTTACTAGTTTCTTTTTTTTTCAAAAATAGGGGAAATTGGTGATATTCTGGTGAAATGTAATTTTGGTTTGACATGTTTGGTTTGACAACATTATATACTGAAAAATGAGTTAAAAATGTTTTGAAAAGGGGTTTTATGGTATCGTTGGGGTTGTTTTGTATTTTTTTCCAAATGTTGTGGATGGATGGTTTTAGTTTTTAAATAAAGCATTGTCTTTGGGGAATGGGCTTTCAAATATTATATTAGGTGTTTGTTGTACCATTAGATGTGTATTGAAATAAATATGGCACTAGAAAAATTGTTTTCTCTTTAAAAATCATTGGCTTAAATGGTTTATGGTTTTCAATTAATGTTGTTTCCCATTGGAAAATTTCCAAAGAATGCATTAAATGTGTACTTTAAAGCACAATTGTTTTCCATTAAAATGTGTTTTGACGTGAGTTTGAAAATGATAAAGGCTCATTTGGTAGTTGTGAAATGATGTGGTCTGTGTTTTGGAACACAAGGGCCTCACTACAATAAAAACAGGCAAGGGAACCGCCACCTTATATCAGCCCTAAGAAAAAACCGCTCATAAAGAAACCCTATATCAGTGCTAAAATATTAGCGTTGATAAAGGGTAACCATTATCAGCTCTAAAAAATCTCTCATAAAGATACCCTTTATCAGTGCTAGAAAATCGCTGATAAAGAAGGAATGTATCAGTGCTAAAATGTAAGCACTCATACAGGAAGGATTTATCAGCGCTCTTTTAGCGCTGATAAAGAGGCCCTTTATCTGCTCTAAAAAGCTCTAATAAAATCATTGTCCCATATTTTATAAAATCGGTCACATAGTGTCCTTGGTTTATCGTGACCTAAAGCTCTCGTGGTACTATTACCCTTTGACTCACCTCTGCCACCCCCCGATCTTCACATTGCTGAACCTTCACCGCCCCCAATATTCGTGTTGTCAGAACTCCGCCACCCCCGATCTTCGCATTTCCAGACCTCCTCCATTATCCCTTCTCCTAATACTCCCCCTAGAACCCCTTCAGTGTATCCTTCTCCCAGAAAACCCTACTTCTCTTCCTCTTCGCTCGACCCTACTCCTCGCGAACCCTACTCCTCCATTTCTCTTCAGTTGGTGGCTCCTCCAGTGCACCTCCTCCCATGCACCTCCACCTCTGGAAGTTTCAAAGTGTGTGGTAAGTGATTCAATGATTTTAAATTATTAGATGGTTTTGATATGCTTTCTTAGTTTCATGAATGTGTTCTATGGATTACTTTTTTGGTGTGAAATATGTTTTGGAACGGTTTTGAGATCCACATGTGAAGAATTCTTTTTTCTAAAGGAATGTTTTTATGATTCATGTTATCTTTGTTGAGGTGTTTCTTAAATATATTTTATTTCTTGTGTGAAAGGTTTGAAATGAGTTTTCAAAGAGAAATAATGGTTTGAATGTGTTGAAAGTGGATTTTATATGAGAAATTCATTTTCGTTTCATGTTGTATTTTGTTTTGAACTTGATATGTGTCTTGGGATTGTGAATGTGATTTGAAACATGTTATAAAATGGATTTTATGTGAGTATGAATTTGAAAGGGGTTTTTTACATGGAAAAGGATGGATTCCATATGTGTTCTTCTTGTTGTGTTTCCAAATGTTATCATAATTTTTTAAAGTGTTGTGAAGTGTGTTTCTAAACGGTTTTAGTGTGCATGTAAAATGGAAAGTGAATTTTTGTGTAAAATAGTAGTTTAGGTGAGATATTTCAATCACTGGATCCATGTGAAAATGTGAAAATTTGAATGTGCGGATATCCTTATGTGCTTATGATGCTTGGAATGTGTATGTGAAAGTGGTGATATAGATATAGTTAAGCTAAATGGGGTCTTAGATTCCAAATACTTTAAGAATTTTTTTACGGAGAATTTATATCTAGATTCGATGGTATCAGGTAAGTCCATGGAGTTTCTCAACCTCATCTAAGGTTGTTAGATATTGACTCAATATACTAATAATGTTTCGAAACATGCTCAGTTTTCACTTGAAGTGGTGTCAAACTATAAATTTATGTCCCAAAGGTTTTATATGGGTCTTCGATCAGATATCCAATATCAAGTATTTATGCGATATTTTTCCTAAAATTATGATGTTCTAGATAGGGATGTGATGGAAGAAATTGGAATGACTATTATTTCAGGGTTAACTAGAGTTACTTATATTCTCAATGGTAGTTTTAGTGGTTTCTATAAGTGGAATTGAATGTAGAATGAGCCTCATAGTGAAAATAGTGGTGGTGGTATTTTATAGAAAACTTCCTCCAAATCATCTACAGTTTCTAGTAAAGGCCAAATGACTTTTTCCAATGCGAAAATATTGATCACTCAAAGCATTATTACATGTAAGCATTGAAGAATTACATCTTGTACAGACATTAAACCCACTTGAAGAGGGTTTTACATGTTTTTACTAACCTGTGTAGTAGAATGGAATCATAAATATTGAGAGGTACCAAATCATAGTAATATTATTCAATAGAAATGGGATCTTAGAAATATTTATTAGGTACGAAACAACTTCATACAGTGGATTAATCTCTAGTAGGAGCTGATGTGGGTCATGCGATAGTGAGAGGCACTATTTCCATTTCGTTTTCTTTAGTGTATGTTTTATTTGATATTGGTTCCTATCATTATTTCACATAAAAACTTAATATAGAACTATTGAAACATATAATAGAGCTCATGGATTATGTGATAGAGATTTAACATCCCTCTGGATAAAGAGGGAGTAAGGTCTCTGATTCCCCTCTCTTGCTTTCACTTTTTCAGAGATTTAGATCATATGTTATTTATTTGTTCTTAAAATGATTTCCCTATATGTTATTCTTAGAATAGACTGACTAGTTTCGAATAAATCGTGGATTTACTATTATTATCGATGGGTTTCCTTCACTACCCCTAATGAGGAATTCCACGTTTTCCATAGAGAATCAGACCTGAGGTCTAGTTAAGCTAGACCTCTTCTTCTAGAGTTGACTGGGATGATATCCTTTTATGCAATTGAACTGGAGTATGAAGCCTATTATAACGAACTTTCCCCAGTAGATATTGAATTTCCAAAAGTGTTTCCTTTAGTATTTTTTGGTCTACCACTAGAGAGGGAGGTGGAGTTTATTATCAACTTGGTGATGGATAAAAAACCAATATCTATTCAATCTTACCATATAAAACTAGTTAAATTGAAAGAACCAAATAATCAGTGGGATGAATTGGTTTCCAAATTCTTTATTTAACCTATTGTGTTGCCTTGGGAAGAACATGCACTTTTCACTAAGAATGTCATTGGAACCCTTTACTTGTGTGTTGATTACCAAGATCTCAATCGGGTTAAGATCAATAAGAAGTATCTATTGACATATATTTATGATTTTTTAGATCTTTTAAAGGGGGGGGGAGTGGTTCTCTAAGATCATTCTTTAGTTTGGTTAACACCGGATCGGGATCAAGGTATTTGAGATTTATGTGTGACTATATACTTATTATATTTTCTTATTATTTCTTACACACCACCACTTGAGTCAATTAACCTGATTGAGATCCAAATGGGTACTTTAGTTTTGATGTGGATATGGTTTTTTATGTGTTTGTGACATGTGTGTGTGTGGATATATGGGTATTTAGGAATGATGATAATGAATGTAGGGCAGAGACCTAGGAGTGGTAGATGTATCATTCTTGATTATTCTTGTGTTTGGACTGCGGTGATTTGAGGAAACTATAAAGAATCTAAAGTAATTATATTTAATGAATTCCATATTGTAGAGATTATGAGAATCATTCCATTACTTACATAGTTGGCTACTGGTTTTCATCCATATGTATTTTAGGTTGGTGAGGTATAAAAGGATGGACTAGTTGACCATAGAAGGGTTGACCCGATAGAGGAGGATGAGCCATAGAGGATGATTCCATGTGTGTTTTACCATCTATGACACAAGTTATTATCCCCGTGAACCCCTTTGTTTTTGGGAACTATGTTGATTTTGATGGGGGGTCTATCCTAGTTCTGTTGACTTCCAAATCCTTATTTGAAATGGTTAGGCTCTATTAATCTATATTTTTATAAGGAAGTGGTTCTCTTCTATTGTATTTGGAAGTCTTATTTTGTGAACTTGAACCATAAATACTAATATTTGAGGTTCAACTAGGATATAGTTGAATAAATATTCGATGGATGCTAATAGTTTGACAATAGAGTATGACAACGTAGTGAAATAGTTCATCATGTTTGTAGAGGATCATGTAAAGGATCCTTCTCTAATCCTTTGTCTATGTTTACGTTGTTGTTATTATAGAATACTTACTCTAGAGGAGTTGGATGAACATTTTATATGTCATGGAATAGATTAGAGTTATAAATGTTGGAATAAACGAGGAGAAAAGGCGAATGTGTCTACTGGCTGGGATAAAACTGTATTTTATGGATCATCAGATATGAATAAAAATATGGATAACAAAGAAGACCGTATGGAGGATATGATTACAGATGTCAATGATGATGAAGATCGTATTTAGGAAATTACAAAGACAATTGAATATGAACTTCGTGATTTCCCAAAATTGTTCGAGAAGATAAAGAGTTGTGCAAAGATGCTATTGTATGATGGTTGCACTAAATATACAACATTGTCAGCTATACTGAAGTTGTTTAAATTGAAATCCGGAAATAGATGGAGTGATGTCAGTTTTACAAAACTACTTTCTCTCTTGAATGACATGCTCCCAGAAGATAATGAGCTCCCAAGCTGGACATATAAAGCTAAACGAATGCTACGCTCGACGGGTGTGATTTCTGAAAGAATAAATGTCTTCCCGAAAGATGGTATAACATTTCTCAAGGATACAAAATCACTTATAGAATGCCCAAAGTGTGGTGCTTCTCAATACAAGAAAGTTGAATCCAATCCTACAAAATTTGTATGGTATTTTCCCATCATTCCAAGGTTTAGGCATCTATATGTAAGTGAAGAAACAACAAGACAACTGTCTTTGCATGTAGATAAAAGAAATAAAGATGGAAAATTATGTCATCCAGCTGACTCTCCTCAATGGAAGAAAATTGATCATGAGTATCTCAAATTTTGAAAATATCTA
Organism: Viscum album; assembly: GCA_963277665.1. Classification (NCBI taxonomy): domain Eukaryota; kingdom Viridiplantae; phylum Streptophyta; class Magnoliopsida; order Santalales; family Viscaceae; genus Viscum; species Viscum album. The sequence goes on along the minus strand of OY728130.1, from coordinate 697,665,245 downwards.
AGAAACATTCATCTTTCATTATCTATAGATGGAGTGAATCCTTTTGGTTTTCAAACCATTACTCATAGTACATGGCCTATTGTATTGGTAAATTATAACATGCCACCCTTGTTATGCATGAAGTTGAAATTCATCATGTTATCTATGCTTATATCCAGACCAAAACAACCAGGTAATGATATTGATGTTTATCTGGCTCCTTTGATCTAGGATTTGAAGTTATTGTGGGATTCAAGTGTTATGTTGTATGATGATTATAAAAGTGAATACTTCACGTTGAGAGCGACGTTGGGTGGGACAATAAATGATTTCCCTTCTTATGAAAATTTGTCAGGCTATATAATTAAAGGAACTCAAGGTTTTCCTATGTGTGAAGAAGATACAGAATCAATTATGTTGAAACATTCATCAAAACTTGTGTTTCTAGGACATCGTATATTTCTACCTCTTCGGCATATGTACCAATCTTGGACAACATCATTCAATGGTAGTTCAGAACAACACGCAACACCATCTCCACTAATAGGTGATCAGTTTTTTAAGAAAGTAAAATATGTGAACACTGTTTTTGGTAAACCATTTTCGAAAAAACTTATGAAAATCAGTTGGAAAAAGAGATCAGTTTTTTTGAATTACCATACTGGAATTTTTTGTATGTCAGAAATTTTCTTGATGTAATGCTTGTGAAAGGAAATGTATGTGATAGTGTTATAAGAACGTTTCTAAATTCCCCTGAAAAAACAGAGGATAGAATTAAGGCAAGGTTGGACATGGTTGATATGGGAATACAAGAAGAGTTGGATCTTGTGAAGGGTGAAAATTGAATGTTTCTTCTTCCACCTGCTTATACTCATTCTAGGGAGAAGAGATATCATTTTTGCAACTACTTCAATGATGAAAAGGTTCTAGAGGGGTATTCATCAAATATCAAGAACATTGTGTCAATGAATGATTTGAAGTTAAAAGGTTTGAGATCACATGACTGCCATGTTTTGATACAAGATCTAATTCCAATATATTTACATTGCATTTTTTCCAAGAATATTCATCATATGTTAACCAAAAATTATTTCTTTTTCAAAGCTATATGTAGCAATGTTTTAGACCCGGTGAAATTTTCAGCTTTGGAAAAAGAAATTGACATCATATTATGTGAATTAGAAATGTTCTTCCCGCCAACATTCTTTGATATGATTTTTCATTTGATGATTCACTTGGTGAGAGAGATTTGACGTTGTGGTCCCGTGCACTATAGATGGATGTATCCTATTGAATGGTATATGAAGATAATGAAATGCTATGTCAAAAATCGAAGTCGTCCAGAGGGTTGTATAGTGGAGCGATATACTGTTGAGGAAACCATTGAATTTTGTATCGAATACCCATTTGATGCGGAATGCATTTGTATCCCGATATCTCATCACACTGGACACATTGAGGGTAAGGGAATTTAGGGAAGAGATGTTGTGACAATCAATATTACAGATCGGGAGCAGGCCCAACTTTATGTTTTACATAACAGTTAGGAGGTTTTTCCATATATTGAAACTCACAAAGAAATTTTTAGGCAGTTGAATCCATCATGGGATGAAAAATGGTTATCAAATACACATAATCACTAGTTTATAGGATGGTTTTAGGACCATATTTTTAATCAGTTGGATGAAAATTTGAATTCAATTTCAGAACGACTTTGATGGCTAGCCACCGGACAAAGTTTTTGTGTATTATCTTAAAGTGGTTATGTAATTAATGGTTATAAATTCTATACAGATGAACAAGATGAAGATAGTACCCTGAAAAATAGTAGAGTTACACTAGTGGCTGAAACGATGCATGTCTCTAGCAGTAAGGACAAAAATCCAATTTTTTAAAATATGTCATACTGTGGCATTATCAATCTAATATATGAGTTGGATTATACGACATTCCAATTTACGATTTTTCAATGCAAATGGGTTGATAACAATAGTGTTGTTAAAATAAATGAATGGGGATATGTGAAAGTAGATTTTAGTAAATAAGGGTATAAAGACGAACAGTTTATATTGGCATCACAAGTAGTACAAGTTTATTATGTTCCAGATCCCGCAAACCAAAACTGGTTGATTATTCTGTTATCGTCCAAAACTACTGAAGGGTCTGATGAGAATTTAGTTGAGGACGATCCTTTCAGTGGTACGTCACAATCATTTCGCAACGGTCCCAATATAGATGATGTTTTTTATGTTAGAGGATACCAAAATGAAAGGATTTGGATAATCGATAGAAGGTTCAAATCCCTTAAACCTTTGAAAAAAATAAAGGGAGTTCAATAAATAGGGTATATTTTGTTTGTAATATAGATCTTATTATCTCATTTTATTATCTTATCATTACTGAATTTATGTAATCTAAATTAACTGTTTAACCACTTTTGTAGATAATGACTTCTGCACATTCTGGTTCTCCTAACCTTGAGGCTGAACAAGTCTATCATGCTGGGGCTGTTGCGGCTGCTGCTGCTCCTACTACGGCTGCTCACAATGCAGAGCAACAACAAGTTTCTAAACTTGTTATTGCTTCTAGTGTTGAAGTCCAATAACCACCCACAAATTCCATTTCTACCATTTTAGATGAACATATAGATGATGTTGATGTTGATGAAATGGTCGGGAATAAAGTACTGATGTCATAGAAAACACAGGTGCGTCGTAGTTTAATGGTGTTAGCCAAAGTTCTTAAGGCTAAAAGCAAAGGCGTCAAATTTCATGTCAGATGGAATGCACGATGCCAACAAGTGAATTCCAACAAGGCTATGTTTAGTAGTTACATTGGAGTTATAACTCGGCAACACGTGCCGATTGTCAAAGATTCATGGCACCATGTTGTGTCTGGGCTGAAGGATGTTATCTGGGAAAAAATTTCGTTAACATTATTAATTTATTTCATTCATTTACTAGAAAATAAAATAATGAAAAATTTTCTTACTCTTCTCAGTCTCTTGTAGAGTAAATTTATAGTATACAATTCACACAATGATTATGTACTAAAGCTTGTAGGAAGGATTCATCGAGGTTTTCGCACTATTTTAACAAGATGTCACCTGAAATATTCCAAAGGTAAAATAAACCTGCACCCACCCATTTTGTACGCTCACCTAATATCTCAAGAAGCATGGGATTCTTTTATTAGCTGTCGTGGGGATGAGATGTTTCAGGTACATTTTGGGTGATAATACGTTGTTTGAGGATTTGTGTATTCATCACTTTGATTGTTAATATTTCATTTATGAAACAACAAATCTGTTCTAAAAATAAGGAACATGCATCCAAACCAACATACCCCTATCATAAAGAAAGTATAGGGTACACTTCACTAGAAATGAAAGTGGTACATATTTTAAATTTATAGTAATATTGTTAGGTGCCAATAAACAACATCATAATTATCTTTCTACGTTTATATATAGATTGATGAGTCTAATACCAAATACACTTCCATCCCATGTCATGTGCTATGGAAGGAGGCACATGTGAATAAGGAAGGGAAGCTAGTAGATGAGAACACAAAATAGTGTAGGAAATATGTGTAAGTATGACATGACGATAAAATGATTTTTTAAAATTTATATTATATAAAATTAATTAGTTATTTTCCTATATCCGACAGTCACAGGAATTAGCTACTCTTGTAGTAGATACAGACCTATTATCAACATCTTTGAAGCAGCCAGAACAATACGGTCATGTCAGTGGTGCGGGCTTTGGGGGACACCCCGAGTATATTTTGAGAAGAAGAAAAAAAAATAGATGATAGAGATGGAAAATTGAAACAAATGAGAGAAATACTAGAAACCCTTGAAGAACTATTACAATGTTAGGGAGAGTTTCTAGCAACTTTTATGGGTGGGAAGCAAGGAGAAGACACAATTTAAGAACAACCAGCGTGTGAAGATCCCACCCTACCCCCACTAGCATCGAGGCGATCCATTCCCCTAAAAGAGCTATCTTAGCCGTTGTAATAAATATTCTAATAATTGTTCTCATGAAATTTGAATTAGACAAACACTGATACTTTTAATGTACTGATCCTCGACAGGGTGATAATGATTGTGATTTATATCTATCAACACCCTCCTATCACCTTGTAGCGAGGACTACAATGTTCAACATCTTAGATGACACGCTGTATAATAGACCACTTCCAAAAGATCATCTGAAAGTGACGATTACTATAGCTCAAGAGCCAAATGCAGAGCTACCTATTCTACATGATGATGATGATATTCATACGGTCAAAAAGTCTATTGGGAAATTCATTTCATGGCCATCACAACTTGTAAGAGTACATGCAGACAAAAAGGTATTTATTTCCTTTTTTTCAAGATAAACTTTTAACAATTAATTAAAAAAAGGTCTACACCAATGAATGTTATTATAGATGGTGAAATGGAAGGGGGTGACAAACGTCATCTCAAAACCATCTAAAGGATCAACCAACTGATCCCAAAGAGCTACTAAAATCCCAATAACACCACCTGTTCTCTATCCAAATTTACTAGCATTGAAGACTCATGTGGATACAAAGCTAAGATGTGGTAGTAATCATACAGTGGTTTTCGAAAATAATATATACGGAGAGGAAAGTTAAGATTTCATTGCTGCAGAAAATGTAAATGAGATCCTTGAAAACGGTTGGCTAGGCATCATAGTTGTAAATATATATATGAGGTGTGTTTTCAAGAATTGATTTTCTAAAAGCCGATCTAATGTGAAAATTAAGACTAAATGCATTTTATATTGTTGAAAGACGTATATATGAAAAACAGTTGAAGGAATTTTCCCGTGAGCCAAAATTTGGAATCGTTTGTCCTTATACCACATCAACACATCTAATGAAATTAGAGCCATCAAAAACGAATGGAATAGTGAATGACTTGTAGAAAACATTTGAAGGAAAGATTACATATGACAGACTCTTCCTAATACCAACCATGCAAGGGTAAAATTCTATGATTAAATCATATCAATTATATTTTCACTTATTTTATTACATATTCATTTTTGTGCTTTTTAGGAAACATTGGATGCTAATTGCAGTGAACTTAAATACTACAATGATTTATTTTCTGGATTCAAAGCAAGGATATCCATTAAATAGACCACACATGATGGAGTTTGTGAATATGTAAGACACTAAATCCTATGTTTTAGGTCTAAACATCAAGTAATATAATTTATATTGTCTTTTACTAAGGTCTCTGTTATGATAGGGTGTTGTATCATTATCATCTAAAAAAGGAATGAGCACTGTGGCTAAGCATAAGGAGGCGAGGAAGTAATATGTCTGGAAAAATATCTGGGTATATATAATAAAATTTCACTATCCAAACACATCTCAACCCAAGTTACTTATTCTCATAATGAATATGTTTTTTCAGTGTCCAAAACAAACAAACGATAATGATTTCAGTTATTATGTTTGTAAATTTATGAAAGAGATCGTTTTTCATCAACAAACTAGCATCCCTAAAGAGGTATTTTCAAAAAAACTACTAGATCATTTTATTTATTAATTATTTATTTATTTTTATATTTTTTAGTACTAATCTGACTGCCAAAAATCCTCATACTCAAAGGATGACATAGATTTGGACAGAAATGAGTGGGCCTCATACCTGATGGAATATTGTACACAAATAGCATGATGATTTGACTTTGGGAAGTGTACAACTGGTGGTCATCTTTGAGAGGGGTTAAGTGGATCAAAAGATGAAACATTGTTGTGTGTAAATTTTCATAGGAAAATTTTAATTGTTATTAAATAAAACTTCCTTTCTCCAATGAGTCATTTTCCCATTTTAACAAATGATTTTCACCAGCAACATTCAAGAATGAAGAACCACTCAATGTGTCTCTCTTTTGGTTAAAATGAATACATTTTTAAGAGAAAACAACAATTGATGTATTGAAATCAGACCAAAAGCATTCAGATTGTCTTGATCCTATAGGAGAATGATCCATGGGTGCGTTGGGGATGTGTATGAGTCATCCTCGCCTCAATCTGAGGCACGATGTGGTCGATATCACTCAAAGTGTCTCTCTTTTGTTTAAAATGGAAACAATTTTATGTGAAAACAACAACAGACCTATGGAAATCTTACCAAACGCATTAGGATTGTATTTATAATTTAGGATAACAATCCATGGGTCCCTTGAGATGTGTAAAAATCACCTCCGCCTCAATTCGAGGCCCGGTGTTTCCAGTATCACTCAAAGGGTCTCTCTTTTGTTTAAAATGGATAGATTTTTAAGTGAAAACAACAACTGACATACGGAAATCAGACCAAACGCTTTAGGATTGTATTTATCCATCATGAGAACAATCCATGGGTCCTTTTAAATGTGTACAAGTAAACCCCATTCCAATCTGAGACACGATGTGGCAGGTATCGCTCAAAGATTCTCTCTTTTGGTTAAAATGGACACAATTTTAAGTGAAAACCACAACTGACCTACGGAAATCTGACCAAATGCATTAGGATTGTCTTTATCCTTTAGTATAAAAATCCATGGGTCCTTTCTGACTTGTATGAGTCAACCACGCCTCATTCAAAGGCACGGTGTGACCGGAATCACTCAAAGGGTCTCTATTTTTTTTAAAATGGACACAATTTTAAGTGAAAACAACAACTAACGTATAGAAATCCGACCAAACTCATTAGTATTGTCTTAATCTTTTAAGAGAATGATCCATGGGTCCTTTTAAACATGTATGAGTCAACCCCACCTCAATCCGAGGCCCGGTGTGGCTGTTATCACTCAAAGAGTCTCTCTTTTGTTTAAAATGCACACAATTTTAAGTGAGAACAACAACCGACCTACTCAAATCAGACCAAATGCATTTGGATTGTATTCATCCTTTATAAGAACGATCCATGGGTCCTTTGGGACATGTACGAGTAAACCCAACTTCAATACGAGGCCCGGGGTTGCCAGTATCACTCAAAGGGTCTCTCTTTTATTTAAAATGGATAGATTTTTAATTGAAAACAACAACTGACCTACAAAAATCTGACCAAACGATTTCAGATTGTATTGATCCATTAGGATAAAGATCCATGGGTCCTTTGAGAAATGTAAGTGTCAACCCCGTCTCAATTCAAGACACGGTGTGACCGGTATCACTCAAATTGTCTCTCTTTTATTTAAAATGGACACAATTTTCAGTGAAAACAATAACTAACCTACAGAAATATGACCAAACACATTTAGATTGTTTTTATCCCTTAGGATAATGATCCATGGGTTCTTTTTGACATGTAAGAGTCAACCCGGCATCAATACACGGCACGGTGTGGCCGTTATCACTCAAAGGGTCTCTAGTTTGTTTAAAATGGACAGAATTTTAAGTGAAAACAAAAACTGATATACGAAAATCTTACCAAATGCATTAGGATTGTGTTGATCCTATAGGATAACGATCCATGGGTCTTTTGATTTGTGTAAAATTCAACCTTGACTCATTCTAGGGCCCGGTATGGCTGGTATACTCAATGTGTCTCTGTTTTGTTTAAAATGGACAAAATTTTAAGTGAAAACAACAAATGACCTATAGAAATATTACCAGACACATTTGTATTATATTGATACTTTAGGAGAACAATACCTGGATCATTTTTGACATGTAAGAGTCAACACTGTCTCAATCTGAGGCACGATATGGCCGGTATAACTCAAAGGGTGTCTCGTTTCTTTAAAATGGACACAATTTTAAGTGAAAACAACAACTGACCTATTAAAATATGACCAAACACATTCATATTGTGTGTATCCTATAAGAGAATGATCCATGGGTCCTTTGAGATGTGTAAGAGTCAACCTAGCCCCAATCTGAGGCATAGTGTGGCCGGTATCACTAAATGTATCTCTCTTTTATTTAAAATGGATACAATTTTATGTGAAAACAACAACTGAACAAAAAAAATCCAACCAAACGCATTCAAATTGTCATGATATTTTTTGAGAACTATCCATGGGTTATTTGAGAAAGGTAAGTGTCAACCCCGCATCAATCTGAGCCCCGGTGTGGCCGATATCACTCAAAGTGTCTCTCTTTTGTTTAAAATATACACAATTTTAAGTGAAGACAACAACTGACCTACGAAAATCAAAATAAACACATTCAGATTGTCTTGATCCTTTTTTAGAACGATCAATGGGTCTTTTGGGAAATGTAAGAGTCAACCCCGTCTCAATCCGAGGCACGGTGTGGCCGGTATCACTCAAAGTGTCTCTCTTTTGTTTAAAATGGACACAATTTTAACTAAAAACAACAAATGACCTCCGAAAATCCAACCAAATTCATTTGGATTGTATTAAACCTTTATGAGAACGATACATGGGTCATTTGTGACTTGAATGAGTGAACTCGGTCTCAATTCGAGGCACTGTGTGGCCGATATCACTCAAATTGTCTCTTGTTTGTTTAAATTGGACAACATTTTAAATGAAAACAACAACTGACCTACGAAAATCTGAACAAAAGAATTCAGATTGTAATGATCCTATAAAAGAACGATCCATGGATTCTTTTCAACCTATAAGAGTCATCCCGACCTCAATCCGAGGCCCGGTGTGGCCAGTATCACTAAAAGTGTCTCTCTTTTGTTTAAAATGGAAACAATTTTAAGTGAAAACAACAACTGACCTAATAAAATCTGACCAAACACATTATGATTTTCTTTATTCTTTATGAGAACTATCCATGGGTCCTTTTCAATGTGTATGAGTCAACCCTACCTCAATTTGAGGCCCGGTTTGGCTGGTATCACTCAAAGTGTCTCTCTTTTGTTTAAAATGGACACAATTTTAAGTGAAAACAACAACTGACCTACGCAAATCCAAGAAAATGCATTCGGATTGTCTTGATACATTATGATAACTATCCATGGGTCCTTTTGGATGTGCAAAAGTCAACATTGCCTCAATCCGAGGCATGGTGTGGCCGGTATAACTAAAAGTGTCTCTCTTTTGTTTAAAATGGACACAATTTTAAGTGAAAACAAAAACTGACCTATGGAAATCTGACCAAACACATTCGGATTGTGTTGATACTTTAGGATAATGATCCATGTGTCCTTTTATATATTTATGAGTCAACCCATCCACAACCCGAGGCATGGTGTGGCTAGTATCACTCAAAGGGTCTATCGTTTGTTTAAAATGGACACAATTTTAAGTGAAAACAACAACTGACATACGGAAATATTACCAAACTGATTAGTATTGTGTTTATTATATAGTATAACGATCCATGAGTAATTTTCGATGTGTAAGATTCAACCCTGCCTCAATCCGAGGCACGGTGTGGCCGATATCATTCAAAGGGTCTCTCATTTGTTTAAAATGGGCATAATTTCAAGTGAAAACAACAACTAACGTACGTAAATCCAACCAAACGCATTAGTATTGTGTGTATCCTATAGTAGAACGATCCATGGGTCCTTTGAGATGAGTAGGAGTTAACCCTGCCTCATTATGAGGCTTGGTGTGGCCGATATCACTCGAAGTGTCTCTCTTTTGTTTAACATGGACACAATTTGAAGTGAAAACAACAACTGACCTACAAAAATCTGACCAAACGCATTCGGATTGTCTTTATACTTTATTAGAATAATCCATGGGTCCTTTGTGACGTGTATGAGTCATCCCCGCCTCAATCCAAGGCACTGGGTGGCAGGAATCACTCAAAGGGTCTATCGTTTGTTTAAAATGGACGCAATTTTAAGTGAAAACAACAACTGACATACGCAAATCTGACCAAACGCATTAGGATTGTGTTGATCCTATAGATTAATGATCCATGTGTCTTTTTTTACGTTTATGAGTTAACCCCGCCTCAATATGAGGCCCAGTGTGGCCAGTATCACTCAAAGTGTCTCTCTTTTGTTTAAATTGGACACAATTTTATGCGAAAACAACAAGTGACCTATGGAAATCCAAACAAATAATTTTAGTATTTTCTTTATACTTTATGAGAATGATCCATGGGTCCTTTTTGATGTGTAAGACTCAAACCCTCTTCAATACAAGGCACGGTGTTGCCGGTATCACTCAAAGTGTCTCTCTTTTGTTTAAAATGGACACAATTTTAAGTAAAAACCACATCTGACTTATGAAAAACCTAGAAAATGCGTTAAAGTTGTCTTGATCCTATAGGATAATGATCCATGGGTCATTTTCGATGTGTACAAGTAAACCCCACCTCAATCCAAGGCACAGTGTGGCTGGTATCACTCAAAGATTCTCTATTTTGTTTAAAATGGTCATAATTTTAAGTGAAAACAACAACAGACCAACGGAAATCCAATGAAATGCATTAAGATTGTATTGATATATTAGGAGAATGATCCGTGGGTCCTTTTAAACATGTCAGATTCAACACCTCATCAATCCGTAGCCTGGTGTGGCCGGTATCACTCAAAGTGTATCTCTTTTTTTTTAATGGACACAATTTTATGTAAAAACCACAACTGACCAACAAAAATCCAACAAAACACATTTTTATTGTTTTGATACATTCTGAAAATGATCAATGGGAACTTTTTGATGTAAACGAGTTAACCCCACCTCAATCCAAGGCACGATGTGGCCGATATCACTCAAAATGTCTCTCTTTTGTTTAAAATGGACACAATTTTAAGTGAAAACAACAACTGACCTACGAGAATCCAATCAAAAGTATTCGAATTGTATTGATACTATAGGATAATTATTCATGGGTAATTTTTGATTTGTACAAGTCAACCCTACTTAAATCTGAGACACAGTGTGGCTAGTATCACTCAAAGGGTCTCTCGTTTGTTTAAAATGGACACTATTTTAAGTTAAAACAAAAACTGACCTACGGAAATCTAACCAAATGCATTCGGCTTGTGTTGATCCTATAGGAGTACGTTCCATGGGTCCTTTTAAATGTGTACGATTCAACCAAGCCTCAATCCAAGTCACGGTGTGGTCGGTATCACTAAAATTGAATCTCTTTTGTTTAAAATGGACACAATTTTAAGTGAAAACAACAACTGACCTACGAAAATCCAACTAAACGCATTTGGATTGTCATGATACTTTATGATAATGATCCATGGGTCTTTTTTGATGTCTACGAGTAAACCCCTCCTCAATCCGAGGCACGGTGTAGACGGTATCACTCAAAGGTTCTATGTGTTGTTTCAAATGGACACAATTTTAAGTGAAAACAACAACTGATCTAGGACCTAGACACCCCCACCCCTATGGACACCCCCACCCCTAGAAAGCCCCCTAATTTCCCTAGATACCCCCCCCTGGACACTCCCATGGACAACCCCCCCAGACACCCCCACACCCCAGACAACCACCACCCCCTGGACAACACTCCCACCCCTCCTAGACACCAACCCGCCACCTCGATACCCCCACCCCCTGGACACCCCCACCCATGGACGGCCACACCCACCCTCTCGAACACCATCCCGACCCCCTTGAACAGCACCACCAACCCCTTGGAAAGCCCCCCCCCCCACCCCCGGGAACACTGGACACTAGCCCACCCCCTAGACACCCCATAGACAGCCCCCCCCCCCACCTGGACACCCCCCTCCTTGGACACCTCCCCACCCCCCTTGGACAGCCCCCAACCTCCTGGACTGCCCCAAACCCCTAGACACCCCCACCCCTAGACACACCTATCCCCCCAGACACCCCCATCCCACCCTTCAGGACACCACCCCACCCCCCTTGGACAAGCCCACCAACCCGCCGGACTGCCCCCACCCCCAGACACACCCACGCCCTGGAAAGCCCCCCCCTCCCCCCCCCCCCCCCCCGACACCCTGGACATAATCCCACCCCCTGTACACCCCCATGGACATGCCCCCCTCACTTGGACAATCCCACCCCCGGGACACCCCCAACCTCCTTGGATAGCCCCCAACCTCCTGGACCCCCACCCCCCAGACACCCCTTTCCCCCCGGACACCCCTACCCCCATTGGACATCCACCGAAACCCCTGAACAACCCCCAACCTCCTCAATTATGAATTGAAATTTTTATGTACTTAATTTAATTATAAATTATGGGTTAATGGTGTATGGGTATAATTTTGTATGTGTATACCTGTTGTAATTATCCTATGATTTATGTGTTAATTATGTTTGGGTATACTTATTGAGATGCTGAATTTTTTGCAGGTGTTGTTTTGGTGTGCTGCTGCAGAATTTTTTGTAGAAGTAGAGAGGGCATTTATCAGCATTTTTTTAGCACTAATAAAGGTAGCCTTTATCAGCACTAAAAAAGAGCTTATAAAATCCACCTTTTTCAGTGCCAGAAAAGCACTGATAATGGATCAGTTTATCAGCACCTTTTTAGCACTGATAAATCCCCCCTTTATCAATGTGTTTTTAGCACTGATAAAGTACCCCTTTATCAGCGCTCAATAAGCATTGTTAAAGGGGACTCAACCTTATCAGAGCTGAGCTTTAAAGTGATTTTTTAGCACTGATAAATCCCGTTTTGAGCACTAATAAAGACCATTTTTGTAGTACATTCTATTTGGATTTGCAACTATGAAACAATGTTTGTTTGATGTTTTGGGTAATACTTCTGGACATGTCAAGGTAAAGGCTCATTTGGCATTGTCCTTTTTAGTGTAATGCGTGTGTCGATTCCTTGAGAGGATGGCACTTGATAACTATGTTCCCATTTGGCAACTCAAATATTTTAATAAATGTTTTATATCATTCTAATGATTGTATGGCATGATGGCAAGGTTGGAACCTTTGAGGATATGACATATGTATTTATGTATATATATTTTTGGGGCACCTCAATAGGGGGATATCCATTTATGGGTTATCGTATAGAGTTCCGGTGTTGGGGTAGGCATGTGCGGTGAGATGAGTCATGCATGCAAGGGCCTCCTACATATGCTGTGATATAACCACCAAGGGTTCCTGGGTGTATTTTAGAGGATTGAGTGACAGTTGCTAATTAACCCTGATTAGATGGGTTGGTGCCCCCACGATTAGTTGTTAGGCTAGGCAGGCTTCTCCATTGGATTGGTCAGTTATAGGGTGACCAGTTGGTTGTAGACTAAGGAGCTTCACCATACACTGGTAGGTGATTCTGAAACCGAGTACGTCTAAGGGTCTTTTATAAGTGTTTAGGATCACCCATGGTTACCCATTTAATTTCATTGCTTGATTACTTTATGTTATACCAATTTATTTGCATTTTTCATTGTTTAACTATTCTACTTTATCCCATCTTTGGTGAATTTTGTTTTGAGTTTTGTTTATAAAATGGAAAATAATTTTTGAAATGGTATGTCACATGTGATGGATTTTTAAATGAGAAAATCATGTTGCTTGATTTAAAATGTGAAAACCCAAATTTTATATTTGTATTTCAAACTACTATTAATGGATGTTTTCATGAAAGGAGACGTTGTATTATGTGGTTTATCTTGGAAACCCTAACAATCATTTTGAATGATCACATGTTTTTTTATCATTTCAGTTGTAGGTTTCCTTTACTCAGGTTTCCTTGAATGAGTTTCTCATTATTGGAGCATGGTCGGCTATTGGTTTGGAGGTGACCTAGAGGGTCACATGGATGTATGTTAAGCTATTCTGTTTAATTCTTTTTCCACTTCTCAAGTTCAGTCTTATTATTTTGTATATTATAGTTTATTTTATTTATCTTTTATGGGTCAAATCATTCCCAGTGATTAATTCTTGATGCTCAGTATGGGTTGCTAGAATGTGGAGATTGGGAATGCCCCTCGTACCGTGCCACAGACCAGCTCGGGTGACCAGTTTAGTGTCGAACCTAGTTGGATTGTGACAACATGGTATCAGAGGAGGCTCTTGTTTTTTGGAGTGTCTAGTAGATAAAAATTAGGACTTTTGAGACTTGAGAGGTACGTACAGGGAGGAATTCATGAACCCTCACCCATTCCAAACCTCGAGTCATTAGGGGTAGTCCAGGAATTGAGTCCTTCTTTCGTTTTGTTTTTTTCAGTTTAGGGACAAAAACAAAGGAAATCTGATGTAACAACCTGATTTTACATGGATTAGTGACCCATGTGGAGTCCGAGTACACAATTTCAATTCCTCCTAGTAGTCGATGCTTACTTAGGGCATGGCCCACTACCATGTCTCCAGGTTAAGCATGACTAATTGGTCCTCACTATGGTAGTTTGATGCATGTTGAGTGTTGTATTGGTTCTGGTTGCTGTAAGTGAACATTTGAAAAGAAAAAAAATGGTTTTTGTAATGATAATTATTTCATTTAAATGTCCTTAAATTTTTGAAATGGGTTTTTAAAACTAAAATCGCTTTGTCTAAAAATCTGGTGTTTGTTGGACTTGCAATAGAAAGGGTTTGATTGAATCCTCAGGTACTCTTTATAAACATTTTCACATGTGAGGGAATGCATGGGAAGTGCATATTTGTGTGTATGGGTGATAGAGGATGAAGACATGTGCAACAGTTCATGTGATTACTAAGGTACATACATTCAAATTAAAGGCATGACCTTTTTTTATAATGTGATTTAAAAAAAAGAAAATGTTTTTTTGAAATTTAATTTGGTTTGAAAAGTGGATTTGGTACTTGGAAAGTGGTCTTGAAAGAAAGAGCATTAAAATTTTAAATTGAAAAAATGAATTTTTGGGTTGTATATTTATTTTTTTAGTTTTTGATCTTGTCGTTTTGGCTTAGAAATTTTACTTTGTATTATACTATGATTTAATATCGGTTTGGGCTTGGTGTTTTATATGTTCTTCGGACAATGATACCCTAAAAGGTCCACAAGTTTTTCTATAAGTCATGCCTAGTTTTTGGTACTTCTTAGTCATTTTTTGTCATTAATGGTGATCAGGGTCTGCTAAATGTAGTGATGTGTTTTGAAGATGTCAGGTGTGTTTTTAGGATGTTGGGAACTCCCGAGTCTGTTAGAGTTCGAGCTGTCCTTGGATTATTTGAGGGTCCGTATTCAGATGAATGAGAGTTATTCTCCACACCATCAATGAAAGTTGTGATTAAATGGGACGTATTTAACCCTGTCTTTGTTCAATATCTTATACCTGAAGATGAGAAGACAAAGAGAAGGGGAGATCTCATGCGTATTCAACAAGGCCAACATACGGTGAAAGGAAATGTTGACCATTACATAGAACTTGTGTCCATTTTGTGGAGGAAGCGTTGCAATATTTGATGATGACTTCTATCTTCATCGAGGGTCTTCATCCAACGATGAATGAGCGAGTCCTCCCTCCTAGGGTCCATCATTTTGAGAAGCTAGTTGATGAGGCATCATTAGCTGAGTTGGTCCCCAGATTGTAGATGGTTAGAAATCCAGCGTATTTAGTTGCACGTTAAGGTTCACCTTCTGGTTAGAAAGGTGTGCCAGATGGATCTATTTCTAAATATTCCACTACAGTGGTTCTAGATTCCAGTTTGTCGGACCATTCTGTGGTGTGCAACCAGTGGGTCCAGTTCGAGCACTTGAAGTGGTCATTTTGCACCTCTAAAATGATGTGTCATCATTGCGGGTGTTTAAGTCATCTAGAGAATTTCTCCTGGAAGCGCCGCTTGAAGAACACACTATGACTAGAGGATTTTGATTCCTAAAAATGAGGTAGGAGATGCTTCAGCCATGAGATCCCCATCCATAGGTCATGGGGTGATGCTCGCATGTAGTCAGGTGTTGCTGGGTGTGTGAGGCCATAGTTCAGGTTTAGTGTTCCATATTGGAAGCAGAACATTTAGAGGATTTCAATTCATATTAGTATACTATTAAAGTCTTGACATTCTTTTAATCACATTCATTCATCGTTATGTTATGATGGACATGTTTTATAGTAAACAAAACTGTTTCATTTGTCTGACTATGGTTTTCCCGAATAGTGCATTTTTCGTAAAAATGTGTTTGGCCCTAGTATGGGTTGATCTTTGTTTAGTGGAGTTCATTTAGAAATGTAAGTTCCTACAGAAGAGTCAAGGGTTTTTTGTATGCTCAGGTTCACATATTTTTTTATGTTTTACTCTGAGGATTTTCTCTTGTGTTCGGGGTTTTTTGGTCGGGGTTATGAGTTCCATGTTTCAGCGGAGGTGTTGTTTCTCTCTTGCTATAGAAGTTAGTTTGGATCAAATGGGGGCTCCCACGTCATCCCCACTTCATAGAGTGGTATGGTTCAATGTAAAATTTTCGCAGTTGTTGAATTATTATGGTGGGGAGACCCTCTTGTGTTCTCCCATTATCTTGTGTTGTGGTTCCTTTCATTTTCAATTGGGCATGGATCCTTGTTTTGTCTAGTGTTCGGTTGGGTAAATTTCTAGTGGCATAAAGTGTCTGTGGTGGGGAAAATTGTCACACCCTAACTTTTATGTTTGATTTTATTTTAATATTTCTTATCTTTGGGTTCTCTCATTGAGACATGAGTTGAGAGAAATCCTAAAAATTTTGTCGTTTAATATTTTTACTAGGGTTCGGACCCATGGGCAGTCACCTAGAGATTGGCGGTAGCTGCGCAGTCGGCCAAGGAGTCGGGAAATTGCTCATTATTTTTACTATTATTATTATTGTATTGTTATCAGTATTATTTTTTACAATTATAATAATTATTATTATTAATATTTATTATTGATGTGTTTATTATTTTCATTTTTATTATCGTTATTTTTGGGTTTATTATTATTATTTGTATTATTATATTGATTATTTGTATTATTATTATTTATACTATTGTTATTATTATTTGAAAAACATTATTTTTATATGAATGAAAAAAAACTAAACCAAACGTAGCCTAATCACGCATCACCCCCTTCCCCTTACCTACACAAGCCGCCTCCCAGCCCTTCCCCATCCTGTGACGTGCTCCCTTTTAACCCCTATGGTCGACCTCACGAGGAGTGCCACATTTGACTCCAGCCCTCTACCTGCATCCAACCCACCCTCGACCTCCACCTTCTACCCTCGACCTCATCCCATTCCAACTCTCCACACACCAAGCTCCTGCCTCACCCTCGTACTCCGCCATTGAGGACTCGCATCACCATCACACTCTCGCCGCTCGTGCCTTCAGCCACCGCTCTATGCCTCACCTCTCACCCAGTGCATCCTCTTCTTCCCTAAACTTCTTGCCCCTAACCTCTCCCTTTCATCACTCCACCTCTCCCTCATGCTCCTTGCTCGGCCTCCCGCTATGACATACTGCCAATCGGACCTCTGCAATCCTGCTGACTGCTAACCTACCTTCCCAGTTTCCCCCTCTATGCCTTTGGCATCCAAACATCCACATTCGACCTCCCTTGAATCTTCCAGCCACACTCCCCATGAACTCTTCCACACTAGTCTCCCACCCATCCATCTACTACTTTCTCCGGCGAGATCCCCTACACAGTGCGCCTCTGACCAATGTGACCCGAAAGAATGACCATCCCATTTGGTGTGATTTGGCTTCATTGGCCTCCCTCTTCTACTTCAGCTGGCTACAGTTTCCCACTAACAAATCCACGTTGGTAAAAAACTCCTCTGGTGATTTTTCTTCCATTGATTATACAAGTTTTCCTTCATCCTAACCACACCTTAATGGAGCACATTGTTTTTCGTGCATTGTTCTCATTATGTTTGTTGTGTGTTGGGTCCATGGGGATCATTTCCACACCGTTGAAGGTTTTGTCACATCCGTGCTTGGATTGAGGTAGTGTAATCCTCTTTTTTATACTTAATTAATTTAATTTAATGCTTGATCATTTTTTATTAAATTTTTTATTTGATCTTTACATTGAAAGTACCATTTTTTAATCATCTATTTTGTTTTCAAGTTAATAATTCCATTAGAAATAGTTTGGAAATATTTTTCCCAGGTTATGTCTTATAGTAATTATGAAAAATATGTTATTTTAGTGTCAAATTTTTTATTGATAGTCTTTTAGATATGGTACGCGCCTTCGTGATATACTCCAATGGTTTATTGTGGTGTTTCTAGTTTTTGTAATTTGTTATATCTATTTATGGAATTTTTTTAAAAGAAATTTTATTTTGGAATTGATTATAGAATTTCTAGTCGACTATTTGGGTTTCTTATAAAATTATTTATGCATTTTTTGGCCAGCTTATATAAAATTTTTAGTAACTAGTTATTTTGTTTACATAATTGTTGATTAATAGTTTGGTAAGTTTTACTAGTTTTTTGTTTTCTAGAAATATGGGAATTTGGAGATAGATTTCTTAAATGTATTTTTGGTTTGTCATGTTTTGTTTGAGAACATGATATCTTGGAAATTATGTTAAAAATGTTTCAAAAAAATTATTTTATGGTCTTATTGGGGTTGTTTTTTATTTTTCACAAATTTTGTGGATGGTTGGGTTTGATTATTAAATCAAGAGATGACTTTGGGTAATTGGTTTTCAAATATTCTCTTGGGTGTTTAGTGTCCCATTAGATGTGTTTTCAAATGAAAATGGAACTTGAAAAAATGGTTTTCTCATTAAAAAATAGTCACTTAAATGTTTTTTGTTTTCATAAAATTTTGGTTCCCCTTGGGGTAATTTCCAAGGAAGAAATTAAATTTGTTCTTTTATGCACAATCATTTGCCTTTGAAATGTGTTTTGACGTGAGTTTGAAAATGATAAAGGCTCATTTGGTATTAGCGAAATTATTTGGTCTACGTTTTAGAACATAAGGGCTTATTTGGCTTTATAAATACGAAACAGTGTTTGTGTGATATTTTGGGAAATAATTTTCGACATATCAATTTAATAGCCCGTTTGGCACATTCGGTTTTACTTTAATGCTTGTGTTGATTCCTTTAATGTATGGTTCTTGATAGCTATCTTCCAGTTTAGAAACTCTAATGTTTGTAAAAAGTTTTAAATGGTTCTGATGATTGTATGGATTGACGAGCTAGTTGGAACCTTTGAGGATATGACATATGTATGTATGTATATATATTTTTGGGGAACCTCTATAGGGGATTTTCCTCTATGGGTTATCGTATAGAGTGTTCGTGTTTTGGGTAGGAAAGTGTGGTCAGCTGATTCACATGTTCAAGGACCTCATACTTACATAGTGATATAAACACCATGGGTTCTTGGGCATCTTTTAGATGATCGAGTGATGGTTGCTGGTCAACCCTGATTATATGGGTTGGTACCTCCTATATTGGTTCTTAGGATAGGTGGGATTTTCCATTGGATTGTTCAGTTATAGGACAACCTGATAGTTATAGACTTAGGAGCTTCACTATACACTATATGGTGGTTCTGAATCAAAGTATGTCTTGGGGTCTTCTAGTAATTTTTAGGATCACCCATGGTTACCCATTTATTTTCATAGACACAAGTCCTGGGGTGAAGTCTATGTGCAGTCAAGAGTTGTTGGGGGTGCGAAACCATGGTTCTGGTTTTGTGTTCTGTGTTGGCAGTGGAACATTTAATGTATTTTCAATGTTGTTTTTATGCTGTTAATGTTTTTTCGTCATAGTAAGTTCATTGTTTCATTGTGGTGTAATGAAATACACGTTCTATTGTAATCCAAATAGTTCCATTTATATGATTATGGTTTTATGAATCTTTTTTTTCATAAAAGTATGTTTGGACCTTGTCTAGATTGATCTTGGTTTAACAGTGTTCTTTTAGACAAGTAATCTCCTATGGAAGAATCATTGTTTGTTGTTATTCATGGGTTTACTGGGTGGGGTATGTTTATCTCAGAGGTTTTCTTTAGAGTTTGTAGTTCCCGTTTCTCCCCCTCCCCTTCTCGAGGTGATATGTTTCAGTGTAAAATTTCCATACCAGTTGAGTTCTTATGGTGGAGAGAACCCTCTCATGTGCTCCCATTCTCTTTTGTTTTGGTTTCTTTTGGTTTCATTCTAGAACAGAGTTTTGGTTTTGACTATTGTTCGGTTGGGTAAGTTTTTGGGGAAAAAGTGTCTGTGGTGGGGAGAATTTTCACACCTCCATCATTTAAGTTTATTTTTGATTTCATATTTTGTGGATTTAGATTCTCTCATTGATGCCCGAGTGAGTGCGAGTCAAATTTTTTCCATTAATTTTTTTTACTGGGCTTCAGACCCATGCGCAGTCACCAAATGGTAGGCGATAGCTGTGAAGTCAGCCAAGGAGTCCGGAAATTGCTCATTTTTCTTACTATTGTTATTATTTTATTTATTGTATTATTATTTTATTTATTTTATTATTATTTTATTTATTGTATTATTAGTATTATTATTAATATTATTATTGTTATTGTTATTGATTTTTATTATTGTTTCCTTTATTATTGTCTTTATTTTACTTATATAATAACAATAACAATAATAATAATAATAATTATTATTAGTATTATGATAATAATATTATTAAAAGAGTAAAAAAACACTGATCCTAGGTGTACCCGGTTCTCCCCCCATTCTTCATTATTCTTCTCCCCTGCACTGCAATGTGCACCCCAACCCCCATTCTCCCTTCTCCTGCCCAAGTCACTCCCAAGACTCCACCCACGTCCCATGCTACACCCCTCGCCCGGCCACGCCGGCCTCCTGTGATCCAGGGTCACTGAGTCCCGACCTCCCTCAGTGTCCAGGCCATCACCCAACACCCTCGCCCAATGCCCTCTCCTAACAGCCTTGCCCTCACTCTCACCTGACACCTCACCCTCGCCATCTAGCCACTATCTGACCTCCAGCCACACACCCTCTAACTGCGGCCTCCCTTTTCATCTAGCGTTGATACTGCTAGTGGACCTCCACCCATGTCGACCACTTTTTCAGCTAGTGACCAACCTGCCGGACCTCCTTAATCCACTGCACAGCTCCAACTAGCTGGCTCCCTCCTTTCACGTGCCTTCCAACCCATCGTGTGCTATTCAACCAGCCACAAACCCTTCTCGGCCACCCCCTTTCTAGCGATCTTTCTAGCACCCCACAACCCCTCGTTGTCCTTCCAAGGTGGAATGACTAGCCACGTTAGCTCCTGTTCTATCTTCATTCACGTGACCAGCTATGTGTGCCTTGTTCACAATTGGATGCGCTACAAACTCCCACCGCTAAAGGTGGGAATTTGGGATTTTCATTGTTTCCCCTGCACTAGTGTTGAGGCATGTTTTTCCTTGTTTATTCATTTGAACTATTTGAAGTTTGTGTTTCTTTATTTCTTGATGCTTTGCATTTATGGCAGCATGTTAGTGAGGTAAACCTACGATGATACAGTCATTGGATCAAGGGTAATTTTGTGCAATCATGATACAAGTCGCATTGTCAGGATTGAGCTGTGCTTCAGGGTAGGAGCCCTTGCACATTGCCTTTAAATTCATGATTTCATGAGTTTCATGTTTTTCTTCCTACCATAGTTATAAAATTAGTAATGTACTATTATATTAATATTTTTTCTACATGAAATGAAGTGTTTTGTCTAACTTCATTGGATGTGTGATGTGGATAAGAGGAATGACACACGCCTCGTGTTTGGTTGATAACACAGTTGGCTCTTGCCAAAGGTTATAATTTTTAGAAGCATGTTTTGGTCTTAAAAATATATTTGGGGTGTTAATGAAAATGGTTATTAAAATTTTCAGAAATTTATTTTAAATTTTTTTTGGGTTATAGTTGTCTTGTAGAACTTATGTATGATAATAGTTGATTTGGGGAAAATAAGTAAGGCCAATTTGGAAATTTTTTCAAGTGGTCGAATTTTGTTTTCCAAACAATAAATTTATCAAATTCCTGATTGGAAATTATTAATGTTTTATGGATTTAAAGATGTGGTTGGTTTTCCTTAAATGGGTTTCCAAGTAGGTCTTTATCATTCAAAATGCTTCATTTTGTTTTTAAAAAATGGATTTTTGAATGTGTGGTGTGTTTTTGTTAGGTTTTTCACACCAACGGATTGTTAATTTCCCATTTAGCGTTTGTAAGTAGTTTGTGATTTTTAAAGTAATGAATTGGTTTAGTAAATGATAGTTTGACATTCAAATGGTGGTTGGTGTTTCCAAAGTGGATTTCTATGTTGTATTAGAATTGAAGATGGATGGTGTGTGGTTATTTATCAAAGGATTGATGTGTGGAAGGTCTAAGGGCCCGTTTGGCCATTTTTTGAAAAATGTGAAAATTATTTAATATAAAAATTCTTGTTGGATGTTCCTCATGCCTCAGTTTTATGCAATGGGTGAGAGGCCCTTTCTCGGGGATTATTCGAATCCAATGTTAGGGTTCTTCGGTGGGAACCAATTATCATTGTTTTATTTTAAGGTATGAGAATGGTCCTAGGAGAGACTCAAGGTGAGATCTGTTCTGCATTACTATTATTATATATATTGTGATTGGATGCTTAGCTGGGATTAGTTGTCTCAACACCTTTCTAAATACTTGAGACATGGTAATCTGGCATATTGAGAGAATATTTTGAGAACTATTTTTGCACAGGTAGGTTATGGTACTAACCATTGGCCCATAGTAGGTGAACATATTGGGTTTATTGATATGTTATTTTCCCTCGTCCTTCTTGATAAGGGATGGCTGCGAGTTTTGAGAATTTTGATTTCATCATGTCTGACATGTCAATGAGGATGAGGTCTCACGTGTTGGTGTCTTCTGGATTATTCTTGATATTCTAGGTTCACCCATTTCTATTTGGATTTTGATGCTTGCAGTAGTGATTATGATTCTTGTATGCATACCTATATTTCCCTTTTTGTGTGATTTTTATTATACCTTCTTCTGTTTTGTTTTCCTTAGAAAGTGGTGAACTGACTTCGAATTAGGTTTCCTAGAAATATTTTTCAAATGAAATAGTTTTATCATCTCTTTAAAAGTATGAAAATGTGAACATCACTTTCCCTTTGAAAATGTCATTAACACTATTGAAAATAATCTAGTTTTGAAAATGGTTAAAGGGAAATGGTTCATACTTTTTTTATGTATAATGATTAAGAAAACACAGTTTTATAGATTGTATTTAAAACATAAAATTAATGTTTTATTTATTTAAGGAATTTGCAATGGGAATAGATTAGTTGGGCCTACCTATTGAGTTTTAATACTCATGCCTATAGTATTTTATTGTTTTTAGTTTCTCTTCCCATTTCTATTTATGGCTTGGACTTTCTTAAGAAATGTTTGGTTTCGGTACTAGAGAGTAACCCGTGGGGCTATGGGGAGTTTTAGACATTGTTAGGTTAGTCATGTGGTAGGTCATCCTTTTCCTTTTCATGTGGATTATTTATTTTGCGATGTTATGTTTGTTTTTACTATTTTGTTTAATTTCGTTTTAGCTAAATCGTTGCCTCTTTGTACTTTGCGAATTACCTGGAGCTTGTCGCCAGCCCAGAAGGATAGGGAACACATCTCAGGCCTTACTGCAGGTCAGCTCAGGTGACTGGCCCTGGGTCAACATGGGTTTGTTTGTGACATTTAATCTACATCATTTCTTTTAACATTGAGGAAACAGTTATTTTGAATAAAAAATAGTGGACTCACCAATTTTTTATTGGGTATTGAAGAAAATATTCCAAAATCCTAATGTTTCGGTACTTTCTTCTTCACAACCTCCATCATTTTTTGGGGGGAGTCGCCTCTAGGGATGGTGTTTATGTTTTCACCTTCTTCTAGTAAAATATTATGGTTTAAATAAGCGAGATTAACACATTTTATGCCATCCACCGTCATGAAATTGAATACTTATGTATTTGTAGTAGTTAAATCAATATTTATTATTATGAATATGTATGTTCTGAGTGAATGATAACTTATAGTGTAGCAGCATTCTCTAGAAAATAATACATGAGTATACTTATGAGGGGGTTATGTTCCATTTTTGGTGGATGAAATTATTGAGGGTATGAATGTTTGGATTCCATCCCTTGTAAAAGGATTTATATAGTTTAATTTCTAAAATTCATATCCCACCTCTTTAATAGTGGTAATATCCTCCCTATCGTTTATGATTTAGATGTATTCATCGCTTTTGTTTGTGAGAATGATAGGTTGGGAGTCAAAAGAACAGTCAATTTTTTTCTCTATGTTGAACACAAATTGTTTATCACATACATGGAATATGAGTCTCCCATGATTCAACTCAATTATTCCCTTCCCATTGTCTAGGAATGGATGGCCTCAGATGATTGGAAGATATCCTTCCTCTTCTTTGTCCTAAATGTGGAAGTGCGCTGGAAAAAATAACTTGACGACTTTGACTAAGACATGATATCATTGGGGATACTTTACTGATTAGTAGGATAATTAGATTTCTACTCTTTTCAGTTTGATCTCCTCAAGTACCAGTTTTTGAAATACACTCATCGCTATGAGCTAAATAATGGCTGCTAAACCACAAAAGTATCTTCTAAAGTTACATTCTCCTACTGTGAATTGGATTGAAAAACATACAAGGTATCTCATTATCAGTGGAATTTTCTACCGAACAACCATATAGAATTATTCATTTACTAATTTGTCTCCTAGGTATTATATTTCTATTTTATTAGAGAATAGTTCCTTGATAAATTTCACATATGTGGGCATTTGGGAAATTGCCTCATCAAATGGAATGTTGATGTGAATTTTTTTGAACATATCAAGAAACATCTTATATTGATCATTTAATGCTTCATTATTACTGGAAAAGTGAGAGGTTGTTAATAATATATTGGTGAAATGTAGATATATTTATTGGGTTGATCCTTTTTCGGGGATTTTACATTAGGTGGTACTTCATGAGGCATCTCTTGAGTAGTTTCATTTGATTTCCCATCATATTTCTTTGTATGAATATTGTATGATTTTTTGGATCCATGACTTGTTTTTATACTCCTACAAATGGTTGATGAATGTCCAACACTTTTCCACTTCTCATAACCACTGCATTTTCATCTTCAATTGGGAATTTCTGCGTATTACTAGGTAGAGTACCTAGAAATATATTGGACAAGGTCTTTGAGATCGAACCCATTTAATTCTTGAGGTTTCAAAGAGATTCCATTTGATTTAGTATTTCTATATGTTTGGTAGTCATCCATTAATTCAAATTTTTAACGATGGATGAGATTAGAATATTTATATTTGTTTGAAAAGGAACGATCAGTTGTGGAGGACTTGGTGAAAGTAGTTGAAATTGTTGTGGTGCTCTAGGAGGGATGAGTTGTTGTGTTACTTAATTTAGTGTTCTAGGAACATGATTCATCGGAGTATATCCCTATGGTCTTGGGTTCTAGAAAGGTTGTTGAACACTTATTTACTGGTAGTACCCTTGATTATTTTGCTACGGTTATTGAACTGGAATCTGTTGATAATAATGATGTAGTTTTTGAAATTATTTATTTTGATGGCTGTAAAAAATGTAATTATAGTATTGGATATATTGTTCCTCAACACCTATATTGCAGTCTTGATATAGGTGCGGGCCACCACACATTTCACAGGATTGGATCTCCATTACAGGAGTAGGAGGGGAAGGTGGTGCAACAAGTAGCTTAAAGGATTCCAGCTTCATGGTTAAAGACTCTACTTATGTATCTTGTAATGTATTTTCTTATACATAGTGGATTTTATGTTGGGGAAGTCAATGATCACTCATACATATAATAAAATTATGAGATACTTCTTTCAAAACTGATCATCTATCCTCATGTGTGTTGAAAATTAGTCATCTATCTATGGAGACATTAAAAACTATTCAAGTAGCTGGTTGGAGGCCTTTATTTAACATTTGGATTTGTATCCACATATAAAGCCCATGATGTAAGAACTTCAGGGTGAGTTCCTTAATGAGATCCCATGGTTTCCCGATGATCTGTCCCCCAGTTTGAGTTAAAATATTGATGTCATTCAATAATTTCCATGTCTAGATAGGTGAGAAGTACTTATCCTATAATTTCATGCATAAATCATTCCAATTAGTGATAGATTAATGTTCTAGAATTTTGATAAAATCCATGGATCGGTCTCACAGGGAGAAATGATATAATCATATTCTTATTACATTATAAGATACTCCATGGTTTCAGAAGATATCATAGACTTCTAGAAATTTGGAGATATGTTCATAGGGATCTTAATTTCAAACCCCACTGAACTAAAACATATTCAAGATCATATGATTGAGTCCAGGCATAATCTTGAAGGTGTGTTCCAAAATATTATGTAGTACAATACTCAACATATAACCATTGGTTTATGGTAAGATGTAATCCATAATGGTGCATTCTTGTTGCATTGGTCATTCATTATAAAGTGCGGGTTTCATATTTTTCATGTTGGCTTGGTTAAGACCTGCTATATATCTACAGTCGAATTTTTTTAATGATGATATGATATTAGGAACCTTTAAATTTTAGGATTGAATGTAATCATTTATTGATCATCTAAGTTCCCTGAATGAGAAAAGGGGTCTAGATGCATGTACTTTTTCGATAAGGTGAATGGTTGAAATAACGAGTGAGGTAAAAGGTGAGGTACTCTTTGGTTCTTGACATAGGTTTTCATATTGTAGCATAGTTATTGATCCCAATCAATGATACCAAAATTTGATTCAATGGAATAAATCAATTAATTCATGTAGTGTGTAGTCATATTTGATTGTTTTTCCCAAACTACACTTTTTACTAAGGCATAATATAGAGATAGTGTGAGGTAGATACTATGGGGATTGAACTGGATAACATAAACCAAGCCTTTGAACTCTATATGTTGGATTCCTTACAAAAAATTTTGTTTTGGATTAAACTAATTAAAAGTAAATTGGGATTAAGGTAAGAGAGAGAAATGGGGCCAGGATCCATTTTAGGATTCAGGTAGAAGGATAATCTTAGTCTTAAAATGGAATAATCCTATGGTTTTGGAAAATAAGAAAGAAAAGGTCATTAGTTGACAATGTTCAATACAAATAGATCTATCTAAGAGGTTGATATTCATTTTTCTAGAGATAACTATCATCCTAGGTACATTAATAGTACCTTCTATTGTAGATAATATCATAGAATATTGTTCATAACCTGTTATACTACAATCAAGTCAGTTTCATTCATTAAAACTCCCCATGGTCAGGGTTTCCTAAAAGAATTAGATAAAAAATTATTCCATAACCTGATTACTAACCATAGGGTTTCCATTTTGAGAATTAAATATTCATTGTGTTTATATGCTACTACTCAATTTCCCTACCATAAGTGGTTTAACTACTCAAGTTGGTAATAATCAAGATTGAAGAAAAACTTATAATCATGCATAATAAATTAAGAAAACATTTGAGATACAAAAACATGAAAGAAGGGTTTCACGAATCAACCAATTCACAACTAGATTACATAATAAATCAATTAATCACTTACTTGAAATAATAATCTGACAAGAAAAAATGGTGTAGCCACTATCATCGGAAAATGACAATGGAAAATGGACATTGAAATTATAATTGATATTGAAAGAGAGGTAGAATAATCAATAGATCATGGATTTAATTAAGAAGATTGAAATAAAATGTCTATAGAAGTGTTGGGAGATAATATATAGAATAAAAAATGAGATATAATCAGCTATAAAGGTTATAAAAATTAGGATGATCCATTGTTTTATTCACTACAGACTTTTTGGAAGTAAATAATACAGATTTTATGCACTATGTAAAAATATCACGTCATGTAATTCAGATCTTGGTTTTTCTATGAGAAATTTTAATCTAGTGTGAATATTTCCTTAAATCTTTGAGATTTGGAAATTTGACTCTTCTCACAATGTTTAACTGGTCTTTTGGATGTGTTTCTTCCTTCAGATGGATATTTAAAGTGGGCATTCCATTTCAAATGTTACATGGTGTGTATTAAATATTCACATCGTGTAATAATTTAATGGGTTATAATTCCTTAATGGTATTATTCAAAAATTATGATACATTTTTAATGAGGACGACATGTCATGTAAGTGGATTTCTGGATTTGTAATGATCATTTTTTCCAGTATCCTCAGATTTTCCTTTAGCATATTGAAAACATACTCCCTTTAAAAATCAATATATAACTAGTTCAGTGTAGATTAAAACATGAGTATTACTTAATTAAATTCCTATGAAATTTATATTAAATTTCATCTTATCCATAGTACGTGTTAATTTTGATGAAACTGATCTTTTTTTCATACAACCAACACCTTAATCCTCAGAATTTTTTTTCTAAAACATATTTTCAACCTATAGTAGAAAATACTAATCATAAAAAATTTCAAGAATATTTTACAGAAGTTATTCATCAAGAACATTTTCAACCCATTATTTAATAACAAAATTTTGACGACCTAGGAAATTAGTTGTTTCATAAGAACAATGCTAGTGATTTTATCATTTGTGATGTATAATAATCGGCTTGGAAAAGAAGCACTTGGATTAATGAAATTGATAATATATATTTATTACCCCAACTATAATCAAAGAATATTGATGAGACTTTAGTTCATGAGTATTAGATAAAATAAATGAAAGATTAACTCAATGTGTTTGAAAGGAATGAAATTTCAAATTTAGTTTAACAAATTAAAGATACATTTATAATTGGAGTAAAATGGGGGATTTCTGGGAATAATTGTGATAAAAATAGAACAATACATAGAAATAGAGATTGACTTGTAACTATGGGATATAATAAAAAAGATAAAATCGACTATAAATTGTCCTATGCTCTAATATAATGACATGAATATATTCATACATTTCTATCACATGAATCATTATTAAATTTCAAACATTTTAAAATGGATGTGAAGTGTGATTTCATTAATGTATATGTTCATGAGGAGGTTTATTTGGAATAACCACCATTTTTTGAAAATAGAAAATTCAATATCATGTTTATAAAGATACTAATGAACTTTATATATATAAACATGCCACTAGTGCGTGGTTTTTTAGGCTAACTAGAGTTTTTTAAGAAACAATTTAGTTAACGGAGCTTTTGATCATTACCTTCTAATAAAATAAGTAAATAAAAACACTATAATTTTACAAATCTATGATGATGACATTATTTTTGTTTCAAATCAAAAAAATTTAACATATTCCTTTGTTGATCTTATGAATTATGAGTTCTAAATGAGTATATTAACTGAGTTAACAGAATATCTAGGATTTAATATATATCAAAAACTAGAAGGAACATTTGTATATCAACATAATTATGTAAAATATTTTCTGATTCAATTTTGGTATGAAAACAGTAAATAAATTAGTACTCCCATCATAACCTCAAATACATTAAATCATAATGAATATAGGAAACCAATTTATTAGAAAGCATTTAGATATATTATTGGAAGGTTACAATAATTGATAACTATTCATCCTTATTTAATGTTTTTTGTATGCAAATGTTTTAGATATCAATCCAACACAAAAGAGTCCCATCATAAATCTGGTAAATGGATTTTTCATTACCTTAAGGGAACTATGTTTTTTTATTTATTATCTTCTTTTGGTTTTGATTTTGAACTAAAAATATTTTTAGATGCTACCATTAGTAGATGTAGAATGGATATGAAATGTACATCGGAAAAAGCCAATTTTTATGAGATTCTTTAGTTTTTTTGTCTTGTAAGAAACAACAATCATAAAAAAATTACAGTATTAAAGCAAAATATGTGGTACCTGGATGTTGTTGTGCTCAAGCATTATATATGCAACACACACTCAAAGACTATAGAGTGACTTTCATAAAAACACAAATACTTTTGGACAACACAAGTGAAATGTTTCTATGTAAAACCCAACATATCACTCCTACTTTATAAAAATATATATATCTCAAAAATTCCTTAGGTATCAAACAGTTAAAGGAGATACAAATTTTTAATCCAATCAAATTCTACAATAAATTTTTAATATTTTTAATAAACATCGTGGTTCCAATTGATTATAATACATTAAACAGAAGCCAATAATGATCAATATCAAGTGATTATTCTAATCTAATTCTTGTTTAATAATCACCTTACATTAATATACCCCTATTAAAGGATGAATATGTATGTTATTAGTTTTATAAAACTTCCATTTTTCTTAATAATTTTAAATTTTCTAAAAAAAGATATTTTATTTAATATTTATTTTCTTTCATTGATGTTTTAGTTTTCTAAAATTTTTATTTTAGTAATAATTTTAGAGTAAACATTTTTAAAAATTATTTTAGACTCAAAATTTTTAAATTTTCCAGACTCAAAAATATTTATAAAAGTTTCCATATTAATGTATTATAAATCTATAATAATCAGTTCTTTTAAAAAACTATCATAATTAGTTTTCATAAACAACCACGAAGAAGAGGTTACCAATACCAATGATAATTTTCCACTCTAAAAGTAAATCACCTATTTTATTATTTTAATTCACGTATCCTTCAATTTAGTTTATATATGTTTTTTATTTCTTATTCTTTTAGTTTTAATACCTTTTTTCGAATATAATGTTTTTTTGAATTGTAATGATTCTCACTAAACTAAAATGTTTTATTAAATAAAGTATGAGATCAAAATTATATTTAAATTATTTCATCAATTAAATTATTAATGTCAGATAAAAAAGGTTTTCTAATCTTAATCATTGAAAATTGTGGGATATGAACATTTTTTTCTAACACCTATATAATGGTTGGTCACCCTATGTCCCACATTGGTTCTCAGTCAATGTGTTCTCAATCTCTCTCCCTCATTTAAGAGCTCTATTGGATGTTTTTAACATTTTTCCAATTGACTGGATCAGGTATCAGTATGATATCCATTATAGAATATTTCATATAGAGAGAAGTCATTAGATAAAGACTCATTGAAAGAATGTGGTATGAAAATAAAAAATCTAATCATAAAAAAATTATTAGTGTTTAGGTATGGTATAATGTTTTCATGCTTAAACTATACAAGGACATTTATTAACATTACATTGAAATAGTAAATGAATTTTATGCCTCTATAGAATTTCCTTCATATTGTGATATGGATGAATTATCTTTAACAATATTTTAAATTGATTAGAAACATTATTATCAACAAGTTTCAAGCTTGTTATATGTTTCGTTTGAGGGATAAGCATATATTACATCAAAAAAGTTAATAAAGATACTTGGTAGTGTTGTTATGTCAAGCGATGAAACATATCTATTCCTATGTTATGATAAAGCCAGTAAAGTGTCACATATAACACAAGATGCAATGGTGGTTACATTATGGATGTTGGGATATCTCTTACCTCTAAAGGGTGACAGAGACATCTTAAATGTTTTAAAGATATTTTTCTTACTATTTGATGAAATTGATATAAATTAACCAAGTAAATATTCTTTTCATTATGATATAAGGAACTAAAAATGATTCAATAAAATCTAAAAGTCTTGTGTTTCTATTTTTTATCAATAAATTTCATGTAAATTGTATAAACATTTTCAAGGTTGAGAAAAAATATTATCTGATGAGAGAAAATATTTCCTTTTTTGGTAGTGAAACTATATCAAGGATGGAATTCTTCTTTGATACAATGTGGAAAAATGTGTTTGAAAAATTGCATTGATATGCGATTAATGAACAAAATTTTAGGAATTTAGAGGAAGATAATAAGAAAACAATGGTTGAGTCCGTACAACAAAAAAAAATCAAAATAATGAATTGAGAATGAAAAATAATGAATTCATGGAATTCATGGAAAAAAGATAATAAATAAAGAATGGGATGTAGGATTTTGGATCAATGAATCTGGGGATAAATCCATAAAAATATGGGCATTAGATGAATTAAAATAATCAAAATATAGAATTAAGAAAAATATGATATTAAATTAGGAATGAGTGGTATAAAGTTTGATGACAGGTATAGAAAGAGGATCAAATAATATGAATCTTTAAGTTTCACCATTTACAGTAGCCCAACTGAAACATGCCAATCTGATTATTTGTAATTTTTTACTATAGTTTGAGGAGACATCAACTATTCCTTGAGTACGTCCACTATATACTAAAAATGAAAAAAGGAAATAAAATAGTTTAATAAGTTACAAACTAGGTCCTAGAAGAACAATCGGTACCTAAAAAGGTTAGAAAAAGTGGTCTCATAATTGCAAGGTAGTACAAAAGAAATCGAGCAATAAGAACAAGAATAGGAAAAGAGAGAAAGAAGAAGAAGAAGAAGAAGAAGAAGAAACTGAAAAGGAGGATTTAGAATATGAATATGATAAATAGAGAATAATTAATGATAAAGAGACAAAGGAAAAGTGTTCTTCTAAGTCATCTACATCTGAAAATACACTACCTTCCCAATCAGATAAAGATGTAGACATTTATGGTTAAGAAAAACAAAAATCAACATAAAAAGAGGAAGGAAAGTCCTCATCAAAACAATAGGAATAATAAAAACAATAATATATAACGATATTTGTCCATGTTTATTTAGATAATTATGTTGAAAATTTACAAGTTTAAGAGGTTGTAAATGTTTCTCAGAGAGGGAAAAAATGTCGAGGATAAAGAAAATATAGATGTCAGAACCTCTAGACCAAATTATCCTAAATTTATATCATGATCATCAAATTCAGAAGCAGCACCTTTTCCTAAAGGGTTATCATTAAATCTTACAAACATTAATATGGTTGATTTTAACATCTAGTTACCTTGATTAGGAAATTTTCCACCTTTTCTATGTTTCTATTCGGTTAAAAATCCTTTTATGAATTTTTTCTATGTTTACTGCAGACTGCAGAATAGTTACACGCAGTTTACCTATGGTACATGACATTTCCAGTCTTGAATGGGGAGGTCATGTTGTGAGATGGTACACACCGTGTACTAGAGGTACACATTGTGTAGGGGTTAAATAACGGGTTTTCAACCCGAGGTGACGGGTTTTTTGGCATACTTATCCAGTGTGGCCTATACGTCATGACCCATGGGTAAACATTGTGGATCAGCCTACACCCAACCTTATGTAATGCGTTTGGATGTTGTTATCGATCTTTTTGTTTACAGGATTCGTGGCTCATGACCTAAAGAAGTTCAGGTTCTTTTTTGAGAGACTCAACTCCTTCGATATTGAACCAAATGACTTGGGATCTTTATTCTTCTTGCAGTGTGATTCCTAGGTAAGTGTTATCCCTCAACCTTCAAGTTTTATTCCTTATATCATCTTGGTATTACTAAGGATCATGTTGGGATTAATGGGTCCATGTCATTTGGTGTGGGATCTTACATATAGGTATAGTATCAAGAACTCCTTCACCTTTATTCTCATGGATGGGTTCTGTTGCGAGTTTCGTTCTTTGGGGAAGAGTTAGGTGGTTCCTTCCCAGTTTTCCAAATTGATTACCACTGTATTTCTTGATTTATTTCAATTGTGAATTTAAATTAAGTTTCTCAATATTTATTTCAATTAAATTTAAAAAAACCCAATTCCAATGAATTGGTGGATTTGAAATGGTTTTGGCGTGAAAATTATGAAAAACCCCAATTCAATTGAATTATGGTAGGTTTATGGAAATTTCCTAATTTAAATAATTTAATTAAGATTGTGAATTTGATGTAAATTTTTGCAATTAATTTTTTTAATTTAATTGTGAAAATGAATTGTAAAAATAATGGAATTAGTTTTGAATGGATTTAAAACACATGAAAATGGATTTAAGGATTTAATTGAAACCAAGTAGTTTTATCTTTTGAGAAAGCCATGTTTTTGAATAAAACATATTTTGGTTTTGAAGGGATATAAATTTGTATTTTTGAAATGGAAGAATGGGATTGATCATTTTTATGTAATATTAAAATATTTCTCCCATAATATTAGAGAACATGCAATCCTTAGGTAGTTAGTGAGTTATTTAGATACACTAAATGATAAGAAAATGTTCTAAAAATGACATGCAGCGAGTTAATTCCCTGATAGGTTGGAAACGAGTCTCCTTTGACCAGTGTCATGTGGGCATGGGTATAATCATTTTGCTGAGTTCAAATATAGAGTGTGGAATACTATAGCTGATTAAAACTATCATACCTTTTGGTATATAACCATGTTTCTCACTTGTTTATTTTTATTTGAGATATATACGTATTCAAATGTTGTTATAATTGATTTAAATGACTACTAAATTTGTATAAACTATTTTATATAATTTTTTTAATTATGAAATTATTCCAAAAAATATTCCATCTGTTGTAAAGTAAATCCTATTCTTCAAATGTAATTTCTGTCATTTTGAAAATGTATAGCATGTTTTGGTTAAATATTCTTTTTAATTTCCAATCCATTTTAATTTAATAATTGAAAACTTTTATTTAGATATTCAATATTTGGAATCTGTTATTGAATCTTTAGTGGTATCCTAATGGGATTAGGATCACACCCAACTTTTTCCTTTTGGTGTTTATATACTTTCTTCTTCCAGGATTGATCAAAGGGAAGAGATCTCATGGAGGTGGATCTAGCAATTTATTTTAGGAATGGTGAGTTAGGTATATAGGGACGTTGGGGATATTATCTTATTTAAAACTTTGGGTTGTAGTACTTTGGCTTTTATGCTTATTAATATTTTTATACTTTTACTCCCGTTGTTTTTTTATTGATATGTATACTATCTTTTATTTTTCACTTCCACATTCTAGTGGAAAGACCATTCCCACTCTTATATTATATGATGACAGATGCTAGTTTCTAGTCCATTAGGATCGAGAATGCCCTTCGAGTTATGTCAGGGCTGACTCAGGTATTCGTTTACCAGGGTAAGAAAGATGGTCCGTGATAAATTGGTATCAGAGGTAGGTTGTTCAGTTTTTTTCATAAAGTTAGTTTTCATTTTTTTAAATCCTTCTGGGACATATGAGTTACTCGTGATTGAGTGCTTGTCCATCTCTCACTGCAATGAACCTCATGTCTCCAGGGGTGGGTAGGAAAATACATCTTATGGATTAATTCTAGTTTTTTACCTATAAATATTTGAGTAGGTTGAAATCCAAATCTTTTTGTTACTTATGTAGAGAATATTTTATCTTTCTACTCTGTTTTGGTGTCAATCTAATGTATTATTTTATTTTCTATTGCTCTGAAGAGTCATGCATCTGAGAAGAAATTCGAATCAAATTCTGGAATAGGATACTATTGAACCTTGGAAAGAATATCCTGTAGTTGATCCTATTTTGGTTGAGGTTATTGGGTGTTCTATCCATGCTCTAGGATAGGCAACACCTATAGTTCCATATTAGGCTCTCGCTAAGGATCCTCATGGGGATGTTCTTCAGAATTTTTCTCAAGAGTTACTTCACCAGAAGCCATAAGTCTTCAAACACTCTATTGATCCTCAACATACTAAATAATGGTTAGCCAATATATAATGTTTGTTTGAGTTATTGGGGACACTGTAAGTAATCAGGGTGAAGTGTGCCACCTACATGCTGGAGGGACTGGGCAAGAGATGATGTAACATGATGGTAATGACCAGGAAACACGAGGGCTTATAGTGGAATGACATCAACGATATTTTCACCAATCTAATCTATCCAGAGTCGATGGTTTTGGAGAAACTTGTAGAGTTTTTCAAGCATGAGAAGGCTGACAAAACTATGAATGACTATTCAAATCAATTTTCTCAGATGGTGAAATTTTCTCCTGAGATTGTATCTAATGAGAGGATGGAGGCTCAATGGTTTGAGTTGGGACTTTGATCAGATACCCATTCTCAGGTATTCTTGCCAAAGCTACCCACTAATTCTAATGTGCTGGATATGGAAATGATGGTTGAGATGGACCTAGCTGGTATGTCAAGGTTGATGGGATTTCTTTTTATTATAGTGGTAGAATTGGTTCCTTTAAGGTAAAATGGATTTTTTTATCCTCATGGATGCTCTCAATGGAGGAGTCATTGAAAACCTCACCCAACTCTTGGAGGATGTTCTTTGACATGCAGCTAGTGTGTAAAGCCCAAACATTCTAGGAGGGTTTACACTAAGGTGCCAAATAACTGTAGCTCATGCAGACATTCAAGAAACTTACAGATGTTCTAACATCACTTATCCACTCCTTGTAGTGGGACAAGATCATCATCTCCTCTTAACCCTACAGGATAATAAAATGATTCATGTTCAAAAGGGTTCCAGCCACATGCATCTGAAATGAAGCTTCTTCATGTAGTATAAGAGTCTCTAGAGGATGCAAACATGAGTCCAGTGATTGTGAGAGGTACCATTACCATTGTTTCATCATTATTGACTTCTCTTTTTGATAATAGTGCATCTCACTCTTTTAATTCACCCCTTATTTTCAACATGCTAAATCATAAAATGGATAAACTATCATGTGCAATGGATATTACTACACCCTTTGGTATGTAGAGAGAGAAGTGTCTTCATAGTCCTTCCTGTGTCTTATACCTATCATAAGTTGAGCTAGCTTGGAGTTTTCTAGTTCTCGATATGAAATCTCTTGATGTCATATTTAGAATGCATTTCCTCATTTCCAATGAAGCATAATTTTTTTTAACATCGACGGGACTACATTGATACACCACGTGGTGTGCCTGTTGTTTTTCCAGGAGAATTGGACCAAAGGTCGAGCAAGTAAAGATCTTTTTATCAAGAGTTGGGAAAAGTGATATTAGTGTTAGCTTTAGATCTGGAGTGATATTAAATGGGTAGTGATCTTCCTCCAATTGTTTCTAAGTTATCCAATGTGTTCTCTTCTGATTTCTCAAGTCATCCACTAATGAGAGAGGTTGAGTTACGTATTAACTTAATTTATGGTACACAACCAGTCTCTATCCCCTCTTACCACATGAACAAAACTAAACTAAAAGAGATTAAATTTTAGTAGAAATATCTTCTTCAGAAAGGCTTTATTCATCCATGTGTGTCAACTTGGAAAGTGCCACTTTATTTACTAAGAAGGCTGAAAGATATCTTCACCTATATGTTGATTATCGAAAGACCAATACAGTTATGATAAAGAAAAAACATCCATTGTCATGGATTGATGATCTATTTGATTAGATGAAAGGTATCAAGTGGTTTCATAAACCAACCTTCGATCGGGTTACCATCAATTGAGGATAAAATAATATGACATTTAGAAGATGGCCTTCTATAGAAGTTATTGGCACATTGAGTACCTTGTTATTCCCTTTGGCCTGAAAAATTCTCTTACTGTTTTCATGGATTTAATGAACAAGATTTTACACAAGTATCTCCATACCTTTGTGTTAGTCTTTGTGGATTATAGTCTTGTTTACTTTAATTCTGAGGAGGATCATGTGCAACATCTGAGAATAGTTCTAAATATACTATGAAATCACCGCCTTTATTCCATGCCTTCAATGTGCGATTTCTGGATTTGGGAAGTGAAATTCTTGGGATACGTGGTGTCTGAAAATGATGTATCAGTACATCCCAAATGGTAAAGGATGTTATGACTTAGGATCAACCACAAAATGTATTCAAGGGTCAGAGATTCTTAGGCTTAGCCAGATATTACAATAGGTTTGTGGAAGACTTCTCAAAGTTGTATTCTCTAATGAATTCCATGACTCGAAAGGGGTAATGTTTCATGGAATGATTAATGCTAGAGTTAGTTTTTTTGAGATGAAATTTTTGATGACTACTGCAACAATGTTGACTCTTCCAGAAGATAGGATGGTCTATGTGGTCTTTTGTGATGAAAGAGGTTCTACTTTGGGCTGAATTCTTATGCAGGGAAATCATGTAGTAGAATATGGATCTCATCACCTTAGGCCAAATGAGAAAAATTATCCTACACATGATTTGGAACATTTGGATGTGATGTATGTGCTTAAAATTTGGTAGCACTACATTTTTGGAGAAATTATTATGATATATTCATACCACAAAACCCTGAGATATATTTTCTTTAACACCCCAAGCTTCTACGGTACGCTTCTCTTTGAATAATGTGATAGCTTGTGTTGTACGCAACATCGAGTTCTAACACACCACAACCAATCAAACTAGCCATTATGAATAGTAATACCTTCCTTTTGAAATTTTATAGATTTTTTCTCTCAAAATGGACTTCATTTTTGGATTTGGAATATCGAATTTATCCTAGGGGGAAATTTTGGAACATTTTAGATAACATTTATATTTTTATGAATAGTGAAAATTACTAAATTTTATTTAAAAACAATTTTTTAAATCGAAATAATTTATATTGATAAATAATAAATTTGAGTGGTTTTGAAGTATATTTAGAATATAGTTTTACCATTTAATACAATGTTGGTCATTGTACATAATTTTACAATTAAGCCAGACATAAACAAATCTCAATCTTTTGATAGTTATTATCTCTTAAAAACACGCTTTTTGTTTTAACAACAGGAATTAATTTTAAATTAATTTTTTCCACTTCGGTGTTTTGAATTCAGAAAAATGGATTCCATATTTGGAATCAGGATGTTCATATTTTGTAAATAGGTAACTTTTATTTTTAGACATTTTGAATAATTACTTCGGTAAATATTTTATTACCACAGTGAAGGTTAAATCCGGTAAATAAGGGTTAAATGATAATATAATAATAATACTAAATTACCCTAAATCGTGTCGTAACCTTATTTTTGGAAACATGTCCGACCATGGGCATATTTGGGTCGATTTGGGGACCCCATGGAGCCACTTTTTGGTGATAGGGACACTTTATTTTAATTAAGTTAAAATAAATACAAAAATGACATAAGTATATATCTTTAAAAAACAAATTTTTACATAGGGTTATAGATGTTGGATTTTCGACTATAAATATTCATTAGAAAGCTAACAAGATTTACTACATGTGGATATTTTATATATAATTTTTAGAAATTATATAATTTAATTTATTTATGACAAAATGGTGATGCAGTAATTACGAAATTAATGCAAAATTAGAATGATTGATATTATAAATAACCAAATAAATGTAATTGGAGACTTTTTATAAATACCAATAATTTTATAGGATAATATGACATGTTAGGATCGATTTAAATAACTTTTTGGGAAGTAATAATTTTGTTATTAATTTTACAAAAATCAATTATTCAGTAGTGTCAAAATTGACATAAAAGCGTTTTTAAAAAATATATTGTATTATTAATTGATATTAAATTCCTAAAAATATAAAGTTCGGCCAAGAGACTTATATCATGATAGGTTTATCATTAATGGACCACTTTGGGGTCGCTTGGATTTATACAGTAAGTTTATTAACCATATAATATAAAAATACAAAAAGACATTGTAAAAGTGAAACTAATTAATTAAGAGTTAATACTTAAAGATGAGGTCAATATAGTAACCCCAACCTGCCTAAATTCTATTGTTTAAGTGGTTTTCGACCCCTCCCCACCTTAACCTTTAAATAATACACTTTGGAGCCATTGGAAACTGAATATTTATTTATTATAAAATATTATTTCTAGCTTTTCCAAAGGTTCCCCTCACCCCTCTTATAAAAGGGAACTCCTCCTTCTCATTAATTAAAACCTTATAATCCTTTTTGTTCGGCCAACCCCTTCCCAAATACTATATAAACTTCCCTCACTTCATCCTAACAGCCTTACTTTAGTCAGAAAGCCAACCTATGGAGTCCTTTTGATCAAATCAAAAGGAAGAACCTGAAGAAGAGGTAATGTTTTCACCACCCTTTTTCAAATTCATTTCTTCTTCAACATGTTCTTTATTTATTATTACCATTCTAAAATAATGAATCCAGTATCTTCTATATACCGTAATATTATTATAAATATGGTACAACCATATTCAATATTCTATCCATCCTTTTAATGACATGTCACCATACGTGCGTACATACGGCTTACCGTCTCCACGTCGTGGTGTAACTGTTATTCAATATATTATTATTTGGATGGGTATAATAATGATGTGTAATTAATGTAAATAATAAATATAACATTATAATGATTCTGTATATATGATATACCATCCAATTATATATTATTTTAATATCAAAAGAATGATATTGTCGCTCGTGCGTACGTACGGACTATCGTCTCCACGGATGCGATGAGATTCATTATCCATTGTATCCATTCAAGTCTAATTCTCATTTGATGATTAATAATAGTATCTATGGACTTGATATAATTCTGGATATGATTAAGATACATCCTATCCATGACAAACATGGCTTACATAATAAAATATATAAAATAAAATGAGTAAGTTAACACCTGAAACAACGATAATACTAAGATATTGTTAACAAATCAATGTTAAAAATAATATATGATATCATATTAATATATATGATTCTCATATAATTTAATAACAACTATTTCACCATTATAAAGGAGGTTAACTTACCCCCAACCAAGGAAAAGTACAAGGTAAGGGTTTATTTCGCAATCTCTTTATTATCCGAGGTTGTTTATACGTAATAATCTACTGGGACTTCTTTATCATCAACATCCATGTTTCTTAAAAATGTATTTCAAAACATTTTTACTATTTACTATAATATGGTTTAAAGCCATTTATACCCTTGTTTTACTTTTTATAAAGAGGTTTATAAGGGAATCATTCCGTCGTTTTCCAAATAAGGTGCTTTTTAACCTTTTCGACAGAATTAAGGTAAGAATGTTCTTTTTAACTTATATGGCAGGTGCGGCTATTTTCTGCCGTTATAAAATCGCCAAAGCTCCCCTTACAATATTATAAGAATATTTTCAAAGAAAATGATACATTTTATATTACTCTTAAATGATTTTAAAATAAAAAGAGATATTTCTCTAAAAAGAGTTTGTATTTCATCTATGTCAACATCCTTTGATGGATTTTAAGCTTATTTGAAGCAGATTTATTATGAAACAAAAATTCCAAATTATATTGTAGGTTTTGTGATATTTTTGACTATGGATATGTTATTTTTATACCATTCATAGTTTATGGTGAAAGTATTAACATTTTGTATTCCAGTCTTAATATGAATGTTTATGTTATGTTTAAACCTTTTCATATGGGAATGCATTGGACTTAATATGTGACGGGTGGAGCCCGCTATAGCTCCTCGATGCATTGGTAGGTCTCATGAGACAAACTAGTGTCTTGGAAAAAGGCCTTGGAAAAATATTATTTGTAGTCTTGGCATGAGGATTTGGCTATGTTGTTATGATAGTCTGGCATTATGCATTCCATCATTTGGAAATTGGTTATTGATATTGCATTTGATTATTCGATTAGTAGAATATCATTTGAATAAGAAAATGGCATTATTTCATTTTATTTTTGCCATACTATGTTTATGTTCAAGTTTAAAAGGGTTTTGTTTTAGTTATACATTGCCTTAAATTTTTATTCTTATTTATGAAAGTTTATGCTATATTGTTATCCTTACTGGGCATTTGAGCTCATCCCTTTTCTATGTTTTATTTTTCCCAGGATGTGAAGAAGTAAATTATGAATGACCTGTAGGGATAGTATGAGGGGATAAGAGTGTGGAATATGTAGACTATTTTGTTGTAGATTTCATTTTTATGATGTAATGTAAAACTTTATGAATGTATCTAGTTATTCCAAGGCTACTAAACTAATCGGTCTTTCAAGATTATATCTTTCTAGTGATCATGCCAATGTTATGTAATAATTCACCGAATCTAGGTAACTGGGGTTGGGGAGTTACAGTTGGTATTAGAAGATGTTTAGTACAAACCTTCGAAGCTAGATTTAGATAAACTCTGATTAGAGCACATAGATTAAAGATGGACTTTGAGGATTAGTATAGAAGAAATTCTTATAATTTTTTTATTGTAGTTATTTTGTGAGTTTTCCAAGAAATACATCCATGTCTGGATACGAGCAGGTAGAGGAGGCTCTGGCACAGATGTACCTAGGGGTAAAACCCGAAAAAACCTCTTTGAGCTAGACTCAAATGGGACCTGGTGCACGACAATGGTTCTTGCTGCGCTCTTGGTTACGACACTCCCGGGGGATATGCTTAGGATAACTCTCATTTTTTTTACAAATCATTATGAAGGGTTTATGGGTATATACATCCTCAAAGAAAACATTTTTATGATTATGTATTATATCCATAAATAGTTCAATTTATGTTAAGTGTTTTATATGTATGGAATTATGTATTTTGATTCATAAACTGTTCTAGTTTATGCCATTGTTTAGAAATGGAGCCAAGTGGAAGAAATGGAAATGGTATCAATGCACGGACTCCATGTAGGGATTTCCCTCTGGCTCAAGATAATTATAGTGGAGCTGCTGATGCAACTGGTGTCGATCTGCTAATCACCATACTGGGACAACTCACTCAGGTTATGAATAATAACCTTACCCATATGAAGCACCCTGATCCGCAGTGTGGAGGATAAATGTTAGATCACTTCATGAGGCAAAAACCACCAACATTAAATGGGAGTACAAATCCCTTAGTAGCTGAGTAATTGATAAATTCCCTAGAGAAAATATTTCAGGCTTGGGGAGTAGTAAAAGAAAAAAAGTTATCATGGCATTTTATCACCTCATTGGAGATGCTGGTCAATGGTGGTCATTGATTCAAAACATGAAGGAAGATGATGATGTATCAAATATGGAATGGATGGAGTTTAAAGATCTATTTTTAGAAAAATACTTTCCTCGTGACCATCGAGTAGATATGGAAAGGCAATTTCTGAGTCTGAGACAAAAGAAGGATGAGAATGTCACAAAGTATGAGGCTAACATTACAAGGTTAGCAAGGTATGATGGAGATTATATACGTAACCCAAGAAGTAATATTGATCATTTCTTTGATGGGTTAAAATCATTTCTCTGTCGAGCATTAGTCTCACAATCCCTCTCGTCGTACGAAGACATTGTCTCATGCGCTATCAAGATAGAAAAGGAATTCTCTAAGTCTTATGACTTTAAAGCAATGAAAGAGAAGAAGAGATCTACTGATCAATCTGGGATTGGAAATAAGGGGAAGAAGGGAATGGTTGAATATCCATCCTGTGGTAAATGTGGGAAGAAACACCCTGGTACTTGCTTGAAGGGAATGGGTGTCTGTTACAAGTGTGGTGAAAAAGGCCACCAAGCTCATGATTGCAAAGGGAAGAAAGAAGCTACCAAAGTTCAGTGCTACAATTATAGGGAGATGGGACATTATGCATATGAATGTCTTAAGCATCAGGGGATCTTACCTCAGAAAAGGCCAAGGGATCAAGGCCAAGAATATTCTATCACTACTGCTGAGGTAGAAGCTCTAAAAGACGTGGTGGCAGGTAATTTAATTGTTTCATCAAGTTTAGAAAATGCATTATTTGATTCTGGATCATCGCATTGTTTCATATCTTCCCAGTTTGCTAAGAAAATTAGATATTTCCAATTTGATTTAACAAGGGAGTAGTCAGTTAAAACTCTTAAGGGAAGTATCATTACAACAAAGTTTAGTGAATCAGTTCCCATTAGAGCAGATAAATGTTCTTTATCCTATGATCTCATCATCATACCTATGATTGAGTTTGATATAATCCTCGGTATGTACTGGATTTCAGACCATGATGCGAAGATTTATTGTAAGAAGAAGGAGGTTACGATTTTTGATGATGATGATAAGGAACACCATATCTTTAGAGCAGAATCATCACCACCTAATTCTTATCTAGATCCTCCCCCAATAGCTCAACTAAATTCAATTATTGGGGAGGAAGAGGATGAAATTACAGTGGGTGAGGAAAGGAATGTTCAAATAGAGGATATATCTATTGTGAAAGAATATGTAGATGAGTTTCCGAACGATTTACCTGGACATCCTCCAGAACGAGACTTTGAGTTTTCCATTGATTTAATTCCTGGATCAAAGCCTATATCGAAGACCCCTTATATAATGGACTCTATAGAATTAGTTGAACTAAAGAAACAACTATAAGAATTGAGTAATAAGGGATTTATTCTCCCTAGTGTTTCTCCATGGGGATCCTCTGTTCTTTTTGTCAAAAAGAAAGATGGATCTATGAGGTTATGTATCGACTACAGGGAGATCAATTCTATAACAATAAAGAACAAGTATCCCCTACCTCGCATTGATGATTTATTTGACCAACTGAATGGAGCTCAATACTTTTCAAAGATTGACCTTCCATCTGGATACCATCAGTTGTGTGTAAAGAATGAAGACATTCCAAGGACAGCATTTCGAACTAGGTACGGTCATTATGAGTTTACAGTAATGCCTGGATTGACTAATGAACCCTCTGTATTCATGGATCTAATGAATAGAGTTTTTAAGGAATATATCGATGAATTTGTGGTGGTATTTATGGATGATATCTTGGTATACTCTAAAATCTACAAAGATCATGAAAATCACTTGTGCATTATCCTGAAGACTCTGAGAAGACATGAATTATATGGGAAGTTTAGCAAGTGTGAATTATGGCTTCATAAGATTTCTTTTCTTGGCCATATTGTCTCTAAAGATGGAATCTCTGTTGATCCTTTTAAGACCAAGGCAATCCAAGAATGGCCAGCACTGACGAGTATAACTGAGGTACGTAGTTTTATTGGTTTTGTAGGTTATTATCGACATTTCGTCCAGAATGTTTCCCGATTGGCAAACCCATTAACAAATCTCACACATAAAGGGGTTAAATTTGTTTGGAAAAAAGAGTGTGAAGAATGTTTCGAAGAACTGAATAGAATATTATTCAATGATCCTATATTGACTCTACCAACGAGGAATGATGGGTTCTCT
Source organism: Viscum album (assembly GCA_963277665.1). Taxonomy (NCBI): domain Eukaryota; kingdom Viridiplantae; phylum Streptophyta; class Magnoliopsida; order Santalales; family Viscaceae; genus Viscum; species Viscum album. Next base: position 697,620,515 of record OY728130.1, on the reverse strand, counting down.
ATTTATAGTGATGCATCGAAGAAAGGACTTGGTTTTGTCCTTATGCAGAATGATAGGGTTATTGCCTATGCATCACGACAATTGAAAATTCATGAGCAAAACTGTCCTACTCATGATCTCGAGTTCGAAGCTATGATCGTTTCTTTGAAGATATGGAGGAACTACCTCTATGGTAAAAAATGTGAGATTTATACGGATCACAAGAGTTTGAATTATATTTTCTCACAAAAAGAACTCAACATGAGGCAAAGGAGAAGGCTTGAATTACTCAAGGATTAAGATTGTATGATACACTACCACCCGGGGAAAGCAAACAAGGTGGCAGATGCTTTGAGCAGAAAAGATCATGGGGTTTTGAATAATATGAGAATTTAAAGGGATCCAATTTTCATAGATCTAGTGAATATGGACATGGGAATAACCAGGGAAGGTGAAACATCAATGCTTTTTCAAATGGTTGTCAAACCATCTTTACTAGAAAGGATTAAGAGTTATCAGACCGATGATGAAGAATTTCAAAATAAGATTAAAGCTGTGAATGATGTGAGATTGAGAGAATTTTTGTATGAAGATTGAATTTTGAAATTTTGGAAGATAATTTGTGTTCCTGATATACCTGATCTAAAAAGGGAATTGATGGATGGTGATCATAGTTTTAATTTCTCTATAAACCATGGGAGCACCAAAATGTATAGAGATTTGAAGGAACATTTTTTGTGAGACATCATGAAGAGGGAGATTGCCGATTTTGTGTCAAGATGTACGGTTTGTCAACAAGTGAATGTTGGAAGGCAACAGCCTGGTGGAGTATTACAACCTCTTCCCATACCTGAGTGGAAATGGGATAATATCACGATGGACTTTGTCATGGGACTACCAAAGACTCCTAGAAGGAATGATGCAATATGGGTTATTGTTGATCGTCTTACCAAGTCAGAACATTTTCTTGCTATAAGAGAAGATCTTCCACTAGAACATCTAGCAAGACTATATATTGATGAAGTTTTGAGACTTCATGGAGTACCCCTATCGATTGTTTCTGATCATGATCCCTGTTTTACTTCAAGATTCTAAAAATGTCTTCATAAAGCCTTGGATACTGAACTTCATTTGAGCACTGCCTACCACCCTCAAACAGATGGACAATCAGAATGAACTATTCAAACCTTAGAAGACATGTTGAGATCCTTCTCACTTGACTTTCAAGGCATGTGGGATCAATATTTATCTCTAGTAGAATTTTCATATAACAATAGCTTCTATTCGAGTATTCAGATGGCACCATATGAAGCGTTATATGGAAGGAGATTTCGCACAAAAACCTGTTGGGAAGATGTTGGTGAAAGAAAACATGTAGGCCCAGAACTGGTGGAAGAAACAATGGAAAAGGATAATGTAATCCAAAACCATATCAAAGTAGCTCAAAGTAGGCAGAAGAGCTATGTCGATAATCGAAGGAAGGATTTGGAATTTCAAGTCGGTGATCATGTTTTCTTGAAGGTACCTCCATGGAAGGGAGTCATAAATTTTGGTAAGAAAGGTAAATTGAGTCCTAGTTACATCAGACCTTTCGGAATTCTAGAATTAATTGGGGATGTAGCTTACCGATTGGCAATGCCGCCAAGTCTCTCCAAAGTTCACGATGTGTTCTACGTATCTATTTTAAGGAAATACATGCTTGACCCAACACATGTACTCACCTATGAAGAATTAGAACTGGAACCAGATCTATCTTATTAGGAAGAGCCCATCAGGATTCTTGATACGAGAGAACCAGTACTGAGAAACCGGACGACTCGTCTGGTAAAAGTCTTGTGGAGAAACCATAAGATGGAAAAGGCAACGTGGGAACCTGATGAACTGATGATGAAGAACCACCCAAATATTTTTATGTAGTAATACTCTAGAAATTTCGAGGATGAAGTTATTTGAAGGAGGGGCTAATGTAACACCCAAAGCTTCTACGGTACGCTTCTCTTTGAATAATGCGATAGCGTGTGTTGTACGCAACATCGAGTTCTAACACACCACAACCAATCAAACTAGTCGTTATGAATAGTAATACCTGCTTTTTGAAATTTTATAAATTTTATCTCTCAAAATGGACTTCATTTTTGGATTCGGAATATCTAATTTATCCTTGGGTGAAATTTTGGATCTTTTCGTATAACATTTATATTTTGATGAATAGTGAAAATTACTAAATTTTAATTAAAACAACTTTTTTAATCAAAATAATTTATATTGATAAATTATGAATTTGAGTGGTCTTAAAGTATATTTAGAATATATTTTTACCATTTAATAAAATTTTGGTCATTGTACATAATTTTACAGTTAAACCGGACATAAACAAGTGTTAATCTTTTGATAGTTATTATCTCTTAAAAACACGCTTTTTGTTTTAACAACGGGAATTAATTTTAAATTAATTTATGAAACTTCTGTGTTTTGAATTCGTAAAAATGGATTCCATATTTGTAATCATGAGGTTTATATTGTGTAAATAGGTAACTTTTATTTTTAGTCATTTTGAATAATTACTTCGGTAAATATTTTATTTACCATGGTTAAGGGTAAATCCGGTAAATAAGGGTTACAAAAAAAAATTATAATAATACTAAATTAGCTTAAAACGTGTCCTAACCATATTGGTGGATACAGGTATGACCATGGGCATCTTGGGGTCGATTTTGGGATCCCAGGGAGCCACTTGTAGGTGATAGGGACACTTTATTTTAATTAAGTTAAAATAAATACAAAAATGACATAAGCATATATCTTTTAGAAAACCAATTTTTACATATGGTTATATATGATGGAATTTCAACTATAAATATTAATTAGAAAGATAAAACGATTTCCAACATAATGATATTTTATTTATAATTTTTAGATATTATATAATTTAATTTATTTATGACACAATGGTGATGCAGTAATTAATAAATTAATAAAAAATTAGAATAATTGATATTACAAATACACAAATAAATGTAATTTGAGGCTTTTTATAAATAACAATAATTTTCTAGGATAATATGACATGTTAAGATTGATTTAATTAACTTTTATAGAAGTAATCATTCTGTTATGAATTTAAAAAAACTCAATTATTGAATAGTGTTAAAATTGACATAAAAGAGTTTTTAAAACAAATATTATATTATTAATTGATATTAAATTCTTAAAAATCTAAATTTTGGCCAAAAGACTTATATAATGATATGTGTATAATTATGGGACCACTTGTGGGTCTCTTGGATTTATATCGTAATCTTATTGACCATATAATATAAAAATACAAAGAGACATTGTAAAAGTGAAACTAATTAACTAAGAGTTAATACTTAAAGATAAGGTTAATATAGTAAACCAAACCTGTTTAAATTCTATCGGTTGAGTGGTTTTCCACTCATACCAACCTTAAAATATAAATAATTCACATTGGAGGCATTAGAAACCGAATATTAATTTATTATAAAATAATATTTCTAGCTTTTCCAAAGGTGCCCCTCACCACTCTTATAAAAGGGCACTCCTCCTTATCATTAATTCACACATTCAAAGACTTTTGGTTCGGCCAAACCCTTCCCAAATACTCTCTATACTTCCCTAACTTCATCCTAAAGGCCTTAATTTAGTCAGAAAGCTAACCTATCGAGTCCTTTTGATCAAATCAAATGGAAGAACCTGAAGAAGAGGTAATGTTTTCACCACCCTTTTTAAAATCATTTCTTCTTCATTTTCTTCTTTCTTTGTTATTCCCATTATAAAATAATGAATCCAGTATCTCCTATATACTTTAATATTATTATAAATATGGTACAACCAAATTCAGTATTCTATCCATCCTTTTAATGACATGTCACCATACGTGCATACGTACCACTTACCGTCTCCACGTCGTGGTGTAATTGTTATTCAATATATTATTATTTGGATGGGTATAATAATGATGTGTAATTCATGTAAATAATAAATATAACATGATAATGATTTTTTATATATGATATTCCATCCAATTATATATTATTTTAATATCAAATTAATGATATTGTCGCTCTTGCGTACGTACGGACTACAGTCACCACGAACGCAATGAGATTAATTCTCTATTTTATCCATTCAAGTATAATTCTCATTTGATGATTAATAATAGTATCTAAGGACTTCATATCATTCTGGATATGATTAAGATAGAATCTATCCATGACAAACATGGCTTACATAACAAAACATATAAAAGAAAACGAGTAAGTTAACACCCGAAACAACGATAATACTAAGATATTGTTAACAAATAAATGTTAAAAGATCATATATGATATCATATTAATATATATGATTATTTTATAATTTAATAACAATTATTCACCATTATACATGAGGTTAACCAACCCCCATCCAAGGAAAAGTATAAGTTAAGGGTATATTTCTCAATCTCTTCATTATCCGTGGTTGTTTATATGTAATAATATACTGGGACTTCTTTATCATCCACATCCATGTTTCTTAAAAATGTATTTCAAAATATTTTTACTATTCACTAGAATATGGTCTAAAGTCATTTATACCCTTTTTTGAATTTTTATAAAGAGGTTTATAAGGGAATATTTCCGTCGTTTTCCAAAAAAAGGTGCATTTTAACCTTTTCGACAGAATTAAGGTGAAAATGTTTTTTTAACTTATACGGCGTGTGTGGCTATTTTCTGCCATTATAAAATATTTGAAGATTCCCTTACAAGATTAGAATAATATTTTCAAAGAAAATGTTTTATTTTATATGACTCTTAAATGATTTCAAAATAAAAAGAGAAATTTCTATAAAAAGAGTTTTGATTTCATTTATGTCAACATCCTTTGATAGATTTTAAGCTTATTTGAAGCTGATTTATTATGAAACAAAAATTCCATATTTTATTGAAGGTTTTGTGATATGTTTGACTATGGATATGTTATTTTTATACCCTTCATGGTTTATGGTGAAAGTACTAACATTGTTTATGACAGTTTTAATACGAATGTTTATGTTATGTTTAAGCCTTTTCATATAGGAATGCATTGAACTTAATATGTGACGGGTGGAGCTCGATGTAGCTCTTCGATGCATCGGTAGGTCTCATGAGACAAACTAGTGTCTTGGAAAAAGGCTTTGGAAAAATATTATTTGTAGTCTTGGAACAAGGCCTTGGCTATGTGGTTATGATAGTCTGGCATTATGTATTCCATCATTATGAAAGTGGTTATTGACATTTCATGTGATTATTCGATTAGTAGAATATCCATGTGAATAATTAAATGGCATTATTTCATTTTATTTTTTCCATACTACGTTTAAGTTCATGTTTAAAATGCTTTTGTTTTAGTTATACATTGCCTTAAATGTTTATTCTTATTTATGAAAGTTTCCGCTATATTGTTATCCATACTAGGAATTTGAGCTCACCACTTTTCTATGTTTTATTTTTTCCAGGATGTGAAGAAGTAAATTATGAATGACCTACAGGGATAGTATGAGGGAATAAGAGTGTGGACTATGGAGACTATGTTGTTGTAGTTTTAATTTTTATGATGTAATGTAAAACTGTGTGGATGTATCTATTTATTCCAAGGCTACTAAACTAATCGGTCTTATTAGATTAGATCTTTCTTGTGATTAGGACAATGTTATGTAATAATGCACCGACTCTAGATAACTGGGGTCGGGCCGTTACATTTTTTCTCAAATATATTTAAATCTTTGGTAGAGGATTAGGGTGAATTACCTATTGTCTTTCAACGTTGACATCGCCTACACCCTAGGGAAAGGGAATTTATTTGCTGACAGTTTGACTAGGAAACTTCCAACCTATGCAGTGAAGGAATCTTCAGAAGAGTGGAATTTGATGGATCTCCTTGCAGAGTTTCATATTGGAGTTCTAGAGGAAGGGGATGATATATATTTATCCTATGTGTAGTTGAAGTCTACTATTCTTGAGAAGATTTTTCAAATCAAGAGATTAATGATGAGTTCTTTATCATTATAGAATCCCTTTTATGGTAGGGAGATAGTTTCATAGTGGTATTTCTTTAAATATGGTTTTATATGCTATCAGAATAGATTTGTTGTGTGGTTAGTGGTTATAAAGGAAGTGATGGGTGATTTTTATAGTTATCAGTGGGTTATGCACCCAGGAACCACCAAAATGTTCTATAAAATAAGGTGGCAGTTCTTGTAATCGGAAGTGTGGAAAGACATTTCAATATTTGTCTCTCATTTCTATACATACCAATAGGTGAAATACGATCACCAAAATAGTTCGGGATTAATTAACAACTTCTAGTTCTTACATGGAAGTGGGATGGGATCTCTATGGAATTTTTGATTGGGTTACCTTATACCCATAGGGAGAATAATTCCATTTGGGTAGTGATCGATAGGCTGACCAAGTGGGCGCACATTATACACATTCGTGATACGACCAGAGTTGAGGTGTTGGGAAATCACTACATGAAATATTTTTTTCATTTGCACAGAGTTCAATTTTCTATAATCTCTAAAAGGGAACCTCAATTCACTTCTCACTTTTGGAGAGGCCTTCAGGAGGAATTCGGATCTCAGGTTCATTTGGGCATGGCCTACCATCCACAGTCAGATGTCTAGACTAAAAGAACAAAACAGAATCTTGAGGACATGCTTTTTTCCTGTGTCCTCAACTTTAGAGGGGTTGGGATGATCAATTGGAGGTAGTTTAGTTCTCTTATAACAATATTTACTAGTCCATTATCCGAATGGAACCTTTTTAGGCCTTATATGGATGACCTTATAAATATCTATTGTGTTGGCCGGAGGTCGGGGAATGTTCTTTGGTTGGACCAAGCTTGGTGCAAGAGACGAAGAAATGGTTCATCTGATTTGTATGAGGACATTGACAACATAGAGCAGATATAAGTCTTATGCTGATCGATGTTATAGGCCTTTGTTGTTCTCAGTTAGAGACCAGGTGTTTGTGAAATTTTCGTCACGGTAGGGTCATCGATGACTTGGGAGGTAAGGGAAGGTTGATCCTTGATTTGGGGAACCTTTCGAGGTTGTTGAGTAGGTGGGGATGGTTGTGTATTTCTTGGATATTTGACTACAGCTGATGTTGCTACATAATGTTTTCCATTTACCATAGTTGAGATAGTATCTATCTGATCCATCTTACGTTTTGAGCTAGAATATTCTTGAGATTGAGCCAGATGTTTCTTTTACTGAACAACAAGTCAGGATAGTTGATTCTAAGACCAAATCTCTTCTTGGATGGGAGATACCTTTGGTTTGTGTGCAATGGTAGCTTGGTGTTAAGAATAATTAGATGTTTGATCTCAAGACATCAACGAGAGAGCAGTGGCCTCATCTTTTAAGCATGGAAGATTCTTGATCGGCTTTTTGGGGACATGAATTTCTTATGGTAGGGAGGTTGTAATATCCCATTACCTTGATGAGGCAATTTTCCACCTTTCCTATATTCTCATTTGGTTAAAAATCCTTTTATGTGATTTTTTAGGGTTTACTATAGACTGCATAATAGGTTCATGTCATGTACCTAAAGTACATGTTTTGTACATGGTGGTGGATTCAGGTTTTTAATGTGGAGGTCATGTTATGGGCTGGTACACATCATGTACTTGAGTTTCCATCGTAAAGGGGATTAAATCGTGGTTTTCGAACCTGAGGCGATGGATTTTTTTTGGCATAATTATCCAGTGTAGCCTACACATTGTTACCCTTGGGTACACATCGTGACTCGGCCCGTGCCCAACCTTACGTAATGTGTTCAGTAGTTTTTACCTGTCCTTTTGATTCCATTCTTCATGGATCTAGTCCAAGGGAATTTCTGGTGTGTTTTTGAGAGATTCAACTCATTCCATATTGAACCAAATGACTTGGCATATTCGTTCATCTTATGTTGTGATTCCTAGGAAAGGTTTCTCCATCATTCTTTGAGATTCTCTCCCACTATCCTCATGGGATTGAGATGGTTAATTATGGGGTTGATGGATCCATGTCTTGTGGTGTTGGATCTTTCTACTAGGTAGAGTTTCAATAATTACTTCAATTTTGTTCACATTTATAGGTGACATTGTGAATGTCATTATTTTAGAAGAGGTAGGTGGTTCCATCTCATTTTTCCAAATTTATTACCATCGTATTTCTTAATTTATTTAAATTGTTGATTTAAATTAAATTTCATAATATTTTTTTTCTTTTTCATTGATAAAAACCCAATTCTAATGAATTAGATAATATGAAATGGTTTTAGTCTGGGAAATGGGAAAACCCCCAATTACATTGATTTGGGGTTGGTTTATTGAAATTTTCTAATTTAAATGGTTGAACATAGATTATGGATTTGAGGGTAATGTTTTCAATGAAATTGTTGAATTTAATTTTGAAAATGAATTGTAAAAAAGAAGGAATTATTTTTTAATGGAACTAAATATCAGGAAAATGGGTTAAATGATTTTATAGAAACACAATGGTTTTATCTTTTGAAAATGAATGTTTTTAAATAAAACCTATTTTGGTTTTAAATGGAATGAAATTGTCATGTTTGAAATGGAAGAATGGGATTGATCATATTTTATGTTGTTTGAAACAATTTCTTCCATCATGTAAGATCACATGAAAACATAGGTAGTTATTGAGTTATTTGGATACACTCTCTGCTACAAAAATGTTCTAAAACATACTTGTGGTGGGTCACATCCTCGATGGGTTGGAAACGAGTATCCTTTGGCCAGTGTTATAGGGACATGGGTATACACATTTTTTTGAGTTTACATAGAGAGTGCAGAATTCTATCGCTGATTAATACTATCGTACATTTTGGAATATGACCATGTTTCTCACTTGTTTATTTATATTAGAGATATATATTTATGGCAATGTTGTTAGAACTACGTTACATGCCAGCTAAATTTATATAAAATGTTTTATATAAATGTTTTAATTATGCTATTGTTTTAGAAATATTCTATCTTGTGTAAAGTAATGTTTGTTATTTGAATATATTTTCCATCATTTTGTAAATGTATAACATGTTTATTTAAATATGATTTTGAATTACCAAACCTGTTTATATTGAAAATTGAATGATTTTATTTGGATAATCTATATTTTGCATCTGTTATGGAATTGTTGGTGGTATCCTTCTGGGATTAGGACCACATCCTAATTGTTCCTTCAGGTGTTTCTAGACTTTCTTCTTCCAAGATGAAGTAAAGGGAAAGGATATCTTGGAGGTAGATCCAACTATTGAGCTTTGGACATGGTATGTTCTTCCCTTAGTGACCATGTGGATGTTTTCCTATTTATCACTTCGGGTTTTAGTACTTTAGATTTTATGCCACTTTGTATTCTAGTACATTCACTCATAGTGGAGTTGTTCTATTGATATGCATATTGTATTTTATCTTTCGTTTTTTCATTCTTGTGGTAAAATATTTCCCACTTTTATATGTATGATGCTAGATGCGAGTCACCAGCCCATGGGGATTGGGAACACCCTTTGGGTTATGTCAGGGATGGCATGGTTATCAGGATACCAAGGAACTCGGGGTGGTTCATGACATTAATTTATTCAATTACCTATATTTTGAACATTGATGGGAGGTGAAAACATATTTAGAATAGTCATACTAAGAAATCAGAGTCTCTAAAATTTCTGAGTGAATCAGTAGTTAACATTGATGAAGACTTGAACTTTTTAAATAGAAGTCAAAGGTACAAAATAGGTCCTTTAATAAGATGGTAATGTTCTCAAATTAAATTAATTTTGAACTTAGGGACCATGATGACCGGTTTGTATAATTAAATAAACTTTCACTAGAAATGATTGACACTTTTGAAATAATATCTATATATGTTTCCGAACTACTGAAGTCTATAAAAGAGTTTAGAGACAAAACATATGAATATAATGTGTAATTGATGGTTTTGAATGAAACATTTCACAATCTGGAATTGGATAATAGAAGACTCGTAACATGTGAATATCAGATTCTTCTTGTAATGGAATAAAATAAAAAGATCACTGATGAATATGAAATATTTAAATTATAAATTTAGATGAGAGTGGTAAAGGATGACCAAATTATAAAGCATAATCATCAGTCTTAGAAGAAAAGAAGGATCATGATGTGTTCATGAAGATAAAGGAAATTGTGAAAAAGTAAATTAAGAATGAATTAAAATTTTCTTATAAAATCTTGATGATTTGTTTGGGAAAATTTTGAATAAAGGATCAATATGAATTATTTTTCATCCAAAAACTTTCTGTTTGAATGTCTTACAATTATATTTGGATTTATATTTTTTATTTCAATTCAGGAATGGTTATTAAATTCAATTATAACTATTTGATTTCTTATTAATTTCTAACATTTTAGGATCTATACATTCCAAATTATTTTTTATAATAAAAAAGGGTGAAATATATTAAGAAGTTATGATTTAGGGAGAATATATTTTTAATGTGGATAATATAAAAAGGAAGATAAGTAATTATGAATTATTTAAATTGATGTTATAAGATTATTCAATTAAAGGGGAGTTAATATTATTAAAGGGTTAATTAAAAGTAACTATATTTTACTTCATCTGATCATAGAGGAGGTATTGTGTTTGGGGGAGTTATGATATAAATTAAATCTTTGAATATTGAAAATTTTAAATGGGTTGTATATTTTTGGATGTTATTATTTTTTATTTTATGTGTATTCTTTTCACATTCCAAAAAGGTGAGATTGTTGAGATGAAAGTATTAGTTTCTACATTTCCATTCCTTTAAATTTGGAAATCACAAAAAACATATTACATAAATTTTATTATGATTTATAAATCTTACATGTTTTAATATGTTTTCTAGAAAACTGTATTTTATACTGAATGATGAAGTAGATCTAATACAATATGAATATAAACATATATTACTCAATCTTGCCCATCAGACTTATGATACGTCTTGATTATCAGATCAACCTATGATACAATCAATGGTCAGGCAGTTCCCTATCTCTCAGACAAAAAAAAGTAATGACCATCATACTAGTATTGGTTCCAATACATATAATTATCCTTTATAGAGTCTTTTAGATCGACAAACAATAAGAAATTACATCCCATAATCTAATTTTTATAGATAGAGTAAGTAGATCTGTTTACATTAGACATAATACTGAATATCATTGAAATGTGGCTAAAAATGATTTCTTAATTTCAGTTCTTCTAGATCACTATGAGAAGTCAAGTGACATCTTTAATGGGTAGCTGCAACTAACTCTAAAATATTACCACAGGAGTCTCACCATTAAATAGTACCACATTTGAAGAGTTTAGAACTAATTCAATTCACAAATCCAACTGTTTAAAGGGTTCTTGGAGTAAAATCCTTGTTCCCGGTCTTTTGAATTATCAAGAGAGTTGAAGATATAAGGTCTCTTAGTGAAGAGAGTAAATTCCATATTAATGTTTTTTAGTTTTATTCATTGTCAGACCATGGTACTGATTAAGGACTTATAAGGATAGGAAGATGATGAATTTTATCCATCAAATTGCTGGTGTATATAGCTAGGAAGCTGTTGACCAGTCGTCATATTTATGGATTTTAGAGATTGGATGACAGATCAATATTGATGATCATATCTAGGGATTTCCTAGTAAGTAAATACAGACCTTACGGTATGTAAAAAATTGTGGATACCTTATAGAAGGTATACAACTATGGTTACATTTAGTCAATGTTTCTAGCTACCTTAACTCTTAAGGTTAAAGAGTAAATTATTTTACTAAATATTGTATGTGATTATTATTTTTATAATCATGTTTTTTTACATGTTTTTCATGTTATATTTTATATTGATAATATACATTAGAATGTAAGTTTTTACATAATTTTATAATATTAGTTTTATTATACTAGTTTTTTTAAAAAAAATAGATACTTCGATTAAATCAGACAACTAATGGTTTTGATTCTAATAATCTAGTAATACTATGATTCATGAGTTCAATATTTTTTACTCAAAGAGGTATTGTGTTTGGTTTTGTTTAAATTTTACACTACAACTCAAGCCCCTCTTATAGCCCTCAGAATTTCTTATGACCTAACAACTTCCACATCATGAATGGTATTATTTTCAGGAGTTGAGTTAGTATACAAATAAATTATTAAAAATCACCACTATGGGGTTAAAAACATTTGGAGACCATGGAATGGTTCATGGTTTTGATAATTTTACCACTTAGGATCCAAAACCTATGTTTAAAAATTAATATAGAATTATCCAATCTATTTCGACAAATAACCACCCAACCTGCCATTCACATTCACTATAAACCTATTCATCATGAATTTTATCTCCTAATCCATCTATAAACTCCTCCCAATGTGTTTCCATGATCTTAGTAAGTTCCACACAAGATTTTAGAAGAACCCTATCAAGGTTAGAGATTCACTTATTCTTCCACGTCATTCAGGTACTTCAATTATATTTAGTCATTTCAATCTCAAATGATTATGTTTTATTATATTTATAAACTTACCATTACTATCAAATTAATTTTCTATGAATGATATGTTATTTTTTCATATAATTACAACCTTTACCTAATCTATTACTATGTCTAAGTACGAGATTCTATAGTCTTACATTTTACTCAAGTACTTTGTTTTCACTAAGCCTTTTGATCACCATTTTATCCTATTGTGATATGTTTTAGAACATATCTTTACTACCTTTATGAATCCCAAAGTAATGATAGAACTCGTTTATCTCTCATTACTCTCATCAATGATCTTTTATTTACACTTGTTATGCTAATGAAATTATTATATGATTTTTAGCCCAAACCTTTTTATTTTGAATACATGTACTCATTTTCACTCAAGGGTATTCACTAAGAAATCTATACTTCATTGATTTTGGGTTTCAGTTTATGTAACCCACACTCCTTAATCATGCGATTAAATGTGATGAAATACATTCTTATGTTTTATGATCTATTTGGGACAAGAATTCATGTATATGACATGTATGTGATAGGTGGGCCTAAAATTATATAGCCCTATAATTAATTGGAAAATGACTTTTTTTATGAGATACCATGTATGGTTCATGGTTTGTTAGAATAATCAAACTATATTAATGGGTATCTATGGTTATACTTCACTTATTCTTGTGATGCAATGTTTTATCTTTTTACGCATTCCTATACTACCTTGACATTACCATCTCATGTAATGTTTCAATGAACATGATTATTATTTTTACCTTTTTTTTAAATGTTACTATCCTTGACTAGAATGTACTAATATATTCACTCTATTATTTAATTATTCTGTTATTGGGCTTTATAGATAACCCATTTCTTATGTGCATCCCATGTTATCCCATAATATATTTAGAAGATCAATTGAATTTTGAGGGAATGTAGTTCAATTTCAAAATAATGTTGTTGTATATATATTTCATGTTATTGTGATATGTGTATAATTACCCCAAGAGACTATACATCTCTATATTTTGGATAGTATTATATTCATCTTTATGAAATAATTCTGAAATCAAAATGTATAAAAGATATAGGTTTTCATAGTTGGAATCCGAGGAAGGTCGACTTATTTTTTTTCATTAGAATTAGAAAATCTTTAGGGAGAAACTTATAGATAAGGAAAAGAAAGGAAAGAATATTAATATTTGTGTAATGCATAGAGTGAGTCATTTTTAAACAATGAAATCTATGTCTGGATACTACATGTGGTTGTGGATCTAGGATATTTTGTCCTAGGGAAAATAGCCCCAAATGGGATCATTAGGTATTAACTCAACATGTACCAGGTGTGTGAAAAAACTGGCCTTGCAGCACAATTAATTTGAAATTCCTGAGGAATATTCTCTAGTAAATTAAAAAACACTTTACATACCATTAGAATCAAAAAATACTTATGAAATTTAATGTTAAAAAGTAGACCGTTAATAAGTCATATAGAGATGTTGAAATTGATATGTTAATAAATATATGTCATTTATGGGTTATCCATTCTGTATTCATAGTTTCCCATTTATATTTTTAATAGTTTAAAAATTATCAACCCTAAGTATATTCTGTTCAAAGTAAATGATTAGAACAATAATAAAATAGTGAATGGTTTTTTATAGTCCCTTCACAAACATAAATGGTCATATTTTACTATGGTTATACACATTAGTTCATACCACACAATCATAGTAGACCTATTAAAATAAAACCTCAAAACATGGATGTTGAGTTATCAGTGAAAATGAAAAATGGGTCAATTATTTAATACTATGAATATAACATCTACCTAGTCAATATTTGTGGGATGAATTTCCCTATTAACCCTATTGTACTCTATTTAGCATAATTCTCTTGTATTTTTTATATGAATTTTTTTCTTTGTATAGAGCTGATATAAATTTATGGGAGAAAGAAATCACCCTCTGTATCATGAATCTCCCCCCAATTATATAAAAGTATAAGAAATAGGCTAGATCTCCTTTGGAATATTCAAATCAATCATGGATATTATTTCCTTATGTGTACACAAGTTTGGATAATATGATGGAGACTATGGAAAAGATTATCATTATTACATGAACATTTTAAGAAAATATATGGATGCATTTATAAAATAATTTCATGGCATTTCTCTTAAATCAGAGGATCATTTATCAATAGAACTTATACCTAAAGATTTTCTAATATCTATTAATGCATATATAATGACCACTATTGAGCATGAAGATATGAATAAGAAAAAATAATAGAATTTGGATAAAGGGTACATATGAAAAAAATCTTTCCCATGGGATGCAATGGTCCTTTTAATCAAGAAGAAGGATATGTCAATGAACTTATCTATTGATTTTCGTGATCTCATGTAACTTCTCGGTTCCAGAATCCACCGAGAGGTTCCCCATACCCAATTCGTTTCATGGACTCAAGTGCATTTCCCCACATGCCGAAGGCTTCCGACTACAGCAAGGGCTTGAGTGTAATAGTGGGGACACTATGCCCTCATTTGGTAGAGTACACAGAGTAAGTAAACAACATACAATAGCGGAAGCAGTAAATATGCAACAACAATAAACATCGGAAGACTGCAATAATAAATAGTTGGAGCACATATATATAGATAAAATGATGCATGATACATATATATAGAAAATCATCCAAACAAGTCACAATGTGGGTAATATGAACAGTGCTAAACCAATGTAAAAAATAATTAGATAAACAACTCCTCAGCATCACAAGCCTATGCTTGGTCACATGCTCTCCAGCTCCACAACAAGTCAAGTACCAGAATTTGAAGGGTGCTTTCCCTTGTCTATACCTGCAACAATATAATCTGTTTGGTCCCAAAAACCTGGTCCAAATAGGGTGTGAGACTAAATCCCAGTAGGAAACCACCCAAATATCTGTGCCTAACAGTCTGTGAATATATGGAAGGTAAAGTACAGAAATAATTAAACATGAAATTACTCCGTTGTTAACAAACCATAGTTTCAACATCAAGAAACATCTAATCAAACAACTAAACACAAATAGGAAACCCTATGTGAATTACTCACGACCATTCCCTATGGTCCTACCTAACAAGTACAAGGAAACCCTTGGGCAGTGTACTTGGCCAAACCCATCTGGTTTAGTATATAAAGACTCTCTGAGGAAGCACTAACAGTCAATTCTTTTTGTAGTCTAAGGTAGTAAGGATCTCTCTCAGGATGATCACATGGTCAATTCCTCTTATATCCCCAAGGTCAAGGACTCTCTGAGGAAGATCACTCATTCAATTCCCCTTATATCCTAGGTCATTCATAGACTATCTAAGGAAGTACTCACTGTCAATTCCCATTATAGTCTAAATAGTTCATGATTAAAAATTCAAAGACTCTCTGAGGAAGCTCACTTGGTCAATTTTCTTTTTATTCTAAAGCATACAAGGACACTCTGAGGAACCTCGCTCGGTCAATTCCCCTTATATCCCCAAGTGGTCCTAGGCTCTCTGAGGAAGCTCACTCGGTCATTTCCCTGTATATTCCAAAGTAATTAAAGACTTTGTGAGGAATCTCACTCGGTCAATTCCCCTTATAGTCTACCACATGAGGTTCTCACGACCCACTATAGGTCAACGAGCATAGAAATACAATATTTCCAAAGTAATCCTACATAACTAATTGGATAATAAGTCTAAAAGATATCAATCATGTTAGAACACAAACTCTCCATCCAAGAGCAATAGCCATGGAAAACAGGTAAAGCATCCAAAGGCTAAGCAGGACCAAATGGTCATGAATAGAACATGCATGAGAAAAATACATCATCAACAAAACAATAGACACTATTAATATCCAAATAATCTCTACAAAACGTGTGATCATGGAAGACAATTCAACAAGGGTAAACAGTAAACACACAATACCCCATTCAAGGGTATTGGTGGAATTTTCACATAATACTCAAAGACATTGAATGGAAAGGCACAAACCACCTACCTTGGAAATAAGAGATCTCTATATGTGAACCTCAAGGCTTGATCAAACTTTGATGGTCAAAGATCTACAAAAACGTCTAAAACATTCAACCCATGATATCTCATGGTAGAAGAGAAATCAAAAGATGGTGCTCTAGGAGAAGAGAGACCTCACTGATGTGATTCCAATGCAAATGACGTTGTTCGATTCAAAGGACGGATGCATGCTCAGGGGTTTTTCGAATATCTAAGGCCGTACAGAGCACTCAGTTTAATGTGACCTAAAAGAAGATCATTCTGGCGTTTAGAAATGACCACGGTACGTTTAAGGAAAACAATGAAAGTACATGACATGTACTTTTGATATACATGGCATGTATTCTCTTTTTCCATACTCCACTTTAAGCAGCCTCCATGTCACTCCCACATGGCCATGTGTGTGGATACTACATAGCCAACACACAGCCTCCTACGACAAGGCAGTACACGATGTGTACTCATAAAGTACACGACATGTACTTAGAAATTTTTTAGAATTTCCTTCTTCCTAAAAATTGACCATAAAAGGAAAAACATACCTGAAAAAAAGATCCGGGTTCTTTCAAACATCCCCCCTTAAAGAAATTTATCCCTAAATTTCCCTAGCACGACATAGAAGAAGAAACCATGAACAGCTCTGGCCACTGTGATCATATGTTTTCCTCCCTCTCCCAAGTCTCGTCTTGTACTCGCCCGTGATGCCAATGCACCCGTACCAGAGGAACAGATCGGCCATGGAGAACCTTCGTACATCGATCCACAATCCAGATAGGATGCTCCTCAAAGGATACATCCACCTCCAATTCAACCTCCTTAGGTTGGAAAACATTTGATGGGTCTGAAAATTAATGTCGAAGGTGAGAAACATGGAAGACGTCGTGCATATCTTGGTACCTATGAGGTAACTGCAACTAATAGGCAACCAACCCAACTCTCTCCAACACCTCAAATGGACCGACGTACCTTGGAGAAATATTACCCTGTATCTTAATCCTCTTATGTCGCAACCTCGATGTGACACACCAGAAAACCTGATCTCCGACCTCGAACTCCAGAGGTCATCTCTATTGATCAGCATACATCTTCTAATGAGACTTTGCAGTAGCCATCCACTTCCAAATCAACTTATTTTCTCTGTAGTCCCCTGAACAAGACGAGTTTCTAGCAAAGCTGCCTCTCCTTTCTCTAGCCAACATAAGGGTGATCAGCATGGCCTACCTTACAAAGCCACATAATGTTCCATCTGAATTGTTTCTTGAAAACTATTGTTGTAGGAAAACTCCACCAGAGGTATATGCTTCCCCCAAAAACCAACAAAACCCATAATTCATACCCGGAGCATGTCATGAAGCACTGATATCATACACTCAGACTGGAAATCTGTCTGGGGATGGTAAGCTGTACTCAAAAGTACCTATGTACCCAAACCCTTCGAAAGCCCCTTCTAGACCTGAGAAGTAAAATGAGCATCTGTGACTAAAACAATGGAGTGTGGAACTCCTTGTAGTCGTACAATTTATCAAATGTACAATCGTCCTAGTTTAACAACATTGATGTTCTCCTTGATCTGCCATAAGTGAGATACATTCATGAGTTTTTCAATGAAAACCCAAATTACATCATTCCCTTGAGGTGAACATGGCAAAGCGGTCATGAAATCCATCGCGACATCATTCCACTTCCACTCAGGAATGGGTAACTGCTGTAGAAGCCATGCGGGCCATTGATGATCCACCTTCACCTACTGACAAGTGGAACACCTCATGAGGAAACCAAAAACATCCTTCTTCATACATGGCCACCAATACTGATTGTCTAGATCACAATACATCATGGTGATGCCAAGATGAACTTCCCAAACTAAGGAATTAAAGTCTCACATCAGCTCCTCACATATGTCTACTAGCACTTATATGTGTCCTTGTAAATGCAAGATCTCATCCCCGACTATTGTCCATCAACAAATAGGGTCCCTTCCCAACACACTCTCCCTTAGGACTAGGCCTTTAAAATAAGATAGCTACCTCATTCTACATTGATCAAGAAGAGAAGAGGTAACAGCTACAGATGATAGAAAAGTATTCCCCTGGCTGTCGTGCACCTCCAAATGCATCTCACAGAATAAGGCCATAAACAGCCACTCATTAATGGCCTCCTAGACCGCCTTTAACTGGTTCCTCCTCCTCAATACATCGGCCACTTCGTTTCCCTTCCCAAGTGTGTCGGAAATCTCAAAGTTAAAGGACTATAAGTACTCGACACACCTCCACTGTCTTAAATTCCGATCACATTTAGTGAAATTGTACCTGAGACTTTTTTTTGACCATGAAAACCACAAAATCCTATCCCAGAAGATAATGTCTCCAACTGTGTAGGTCATGAACCATAGCTGACAACTCCAGATCGTGCATCGGGTAATTCATCTCATGTGGCCTCAACAGTCTGGACCCATACACAACGACTCCATCTCCCTACATTAGCAGAGCTCCCAGTCCGATACCTGACATATCATAGTAAACTATATAGCTCTTTCCTGGCTCTGGAAAGACTAGTATCAGTGCTAAATTTAATATTCCTTTCAGCTCCTAAAAGGCTGACTAACAAGATTCTTACCATAAGAACTCTGCACCCTTCTTAGTCAGACACATTAGTGGTGCTGATAAGTGTGAAAAGTCCTGTATGAAACATATGTAGTATCTAGACAGCCCTAGAAAACTCTGCACCTCTAAGAAGTTCTTCGAATACTCCAAGAAAATTGATGCTCTCACTTTTTCTAGGTCTACTGATACTCCAGCCTCTAAGATAATATGACCCAAGAAGTGAATCTAATCCATAAAAAAGTGGCACTTTGGAAGATTAGCATATAACTGATGCTCCCTTAGTGTACTCAAAATGATCTAAAGATGGGTAACATGGTCGTGTAAGTGTGAGAGTACACCAAGATATCATCCAAAAAACAACCACAAAGGAATCCATATATGGATGGAACAATCGATTCATCAATGCCATGAAAACTACAGGTGCGTTCGTGAGACTGAATAGCATAACCATATACTCATATAGACCATCCCTACTCCGGAAGGCTGTAAGAGGTATGTATGATGGTCTGACATGAAACTGAAGATAATCAGACCTCAAGTCATTATTTGAGAACACCTGGGCTCCTCGAAGCTTGTAAAATAGATCATCGATCCCTATAAAGGGATACCAGTTCTTGACGGTCAACTGGTTCAAATTTCGATAGTCCACGCAAAGCACGAGGGTTCTGTCTGCCTTCTTCGCAAACAGGACAGGCGAACCCCTAGGAGAAGTATTGGGTCGGATGAAACCATTTTCCTGTAACACCTCCAACAATTTCTTAAGCTCCTGAAACTCTGGTGTAGCTATCCTATAATGGTGAATGGACTCTGGTGCCTCCCCTCGCACAAGATCAATCAATTAGTCTACCTCACGCTTTAGAGGAAAACCTGAAAAGTCCTTAGGAAATACATCTCTAAAATGATCCACCATTGAAGGAAAGTCCATCTGCGAAGTCCCCTGGTCATTCATATTTAGACTAGAAATATAGGCTAATAACACCTCCAAACCCAAGATTCTCTGGACCAGCTCTGCTCGCCTGAATATCTCACTCGCCCCTATGAAGAAAGGATCCACCCTATGGTGATATGAAATTGACCCTACGACGATAAAAATCAAGGACTGCCTAGAATGGAACTAACCAGTCCATCCTGAGAATGACATCATAGCCTGTCATCTCTAGGACATAGAGGTCCCACAAAAAGTGACATCCACCAACCTCTAGTGGGAACTACCGGCACTGACATAAACTAGTCGTTCTAGTCCCCAAACGAAGTGTCTAGCATCATGATATCTGCAGAGGAAAAGATTCAAAGCCCAAGGATCTCCACAAAAGTAAAAAATATAAATCTATTAGAAGACCCTGTGTCGAAAAGATTTTAAGATAAAACTGAGGAAACTAGCATCGTACCTCTAACTATAGAGGGTCCTGGATCTTTCTCTTACTAGGTCTACTCCACTGAAAAATTCTAACCGATGTCGCAGACCTGTGAACCTTCCTAACCACTTTGATCTGATCCGCCATATTGTCGCTAAAGAACCGGTGACTTCCTACCATGACCATGACCTCCACCTTAGCCCAAATGGCTGGAAGAACTCCTATTCCCAGACTGGTGATAAACTGGTGGCGCTGCTCTAGAATGTGGGGTCATAGAAGAACCCCTGTCACTGGCTGCTGGGGAGAAGATTTGATAGAACCACTGAAGGTGACCCATATTTCCATAATATCAGTACTCCACTGGGTATCTCGGGCAACGTGGCCTTGTATTCCCGTTCTTCCCACACTGGTAGCACACCACCTGGCTACCAGAAGATGCATACCGCCTACTCTGATCTCCTCGTGCAGACTTCATGCAGCGCTTCCTGCTGTCAATAGGAGCAATACTAACTCTATATGCTGAACTGCCCTAGCTCACAGATCCAGAATCTCTCAGATTGCGCTATGTGATCCGCACCTAGTTAATGATAGAGGATATCGAAGTCAACCTGAAGATGTTCACCTATGATTGGATATCGTGCCTCAGACCATCCTCAACCTTTTGTGCAAGGAACAACTCATCACCTCCTGGAATAGGCGTAAAGCACTACAGCTCTGTGAAATGAGAGGAATACTGTATAATGGAAAGATTACCCTACTCCATACTCTTGAACTCTTGGGCTCGATCGACCCTCAAGGTCTCTAGATAGAATTAATCGTAGAAGATGCTCCAATACTCATCACAAGTCATATTCTGCTGGAGGCCTGCCTGTGAGATCACATCCCACCCTCACGTGGCGGAGTCCCAATGTATGTAGGTAGCGAGCATCACCCTCTTCTCTCGAGGTATCTATAGATGATCAAAATCATCAGCATGGATTCTATCCATGACTCTGCAGCCTGGGGTCCTCCGTCCCATGAGAATGTAGGAGGATGCTGCTGCTGAAATACCCACATCAATTCTTCCATTGATGAGGTAGGAGGCGGCGCTCCCTGGAAGGTCTGCATCATCCTCTAAAAACCCTCCCTGAACTGTGAATCAGCACCTATGTTAGGTACAATGGCTGGTTCCAAGGTTGTTAAAACAGTAGGATATGATGGAAGTCCCTGATCAGCCCTGATCGGTGTCTGATCACCACCTGGAAACTGGCACATAACTGGAGGAATTCTCAGTGGCATGAATCTGAAAGGTCAACACACACCTTATAACAAGATTATTAAGGACTGAAACTAGAAGCACAGGAAGGGAACAGGAGAAAGAAATCATTCATGTTTTACAAAACATGACTACACAACAAGTACAATTCCTACACATCGTGTTCCCTTAAATCATTTACATGGGCATGTACACCTGCCCAAACTATTCAGTTAACACCTAAAATACACGACCTGTTTCCTTAACACACACCATGTACTTAAATCCCCATTCCCTGCCTGAGTCCTTCAACAAGGTTAATCCACACGGATCTCCTAAGACAGGACTACACGAAATGTTCAAGGTAGACACGACATGTACTGGACAAGCATCACCTTTCTCGTGTTGTTTGTGACACGACCTGACACATGGCTTACAATACATTACATTTTTTATATGGTGCAGGAATGTACATGAAAGGATAATACCGACCTGTGTTGTTAGTGACACGACCGAGTACCTAGGTTAGAATATAGGGCATGTTCAATCGATACACGACATGTTCCCACCAGAATTTTCCCATATTGTGCCTCTTCCCACACGACTTATAACATGGTTAGAGACTACACGACATGTACGTAAAGTATAAATCATGTACTTAAGAAAAATAGTTTCTTCCCAAACAGAAGAACACATGGATTGTGGTCAAAACTATACGGCATGTATTCTAGGGTTTTTCAGATTGTAAGCCTCAGAAACTACTCTGGGACCCATAAAAACACTGAAACGAACATTGGAAGTTCCAAATTCCGATCTGTGGGGGCCCATACTCCCCTCGAATCAATGCTTGGAATATTATGCATGTTATAACAAGGCAAAAAAGGCAGTGATCCACCAAAATCCGGTCCATGGGGACCCATTACACCTCAATAACCAAAGCTTGGGGTTTACTCAAACAAAACCATACACAACAATACCCTATCGAAACAACATGTATTCTTATCAAGGCATATATCACAATTTTACACATATTCTATACAACGTCTATGACAACAAAATGAAATCACTAGTACACCCTTGATGAAATGGAAATAATGCATGAAATGTAATTTCTAGCAAGTTCCTATATGATGCATGAGATTTCATACCCTTATCTCATCGGGTTGCAACAAGAAATAGAACCTCAATAATGTCAACAGTAATAAAACAACACATGTGAGTCTCTCAAAGGTGAAAATCAGGTTAACCATAATCTTGCAAAAATAGAAGAAATTGCAATAAATGAGGTAGATTGGCTTTTCCCAATACACAAGTTAGCTACTCCTGGACACAACTTATTGCCAAGTACATATTCCTTCTTATCCCTGGATAAAGGCTCCAAATAGTAAATCAAGAGAAAAAAATTCCTCTGATACCACTTTGTAATGTCCCGATTTCTGGAATCCACCTACAGGTGCCTCATACCTAGTTCGTTATATAGCCTCGAGCGCATTTTCCCGCATGCCAGAGGCTGTCGACTAGCAGCGAGGGCTTGGGTGTAAGATTGGGGAAGCTAAACCCTCATTTGGAAGAGTAAACAGTGGAGGTAAAAAACTAACAATATCAGAAGCAGTAAATATCCAACAATAATAAACAGTAGAAGACTGGAATAATAAATAGCTGGAGCACATATATATTGATAAAATGATGCATGATACATATGTCTAGGAGAGCATCCAAACAAGTCACAATGCTGGTAATACAAACAGTTCTTGACCAAAGTACAAAAGAAATAGATAAACATCTCCTCAACATCACAAGCCTAAGATTTGTCCCATGCTCTCCAGCTCCACAGCAAGTCAAGTACCTGAAGTAGAATGGTTATTTCCCTGGTCAATACCTGCAACAATATAATCTATTTGGCCCCAAAAGCTTGGCCCAAATAGGGTGTGAGAATAAATCCCAATAGGCAACCACCCAATGATCTATGCCTAATAGTCAGTGAATATATGGAAGGTAAAGTACAAAAATATGTAAACAGGAAAGTACTCAACAGTAAACAATCCATAGTTTCAACATCATGCTATAGCTAATCAAACAGCTAAACACAAATAGGATACCCTCTGGGAAGTACTCATGGCCATCCCTTCTGGTCCTCCATAACAAGTACAAGCAACCCTCTGGGCAGTGCACTCGGCCTAACCCCTCTAGTTCAGTATAAAAATTGTCTCTGAGGAAGTACTCACATTCAATTCCCCTTATAGTCTAACATAGTTAGGAACTCTCTGAGGAAGCTCACACTGGTAATTCCTCTTATAGCCCCATGGTGAAGGACTCTCTGAGGAAGCTCACTCGGTCAATTCCCATTATAGACTAGGTCATTCATAGACTCTTTGAGGAAGAACTCACCATCAATTCACCTTATAGTCTAAAAATTTTAGGAATAAAAAAATCAAAGACCCTCTAATGAAGCTCACTCGGTCAATTCCCCTTACAGTCTAACCCAGACAAAGACTCTATGAGGAATCTCGCTCGTTCAATTCCCCTTATAGCCCCAAGTGGGCTTAGTCTCTCCGAGGAAGCGCACTCAGTCATTTCCTCATATAGCCCAAAGTGCTCAAAGACTCTCTAAGGAAGCTCACTCGGTCAATTCCCCATATAGTGTACTATAACTGGTTCTCACGAACCTGTGGAGGTCAACAAGAATAGAAATACAATATGGCCAATGTAGACCTATATAACTACTTAGCTAATTAGTCTACAACATATCAAGCATTTCATAACACAAAATCTCTATCCTATAACAACAGGCATGGAAAAAAGTTAAAGTAGCCAAAGGCTAAGCAAGACCAAACGGTCGTAAACATAACATGCGTGGGAAAAATAAAACCAAATCATAGTAATAAACCCTATTCATATCCAAATAACCTCTAATAAACATGTGAGCATGGAATACCATTCAACAGGGGTAAAAACATAAACATGAAATACCGCATTCAAGGGTATTGGTGGAATTTTCACATAATACTCAAAGACTTTGAACGGAAAGGAACAAACCACCTACCATGGCGTTAGGAGATCTCAATATGTGAACCTCGAGTCTTGAAACACCATAGAATGATGAATATCAACAAAAAAATCTAAAAACATCAACCCAAGATATATCACGAGAGAAGAGAAATAAAAAAATAGTACTATAGGAGAAGAGATAACTCAATGATGCGATTCCAACACAACCGACTTTTTTCTATTTGGAGGACAGATGCACACTCAGGGTTTCGTCAAAGATACATAGCCGTACAGAGCTCTTGGTCGAACGGGACCTAAAAGAAGATCATTTTGGCTATTAGATGTGACCCTGATGCATTTATTGAAAAAAAGAAAGTACACGGCTTGTAATTTTAATGTACACGGTGTTTACTCACCATTTCCTTACTTCGATTTAAGAGGCCTCCAATTCACTCCCACGTGGCCGTGTGTGTGGCTAGTACATGACCAGCACATAGCCTCCTGCGGCAAGGTAGTACAAGGTGTGTAGTCACAAAGTACACAGGGTGTACTTATAAAATTTTCATAATTATCTTTTTCCTTAAAAACGACTAAAAAGGAAAAACATACCTAAAAAAGAAGATTTGAGTTCTTACATCTAAATAATATCATGTTAAAAAAAAGTTTCATATACTATGAATTGAATTCATATTCAACATGTTACATGGATCCCAATAATTCACTAAGGTGGACCATAAGTGAGGGTATTCTTATGTAAAGGTGATGTAGTAGGATATCCCAAAGACTACATTTCATACAAGGTACGATCAATACATGTTCATAATGATGACATTGGGAATTTCTAATTCTACAACTATATTTGAAGATATTATGAATACAATTTTCAAGGGTTAACCTATACAATTTGGGGTAAATTATTTAAATGATGTTATTATCTACTCTAAAATAATGGAGGACCATGAAGATCATTGCAATATTTCACTGAAGACCTTCAAAATTGGAAAATTATATGTAAAGTATTGTAAATAAGAGTTTTGGATAAAGACTATAACATTGCTGGGGATTGTTATCACCAACACAGGGAAGTCTATGGATACTTTAATGATATAGAAAATTAAAAGAAAACCAATACCAATAATAATGATAGAGAAATTTATTTTTCTGGGATTTGGTGGCTACTATCATCAATTTGAGAGGAACTTCTCGTGATTGACTAAATCACTTGTCTAGAAAACATAGAAGGGAGTGATGTTTTCATGATTCATAGAATGTGAGGATTTTTATAAATATTTAATGAAGTGGACAATTACTACACTTATTCCCAAATTACAAATCATTGGTGAAGGATTTTTGGTCTATAATTAAGAGTTTGAAAAAGTATTGAGTTTTGTACTCAAGTGACATGAAAAATCGATAGCCTATGCCTCCCTCCAATCAAATATCATGGAGTATAACTACCAGATGTATGATCATTAATTGGATTTAGTGATCTTAACATTAAATGCTTGGTGACATTATGTATTTTGGGAAAAGTGTGACATATATATAGATCATAAACCCCTCTAGTATATATTCACATAAAATGATCACAATATTCACTAAAAAGGTGGATAGAGATGATCAAGGAATTTGACTTTCCCATCCATTATCATCCTGGGGAAAATAATAAATTATAATATACTATGAGTACCAAGGATCCCAAATCTTTGTCCATGATAAATATTTAATGAGACCCAATTATCTTGAACATACAAATTATGGTCATTGGGGTCAGAAAAGGAACTTCATCTTATCTTTCTCAAATAATTTCTCTACTACCCACTCATGAGAGGATCAAGGAGGAAAAAAAAGATGATAAGGTGATAAAATGAAAGGTAGAAAATATTTTGGATGTTAAATTTTCTAAATATGAAGTTATAAGTTTTACAACCCAGATACATATCCCATAAAAATTAGAACTATAGAGGGATCTTCTGGATGATGCAAAAACCTCATCATTCTATATTCATCTTGGAAGAAACTATATGAATATTTATGTAAATAAAATTTTAATGTGGGATAATATTATAATAGTGATTGTAGAACTTTTGTTTTAATGATTTATATGGGAAAAAATAAATGATTAATGATATAAATCTATGGATGTGAAGAAAAAGTTTTCTATACAACTATAGAAATAAAAGACCATGAATGTGGATTTAACCATTGGACTCCCCTAAACATCTAAAAGTTGTAACACCATTTGGGTAGTATTTAACCACCTCAATAAGTCTACACATTTTTATTACTATCAAGTAATATCTCCCTCTTGACCAAATCTCATTGATATACAAAATATTAAAGGTAATACAACATTGAGTACCAATATCCATTATACGTGATCGAGATCCAATGTTTTCATTAATGTTCTGTAAAATAATTCAAAAACTATTGGATAAAAAGTAGTGATTCAATATTTATTATCTCTATCATATGGAATGTTAGTCTCTGAAAAACACTGAAAATATATAAGATATGATGAGATCTTGTTAAATAGATTTTCTTGGATGTTATGAAAATAACCTTCCCCTATTTGAGTTATTATATGAAAATAGTTTCCATTCAAGTATTCTAATGGAACCTTATGAGGGTCTGTATGAGAAGAGGGGTCAGACTCCAATATGTTGTGATGACATTTGAGAGTGAATATTTATGGGACTTGATCTTATCCAGGAGATGATAAATAAGGTTTAAAAAATTAATTTTCATTTGTAATACATGAAAAGTCGATAGAAAAACTACATATATAATCATAGATGAGGCTTAGAGTATGAGGTCATAGATAAGGCATTACTTTATATATCACCATGGATCAAAGGCACGTGTCTTGTGAAAAAGAGAAAGCTTAGTCCTAGATACATCGACCCTTTGGATATCCATGGTTGCGTCAGAGATTTGGCCAATCAACTATCTCTCACACTATACATATATCAAGTATATTATGTGTTCCATGTATCACTCTTAAGGAAGTATATAACAGGTCCCTGAATGTAATTATTATAGAGGTGGTACCTTCAGAGAATAATCTTTCATACGATGAGAATCCAATGAGGATCTTATAATATAGAAAAACTTTTCTATGAAATTGGAAAAATGATATAGTGAATGTATTGTTACATAACCACAATAATGGGTAGGGATCATGGTAACTAAAAGATGAAATAAAGTAGAAGTACCCTCGTTCGTTTTATTGTACACAGTAAAATTTAGAGGGTGAAATTTATAATTGGAGGGGGGTAATATAAAGACGGAAAATTTTATAAATTTAATTAAATTTTTAATAAATTAATGAATTATTATATAATATATTCATATAAAACACATTCACTATACATTATTTTGTTATTTTGGATTGTTATAAAATATAACCATAATTTTCTTTTCGGACTCAGAAGACTATTAAGAATCTTAACCATGGATAATAATGCCATTACACAAAGAACCCTAAGAGTAATATATATATATATATATTAATATCTATAATAATATCTCACTTGCATAGAATAAATAAATTATTAGCTCTATTGGTAGGATCATACTCCATGAATAACATTTATTGGAGTTTCCAAGGAAGATTGAATCAATGGGAATTTCCCTCGACCAACTGCTAGAGGATATTAAATTTAATGACCCAACGTTTTATAAATGGAAATGAATTATTATAATAATTTATTAAATTATAATACAATTAGGAAAAAAATTACATATAAAGATATTAAATACAATGTGACCCTTAAACATAATTTTTTCACTTCTGTGTTTTGAATTACCAAAATATGACATACACGGTTTCATCCAGGTTGATTTATGGGGTATGATAGAACAAACATTATTTTTTTATAGAATAGTAACCCAAACCTATGAATATAAACCTACCCTTATGAATTTTAACATTACATATGATAGTATATATATACAGTTTAAGTGAATGTATAATATACCTATATATTGAAGTAATTAAATAAAGGATTTTAAATTGGTATTTTTCGAATAATCTATTATTTTATTTAAAAATTTTAATTTAAAATATTTAGGAAATTATTTTTAAAAAATGGAAATCATTTTTTGATTCTACACGTCAAGAAATGGTTAAGGTGAATTTTTGGGATTTTTCTGAAATACTTGAATTTTTTATGAATACCGAAATACAATAATTTAACAAAAAAGTTAAAATAATAAAATATAGTGTCATGGGTGATGTTATTCTGATGCAAGAACAATTTTTTTGAACTCAAATAACCTACATAATTTATTTAGTAATGGAATACTCACTATTTTTATCTTGATGGAAACTAATAAACTAATGATTAAATTATTTGAAAAACAAAACGCTCCCCTCCACTATAAATATCACCCTTCAAACCCTCATTTCCTCACACCTCTCAAGTTTCAAGACTTTCCTAAACTCTACCCAAACATTTTCACTAGACCCTCCCCTATGTCAAATAGCTTCTAGTTTCATCTGAAGACAAATCAAAGGATTCTTAAATAGGATTAATGAGGTAATTCCCCCTCTCATTTCCTTTAACTACATAAATTTCAAGTTCTTTTCTTAATCACCACCCACCTATCATCATCCACATGATATGGTATCTCCATTATCTTACATATAATGATATATTATTATAATAGTTGGTTAATATATTATACAACCCTCTTGAAGAGACCCCAAACCTGACGTACATATACATTACAATACTTTTTCGGAATACTTAATACATAACAAAAACAAACACACAAGGACTGTAATAGTTTAGTGTCTTTGGAAACTCAGGACATAATCATCTAATCGTGGTGAAAGATCTTCAACATCTCCCATAAATATCTTCCCCTTTTTTCTTACATAAAACCATTCCATATATCCCTGGGAAAAGAAAACATATAAAGGGTGGGCTCAAATTCTCAGTAAGGTTAAACATGGAGAAAATAAAACAAACCATATACATTTGAACATAAAAACATGAACATAATGATTAAACATCTAAATCTTGAGAAATGACATAAAACATGGAAGTACGTAAGGAATAGATCATAATGTAACATCAATCATGATAAAATATCTTGGAAATAAAACTTGTAATTGTGGAAAAACATTAAACACATGATATTATTTCCATAGTAGCCAAGGAATTGCTACCAAGACCATCTTAGTGGACAAAGTCACTTTCTGAATCGAGTTCAATCCTCGATTCAGTCCTCTAACATTGAACCAGATTAACTTTCCGTTCGATCCATGTCTATCTCATGAGATATAAATCTTTACCCAATGAATTAGATGGAGATATATGTCCCACCCATGTCATAATGAAATCATTATTACTTGTGCCACAACATAAACAAAAATTACTCATCATAACCCAAAGAATAAAAATGGGTTTCATAAACATCATTCCATTATAATAGATTCCATATAAAACAAATGGATATCAATTCATAATAATAAAAGTGAAACCATGTAAATCATAGAGATATTATACTTGAAACCTACATAAATGAAATAATGTCATCTTAGAAGGAAAATGGTTTTGATAAAACAGGCGAAATGATTTCTTGAGGAAAATATCCTTCCTTAGTCAAAATAATTTTCTTTTCACAAAATGCTGTGAAATTTTAAAAGAAAAATGTTTTATTGAAAATAATAATGCAATATTATAGACAAAGCTTCATGAAAATTAGGTGTTATGAAACCATAAAAATCTATTCATGCTGTATAAGTTAAAAATAACATTCTCCCCTTACTTTTGTCAGAAAAGTCAAAAAGTTTCTCGTGTGGTAAAAAAAAGTATGATTTCATTCATAACTTGTGGTAAAATTAAAAAATGGGTAAAAAGGAAATTAAAAAAACATGAAATCATTTTTAGAAAACATGGACATGGATGATGACAAAAACCCCAGTAAATACTTACAAATAAACAATCTTGGATAAGAGCGAGATTGGAATAGTTATCCCTTACCTTAGGTCTGATATGCTTCATACATATCCGAATCTCCTGTATAATGATTTAAATATTTTTATTGACTTATTACAGAATCATATTCATTGTTATGATATCTTATATGGTTCAATTATGACAATATATTACCAGTTCTTTTATAAATTCCATGTTAAAGCAGCTTTTTGGGTAAAATCGTTTCATTTATCGTATGTGTTTCGACATGTTGTTCTTGATATTATTACTTATATCATGATTTAATTAATTCCAGAAAGTAATAAAATGATTTATATATAATATATATTCAGTATATAAATATATATATGATATATCGATAAATGGAATAAAATACACCGTTCATGGAGACGGTAGGTCGTGCGTTAGCATGAACGGTGTTTTTGTTTCCTTTTTGAATTAAATAGAATTAAAAAAATGAAAAATATATGAACATAAGTCCAGTATCATTATTATGTAATATCTTTCATGATTATTTATTATATATACTTTATAATCATACTTGAATGGTTAATCATGCAAAATGAATCTCATCGCGTTCGTGGAGACGGTAGTCCGTACGTACACACGAGCGATGATATCATTCCCATGATCTTGGAATTGTATTGAAGTGTATTTATAATATTTAAGAATAAATAAAACTTTACAATA
This sequence comes from Viscum album, assembly GCA_963277665.1. NCBI lineage: Eukaryota > Viridiplantae > Streptophyta > Magnoliopsida > Santalales > Viscaceae > Viscum > Viscum album. The sequence goes on along the minus strand of OY728130.1, from coordinate 697,589,135 downwards.
ATAATATTTATTTATTTATTTACACCATTATACCCATCCAAGTATGGTGGTGTTGGAAAACAGATTACACCACGACGTTGAGACTGTATAGCGTACGTACGCACACGCGGTGATTTCATTTTCCATATGATGGATAGAAGATGAAATTGGGTTGTTTCATATTTATAATAACATACTAGTAAATGAGTGATAATTATTTTATTAATTTATGATGGAAAAAATAAATAATAAGATGTAGAAGAAGAAATAAATTGGAAAGAATTAGTAAATGATATTACCTCTTCTTTGACGCGCCTCTTCTTAACCTCCTCCTAAGGAACTAGGGTTGGTCTTTTGAGGAGACCCAAACATCTATAATGTTTCTAGGGAAGATGATATGTAAAATGGGCAGGGGTTGGCCGAGCTTCAAGGATCAAAAGGATTTTAAGAGAAGAGGGAAAGGGTTCTCTTTTTATAAGGGGGGAGAGGGGCACCTTTGGAAAAACATAAAATATTATTTTATAATAAAGTCATATTTGGTTTATAATAGCTCCAAATTGATTAATTTCAAATATAAAATAGGTATGGGTTTAAATACTCTAAACAAAAATGTTTTAGGAAAGTTTACGTAACTATTTTAACCTTATCATTTAGATTTAACTCTAAGTTAAATAATTTCACTTTTACTGTGTCTTCTTATTTTCTTACACTATATGGTTAATAAACTTACTATAACAAGCCAAAAAAACCCAAAGTGGTTCATTATTAATATATATAACCTTATCTAATCCATGTGGCCAAACGTTATATTTTTAGGAATATAATAACAATTAATAATGTTATATTTATTTGAAAAAACTATTTTATGACAATTTTGACACAATTTGGTTATTAATTTTTGTGAAACTTATAACAGAATTATTAGTTCGCGAAAAGTTAATTAAATCTATAATAACATGTCATATTAACCTAGAAAATTATTTTAATTCATAAAAAGTCTCAAATTATATTTATTTGGGTATTTATAATATCAATTATTTTAATATTTCATTATTTAGGTAATTACTGCATCACCATTGTGTCATAAATAAATTAAAATTTTAATGTCTAAAAATTATAAATAAAATACCATTAGGTAGGAAATATTTTTATATTTCTAATGAATATTTATAGTCTAATTTATCTTATGTATAACCCTATATTAAAGATGTTTTATTTATTAAACTTAGATTTTAACCATTTTAAATCTTCTTTAAATAAAATAATAATAAATGTCCTAATCCAATTCAAGTGGACCTAAAGGGTAATATTTTATTCATAAGGTTGTTTTTGGACCAATTACCCTTATCCAATAGAATTAGGACATGTGTTAGGGTAATAATAATATCATTTTTACCCTTAATTACAGTATTTACTTTTAACCGTGGTAAATAAAAGTAAAAAGTTACTATTCACAAAAAATTATTTTTATCTTATTGAACCAAGTTTTACTTCTTGATAATAATAGTGTCTCTTATATTTTCGAAACTCCACTCATAGAAGCGGTAAAATTATGTTTTATGTAAATTTTCAAATTCTCTTAGAAGGTGGGTAAAAGACGGTGAAAAGTTCAATAAATTTTATATATATATATATATAATTATTATAAAATGACACAAATGAAATAAATTAAACATATATAGGTATTATGTATCAAATTTGACCTAAAATAAATTTAAACAAAATAAATAATTATTTAAATAAAAAGTCGGTTTTTAAATAGTAACCCAGTGTTTTCAATATTCATCAAAAATTAGATGTTTTCAAAAAAATACAAAAAATTCCCCCTAGGTTAATTTTGATATTCTGAATCCAAAAATGATGTCCATTTTGAAAGATAAAATTTATAAAATTTTAAAAAGTGTGTATTACTATTCATAACATCTAGTTCATAATAATATTATAATAATATCGCGTTTAGTGAAACTTGGTATTGTGTACTACACACGCTATCGAAGAAGGTCATGATTTCATGTAATGCAAGCCAAGTCAGGGCTACGTGTATTGAAAGCTCTGTTTGGTGTTTCTTATAACATAATCAAATGTTATTTCATTTGCACATTAAACAAATTCTATAATTAATGTTGCGTAGAATAATTTCCACAAAACAAACTTGAAATTGTGTGTAACACGAGCCAAGATTAGTGTTGCGTATACTACAAGCTAATACGGTGTTTCATATAGTACAATATAATCTTGGTGTAGTGAATAATATAAGACATCAATAAATTAAAAATAATATATCTCATAAAATCTCGGGGTGTTACATTCTACCCCCCTTAAAATGAATTTCAACCTCGAAATTCGTCGGGGTTATAAAGGATTTACTACTTGAAAGTTTATTTAATAGAAACCCACATCATAAAAAGGAATTGTAAAACTTCATTTAAAAAGGGAATTTAGAATCATAACAATCACCCAATGTAACTCAGTATTGGGCTTCCACATTGAACAACATAGGTGAAAATATGGATATAGAAGAGAAATATAACCATCAACATCGGATGGAGAGTGGTAGAAAACATGGCTATGAAAAAACCAAAAATAACAAAGCCATAAATTTGTGATGATCTAAGGTACCATCTGATTCATCGGATATAAGGACACTAGAACAAAATTTTTTTGTTTTCAATATCATTTCCCTAAAGTTGAAAATTTTAAAATAAAAGAAATACTTACTTGATTTTGGTACAATCTAACTGTTGTTTGTGCCTTGAACAATTTCTACTTAAAATCTTAATGAAATGATGTTGAATTTGTCTTCCGTGAAGTGTTAGCAGATCATGCGATAGAATGATACGTCATTCCATCTGTCTCAAACATAAGGTTAGCAAAAGTTATTTACAAATGTCCATATATGGTGAGATTAATCGTATATGGTTCCTAAAATGGACTTCTACTTCATATATCATACCGCTTAATATAATAAAACTGGATTCTACTAAAAAGGGACTTCCTGTAGGCTAGTGGTAGGCGATAAAGTCCTGTCGCACATTGGTTGTGGGTTCGATTACCATAGCCATGTTCGATGTGATGGGTTGTCGCCTGTCCTAAGGGTTTTCATTTTTCTAAAACTATACTATTATAACATATCAAAATAATATCCAAAAGTTCTAGCCTTATACAATACTAACATAGGTCCAATGTAATTCATTCCAATCATTAGGGTTATCTAAAATACTTCTATCCAGGCTCATAGTATAAAGAAAACAATTACTAGAAATGTCATCTACCGATCATGTGAATACCATCATTTATCCCCGATATACCATACGATATATATTGTTGGTCAAATTCCTAACATGTGAATACCTTAATCATGTATTATCTTGAAAAATAAATTACCATAGAACCTTAGTGAAAACATGAATGCTAATAAAAGTTAACTCTTTCCACATACCAAAATCCCAAAAATTCTATATACTCAAACCATGACATCACATTGTCCTTACATCAGTCATGAGCTCAATAATACTATCAAACATATCATTATATCCTTATCCTTTCATTATGAGCATATAATCTACTTTATAAAAATAGTACAATCACTTTTCATGGTTACCGGTACGAAATAATTATTGAAAACCATTACATAGATATTACAAAATTCCACGATGCCATAAATGAGATTCCATGATACTATTTTGAAATCCCATTATATAAACACTTAATCATTACAAAACATCATTTTCATACTCAACAACACAAATAGTGATTTCATGTAGCTTACCATTATCCTTTTCCTTAAGTGGTTGCTCACATTTATCATCATTAACCCTTGGATTAGGGCATTGATTAGCATAATGGCCCATTTCCTTGCACTTGAAGCATTGAAGTGTTGGTGGTGCATTCTCTACAATATTTTCTTTATTCACATCATTAGAAACCCTTTTTCTATTACTTCGACACTCACCTACTCGATGACCTTCTTTTCCACACTTAAAACATTTTCTAGTCCATTTAAGAGAATCTCCGCCATGCTTCTTTACACACTATGGGCATAAAGAAACATTCATCTTCTTTTCACCATTATTCTGAGATTTCTCCTTGAAATCCATATGTAGTTTATTGTTAAAACCATGAGATGGATATGTTACACCAACTTCCAGTTCTACCTTGATTTCACAATGCACAATTTCTTCATAGCTACTGAAGTATCTTATAGCTAATTCCCTACGAAGACATGGTTTAAAGCCACTGCAAAATTGATCAACTTTACTTTTAGATTGGATGATAAAACCAGATGCATACCTTGCAAGTCTTGTAAAATTTTCTTCATATATACCAAAAGATTTATCATCCTTTTGATTAAGCTCAAGGAAATCAATTTCCATCTTTGTTCGAAGAATACCTGGGAAGTACTTATTGAAAAATAAGTTCTTAAACTCATCCCATTCCATGGATTCAATTTCATCTCAGGGCCTCGTATTCTTAATTAGAGTCCACCATTGATTTTCTTCACCTTCAAAATAGTAAATAGCCAGAATGAATTATTCATGATCCAAACAGTGAAGTATAGAAAATATCTTTTCAATGGAACTGATCCATTGTTCAACAACAAGTGGATTGGAAGACTCACTAAAAGAAGGTGGACATTGCCTCATGAAGGACACAATAGAATATTATTCCCTTATATGCTCATTTGGAAGTCCAGAAAGATTCATAGATTTTGTAAGTATAAAAATAAGATTTTCCACTCCATCTCCCATAAAATTTGGTTGTTCACGAGGACAATCATTGCATTGTACATTACATTGATCAACACAGTTCCTTCGGGTTCCATCCATCATCTAAAACCCAAAAATAATAGTGTGAGAGCCAAAAAACATGCTAGAGAAAACAACATAATAAAGGGGGATTACCTTCAATATATAACATCTTACGGTTAATTATTAGATTGTTACCATAATTCTAGGACTATAACCTATACTAATAATAACCTTAGGGAAATCCCTAGACATATCTTAGAAATATATCTAGGGATCTCACTAAAGTTTTCGCATCATAATTTCCAAAGGTTAACTAAACCTTTCCTCTAATACCCACTGTAGAGACACCAAACCTGATGTACATAGACATTACAATACTTTTGCAGAATACTTAATACATAACAAAAACAAACACACAAAGACTATAATAGTTTAGTGTCTTTGGAAACTCGGAACGTAATCATCTAATCGTGGTGAAAGATCATAAACATCTCCCATAATTATCTTCCCCTTTTTTCCTTACCTAAAACATTTTATTATATCATGGGGAAAAGAAAACATATAAAGGGTGTGCTCAAATTACCAGTAAGGGTAATCATGGAGAAAATAAAACAAAACATATATATTTGAACATAAAAACATGAACATAATGTTTAATCATTGAAATCTTGAGCAATGACATAAAACATGGAAGTACGTAAGGTATAGATCATAATGGAACATAAATCATGATAAAATATATTGGGAATTAAACTTTTAATTGTTGAAAAACATTAAGCACATGATATGATTTCCATAGTATCCAAGGGATTGCTGCCATGACCATCTTAGTGGACAATGTTCCATTCTGAATCGAGTTCACTCCTCATTTTAGTCCTGTAACACTGAACTGTATTAACTTTTCATTCCATCCATGTCTATCTCATGAGATATAAATATTTACCCAATGAATTGGAGGGAGATATAGGTCCCACCCATCTCATAATGAAATAATTATTACTTGTTCCACAACATAAACATAAATCATTCATCATAACCCAAAGAATAAAAATGGGTTTCATAAACATCATCCCATCATAACAGATTTCATATAAAACAAATGGATATAATTTCATAATAAGAAAAGTGAAACCATGTAAATCATAGATAAATTATTCTTTAAAAATTCACATAGGAAATAATGTCATCTTATATGGAAAATGGTTTTGATAAAACACTTGAAATGAATTTTTGAGGAAAATATCCTTTCTTCTTCAAAATCATTTTCTATTCACAAAATTCCATGAAATTTTAATAGAAACGGTTTTTGTTGAAACTAATAATTAAATATTGTAGAGGAATCTTCCTGAAAATGAGGCGTTATGAAACCCTAAAAATCCGTTCATGTCGTATAAGTTAAAAATAACATTCTCCTCATACTTTTTTCAGAAAAGTCAAAAAGTTTATCAGGTGGTAAAAAAAAGTAAGATTCCTTTCATAACATGGGGTAAAATACAAAAATGGGTAAAATAAAATTAAACATACATGAAAACATTTTTAGAAAACATGGACATGGATGATAACAAAAACCTCAGTAAATACTTACGAACAAACAATCTCGGATAAGAGCGAGATTGGAATAGTTATCCCTTACCTTAGGTCTGATATGCTTTGTACGTATCTGAACCTCCTGTATAATGATTTAAATAATGTAATTGACTTATTAATGAATCATATTCATTGTTATGATATCATATATGGTTCAATTGTGACTTTATATTACCCGTTATTTTGTAAATTCCATGTTAAAGCAGTGTTTTGGGTAAAATCGTTTCATTTATCGTAAGTGTTTCGACATGTTGTTCTTGATATTATTACTTATATCCTGATTTACTTAATTATATAATGTAAAACATGATATATATATATATATAATATATTCAGTATATAAATATATATGATATATCGATAAATGGAATGAAATACACCATTCATGGAGATGGTAGGTCGTGCGTACTCATGAACGCTGTTTTTAATTCCTTATGGAATTAAATGGAATTAAATAAATGAAACATATATGTACATAAATCCATTATCATTATTATGTATTATATTTCATGATTATTTATTATATATACTTTATAATCATACTTGAATGATTAATCATGGAAAATGAATCTCATCACGTTCGTGGAGACGGTAGTCCGTACGTACGCACGAGCGATGATATCATTCCCATGATCGTGGAATTGTTTTGAAGTGTATGTATAATATTTTATAATCAATATCACTATACAATAATCATATATAGTTATTTATTTAAACCATTATACCCATCCATGTAAGGTGGTGGTAGAAAACAGATTACACCACAGCGTGGAGACGGTATTCCGTACGTACGCACGCACGATGATTTCTTTTTCCGTAGGATGGATAGAAGATGAAATTGGGTTGTTTAAAATTTATAATAACATATCGGTATATGAGTTATACTGAGGCTATAAATATATGATGGATCAAATAAATAAGAATAGGTAGAAGAAGATATAAATTATAAAGAATCTGTAAAGGATATTACCTCTTTTTTGACGTGCCTCTTCTTAACCTCATCTTAAGGCACTAGGGTTGGTCTTTTGAGGAGACCAAAACCTCTATAATGTTTCTAGTGAAGATTATAAGGGAAATGTTCAGGGTTTGGCCAAGTTGAAAGGCTAAAAATGGTGTTAAGAGAAGAGGGAAGGGGTGCCCTTTTTATAAGGGAGGAGAGGGGCACCTTTGGAAAAACATAAAATATTATTTTATAATAAAGTCATATTCAGTTTATAATAGCTCCAAATTGATTTATTTTGAAAATAAAGTGGGTATGGGTCGAAATCCTCTCAACCAATAGGTTTTAGAAATGTTTAGGTTACTATTTTAACCTTATCATTTAGATTTAACTCTAAGTTAAATAATTTAACTTTTACCGTGTCTTCTTGTTTTCTTACACTATATAGTTAATAAACATAGTATAACAAGCCAAACGAACCCCAAGTTGTTAATTTGTAATATATATAACCCTATATAAGTCATTTGGCGGAACCTTATATTTTTAGTAATATAATAACAATTAATAACATAATATTTGTTTTAAAAACAATTTTATGTCAATTTTGACACAATTTGGTAATTGATTTTTTTGAAAATTATAACAGAATTATTAGTTCTAAAGAAGTTAATTAAATAAATACTAACATGACATATTAACATTTAAAAGTTGTTTAATTTATAAAAAAGTCTCAAATTACATTTTTTTGGATATTTATAATATCAATTATTTTAATATTTCATTATTGAGGTAATTACCGCATCACCATTGTGTCATAAATAAATTAAATTATTTAATGTTAAAAATTATAAATAAAATACCATTAGGTTGGAAATATTTTTAGATTTATAATGAATATGTATAGTCTAATGTATGTTATGTATAACTCTATATTAAAAATGTTTTATTTATTAAATTTGGATTTTAACCATTTTAACTCTTCTTTAAATAAAATAATAATAAATGTTCTAATCCAATCCAAGTGGACCTAAAGGTAAATATTTTATTCCTAAGGTTGTTTTTGGCCGAATTACACTTATCCAATAGAATTAGTACATGTGTTAGGGTAATAATTATATCATTTTTACCCATAATTACCCTATTTACTTTTAACCATGGTAAATAAAAGTAAAATGTTACTATTCACCAAAAAATATTTTTATCTTATTGATGAAAATTTTACTCCTTGATAATAATCGTGTGTCTCATATTTTCGGAATTACACTCACAGAAGCGGTAAAATTATGTTTTATGTAAATTTTCAAATTCTCTTAGGAGGTGGGTAAAAGACGGTGAAAAGTTCAATAAAATTTTCATATATATAAATTATTATAAAATGACTAAATGAAATATATTGAACTTATATAGGTATTATGTATCAATTTTGACCTAAAATAAATTTAAATAAAATAAATAATTATTTAAATAAAAATTCGGTTTTTAAATAGTAACCCAGTGTTTTCAATATTCATCACAAATTAAAAGTTTTCAAAAAAATACCAAAAATTCTCCCTAGGATAATTTCGATATTCCGAATCCAAAAATGAAGTCCATTTGGAAAGATAAAATTTATAAAATTTCAAAAAGTGGGTATTACTATTCATACCAGTTAGTTCATAATAATATTATAATAATATCACGTTTAGTGAAACTTGGTATTGCGTAATACACAGGCTATCGAAGAAGGTCTTGATTGCATGTAATGCAAGCCAAGTAAGGGATGAATGTATTGAATGCTTCATTTGGGGTTTTTTATAACATAATCAAAACTTATTTCATTTATACATTAAACAAAATCTATACTTAATGTTGCGTAGAATAATTTCCACAAAACAAACTTGAAATTGTGTGTAACACGAGCCAAGAATAGTGTTGCGTATACTGAAATCTAATACAGTGTTGCATAGAGTACAAGCTAATCTTGGTTTTGTGTATAATAGAAGAAATAAAATAAATTAAAAATAATATATCTCATAAAATCTCTGGGTGTTACACCTCTTCTCATATTCTTTTTATTTTAGAAAGGAAAAGGTTGTTTGTGAGGAATTAATTTATAACCTTCAAGAATGACATGTTTTAATTTTCATTTACCGCCTTAAGATCTAGTAATGAAACCGTTTTAATGGTTGAACTAGATTATTTTATATGTATTATATCCTTTTTATTGATCTGGAACTAACTTATGTACTTATTACTAAATGATTAAGAAAAACAAGTTCGTTGTTGTAAAAAACCGCCCAAATTAACACAAATGATTATCATTAAATTTTTATATATTGATCCATTCTCATGGTATATAAAAAATTATTTATAAGATAATTTCAAGTTATGTAACTTCATTAATAATATATAATTACAATTCTGGATATTTATCCACGTTTTAAATGAACTTCCATTCATTAATACATGTGAACCGTTCAAGAAAACTACAAAAAATGAACATTCCTGAACAATGATTTTAAAACCTATAACTCATCCAAATGCCCATAAATCATCTTAATAAAACCATAATGAATCTAATTAATGTATACATGGTTCTTTAATTGTCAATTAATTAATATAATGTGGTTATATAGGACATTAAGGTGAAGAAAGCATTTAGATACAAGGTAAATGGAAATTCTCAAACCCAACTCTCATACATTGGGGTTCCCCTCTTCCTACCCATTTTCAGTATGGATATGCCTTAATAATAATTTATTCATCCTCATAATACATATTCGGTGATATATATGCTTTCTAATTGAGTTTATGAAAATCCTAATGTTCTTCGAGAAGAACTCTTCTTATAAATAAACATCCTCTTTTTAATTCTCTAAGATTGTTTATACTTCACTCATTATTGATTGTTCTATTTCAAGAATGTTATCCCCTATTTATTTTTGGGATACAAATGTTTATAAATTTATTATTTATGATATAAAACCCATTCAATTACATGGATTATTTGATGTTTATTTTTTTCTTATGTTCTATGTGGCATGCATGATAATGTAAATGTTATGATGACAGGTGAACCCAGAGTTATATAGCGTATTATGACTATTATGACGTGACAGGTGCGACTAGAATTATATAGTGCTCCAATGAATTGGTTAAAGTTATGAATATCACGAGTTAAAGGGAAATGATGCGTGAACATGATTATATCATTTTTCACAACTCTGTGTGGTATTTGACCACTATGACATGATTATTAAATTTTATGGGTTGCGGCATTTCAAGTATTTTATTAATGCTACCTCTCATGTTCATGATCATTTTCCTATGTTATTATTATGCTCCCCCATTGTTATATTTTTCACATCTATCCTCCTACTGGGCATTTATCTCACCCCTTTTTGATGTATATCATTTGGTGATTATGTGTACTAAGGAGTTTTCAAGGGACAATAAGAAGATGGAGAAAATGAATTAAATAAATGTATATGTATTATGTTGTAAATGTTATGTGTGGTCCTAGTTCTCCCAAGACACTAAAACATTGGATACATGTTGTGTAATACTGTTATGTTTTATATATTATAAATGATGTAATTGTATTCTAAGAAAAGGATTGGTTGCTATAGTTGGTATCAGATGAAGGTTTAGTTAATTTGATAATTAGGATTAGGGAATCTTAGAGAAAACCCAAAGTATGGTACTATGTATAATAATACAGACATGATGATTTTATATACATATGGATCCCACAAGATATGTTTTAGCGTAAATTTCAAAAATGAATATGTTATTTATTCATGACTTGTTGAATTATGTTTTGTTCTAACCTTTTCAATTTTATAATTTTGGGAACCAAGGGAAACTTGGATAACAACCCATGTGAGGGACAATCCAGCAATTTCCCAAATGAAATCCCCAATGCTTTGGGAGGTGGATTTTATAACTTCATGGAGATTCCTACCAAAATATCTTAGGTTATGAACAATAACCAAAATAATGGATAACTTTTTCCTTCACCTAAGAATGAGAAACTGCTGGTCGAGTGTTTTATGAGGCAACGACCACTAATGTTTTGTTGGTCTTATGGTCCCCTAGTTACGGAACAGTGGGTCAACTCCATGGAGAAGATATTTTTAGTACTTCACTATTCTGAGATGGAGAAGGTGACTCTGGCCATTTATCGTCTAGATGGAGAGGCCCACCAATGGTGGGAATGGGTTGAGAACACCAATCTAGTAGACAAAATTGAAGAGATGATATGGGAAGACATTAAGATAATGTTTATTTACAGTTATTTCCCAAGAACCCTTCTTTAAATGTTGGAGAGAGAATTCATAGAGCTCACGAAAAAGGATGGATAATCTATCACAACCCACTAAGTGTGTTTCACAAGGCATTAAAGGTACGCTTTGGGTTTTTTTATCAACCAAGATAGAAAAAATTTATATATTCTATAGTGGATTAAAACCACTCATTCTAAAGGCTTGTGCAATTTAGGACATTGAAAGTTATGAAGAAGTTGTTTGTTGTGATCTCAAAGTGTAGATGGAGTTTGGAGAGTGGTCCCTTGGCTATGGTGATAATAAATGAAATATGGTGTTTCATGCCGCCGGATCCAATGACAAAGGTGGGAAGAAAACTCAACCACCCACATGCCAAAAATGTGGGATGATGCGTCATGGTAAATACCTCAAAGGTATGAGGAAATTATTCATGTGTGGGAATGAAGGAATCCAATCTCATGAATGTTGAAAATACATGAGAATGAAGGATAATGTGGTGGTAGAAAAGAGAGAACCACTCATGGTCTGATGCTGCAACTACAGGGAGCAATGGAACTTTACAAGATAGTGCACTAAACCTATAGTCCTCAAGGGTAATCATTGTGATTAGCCACCAAATCCAAAGAAAAATGGTAATGCTTATTCAATTTCTAATTCATATGTGAAGTAATAAAATTATGTCTTAAATGGTACACTTACTATTAACTCATGAATGGAAAAAGTATTATTTAATTCTAGTTATACGCACTCCTTTATATCTTCAATGTTTTATTTAACTGTAGAATTGAATCCCCAAATCCTTGAAGTAGATTTATCTATAAAAAAATAAGTGGTGAAATCATTACAGCCTTTTTTTTTCTCTCTTCTCCTATTTGAACATGTGGGAAGATTCTTCCAGTAAATCTCTTAACACTTCCTTTAGTGGAATTTGTCACTACAAAGGGAATGGATTGGATCTCTCTATATAGAGCACATAAAAACTACCAGAAAAGAAACTATATTTTCATATGATGAATTATCCCATGTTCCTATTTAAATTCGTAGATAATCATGAATCTCATTTTGATAAATCTTTATCAGTGTGGGTGTTGATTCTTTATGAAGAGGCATAACTAGGTAAATTGGTTGAGTCAAAGAAAAGTATCAACCTAGTAGAAATGCCCATAGTGAGTGAATACAGTGATGTATTTCCCAAAGAGTTACCTGGAATTCCCCCAGACCATGAGGTTGAGTTTTCAGTAGAACTCATACCTAGAGCTACTCCTATCTCAATGTTCCCCTATATGATAAATTCTAACAAGTTGGAGGAGTTAAAGAAGAAGTTGTAAGAGCATTTGGACAAAGCGTTCATACACCCTAGTGAATCATCTTATGGTGTGCCAGTGCTCTTTGTGAAAAAGAAGGATGGGAGAATATGGCTATGTATCGATTATCAGGAACTCGATAAGATCACCATAAAGAAAAAGTACCATCTTCAAAGGATAGAAAAGTTGTTCAATCAATTAATAGGAGCTCAATAAATCTCAAAGGTGGATATTCATTTGGGATATTATCATATAAAGGTGAATAAAGAATATATTCAGAAGACTGCCATCTATACAATTAATGGGCACTATGAGTTTTTGGTGATGCTCTTAGGACTTACTTATTCCTATGCAATCATCATGGATTTGATGAATAATGTCTTTAGATATTACATCGACAAATTTTTGGTAGCGTTTATCGATGATATTCTCATCTAATCAAAGAGTTATGAGGAACATGAAGAACATATAAGGCTTGTATTGGTGATATTAAGGAAGGAAAAGTTCTATGCCATGTTTAGTAAGTGGGAATTCTATATGCAGCAAGTTTCATTCTTGGGACATGTGATCACAAGAGAGATAATTTATGTTGACCCTTCAAAGAAAAAGGTGATTGAGGAAGGGGATACACCCTCTATTATCACATAAATATGTAGTTTTATTAGATTAAGTGGGTACTAATGATGTTTTGGGAGAAATATCTAATGATTGTCAAGCCTGCTGAAAAATTTAACAAGGAAAAGGGTAAAGTATGTCTCAGTTGATGAATGTGAGGGAATCTTCAAATAGATAAATGGAAGGAAGATTACTATATTTGTACTCACGTTAACAAATATTAGAGAAAGAGTTATGATATATAGTGATAATTCAAAGAATGTATTGGGTTTAATACACATGAATAATGATATTTTCATAGACTACACCTGACAACATTTGAAGACTCATGAGCGGACCTACCTGACACATGATCTAGAGCTGGCAAACATGATTTTTTCCTTGAAAATATGGAGGCAATAACTTTATGGTTAGAAGTGTGAAATATACGCTGACCATAAGATCCTAAAGTATATAGTCACCCAAAAAGAGATCAACATGACTCAAAGTAGAGATTTAGAGCTAATCAAGGACTACGATTGTTCTTTTCATTATCATCCTAGAAAGGAAAACAAGGTAGCTGATGATATTAGAAGAAAAGAACCAGCTACTCTATTCATGTTGCGGATTGAAAAATATCTTATATTAATGGATCTCAAAAGGATGGATTTGGAAATCATAATGGTAGTTAATACATCCTAACCTTCCAAAATTATTTCCCAACCCTAAATCCAAGATAAGATTAAGGAGTCACAAATGGATGGTCCATAGTTACAATAGAATGTGAATGTAGTAAAGGAAGGGAAGTTACAGGTGTTCCATATAGACACAGAGGGTCTGATTTGATTTGGAATGAGGATTTGCGTGACTTAATCACATTGGATAAAGATATAGATATTGGATAATGCACATATATCATCATTATCTATCCATCTAGGGAGTACCAAGATACACCGTGTTCTTAAATAACACTTCTGGTGGGACAACATGAAGAAGGAGATTCAAAAGTATATCTCAAGGTTCTTAACATGTTAGAAAGATAAAGTAGTGAGAAAAAAATCCAAAGGTATGATGCAACCATTTCCTATACCCATGTGAAAATGGATGAATTTCACTCTGGAGTTTCTCACAGGTCACCCGAAGTTGTCCAAGGGAAATAATGCGATATGGGTTGTGGTTTCCCAACTCAGAAAGACTGCCCACTTTATCGCTATTCGGGAAGATCTATCAGTTGAAAATAATGCCAAGATATATGTGAAGGAAGTGGTGATACTACAGGGTGTTCTAATCTAGATTGTCTCTGATTGTGATCTCAGGTTTACATCTAAATTCGGGAGGAGTCCTCAACATGATTTGAGTACTGAAATAAATTTCAACATGACCTACCACCCCCAAACCGGTGTCCAATCTGAACAAACTATTCAAATTCTTGATGATATGATAAGATCATAATCTATAGAATTAAATTATATATGGGATAAACATATTCCATTTGTTTATTTCACACACAAAAATTGATTCCACTAAAGTATTCAGATGGCTCTGTATGAATCTTTGTTTGCAATGAAATGTCAAAATCCAACCTGTTGGGATGAATTTGGTGGAAGAAAGCTTCTTGGATGTAATATTGTGCATGAGATGACCGAGAAGGTTGAATTCATAAAAAAAATATCAAAGCTACTCAAATTCTAAAAAAGAGATATGATAACAACCGTCTAAGGGACTTAGAGTTCACGTTGGGGACAAAGTCTTCCTTTTAATATCACCAAGGAAGAGGGTCATGCGTTTTTGAAAGAAAGGGAAGTTAAGTGAATGGAACTTTAGAACGATTGAGATCCTTGACCTCATAAGTGTTGTGGCCTATAATCTTGGACTTCCACCAAATATGGCTCATGTTCATGTTGTGTTTCATGTATCACTATTGATTAAGTACATACCAGATCCCTTACATGTACTTAAATCAGTGGTTGTACAACTAGAAAATGATATCTCCTATGAGGAGAAGATAGTAAAGATTTAGGACTAGAGAGATAAGGTTATATGAAACAATAAAACCCACATTTTCAAAGTGTTGTGAAGGGTCAATATGTTTGAGGAAGAAACTTGGGAACTGGAAGAGGCTATCAAGGAGAAGTACCCTCGGTTGTTTGAGTAAAATGAAATTTCAAGGGAAAAATTTCATAAGGGGGGAAAAATGTAACCACCCTAAGTTTTATCAATGGAAACCACTTATTATAATCATGCCTTAAATTATAATAAAATTATAAAACATAATTAAATATAATGATATTAAATACAATGTGTCCATTAAACATATTTTTCTCACTTTTGTGTTTTGAATTTCAAAAATCTAACATACACAGTTGCATTCATGATGATTTTTTGGGTCTGATGGAACAAACATAATTTTTTGGTGAATAGTAACCTACCTTATGAATATTTACATAACCATATGAATATTAACCTTATAAATTATAGTATATATTCATACGATTTAAGTGAATGTATCATATACCTTTATCTTAGTGTTTGTAAATAAATGATTATAAATGGGTATTTTTTGAACAAACTATTATTTTATTCTAAAAATTAAATCTAAAGTAGTAATAATTTTTTTTATAAAAATGATTTTAATTTTTGGAATATACACATTGAAAAATGGTTATATTTATTATTTTATATTATTCTAAAATACATGAATTTTTGATGAATAGTTAAATACGATAATTTAAAAAATAAGTAAAATTTACGAATTATAGAGTCATGGGTGATTTAATGTTTATATAATACCAATTGGTTCGAAATAAAATTACCTAAGTACTGAATTTAGTGATGTAATACTCACTATTTCTGTCTTGATTGAAATTAATAAACTAACGATTAAAATATTTTGAAAACACCCCTCCCCTATACTATAAATACAACCCTTCACACCCTCATTTCCTCACACATATCAAGCTTACAGACATGTATATACTCTACCAAAAAATATTCCCTATAACTTACCCCTCATAAAAGAGCTTCTGGTCTCATTAAAAGAAAAATCCAAGGTGCCTTAAGGAGGATTCAAGAGGTAATTCTCCTCTCTCTCCTTTCATTTAATTTCCTTTAATTTCCATTCAATTTAAAATTCTTTTCGTAATAGATCCCAAACTATCCACATCCACATGGTATGGTAACTCTATTTTCATAAAAATAAAGTAATTTTATGATACTAATTGGATAATATATCATCCAATCATCTTCTCCTCTTATTTCTATTTTATAAAGGAAAATGTTGTCCGTGAGGTGTTAATTTATCACCTTGAAAAATGATATGTTCTCATTTTCCATTACCGCCTTTAGATCTGGTCATGAAACCATTTTTATGGTAAAAAAAGATTATGTTATTTTTATAATATAATATTTAATGTTATGGAACTAAATTATGTACATATTACTAAATCATTAAACAAAACATATTTGTTGTGGTTGAAAAATCTCTTGAATTAACCCAAAGGAACATCATTAAATTCATATCTATTGATTCATTCCCATTCTATATAAAAAAATTATTTGTAAGATCATTTAATGTTATGTAACATGTTAAATAAAATATATTTACAATTCTGGATGTTTATATACGTTTGAAATGAACTTCCATTCATGAATACAAGTGAACCGTTTAAGAAAACTACAAAAAACAATCATTCCCAAAAATGAATTTAAACACTACAACTCAAACAAAAGACCATAAATTAACATAAAAAAAATTAATGATTCTTATTAATGTATAAAAAGTTCTTTAATTGTTTATTAATGAATCTAATGTTGTCATACATGACATTAATTTTAAGAATGTGTTCGGATACAAGGTAAGGAAAAATTCTCAAACCTAACACGCATACATTTGGTTTTCCCTATTTGAACCCATTTTCGGAATAGATATTCATTATGAATCATTTCTTCATACTAATCTTACCTATTCTAGAATATACTTGTTTTATAATTGATTTTATGAAAAACCCAATGTTCATTCAAAAGAACTCGTCTTTCAAATAAACATTATCTTTTTTACTTCTCAAAAATTGTTTCTCCTTCACTCATCATTGATTTATCTATGTCAAGAATGTTATCTCGTATTTATTTTGGGATCTAAATTTCTATGAATGTATTCTTTTTGATGTGAAACTCATTACCTTCCATGGGGTATTTTATTTTTATGTTTTAAATTTGTTTTATGTAGCATGCATGATAATGTAAATGTTATGATGTGATGGGTGTCCCTGGAATTATATAGTGCAATATGAATGTTATGATGTGATGGGTGCATACCAGAATTATACAGTGATCCAATGAATTGGGTAAGGTGATTAATCTCACTAGTTTAAGGGATGTGATGTGTGAACATGATTCTAGCACTGTTCACAACTATGTGTGGTTGTTGACAACTATGACATGATGTTTCATTTTTATGGATTTCCACATTAAAAGTCTTTTATTAATTCTTACTCTCATGATCATAATACTTTTCCTTTGTTATGATTGTGATGAACCATTGTTACATTGTTCATATATATCCTCTTACTTGGATTTTATATCACCTCGATTTGATGTATATCCTCAGGTGATTATGTGTACTAAGGAGTTTTCAAGGGACAATAAGAAGCTGGGGAAGAATGGGTTAAATAAATGTTTACGTTTTATGTTTAAAAGGTTATGTTTGTTCATAGTTTTCCAAATAAACTAAACCATTGGATCCACATTGTGTGATACCATTATGTTTTATATATTATAAATGATGTAATAGTAGTGTAAGAAAAGTCTAGGTTTCAATATTAAACAAATGAAACTCGAGTGAAATTATATACGAAAGAATTTAAATCATATTGAGGTCACCTCCCAATACATGTTCACCGATGCACCCCAAGAAGGCACCACTATCACAAACCATACCATTATGAAATACACTAGTGGAATAAGTGGTTTTGTATCAAGTCCCTTGTAGTGTTAATTTTTATATTCTCATTATAATAAAATAATGCTTATATTTAACTATTTTAATTATTACTTTACACACATTATTATATAAATTTTTTAATAAAAATTAAATTTCAATATATAGATGAAAAAATTGTATTTTTGGTAAATCTGAAATTTTAATTACCCAATATTTTTGATATATAAACGAATTTAGAAAAAAATATTTTTTAATGAAATATTCTAATTAGATAATATTTATTTAAATAGAAATGAAAATATAATTTAATGATGTCTAATGTAAGTTTTATAAGGTTTAAAAAGTTATTAGTATCATGAAAATTAGTATTTTCTGGTAAATAGCGAATTTTATTTAAAAGATTAAATTCTCATAATTAAAAAATTATTTTATTAAACAAAATTATTTTTAAAATCATATGTTCAAAATAATACAATGGTGATATTTTAAAAAAATTGGGACAATCAAATATTTGGATAAAAATTATGTATGGTAGAAATACTCAGTATGTATTAGGACATAATAATTTCTTATAAGTTATATAATAAATACTATCAAGATATCTATGACCAAATATATATTTCCCATTTTAAAACAATGTATTTCTAAAATAATTTGATTAATTTTACAAATTTATAATGAATTATATAAATCCAATATTATATTTCGAAAGTATAAATAATTATTTATTGACATAAATCACTTCCACTCATGAGTGATTTTATTTTTACGTAGTTTCATTGTTATCATAATAAAATACTGGGAACCACTCCCCTTTGGTAGAAACAATTTTGGAAAACAATGGGATGGTTTGGGTTTTTTATTATTTTACCATATAGAATCCAAAACCTATGATTTGAAATTAATAATTAATTCCTCTATCTTTTTATATGAATAACCACCCAAAAATCCATTCATCTTCACTCAAAACCCCATTGATCATGATTATACTTTTGTTATACCTATCTAAATCCCTCCAAGGAATTCACAAGATCTTAGGAAGAACATCCCAAGCTTTTAGTTGCATCATCATAACGTAATGAATTCCCTTCATCCACCACTTCATTCGAGAAATTCCATTATATTTATGCTTTTAAATACCAATTTATTATTTTGTCATGTTTTTATAAATACAACATTCTAATACACTTTATGTTCTATAAATGAGATATTATTTATCCCCTATCATAATAACCTTTACCTAAGCCGTTATTAGATCAAAGTAAGTGATTCTCTATTTATCCTTTTTATTCAAGTAAATTATTTATACAATGCCATTTGATTTCTCATTATTCATATTTTAATGTGTTTTTACACATAAATATACTATCCTTATTATTCCATATTAATTGGTGACCACATTTTACTCTAAATAATCACATCTATGAACAGTTATTTACACTCGTTATGATGGTAGAAATATTTTATTACTTTTCATACCAAACATTATTGTTCGGAATATCCATCATCATTTAACTCAAGGGTATTGAAATAGATTTACCTATCGATAATTTCTTTGTGATTTCCATTTATGTAATTAAAACTCATTAATCATTGGATTAAATGTGATGACATCAATTCTTCTGTTTTACGATATATATGGAACACAAATGCGTGTAAAATTTATGAATGATATGGGTGGGATAAAGTTATATATCACTCCAAGGCATTGGATAATGTTTTTTATATCATGAGATACCATGTATGGTTTATGGGTGGTTATCATTGAATTAGTCTTATGATTTCATGTTTTATGTTGTTTCCACATTCCTTTGATGCATTGATGTTATCATTTTATATCATGCTTCAATGTTCATGATGAATATTTTTTCTTTTTATATAACTGTGGTATGCTCCTTGAATAACATGTATTTATTTACAAAATTATACTCTTTTATTATTCTAATACATGGATTTATATATAATACCTTTATTATGTACATCCCCAGGTTATCCCATGCAGTTTTAGAGGACTAATATAATTTCAAGTGTATGTTATAGATTTTTCTAAATAATGACATCATATCGCTTTTCAATGTTATTGAGATATTTATATAATTAAAATAATACACTAGGACTATCAATATTTTGGAATGGTGTTATGCATATATTTATGTAATAAATCGTGAAATAATGTATATAAAATATATTGGTTGTCAAACCCATACATTGGATTGATTTTCAAAAAGATATTCAAAAACATCCATTCCCTTTTATAACAATATGGGGTCATTTAGGCCATAGAATGTGATTTCATTTTCCATGATTTATATGTGACCTATACTTAATAATATCTAATCCATTCCCAATATATCATAAAAATATAATAAAGGAAGGAATTCATGAATTATTGGAAGAATCCTTCCAAATATTCTATATGTGGAATATTCCAACACTTGGGTTACAATGATTTCACTACTCGGTGTTTTAATAGATATTTCCTATTCAAGGTATATGAGATGTCAATAAATAATTCAAAAATAATTGAATGATATAGATTTATTAATATACCTGTAATTAAATAAAACATTCATTAGTTTTCAGTGAGTATTAAATGTACATTTCACCATCTCGTTTAACTGATTCAGGTTCAGACCATTTTCTAAAGTAGAAAAGGTTAGAACAAAACAAATATAAATAAAACATAGGTAAATAGCATATTCACATGAAAAAATATATCCTAAAAAATAAATGTATGATATCCATATGTTTATTGTTTGTTATGTTTCACTGGCCTCATTCCAAAATTATCTAAACCATTCTCTAATATCATCCACTGTTACTCTTACATTTTGTATGTGACTATTACATAATTTTTAAGATAAAAAACATAACAAAAAAACATTCCAAAACCAAAAGGTTTAGTATCACTATAATATTAAGTTTATACAACATTATTACATATGATTTTTTTAAAAAATTATTCCTTATTTCATATTCCTCATTAAAACATTCATATTATCCTTAGTACATGCGTTCACCTAAGGGAATACATCAGAGAAAGGGTGAGATAAATACCAAGAATGGGAGGTATAATAGTGGAGGAATATTTGAAATGAATCAATATAGTACCTGGATGATAATAATCATGATCATAATATCATAAGCATAGGATCATCATCATAATAATGAGGGAACATTTCAAAGGAGACATGGAATGTGGCACATGCATACTAATGGAACATACTAACATATGTGGACTTAGATTAGACAAAAAATGCATATAAACCATGAATAATGTTCACAAAAAACATATATATAAAAATTAACACATTATAAAATGTAAACGATGATAGATTTATGTCCATAAGTGATAGTTATATAATGAGACGTATCATTCTACCCAATTCATGAGTGGGATATATAATTCCAATCCAAATTTTTATATAATTAAATTATCATAATCATGCATGCCACGTATAAAAGGAATATATATCCTTCATAAATATTAAATAAACCATTGGAAAATAAATTGGTTCCACAATGATGTTGTAATGAACATGTGATCAAATAATCATAGAAGTTTCCAAAAAAGAAAGAACAACATCATCAATGAGAGATTTTGAGAATAAAGCCTTTATCAATAGTCATTAAGATGGATAATAATTCATCTTAATGATGTATAAACTTGTATATACCTAGGAAAGAATATGGTAAAATAAAATTGAATAAATTTAGATTGGTTTTTATAAGAATCATGTGAGAAAAAAATATTTGTATGTGATAAACCTAATAAAAAGATTTCGGTATGAGAGTCCCCTTATATTATTTCATGTTTTGTAAGGTTACATCTATACCTCTTGAATAATAAATTTTTATATATTAAAACATAAACATAGATGTGATATATGTAAATTTATGTTATTCATGAAAAATTATAATCATTTAAATTTAGTTTATATTTTTTTATTAAAGACAAAATGGTTTGGTGACATGTTTCTTTGAATTATCCAATTGTGTTTTGATTTCACTATTTCGATTCATTACTATTTATAAATAATTTAAATTAACTAATAAAGTTTAAAAATTCATTAATTAATATTTTTATAAATTATGAATAATTTATTATAAGATTATATGAATTTAGTTATAAGTAAATAATTGACAACATCCCCATAGGTGGATAAAATCGACCATTAACAGGACATGTCCATGAGGGAGGGAGACATATACTATGTATATATTGTAAATAACATTATTAAAATATCATAATATAATAAATATAACTCTAATTTAATTATTAAATACTTTATGGAGGTTTATTTAAGATTTTATTATAATAATTTACAAATTAATGATAAAAATTGAAATGAAAGAAAAAAAGAGAGGGGATACATTATATTATAAGTTGCACCATTTTTAAGACTATAACACCATAGAATAATATAGTTGGGTGCCAAAATAATATAGATATGTGATGAATATATCATTTATATATATATTATACTATAATTTATTGATTATAATCACACCATGGTGTTAATTTATGTGTAATTGTAACATTTTAATGTTTTAGAAGTATTTTCAGCTTAATTTATAATATATCCTAATTTTGGATTTAAACTAATTTTTTCTATATTTTATCCATAATCTTTTATAAACTAATATTATTTGTGAAAATAAATTTTTTAGGATTCCATAAGTTGTGGAATTCATTTCATTCTTATAGACCCGTAGCTAAATCCATCATTTAAAGACTCATAACCATCTCACAAGTCGAACGCTGAAATATGTGCACAAATTCGGATACTTTTAAGGATTGAATCATATATCCTAAAATAAATGTCTAAAATAGTTCAAATTAAACATGTATCTAGAACATTTTTAAAGGAAAAGTTCTAATAAAGGTATATAATCTTGATTCTAATTCCATCAGGGAAATAAATTCATTAGAAATTAGTTTTTTTGAATAAAAAGTGTTTTTCGGTCAAGAATAATTTTATAGAGTAAGATAAAAATAAATCAAACATATGGTTCCCAATAATTCATAAAAGTATATGAATTAATGTTGATAAAGGTTTTTAGAATATCCAATTGAGACATTATTCCCCAATTTTTCCAATTATTGGGTCATCCAAATGAAATCTTTTGGACGACAAAATTTGGAGTGGAAATTCTACACCCTTTTCTCTATAAATTGCTACATCCTCTTCTATTAAATTGGATAACCATTTTACGATATAAGGTGGATTCTAGATACTGTAATAAAAATTATTATATTCAATATATATTATTATATCTCTCTTCTTATTTTGTGCATTTCTCTTCTTTAAAATTTTGTGTTTCTCTGACCATACATCTTTTACTTCAATGTTTCTGTACAACTAAACCTAAATGTTGTTCAAGTAGGAGGTGTTGGGGTTTGAGTTTATTATGATTTTATATTTTATCATTAATTATTCTAATATTCCAATGATGATTAAAATTATTATGGTCAGTGGCCACTCAACATTATCTGTTGTTGTCTTTATCTTCATCATTCATTTATTTTCTTTTTCATTAGTATCTAAGTATTTCAAATGATAGAGGTTGTCCTAGGTTTTTGATGTGGAATATATTAACCAATATGATGAGGTCTCTATTTTAGGTTATACCATTAGAAATATATGTTGTATATTCATAGGAATTTATCTTTATGTTGAGTTAAACATTGATACATATTTTGAATAATAATGATGGGGCTACTATGAACCCTGAGAGAAACTGTTTTCTTCTAGTAGCTTTTTTTTTGTGTTTTCTTCATTTTCAATTTTATAATATATTTTGATTATTATATATATTATATTACATGTATTATAGTAATTTAAAACCCAATTATATTAGTATACATGTTAGTTTTATATTATTTAGGTTATAATAGTGACAATACAAAACTATGTGCGTATGTGCCCCCCTTCAGAGATCTTCCCTAGGGTTCACACTATATTTCAATTTTAGGAAAATAATAATTTATTTTATTTGGGATCAGAAAAAAATTTCCATGTATCAATTTCTCACAATTTTTTGGTATCCAAGAGCTTACACACACTATTTAAAAAATAAAAAAAATTCAAAAAATTCAAAAACAAAAAAACGTCCTTACATATCAATCTTTGTTTCTTTAGGTCAAGATGGAATAATTTAGTTGTTATTCATATGAATGTCATAGAACATATTTTTATTTAAATGATGATTCTTTTATGATTAAAATTCGTGAAAACTATCTAAAAATGGAAAATTATTCTATGATGATTCAATAGAATTTAAAAATTCAAGAAAAATAAAGAAATTTTTATCATCACTGGACACCATAGTTGAAGAAGTTAAAGTTATATGTATGGAATGTAAATAAATATAATATGTTGAGAAGGAAATTTATATTCCACCAAAATTTCATTAATACATTGGTGAGGTATAAACAAAACCTGAATATACACTTCCTTTTCCAATTAATGAATTCCCAACTACCCTACTAAAGGTCAAATAGTCTGAAGAAGAATGTTTTTAGGGAGATTTAGTTTCCGAAAATACATTTTTTAAAAAAATTAACAATTTTGAATTGAGAAATTATCTCTAATATGCTTATTTATTTAGATTTATTACTACTTATGTAATCCCAGTTTGAAAAAAGATAAAGATGTTCCTTATGTTGAGGTGGGAATGTGGAGCCAGTTGTGTTGTGCACTGGTGAAAATGAGGATGATGAAATAAAAGATGATATAAATTTGGAATAATTTTATAAAATTGAAAAATAATGGAATCCACATGTCCTTATATATTTCATTTTCTCTCTTATATTCATTTAATTCTCGAACATTTTGAAGGCATATTTTAAGATGATTTTTCATTACCTACCAAGACTATTTGTCTACTTTACTTGTATATTTAAATTATATATGTGGAGGAGTGGTCTTTAAAGAGTTTTCTTTGGGATGTGTTTTATTTTTGGGCAGTGTGAGGTGTTCTTAATCATTTTGGGAAGTGAATTGAGTGATATTTGGGTGTGATTCTTCATTTAAGTTTGCTTTATTTGTATAATTATATTCTAAATTAAAAAATGAAAAAAAAAATAAAAAAATTTGATACTAGCATGAATAATTAATTATTATTATTTTGTGGACTCATTCCCTCGTCAAGAGTAAAAGTCATGGTTTTCATTCATTCTATGTATTCAACTGTCAGTTCATCCTCCATGAAAATATGATTGAAAAATAAATAAATTAATTAAAACTATGCATTTATAGAGCTTTAAAATATGATAAAATAATGGGAGAAATTGGGTGATATCCATAATTATAATCCAATTTTGCATCATGTTACATGTCAAAAAAATGGAGGTGGTGTTTGGTTTCCCATTCTTAATTGGATTTGAGTGAGAATTTTCTTGGGTTTTCTCTTGAATATTCATGAATTGTACTTAAGTGTGAAACCTCATCGTTCCACCATTAAAATTTTTAAATTATTTAGCCACCAACCTGATTCCATATAAATCACCTAGAAAAGGACCTCATGATTGAAAATATATTCATGACTCTGACTGTGGTGAATTATAATTTTCACAAGCCTAATGTGATATTAATAATTAAAAGTATGAACATAACTGTAGAATTAATTTCTCTTGAGTGAAGTGTGACAAAAAATTCAAGTTGTGATAGGTTTTGTATGGGAAATATATGTTTTTTAGGGTGGAAAATTTAAATTTATTTAATGAAAATTATATGTAATTATTTCTCATATACGGGACATTATAGAAAAATGTTTTTGAAATGATCATTGATGTTTTGTCATTTTTTTATTTTCATTTTCATTTTAAAATTGATATATAATGATTATATTAGATAGAAATGGTTAATTTTGTAGTGGTGATGAACCTAAAATTTTCACCAGTTTTTTTATAATCCCACTATAGTGTTATTTAATGGGAAACCATCACATTGTTATGTTTTAGAAGTATTTGAAGTTTAGTTTATAAAATTTCTAATTTTTTTTATTTTAGTTGTTTTATTTTTATTTCATATTACTACTACCAATTTTTTAAACTAATTGTTATTTTGATTTTTTTTGGATTCCATAGAAAATTGAATGAATTTAATTTTTCTGAACTAGAAGCTCAATCTATCATATGATGTAAAAAACCAGCTCAAAATTCAGGCCTCCAAATCTGTAGACGGGTCTAGATACATTTAATTATTTTCACATATCATCAAAACAGTATGATAGAATGAGATGAAATTATACATGGGTTTAAGGAATATATTAATTAAAATTATCTATAAATGTGTCCATTGTGACAACTGTGTAGTGTCTTGGAATTTCCATACATTATTCTTCAAAATAGAGGGAATTATTTCGAGACTAGGCTCTAAGACGGAGTGCAGTTCCGAGGCCCAGTGAGCCCAGAACAAATGATTGAATTTAAATTAATAATTAAATTACGCGTGCATGCAGTTTTCCTGAAAAGTGGAATAACTCATAAACGGGTGTTCAGATCAGAAATCCAAGGGCACCATTGTGTTCAGAAAAGAAATTTTACCTTAGGCGAGGCCTAACATCGGCTGGCGCAGGACGGTGGTGAAATTCAGTTTTTGGGACATAAGAGTAATAAAATATTTAAATAAAAATATTTTATTCTGCATCGAAATATTTTTTTAAACCTGCTGCAACAGATATATCTAACCTTTTTTTATATAAAAGCCTACACAGGGGTCCAGGGTTACAAACCTCATAACACTGAAACCCTTGGCGGCTCTGGAGGATCTTGAGAAAACCTCCCAACACGGTGACAGTGTTCTTGATGAGTTTTGCCCGTAACATCGACATGGCGACCGAATCGTCGCCAACGAACGCCGAGGGTCTAGGTAGGATGTTTGATTGATGATTTCTTCACTGTTTTTGATTTCCACGATGAACGTGGACTAATCCACAAAAATATTATCTAGTGGATCGATCGTTCTAGCAGGATTGAATTTTTCAAGGATTTTGGGGATTTGATGCTTGGAATTATTTTGGTTTCTGTCAACATCCTATCGGTGACGGACCAAGATCGACACGAACATCGATCGAGGTTCATCCCTCTCGATTTGCTGTGTTCTTCTTCCCCAAATTCTCTCATTCTTCATTGCGTTTTATGCGTTCTTCGCAGGGATATGAACGACGGATCGTTACACACCCGTTGTGTGATGCAACGATCCCAAATTAATGATCTGGCGTCAGGACAACCCCACAGAGGTGCGGCTACGGTGGCGACGGACGGATCGAAGCAGATTGGAAGATATCTTTCTTCAAACGATTTCCGCTCAGATGGCTAGGATCAGATTTTGGAGCCATTTGAAGGCCTGAGACCCACAGATTCGGAATTGTGATATTGAGGAGACCCTTGATCTAGAGTTTAGCATTGAACAGACGAGAGATCGCGGATTCGAAAGATTGGACGAAGCATGAGGAAGAAGATGGCGTTTTGGAAAAATCCCAAATACACTCCATGTAGTATGGGATACATGGCGTGTGTTCATCGGCAGACCACCCGGCGTGTAATCCGGGAGTACGCGAAAACGGGTTGGGTACACGGCCAAGGACATGGCGTGTATACCCCTCCCCATCTAGATCCAGCCAGATACACAGGATACCCTGTGTGCTGGTACACAGGCAGGCAACACGGACACAGACAGAGACCGTGTACGGGCACATGGCCAGCGTACACGGAGCGAGCCTGAGGTGCTCAGAAACGGCGTGTGTTTCTCCTACACGCCGCGTAGTTACTTTCCATCCAACAAACCGAGTGACACAGGCCGTTTACATGGGAAGTACCCGGAGTCAAGGAACATGGCGTGTAATCCTTCTACACGCCGTGTAGTCTAGTTTTACACAGATTGTACAGATGACACAGGACATTACACGGGTAGTATCTGGTGTCAAGGAACACCTCGTGTAACCATACTACACACCGTGTAACCAAATATTACATGTCTTGAACCCCCTGTATTCTGTGACTTGGACTAGTTTTCTTAGGGTTCGTACCCTTGGTCTTTTCCTTGAAGGTTCTAGTATCATTTCATTTATACAATAGTATGATCCCTTCAGCAAGACTTCCTGAATAGAGTTGTTGGAATCCCCTCTGTGAGACTTAGAGTCAGATCCTCTATTCATTCCTGGAACCCTAGGTAGAATTTTTGGTATCGACGTGACCAACTTTACCTGGGTGTCGATCCTCTACTTAGTGGATTATCTAAGACTGAGTTGTCGGAATCACCCCATGATTTGTCTATGATCCTCATCTGAGCATCATGTTTACAATGTACTTGTGGAGTGTGTTCTCCTAGAATGAGTACTTTGTATCTCTCTCTTCCGACCTAGGAGTGTGTTCTCCTTGTTATGTGCTTAGTGGAATCTTTGAGTTGGATCTTAGTGGTGGTTTTGCGATATTCGATCGTGTATGAGTATATATGGATACTCTTGTTATATATTCTATAAAAATATACTGGGTGGAGCTGACTGTATCTTTCCTTTGTGGTATTTTCCCTTGTCGTATTTTCCTTTGTGGTTTCTGGGTTTTCTACTAGATATTGTTATACTCACCCCTGCATGGGATTTTCCCGCACATGTCGTGTTTTTTGCAGACGAGTGAGCCTGTAACAGGATTCTAGGTGGACTAGGACCGGACGGTGCTTAGTGAGATCAGGCGGGCTGAGGTGTGTTCCTACGGCTACAGATTGCAGTCCTAGTACCTTTTCTTGCAGGTTGGAATTTTTTACAGACTTTCTTTTGGTGGGCTTGTACTTTCGGCCCAGGGTTTTACACTTGTTGTACTTAACTTTACTGTCATACTCTGTTGGATTAGATTTTTAGTGTATGCATGCATTTCCATTTTTAGTAGTTTTTATTTTTCAGCATTGTGGGCTGGGAGATGTGTGTGCATGTGTATAGGTTTATAGGAAATGCCTCCCATTTTAGTAGCATGACTACTCGGTGCTAGTCACCAGCCCCTGGACAATTGGAGCCTGGCTTGGGGTTTGTGGCTCAGGCCCCACTGGGATGGATCCTGACAGAGTGGTATCTGAGGTGGTCAGTTCTACCTTAGGACCGAGAGTCTGTGAGTTGGTTTGGGGCAACAGTGCAAAGTGTTTTGAGTTCGTCTTTCAGGCCAGGGACCCCTGTGTTGGTGCAGGCGGCTGACGTATCCATACACCAGGAATCTGATAAATTGATGTTCGACATGGAACATGAGAACACTTGTTTTAGTTGAAAATAATGGTACATGCATCATATAGGAATGGGTTGTGGTTTCCATGTCTTTCTTGAGTTAGCTCTCCAGATATTCTCACTAACTGAGATACATCTTGTTTCCTTACAGGATGCCTCCACAATGCGCACCCTCTAGGAACCAGCAGCTCGATCATGAGGATGACCCCCTCAGTGATAAAGAATCAATTTCGAGACCGGATACCGTAGTTTTACCATCGGGTGGTGTGCCAGTTATCCTGCCACCTGTTGAGTAGTATTTAATGCCTGCTGTACTAGTGGAGGAAGAGTGCAAGATGAGTGCACCCCATGATTTTCAGAGACAGAGACCCATCAGGTTTCTAGGCGAGCCTAACCCACAGGCAGTAGTGAACTGGCTTGATGTAGTGACCAAAGTCTTCCATTTAGTCCAGACACCAGCAGACCAGATGGTGATCCTGGCAGCTACCCTTCTATAGGGCTCAGTAGGGCGATGGTGGAGTTTGGTTATCCAGACTCACGACGAGGTGAGTCTTTCATGGTCGGAGTTTGAGCGTCTCTTCTGAGAGGAGTTTTCACCGATTACCCTGAGAGCAGTACATATAAAGAAGCTTCTCCAGCTCCAGCAGGGAACCATGACGGTGGATTAATATTCATTGAGGTTTACCAACCTCTCGTGGTACTCGATGGATATGGTTAGAGATCATTACTTCAGAGCTCGGACTTTTGAGCGGGGCTTGCACAGAGATATCTGAGCTATCATCATCATTATGAGCATTACCACTTATGTTGTGGGTGCTTCATTGGGATTTGGTGGTCGAGAGATTTTTGGCAGAGGAGAGACAGCCAACAGTTGTCAGTAGTGAGCGAGCTGGAGCAGAGACCATGGCAGTAGGGAGCCAACGTTAGCGACCCAGGCATGAGAGAAATTTTTAGAGGAGATCCCAGGATAGGGGATGTGCCATACAGGGTTCGCAGGGTGCATCCAGACAGCCCCGAGAGAGGCGATACTATTCATGTGATGGTAGGGTACATCTCACTCGAGATTGTCCGATCCTCCATACTACTGACACGGGAGCAGTGGATGGACAACCGAGGCAGAGGAAACGTGTGGAGTAGACAGATCTGTTGGACGGCGGACGTGGTAGGGGAGCTGGGAGAGTAGCTAGAGGTGGTCGGCGTTTTGACCTTTTACCACCACCACCCCCAGAAAGTCCACCCCATGTTTAGGGAGCTGGTGTATAGAGGCAGGGACAGCTGTAGGCGCAGAGGCTTATGACCCAGGTACTCCCAGAATGATTATAGGTACAATCTATGTCTTTTCTACTTTGGTTACCGTACTGATAGACATAGGTGCTAGTCATTCCTTTCTGGCTGCTTACCTTGTTCGAGACCTTGAGATTCTATTTGAGTCATTAACTCAACCCTTACACTTAGAATCATCGACTGGAGAAGATTTATTGATCACACACATTTGCCGACAGTGTGACCAGACCCTTGGAGGCGAGAGTTTAATTTGGAACCTCTTGGTGTTAGCGTGGAGGCCTTACAATGTCATTCTTGTTATGGATTGGCTATCCACAGTTCATGCCCAGATCGACTGTTTTATGCTAAATGTGCAGTGTGTCTGCAGTGATGGAACGAGGTTCTCTTTTGTCGGTGAAAGAGACACCCAGGCAGCGCAGGATAGACTCGTACGTAGGAAGGTGCAACTTATATCCTATCAGTTGGCTAGCCTAGCCATTGGCGCAACATATGTTACGAGTTTATAGTTTTTAGCAGTAGTGGTTGACTATGAGGATTTCCTTCCATAGGATTTCCCTGGACTACCTCCCCATCGGGAGATAGATTTCTACACTGAGTTGTAACCCAGGACAACACCGTTATCAACATTAGCATATCGGATCGCTCCTGTAGAGCTTCGTGAGATGAGGGTGTAGTTGGAATACTTGCATAAGAAGGGCTTTGTGAGACCCAGCATTTCTCCCTAGGTGGCCCCATTGTTGTTTATCAAGAAGGACGACGGGATCTTAAGGCTATGTGTGGATTTTCAGCGCCTAAATCTAGTGACCCTAAAGAACCGCTATCCACTACTGAAGATCGATGACCTATTTGACCAGTTTAGAGGGGAACGATGGTTCATGAAGGTTTTTCTACGATCATGCTATCATCAGTTGTTAGTACGGGATTAGGATGTACCGAAGATGTCTTTCAGATGTCACTACGGTCACTATGAGTACTTGGTGACGCCCTTCGGTGTGACGAACGCCCCGGTAGTGTTCATGGGACTCATGAATAGGATATTTTATCCCTATCTAGATCGGTTTGTATTATTCCTCATCGATGACATCCTTGTGTAATCTGTGTCCAAGGAGGAGCATGTGAGACCCCCTTAGGATGGTTCTGGATACACTCTAAGAGCACTGGTTGTATGGGAAACTCTCGAAGTGTTAGTTATAGATATAGGAGGTCCACATTCTGGGACACGTTATCTCAGTAGATGGTGTAGCAGTGGACCCAGCGAAGGTGGAGGCAGTTCTAGCATGGGAACCCCCCAGAGCGTGATGGAGGTGTAGAGTTTCATTGGGTTGGCAGGCTTCTATCATGGATTCATTCTTGATTTGTCCAGGATTTTAGCACCCATGACAACTTTGACCCAAAAGGGGCAGCCTTTCGTGTGGACCGAGAGATGCCAGTAGGGTTTCCAGCAGTTGTGAAAGAGCCTGACGAGCGCCCCAATCATGAGATTACCGGAGGAGGGTGTCGAGTACGTAGTGTTCTGCGACGCATCAGGAACTAGGCTTGGTTGTCTCCTAATGCAGAGGCAAGCGGTGATTGCCTATGGATCAAGTCAGTTGATGCCACACGAGTAGAACTACGTGACCCATGATCTTGAGTTTTCAGTGGTATTCTTCGCATTGAAGATGTGGCGGCACTACCTAATGGGAGAGCGGTTTATTATCTACTCTGATCACAAGAGACTCAGATATATATTTCTCAGAAAGATCTTAATTTGAGACAGAGGCGGTGGCTTGAGTTCCTCTAGTATTACGACTTTGAGATTGTTTATACTGTTGGGAAGGGGAACAAAGTGGTATATTCTCTCAGCAATAAATCCAGTTCGTAGTTGCTGGATGAGGCGACGAGGCAGTTGTCCTCCTTACAGTTATCATTTGTGGATAGAGATGAGGGAGCCTACCTTCAATCAATGGTTGTTACCCCTCCACTCTTATAGTGAGTTAGGGAAGCACAACGCGAGGGTGCTAGCTGTGAGACTCTATGTGCTCAAATATCCATAGGTGTTGCGACTAATGGATACTCAGAAGGTGGGGATCACATTGTTCTTTTCATAGGGCACACAGTAGTACCAGTGACGTTGTGGGAGGAGATTCTAAGGGAGTTCCATACATCACCTTTGGCGGTGCATCCAGGTGTGGAAAAGATGTATCATGACCTCCGATGTTAGTTCTGGTTGCCAAGAATGAAGAAGTGTGTGGCATAGTTTTTTTCTCGATGCCCTACTTGTTAGCAAGTAAAGGTTGAGCACCAGGTGCTAGCAGGCTGGACTCAGCCCCTTCAGTTTCCAGAGTGGAATTGGGACGAGATATCCATGGACTTCATTACAGGTTTACCACGTACGTCCAGGGGACACGATTCCATCTGTATGATCATTGATCAACTCACCAAGTCGACCCACTTCCTAGCCATACGGGAGCAGAGTTCAGTAGAGATCTTGTGACGCCTCTACGTGTAGAAGATAGTTTGGCTTCATGGAGTTCCATCCATGATCGTCTTAGATCGTGATGCTCATTTCACATCCTGGTTGTGGAGGGGATTGTAGGAAGCTTTTTGGACTCCGTTACGCTTGAGCACAATGTTCCATCCTCAGACTGATGGTCAGAAAGAGCTGACCATCCAGGTTTTGGAGGATATGACTCAAGCTTTCACACTTGACTTCAGTCGTAGCTAGGAGGACCACCTACCACTGGTGGAATTTTTATATAACAACAGTTATCATTACACTATTTGTATGGAACCATTCGAGGCTTTGTATGGGCGACCTTGTAGGTCACCACTTTGCTGGACTGACCCAAGAGAGTCATCACTCATGGGCCCAGAGATGGTGAGAACTACTACAGAGAAGGTGCAGGTCATCCAGGAGCAGATGAAGACTACACAAAGTCAGAAAAAGTCTTATTCCGACAGGAGGCCGAGACCCTTGGAGTTCGAAGAGGGAGACTATGTGTTCCTTCGGGTCTCACCTCGACGGGGGTTGCAGAGATTTGGCCGAGTTGGAAAGCTATCTTCGAGGTTCGTTGGCCCTTTTCAGATTCTGAGTTGAGTTGGAAAGGTGGAATATCGCTTGGATCTACCTCCTCAGATGGATCGGGTACACAATGTCTTCCATGTGTCATAGCTACAAAGGTGCGTGCATGATCCATCGCATGTCATCGACTAGGGTGAGATGGGCATCGATGATGGAGCAACCTTTGCTGAGTACCCAGTGGAGATCGAGGATCGGTAGTAGAAGATCCTTCATGGGAGAGCTATTCACTTGGTGTGTGTCCTGTGGCAGCACGGGAATTTCCAGGAGAGCACGTGGGGGGGAGGGGCTCAGATTCATGTGTAGTACCCACATCTTTTTGAGTAGCCATTGTTTTGGGTTTTCGGGGACGTAAAAGGCCTAAGGTGGGTGTGATGTAATGTCTCGGATTTTCCATAATTTATTCTTAAAAATAAAGGGATTTATTTTGAGACCAGGCTCTGAGACGACGTGCAGTTCTGAGGCCCGGTGAGCCCGAAACAAATGTTTGAATTTAATTTAATAATTAAATTACACGCACGTGTGGTTTTCCTGAAAAGTGGAATAACTCCTAAACGGGTGCTCAGATCATAAATCTGAGGGCACCATTGCATTCAGAACAGCGATTTTACCTTAGGTGAGGCCTAACATTAGCCGGCGCATGTTGGTGGTGAAATCCAGTTTTTGGGACGTAAGAGTAATAAAATATTTAATTAAAAATATTTTATTCTGAATCGGAATCTTTTTTTTAAACCTGTTGCAACAAATATCTCTTATCTTTTTTTAAATAAAGTCATGTGCAGGGGTCCAGCATTACAAACCTCATATCCCTGAAACCCTTGGCGGCTCTGGAGGCTCTGGAGAAAACCTCCCAATGCGGCAACGGTGTTCTTGATGAGCTTCACCGACGATGTCGACGCGACCACCAGATCTTCACCAACGAACGCCATGGGTCCAAGTAGGATGTTTGTTTGTTGATTTCTTCCCCTTTTTTATTTCCAAGATGAACGTGGACTAATCCACGAAAAGATTAGCCCGGGGATTGATTGTTCTTGCGGGATGGGATTTTGTGGGGATTTTGGGGATTTGATGCTTAGAATTATTTTTGTTTTGTTCAACCTCCTAATGGTGACAAAACAAGATCGACACGAACATCGATTGAGGTTCGTCCCTCTCGATTTGTTGTGTTCTTTTTTCCCAAATTCTCACGTTCTTCGTTGCATTCTACATGTTCTTTGTGGGGATATGAACGATAGATCATTGCGCACCCGTTGTGCGATGAAACAATCCCAAATAGAAGTTCTGACGTCGATACAACCCCATGGAGGTGCGGATATGGTGGCGATGGATGGATCAAAGCAGATCAGAAGATATCGATCTTCGAATGATTTCCGCTTGGATGATCGAGGTCAGATTTTGGAGCCGATTGAAGGCCCGAGACCCACGGATTCCGCATCACGACATCGAGGTGACCCTTGATCTTGAGTTTCGTGGTGAACCGACGAGAGATCGCAGATCCGGAAGATCGGCCAGAGCACGAGAAAGAAGATGATGTTCTGGGAAAATGCCGTCTACACGCTGTGTAGTAAGGGCTACATGGCGTGCGTTCATTGGCGGACCACCCAGCGTGTACTCCAGGAGTACACGGACATGGGTTGGGTACACAGCCAAGTACACGGCCAAGTACATGGCATGTTTACCCCTCCCCGTCCATACCCGACCAGATACACAGGATACCCCATGTGCTGGTACACGGGCAGGAAACACGGACACGGACATAGACCATGTACGGGCATGTGGACATCATACACGGAGTGAGCCCCACGTTTTCGGACATGGTGTGTGTTTCTCATACACATCATGTAGTTACTTTCCATCCGACAAGCTGAGTCACAAGGGCCGGTTAGATGGGAAGTACCCAGATTCAAGGAACATGGTGTGTAATCCTTCTACACACAGTGTAGTCTAGTTTAACATCGACTGGACAGATGACACGGGCCGTTACACGGGTAGTACCCAGTGTTAAGGAACACGGCGTGTAACCGTACTACACGCCGTGTAAGAAAATATTACATGGATTGAGCAACTTTTCTTCTGTGACTTGGACTAGTTTTCTTAGGGTTCATACCCTTGGTATATTCCCTGAAGGTTCTGGTATCATTTCCTTTATACAGGAGTATGATCCCTTCAGTAGGACTTCCTGAATAGAGTTTTTGGAATCCCCTTTGTGAGACTTTGATATGGATCCTCTATTCATTTCTGAAACCCTAGGTAGAGTTCTTGGTATCGACGTGGCCAACGTTACCCAGGTGCCAATCCTCTGCTTAGCAGATTAGCTCAGACTGAGTTGTCATAATCACCCCATGACTTGGCTGTGATCCTCATCTGAGCATCATGTCCACAAAGTACTTGTGGAGTGTGTTCTCCCAGAATGAGTACTTCATATCTCTCTCTTCAGACCTAGGAGTGTGTTCTCCTTGTTATGTGCTTAGTGGAATCTTCGAGCTGGATCTTAGTGTTGGTTTTACGATAGTCGATCGTGTATGAGTATATCTGGATATTCTTGTTATATGTTCTGTAGACATATACTGGTTGGAGCTGACTATATCATTCCTTTGTGGTATTTTCCCTTGTTGTATTTTCCTCTATGGTTTCAGGGTGTCCTACTGGGTATTGTTATACTCACCCCTTCATAGGCTTTTCCTGCACATGTTGTGTCTTGTGCAGACAAGTGAGCCTTTGACAAGATTCTAGGTGGAATAGGACCAGACAGTGCTCAGTGAGATTAGGCTGGCCAAGGTGTGTTCCTACGACTACAGATTGTAGTCCCAGTATCTTTCCTTACAGGTTGAACTTTGTTAGAGGCTTTCTTTTGGTAGGGTTGTACTTTTGGCCCAGGGTTTACCCTTGCTGTACTTGAATTTCCTATCGTACTCTATTGGTTGAGATTTTTAGTGTATACATACATTTCCATTTTTAGTAGTTTTTATTTTTCTGCTTTGTGGGAATGGAGATGTGTTTTCATGTGTACAGGTTTATATAAAATTCCACCCATGTTAGTAGCATGCCTACTCGGTGCTAGTCTCCAGCCCCTGGCCTATAGAGGCAGGCTGGGGAGTTGCGGCTCGAGCCCCACTGGGACGGGTCGTGACAAATTGGGTCCCAGTGATAGCACAGCCACCCCGCCTTAACATAGCTGTCTGGTCCTGGCCTGCCAGGTACCACCTGTTGCCCCACAGACACGTGGTCCCCCCCCAAGGGTCCACCCAGATGCCTGAATGGGTCATCTTACTAAGGACCATCCCAAAGCCCAACACATGTCCTTTCCAGTGTGCTTTTTCCTAACTCACACACACCCTAGGAAACTCACCCATCCCGATCACTACTCTAACACAAGCATTCTTAACAATGATGTTCTAATCAGGTAGGCTCCTGAAAAGGATGGTGCACTTTGTTGACATGAGTCATATCCTTTAGTCATTTAACACTTAATCATTTGGGGTTTTTACAATCACTACCCCTTTACAGCACAACGTCCTCATCGTGGGCCCTACATCTCAACCCAGGCAGTGCACCACATTTAAGGATGGGTACCAACTCTGATACCAAATGTGACAACTGGGACCCAGTGACAACACAACCACCCCACCTTAACATGGTCGTCAGGTCCTGTCCCACCAGGTACCACCAATTGCCCCGTAGACACATGGTCCCCACCGAAGGGTCCACCCACATGCTTGAACAAGTCATTTGACTAATGAATGTCCCCACAGGCCAACACATTTCCTTTCTAGTGTGATTTGTCATCACTCACACACACCCTAGAAAACTTCCGAGAATTTCACCAATCCTGATCACTACTCCAAGCCAAGAATGCTTAATTATGAAGTTCTAATCAGGTAGGCTTCCAAAAAGGAAGGTGGACCTTGTTGACATGAGTTATATCATTTAGTCATTTAACCCTTTATCATTTGGGGGTGTTACATCCATGATTTATTTTTCTTCTTTTAAGGCGAAAATAGCTTGGGAAAGAAGGGTTGGAGCATACAAAGCGTCTCCATTTTAGAATAATTTTTTGGAGTAAAATTGTCTTAACTACTATAATATATATTCTATAAAGATGATTTTTTGGTGGCATTGGGTTAAATTATAGAATAAACATAACTGAAGACAATTGTTCCAAAATTGGTCATTGAATTTTTTACCCACATGAAAAAATTTAGAGGTCATATTATGGACATAAAACTATTCATCCTTTTTTTTCTAAAAATTATCATATACTCTTCTATAATAGAGTATAAAAATTTTAGGGATCTAATTTGGATTCTATTTACTGTAATATTTTTTTATTTTCAATATATTTTATTTTATCTATATTATTCTTCAATTCATTTTTATTCTTTTCAATTTTTTGCGTATCCCACCATACTTCATTTATCTTAATGCTTGTAGAGAGTTGACCATCACTGTTGTTCGAGTGGTGAAGTGGTGGTGTTAGATTTTATTATTCTTTAATATGTTTTCATGTTTTAGTCTAAGATTTCATTATTGGAACAATTGATGGAGGTGAGTGGTCACCCAACGTTTTCATCTATTGTCTTCCTCCTCCTCATTCAATCATTTTATTTATCATTTATTTCAAAGTCATTCAAACAGTATAGTCTATCTTAGTTATTGATGTGTAAGATATTAATCCTACATGTAGAGGTCTTAGTGTAGTTTAATAACATTTTAATGATAAGTTGTAGTGTGATCATCATTGATTATCACATTGAATAAACCATTGACACTCATTTTGAATAACAATGACAACACCACTATAGACCTCAAGAGCAATGATATTCTTCTACTAATTTCATTGAATGTTTTCTTTATTTTACTTTAAATTAAATATTTTAATTATTATAAATGTTATATTACATATATTTTAGGAATCAAAACCCTAATTTATTTGAGTTATTTTATAATAGGGAAAATATAATAA
Source organism: Viscum album (assembly GCA_963277665.1). NCBI lineage: Eukaryota > Viridiplantae > Streptophyta > Magnoliopsida > Santalales > Viscaceae > Viscum > Viscum album. Next base: position 697,550,257 of record OY728130.1, on the reverse strand, counting down.
TCTATGTGTGTAAGGGAACTCCTTGAGAGATTAACCATAGGGGGTGCACTAAGATGCCTTCTTTGGAAAGTAATAGTTTAATTTGACATGGATTTATGAAAAATCACATTATATCAATTTGGATCCATTTCTATAGAATAAAATATCTTTCATATTCTTAATTTCATAAAAAAATTTAAATTGTTGGAAAACTATAACAAATATTAATGGAATATCATTATTCTTTTTGGATGAGATGGATTAAATTAGTGGTTTTTCATATGCATGGAACAATAATAAATTTTATATAATGGATGAATCATTAACGATTGAAATTCATCAAAATGAAAAAAAAACATAACATGATTCATTAAATATTCAATAGAATATTAAAATATGAAAAATAAGGATGTTTGTAGAATCCCTGGCTTCTCATGTTGAAGAAGTCAAATTTAATTGAATATAAGGGAATATAAATAATTACTGAACCATATTTTTATTAAAATAAAATTAATTTTTAATTAAAAATTTATATCTTATATTATTATTTTATAGGTTTAGGACCACATCTGTAGGTTCTAATAAGAGAAGATGAAAGAGTTCCTTATGTTTATGGGTGATTGGAGTTACGAGATGAGCCATACACTGGTGCATGTGAGGATGATGGAACAAAAGAAAAAATAATATTGGAATAATTTTCTAAAAATGAACCAAAATAGAATCCACATTCTATTATTATAACATTACAATGCTTGAATAGTGTCATAAAATTAAATGTGTGGTAGGTTGGGGTTGGTCCATGGAAGGGTTTTTTAGTTTGAAAAATTTTAACTGTGTGGAATGAATATGAGCGGGAATGTTTTCTTCATAGATGAGACTCTGTGAATTTTAATTTTAGAAAAGATCATGGGTGTCTTTTCTGTTTTTAATCTCATGTGGATTTTTTTGTATATATGATGATTTCCAAAGAGTGAAATGGTTAATTTTGAGAGAGTGGTGAAGATAATATTTTCACATAGTTTATATAGTTATTAAATATTTATAATCCCACAATAATGTTATTTTATTGGGAATTGGTCCATTTATATTTTTTAGAAATATGTTGAACTTAATTTAAAAAAATTACAATTTTGGATTTTATAAGTTAATTTTTATTTGGTATTTAAGACATAAGATTTTGTACACTAATTTAAATTGTTAAATATATTTTTTAGGATTCCATATATCATGGAATTCATTTAATTCTACGGGACCCAAATCCCAATACATAATTTAGTGGCCAAAAACAAGCTCAAAATTTGGGCCTCATAATCCATTCATATGTCTAGAATATTTTAACGAGCTGCCCATTTCTCCATTAAGAAAAGGATATTATATTCTAGATATATCTAGAGAATATATTTATGAACATTATTTGTGAATGTTTCCACACATTCATTTTTCTCTTTCAAGTAAATATGTGCATGGGAATCCAAATTTGAGGAGTTTGAAGAGTTTTCGTATAATTAATAAATTTAAATGTTAAAAAATACATAAATACTACATCCATTGGCCATTAAATCTAATCATTTATGTGTGTGTGTTTATATAAAGTAAAGGAATAGATTTAATGAATTTAAATTTTCCCAATTAGGCTATTTAAGGGGTCATTTACATGAAATATTTTAGAGGTCAAATCATTGAGAAAACATTATTCACCCCTTTTCCCTATAAATTGTCATAACCTATTATATATCAAAGGATATCCATTTTAGAAGAATAATGTGGAATCTATATTTTCTAATATTACATTTTGTTTTAGATATATATTCATGTATCCCTATTCTTCCTCTATGCATATCTCTTCTTTTCAATTTTATGTTTCTCTGACCATAATACTTTTACCTCCAAGATTGTGAGGAGCTAACCCTTACAGTTGTTCGGGTGAGGAAGTGCTGGTGTTTGAGTTTATTATGATTTTATAAGTGATCATGTTTTATTCTAGGATTCAATGGTGATTAAATTTATTGTGGCGATTAACCTTCCCACTTTCTATAATATTATATTCTTTCTCCTTGTTCAATCATTTTCCTTTCCATTGATATCTAAGTGTTTCAAATGGTGGAGTTTGGATTAGGTGTTAATGTGGAATAGATTAATCTTACATGCATAGGTCCTGGTTCATTGTATTACATTTATAATGAGAGGGTTTATAGTGAAATTTCTTGATCACTACATTGAACCAAACATTGATACAAATTTTGAATAACAAAGAAAACAACATTATCAACCCCAAGAGCATCGGTTTTCTTATACTAATTTTTCTGTGTGTTTTATTGAAATTCATTAATGTTATATATATTCATTAATTTATATATATATATATTACATATATTTTGAGAATCAAAACTCATATTTATATTACTATATGAGATATTTTTATGTTATTTAGTTTGTAATAATGAAAATAAACAAACATTTTTCATATAAGAGGACTCTACGTGATCGAACCTAGGGTGTGACACTATGGTCAATTATTAGATATATTATAATTTAATAGATTGGGGACCTAAAAAAAATCAGTTCATATCACAAGGAACCATAGATAAATTTATAATAGAGAATTGAGTTTATCTTGGGTTAAGAGATGTGATTTTTCAATGAAAAGGAGGGAGGGTATTTATAATTCAGGAGAGGAGTATTTATGGTATAAAATATTTAATAAAATATAAAACCCAATTTAAAACATTTTTTAGTATTAATATTTCAAATTTGGAATCACATATTAATAAAATTACATTATTTTAGGACTTATAATCCTTTCTAGAACTGAATTTATTACTTTGAAAAAAAAAGAAACAAGAATTTTTTAAGATATAATTTATATTTTTAAAATTTTGAAATCAAATTTCCTGTTTAGAAATTTATATTATTCTTTTAAATGAGTTATTTATACAATTAAATAAATTTCTCATGAGATAAATATTTTATAGTTAATTATTTCTTTATTACATGCATATTATATCGTAAAACATTTGTATTATCAATATTATTTTAACAATTCACATAAAAATATATTTTTTTCATAAATTTTTTCAAAATTCACTTTTATAAAACTTCAAGAAGAATTATCTGAAAATATTATTTGTTTAATAAAAATAATTTTTTTAAAAATGGGTAATTTTAAGTATTAACATAAAAAATGTTATGTTTTTTTAAAATATATTAAAATTTACTTCATAAAAAATATGATTACTTTTTATTTTAGATTCTAATTTAAATATCTTCTATGATGAATTATAATAATTATATTTAATTAATTTATTAATGATAAATATTCTATACATATAACTTAACTATTTTTAGTTAATTTTCTATTATATCATTTTGAGTTTTTTGCTTACAGTCTGGTTATTATTCCTAGAAGTTATATTACTATTATTAATATCCAAGTTGTTGTTACAATGATTTTATTGGTTTTATATTTCTTATAAATAAATCACATTCCCTTTATTTTGTGTTCACATGACTTCCCCTTATGGTTATATATTCATCAATTTAAAAATATCAATTATATTAATTTTTTTATAGTGTTGTTCACAGAAATGGTAATAATAGGGCTTCATAATGATACATAGATTTATATTTTTGTTATGTTATTTTATTATTATCATGTTTTACATATTTCATTTTTTTAATTATATTTAGCCAACATATATATTCCTCTAAATTATTAAAATAAAAAAATTTGATTTTAATTTTGCAAATCATGTGTATTATAATATTTTATATTCCTAAAAACGATGAACATGTATTTTTAGAAGGAAAATTATATATATAAAATTCTATTTCATTACACTGTTGTCACTAAAAGTTTTGTTATATACTATAAAATAAAAAAACACATCCATGTGTTTTGTATTACATAAGTTCCCATTCATTGGTGAGTATAATATCATATAGGCTATCCCAGATGATGATAAATTACAAAATAGAACTTTTTTATGCATAATAATAAAATAATAATAAATCCTAACTTATAGTCACAACCTTACATCTTAAAACAACCTAACGGTAATCAAGGTTATATATTTACTATGTCAGTAAATCATTTTATAAGTATAAGAAGTTATCCCATAAAATTCTAGCACCTTTCTTTAAATATGACAAAAATCACATCAAATAATCACTTCCAAAATAAAAATAAATAACAAGAGGATATGTAGTCCAAAACTGTTTCCAAACAAGTACACACTTAGAAATATGATAATATCATTACAAAATTGGGATATATTAAAATGAAATTCATCATACCACATAGAAGAGTTTAGTAAACCAATCATAGAGGCTAACACATTATAGATTTTATGTATTTAAAGTAAATTTTATAACTCTGTGTATCAATTTATTAGGGATGACAAAAAATTGATTATAGAGTAATATTGAAGAATTTTAAAATTCCACAAAATAGTAATTGGATATCACAAAGTTCATATCATTGTGTTTTTTATGATATTGCATAATTTTTATTCCCTTAAAATTTATATGGATAGTGATTATATCAAATGTTAAAATTTTAGGGTTTCGATATGAATAATTAAAGGTAGTGTTCAACTATAATTCTATCAACAAAATAACATTCAGTCACCAACGTAAAATTAAATTAACTCAATCATAAAGTTTTATCCATGTATAAAAGTTGGTACTCTAATAACGATCCAACATCTCTAATGTTGAAAAATAATAACCTATTTTTGGAATCAATCACCCTTAAATGTCTATCTATAATATTATTTTCCCAAGGAAACATGAATAATAATAAAAATAACCCATCATAGATATCATGTTTATTATTATATAAATTAAATAGGACCGTGATAAATATTAGTCTTGGTTATCAGGAGAATCAATAAGAAAACTAGCATCATAATTATCATTGACCTAGTGTCATTGAAAAGTTATAAATCTCATTGTAGTTGTGTATATAAAAAAAGTAAAACTTAAAACTATCATGGAAAAAACATCTTATGCACTACCCACCTATATTAAAAAATATTGTAGTATAAGAATAATTTATCAGAGTATTATATCTATAATGTTTTCAAACCCAAAATGTCGAGTTGTTCATTCTTTACCTAATCAAAATCATTTTTTTATTTTTTTATAACTAATAACAACTTCAAATCATGGTGTCATATTAAATCATAAATATCATTGAGGAATCATTGTCAAACTCTTGACAATGGGGTTTTTAGTACGCCATTTCCATATCGGTTTTAATATTTCTTATAGAATTTAAAATTTTGGGTTTTTTCGTTGGGTATTTTTGAGAAATAGGTTTCAAAATTGAATTTATTGGGTTGTAAAATATTTAAAGGATGGTTTTCTACATCTATTGATTCTTGGTAGAAATCCTTTGGGATCATATAATCCTTCGGAGACAATGAGTGACTGTTGTAGATTGAACGATGTTAGAACCACTAGATAGTCGGTGATATTTGGTAGTAGGGGAATCTGTTACCAATGGTCACTTGTTGGGACCCAAGATTTATATGTGTTAGAATTATCTTTATTCCACAGTTGAAGTTTTATAAGGTTAAATCCTCCTTACCCTTTTCTTTTTCATTTCAGAAGAGTGTCAAGACCCTCTTCTCCTGTTTGTTACCCCTTCATTGTGGGGTTGATCAATGGTAGTTTTTCAATGATTCAATGAATGTGTTCACATTTATTGGATCCTTCTTATGTTATTATCCATTTTAACATATTTTTTTATTCATGGTTTATATATTTGATACCAATACCATTGGATCATTATGGAATTTGTTTTTTTCAAGTGTATTTTTTCAGACCAACTATAGGACATCCTTAGATAACATACAGGTGTCATCATTCATTTTTTATGAAAGGAGAAACATTGTGTGGAATTTTCAATGTTTTTATTTTAAATTAATTTTAATATCTTGTTGTTTATCGTTTTGTGTTGGAAATTTCTGTCAATGTAGGGCTAAAGATGTGATACTGAAACATGGGGAACTATTATAGGTTGTTATAACACATAGACAAAATTCAAATTGAAATGTAGAATTATGGCTATTTCATTGATGTGTATTAAGTAATTATAATTTTTTATAATTAAAAATGTGTGATTTTTTATGGTTATATCAGCTTTTTGATTGTGGGAGGTGACATGTTGATCCAAGGAGATCTTGGGTGAGGACGAGAAGTTAGTTTTTGGTAGATTAGTAATGGAAAAGGGATTCAAAATGAGGTTGTTAGTATTACATGAATGCAATTTTTTTTATATGATATTTTATATGGTATGAGTTTTTAGAGATTTACACAATATGTGAAACCAATTTGGTTAACTAAATTAAAAAAAAATTGGATTAAAGTTTTAAATGTAAATTGATATGTTAAATTGATTGAATGCGTCGAGAGAACTGAGTTAAATGTTATGGAGCTTGTGGGTCTTCTGTACTAGATTGATGCATCCACAACCAATAACTGAGGCCCAGATCATCAAGATTACATATGAATTAGATACCTATTGATCAGAGTGACTAGACTTTGGGAGACATAGTGTCCCCAGAATAGAGCATTGTATGACACTTGAAAAAGTTGTGTTGGTGTTTGCGATGACCATCCCAAGAGGGACAGGTGAGACATTGGGGAACCTTCCAAAAGGATATGATGCTTGATGAAGAGAGATTATCTTTTCATAACCTTAATAGATGATGGGAAATACACAAATACAAGGGTTTCATGGAATTTGAGGGTATAGATCACCACCATTTCCCTTTTTTAGAACATATCCTTGGATAATAATCCTAGTCGGAAGAGAGATCAGGTTGGGAGAGTAGACCAACTACGTGGAAACTAGGAACTGGTATGGGATACAAGACATCCCCCAAGACTGGTATTTATGTGACTATACATAGTGTCCAAGAGGTCATTTTATATGTTGACAGTACCGATAAAGAGTGTCTTTTTTCGAGTGATGAGAGCTGGCCTGAATGATTATTTGTGACTAAAGATCTTAAGAGGGAAGCCTCTGCTTATTTTTTAACCAAGGGGACCCAGTTGGGTTCCATTTAATTATTCAAACATAATTTGGTGTTTATGGATTTTTATTGATATCGTGGCTCTCGGAAGTCAATCAACCCCATTTTATTTATTTCCATATTTATCCTTCTGTATGTCCAAATGGTAAACACCCTAGGGGTTATTCCATATATTATGTATAGAAAATTCCCAAGGGTTAGTGTTTTATTATGTACTATTTAACTGAGAAATACCTGATAGGGGAGATTTTTGATACATTGTGGATTAACACTTAGATAAGAAAAATCTTATACGGAGGCTTGTATTATAACAGGCTAGGGAACCCTATGTAGGGGAGGTTTGTGATACTATCCGCAGAGCATCCACAGACATAATATTGATTCTTATATTTTATACCAAGAAAAATATTAATAATAGACTCCCCAAAATCTATTTTAATTATGGTCTTATTCCACTATTGACAAAACTCTCATAGAGGAGGTCTGGGTTATTTATTTGTATACTGGATTGACCAAGTTCTATTATTTCCGGATGGATGGTCATCATGTCATGCTCAGAGACTCCTCAACATAGGCTAGAGTTGGTATGTTCATTAATGGTAATAGAAATAATGATCTATAGTGGTATATTTCTTGGTACATAGGTTTCAATGGGCTATGCAACATGCTCAGAGACACTATGGAACTATCCAAAGTAGGAATTATTTTTTTGATGTATTATTTTTATTAAATAATTTATGAATTGTTAAAAGTATTTAAAAAACATATATCAAAACATAGTAAAATTAAAACATGGCCATATTAGTGGTTACCTAATGAATTATGTACTCATGAACTACTTGGTCCACCATTGCATTGGAGTACCCGTGTATCTCTAACATGGTTATTATAAGACTATGTATGTATAAGGCTCAATATTCGGATTATCATGGATTAGTGGGATATCTTTGATGTGATATAGGGATCGAGGTGTGGTATGGATCAGAGATGAAACAAAGCCTCATATATTTTATTTTATTTATCTATTATGTATGATTGGACCAATAGGAGGTAAATGTTGGTATTTTATTTTCTAAGAAGCACCGTTCATGTTGTATGTTTCATTTGATTTTATTATAGTATGTCTTATAATTTTTTCTTTAGTTTCTTAGTCAATTTCTGTAATGTGTGATATTTTGTTATTCATATTATTATTGTGACTCTAATACTAGTAATATAGCCTCTCCATGTTACATTATTAGATCCCTACTTTTAATCATTAGCCTCAGGAATTTAGGGAGATGTAGCTGAGGTTTTGTGATTTTATGGTTCAGTTAAAATCAAATGTGAGATAGGATGGGGAAGAGAAAGGTTTTATCAAAGAATTCATTTTATATTTCTCTTATTGATTATGTATTTTGTATAAATGTGATATAGTGATGTTTCAAAGCCTATGATAGATATATGACCGATGCCTTTAGCATACTTATTCTTTTATGAATTATATGTTATTTGGGGATGGGAATATAGTTCGTGGTGTTTATAATTATGGTTGTATTTAATTTTCACCATGAGTAACTCACATGAATTTTTGAGGTTCTTGATTAATTATTGATTTTATCTCATGCAATTATAGGAAAATGTGTTTGATGAATCGAGTTGGGAACATATGATTCCTATGAAATATAGGCAAGATAATGTGATTATTTTCTCTAACAATTGAGCCTCAGTTGTTTAAAGTGTTTAAAATTCCTCATATTGCATTTTTTGATAAATTTACGTGGTTTAATTATTTTTTATTTGGATGAATTATATGTCTATTTTATTTTAAAAGAAATTCATGTTGTTACATGGAGGGGTACATGATAATGGTAGAGTATTATATTTGAAAAGGATGTGTAGTGACCCATAGTGTGTCAGAGTTTGAAGTTAGTTCCATTTTCATGACTCTGGGGGTTGATATTGGAATTTTCTGCCTTAGTGTTACACCCCATGAGGGGGATAAAGTAGAATGGGTTTGATTATATAATGTTCCAGTAACAACCTATATGATGTATTCTCATATATCATTGAATGAAATTATATTTAACTAAGCCTATCAATCTTGGTTCCTTGTAATAGATAATCATAGATGTTTAAATCCAGGATAATCCAATGTTATAATTCTTTGTACACCTATTAAGGAATATTATTTCATTCCCATCCTACCCATGTGTCCATGACAGTCATTCCACAATCTTATAAACCTAGAAGACGATTTTCAATCATGCATTTATTCTCTCTAATTCTTTTTTATCAATGTACCATCCTTTATAAATTTATAAACTATCATGGAACCCTCATTGATCTTTCTTATTCAATCAACAAAGGTATTATAGAATCACACAATGTCTAACTACCTGATACATTATATTTTCCTCCCTATCTTCATTATGTGGATCACCCATTGCATCTTCAGTAAGAAACTATTTGATGTTTCGATGGAATAATGAACCTTTACCATAATCTCATGTTATTCATCAACCAAAATGTCATCCTTGTCGAATATTTTAGATATATAATTGACCATAAATGCACTATTTCATGCAGAGTGAACGGAATCCCCTAAGTCGATAATCTATGAAGCAACTGGGAAAGATACCGTAAACAAAAATCTTATCTTTATTTACAAAGAAATATATTTATATGAACATATGAAATCATTCATTCTATAACTAACCCCTTTGACCATAAAACCCTTATTCCCAGGGACATTCTTATATCCATGGTAGAATAAAATAATAAACCCAACCGAATCACCTTTTCACCATTACATCTTCTCTGTAAACATATTATTAATTTTCCATTTAGAAAAGTTCATTTATCTTTTATACTAAATGTATTATTGATATTTCTCAAGAATATGAATATATTAATTCAAAATAATATCATGAATGTACCCAAACACTAAATGAGTCTTACTACTTTAATTACTAAAAATAGTAATCAGTGAATCCCATAATACTAAAAGTGATTAGGGAAGGAGTAACACCTAAATTTACCCCAGGTACTAAATATTCACAGGTTCAATCGACTCAAAATCACATTGATGTAATGGACATGATATGACATTGAACTCCCTTTTTATATCTTCATGATAAAATAACATCACATCAAAAGAAATTTGTTCACAGTAGCTGGATTCTGATACTTATAGGTATATGTTGACATTAACTCAATAGTAGTATACACCACTTGAATGTTGAAGGTTATATTTCGAGACAATGTCTTTCATGATACACCAAAAAAATTCTGTTCAAGTCATTCCCATTCATCTTTATATGAAACGTATGATTTGACTCCCATCAATATAAGCTATAAATAAATTTAAAATAGATATTCATCAATATGAATCCCATAAAATCTCATGTATGGAATATCAATCTTATCAATATAGACCCTAATGTTTTAAACTATATCCTTATAAAACCAAAAAAATTCTTTTATGGAGGCTCTTCATATTTTCATAATTATTTTTCTGAAAGGATAATTTATAGAGGGATCGACTAGATATTCGTTGAGGTCAACATTGTTTATACATGGAGGTAGGGTGAAACATGAAACACCAATTTTCAATAGAATGTATCAGAAGGAATGATTTGAAACATGGGTAATATGTATGCTAATTAGTTTTTAGTAGTCAATATATAGGTTTAAAAAAATATTGGACATTTATTAAATAAAAAAAAACATCCATGAATCTTAATTTGTGGTTGAACAAGATTAAGGGTCATGGAATTTTATAAATATAATGTGGGATCATTCCTCAAATCATTAGGAATTTATTAAAATCTAAGTGATACAATGGAAATAATGGAGCTCAAAAATAATTCAGCCAGAGATCATTAACCCTAAAAAGATCAATGCACCAATGGAGGAGGGAAAATGTACAATTAAAGGTGGTAAAAGAAGAACAAAATATAGACTAATACAAAAAATGCCTTTAACAACAATAGAATCATATTTTATCAGTTCTAAAATAATGTATACTACCTCAGTATTTTTAAAATTCTATGGCTTTTATCAGCACTAAAAAAGCACTGATAAAGAGTAGTTTTATCAGGAAAATAAAAGTGGAAATTAATAACAATTTTAACAGTTATTTTAAAAGAACTGATAAAAGACCCCATTTATCAGTACTATTATTTAGCACTGATAAATATAACCTTTATTAGAACTTTAAAAAGGGCTAACAAATGGGGACTTTTATCATCTCTTTTAAAAGTGATGATTAATGTATGATTTTCCACTGCTTTTATTTGTGTGGATAAAAGATTGATTTGGCATTGAATTTAAAAGTGTTGATAAACATATAATTTATCAACACCTATATATGCATTGATAATGGGTATATTTTTAATCACTTCTAAAAGAGTTCACAAATCATATTTTTATCAGTGCATTTAGTAGTGAATATAATGATTAAAAAAGAAAGTATGATGATGTAGCACACTGCATCACAAAAAATAGGTGCATTGTGTTGCAACAAGTCACTAAATCACTAGAAATGGAAATAAAAAAAATACCAAAATAAGATAGTAATACTATATTTAATTTAAAATAAAATTTTATCCAACATACAAGAAAACTAAAATGATATTATAGAGTATGTTAGTAATTTTTTTACTAAAATTAATTTAAATTTTGACTAAAAAGGAACTCTTGGAGTCATAACAGTCACAATGTGTGTCTTATTGAGGGGTGGATAATACCTACACATCAAAGAAGACTTATGGAACATTTTACTAAAGTTTCAATATAACATGAATGTGTTTTCTCAGTTTTGAGCATCTCATTTTTTCCACTAAAATTAACTTCAATTTTGAATAGAAAGATAGGCATGGAGTCATTAAAGTCACACCGTGTGTCATATTAAGGCACCTATAATACCTACACATAAAAAATGACTCACGTATCTTTTTTTAAGTACCAAAACTATATTAAAATGATTGATTAGTTTTGTTTATTCCATGTTTTTTTACTAAAATGGCATTTCAAACTGGAAAGACACACTTTGAGCTATACTGGTGGTATCATGTGTGGGTTTGACCTGAGACTAATTCATACATGTAAAAAATGAATTATTAATAATTGAACATAATTATCAATATAATCCAATCTTGTTTGCTCGGTTCTCAATGAGTGGGACTTCTTGTATCAAAATGATAATTTTAAACTAAAACCAGACACTAAGAGTCATACTAGTCACACAATGTGTCAAATTGAGGTGTAGCTGATATTTAGTCCTCAAAAATTATGTATGGATCATTATCCATAAGTACCAAAAATAATATGAATTAATTTTCTTAGTTTTGAGTCTGTGAGATGTTTTTTTCACTAAAATTAATGTCAAATATGAATAAAAAGACACACTTGGAGTCATAACGATCATACAATGAATCCGATTTAGGTGTGGAAGATCCATACACATCCAAAATGACCTATTAAATATTTTACTAAGGTACCAAATCAATACTAACGAATTTTCATTTTTTGTGTGTGCTATTTTTTTCACTAAAATTAATGTCAATTTTGAATAAAAAGATACACACAGAGTCATACTGGTCATATCGTGCGTCATATTAAGGTACGACTGACCCCTATGTGTCTTAAATGACTCATGGATCATTTTACAAAAGTATTAAAACTACAAAAATGTGTTTCCTCAATTTTTTGTATGCCACATGTGTTTTTTACAAAAAAATCATTTTAAACTAGAAACACACACTTTGATCTATAAATGTGTAATCGTGTGTGGGTTTGACATGAGATAGATTCATACACATCCTAGATTAATTTTGAATCATTTTCCAAATTTTTAAAGAAAACCCAAGTGAGGTTTCTTGATTTTATGTGAGTGATACATTTTGTATTAAAATGTCAATTTTCTAATCATAACATACCCTTGGAGTCATACCAGCCACACCGTGGGTCAGATTGAGGTAGAACAACTTCATACACATTCAAAATGAAATATGGATCATTTTCATAATTTATCAAATTAAAAATATTGTGTTTTTCCTTTTTTGAGTTTTTCATTTGTTTTTTACACTAAAATTAATGTTTATTTTGAATAAAAAGATGCACTTGGAATCATGCCGGTCACATCGGGCATTAGATTGACGCTTATCTGATCCCTACATATCACAAAATGATCATGGATCATTTTATTAATGTTAAAAAAACCAAACTGAATGTGTTTTCTTAGTTTTGAGTATTCCATGTGTGATTTTTAAAATATAGTCATTTCAAACTCGAAACAGAAACATTGAGCCGTACAGATGGCATCAGGTATGGGTTTGACCAAAAAATGATTCCTACACTTCAAAAATGAATCTTGAATAATTTCTCTTAATTATCAAGGAATTTTGAGTATGTTTTCACTATTTTCAGTTATTGACACTTTTTTGTATTAAAATATTAATTTTAAACTAACAACGGACACTTAGATTGATTCGAGTCACCATGTTTATCATATAGAGGGGTAGCTATTCCCTAAACATAAAAAATCATGTCTGGATAATTTTACTAAATTATCAAAATAATCATAATTAATTTTCTTAGTTTTGAGTTTTTTATAATTTTTGTCATTATAATTAATGTCAATTTTGAATAATAAGATGCACTTGGAGTCATACTAGTCACACCGAGAATAAGATTGAGGTTCAGATGATCCCAACATGTCCCAAATGACATAAATATTGTTTTACTAAATTAATAAATCAATCTAATTGAAATTTCATGGTTTTGTGTATGTGAGTTCCCTTTTTCACTAAAATTAATGTAAATTTTGAATAAAATGATGCACTTGTAGTTTTATCGGTCACACTATGCTTCATATTGAGGTGATACTAATCCCTACATGTCTCAAATGACTCATGGATCATTTTCTAAAAATATCAAAACAAACTAATTTTTTTTCCATAGATTTGAGTACACCAATTGTATTATTTTACTAAAATTTCATTCTAAACTGGAACACGCAAATTCCCTCTTATTTTAAGTGGAATGTGTTGTGTGAAATATTAAACATTTTTTCTCAAACAAAATAATTTTATGATCCTTATTCTATTACATTGGACAAAAATTTTATTCTTTGTAGACCATCACTTCTTATCCTCCTTCGCCTCGGTCTCCACCTTAGTCTTCACCTCTGCCTCGTCCTCCACGTCAGTCACCAACTCCAACACCCACTCCGCCAGCACCATCAACTCCATCTATGCCTTCTACTCCTTCTCCACTAACACCTCCACCTCCACCTCTATAATTTCTCAACAATTTTATTATTTGTAGGTCTTCACTTCAAAAAAATTGATTTAGTCCATTATTCTTCTCCAAGAGAAAGAGATTAAAAATTATATATAAGTATTATGACACTAATTCTTCACAAACCATATATATTTCTAAGGTAATAACTCATACTATATCAAAAACATAGTTTCTAATAACCTAAAAATGATGTTTTCAAATATTCTAAAAAAACTTACACCACCCATGAATCTCTTAAAAAATTATTTTCTTCTATTAGGTTACTCCTTTATCACCACCCTTGATCGTACTAAAAAAATATTAACAAACAACTTATTTTGAAATATATTTAATAAAATTGTAATTAACGTTGAAACATACACTGTGGGTTTATTTTTATTTTAATGTTTTGTGATTTCTCTCATAAATTTTCAAACATAATATCCACAATATATTTCATTATCTTGTTTCAAACACTACAAAAACATTGACCAAAATGAGTAAACTATTTTGATTTTTTTTGATAGATAAACCTGTATATATATATATATCTTAATGTTTTCCATTTTTAATAATCTAAAGGATTTATATTTCTATACACTAACTTTGTGCCATGATCTAGCCTATATTAAGTGAAGGCCCTATCATAAAAATAACCTCATTCAAACACAAAATAAACATATAATTTGATGTTTATATAAAAAATGTTGATTATAGTGTATCATATATTCAAAATATACATCATTGGCAATTGGTTGGTTTCATATCCATCCATTGAATCCAAAAAATAAATATTAATTATGTCTATATTAACCACTATCATCATCCAGTGCCTCCTAAAAAACATGAACAATTAAATAATGACAAAATTTAAAAATAAATTTAATGTGATTAGATCATTATGTTTTACCCGAGTATTATATGCATAAAAAAGATCCAGTATTGTAATGAAATTGTATTAAATGATTTGAGTGACTCACCTTTTCCAGTTTATTTTTTCCACATTCAAATTAAATTATAGCATAGAAATGATATAGGGATTAATGTATCCAAATCTTGCATCACACGATCTTACAATTATATAGTAGTAATATAAGTTCATTTATAAAATATTAATAGTTATTAACTTTAATAATAATACTTATCTCACTATTTAGATAGATGTATTATGAAAATGTGCCTTATTTATGTTTTCACAAATGTGATGCCCGACTGTTCATGCTTGAGAATCTCAGTTAGAGCCTTAAAACCAAATATGTCTTTGAAGTAATATCTATATATTTATTCTTAATATTAAATGTAAAAAATTATTTATCTTTAAATGTGGTCTCTGTATGAGGTAGTAAGGATTATAAATTTTTTCTCTTGAACTGGAGAGGAGAAGTTACACTCAGAAAGATATTTTATATTATTGGTGTATTTGTAAGACTTTATTGATTCGACCTTTTGTTTTCTCACTACTTTCTCCATTTATAATATCATACCTCACATTATAACTATTATCATCAACTATTACATGTTTTTCATATGATATGGTTTTCAATGATGCACCTCGTGTATCTTTATAATATTATATGTCCATGCTATGGAAGTTCCCATAGCATATTCAACTATTTTAGTATCAAGACTATCATATGGAATAGACAACCCACCAGTCTACTCATAAGCTACATCAATCCACACTCTAATGTAATTATTTGGATGGGTTAATTGGGTATCTGGTCTCCCTGGACATTACACACTGTATCCATCTCTACACGGTGGTACATGGGTGTTGATATATAAAAATCACGTACAACTATGCCCTAAAAAAATTTAGTAATATAATGTTTTTGGAAATTGTTTGATTCAAATTTAGGAGAAAGAGTAATTAATAATTTTATTACCCCAAGTAAAGTATGCAGTTTGGGGAAATTACTAGCCTCATGTATGGTGGGATCATTTAGTTTATGTGCGGATCTTTGTTGTTCTGTTAGGGCACTTGGATCACTTCTTATAAATTGGTCTTCCAAACCAGACCGCAAAATAATATCTTATGGAGAGTTTATTTGTGTCTCCAATCATATCATCATATTATATATATCTTCATGTGTCTCTATATTATTTAAACATGTATTAGGAGAGACTCCAAAATGTATTCCTATAACCCGAACATATTGTTTTAGCCTCTTCAAAGCTACTGAAAGTTACTTTTCTTCTCATACAGCTATTGCTGATTTTTGTTTCTAAAATATCTAAAAAAATATAAAAAAATTTATTTGTATGTAATATAGTTATAAATACTAACTAATTTCAATTATGTTAATCTTAATCATTCTTTCCAAAATGATTTTCTGTTTTAAAAACTAATATACCCTCCTTATTTATATGATCCTCCTTCTATAGAACATGAAGTGCGATAGAAATGGCTTTATATTTTGATTCAAAAATCATTATATAAACAAAGGAACATATCTTAGTTCATATCAAATATTTAATATTTTATTATAGAATTAAAATAAATACCATTCTATTCTCTAATTAAGCGTTCCTGGTCATTTCATTGCGTAATGGGTACATTGGTCTTGATGCAAATTATTTATTTTTAGCATTATTTTGTGGATTCATAAATTAAAAATTTTGACCCAAGTTGGATAAAATAAATAATTTAAAATAATATATTATCCAACTCAATTCACCTGAAATGATTTCTCAATGAAATGATTTCATAAATAAGTATATGTCTCTTTCTTTATAATGTGTGCATAACTAACTAGTTGCGGGGATTTACTTTCCACTCATCATCCATAAGATGTAAATTATTTAGAAGAGTTAGAAAGCCTCTATGAGTATTTCCAATGGCCATTAAGAAAAATTTATTATAGAAATATTATAAAATAAATAGTGTATTCAATGAATAATTAAAAATAAATCAACATTTCCTTATATATTTTTTCCGTAAAATAGATAAAGTATATTTCAAAATTATAATTACATATTTCCAAATGATTTTATTTATTATATGATGGAAGTTGCATTACAAGTCAATATCAATTGGCACATTTATCCTCATTGTGATCCCATGATAACTAATGAAAATTGACTTGTTGGGGTTAATAGGTTTGTTTCATTGATTCCAACCAGCCTCAAATTTTATACACTGACTTCTGGTCTTGATAATTTAATTAAAAAATATGATGTTATGTCGTTGTTTTTTCATCAATATATTGTTGATCCCCTAATAATTCCATAGTTTCATTATCAATAGTCTTATCTTCCTTACGATTTGTAACATAATCATGTTCAGAAGACATTGTCTGTATGAGTATTCAGTCATTTAATTTTTCATTAATAACAACAATACAATACACTCCATGCATAAAAGTCCATAGTTTCATGCATCTTTCATGAAAATTTTTACTTCCTTGAAAAGAGATAAAATAATTCATTACTACAATATAAATATCCTTCACCAACTTTATTTTATCCACACTTTTATTCATTATTTCCTTCCATATCTTGATGATGGGTTTGAGGCTACTCATTTCTTATTTAAAACTAGAATTCCTCAGATCACTGTCTGGGAGTTATGTCATCAATGAAATTTGGAACCACAACATTGAGAGGGTGGCATGTTTGAAATAGTGAGATCAGTCCATCATAAATAGAAGGAAGACAATGAATCATCTAATGATTAAAGTCTAATAGGAACCTACACGAATGGAATCACTAAAAAATATACTCAATTGATGAGGAATTGGAATACCTACACTCTAATGGTCTTAATGAAATTAATCTCACCCCACCTACAATAGATATCATTTCAATCGAATCAAGGATTCCTCACCTTCTAATTTTTTATATTTTTTTAATCCACCATAATATCCCTCCAATAACATACATCCCTTTAAAGGTATAATTTTTCATCTTATGATCAATATTGATCTAGAATTTTTATACTCTTATAAATGAAATGAAATAATTCAATGCAATCCTAAATTTATTATTATGATATATTACTATAAAATCATAGATGAACCATAGATACTCACCATAAATGGGGACTATACCATGTTGTTTGATGTAGATATACAATTACCTGTTGGATATAAGGATAAAAATAAGTTATAGCATACAGAGGATGTTCATTGGATCCTTCCTATGGAAATTTATGTTTAGATTCATAACATATTCTATATTAATTTATAGATTAACAAAACTTCCCCATTAAAAAACAACAATCTTTCAAAAATAGGCACAAAATAATCTATATTGAATGTGAACCCCTTTCCCTCTCTCTTATTCATTTCCTTTTTAATATTTCCTTTCATACATTATATATAATTTAAAATAGGTTATAAGAATTATTTTGAATATAAGTATAAAACAACTAACTAATAGTATCGATAAAGGGGTTACTAAATAAACTCAATCAGTTAATAAGTTATATAATTGTAGTAATCACTAATTAGTAAACAATAATTCACTTTTTATTCACTATTCATGGTTCTATTAATATAAATATTTAATTTACTCTATAAAAAATAATTATGGATAAAAACATGACATTTCATATATTCTAATCGATTCCTACACATCAAATCCAAAATAAGAGGCACAAGACTCAAGAAGAAAAGTCAAGAAAAAACACCCAAACATGGTAACGCTAAACCGACAGTCCACAATAACCAATCAAAAAATACCATAAATTATGAGTCCCATTCTAAAAATGCATAAATACCCTCAAAACAATCACACAATTGAATAAGGGTACATCCAAAAAATGAGTAACATCAGGAAATTTTTTTATCAAAATCAAAATAAGAACCAACCACGAGATTCCAATGTCTCAAATGACTCTATATCCTAAAAATAAATTTCTTAATATGGGGTTTTATAGAAATATGGATCCATGTTCCCCACTCTATTTAGATTCTAGGTAGAGATTGAAACAAAACAAGTCTCCTCTAAATGAATTGAGAAATTCCTAAGATGGTTATCAAATGAGACAAAATCTATAATATTTTCATTGAACATTTTTGGAGGATGAAATTAAAGGACACACAACATGAACTCAACTATTTAATTTCCAACATATAAAATTAAACAGTACAATCAAGACCACAATACAAATTGAAAAGCATTACAAAATAAAATACAACATCAAAAAATTAAAAAACAACTTTTTCATGAAAATAATTAACTTAAAAAAGAGTTTTCAAAAACTAAAAAAAATGAAAAACAAACCAAAACCATTTTTAGAGTTTATTAAAAGTTGACGACATTTTTAAATAAATATAGTTCAATTTAAATCATTTTCATAAAAATTTACATTTTTTACAAAGATTTTTTCTAAAACCCCATAATGAAATAAATAACTTTTTTAAATCCCTTTTATTATATAATAAATCAATTTTAAAATAAACCATTAAAAATACTTAATAATATAAAATTTGTTGAGAAATTAATAAAATCCCATTTTATGAATTCTTTTTAATATTTTCAAGACACTACAGAACACTAGATCAAATTCATTTTAGTAACATCCAACAACACCAAAACCTCTTTAATTCACCTCCCACAAGTGAGACCTCACTTTAATAGTAGTTCCAAATTTAAAATTGGTGGATGGAAGTCTAAAATGAAATAAAAAACAACTTTTTGGTTTAGTGGAGACCATAGAACTATCCACATGGGCTTCACATGGCAGGATAGTCCATGGGGACCAACCGTGTAGCTCCATCTCTTCACACACCATAACCTCAATCTCAACAAAATCACAAAATCTCTAAAAAATCGTTGGGAATTTAAATATAAATTCTCATATGAAACACAACAAACCTGTAAAAATCTCAATAAAAATCCAATACTCAAGCTCAATGTTCCCTGAAAAATCATTTCTCTAAATGGAAGAGAGTTCATGAAACTCTCCAACACATGAACCTGTTGAGTTCTGACAACCTAACTATACACTACCCTTACTATTAAAATAAAAAATTAACTTTGAAACATAAGAACTTTGAAAAAACTATGCTAGGATCCCATTTTTCAGAAACTATCCAATTTCAAGGGTCAATGCTAAGTGATATATAAAACATATTTGAGAAATTGGTTAACTTATTTAATGTTTGACTAAAAACAATTTAACTATTCTATAAATCCATCATTACCCTTATAGTGGTTTGTGGTAAAAAATCTATTTTAATTATCCATATAGGTCTATAGACATATGTTGACTAACCATAAAATATGAAAACAACCTTATGTTTATTTGAAACCATTGTCTATGGAGGAAAACGATGAAAAATAACCACTCATTGTGTTTTAGTCTTGAGGAGAAGATATGTGGGTTTCTTCATGGTTAAGAGTAATGCAAAAATTAAAAACACGGAACTCAAAACATCAAGAATGATAGTGAAAAAGTAGAAAATAACATACATTGGATTATAGTCATAATTAATATGAGGGAACATAGAGGAATCACGCTGGTAATTGGGGTGTTCCACGAGAACTTGCGAATCGTGAGTGACTAAGTCATGGTTATGGTTTTCTAAATAGATTAGTGACACTTTTAAGAGCACATTTAGAAATGTGTTGTTAAAGATCACTCAAATCAGTGCTAAATTTATATGTTTTTCTAAATAGAATATTTATTATGTCCCTTTAATCATTGATAAATCTTGAGATTTATTGATTCTAAAAAAGTGTTCCTAAAAGACATATTTATCTGCACTAGCATTTTAGCAATGATAAATATCTCTATTAACAGCAATTTTTTTGCGCTAATAAAGATTGACCTCTATCAGTGCTAAAAAGTGTTATAAAATGTTTTATAATTATAATTATTTAAATGAATTTATTATAATTTTATAATTATTTAAATATGTTTATTAAAATTTCAAACTTATTTAAATTTATATAATTATTTATTTATATTTATATAAATACTTATTTAAAAATTACTAATTTTAAATAAATTTAATGTAAAGTTATAGATATATTTATTTATAAATATTTCTTAAAAATATATTTTTAACATTATATATGGATTTATAATCTTAAATACATTCATTTTAAAAATGAGAGATATTTAATAATTCAAAATGAGTATAATTAAAATATATTGAAAAAATGAATACATTCTATTAATTAATTATAATTTATTAATATATATATATATAAGTATTTAATTGGATGCATACATATTGATAATACTAAAACATAGTAAATAAAAAATATAAATAAATAATAAAAAATTTAAAAATTGAAAAATAAAATGAAAAATAAAAAATAATAGAAATTAATACCCTAAAGGTTGTATTAAAAACAAATAACTAACATTTACTTATTAGAAACATAATATATATTAAATGTATCACATTATAATTAAATTTTAAAATATACTAAATGTTTAAAAAATTACATAAATATTAGGTGTGTGTGTTTCTATATATTTTTGTAAATATATTTGTGTGTGAATTTCTGTATTAAAATGCATTAATATATATATATATATATATATATATGTGAAATTAAAGAAACACAATACATTTGATATAGGATAAATTGAAATATCAAACAACATTAAAAATGTTTAAGACATTAATATTATTTAAATTAACATTTTATATATATTATACATAATCGTTTTATAAATCTATATTTAATATGTAATATTTATTAATATCTATAATCAATGTATATTTATATTTAATTAATCCATTTTTATGAATAAGTATTTAATTAATTAAATGTTTCATATTATTCTAAATTTACTTGTTTTTTTTATTTGCTTAATTCTTCATTCTATTTTGGACCTTTATCTTACTGAAAGTGCATTTTTTTATTATCAAATACACTTTTTCTGAAAAAGTGAGATACCGTAAGTTTATCCAGGATAAGCACTATAGGAATAAACGTAGGTGTTAAAATGAAACTTGAACTAATTAGCATTCTTATCCCAAAGGAGTTTCCAAGAAAGAGAAGATACCAGTGTTTTGGAGGATCATTTAGTCTATCTTCAAAGTGGGATGCCATCGTGTCCCACACTTGCATGTACTCTTCTTGTGTGATCTTCTCTTCAATGAAGCCACTATTTAAAATCATGTTTTTATTGTCTATCCAAGCACTCTGATCACTGTTAGTATGCACCTGAATAGGCCTTCCCATCATCTTTTCCTCATCCTCTATCGAGGCATTAATCACAAGGGATTCTTCTTCCATAACTTCTCCAGATTTCGGGAGAAACTCCAATAGAATATCCTCTTACAGGTCACCCTTAAGAAAGGCTACCCCGCAATTCCCCTCCAAATGAATCGAAATTCCAGAAGGTTTGGTACCACTACCCTTCACCTTGTCTTGTTATTTTTTAGTAGATCGTGTCTCCATAGGTAGAGGTAATTATGAGTAGTCCTTTAGGCCTTTCTTACTACCATTCCACCCCTTCATCCTCCTCTGACCACATGGTTCATTATCATGGAATTCTGGATCACGGTCTTCAGTAAACTTACCGGATGACTCACCATCATATTCCATCCTGGGAAAATCAGCCTCCTGATTAGGCCCTTCAATCTATAATCTCTCAAAGCGGTTACCCAACATAATGGTTGGGGACCCGCTCCTCAAACATGTTCTGTTCAAAGCCACAGTCTTATGAGTATGCTCTTTTCTAGAAGAATCCAGACCAGTATGAACACCCTCGGCATACGAAGCAACCTTAGTGACCGTAGTATTTCCCTCCTCCCCCTTTCTTGCAATCACTTCTGGTTTGAGACCATAATCATTCCCACTAGTTGAAGACTCCACAGGTAAAGGATCCAGAACACAGGCATTATCCGTGCACTCCTTCACACCAGGTTGAGGCTCCTCCAGGTCCTTCCTCAGACATCTAAAAATGCCACTAACAAGCAGGTTTCCATCCCAATGGTCATTTTGAACTACCCATGCCACCTTTTCCACTTCCACATGCGCCTGGGCGATGGCGTCTCCATTAGATGCAGGTGCCATGCCGCCACCTGCAACATCCATATCCCCATGCATCTCTAATTGTCTAGAACCTCGCCTGCAAACCTTCGACGAGTGACCCATTCTCATACAAACCAAGCATAAATCCACCCAAGATTCATAAACCACCTATTTTTTATATAAAAACTCTTCTCCTACTTTTTTACAAACAATGTTAGGAGGGGTTCTTGAAGCATCAACTTCTAGTGACATAAATAGAGAGGATTTTGCCAGTGGGTAGGATTTCCTTCATACCATGAACATCTTAAAGGATGAGGAATCCTACCAACACTTCAGTTGAATAACCATTTCATCCAACAAGTTTTTGGTCCTAACCACCAAGGAGGTCCTTTCTATCACTAAGAGTAGTACCCAAAATTTCTTCTCATGGGTATTGCCACCTACTCCCTAAAACCAAAGATGGTGGAATCTATTTCTTAAAAGATCATGTATGCCAAGATTCATGAACACATAAAATGATCACCAAGTAAAAATAAGCCTCTCTACTTCCATGAATAAGTATGGATCCAATTATTCAATGGGAATCTGGAACCACATGAATTTTGAGTAAAGGTATACCCCCTCATATTTTTAGTGTTCTCCTATGGATGCTGAACTTTTTAATGAACCATGTAATTCCTACTTGTTATTTATTTTTTCCAAATTGTTTTAATATTTTAGATGTATGGTGATTTTATATAGTGATTTGGTATTATATTACATATTTCTGAAACATGAAGTGAAGGGGCTGTATTGTTTTGGATGTTTGGTGTCCACACATAGGATCTTCAAAATTGTTGTAATGGAGTTTATTTCAGAATATTTAGTGACCCAAGAAATAGGTATCAACATGATTTTTTGATTTTTACACATATAATAGTAATAATAATGGAATTGGATTAAGGGAAAATATGAAATACTAGGTATGATGGGAAAAATGTTTCCTTTTAGAAGATGTAGGTGGAATATTATCTTATACAAAAATATATTGATTCCACATGTACCTGAGAATGTGCATGGAATATGGAAACATTTGAATGTGAGTAATTAGATAGAAAGGATATAGAGTTGGTATAAATATCCATTTTATAAAATGTGGCCTTTATAATTTTAGAGAACAAAAGTTCTATTGATGTTATGAATGTGTTGGTTGATATGTATGAAAAACCAATTAATGACAAAAAATCATAATTTTATAGTTATTATTCAACGTGAAATTATCTAAAAGTGGTTAAAAAGTGGATCATGTGAATGATTTAAATATTATACATAGAAAACTAAAATAAGTGATGGTTCCTTCAAAGGTTAATTTATGGGTGTTTCTTCTTTAATCATCAATTATAGAATTATGGGATGATACAGTGAAATTAGTAAGTAATTTTATCGAAGAGACATACCTTTTTTTTGATGATCTTTAAAATCTAATTCGCAATGAGTAGTCAAGTGGAATGACGTCTTAGAGCCCTTTAATGTGAACTCAATACAGGAAGAACGGAATGGTCACCTCAAAAGAAAGACTAATAAATATTTCATTAGAGGTTAGGTCTGAAAGAAGAAGTCAATATAGATCGGATAGTCAAGTATCTAATGGTTGGATGTATAGAAAAAGACATATTCAGAAGGATAGTAGAAATTAGATTTATTCTACAAGGAAGTATTTATGATCTATAGGATAAAAATATGATTGTATGACTAAAGGTGATAACAACTTATTGTTGAGTGTGAATATTCTAGAATATTCATGGGTTATAGACTAAGATGAATCTCTCCATTAAACTCATGTGTAGAGGTGAATGTTGGACTGTGTATCTAATTTCATGGGTAGTGTACATCGTGTATATGATGATCCTATAGAGATATATCGAAAATTAAATTTCAATATTCAGATAAATAATAAATATTTCATGATGAAGGAAGATATTAGATAGGATTCAGGTGTCCGGAAGAACCTCATATTGGTCAAAACAATTGACAGATAAGGTTTTAAAACCAAAATAATTGATGTAGTATAGAGGATAACTAGATTATCCATGTTTATTACTCATGGGGTGAATTTTAGACCTCAAAGGATAACAGGAGATAGTATAGATATGGTAAATGGGCAAGATTAGAATAATATAATGAAATAGATTAATTATGTAAATTAGTTTTTAATTATAATTGTGAGAATTAATTTTCTGTTGAAATAACATAATTTACATAAATGATTTTTAATTTTTTGGTCTATATTGGTCATAGAATACTCTTATACCTCTCTACTCAAGATAATATACATTATCAAATAATATGATTTTAAAAGTGGAATCATGACCCGGTTAAAAAATAATTTTCTACTAAGTGGGGAGATAACCATAATGAAACACTATCTATCATATGATGCGTCAAAACTCAAATGAAAAACTTGAATATGATAATTGGAGTCAAAACCTGAAAGGTCTTAACGTGAATATCTATGATTCATAACTTGATAAAAGAAAACACGAATTATTTTGTTTGTAATAGCATAAATAGAAAAGAGAGAGCATGTGTGGGAGATGGGAACTAGTGTGTAGACTCAAGATACCAAAATAAGAAATAAAATAATAGGTATTGGTTATTATGTAGTTTATTAGGATGTCTTATAAATGTAGTAGAATTAAACACATATTAGGTTAAATCCTTGAGAGATCATCCAGTAGGTGAAAAAATTATTTCACAGGATGTGGTTTATACAAATCTTCAAAGTTTAGTATAAAAAATATTGATTCTAAAATATTTATGTTATCCTAATTTTCATGTATAAATTTTGAATTTTCTATGGAGTTTCAAAATAGGATCTGTAAAAACAAATAATCCAAACTCTGACCGGGTAATCCAATTTAAATTCACATTACCGAATTCTCTATAAAGGATAAAATTATCCTAAAAATAATCATAACAAATATTTGGTGAATTTAAATTATAAAAAAATTCCCAAAAAAATTGAATCACTCATTAATTATTTCAATGAGACTCCATACAAATAGGTCAAATATATCCGAAAAATATCTTAAGATATTTTTTTGATTAAATTCAAATTCTTAATGATTTTCAATTTATAAACATCACGTAATTATTAAAAAATTAAATTATAGAAATTTAATTATTGGAAAATAGGATTGAATAAATTCCTTGTTATTAAATCATTATTTGTAAAATAATAAATCAATTAAATGAAATAAAAATTTTAAATATTAAAATATTAGAATAATATGTAATATATGTCCGTGTTAATAATGAAAATATTAATATATAAATTAAAAATGATTAATACATTTTAAGAGTGCTTCAAATTTTTTTGATGTTATATATGAATGTTAAAAAGTAGTAAAACAATTTAAATATATAATTTAATCTGTTATTTAATGATATTATAAAAATAATAAAAAATAGGTCATGTTTAAAAAAAACTATCAAAAATAATTAAAGGAAAGAACTAACTATGCACATAAAATGAGCTTGCAGTTGGTATACATATAACTCCCATACCAATTTTCTCTAAATTATTGATCCATACCCACACATGGTATATTGAAGGGTGATTCAAGGTATGTTAAAAAAATATCAAATGACTAATTTATACAAGGTTCGCTATAATTCAAAATGTCACTCAGGGTATTTTGGAAAAACCACAACATTGTAATTTCAATTTGTTTTCCATGGTTGGTTGGTTCAAAATTTCGTGATAACTCTTCACATTATGTTGTAAATACAATTCATAGTAACATTGAAAATTCTCAATGCCAATGGTATTTGGTAAGAAGGATCCATTGGAAATATGTACCCAACCTTTCTGATCAGCTTACATGGATCCAAAAACTAGTTGAAGTTGTGAAGAATGAGCAGGCATGAGAGGAATATTGTAAGAACCCGAGTTTTGAGCATTTAAGACTTTGAAATTTTCTTGATGTTATTCCAGAGCAGGGTATTCAAACATAGTGTGATTCCGAGCCCTGGTGTGGCTAGATTTAAATTTTAAGTATGTTCACAATAAAAACACCAAATAAACACAATAACTTCTAAAAATTTTCTTGAATGGGAAAACTGAGTGCAACGTTGACCCTAGAATGTATCGTTTACACTATGAGGGGTGAAACTTTCGCGAGTGCGGCACTTCTGTTGAAAATGCCACTAGGGGAGTTTTCCTCATTGAGCGGCCTTAGGTGTGAAATTTATATCTTCTGAACGGAGGCTCAGATTAAAATTTTGAGGTTGCCATTGTGCTCAGAACGTGGTTTTTACCCTAGAGGTTGCTTAACCCCAACCATGCCGAAAGTTCGGGTACGGAGCCTAACGGTGGACGTTTAAGTGTTTTTCTATTTAAACACTTATCCTATCCTCCTCCTCCTTCCCCCTTGTTTCTACCTGGAGTATCCCTCTCAAGAAGATTCAAGAGCCTCTCCCCACCTCTCCCCGATGTGGCAGCTGCAGCGGATCATCGGCGATGCTATGGGCTACCCCCT
The DNA here is from genome assembly GCA_963277665.1 of Viscum album. Lineage (NCBI taxonomy): Eukaryota > Viridiplantae > Streptophyta > Magnoliopsida > Santalales > Viscaceae > Viscum > Viscum album. The sequence goes on along the minus strand of OY728130.1, from coordinate 697,522,509 downwards.
GCGAGGTATGAGTTGTGTTTTTGTATTTGTTTTAAATTCTTCATATAAAATTGAACTCAAATTCTTGCATTGAATTTCTATCCAATTCTCGAGAGAAAGCCATATTTTTTAGGTCTTGATTTTATCTTCCCAATGATCCTTTTAGATCAAATTTACGAGTCCCGGGGTTTCTGGGGTGACCCCGGGAAGTTTTTCGGCCAAATCCATCTTTTTCTGGTGATTCTAGGAGTTTCTGGTGGTCGGCGTGGCGGTTTGGATGTTCCCAGCGGCGGCGGCGGGCTCTCAGTGGCAGTGGCGGTCCCAAGTGAAGGTGGTCCCAAGAAGCGGGGGTTCGCGGGCGGCGGCGGTCCCAGGTGGCACCAGTGAGCGGAGGTCGTCAGGGAGGGTGGACCGTGGGTCGCGGCGTGCGACCCCGTGAGGGAGATCGAGACCCCCCTTCGGCGGGTCCCCGCACGGACCAGCGACCGCCCACATGGGTTGGTCGGCATGGTAGACTTCTTGTCCACAGCTGGGCCACGCTACAGGGTCACGGGCGGGCACTGCGGACCGGGCCGGTAGGCACGGGCCGACCTAAACCATGTGGACCGACCGGACCGGGCCGGTCTAGCCCAAAGTGGTTCGTCCCCTTGACTTCAGACACTTGTAACATCAACTTTGGGTGTCTGTTTTTCATGCCAAATACGACAGGGAAATCGTCATCTCAATAAAATGTTTTTGAGATGGCCTCTGAAATTTTCAATTTCTGAGACGGGGGTTCGGTGGCGCGACACGCTCGTTAAGTACCATGCCGAGATTCTTCATTCGGATGGTGCGAACACATCCGGAGTCCGTTTAAGGCGCCGTCATATGTGTTGTGACCTTAGAATCAAGACGAAGTGATCCATCATGGTATTAGGTGTTGAAGCTGGAGTTGAGGCGTGGGCCCCACGGGCCATCTTTTAAGCTGTGAGCAGCGTTTTGCTACTTTTTCATCATACATCCTTTCAGGGAGAATGAGTAGTTGATTTGGCATGTTTTTTCTGAGAGAATCACAATGGCATAGTTTTCCCAACCACATTTGGGACTGAGGTGTGGGCCCCATGAGACTTCGTATGGGCATAAAGCGGTGTTGAATAACTTTTTCATTGGGAGTCCATTTCCCGCGAGTATTTAGTCTATCTAGCGTGTTTTTTTAAAGTATTACAATGGTGTAATTTGTTTGGCCGTGCAAAGCCTCTTTCAAGATCTCATTAAAGGTGGAAACATGAAAGGTCTTTGGTTGGATGATTCTTCGATGCACTCTGACCCAACACACGGTGGCGATGTTATCGACATCCCGTGATGGCGCGGGCAGCGCGGAGTTATCAGACTAGTTCTGGGTTTACCATCAAGCAGGGCTGGGCAGTGGGTTACCCATTGACATTAGGGTTTACCCTCTAGTGGGGCTGGGCAGTGGGTTACCCATTGATTTTAGGGTTTAACCTCCAGCAGGGATGGGCAGTGGGTCACCTGATGACCTTTTGGGGTTTACCCTCCAGTAGAGCTGGGCAATGGGTCACTCGGCGACGTTTTTGGGTTTACCCTCTAGCAGTGCTAGGGAGTGGGTCACCCGACAACCATTTGGGGTTTACCCTCCATTTGGGATAGGTAGTGGGTTACCCGACGACTTCTTTCAGACTCAGCCGATTTTGATGAAGCTAGTCAGTGGATTTTCTCCGTGATTACCGAAGCAGGACCCTTGGTCGTACGGTTTAGTGATGAGGCCACTTTGACATGTGGGACTGTTGGGCCTCAGTGATGGCTACCATTATAACTCTTGGCGACTTATCCTTGGATGATCTTGGATATGGAGATCCCCTTATACACTCATTCAGGTTTCTTGTTAAGCATATATATATATACACCCTACTGTTGTTCCCACTCCTTGGGTTCAGTTACTCTCATTAATGGAGGGGTGAAGACGTACGAGGTCTGCCACATGATTTATATGTCTAGTTCCTCTTGGTTGGACGAGTCTACTCCCTCTCTTCTGTTGGGTTGAGATGCACTCTATTTACTGTACTCTTTCACTGTTCCTTGTTCTGTCTACTTCTCACCGTTTTGGTACCTCCTTTGTTTCTCCCTTGAGCTTTTGGGGCATCTTACTGAGTATCCTTATACTCACCCCTACTTGGGCTTTTCCCGCACTTGGTGTGGCCTTCCAGATGATGGACGGGTGGATCGAGACTACATATGAGTGTAGAGGAAACAGGAGCTTGGGCTGCGTTCAGGGGACATAGTAGGACCTTCGGGTGTGAGACTCACCAGCTGTTTACTTTTTTTACCTCCTGCCGGGTTGTGGAACCATTCGGGCTGGGCACCTGTTTTTCCATTTTTCTGTTCAGTATCTTGTTAGTAATATTAATCACTTTACCATTTTTCTATTTAGAGGTTGATGCATGACTGTGGTTGGGTTATATATTTTTTTCCTTTGGTTTTCTTTTTTACTCTACACATCTGCATTGAGTGGGCTGTGTGTGTGTACAGGTACTTAGGAAAAGGTCTCCCCAAGATTGTTATGCCTTCGGCGCTTGTCTCCAGCCCCTAGCCTGTGGAGGCAGGCTTGGGGTAGTTGCGGCTCGAGACCGGTAGTGTCGGGTCATGACAAAGTGGTATCAGAGGTGTTTTGTTTCTTGGGGTGTTGTTCAGACATCCCTAAAAAGGAATTGGTTGGGATTTATGGCAATAGTGTCGACGTGTTATGAGAGTGGCTCTCAGGACAGGGAGTCCAGTGATGGTACGGGCGACCGAAATATCCATTCACTACGACCCTGATAACCCGCTTGTCGACTCGGCACACAAAGACATTTGTTTCAGGGAACATAAGAACATGAATCCAGTAGGATTGAGTCATTGTCTATCATTTTTAAGTCAGATCCCCTTTATTATTACTGATATATATATATATGCTCATCTGATCATGGTAATCATTTATAATTTTCAAGATGCCCCCATGATAGCTGTCAGCTAGGTCACCCTCTCCAGTTCATGACGATGACCTGCAGAGATATGAGCCGTCAGTTTAGTGACCCTCACGTGATCCCCTTCTACCCAGTGCTTCAGTAGTAGCCCCTCCACCTAGAGAGCGGCAGTTAGTACTGGTAGCGCAGGCTGAGTTTGAGCTTATGCTGATTGTGCTCTGAGACTTTCAGCATCAGTGACCGTAGAAGTTCTATGAGAACCTGGATCCCCAGGTAGCAGAAGGCTGGCTATAGTCTATGGACATACTTTTCAGGCTGGTACGGACACCAGTGGACTAGATGGTAGCCCTAGCTGCCAGCCATTTCCTCGGGACGACCAGGTGTTGGTGGGGGTTTGTTACACAGACCCACGACAAGTCTTCTCTCATGTGGGATAGCTTCCAACTGCTCCTCCGAGAGGAGTACTCACCCTCTTATTTACTCTCTATTAGGATTCAGGAGATTCTGGAGATGAAGCAGGGGGGATGACCATGGCATAGTACTCGTCCCTATTTAAAAATAGGACATGCTACTTGTAGGATATGATCCGCGATAGTAACTTTCAGGCATGAAATTTTGAGCAGGGTCTTCGCTGGGAGATCTGTGTATGTGTATTAACCCTATGAACCCCTACTTATTCCGGGGTGCTAGAACGGGCGCTCTTGATGGAGAGATTCTTGAATGAGGGATGCCAACAGACAGGGCCTAGCAGTGGCCTATTTAGAGGAGACTCTTCGGTGACAGGTAGGTAGTAGAGAGTAGAGCCTTGATCGAGGAGGCCCTTCCATGAGTAGACACATGGGCCTGGTTGTACACCAAAGTGGCACCGTGGAGCACCGAGGTAGGCAGGAGTGAGCTAGTGCTATGTCTTTGACGGAAGGGGTCACCTAGGATGGGACTTACTGACCAGGCTTACCGAGCAACCATGGCAGGCAGTGGGCACACCGCAGCGGCGGAGGCATTGCTGTGACTGTGGATCTCCCAGGTGAGGACATGGTGGTCCTCAGGGAGGTGGCTCAAGTAGAGCAGTAGGATCTGGAGGTCCGAGATGGTGTTTCGAGGTCCTTCCATCGCCACCACTGGGTGGCCCACGCTAGGCTCCTGGAGTCAGCGGTAGGTTCTGCCATCCGCTTTAGGCTATGGGTGTTCGTGACCCCCCAGCACACAAGATGGTCTGATGTACTCTTTGTGTTTACTCTATGATTTCTTCAGTATTAGTAGACACTGGCGCCAACCACTCCTTTATATCGCTACTTTTGGTATGGGTGTTGGAGCTTCCAGTAGAGGCGTTGACACCTGCACTTAGCCTTGAGGTTCTTATGGGAAGTGCCTCATTGGTGACCTTTATCTGTAGATAGTGCGAATTGTCATTTGGAGGGGGGAGTTTCATGTGGGACCTACTCTTCATCACGATGGAACCTTAAGAGGTCATCCTGTGCATGGATTGGCTTTCTATGATTCACGCCCAGATCAACTATCGTCATAGACGAGTCAGAGGCATGTTTTCTAATGGGATGAGGTTCACCATTCTTGGTGAACAAGACCTTCTGGTATAGAAGATGTGTACTCTAAGAAGGAGACCCTAACCTTTTCGCACCAGTTGGAGAGCATGGCTCTCGGAGTAGTAGATTCTACATGCACCTTGATCCCTACCGTTGTAGAAGACTATAGGGATGTCTTTCCCAAGGATGTCCCGGGACTACCTCCAAGGCGAGAGATGGAGTTCTGCATTGACTTGTAGTGGGGGATTGCCTGGATATCATGTGCGGCTTATCGAATGGTACCCAAATTACTTTGGGAGCTATGACTTCAGCAGGATGACCTTCGTGAGAAGGGATTCATCAGGCCCAGTGTGTCCCCATTTCCAGCTCTGGTTTTGTTTGTGAAAAAGGCTGATGGGAGTCTGCGGCTTTTTGTGGATTATCATCTCAGGAATCAGGCCATGATAAAGAAAGATTACCCTTTGCCGAGGATCGACAACCTCTTCAGCCAGTTGAGAGGTGTGAAGTGGTTCTCCAAAATTGATCTTCGATCCAGCTACCACCAGTTGCAGGTTCATGAGGCCAACATCCTAAAGTTGGCTTTTTGGTGTTGATATGGGAATTACGAGTTTCTGGTGATGCCCTTTTGCGTGACGAATGCCCCCACCATTTTCATGGAATTGATGAACCAGATCTTCCATCTGTACTTGGACTGGTTTTCGGTTGTCTTTATAGACGACATACTCATCTACTCTGTGGCGGAATAGGAGCATGCAGATCATTTGCGGATGGTCTTATACTTACTATGAATGAACCAGCTGTATGGGAAACTCTTGAAGTGTCAATCATGGATTCATGATGTTCACATTATGGGGAATGTCATTACAGAGTAGGGATTCTCCATATATCCTGCAAAGATAAAGGCAGTTCTTGCTTGGGATCCACCCAAGAATGTGTCAGAGGTGTGGAGCTTCCTTTGTTTGGAAGGGTACTATAGGAGGTTTGTGGAAGATTTCTCTAAGATTGCTGCCCCATTAAACGCATTGACACAGAAGGGACGATCGTTCACCTGGTCTGATCAGTGCTAGAAGGCCTTTGAGGAGTTGATACAGAGGATGAAAAGTGATCTACTGTTAAGGCTTCCAGAAGAGGGTGTTTAGTTCGTAGTGCTCTGCGACGCTTCAAGAGCTGGGCTCGGGTGCGTGCTGATGCAGCAACGGGTAGTGATTGCATATGGGTCGAGGCAGTTTAGGCCCAATGAAAAGAATTATGCGACTAACGATTTGGAGCTGGCAGCGGTGGACTTCACCTTGAGGTTATGGATAAACTACCTTCTAGGTGAGCATTTTTTTTTCTACTAAGACCACCAGAGCCTCAAGTACATCTTCACTCAGAGGGATTCGAATATGAGGCAGAGGTGCTAGCTTGAGTTTCTACATGACTATGATTTCGAGATAGTCTACACTCTAGGGAAGGGAAACATAGTAGCAGATGCCCTTAGCAGGAAGTCCCAGGCTTTTTTAGTGTGGGAAGCTTCAGAGTAGTTGGCTTCTCTACGGCTGACCTTGGGAGAGTAAGAGGGTACGATTTTCATACAGTCGATGGTGTTGACTCCTTCGCTCCATGACCGTGTAAGAGAGTCACAGCTGGGGGACGTCGACAGCGAGGTACTACATGATTAGATATCCATGAGCGATGCACCCGATGGGTATTCTAAAGGAGGGAATCATGAGATCCTATTCTAGCGGTGAGCTGTAGTACCAGTGAAGATACGAGAGGAGGTGATGCAGGAGTTCCACACTTCTCCCTTGTATGTACATCCTAGTGTGGGGAGGATGTACATGGACCTTCAGCAGTAGTTTTGGTGGTCCAACAAGAAGCAGAGCGTAGCTGAGTTCGTTTCTTGGTGTCTTAACTATCAGCAGGTGAAGTTAGAGCATCAGGTTCTGGATGGGATGTTGCATCCCATTGATATCTCAGAATGGATGGGGTATGTCATATCTATGGAATTTGTTACAGGGCTCCCACCAACAGCGAAAGTCCATGAATCCATTTGGGTGATAGTGGACCGACTCATGATGTCAGTGCACTTCCTTCCCATTAGGGAGCATATATTGGTGGAGAGTCTAGGGCAGCTATACGTTCGGGAGATCATCTGCCTTCATGGAGTACCCTTGACGTTTGTCTCTGACCATGACACGTAGTTTAGGTCGCGATTGGGGAGAGGCCTATAGGAGGCCTTCAATACTCAACTTTGGATGAGTATAACTTTTCACCCCCAGACAGATGGGCAGACCGAGCGCACTATCCAGGTGTTGGAGGATATGCTTAGGGCGTGTGTGTTAGACTTTGGCATAAGTTGGGACGACCACCTACCCTTGGTGGAGTTTGCGTATAACAGTAGTTACCACTCCACTATCAGCATGTCACCCTTTGAGTCCATCTACCGGAGACCCTATAGGTCACCATTGGATAGACAGAGGTTGGGGAGACCACTCTCATGGGCCTAGAGTGGGTGTAGGTGATGACAGAGAAGGTGCATGTCATTCATGAGCGGATGAGGACAGCTCAGAGCAGATATAAGTGCTATGCAGATCCTCATCACAAACCTTTGGAGTTCGAGTAGGGGAACCATGTTTTTTTGATAGTCTATCCACGACATGGGACTTATAGGTTTGACCGAGGAGGCAAGATGACCCCGAGGTTCATTGGGATCTTTGAGATCGTGTGCATGGTCGGTGAGGTTTCCTACCATCTTGCTCTACCCCCACAGCTGGATAGGGTTCATGTTGTCTCCCACATGTCGGAGCTGAGGAAATACATGCATGACCCCACGAACGTTATTGACTGGGGAGAGCTGGACATCATGTATGGAGCCACCTTTGCGGAGCACCTGATGTCAATTGAGGACCGGAAGGAGCGGACACTGTGTGGACGGACCATTCCTTTGGTTCGTGTGTTGTGGCAGCACAAGAGGGGGCTGGAGAGCACCTGGTAGTGGGATAGCCAGATGCGATCTCAGTACCCCGAGTTGTTTTTGTAGTTTTGTTTTTTGGGGACGAAAAACTTGATGGAGGGAATGATGTAAGACCTCGAGTTTTTAGAATGTAATATTTTTAAATTTTATTGTTATTATTCCAGAGCAGGGCGTTCAGACGTCATGTGATTCTGATCCCTATGTGGATGGAATTAAATTTTATGTGTGTTCACACTAGAAATTCCAAATTAACAGAATAAATCCTAAAAGGTAGCTCGGATGGGAAAACAGAGGGCACCATTGAGTCCGAAACGTGTCGTTTACCCTAGGAGGGGTGTAACTTTTGCAGGCGCGACCCTTCTGTGAAAAATTCCACCAGGGGCCTTTTTATTAATTTACCATCCTCAAGCATGAATGTTATAACATTAAAATGGAGGCTCAGATTAAAATTCCGAGATCGATGTTGCGCTCAGAACATGGTTTTTACCCACGAGGTGGCCTAACCCTGTCCCCACTGAAAGTACGGGTACGGAGCCTCCCAGTGGACGTTTAAGTTTTTTTCTATTTAAAGACTTCTCCTATCCTTCTCCTACTTCCCCTCCTTTTTTCTCCTTAGAAGATCCCTCTCATGAAGAATCAATAGCCTCTCCCCACCTCTCCTAGGCACGGCGGCTCCGGCGGATCATCGACGAAGCTACGGGTTACACCCAGCGAGGTAGGAGTTGTGTTTTCATTTTTTTAAATTCTTTATATACCTTTGAACACAAAATTATGGTGTTTAATTTCTATACAATTATCAAGAAATGTCTTATTTGCGTAGTTCTCGATTTGAGCTTCCCAACGATCTTTTCGGATCGAAATTTCGTGTTTCGGGGTGTCTGTGGTGACCTCGGGATGTATTCCGGCCAAATCCTTCTTTTTATGGTGATTCTAGAGGTCTCTAGTGGTCGGAGCGGTGGTCCATCTATTCCTAATGGCAGCGGCAGGCTCCTAGCAGCAGCGGCGGTCCCAGGCGGTAGTGGTCCCAAGCAGTGGGGGTTCCCAGGCGGTGGCGGTCTCAGGCGGCGGTGGTGGGCGGAGCTCATCGGTGAGGGTGGAATGGGGGTCACGGTGTGTGAACCCATGAGGGAGACCATGACCCACCTTTAGTGGGTCTCCACTTGGACCAGAGAATAGCCACGAGGGCTAGTCAGTGTGGTGGACTGCAGGTCCGCGACTGGGTGGATCGGCTGGACCGGGCCGGTCCATCCCAAAGGGGTTCGTCCCCTTTACTTAAAACAACCATAACTTCCACAACGGGTGTCTGTTTTGTGTTTCGTCTACGACAGTTCAATCCTCGGCTCGATAAGAAGTATTTGATATGTTCTCGGGAATTTTCAATTACCGAGAGGGGGTTCGGTGGCACGGAATGCTCGTTAAGTACTACGCCATGATTCTTCCTTCGGATGGCCCAAACACATCTGGAGTCCGTTTAAGGCACCATCAGTGGTGTTGTGACCCTATAATCAAGACGAATTGGTCTAGGGTTTTTTCAGGCATTGAAGCCAGAGTTGAGGGGTGGGCCCCACATGCCGTCTTTTATGTTGTAAGTAGCATTTTGCGACTTTTTCATCAGACGTCTGTTCGGGGCGAATGAGTAGTCATTTTGGCAGGATTTTCCGAGAGAATCACGATGGACTTGTTCACCCAACCACATTAGGGACCGAGATGTGGGCCCCACGAGACGTCATATGGGAATAAAGCGGTATTCAATAACGTTTTCATTGGGAGTCTGTTTCCAGCGAGTAAGTAGTCTATCTCACGTGTTTTTCCGTGAGGATTACAATGGTGTAATATGTTTGGGAATACAAAGAATCTTTTGTGAACTAATTAAATGTGGAAACATGAACGTATGTTTGTCGGAGGTTTCTTTGACTCACTCTGACCCAACGCACGGTCGCGATGTAAGTGACACCTAGTGATGGCCCTGGTAGCGTAGATTTATAGGATGAGTTCCGTGTTTACCCTCCATGGGGGATGGGAAGTGGGTTACCCATTCACCTTAGGGTTTACCCTCTAGTGTGGATGGGCAGTGGGTTACCCATTGATTTTATGGTTTACCCTCCAGCAGGGCTAGGCAGTGGGTCACCCAATGACCTTTTAGTGTTTACCCTCCACCAGGGCTGGGCATTGGGTCACCTGATGACCTTTTTGTGTTTACCCTCCAGTAGTGCTGGGTAGTGGGTCCCCTGATGACCGTTTGTGGTTTACCTTCTAGTTGTGTTGGGCAATAGGTTACCCGATGACTTCTTTTAGACTCAACCCCTTTCGATGAGGCTAGTCAGTGGATTTTCTCCGTGATTACTAGAGCGGGACCCTTGGTTGTACGGTTTAGCGATGAGGCAGCATTGATGTGTGAGACTGTTGGGCATCAGTGAGGGAAACCCTTAGAACTATTGGAGACTTATCCTGGGCGGAGTTTGGATATGGAGATCCCCTTAAGAACTCATTCAGGTTTCTTTTTGAGAATATATATATAAACCCTACTTTTGTTCCCACTCCTTGGGTTTAGTTACTCTCTTTATATGCGGGGAAAAGACACGCGGGGTATTCCACATGATTTACATGTCTAATTACTCTTGGTTTGATGAGTCTACTCCCTTTCTTCTGTTGGGTTGAGCTAAACTCTATTTACTATACTCTTTCACTATTCCTTTTTCTGTCTACTGCTCACCATTTTGGTACCTCATTTGTTGGTCCCTCAAACTTTCGGGGCATCCTACTGAGTATCCTTATACTCACCCCTGCTTGGGCTTTACCCGCACTTAGTTTACCCTTGCAGACAACAGACAGGTCGATCGAGACTATGGAGGAGTGTAGAGGACACAAGATCTTGGGCTATGTTCAATGGACGTAAGAGGACTTTTAGGTCTGAGATTTACCAGCTTCATACTTTTGTTTACATGTTTCCAGGTTGTGGTACATTTTAGGCTAGGTGCATGTTTTTACCTTTTTATGTTCCGTATCTTGTTAGTACTTTTCAGCACTTTACCTTTTTCTATTTAGAGGTTGATGCATGACTATTGTTGGGTAATAGTTTTTTTGACCTTTGGTTTTATTTTTTACTCAGCACTTCTGCATTGAGTGGGTTGTGTGTGTGTGTGTGTACAGATACTTAGCCAAGGCCTCTCCAAGATTGTTATGCCTTCAGCACTTGTCGCCAGCCCCGGGCCTATGGAGGCACGCTTGGGGTAGTTGCAGCTCGAGACTGGTAGGGTCGGGTTGTGACACATATGAGGTGATGTGATGAGGAATATCATTATCCTGATCTTAGTGGGTTGATGATGTTTTTTAAATTCTTCCTTAATGATTCACTTCCATAATACTGTGTTTCCATGCTCATTAAATACGGATAAGATGATTAGTGGTTTGTGATTGTTTGCAGTCACTATGAAACAAAACATGTCAAAAATACATGACTCTTTTGTTCAATTGAATTAAAGAAACCACATCGCGATACATTTTTAGAGGATTCATGGGATGTATATGAAGGTTTCATAGCATGAATAAAAAATAATTTCACGATAGGTATGGGAAATGGAGAGATAAACTATATCACCAAGTATTCATAGAATTAAAAAAATGTTTAGACCATATAAACAAAAAATTAATCCAATGGTAAATTTGGACTAAAGGAAAATAATTTCAATATATTTTATAACATATCAAATTACTACTCAATCCAACATCGATATAATGACATATCATTGCAAAAACATGAAATATATGAACTAAAATCAGTATAAAAAAGAAAACATGTTTCATAACATCAGAAAATTATTTGTGTGTTTAAATGGAATTTTCAGAATTAGATCAAGTTGAATGAAATTTAGATGAATATATTATAATTACAGCAAAAAATAGTGAAATTATGAGGAATATCCCTATAAATAAGAATAAAATACTTAAGAAAGTAAATTCTATAAATTATAGACTTCTATAGAGGAGATATAGAAATTGGGAAAAAATATATGCATTTAAACGACAAATTGAAATATCATCTTTTTTTAAATACTTTTTAAAAACATTTACTTGATATACAAAGGGCATTAATATACAATCTACATAACTCGTGTTATAATAGAACAAGTAAATAAAACTTTTAAAAATTATAAACTAAGAAATGAAATATAACCAATGGTGTGAAGAATGTTCAGACCAAAATGAGAACATTCTTGATATTGATATAATTTTTTGCATAGTTTAATAAAAGTTTGAGATAATTCTTATATTTTATATGAAATAGTATTTTTAAAAAATAATTCATTTTAACTCATAATATAATAAAAATACATATATATAGTAAGAACTGAGTTTTATATATAATATGGGGAGAGCTTGGAATATTTAAAAACATAAAAAATAAAAAATAATAACAAACTATTAATAAATTCCCCCTTTTTTAAAATTACAAAACTAAAAATATTGTTAATAAAATTATACTATATTTTTTAAAAAAATTGTCAGAAATTCTATATTCAGAAATAAAAGAACTAAATTTTTTAAAACAAGTAAACACCCTATTAATAAATAAATATTAAGGAATGTTAAAAACAAATAATATATATAATTTCAAACTAAATATATAACATAACTAACAAAAATTTAATTTTTTCAATTTAATCATTTTATAAAGGCTCCGTAAAGATATCTATAAGCGGATCCTCTATAGGGAAAAGTTACAAATTAATATCACCATTATTTGCATGTACACTAATAAAATGAAATATATGATTGAAAAATATTTTAAGGAATAATAGAAATGTTATTTTGAAATATAAATTTTAAATGTATTATCAAAAAATATGTGAAATTTATCGAGATAAATACTTAAAATCACATAAACGTTTCTCAAGCCATATACTTTGAGTACAAAAACTAGAAGTAGAGATAAAATCCTCTTATTTAATAGATAATCTAAACTAAAATTTCTTAAAATAACTAGAAATAAAAAACATCCATGGAAATGAAACATTATTGATGTGATTTTTCTCTTAGATATATATAATAAAAAATCAAATATAGAATATAATATCAAATAAAAATATTTATTTTTAGGATAAAACAAATCATAGCTAATATTTCCATTAAAATATCTAAATATTATTTTTAGAGAATTTTTCAAATTTTAAATTTTGAAATTAAAAAAATTTATCACTACTAACAGAAAATATCATACCACATTTTTTTCATTTTTAACTAAATTTTGAAAACAATTAATATAGATAAAATATCGTATTTATGTGAAAAAATTAAACCATGGTAAGTTTACTATAATCATCAATAATAATTAAAGTTTATTTATTTTAATCTGAGACTATAAATTTTATTAGGACCAAATTTATCAAGAAATACTAACTATAAAGGTCTATTAGTTATTATTTGATTAAATGGTATGAAAGAAATAGTATGTTTTTCCCTTTTATACAATTATAAAAAACATAGAGATGTTCATTATTCAAATTAGGTAACTTTATATAATTCTCTTGGTTAGTGATCTTATGTAAAATTATAAAATTGACATGACTCAATCTTCAATGTCAAATAATTATTTCTTTATTCATGAAATTCCAATACATAACATATTGAATATGTAGTTCCAAAAAATCAATAATAAAAATATGTCCTTTTAATTAATATATAATAACAAAGAATCATCCCTAAAAACTAAATAGTTATCCTTTTGAAATTTAACTTACTCTTCATAATTTCATAATTTAGATATAATAAAAAAATTATGTTTTAATCCTTCAACATATACTAATTTTGAAACAAATAATCATTTATAAATACCAAATTTACCAAAACCATTTACTTTTCCTTTGAAATTATCTCTAAAAGTAATAGTGCCTACATCAAAAGTATTTTATGTGACAAAAATTTTTGGGCCCCTAATAATATAGATAGAGAGTCTGTTATCCATATAAAATATTCCATTTTTAATACATCTAAAAATATTTCATCTAGAAATTTACTTGAATTTTTTTTACCCAAGCTACTTTGGGTCCAATATGTTTTGTAAAACATTTTTTAGTTACCCACATAGAACTTAAAAAATTATTGTATGGTAATTAATAAAACAATGATTTATAAAAATGTAACTTTGTAAATCCCAAATAATTATTTTATCTAATATACTAATCATTTTTATAGAGAAATTTCATAGAAAAATGAAAACATGCAATGATAGAAGAGAAATAATTATTACTTTTTACTAACTAGTTTTTATATATTTGAGGTAATCATGTTTCAAATCAAATTACATCATTATTTTTATTTATTTTATTCAAAGACATCATTTTATGATATTTTTCATGAAATTAAAAAAATAAAACAATCTTTTCTTAAGACTCTAAACTTCCATTTCTTTTTTTCATTTAAATAATGATCAGAATTCAATTTATAATAAATTATAAAATGAGAATAAGAATAAGTATTCCTTAATTTTTCATTAAATTGTAAAATTAAATTAGTTTTATAGATATGTTTTTATTAGATTCATTAACTTATTATACAAATAGGCATCTTTAAAATCATATTTTATCCATATTTCAATTTATTTTTAACCTAACGAAATATAGTTTTTTAGAATCCAAATTAGATTCAAAATATACAAAATAAAATCTGAAATAACTAATATAAATCATATATTCTACGAATCACTAGTTAGTGGAATATTTCTCATTTCCAGATTATTCACAATAATCGAATTCTTTGCTACAAATCAAACAAGTTGATAATGAATATTTTTAATATTTTTAATTTTTTTAATTATTTAGTGTTGGAAATCTTGTCTTGATGTTCCATTTAGTCATACTCTAATAAAGTAGTATCTGAAGAATATTTTTTACTTTATTATCTCCCTTGAGTTTTCCTTTTAAGGTTTTTTTTTCTAAATCTATTCTTGAATCCATTATTTTGTCATTCCTTTGTAGTATATAGTCCTAATATGAGCTATGTATTCTTTTTCCCCATCATTTGGTTCACAAAAATGAGGGAAAATTGAAATAAAATTCACTTATTTAAGAGATGCACCTCTTCTTTTTTCCCTTATTTTTTATGGTCTTTCATTTTAGTAAATGCTCCATTAGTGATCTAATCAATTCATAAATAGATTACACTTTGATGTTTTTACATACATCAGCAGTGTAATTATTTTCATTCAATTTTTTCATTGGACTCATTCATAATGTGTAGGGTTTTCCAAATCATCTCTAAGGGATTTCATTTAATTCACAATGCTTGAAAATCAGTGGAACAATTAGTTTACACATTTTTATTCCCTTGTCATGATGTCCTGGTACATAACATGAATCATCCGTAGTTTAGTTCATATGTATGTCTATGAGAAAAAGTTAGTTAACTATAGAATGTCTCAAATATCCCGAGCATTATTTTTTTTATGACACGTGACTAAACACACTTCTCTTAATAACACATTGTATAGTATTTACAACGTTTATGTTTAAAATATCTCTAGCTGCATAATTTCCTATAAAGATCATCCAAGTCATCCCTTTGTAATGTGTATGATTTCCCAATAATGTAATTTTGTTCAATTCTTAACTGCTTGAGGTTTGCCTTCATTCTAGATCTTGAGTAACCATAATCATTTCCATCAAAGTGAGGTGGCTTCTGAGAAATCCATGCATCAATTACATTTAATCCTATCATTCTAATGATATTTTCATTAAAATAAGAGGACTAGGAATAGTTTATATTAATAAAATATAAAAAATACTCTATCAAAGGATTGGATAAATTACTAAAGGAAAATTCCTATATAAATAATGTTATAATCAGTAAATATGTAATATATTTGAACTAGGAATTCCTAGAGGGTTGAACCTTTGATACCAATTGTATGGTATCAGGAATAATATAGACACAACTATACTATAATTAATAAAGGTCCATTATCTAACACTATATTTATTTACCAAGTGTATGGAAGATGTTCTGTAGGGGATTAATAGACTGGTATAAAAAAATCATAATAAAATAAATTAATTTTGTAAATTAATTATGAAATTTAATTAGGAGAGTTAACTTATAGTATAAATAAAATATTGAACACACTGATGTTTTGATAGTATTTAGGTTCAAGTTAGAATTAGTATAATCTTATACCTATATACTCAACTAGAGATACATTTTGACCTTATTGGAATTTTTAAGGGAATACATAAGCCTATTACAGAATTATTTTTCAGAAATTAACGTGAACAATAAAATGGCATATTAAATTTTATATTGGGAGTAATTAAAAAATACAATACTATCTATAGAGACATGGATTCAAAACCCAACATTTCCATACTTTATAATATAGGATTGAAAACTTGAATAATGAAAAGAAGCATTATTTTATTTGTAGAAGAATTAATTGAAAATGAGAGAATGTGTGAAAGATTTTATATAATGTTATGGACTAAAGTAACCAGTAGAAAAAAAATAAAGAACATGTATTAGTTATTAATAAGTGTATTATAATATATTATAAAGTAATTAAAAGTTGAAATATATTAGGTTAAATCCTTGACAGATCGTCCAATAGATGATAAGATTATTTCAAATGATGTGGTTTATACAAATCTTCAATGTTCAATGTAATGAACTTTTGATTCTTGAAATTTCATGATCTTATTTGTGTTGTGTATATCCTTTGATTTCATCTTATAACTTCTAAATATAGTATATAAAAAATTATAATCCAAAAACTATCCTAGTAATTCAATTTGAATTAGAAATATAATATTATCCAGGATAGAGAAAACTATCATCCATAATAATCATAAAAATTTTCATTTGAATTTAAACATAAAGACCAATTCAATATATTATTAATTACTCATTAATTATTTAAAATAGACACAAAAATAATATATCAATTCTATCCCATAAATATCGTACGATAACTTGAGTAAGTAAACTAGAATTTCTAAAGTCATTATAGTTACTTTATGTGTTTAATTATTCAAATATTAAATTATATTATATTAGTTGATGAAAAAAAGATTTAATAAATTCTATATTATCATATATTTTCTTAAAAAATAACAACTAAATTATATCAATTGAAAATATAAAAACTTAAATATTTGAACAATAATATTTCTTTGTTCATATGAAAAAATAACCACTTAATACATATTTTAAAACTAATTAAAATAATTTAAAAGAATATTACATCCAATTTATTAAATATAGATTAATTTTAGAAATCAATAAGATAATAAAATAAATTAATAATTAAGGTATAAATATTATAAAAAATCACAAAAATTGTATTTTGTTTAAAAAATCAGATTTTAGAAAAAAACAATTACGGAAAAGAGCTGACCATATGCACTAAATTCACTTGAAGTTGTTAAACATATTTTTCCCATAACAAATGGTTGGTTTTCTTATGTTTAGTATACTGACCATGAGGCACATTTAAGATACTAACAATGAACACTTCATGGTAGCTATACTTACCATATGAATAAAAATTTGGTGTCACTATAGAAAAATTTTGCATGGAAGGAATAAAATCAATTCATTCCATTCAAAAATAATTATATTCATGATGATTTATTTATTATCTATCATGGTAGATTCTATTATACCAAATGAAATGTAGAAAGGTTGATAATGTTATGTTAAAAATATCTCATGGGTACTTTTTGTAAGGATTGTGGTAACTTGAAAGGTCACTCAGTGTATTTTGGAAAAAACATATCACATTAACTTAATGATACTTTCCATGGTAATATAGATTTATTATTTTTAGTAAATCTTCATAGATGGATGATAAAATAACACATGGTAACTATGACAAGATTCAACACTAAATGTGCATTGGTTGATGGAGTTGGTGGACAGAGGTAAACTGACTTAGTTGAGCAGCTCACATGAATGAAAAAACCATGTGATGTCATGTAAACGATTGGGATATAGAGGTCCATAATTTGTCAATATTATAAAGAAGATAAAATTGTAGTTTTTATTATTTTCAAGGAGTTTTTTGATATTATTCCTTGAAGTTGGACTACCATAAAGTTGCTCTTACAGACCAATTAAATATGGAGAATACAAGTAGTGGTTCATGATTGTACGAGGTCACAATGAAATACTATATGAGGTAACTATAAGAGTCTTGACATAACATTAATTAGTAAATAGAATTCATGGTATATTCTCAAATTACTCACAATGTGTATTAAAAGGATACATTATTGAAGTGAAAATTTATTTCACAGTAGGTATGATAAAGGAGAGAAGAAAATTTAACATGTTGTCTTTGTAGAATATAGTGAATGTTTAGACCATAAAACATCTGAATTATCTAATGTTCCTAATGTTTTAAATGGAGATAATTTTGTGATATTTTCAATATATACAATTATGATTCAATATAATATCTATATATTGAGATATCATTGAATAAATATTAAATATATAAATTATAATATGTTATAAAATAATAAAAATGATGCAGAAATGTGGCTAGTTTTTTACGAGTCTGAATGTTTTTTTGTATATTTATTCATTTTAATGAAATTTAGATAAATACCATGTTTCTATAACTCAATAGAAAATGTGTATTTGAAAATTATATCTATTGGTGTGTCAAAAAAATATAGATGTAATTGAATTATAAAAATTGAAAAATTATAGAACTATTTCACAGATCTCGAAAAATTGTTTTGAGCATTTACCAAAAATAGTCACACATCCTCTTTGTTTAATTAAATGTAAAAAATATATTGGATATCCAATTAAATATGTCTCAAAAAATATGAACATTATAACTCATGTTTAATAGAATCACTAAATAATATTTTAAATCTCTTTAAAATAAAATGATTCTATTTAACCCAAACTATAACGTCCCGGTTCCGAAAGCCACCCAGAGGCACCCTGTACCCGGTTGGTCACATAGACTCAATCGCATTTCTCCGAACACCAGAGGCAACTGACTAGCAGCGAGGGCCTTGGGTGTGATAGTGGGGAAACTATGCCCTCATTGGCAGAGTACACAGTGGAAGTAAACAACACATACAATAACGGAAGTAGTAAATATCCAACAAGAGTAAACAATGGAAGACTATAATAATAAAATAACTAGAGCACCTATATATAAATGTTGCATTATACATATTTCTAGGAAAGAAACCAAACAAGTATCAAGGCTTGAATAAAAAAAGTAATAAAACAAAGTACAAAATAAAATATAAACAGCTCCTCAGTATCACAAGCACATTCTTGGTCCCATGATCTCCAGATCCATAGCAAGTCAAGTACCTAAAGTTGAAGGCACATTCCCTTATCTATAACTATAACAACATAATCAGTTTGGGCTCAAAATCATGGCCCAAATAGGGTGTGGGACTAAATCCCAGTCGGCAAACACCCGATGATCTATGCCTAACAGTTAGTGAATATATGACCGGTAGAAGTACAGAAAGCAGTAAACAATAACATGATGAATAGTAAACAATCCATAGTTCTAATATCAAGCAACAACTAACAAATAGCTAAGCAAAAAGAGGTAACCCTCTAGGAAGTACTCACATCCATCCCCTCTGGTCCTACCTACCAAGTACCAACAACCCTTTGGGTAGTACACTCATCCTAACCTCTCTAGTTTGGTCATACGAAAATTATAAGAATCTTTAAGGAAGCTCACTCGGTCAATTCCCCTTATATTCTATGGTAGTCAGGGACTCTATGAGGAATCTCACTCGGACAATTCCCCTTATAGACCCACGGTCAAAAAATCTCTGAGAAAGCTCATTCGGTCAATTCCCCATATAGCCTTGGTCAATCAAAGACTCTCTGAGGAAGCTCACACATTCAATTCCTCTTATATTCAAAGGTAAGCACGATAATTCAAAGTAAAACAAAGTCTCTCTCAGGAAGCTCACACAGTCCATCCCCTTATAGTCTAAGAATACAGGGACTCTCTGAGGAAGCCCACACAGTCAATCCCCTTATTGCCCAATGTAATCCTTGTCTCACTGAGGAATCTCACACAGTCTATCCCCATATATCCCAATGCTCAAAGACTCTCTAAGGAAGCTCACTTTGTCAATTCCCAGTATAGTCTACTACACCTGATTCTCACAGCCCTGTGTAGGATAACGGCATAGAAATGAAATATATGAAAAGTAAACCAATAGAACTACTTGGATAAATAGTCTACAACATATCAATCATTACAGGATTCAAACTCCCCATCCTACAGCAACAGGTATGGAAAACATGCAAGGTGGAAAAACTAGCTAAACATGACCAAACGGTCGTAAACAAAACATGCATGGGAAAAACATCCATGGAATAGAAAAACAGCTCTATTATTATCCATTCAACCACTACACAGGCACAAAAATAAGGAAGGAAGACAACATGGGTGAAACGGTAAACACAAAATACCCCGTTCAAGGGTATTAGTGGAAATTTCACATAATACTCAAAGACGTTGAAAGAAAAGGCACAAACCACTTACCTTGGAATTAGGTGATCGAAATAATGCTTGAATCACATTAGAATGTCGTGGATCTATAAAAACGTATAAAATGTTCAACCCATGATTACTTAGAAAAGAGGAGGAAATGGGAAATGATGCTCTAGGAGAAGGAATAAATCTCCAATGTGATTCCAACACAATCGCCGGTGTTCAAATCAGAGGATAGACGGAGGCTCTAGGGCTTGTTTAAGATCTACAGTCATACGGGTTCTCTCGAATGAAGGAATCCTAGAAGAAGTGAGTTTCATCCGTCAGACACAACCCTAGTGCTTTTAATGAAAAAAACAAAATACACGGTGTGTTCTTTTTGTGTACAAAACATGTACTTTCTATTTTCGTACTCCGCATTAGGCAGCCTCCAATTCACTCCCACACGACCGTGTGTATGGCCACTACACGGCCAGAAAATGGCCTAATCTGGCAAGAAAGTACACGGCATGTACTCATAAAGTACATGGCTTGTACTTAGAAAATTTTCAAAAATGCCTCTTTTCTCTAAAAACATACAAAAAGGAAAAACATACCTGAAAAGAAAGCCTTAGGTCTTACAAACATCTACCCTTAAAAGAAATTCATCCCTGAATTTCCCTAGTGTGGCATAGAGGAAGAAACCCCAAATAGTTACAGCCACTGTGCTCGTAAATCGGCCTCCCTCTCCCATGTCTTGTCCTGCACCCGCCCGTTCTACCATCTCACTCATACCAGAGGAATAGACTGGCCATAGATAACCTTTGTACTACGATCCACAATATAGATAGGATGCTCCTCAAATAATGCACCCACTTCAAGCTTAACCTCCTCGGGTTAAAATATATGATACATGTCTGAAAAGTAACGTTAGAGCTGAGAAACATGGATGACAACGTCCATAGCTCGGTACCTCTGAGGTAACTTCAACCAATAGGAAACTGGCCGAAATCTCTCCAAAACCTCAAATGGCCTAATGTAACTCAATGAAAGCTTCCCTATCTCCTAGTGCTCTTGTGTCCCATCCTCAATGTGACATGCATGAAAAACTGATCCCCGACCTCAAACTCCAGAGGTCGTCTCCACTGATCAGCATAAGACTTCAATTGAGACTTTTCAGTAGCCATCCTCATATGAATCATTTCTATCTGCACAGAGGCCTCCTAAACAAGACAAGGTCCAAACATAGCTGCCTCTCCTGCCAACATAAGGGTGATCGGCATGGCCTACCGTACAAGGCCTCATAAGGTGCCATCTGAATAGTTGCTTGAAAACTATTGTTGTAGGTAAACCCCACAATAGGTATATGTTTTTTCCAAGAACCTCCAAAATCCTAAATTCATGCTCGAAGAATATACTCAAGAACCTGAATCGTATGCTCAGACTTTCCATTTGTCTGGGGATGGTATGTTATTCTCAAAAGTACCTATGTACCCAAAGTCTTCTGAAGCCCCAGCCAGAACCGCAAATTAAAATGGGCATCCCTGTCTGAAACAATGGAGTGTGTAACTCCATGTAGACAAAAAATCTCTCGGATGTACAACCATCCCATGTCATCAACACTGATGGTCACCTTGATCGACATGAAGTGAGAGACCTTCATATGGCTGTCAATGATAACCCAAATAGAATTATTTCCCTAAGGTGACCTTGGCGAACCAGTCATGAAGTCCATCGCGAATTCATTCCACTTACACTCAAGAATGGGTAACTGCTGCAAAATCCATGTTGGTCGCTGATGCTCCGCCTTCACCTACTGACAAGTGGAACACCTCATGACAAAACCAGCAACATGCTTCTTCATTCCTAGCCCCCAATACTGGCGGTGTAGATCATGATACATCTTGGTGATGCTAGGATGAACTTCCCAAGTGGAGGAATGAAAGTCTAGCATCATCTCCTCACGTATGTCTGCTGACACCCATACGCGCCCCTACAAATGATAGATCTCATCTTAACCTATAGTCCATCCAGCAATAGGGTCCTCCCTTGATAAATTATCCCTTAGGACTAGACATTCAAAATCTGATAGTTGCCTCATTCGAACTCGATCAAGAAGAGTAGAGTTAACCGCTACAAAAGAAAGAAACGCCTGCCCCTGACTGTCTTGCACCTCCAAGTGCATCTTAGAGAAGAGAGCCATAAGATTCCACTCACTTCTGGAATCTTGAACTGCCTATATCTAAGTTCTCCTGCTCAGCGCATCAGCCATTACATTTCCTTTCCCAGGTGTATAGGAAAGCTCAAAGTCAAAGGAATGTAGGTACTTGACCCACGCGAGTTGTCTCAAATTCAGATCATGCTGAGTAAAGATGTACTTGATACTCTTGTGGACAGTGGAAACCACAACGTTCTCTCCTAGGAGATAATGTCTCCAAAATTGTAGGGCATGAACAATAGATTCCAACTACAGATCGTGAGTTGGATAATTCCTCTCATGTGGCCTCAATTACCGAGACTCGTAAGCAACCACTCCATCTCCTTGCATAAGCACAGATCC
The DNA here is from genome assembly GCA_963277665.1 of Viscum album. Lineage (NCBI taxonomy): Eukaryota > Viridiplantae > Streptophyta > Magnoliopsida > Santalales > Viscaceae > Viscum > Viscum album. Next base: position 697,500,053 of record OY728130.1, on the reverse strand, counting down.
CAGCGTTATACCTAATGAATTGCAATAAACGGTATAGTTCTTGCTTGGATCCGGCAAGACTGTTATCAGTGCTAATGTCAACCGCCCCTTCAGCTCTTGAAAGGCTGACTTGCAAGAATCTGAACATAAGAACTTCGCACCTTTCTTAGTCAGACTCGTCAGCGGTGCTGCTAAGTGTGAAAAGTCCTATATGAAGCATCTGTAGTATCTAGTCAGCCCTAAAAAACCCTCTACCTCAAAGACGTTCTTCGGATGCTCCTAGAAAACTATTACTCTCACTTTTTCTGGGTCTACTAATATACATGTCTCTGAGATAACATGACCCAAGAGGTGAATCTGATTCATCCAAAACTGGAACTTTGAGAGATTAGCATACAAATTATGCTCCCTCATTGTACTCAAAAGGGTCTCAAGATGTGTGTCATGGTCATGTCGAATATGAGAGTACACCAAGATATCATCCTCAAAGACAACCACGAAGGAATCCAAGTAAAGATGGATCACTCTATTCATCAGTTCCATGAGAACTGCAGGCGCGTTCGTGAGATCGAAAAGCATAACCAAATACTCGTATAGACCATACCTACTCTGGAAGGTTTTAAGAAGTATATCTGAGGGTCTAACGTGCAACTCATGATAACCGGAGCACAAGTAAGTCTTCGAGAACACTCGGTCTCCTCAAATATTATCAAAGATATCATCAATCCTCGGCAAGGGGTATCAGTTTTTGACCATCAACTCATTAAACCTTTGATAGTCCACACAAAGCCTAAGGGTACCGTCTGCCTTATTCGCAAATAGGATAGGAGATCCCAAAGGAGAAGTAATGGTTTGAATGAAACCCTTTGCCTGCAACTCCTCCAAATACTTCTTGAGCTCCTATAACTATAGTGTAGCCATCCTATAAGGAGGAATGGACACCAGTTCCACTCCTGAAACAAGATCAATAGAAAATTTTACCTCACGCTCTGGAGGCAAACTTGAAAATTCCTCTGGAAAGACATCTATGAAATGATCCACAATAGGAGAAAATCCTAGCTGTGAAGTCCCCTGGTCATCAAGATATAGACCAGTAATCTGGGCTATAACTCCTCCTAATCCATGATGCTCTAGTCCTGCTCTTCTTGTCTGGACATCCCACTTGCCCTTATGATGAAAAGATCCACCCTCTAGTGATACAAAACTCACCCTATGATGATAACAATCGACGACTTCCTGGAAGGGAACTAGCCAGTCCATTCTAAGAATGACATCACATCTCTTCATCTCTAAGACATAAATGTCCCATAATAAGTGACATCCACCAACCTCTAGAGGGCACACTTTTCACTAACCTAAGTTAGATTTTCTCTACCCAAACAATGTGTCAAGCATCAACATATCGGTAGAAGAAAAGATGCAGAGCTTAAGGCTCTCCACAATAGCAACAGAGATAAAGATATGGGAAGCCCCTTTATCAAAAAGAGAAGATGCTAAGACTAAGGCAACTAAGATCGTACCTAAAACGGTGGAAGGTCTGGGATCCTACACTTACTAGGTCTGCTCCAATCCAAATGTCTGGCCTTCAATATAGCCCTGTGACCCTACCTGACCGCTCTGAGATGATCCACCCTGCTATCGTTGTAGGACCGGTGACTGACTACCCCATCCATGACCTCCACCTTGGCTTGAATGGACAGAAAAACTCCAGTTCCTAGACTAGTGAGAGACTGGTGGTGATGCTCCCAAACGTGGGGTCATAGAAGAACCCATGTGTCTAGCTGCTAAAGAGAAAAACTGATAGAAATGATGAAGATGGCCCATCATGCAGCAAGATCAACACTCCATCGGGTCTCTTAGTCAATGTGGCCCTGTATACCCACTCCTCCCGCAGTGGTAGCATAGCACGTGGCTACCGGAAGGTGCATCCTGCCTAATCTAATCTCCCCATGCAACATCCATGCGGTGATTCCTACTATCAATTGGAGTAAAACTAACTCTTGATGCCGAACCACCCTAGATCACAGCTCCAGAATCCCTTATATTTCGCTCAGTAATCAGTACCTGGTTGAAGATAAAGGATATAGAAGCCAACCTAAATATGTTCACCTGAGAACGGATCACTTTCCCAAGACCATCCTCAAACTTCCTAGCGAGGAACAACTCATAACCTGCTGGAATAGGCGTGAAACACTGCAGATCCAGGAAGTGATAGGAATAATCCATCACAGAAAGAGTACCATGCTCCAGGATCATGAACTCCTGGGCTTGATCGGCCCTCAAGGTCTCTATGTAGAAGTAATCGTAAAAGATACGCTGGAACTCCTATCAAGACATATTCTGGTGGAGTCCCGCCTGAGAGATGACATCCCACCACATGTTGGTGGAGTCTCAGGGCATGTAGGTCATGAGCTTCACCCTCCTCTCTAGGGGTACCTCGAGATGCTAGAAGATTATTAGCGTGGCTTCGAGCCACGGCTCTGTAGCCTGTGGTCCTCCTTCCCCTGAAAAGGTGGGAGGATGATGTTGCTGGAAAACTTGCATCAAATCTACCATCGACAGGGCAAGAGGCGACGCTCCATAGAATGTCTTCATCTTCATCAAAAAACCCTCCCTAAACTGTGCATCGGCACCTGCAACTAGTATAACAGATGGTGCCAAGGCTGGCACAACAAGAGGATCCACAAGATGTTTATGATCATCCATCTCAAGAATCTGATCACAACCCTACAACTAGCGGTCAATCGGAGGACGTCTAGGTGGTATGACTCTACATGGTCAAACAGACACTTAGATTTAAGATTATCAAGGAAAGAGGACTTAAGGAAAAAGAAGAAAAATAGAAAAGAAATCATTCAAGTTAAGAAAAAAATTACTCTACGGCGTGTATTTTCCCTTCAAGGCATGCTCCCTTAAGTCATTCACATGGTCTTGTACTCCCACCATAACTGGTCGTGTAACACCCCAAACCACAAGATGTGTTGTCCCAGAACACGGCACGTACCTGAATCCCCTTTCCTTGCCTGGGACCTTCTACACAGTTAGGCCACACGACTCTCCTAAGACATGACTACATGGAATTATCAAGGGAGACACATAATGTACTAGGCATGCTTCACCTAGCCTATGTTGTTAGTGACACGGCCTACCACATGGCTAACACAACACGGTGTGTTCCAGATGGACACGGCGTGTATGTGAAAGGATAGCACCGACCCGTGTTGTTCGTGACACAGCTGGGTACCTAGGTTAGACTACACATTGTTTAAAATCCTAACACGGAGTGTATGTGAAAAGATAACAATGAACCATGTTGTTTGTGACATGGCCGGATACCTGGGTTAGACTTGAGGGCGTGCGAAACTGATACACGACGTGTTCCTATAAGGAATTCCTCAACCCGTGTATTTTTTACATGACCTATGACATGGATAGAGATTAAACATCGTGTACATACGGTACACGGTGCATACTGAAGATAAACTATTTCTTGCCGAACAGAAGAACAGATGGCGTGTAGTCAATACTACACGGCATTTATTCTGGGTTTTTCCAGATAGTAAGCCTCAGAAAGTACTCCAAAGTCCAGAAAAATACCGAAATGAGCATTAAGGGTGCTAAATTAAGATCTATGAGGGACCATAATCCCCTTGGAGAAAAGCGTGGAATCCTACTCCGGTCAATGAGGGCCCATAACACCCCAAGAACCAAAGTTTGGTGTTCATACAGAAAATACTTAAACAAAAAATACTTTATCAAACAATATGTATTTTATCAAGTCACTTATCACAAGAGCATTCATATTCAATACAACATCTATCACAATAACATGTAATTGATAATGCATCATAGATGGCATGGAAAGAATGCATGACATGTGGTTTCTAGAAAGTGACCATATGATGCATGGGATGGAATACCCTCATCTCAAAGGGTTGTGATAGAAATACAACCTCAATATCATCAAAAGTAACAACAGAAAACATGTGAGTAATCCAACGGTGAAAATTAAATCAACTGTAAAATTGAAAAATTAGAAAAATTGCAAATAAACGAGGTGGATTGTCTTTTTCCTGTACACGGGTTAGCTACTCCGAAGCACAAATTATTACCAAGTACCCATTCTATTTTATCCCTGACTAAAGGCTCCAAATAGTAAGTCAAGAGAAAAGAAATTATTTGATACCACTTTGTAACATCCCAGTTCCAGAAGACACCTAGAGGCGCCTCACACCTGGTTGGGCACATAGCCTCAAGCGCATTTCTCCGAACGCCAGAGGCTGCTAACTAGCAGTGAGGGCCTTGGGTGTGATGGTAGGGAAACTATGCCTTAATTGAAAGAGTACACAGTGGATGTAAACAACACGTACAATGGTGGAAGAAGTAAATACCCAACAATGATACACAGCAGAAGACTAGAATAATAAAACAATTTGAGCACATATATACAAATTATGCATGATACATTTGTCTAGGAAAGCATCCATACAAGTCTCAATGCTGGAATACAAAAATTACTAAACCAAAGTACAAAATAAAAGATAAACAGCTCCTCAGCATCGCAAGTACAAGCTTGGTCTCATGCTCTTCAGCTCCATATCAAGTCAAGTACCTAATTTATAAGGAGTTTTCCCTTATCTATACCTACATCAAAATAATCTTTTGGGGCCTAAAAGCATGGTCCAAATAGGGTGGGAGAATAAATACCAGTAGGAAACCAACCGAAGATCTATGCCTAACAGTTAGAAAATATATGGAAGGTAAAAGTACACAAAGCAGTAAACAGGAATATGATGAACAGTAACCAATCCACAGTTCCAATATCAAGAAACAACTAACAAGAAGCTAAGCACAAATAGGTAACCCTCTGGGAATTACTCACAGTCATCCCCTCCGGTCCTGCCTATCATGTACCAACAACCCTCTGGGCAGTACAGTCAGCCTAACCTCTCTGGTTTGTTCATAAAAAAAATTATAAGACTCTCTGAGGAAGCTCACTCAGTCAATTCCACTTATAGTCTACGGTTTTCAGGGACTCTCTGGGGAAGCTCACTTGGTCAATTCCCCTTATATCCCCAGGGTCAAGTACTCTTTGAAGAAGTTCACTCGGTCAATTCCCCTTATATCCCGAGTCATTCAAAGACTCTCTGCGGAAGCTGACACAATCAATTCCTCTTATAGTCTATGGTAATCATGATAATTCAAAGTAAAACAAAGACTCTCTGATGAAGCTCACACGTTCTATCCCCTTATAGTCTATGAAATCAAGGACCCTCTAAGGAAGCTCACATCGTTAATCCCCTTATAGCCCAATGTAATCCTAGGCTCTCTGGGGAATCTCACACAGTCTATCCTTCTATAGCCTAATGCTCAAAGACTCTCCGAGGAAGCTCACTCAGTCAATTCCCCTTATAGTCTACTACACCCAGTTCTCACGGCCCTGTGTAGGATAACGACATAGCAATAAAATATAGCCGAAGTAAACCTAAAAAACTATTTGGATAATCATTCTACATAATATCATGCATTTCAGGATTCAAACTCTCCATCCTATAGTAACAGGTATGGAAAACAGGTAAGGTGTCCAAACTGGCTAAACATGAACAAATGGTCGTAAATAGAACATGCATGGGAAAAACATCCAAGGCATAGGAAAAAACCCTATTCTTATACATTCAACCTTTACATAGGCATACATGCATGGCATGAAGACAACATGGGTGAAACGGTAAACACACAATACCTCATTCAAGGATATTAGTGGAAATTGCACATAATACTCAAATACATTGAATGGAAAGGCACAAACCACTAACCTTAGCTTTAGGTGATCGATATACTTGAACCTCAATGCATAAATCACCTTAGAACATTGTAGATCTATGAAAACTTATAAAATGTTTAACCCACGTTAACGTAGAAAAGAGGAGGAATTGAAAAACGATTCTTTAGGAGAAGGAAGAACTCACCGATGTGATTCCTACACAATCACCGGTGTTTGAATCAGAGGACGGACGGAGGCTCAGGGGCTCCTTGAAGATCCATGGCCATAAAAGTTATCTTAGATGAAGAAGACCTTGAATAAGTGAGTTCTGTCCATCAGACGTGACCCTAGTTCATTCAAAGAAAAAAATATACACGGCATGTAATTTTGGTGTGCACGGTGTGTACTTGCTCCTTCCATACTCCACATTAGATAGCCTCCAAGTAACTCCCACATGGATCTGTGTGTGGCCACTACACGGCCAGCACATGGCCTGCTGTGGCAAGAAATTACACTGAGTGTACTCATAATGTACACGTCATGTACTTAGAAAATTTCCAGAAATTCCCCTTTTCTCCAAAAACTTCAAGAAAGGAAAAACACACCTATAAAGAAGGTTCGGGTTCTTACAAAAACCATGATGCATATTTGGAGAAAAAGTCAAATACTCTAAAGATTAAATTAGAAATTATTTTGGTTCAATAAAACATAGATAAATTTATTACCTTTTATATTGAATAGGATTTATAAAAATATAATCACTACAACTAAAGATATAATAAAAATACATAGATCCTTTTGTAAATGATTTTAATATAATAAATTTTGGGGGTCATGAATTTTGAAAAACATAAAATATAAACAAAAAACAAAAAACCCATAATAGTAAAGAATTGAACTATATAATTGACTAGAATCATAGAGGAAGTTTCAATGATTTTATTTAGGTCATCATAATATCCATAAGTATAGAACTATATATATGACTACACATAAAAATAATAATATGAATTTTCTAAAAAAAAATTAAATACATAATCACTATCATATAGATTTGGAATGATTTAAAAGTTATTTTATAAGAAAATAGATGATGGTGTCCTTTAATTTTAAGGATATAAACCTAGGAAATATAATATTGATCTTTTTCAATATGATTTTTGGGACCTGAACATTCAAATTCTAATAGGGTATGTTTTTGGATTTGTGACATTTAATAATGATTCTACTTATAATATCTAGTATTACATCCTAAATAATAATCTTGATTTTTTCTGGAATTTATTCAGTGGAATGTTTTGGGTTAAATGGAGCATGATAGGAAGCTAAAGTAGCTTTCAATAGGTAGTGGTTGAGATTAAAAAAGATAAAAAATAAAAAAAATTATCTGAAGATGGGAGTTAGGCATGTAAATATAGTTCTTGGTACTACACTCTAGAATTAAGTAGATAAAATAATGAATATGACTCTTTAAGTGAATTATCAGTGTGTGAGACTTATTTATTGGATTCCTGATAAAGTTTGGGAAGAATCTATAAACAAATCAGCTTACTTGATCAATATAATTCCATCTCTTAATGTGGTACAAGAATATTCACACAGAATTTTTTCAAGTGAAATATTGAATGTGAACCATCTAAAAACGTTCCTAATTCTAGAATACTTTAATTTTCAATCCAAGGAGAGAGATAATTGGGATACTAAATAAAAAGTGATATTTCTCAATAGTTTTGTTAATGAGAACATTGGACATTGTTTCTATGATTATGAGAAGAAGAATGTCTCATGGATAAGGGATGATATTTTCAATGATAAACTTTTAAGGAATGATCGAAACATAATAGTGATAGATGTTGAGGAATATTCAGCTTCAAAATTCAGTTGGATCAAAATGAGTTTATCAGAATGAACCATGATGAGATATTATAATTCTTTAAAATGTATAAAGACTTTTGAGAGTGTATGGATTTAAACTATAACAGAAGGAATACTAGAACCAAGTTATATAACCAAATAATTCTATTTTGTATATTAACATGAATTAGGAAACTAGTATATATATTTAGAGATGATATGAATGTTATTATTTTAGTGGATGATGGAGAAATAGAATATTTTGAAGAAGACACTACCCTTAGGGATTTTTAGAAATGGGAGTATGATATGAATGTGGAAATTAATTCCATGATGTTCTGAAGAACATGAGTGTTTGAAGAAATTCAAGAAGGAACACATGCTCTACAGAACAAATGGGTTTCTCATCCGAAGGATTAATATAATGGGTGTAAGAGGTAAACATTAATATTGGTGGGGGAATGTTTTCCAATAAAATAAAAAAATTCACTTTTTAGAGATTCTCTTTCTATCCATCAAGAATACTACTATCTGGATTATTCTATGAATTGTTCTATCCTAGAGTTTTCTCTCCGAAAATATACATATTAAGACAACATTAATTCATTATGATTAAGAGGATGATATATACATGATATTTCCCAAGGGTTATGATTACTGCAATGATCTACTATTTTTTATATTCAACAGAAGTATTTGTGTGTTGAATTAATCCTCACAACAGTGGAATCAAAAGATTGATACTTTCATTCCTAAAGAAAGTTTCACTTGTTGTGATTAAAATCACTATTGATATAAAAAGTAATGTAATTATGAAACATTAATTATACTAAAAATTCATGGGGATGGAATATTTATTGTGAGAGTAGAACATAAAAATATTGATAAGTTGAGTAGAAATTTATTTAAAAGGTTTGAGATGAAGGATCTTGGTCATTCCAATAAAAACATGGGGAATGAAACTGAGAGGGATAATAATTTTGGTATTATCCCAAAAGGAATACATTATAAATATCATTGAATGATTTATAATGAATCACTCAAAACCATACTTGATACCAATTTCCAAAAACATCAAACATTCAAAGGAATAAGTTCTATAATAAATAAATGAATTCATGAACATTGAAAAATGTGCTCCATGCATCAACCATTGGAAGTTTTATGTAGGAAATTATTTTCACAAGACATGATATTTCCTTTTTATCTGGAGTTGTGAGTGGTTTAATATAAAATAATTAATGTTTTCATTAGGATTATTTGAAATAGAACCCCTGATATCTAAATGATTCAGAAGATAAATCAATATGTTTTAGTGATAATCATCTCTTAAAGGGTCTTGTGGATTTACATTTTATTCATGAAATGTATTTTAAAAATAAAATGTAATGTATTTTTTAATTTTCCAAAGAATATAAGTCAGTGGGATATAATTAATATAGAATGTGCTACTCTTTCAACAATAGAACTAGAATATGTTGTTCTTTCGGAAGTAGGAAATGATTTTTTTGGATAGATGTAATAACTGAATGATCTCATGAAAGAATAATAATAATGAATTATGGTATATTACAGTTATAGTTCTATTCATATTGGTAATAATCATATTTTTCATGAAATGAATAAACACATTGACTTGAAAGTCCATTTCATCTAGAATTTTCATGAAGATAGAGTGTTGGAACATAAGAAGGAGGCTAGAAGAAGAATCATGTAGACATATTAAAAAAGGTGTTTGTCTTAGAAAGTGTAAGTATATATTGTTCCTAAGTTATTCTTGGGTTAATTTATGGATAAATATAACACTTCATGATTTCAGATGGAGGTTAGAATCCCTAAAGCAGTCTTAAATTTGATGATTATTGATTTTTCTGATGTCCCTTCAGTTTTACAGAAGGATATTCCAGGACAAATAATTTGGATAGCTTGTTAAGTCCTCTATTCTTTTGGAGAGAATCATTATTCAAAATTTCACTCTGATAATCAATTGAGTGTTTTTGAAGGTTAGTTTCAATAAATAGGTAGTAAAATTTTTCTCTAGTTTTCTGTAGTCAATATGAAGGTTTAACAATGTAAGATTTTTCCTCAAAAAATGGAAGTAATCTATAAATCTTCAAGGGTAGTGGTTCAAATTTACATAGAGAATACCTCTCTATAATGTGGTGGGACTAAATATTGATAAATAATACGATAAATGAATATTCATATTGAGTTATGACGTTTAGAAGTAATTGTGAGGATGGTTGAATAGTGTAGGAGTTGTTAGAGTGAGAGTATTTTTGTAACTCTTGTACATTAATTTGATTTTTTTGTTCTGTCTTATAAACATAATATTTTTTTCAAAACCATGTAATTCCGATGAGTTCCTATGATTATTTCATTTAATAATGAAATTTTGTTTGTGTAGTGATTTCATGTACGGATTGTGTTATATATCTCATAGATATGGAACACTCATTCAAGGGTATATAATATCTCAAATGGTTGAAATTTAGAATAAGGTTATAATGAATTTTTTTATGATGCTTCTACCAGATCAAGTGGAATCCCTAACAAAAACTCACATAAAAATAAAAGAAAATCATAAATTTATTAATTGGCTATTAGAAGTCCCCTTTAAGAATAAGATTAGAAATATTTTCAACATTATGCTCTAAAAAAATTACCACAACTCTGAAATTCATGGACTCTACTACGTAGAATTGATAGCACCCATCGTAGTATCAATCACTATAATATTACCAATAATGAAATATATATTTTTGGGTTATATCCCAATAATTTGAAAAAAAAATTATAGAACCTGCAATATGGAAGAAAATATGGAACTCCCAAAATCTAACGGCATATCAAATCAATGCATCAAGAATTTGAAGACAGTTCACACAATCCATCCACCATATCCTATCCACGAGATGCAAGTTTTTCTGAATCTCAATAACACATAAAAAACAAAATAAAGAATCGAAAGAACAATAATAATTTATCACTTTTGAGACATTACTAACTCCATAGAAGGAACACATAAATTTTCATTAGATAGAAACAAAAGTAAAAAATGATTCCTTGAATAATATATACAACCTATGATACCATTTCTATGATCAGAAGAAAGAAAATAAAGAAAATAAATTTTCATAAATAGCACAAGTTAGCCCTTCATTCTATTCATTGATGAGCTCCACAAAATCTAAACGGTTCGACCAACATTTCATCATAAAAAATCATTGCTCGATCAAGTCATCTGATAACTACTAGATGAATGCACCAACATATGTTGAAACATTTTAGGAAAAATCCATACTTTTGGAAAACTTTCTCAAACCCTTTACACACTTCAAATGGTTTTTATAGTTGTGCCTCTTCTGAACCTTTTTTCTACTTCCCTTGCACCATCCAGTCTGATACCATTATTCCCGATTTTGTCCTTCCAAAAAAATAACACTTATCTAAAAATTAGATTATTCATAATCTAGTATGAATGTAATTAAGTTCAATTAATCCTAATTGTTAAAAATTTAACATAACTAGTATCAATTATTAATAATTCATATTAATTCTGATAATAAAAATGATGAATTAATATTTATTTATATTAATTTTAATTTATTAAATGTATTTTGAGGTAATTTATAATTAATTAGTTACAGTGATTTTTACTTAGATATAACTAATTATAATTAGTAATAATTTATCTTAACTTTTTGTAGTTAGTAATAATTTATAATAATTAGATACAATTAATAATTAATTCTTCATAATTATGATTAATTATTTTTAATTTAAAATAATAAGTAATTATTTATAATTAATTATAAATAATTTAGATTATATAGCATTAACTAATCATCATCAGAAATAATTAAACCTAATTATTTGTAATTAGTGATAATTAAACAAAATAAACAAAAACTAATAATTAATTAATCATGATCAATATTAATGACGATTAATTAAAAAAAACTATAGAGAATTATTAACTATTATTTTATAATGTATTTTAATTTTGAGTATCTATTTACAATTAAAAGTAATTAATCAGAATTAGTTATATTTTATAATAATTAAAAATAACTATTATAAATTAATGATGAATTAATCATAACTAGTATTAATTACTATGAGTTAATAATAATCAAGTATAAATTATAATTAATTAGTAATATTCATATGTAATTAGTATTATATAGTTATTATTAAAAAATTATCATAATCATTAGTAATTTATAACAATTAATATTAATTAAAATATATCTTAAATAAATAATCATTATTATGATTCATTACTGGTAATCGACAATTATTAGATATTATTAATAATGAATTATAACCAATTTGAATTAATTAGGATTAGTTAATCATAATTATGAATTTGAAATTTAATTTTTATTTAATGTGACTAATTTTTAGTGTTTATAGACTGTATATTATTATTTTCCTATCATTATTAGGGAAGCTACATCTTAAGTACATAAATAAGATTTAGATTCTTTCACTCAAGACTATGATTTTTTCCAATTTAACCTTTTAAAATAATGTTCATTTACAATTTATTTATATTAAGTGTTAGTATTTTATTGGAATTGAGATCTCTCTTAAGTATTGATCTATATATATTGGAAATTTGGGTCGAGATACATTTTTTGGGAACATAGGTTCTATCTAAGAGGTAATTAACTCACTACCTTTCTCACAATACTTTCTCTTATATATATTATGGTTTAATTATATTCTAACCATTTCAAAGAAAGGGTTTCATGCACTAGGTAACATCCCAACCCAACAAGATCATTTTAGTAAGCAAAACATCACATGATCTCAAGTGTTCCCTTCAATCACCAGAGGTTTTTTACTAGCACTGAGCATTTAAATATGTCACATTGTTAGATATTAACCCTATAATAACATAGAAAAAAGTAGTCATAAAATATATAAAAAATATTAATGACTAGTGGAAACCAATATAAACATGCTCAATTTTTCATAACAACATTCCTTTAATTCTAATATGTGTCACAGATATAAAAAAGCCTCAAAAAATATCAAGTACCAAAGTATAAATTATACAACTAAAAATTAAAATATAATAGAGTGCGAAAAACCCTCCATGTCAATCCATATGTGTCCAAAAACTACTCTAGGATGTCTCCTGACATCATCTTCATTTATATTGTGGCATATTAACATTACCTGTAAAATCATGTATATTGTATAGATAAACTAGTTGTGGGTATGCCCATTAAGTGGGAATAAATTACTCGAAGAAACTAATCCAGCACTTCACAACCCACGGAGTTTAATGGTTATAATTTATAAGCAGTATAAATTTTTGTATGATTTGACAATATCATTTTAACATGAAAAAAATTTATGGGTTCTACCAAGTCATGTTAAATAAATCATACCAGCTTTGACCAGTTATGGTAACCATAGATATTGGTAGTTAAACTCATGGATCATCATTTTATTATATTTAAAACACATGGAGTCACATAATTTCCCATTATTAAATAAAAGATAGAAAAAAATCCTATCAAAAAATATTTCCAATGTCTATCTCGAGGATAATTAAACACATGTCTCTCCCATAATTATCATATATCTTAGTATGAAAAAATCATCTTTACAAGTTACCATACATATGTCACTTTTCTAAACACTAATGAGTTATTGATGGATATCTCACACAACACTTTATTTTTAGCACAAAAGATTAATATTTGGTCCCATGTTATTCCACCTTATTATCCCAAAAAATTTTCAAACATATATGAATATAACACTAACCCTATATATTTTTTCATTCATAAAAACATAGTTTTCTATAAGAATTTCACACACCAAAATCCCTATTTTAAACCTCATAATCCAATTGCATAATTAATCAATATTTGATAAACTTTTCACCTTTATAAAATTACTTTTCTTCAAGTTAAATAAAATTTAATACATATATATAACACATTATACAATTTTATTTACATAAATTAAATTTAAAAAAACATCCAAATAATTCTTAAAGCTTATATAGTGAATTTATCTATATTACTCCATCTCTTATAAAAAATTACATTTTATCCACATAAGAAATTAAAAAACAAAATCATGGTAAAATATAAAACACATTCATTTAAATATATATATATATAATACTATATGAAATTATATAGCAGTAAATAAAACATTACATATATAGAACATCACTTAAACATCAATTTTATTCACTATTCTTTTACCACAAATAATTCCCTTAATGTCTATATAAAATAAACTATTTAATTAATCATATAAATTATTGAATGAATACTTTACATTTTTATTTACATAATTTCAATATTAAAACACATATAAAATATTCATAAATCATAAAAAACATTAGATATTATTCTATAATATTATAATTAATTTCAAATGTAATAAAAATAACATAAATATTAGTGGTAGTAGATCAATATAAACTTCATATATAATCACAAGTTGAAGCATCGATAAAAGATAAATGATACATATGAAAAATATGCACAATATTCATAAGGATTGATTCTTAAACTCCTCCAATAATATAAGAAACTAAAGAAATAACTTAAATATAGTTCAATAGAAGGAATTCAAACCTAATGGTAACTAAATTTGTTTCCACCAAACAAAATTAAATGGTTATCAAAGATCACCCCATGATTGAGATAATGGAACAACTAAATTGTGAATATAACTTCAAATGGAGAAGAAGTCAATATTTGATGTTTGGTTGAGAAATAATGCGATTTGGACCAAGGAGATTCATGAAATGATCCCTGTGAGAAAGTAAAAATCAGGTTAAATGACTATTCCCATGACCATAAAGTGTCATAAATTATCCAATTAAAAAAATTGAAGGGAAATATTTTTCTAAACACCCACCACCGTGTACCTAGTGGTATCCCAATTGATCCATATGATTTCTACCCTCGTTAGTTACTTGGTACAATATACTGGGAACCCTGGGGCACCTGATGGTTAAATTCTAGAAAGTCATACCAATAAAACTCATTTCCTTATCCTTTATTCTCATAAAATCCATACGAAAACAATTAAAATAAATCAAAATTTATTTCAATAATATATAAATTAAATAAAAAACATACATTAATAATCTCGGTTGTTACAAAATCCCCACTATAGGGATTCTCATTATCGGGAAGCATCGTTAAGGGTCACCAATGAACCAATCAATTAATTAAGAACTCATTTTATCTTACCACTCCTTAGTACTCACTAGTATATATCCTTGTAGCCATATAATAAATAAAAGAGTCATGAATCCCCCCACAGCTTCTCAACACTATGAATAATACACACCTGTATTTAAATAAATAAATCATTTGACTTTATCTATATATCATTACACTGAATCACCAGAGATAGATCCAGTTCATATTTTCTTATCTTAGGCACATGGAAAACATCATGTATAACTCTGAATGAAAAGAGATTAAAAAATTACCCAATAACATATATGATCTTAAATAGACAAGAAAACCATATAGAAAACATTCTGTACTGTCTAGTTCTCTAATATACCAACCATGGTGATGCACAACGAAAGACATGATCTCCAAGATAAATATAAAGATAAATATATCTATGATAGACAGATGAATTCAACCTACTCTGAGAAATAAACATCCTATTCCTAATTAATAACACAAGGATAGAAGAATTATATACGAATCTATGTCTAAATAAAGACACCTCACCAATTTCTATCCAACACAAAAGTAATTGATATGGCCATCAATTCTAGGCCAAATAATGATTAGTCCAAATAAATTATTCATACTTTTTATTATAAAAAAATTATTCCAAATCAACATTATCTTTCCACATACATCTAAAATAATTATTACATGTATGGAGAATATCATTTAGAATCTAAATATTCTGATTAGACTGGTCAATCACTTACAGATGATAAGACATAATCCACATAACCTGAGAACCTAAATAAATTTCTTAAACATTATAAAATGGAGTTTTGGATCATGAATCATAGTCAGAAAAAATTCAATATGGTATCCCATGATTCCACAAAATCACATTGATCAAAAATTTCCATGATCGTCAACTAGTTATGTCTTCCTTATTATTGGAAAATGAGAAACTTCAGCCAACTGATCAAGGATAAACAAAAAAATACATCCCTTTCCATAATCGTGGGAAAAATATTAACAAATATATGGTTAAATTATAATAATTTTTATTTAGAATGTTAAATATATAAATAATATCAGTTACCCTTTGATTTTTAGTTTTCACCCACTGTTAGGAGAAGCATCTCAAAAAAAATACTAACCATGTATTTTTTCATATCAGTCCATCAAAATTTTCACCAAAAAATAGTAAATCATGGTCAAAGTAATATGAACCTATAATATATTGATAAAAACATATCACATCATATCCTACCACTAAGCTATCTAACCATGAATAGTTCCCTTTATATATTAAATAGAATGTCCACTTAGTATCCATCCATATATATGCTCCCTTCCATGTATATTTTCTTTATATAACCGAAACATAGATTATAAATCTTGGACATCCTTTAACTACTCATACAAGGATATGCTGATGGTAAAAAGTTTTATAAAAAATGACCCCCCCCCAAATACATAAAGATAAAACTCCTAGAAGAGAGACATAAGCTATAACTCCCCTTTTGAATCACAAAAAATTTCCACTGGGGACTTCGTACATAATGAAAATTCAATAGAATTCCATTTAATGGGGGTTATATATCATCTAAAAAATTAGATTAATATATTTTTCACATATCTTTTGACATGTATCTAAATTCATATTAGATAATATATACTTAAAGCTCTTATGATAGGTGAATATCACAGTCATCTCACTCAAAAATCAACAGTAATATCTTTTATGAGTATGTACAACCTTATCCTACTCAATATCATGAGTATTGTTTTTAGTATCATACAACATAATATTTGAGGAACTATGTTCCAAAACTCATGATTCTTTTATTAATAGAAAACTTAATCCCACACTAGATGTATCACAACATTCCTCATTACGCTTCGTGTAGTATTGTAAAATGAGAAGTGGTTTCAGTGTCAACATGTTCTTATTCTCCTAAAATAAATATTCAAATTGATCATCCAATATAAATTTTACTCCCTTAACAGTTACTTCCAACATCGGTGTAGCTATGTTACAAAATTCCTGGATGAAATAAAGATAATATCTTGTAAGGACTAAGAAACTCTAATTCTTGAAGTAATTATTTTGAATATCTCATTAAATTAAAACATTCACCATTTTAGGATCCACTAATATTAATAATTTTGAAATTACATGCTTATGAAATATGGAAACTCAGATTCAAAACTAATACTTCAATTTCAGAACATACAAATGAGGAGTTCTCAATGTTTCAAAATCAATTGGAAAAATTTTATATATGATAATTATATGATCATTAATATATTAATATATCATAGATACGTATAATAATAATAAAATGAACATTTTAATAGAAAACATTGTCCATCAATGCCAAAATAATTTTTTATGCATTCATTATCCATAACATCATTAGAAAAAAAAATCAAAATTAACAAATTGTGTTTTAAAATTTATATTTGGCATATATTATTCTCATAATATTAACTGATAACAACCCTATAAAAGATTTATCTTTTAAAATCTTCAATAAACCCTAAATGGATGGAATAAATCATAATTCTATTGTAAATTACACCAATTATTTATTATTATATAATTTAAAATTTGATAATGGAGAAAAAATCATAATATCATACCCACCTTCATGGTAAAAATAACTAGATTAACCCAAATAGGCTCACTCTACATGAGTATTAAATTAGATCTATAATCATCCTATTATGTTAATATATTACTATGATGAGACAGATCTATGTTAAAAGGAAGTATAGAGAGGCTCAGTACCAGATAGAAAGTCAATCAAAACTCCATCCCTCTAGAAGTAAACCTAAAAAATAATCAAGGAAAGTCCTAATATTTATCAACCATTGGAGTAAATAAAAAACTATGAGAAATTTTATATGACTAAAGATATGTCCAAGATACATTGAGATGTAATCCTCTTCTACCACCCGAAATCATTACTAGATATGGTTGTATTATAGTCCCAATTTCCTATAAATATATATTATTCATCACAAGATGCAAATAATGTCAGAAATATTTGGTTGAATTCATCATGCCCCATAAAATATGAAAACCAAACCATCACAATAATGAAATCAATTAATTTTATCTCTTGAATTTAAATGTCCTAAATTATATCTATTAACATAGTTATCAATAAAACAATTCCACCTTCTCCCGATAGGCTCAACTCTTATTCCTAATTGTGTATTCATGGATAAAATTCAGGATTTAATCTCAACAACCAAAATGAAGTCATAAAAACAAATAAGAAGATATAAAATAATGAGATGCATAAGAATCAAAAATCTTACAAACCATGGTAGTGGTACATAGTATCATACCTATAAACATCAAAGAACCATAAAAAATATTAACTAGAACCTGCCCAATAATAAACACCATATATAACACTGCTCTATAACTATCATCATAGTTTAGCTAAATCCCCTAGATTGAATATTTTGGATAAACTTATACATGTGAACCTCTACAACCACCATGACCAAACCTATGAGACAATATACGGATTCCACTCCTTTGAAGTGGACTAAGACATATAAAATATTCATCGTTAAAAAAATCATACACTCTAATCCTATGATATTTTATCCAATAAAACTTTTGGACATGTACATCCTCACTAAAGGAATGATGCTCTTTTAGTTTCAAACACCTCAAGATTTTATGACATGTATTCTTTTTAATTTCTATAATGTCTTGAGTTATATGCTACACCAAGATTAGATTGCGCTATATGAAACCCCATATAAATTTTTGTTATATGAAACACTATTCATATATTTTGTTACACTGAATTTCATGTTTTTTTGATAGAATTCATTTCACAGAAGACCGAGTATATGTGAAGAATAAATATTATAACATTGTCAATATAATGGCAACTATGAATAGTACAAACTTCCTTCTAAAAACATTTAAAAAGAAAATAAGAGACTATAAAATAATATCAATCTTTATGGATTTAATAAAATTTATAAAACTCATCTTATATATTTTACAGATATGATATATGAACAAAGTCAATTATTTCAGATAAAATAAGTATTTTTCAAAAAATGCATTATTTCAAAATTTTGATGGTGCAACCATTTTAAATCTAGTTTTTATCACTTTTATATATTAAATTAAAAAAATTTCTTCTTTGGACTATAGATATAAAAACTTAATTTGGATACATTTTTTATATTTTTCTGATAAATTTTAAATTTTGAAGAATAGTATTATAAATCTATATTTTAATTGAAAACCACTTTTTTCATCGAAATAATTTTTGTATTTGAATTATAATATTAAATGGTTTTAAAGTATAAATATAATATATTTTTATAATTCTATTTAATTTATTTCATTAGCATTAATTTTATATTGAATTTAGATGTAAAAACATTTCAATATTTTATACTGATTTAAATTTTAGAATCCAGTTCTCTCTTTCTAACAATAAGAATAATTTTGAATTAATTACCACCACTTTTGTGTTTTGAATTATTAAAAATGGATTCCATATTTGGAATCAATAGGCCCCAATTATATAAATTTATTTATTTTTTATTTTTGGCATTATGAATAGTATCTTCGGTAATTTTAATAAATATGGTAAATGGGTAAAATAGTTAATTAATGGTAAGAATACTATTTTAAAATAACCCTAACACTTTTATTAATATACTTTTATGAGTTTGATTTTATATAAATTATACTTGGTTCAAAATGGTGTCCTTTGGAAGCCACATGGATGAGAATATGGCATTTAATTTAATGCAAAGTTAAATACGTCTCTGTAAAATTTGAATAAAGAAAAGAATTTTTATACAAGGATATACAAAAGATAAATTCTATTATAAATATTTATTTTAAATATAATTTTTTTCTTTATCATGTTAATTTATTTTTATTTTTTAGAAAATAACTAATTACCTTAAAGATTATACATGGTTTATGTAGAAATTATTTAAATAATGAAAAATAAATAAATTATTTTTTATTAAAATGATAATAACCCTTTAAAGAAATAAAAACATGAAAAAATTATATCGGTAAATTATATCTCGACCATAATCATCCAATGTTCGAGTTAATGACCATTTGGAGGCTTATAAAAGATATTATGACAGTTTTATTATTTTATTTATTGTGTAGTTATTGTTGTCACATTCATATTTTAATATATATAACATTTCAAATGTTGGATTTTCCAAAAGATAAATTATACTATACATATTCCTAGGAGATATTTTATTTTTATATTCATCATAGTATTTTCTTTTTATTTTTTATTCTAAAAATAAGTGTTTTAAATAAATATAGAAAACTGATGATGTTATTTTTTTGTATGGGTAATATTTAATTAATGTTATTAATAATACTAAAATAAATATAATTTGGATAATTTATATATAAAATAAATTTTATAGAGTACCTAGACCTAATGGGTATATAATAAAATATTTTTCTTGAGGATAACATCTTATATTGATATTTTTAAAAATCAAGAATTGAATATTTTCAAAATTTACACAATTGTCTATTTATCAAAATAATGTTTTATTAAATTATTTAAAAATCATAAAAAACTATTAACAAATATATAATAATTAATTTATAGTCTAAAATTATATATGTTACTAATTTATAGTCTAATTTACATCATAAATATAAATATTTCACCATTTTAATATTTAAATATTTGTTATCACAATTAAAATTAAGTAGAATAACTAAGTGTTAATTAAAATGATAATGATTAAATTGACATAAACATGTGTCAAAAAATTATAATATCATGTTATTATAACCTTATATCATATCATCTTCAAAGTTGGTACATTTTGGTTGTTTTTGAGTGGGAGTTTATTTTATTACAAATAAATATTTTTTGAGGTTTCCAAAACTGTGAATCACATCAATTACAAAAGGGCACCACCTTCCTAACTTCTTCACATCCATTTAAGCATTTAATCTCAGTGATCTCCTAAAATTTTCCCTATAAAACTTCCCAAATTATTTTCTAGAGGGCTTTGTCTTCTTAAAAACCCAACTATAGTGCTCTAAGAGGAGATTTAGTATAATCACATCGAAGAAGATGTAATCTCCTCTACCGATACATTCAAACTTCTTTCTTCTTATAATTCTCATTCATGAGTTGTTTAATTAAAAATTAATAAAATCAGTATAAATTATATATGAAGATGTTATTGTAATTATTAAACAACCATATTTCTCCTTTAATCCTTCCTATGATAAAATGAAATCAAAATACATGCGTACCTACGACTTACTGTATCCATGATATGGTGTAATATGTTTCTCACAAACACTTCACATGGATGGGTATAATGATATAAATATTAAATATATATGATTTTATAAAAAAGTTATTTATTCGGTAACAATATATATTTGTCATCCACTTCTATACCATTTCATAATAAAAGGAATGATATCATCACTCGTGCGTGCGTACGACCTACCGCCTCTAGGATGCGATGTGATTGATTCTTTATGATATCAATTAAATAATGAATATATAAATGTAACGAATAAATACATATGATGTATATTGTGTAAATATAATTTATGAAGGATATAACTATGACCTAAGAAGAAAAACATGAACTTATTCTATAAAAAATTCATTAGAAAATGAAGCTATTAATACCCTAATAATTAGTAATTATGAAATATTATTACTAATCATATGATAATATGATCATATATGATATCATAATAATTACTAGGGTTCTAGAATAAGTCAATAAAATTATTTAAATCATTATACTGAAGATTTAGATACATATAATGGATAACTGACCTAATGTAAGGTATGGTTTTACAATCTCATTATTATCTGACATTGTTTATTCATAAGCATTGACTATGGTATATTTATCAACCATGCCCATGTTTTCTAAATAAGAACCCAAAAATATTGTTGTTGTCCTTTTATAATTTTTTTCAATTCAATATTACACATTGGTGAATTTTTATTAAACCATACAAATGGAATGTTTTATCATTTTTGGTACAAGTTAGTTTTTAACTTTTCCACAAAAGGTATGAGGAGAATGATTTTTTAACTGATATGGCATGAATTTTTATTTAAATATTTATAACTCTTTTTTTCCATGATTCTTCCACTACACAATTTCAAGTTAATTTTAAAATAAACTTTTTTCTTTTAAAATTTTGCAGCATTTTGAGAAAAGAAGTTGTTTTTGAAGAAGAAATGCAATTTTAATCAAGAATTAATTTCTAGGGTTTTATCAATTTTTTATTCATCTATGGGTAAGGATATTTTTCAAGTATAAAATCCCTATTATTTTTCTGGTCAATTATGTCTCTACTAGAATGAAATTTATGTGGTCCATTTTTTATATGTATTTTGAAGGAATGATTTAAAAGAAACCAATTTTATTCCTTAGGTTATTCTATGAGGAATGATTTATGTTTTTGTGGCACATGTAAGAATGATTTCATTACGAGATGGCTGATAACTATATCTCTCTTCAATGTATTGGGAAAAGATTTATATAAATTGAGGTAGAGATTAGTGGAACACAATTAATTCTGGTTTAGCAATATTGGGCTTGAATGACATGTAAATTCGGTTTATTAATATAGGGCCGGAATGGAATGAAAATTAAGTTCAATAATGTAATTTCTTCCACTATGATGGTCTTAGAAATTAACCTTGTCTGACATGGAAATTATTTTCTAGGATTATGTAGTTACGACAATTCCAAGTTTTATGAAAATTTTATTTGGCCATGGATCAGGTTCTTTTATGATTTATACCTAAAAAACAGACAAGATTTATTTCATGACTCAATATTTTGATATTCAAAAGTAATGTCAATGTTTTTCCATTCACATGTTCATCTATTGTTTATATACCATTACTGAGAATATAAGCTCACCCTTTATTATGTTTCCCTTTCATAGGTTATAATGAAATCATTTATATAGGAGTACTAAAGTCAAAGATCTTTATGGGAGATCTTGAATATATTTCACAAGTTAAAATAACGTATTCCATGTTTCCAAAGGAACTAAATTATTATTTTCCGCATCCATGAATTATTAAAATTTAATGAATATTCTACTAAAAATATTTAATATTCATGTACATCATTATAGGGTCATTATAATGTTCATTATAAAATATTTAATAGTTGGGCCCCCATTAAACACACTGATAGCATTGTAATGATTCCCTACTTCATGAATGAAGAGAATAAAATATCATACCCTAACCTCCCAAATTATCCCTACCCTTAAAATAGTCATCACCCTTACTCTTACTACCAACATCCAATCCACATACTAGTTCTACCTTTTCTACCATTATATCTTTACCTAATATAATATTTTTATTTACTACTTCTATATAATTCGTTAAATAGAAAAATATGAACCGTTAATTCGATATTTAGCTTCATCCCATAGTTGAATTGGAAAGCCATTAAAACCTCATCACATCACAATTTTTGATAAAAACAAATTATGTATACAAATTTAAAAGTATAATAATGAATAAGAATATTCCCCTACTTAAGAACTATAAGCTATTGGCATTTATCCATTCTAATTATTTGAGGGTATAACCTATTAAAGAAGTGTGTTAGACAATATTCTCATGAAATTCCCTCAGTTGTATTCCCCTACACCAATATTTATTAGTAGCATCGAGTTGGTTGTTTAAGCCTGAAGATGTTGATCTTCATCCTCTTTCCTCATGATCAAAGATCATATCAAAGATACTATCTATCCCTTCCAACAACTCCATAACTTAGTGGGGTCTATTATATCATCTAAATATAGTAATATGTTTTACCCAAAAATATGGGACCACATCTGACATCACTACAAATTCTTAAATCAGCCTCTATGGAATATTTTATATAATTATATGAGGTTTCTTAATTATATTTTTTCAACTTCGGTATTTAGATCACCCATTGAAGGATCATCTTATGCCTTTATTTATATATTACCTTGTTCTAAACACACCCAGTCAACCAATTTATCATGAACCTCATTAAACTTCATTTTAGTAACCTTAATTCTATAAAAATAAACACATTATATAGAAATGAAAATGAATGTTTTCAACAAAAACAGTCATGTATCCCTTTCTTCGCAAGATTATTTGGTAATTAGTAAAATCCAGCCAATAAAATTACATCATAAAATTATTTTCCAAATTTTAAAATAATTTATCCATTATTAATAAGATATGTTATTAAAAATATATCATGTTATTTAATAATTTTATAATTTAACTAAAATTTATATCATTAACTAATTGAAAATACATTCTCACAGACACATTACAGGTCCCAATGTTCCAAAATGATACATGGATTACCTACTACTCACTCTCAACCAAGTGATTATCCTTTCTGAAAATATTATTTCTAGATATTAAAAATTCTATCGCATTCCCCTAATGTCAAATAGAATTATTTGATAGTTTTTCTAGCCAGGTACATATATACCACTTTGGTACAAATTCCATATTTCTTATTTCAAAAATACCAATCATCAAAATATAAATACCTTAAAAAATAAATCACTCGGAATATAATTTGTAATGTTTCTACCTGATATGAATATATTATCAGGCAATATTCCATATATTTTATAGGCACATGAGGAGAGTGCACACAGAAACTGAAAAAAAATTCCATATAAAAACTACTAATTTCCTTGAAACCATATAAATGTCATTATTGATAATTTATAAATAGTATACAATGTCAAATGATTTAATCATGTAATTTTAGAATGAAAATAAATCATGCCTTATTTTTACATTGTTGGCATACATTAATAAGGGTAACTAAAATCTAGGCTCATGATTGTCTCATTTACCAAACTCAAGGCATCACACAGTTCACTGGTACCAACTCCAGGACATTCCAAACACACAAACTCAAATATTTTCTGGACTTAATGCAATGAAAAGACAAATACATGGCCCTCACATATGTATCTCATGTCCCATCATAACCCAAGGCTCCATGTATGTGACCAACAATATGGAACTTCTCTAGACACAATGTTTTTGAGGAAAAACTCTCACACATAACTTTATTCTCACCACAACATATCAATATTTTTCATGATGTTATTCAACTTAAATAACTCAATAACTTTGTAAAAACAATTAAAATATCACAATCCCAAAAAAAGTCATACTTTAACACATGTTTTCTTTAAAATATTACATAATAAGATATTCATTTTAAAACACATGAAATAATTACATAAATAAAAAACATTATGTTACATTTTTTCATTCATCATATATAATTTATTCACTTTTATGATAATTTATAGCATACACTCACCCAATTTACAACACACAATTTCTATAATAAATAGTACCAAAACACCCAAAAAACACTTTATGTTTCATTAGGGTATTTAGATCTATTAATCATGAATTGTTAACATGTTGTAGTTTTTTATAAAATAAATACCTATGAAAAATTTTCAATGAATCGAGTAAAAAATTAACACTATTGGATTGATAGTATGATAGATTTGATATAGATTGTAGTATAAAACTATGATGTAGATACTCAATATACAAGAGGGGGTTTGAATTGTATACTTAAAAAATACTTATGGAAATTTTGTATAAACAAAATTCAAAACACCTCTAAGATCTACTAATTTTCTTGATTCTGGAAATGTGATTTCGGAAATGAAACTTACCAAATGTTTACAACCATAAAGATTCTACCTTAATGCATATAGAATATTATTTATCAAAGTACAAGTTTAGGGAAGTATAAGAAAGTTATACTTTCCTCAAAAACCAAAAATATAGTGGAAAACAAAATTGAAACACTACAGGTAACAAGTAGTAACTCTTTTAACCCAAAAAGAAGGGTATCTAAAAACCCTAGATAAAAGGTCGCTTGATTTATAATTTCAAGAAATTACATCTTACCCAAACCATGGTAAGCCCTCAATCTGAAGATCAGTATCTATCTTGCTATCCCAACAAGCCCTCGATTTGTAAGGAAATCAGCACCTCTAACTTCACAACCCGATGTCTCTGATTTAAAGGAAAGAACACCTCTACACAAAGCAAATCTACATGAAGAAAAGTTTGAACAAGCCGTTCAATCTTTCTTCATGAAGCCTAGGAGTTTATAAGTTCATCTCTCTCTAGAAATCACATCAACAACATATAATAAATGTTGTCAAAGTTGTTTTTTAGGTCGTTCAAATGAGCTCTTATTTATAGGCACAACTTCAACAGTTTGCTCCCTCATCCAATAGTCATATTTTTCCATGAACTTCAGAGGGACCTGTACACATGTCACTCAAAAAACGGTTAGTTGGTAACTAAATGCATGAAATCCTTTTATAAGGGATACAAGTGTAAGAAAAAATATGGTTACATAAACAAAATCAAATATTCAGAATGGAAGCAAATAAAAGTTCGGATTCTAACCAAAAATACATTCGGTATCCATAATACACAGATATTTGGATTCTATTTTCCAATGAATTAGGAACCTAAATTCAGAGAGTTTGGAGTCAGAACTCAAAATATTTCAGAGTCAGTCCTCATAAGAGTTTAGAGTCTAAATTCAAAGATTTCAGAGTCATAACTTAGAAGAGTTTGGAGTCATAACTTAGAAGAGTTCGGAGTCTGAATTCAGGGAACATTGAGTCTGAAATTAGAAAACTCAAAGTCAAAACTCATAAGAGTTTGGAGTATGAATTTAGAGAACTCCGAATTTGAATTTAGATCCTGAAAACAGAATTCTCTATATCTATGTATTATATGATTCCGAGGTTTTGGATACTAAACCGAATTTTATACTTAGACAAAATAATGAACACTGAAAAACATGTTAAGGATAAATTTCCTTGGGGAAGGAAAATTTTCCTTATGAAAGTAAAACATAGGGTAGAATGAAATTTTCCTTATGATAAGGTGATTGTGATTTTAAAAACAATAAGGAATGGTAAAGTCATATGGAAACCTTATTAAATCAACAATATCCCCCAAGTATGAAGGAATGGAAAAGTCATATGGAAAACATATTGACTCAACAATCTCCCCCTTCTTGGGAAGCACAAACATCCTTACGAAAAAGAATATAAGGACTTTGAAAATATTTTTCTATACTTTGAAATAAAACGTATCTTCCTTTACACATGGACACTGATGAATACGTCTAACTCCCCTTAAGATTTGGAACTCTAATGATCGTATTCTAGATTTCTGGAATGATATTTTTCATTATCCTGAATATATAAATCTTCATAATAAAAACTCCCACTTAGATAAACTCCCCCATACATAGGGATATTTCTTCTTTACTTAGAAATATTTTTCTTTTATCCCCCTTTGTTAATTTAAAAAATAATTCTACGAAATGGAAAAGAAATTATGGTAATTGAAAAATTAGTATAACACATCCAAAAAAACAACAATGAATTTCATTTTGATTAAAAACAATTTGTATAAGGATATGAATACAACAAAAGATCGGATTGAAACAAATTTAACCTTACTTTTCCTTCGACATCAACATCTTGACTATAGTCTTCATATTTTTGAGCTCATTATGATCTTCTTATGCTCTCTTAAGAATCTGTTCCTAATTCAGAGCTTTCTTCTCTAAATCCTTGATTCTTTTTTCCTAAGACTTGAGAACCTTTTCTTGAGCCTTCAGATCTTCTTCCTTCTTGAAATGTTTTTCATCAATCACAATCTGAAGATCCCTTTATCTCTTCATGCTTTGTAAAACATAATACAATTTCCCATTCAGATCCTTCACTTCTTGAATCTCGGTATTTTTTTTTTCAAAGATAAATTTTCTTCAAAACTAATTGTATGATCTTTGATCCTACCATCTTCAATATCAAAATATTTATTTAGACCATCTTGGAACTCATCAAGTTCTATCAAGTCTTCTACAATCTTCATTTGACCAGCCAACCATTTTCTTACATGTCCTCTTGTCGGCTTCATAGTTAATGAAGACATTTTTGAAGTCGGCCTTAAGTTTTACACACTTATCCATCACCATGGATAATTAATCCAATTTATGATTAAGTGTGTGTTGAAGCATCTGGCATATGGAGTATATGTTTAGAAAAAAATCGGTATGGTCCCAAAAAGCTTCTTCAACATTTGAACAATGAAATCATGTTCAAGAGATGATGATTCTGAATCTGAAACTTTGTTAGGTGAAGGTTTTTTTTCTATCTCAACAAGTTTCTTCTTCAAAGATCCACCAACTTCCTTCTTATTTAAAACAACATTAGTATATATATCAAAAAAAAACCTTTTTTACTTTATCAGTTCTTGGAACGACTACCTCATCTGGAGACTCATGTTCGCTATTAGACAGATGAACAATCTTATCCTCATCTACTTTTTCTTTTTGATCTCTTGCCTCAGTATCTTCAAGATGAATAAAATGACGATTATAACTTTCTTCCTCAGATAACATGTTCACTTCATCTTCTACATTGTCATCTAACCCCAGAGTAGCAAGCTTCAATGATTCGTCTTGTGAAGTTTAGATTGAAAATTTCTCGGATAGTAATTCCGTCTCACAAAAGTCTTCCAAGTGCTTACTCAAGTCTTCATTATCACCACTACTTTCATATTCTTATTCAGCTACTTTGATAGCTTCTTTTTCTTCAACAGCCTTCTCTTGGGCTTTTTCTGGAGTCATGAACATCTTCCCCAGAGTCTTATGTAAGGGTTCTACCAGGAAGGATTCTGGTACCAGAAATTTTTCGGATGATTTTTCAATATCCCTCAAAAGGGATTGCCCAATATCTGTCTTAGACATATTTTTCTTTAACTTATTTTATTTAGATTATTTATCGAGATCATCAGCTGTGTTATCTTTTAATACCTTTGCTCTTGCAGGATCCAAGACAAACTCTGGCTCTCCTTCCATCTGTTTTTTCTTATCTTTTCTCCACTTGGCTACAACGTCAACTGGATAATATTTTTTGCTTATTAGGTTTTGGAGGTGCGGATTGAGCTTCTTTAGCTTTGGGGGATTTTTCTTCTTCTTCCACTTCCTTCAAATTTCTCTTCTTTCCAACGTTTTTTGATGGTTCAGCCACTTCTTGATTTTTCAGAATAACTTCAGCTTCTTCCTACGGTAAGTCATAAAATTCTTCTGAGTCCTTAGAAAACCCAATAATCATCCTTTTTAGGGTATCATCCCTGACTATCATGACTTTGCAATTTCTAGGCTTCAAACTGCACGGAATCTTGAAAGACTCTAGACACCAAACAATCAACTTAGAATGAATTGTGGGGTACATGATAATCTGGGGATTTATATTTCCATTCTTGATATTCTCCATTGTAATCAAGATATGCTTAACCAAATCAACCTTCCTCAGGTTCACCAGAAAATCGAGAATGTATATATCACTCTTCTTCATGGTGTCCTTATCACCTTTTCTCGGAATGATAAACCCTTGAACCCATAATTCAAGGATCCTATTATTTGTATAGAGGTGAGAAATCTTTGGAGTCTAGAAATCAGTAATACCAAGGCACCCCATGGATATCACCTTAACAAAACATCCTTTGAAATCTGGTAACTTGTGGGAATAGAACTCAGCTTCCCCTTCACATGGAATTCTAACCAAGCTGGCTGCCTTTGTATATGAAAGAGGATAAGTCTAACCATAGCTATTAAAGGAAAACATCTCTCTACCTTCTTCCTTAACGAAACTGACTGATTCATAAAACTCAAAAATAAAATCCGGATACACCAAATCTTGAGCCCCTGGCATTGATATGCATATACTCTCCCATCCATTATGCTTGATATTCTTCGAGATTATAGAATCATATTTTTTTACGAAGTTTTGGATGCACTAACCTTTTTCTATAAACCTTTCACTCCAAAATTGAATTGAAATTAGACATATCTTTCTAAGAGGATTCTTATACAAACATTCAGATTTGAGGAAACACTGAGAAGTTCAAAACGAGATTAAGTAGAGAGGCAAAGCTTCAGCACACAAGATCTCGAGATTGATGTCGGACAACCATCAGGGGGGGGGGGGTCCTCTTGTAATGTCCCGATTCTGGAAGCCACCCCAAGGCAACTCGTACCCGGTTAGTCACATGGCCTCAAGCGCATTTCCCCAAATGCCAGAGGCCTCTGACTGGAAGTGAGGGCCTTGGGTGTGTTAGTAGGGAAGCTATGCCCTCATTAGCAGAGTAAATAGCGGAAATAAACAACACATACAATAGTGGAAGCAGTAAATATCCAATAATAGTAAACAACAGAAGACTAAAACAATAAACAACTGGAGAACACACACATACATATATATATATGAAATGATGCATGATACATTTGTCTTGTGAAGAAACAAAACAAGTCAAAATGATGAATACAATACTAAAACAAAGTAAAAAAGAAAAATAGATATGAAAATCCTCAGCACCGCAATCCTCGGCTTGGTCCCATGCTCTCCTGCTCCAATGCAAGTCAAGTAACTGAAGTAGAAGGGTTCTTGACCTTGTCAATACCTTCAATAATATAATCTGTTTGGGCCCAAAAGAATGAACCAAACTGGGTGTGAGAGTATATCCTAGTAGGAAACCACCCGAAGATATGTGCCTAACAGTCAGTGAGTATATGGTAGGTACAGTACAGTAAACGGTACATAGTAAGTAGTAATAGGATAATACAAAGCAGTAAACAATCCACAAATCAACAAGCATCAATGAAGAAAATAGCTAAACACAAACAAGAATCCCTCTGGAAAGTACTCCCAGCCATCCCCTCTAGTCCTATCCAAGAAGTACCAAAAACCCTCTAGGCAGTACACTCAGCCTAACCCCTCTGGTTTGGTCATTCGAATTTATAAGACTCTCTGAGGAAGCATGCTCAGTCAGTTCCCCTTATAGTCTAAGGTAGTTAGGGACTCTCTACTAAAGATCATGTGGTCAATTCATATTATAGCCCCAAGGTCTAGAGACTCTCTGAGGAAGCTCACTCGGTCAATTCCTCTATAGCCCTAGGTCGATTAGAGACTCTCTTAGGAAGCTCACTCGGTGAATTCATCCTATACCCTGGAATGGTTTAATGAAATTCAAACAAAACAAAGACTCTCCGAGGAAGCTCACTCTGTCTATCGCTGTATAGTCTATTAATCTCAAGAATCTATGAGTAATCGCACTCAGTCTATCCTCATGTAGTCTATAATAACCAAGACTCTCTGGGAAGCTCACTCGGTCTATCCCCTATAGTCTATAATTTCCAAGACTCTCTGAGGAAGCACACTCGGTCTATTCCCTTATAGTCTATAGCACCAGGTTCTCATGGCCCCATTCCAGTCAATGCATAATAACGCTATAAGGATAATGTAAACCTACATAGCTACTTGGCTAACCAGTCTACAAAATAACAAGCATGTCAGAAAACAACACTCCATCCAACAATCACAATGCATGGAAATAGGTATAACGGCCAAAGGCTTAGCAATACCAAAAGGTCGTAAAAAGAAAAAGGCCTAAGAAAAACATCCAAGATTAATAATTATCCTTATACATGGCCAAATTACCTCTACACAAGCATACAATCAAGGAAAAAATACAACAGGGGAAAAATAGTAAACATGAAATACCTCGTTCAATGGTATTGGTGTAATTTGAACATAATACTCAAAGACATTGAATGGAAAGGCACAAACCACCTACCATTATGCTACGAGATCAATATTCTTGAACCACGAGGCTTGAATCTCCTTAGAACATCGTAGATCTACATAAACGCACAAAAAGTTCAACCCATGATAACTTGCAAAAGAAGAGGAATTAGAAAACAATGCTCTAGAGAAAGGAAGTGCTTACAGTTGCAGTTCCAATGCAATCGATATTGGTTGATTTAGAGAACAGATGGATGTTTAGGAGATCAGAGAAGTTATGCGGCCGTACGGCTGCTCTCGGTCAAACAAGACCTAGAAGAAGATGTTTATGGCGATCAGACACGAGCCCGGTCCATTTGATGGAAAACAAGAAAGTACACAGTGCGTAATTTTAATGTACACCTCATATACTAGACTTTTCCGTACTTCACTTTTGGCGGCCTCCATGTCACCCCTACATGGTCGTGTGCATAGCCCGGACACAGAATGCACATAGACTCGCGTGGAAAGGGAGTACCTGACATGTGCACATAAAGCACATGGTGTGTACTTCAAAAATTTCCACAAAATCCTCTTTTCCCAAGAACTCTAGAAAAATGAAAAACATACCAGAAATGAAGGTCTGGGTTCTTAAAAACTTATCCCCCTTAAATAAATTTGTCCCCTAATTTCCCTAGCGAGGCGTAGAAGAAGAAACCCAGAACAGCTCTGGCCACTACGATCGTACATCAGCCTCCCTCTCCCAAGTCTCGTTCTATACTCTATCATGCTGTAATAGCACCCGTACCAGAGGAACAGACTAGTGATGAAGAACCTTCATACAATTATTGACAATCTGGATAGGATTCCCCTCAAACGATGCACCCACTTCGAGATCAAACTCCTCAGGTTGAAAGACATGAGATGGGTCTGAAAAGTAACATCGGAGCTGAGAAACATGGAAGATGTTGTGCATATCCCGGCACCTCTGAGGTAACTGCAACTGATAGGCAACCGGCCCAACTCTCTCCAACACCTCAAACGGCCCGACGTGTCGTGGTGAAAGCTTACACTGTATTCGAATCCTCTTGTGTCCCAACCTCAGTGCGACATATAGGAAAACCTGATCCCTGACCTCAAACTCCAGAGGTCGTCTCCACTGATCAGCATACGACTTCTGTCGAGACTGTGCTATAGCCATCCTCTTCTGAATCAACTCTATCTAGTTTGAGTTCTCCTGGACAAGAATAGGTCCCAACAAAGCTGCCTCTCCTGCCTCCAGCCAATATAAAGGTGATCAGCATGGCCTATCGTACAATGCCTCGTAAGGTGCCATCTGAATAGTCGCCTAAAAACTGTTGTTGTAGGAAAACTCCACAAGAGGTATATGCTTATCACAAGAACCTCCAAAATCTAGAATGCATGCTCATAGAATATCATAAAGCACCTGAATAGTATGCTTGGACTGGCCATCTGTCTGGGGATGGTATGTTGTACTCAAAATTACATGTGTACCTAAAGCCTTCTGAAGTCCCTGTCAGAACCAAGATGTAGAACGCGGATCCCTATCTGAAACAATGGAGTGCATAACTCCATGTAGACGTACAATCTCTCTGATGTACAACCGCCCCCGCTCATCAACACTGAAGGTATCCTTGATCGGCAAGAAGTGAGAAACATTCTTGAGTCTGTCAATGACAACCCATAATGCATCATTCCCTCGAGGAGACCTCGGCAAAGCGATCATGAATTTCATCTTGACGTCATTCCACTTCCACTCAGGAATTAGTAACTACTGTAAAACCCCTACTAGTCGCTGATGCACCGCCTTCACCTACAGGCAAGTGGAACACATCATGATGAAACTAGAAACATTCCACTTCATACCTGGCCACCAATACCGACCGTGTAGATCTCGGTACATCATGGTGATGCTAGGATTAATTGCGCAAACTGAGGAACAAAATTCCCGTATCAACTCCTCGCATATGTCTACAAGAACCCATACACATCCCTGGAATCGCAGGATCTCATCCTCGCCTATGGTCCACCCCGGAATAGGGTCCTCTCCTAACACGCTTTCCCGTAGGACAAGGCCTCCAAGATCCGATAGTTGCCTCATTCATACTCAATCAACAAGAGTAGAGGTAACAGTTACAGAAGAAAGAAAATTTTTCCCCTGATTGTCATGAACCTCCAAATGCATCTCAAAGAACAGAGCCATAAACTACCACTCACTGCTGGCCTCGTGAACTGCATATACCTGAGTCCTCCTGCTCAGAGCATCAGCCAAAATATTTCCATTCCCAGACATGTAGGTAATCTCAAAGTCAAATGACTGAAGGTAATCAACCCGCCTTTGTTGTCTCAAATTCAAATCATGCTGAGTGAAGATGTACTTGAGAATAATGTGGTCGGTAAACACCACAAAGTTCTCTCCCAGAAGATAATGTCTCCAAGAGTGTAGGGCATGAACAAAAGCTGCCAACTCCAGATTGTGCATTGGGTAATTCCTCTCATGTGGCCTCAATTGCCGAGACCTGTACGCAACGACTCCATCTCCCTGCATACGTACAGCTCCCAGCCCGATACCTGAAGCATTGTAGTAAATGGTATAGCTTTTTCCCGGCTCTGGAAAGACTGGTATCGGTACTGAAATCATCCTCCCATTCAGCTCCTCAAAGGCTGTCTCACAAGAATCTGACCATAAGAACATCACCCCATTCATGGTCAGACCTATCAGCGGTGCTTCTATGCGTGAAAAGTCCTATATGAAACGTCTATAGTATCCATCCAGCCTTAGAAAACTCCACACCTTAGAGATGTTCTTTGACTTCTCCTAGGAAACCGCATCTCTCACTTTCTCTGGGTCTATTGATACTCATACCTCTGAGATATCATGACCCAATAAGTGAATCTGGTCCATCCAAAAGTTTCATTTTGAGAGCATAGCATATAACCGATGCTCTCTTAGTATACTCAAAATGATATTAAGATGGGTAGAATGGTCGTGTAGAGTGTGAGGGTAAACAAAGTTATCATTCACAAAGACCACCATGAAAGAATCCATGTATGGATGGAACACTCGGTTCATCAGTGCCGTGAAAACTGCAGGCATGTTCGTGAGACCAAACGGCATAACCACATACTCATATAGACCATACCTACTCCGGAACGCTGTAAGAGGTATATCAGATGGTCTAACACACAACTGATGATAGTATGATCTCAAATCAATCTTTGAGAACATCCGGGGTCCTCATAGCCAATCAAAGAGATCATCGATCCTTGGTAAGGAATATCGGTTTATGACCGTCAACTGGTTCAACTTCTGATAGTCCACACAAAGAATGAGGGTATCATCTGCCTTCATGGAAACTAGGACAGGCGAACCCCAAGGAGAAGAACTAAGTCAAATGAAATCATTTTCCAGTAACTCCTACAACTACTTCTTGAGCTCCTACAACTCAGGTGTAGCCATATTATAAGGAGGAATGGTCACCGGTTCAACTCCTGGCATGAACTCAATCGAGAAGTCTACCTCACGCTCCGGAGGCAACCCTGAAAAGTCCTCTGGAAAGAAACCTCAGAAATGATCAATTATTGGAGGAAAGTCTAACTGTGAAGTCCCCTGGTAATCAAGACAATGACTAGTGATCTGGGATGTAACTCCTTAGAACCCAAGACACTCTGGGCCCACTTTGCTCACCTGGACATCCCACTTCCCTCAATAAAGAAATATTCCACCCTCAGGTGATACAAAACTCATCTTGCGGTGATAACAGTCGACGAATGCCTACAAGGGACTAGCCAGTCCATTCTGAGAATGACATCATAGCTCTTCATCTCTAAGACATCGAGGTCCCATAAAAAGTTACACCCTAAAACCTCTAGAGGGAACTCTCTTCACTGAAGTACACTAACCGATCTAGTCCCAAACTATGTGTCTAGTGTCAATGTATTGGAAAAGAAAAATATGCAGAGCCCAAGGCTCTCCATAATAGCAATAGAGAAAAAATATATTCATAACACTAGTATCGAAAATAGATGAAGATAAAAAGGAGGTTACTAAGATCGTACCTCGAACTGTAGAAGGGTCGGGATCCTGCACTTAATGGGTCTGCTCCACTAAAAATGTTTTGCCAGTACCACGGCACTGTGCCCTTGCCTGATCACCCTAAGCTGATCCATTCTATTGTCGCTAGTAGACAGGTGACTGACCACCACGACCACAACCTTCACCTCGGCCCAAATGGCTGGAAGAACTCCAGTTACCAGACTTGTGAGAAACTGGCGATGCATCTCCTATATTCGGGGTCATAGAAGAACCCCTACCCCCAGCTGTTGGAGAGAAGAACTGACAGAAACATTGAAGATGGCCCATATTTCCACAATATTGACACTATATCCGGTCTCTCTGGCACTAAGGCCTAGTATTACAACTTCTCCCGCACTTGTTTCATACTACCTGGATTCCTAAATATACATTCCACCTACACTCCTCTCCTCAAACAGACTCCCTGTAGTGCTTCCTACTATCAGTAGGAGGAACACTAACTCTGGATATCAAACTGCCCAGACTCACTACTCCAGAATCCCTCAGATTGCTCTTAGTGATCAGCGTCTAGTTGACGATAGAGGATATCGAAGTCAACCTGAAGATTTTGATCTACGATCGAATGTCATGCCTCAGACCATCCTCGAACTTTCGTGCAAGGAACAACTCATTGCCTCCTGGAATAGGCATGAAACACTACAACTCAGTAAAGAGAGATGAGTAATCTATAACAGAAAGAGTACCTTCCTCCAGATTCACAAACTCCTAGGCTTGAACAGCCCTCAAGGTCTCCGGGTAGAATTAATCGTAGAAGATGAGTTGAAACTCATCCCAAGTCATACTCAGGTGGCGTCCTAACTGTGAGATCACCTACCACCACCTCTTGGAAGAGTCTCGGATCATGTAGGTAGCGATCTTCACCCTCTTCTCTAGAGGTATCTCTAGATATTCGAAAATTGTCAGTGTGGCCTCTTGCCATGACTCTGTAGCCTGAGGTCCTCCATCCCGTTAGAATATTGGAGGATGCTGCTGCTGGAAAACCCGCGTAAACTCTACCATTGATGGCGCAAGAGGTTGTGCTCTCTAGAAGGTCTGTATCATCCTTATAAAATCCTTCCTAAAATCCACATCGGCGCCTGAAATTGGTATAACTACTGGTGACAAGGCTGGCACGGTAGTATGATCTGTAGGGGGTCTCTGATCGGCTATATCTGGTGTCCAATCACCATCTAGTAGCTGACGTACAACCGGAGGACTTCTCAGTGTCCTAGCTCTGAAATGTCCAATGCACACCTTAGATCAGGATTTTCAAAGACTATGAACATAAGAGTACATGAGGGGAACTAGATAAAGAAACATTCAGGTTTTAAAAAACATGACTACATGGCGTGTATAAAAACTACACGACGTGTTCTTTTAAGCCATTCTCATGGGTGTGTACTTTTGCTACAACTGGTCGTGTATTGCCCCAACCACATGACATGTTGTCCCCACACATGGTGTGTACTTTAACTCTATTCCCCTTCCCGAGTCTCCTTACATGACTAACCCACCCAGTCTTCTTTAATCCTATACTACATGACGTGTTCATAAAGGACCCGACAAGTACTATTCAAGGTTTCAACGACCCGTGTTGTTAGTTACACGGACGACTACATGGTTCACTCAACACAGCGTGCTGCCTATGCACACCGAGTGTACATGAAGGTTTTCCCCAACACGTTTTGTTCGTGACATGGATGGGTAATTAGGTTACATGGCACGGTGTGTGAAAATAGGACACGACATGTATAGTCTAAGTTTCATCCGTCTGTGTTGTTAGCCAAACGGGTAGACACATGGTCCCTACAACATGGCGTGTACTTACCATACACAGCGTGTTCCTGAATATTTTTCACAACCCTGTGTTTCTGCACATACAGTTAGTGACATGGTTTAAAAACTACATGATGTGTATTCATGATGTACACGCCATGTATTATGTGTTTTTCGGGCCAGTAGCTCAGAAACTACTCCGAAGCCCAGAAAACACAGAAAACCAGAGTTAAGGTGAAAAATTCAGATTCGTGAGGGCCCATACTCCACGCGAATCAAAGCTTGGCATCCCATACATGTCATAAACAATTTAAATTGGTCGATGATCCATGAAGTTCTGATTCATGAGGCCTCATAACACCCCATGAATC
This sequence comes from Viscum album, assembly GCA_963277665.1. Lineage (NCBI taxonomy): Eukaryota > Viridiplantae > Streptophyta > Magnoliopsida > Santalales > Viscaceae > Viscum > Viscum album. Next base: position 697,462,348 of record OY728130.1, on the reverse strand, counting down.
AGAATTTGGCCTTCATTTAAGCAAAGCACTTATAAAGTAAAATTCCCTATTAAACAGCAGGGATTCTATCAAATCATCTATCACAACAACATGCATAATCTAAACAATGTCTATCACAACAACATGCAATCTCTAATACATCCTAGATGACATGGCATGAATGCATGGCATGTGATTTATAACAAGTGCCTATATGATGCATGAGATGTAATACCCTCATGTCATCGGGTTGTGACCGAAATAAAACCTCAATAACAACAACAGTAACAACACAAAGCATGTGAATCACTCAAGGTGAAATCAAATCAACTGTAAAAATTAAAAAATTTGAAGAAATTTCAATAAACGAGGTATACTGGCTTTTACCTATACAAGGGATAGCTACTCCCGGGCATAGATTATTACCATGTACGTATTCCATCCTCTCCATGTCTATAGGATCCAAACAATACATCAAGAGAAATGAATTCCTATGATACCACATGGTAATGTCCCAGTTCTGGAAGCCACCCAAAGGCACCTCGTACCCAATTGGTCACATGGCCTCAAGCACATTTACCCAAAAACCAAAGGCTGCTGACTAGTAGCGAGTTACTTGGTTGTGTTAGTGGAGAAACTATGCCCTCATTGGCAGAGTACACAGCGGAAATAAACAACACATACAATAGAGGATGCAGTAAATATCCAACAATACTAAACAATGTAAGACTAAAATAATATACAACTAGAGCACACACATATATATATGAAATTATGCATGATACATATGTCTGTGAAAGCAACCAAAAAAGTCAAAATGCTAAATATAATACTAAACCAAAGTACAAAAGAAAAACAGATAAGAAACTCTATAGCATCGCAAGCATCGACTGGGTCTCATGCTCTCTTGCTCCAATGCATGTGAAGTACCTGATGTAGAAGGGCACTTTCCCTTGTCTATACATGAAACAATATAATCTTTTTGGGCCCAAAGGCATGACCCAGATAGGGTGTGAGACTAAATCCCAGTAGGAAACCACTCGAAGATCTATGCCTAACAGTCAGTGAGTATATGGAATGTAAAGTATAGTAAACGGTACACAGTAAGCATTAATAGGATAATACACAGCAGTAAACAATCCACAAATCAACAAGAAACAGTGAAGTAAATAGCTAATCAAAAATAGGAATCCCTTTGGGAAGTACTCCCAGCAATCCCCTATGGTCCTATCCAAGAATTACCAACAACCCTCTGGGCAGTACACTCAGCCTAACCCCTCTGGTTTGGTCATAAGAATTTATAAGACTCTCTAAGGAATCACACTCAGTCAATTTCCCTTATAGTATAAGGTAGTCAGAGACTCTCTAAGGAAGATCACATGGTCAATTACCCTTATAGCCCCAAGGTCTAGAGACTCTCTGAGGAAGCTCACTCATTTAATTCCTTTTATTTCCTCAGTTTGATCACATACTATTTGAGGAAGCTCACTCAGTCAATTCCTCCTATAGCCTGGAATTATTTAAGGAAATTCTAACAACACAAATAATTTCCAATGAAGCTCACTGAGTCTATCCCTTTATAGTATATAATTCTCAAGAATCGCTATGGAATCTCACTCGGTCTATCCTTATATAGTCTATAATATCCAAGACTCTCTGGGATGCTCACTCGATTTATCCCATATAGTCCATAATGTCCACGAATCTCTGAGGAAGCTCACTCGGTCTATCTCCTTATACTCTATACCACCACATTCTCACAGCCCCATTCCAGTCAGTGCATAATAATGCTATAAGGTTAATGTAAACATAAAGAGCTACTTGGAAAACTAGTCTACAGTATAACAAGAATGCCATAAAACAACTCTCCATCCGGTGATCACAAGGCATGGAAACTGGTATAACGACCAAAGGCTGAGCAAGACCAAAAGGTCGTAACCAGAACAAGGAATGGGAAAAAGATCCAAGCATAAAAATTATCATTATACATAGCCAAATTACTTCTATAAAAGAATACAATCAAGGAAGGAAAACAATAGGAGAAAAACAGTAAACACGCAACACCCCGTTCAAGGGTATTGGTGTAATTTTCACATAATACTCAAAGACCTTGAACGGAAAGGTACAAACCAGCTACATTGATACTAGAGGATCGATATAATTGAAGTAATACGCTTGAATCTCCATAGAACATCATAGATATACGAAAACTTACAACAATAGCAACCCACGATAACATGTCAAGTAAGAGAAATTGGAAAACGATGCTCTAGAAGAAGGAAGAGATTACCATTGTGGTTCCAATGCAATTGATGATGGTTGATTCAAATAATGGATGGAGGTTCAGGGGCTCAGAGAAGTAACATGGTCGTACGACTTCTTTCAGTCGAATGATACCTAGAAGAAGACGGTTATTGTGATCAGACGGGAGCCCGGTCCATTTAATGAAAAAAAAGAAAGTACACGGCGTGTACTTTTGGAGTACAAGGTGTGTACTAGAATTTTCCATACTTTGATTCCAATGACCTCCATGTCACCCCTACATGGATGGGTTCATGGCCCGGACACGGCCAGCACAGGGCCTCGTGCGACAAGGGATTACACGACGTGTACTCATAAAGTACATGGCATGTACTTCAAAAATTTCCAGAAACTCTTCTTTTCCCAAGAACTCTAGAAAAATGAAAAAACATACCTAAAAAGAAGGTCTGAGTTCTTAAACCTTTATATAGGTTTCTAGATGTGATAGTTCATCTTCCAAACTCAATCCAATGGCAGAAAATCCTTCTGATCAGATTTATCGGTTGATATGATTACCACAAGGAAAACTCAGATCTGATATTTTGGGGTTTTTAAAACAAAAAATTTTAGATTTAAGGAAAAATTCCGAAAATTTTAAAAAAACAAATGAAAATAGCCGCATGTAAATGATGATTATGAAAACATAAGAAAGGAAACATACATTTCAGAATTCCAGGAAGATTATTCGTATTGAAGAACAATCTACTTGAAGAGCTTATGATCCTAAAATTTTGATTACAAAAAATAATTTTGAAAATGAAAATCTTCATTATGAAAATTTTGAGTATGAAAATGCTCATTACGAAAATTTTGAGTACGAAAATCTTCATTATGAAATTTTTGAGTATGAAAATGCTCATTACGAAAATTTTGAGTACGAAAATTTTCATTATGAAATTTTTGAGTATGAAAATATTTATTACGAAAATTTTGAGTATGAAAATCTTCATTATGAAAATTTTGAGTAAGAAAATCATTATTAGGAAAATTTTGAAAAAAATATGACTACGAGAATTTTCATTAAATTTTTTTTTATTTAATAAGAAAATGTACTCCCCGTATGAAAAGGCGTTTATTACTATAAGGATATTTGTTTCAAGAGAGAGTCAATGAGAAATGTTACCTTATATTTATCATTCTTAACTTATGGTTAATGTATTAAAGTCTATGAGAGGGTAAAGATATTGTGAAAATATCAGCATGTTGATCTTGTGTTCCGATAAATTGAAGAATTCTATCTCCTTTTAGTGTGTGATCCCTAAGAAACTGATGCCTAATATCTATTTTCTTTTCACAAGAGTGATGTGAATGGTTTTTACTAAGGGAAATGGCACTAGTGTTGTCACACAAAAATTTTGTATTGGTAAAACTCATACCATAGTCTGGGAGTGTGTGTTAAATCCACAACAGTTGAGCATAACAACTTCCAGCTACTACATATTCAGCTTCATTAGTGGAATGTGCTACCGAGTGTTGATTCTTGCATGAACAAGAAACTAATGAATCTCCTAATAAATGAAACATTCTATATGTAATTTTTCTATCCATTCTACATCCACAAAAATCAGCATCCGAAAAAAAAATTAGAACAAAATCATTTCCAGAAGTATAAAAGAGTCATAAATCCATGTTTCCCTTTAAGTAGCAAAAAATTATTTTCACTTCATTTAAATGAGATTCCTTAAGATTGGATTTATTCTTGCACATAAGCATGCTGAAAACATTAAGTCTAGATGACTAGCTGTCATGTAAAGTAAGCTTCCTATCATAACTCTAAAAGATGTTTGATCTACTGGTTTCCCAGCTTCATCAAGACCAAGTGAATTTGAGGTCCAATGGGAGTACTAATACTCTTATTGTTGTCATATCCATACTTTTAAGAAGATATTTAATATAATTGTGTTGGGATATATAGATTCCTTCTAGTTTTTGAGAAATTTGAAAACCAAGGAAAAATGTTAACTCACCCATCATACTCATTTCAAACACAAATTTCATTATATCCGTAAAGAAATTAGTTAAAGATTGCTGAGTTGAACCAAATATAATGTCATGAACATAAATTTGAACAATAAATACATTTTTCATATCTTTATTTATAAAAAGGGTTGGTTCTTCATTCCCCTTAGTGTAATTATTTTGAAGCAAAAATCATGTAAGTCTATCATACCAAGCTTGAGGAGTTTTCTTAAGTACATACAAAGATTTTGTAAGTTTATAAACATGTTTTAGATGTTTTTTATCTTTAAAACCAGGAGGATGTTCTACAAAAACATCCTCTTTAACATAACCATTAAGGAAAGAAGATTTCACATCCATTTGGAAAGTTTGAAATTGAAGAATGCTGCAAAGGCAGGTAAAATACAAATATATTGAAGTCTAGCTACTAGAGAATAGGATTATTCATAGAATATTACTTCTTGTTGATTATAGCCTTTAGCAACTAATATATCTTTATTTCTTATTATGATTCCATTTTCATCACATTTATTTCTAAAGAACCATTTTACTCCAATAACAAAAGTTTCCTTAGGTCTTTCAACCAAGGTCCATACTTTACTCTTTTCATATTCATTTAGTTTATCTTGCATAGATTTTATCCAATCATCATCACCTAAAGCTTCATCAGTGATTTTTGTTTATAATTTAGACAGAAATGCTAGATGTTCTACTTCATTACTTAAGTAACTTCTAGTCCTTACAGGTTGATTTAAATCACCAATTATACTATCACTAAGATGATTCTTAAGAAATAACTTATTTGGGTTTTTTAAAACCTGTTCATCAACATAGGGTAGGAAATCTTCAAGGGTAAATTCTTCAGAAGTATCTTCTTAGACATTTTCCTTATTAGAAGGATCTTCTAACAAAGGTTGATAATCAATTTTTGAAAACACATCGGAAGATGTAGGTTGGGGTTGTTTAAAAACAAAGGAATCCGTTTCATCAAATTTGACATGTACTGTTTCTTCAACAGTACAAGTATTTTTATTGAAAATTCTATAAGCCTTATAAGTTGTGGAGTAGCCTAAGAAAATTACTTCATCAGAGTTTGGTGCAAATTTGTGTTTGTTATCTTCAGTATTAGAAATGAATACCATGCAACCAAAAAACTTGAAGTAGGAATGTCTGGGTTTTCTACTGTTCCGTAATTCATAAAGAGTTTTATTATGAAAAGTTCTCATAAAAACACAATTTATATTATAACAATATGTACTTAAAACTTCACCCAAAAATGTTTGGCTATAGAATACTCACTCAAAATGGTTCCTGTTATCTCTTGAAGAATTCTATTTCTTCTTTCAACGACACCATTTTTTTGAGGTTATTGAGGTGCTGAGAAGTTATGAGTAATGCCTTTTCTACTACATAAAGTTTCATTAATCAGAATTTTGAAGTTATCCTCCATGATCACTATTAATAGTTATTAAAGGAATTTTTTTCTCATTTTCAACTTGGGCTCTAGAACTTTTGAAATAAGAAAAATCTTCATATTTTTTTCTAGAAAATAGACCCACGTATATCTAGTGTAATCATCAACTAAGACAAATACATAATATTTTCCTCCAATGCTTCCAGTTTGTGTTGGACCAAAAAGATCCATATGCACCAACTATAATGAATCAGTGGTTGAGACTTCACTGACTGATTTAAAACTTGATTTATGTTTCTTTCCATATTGACAAGGATCACAATCTTTTAAAGAATCAAATAAAAGCTCTGGTAGATCCTTAAATATTACTTTCCTATTGTGTTTACATAGGTTCTTAAGGTTACAGTGACCTAACCTTCATTTCCATAACTAAAAATGATATTCTATTGCACTAATGAAAGGTAGATATTGGCTCCTAAGGTCTTCTATGTTCAGTGTATAAAAATTCCCTTGCCTATTGGCAGAAATAATAAACTCTTCCTTGGAATTGTGTATTAATCACTTGTCGTTCCTAAATTTCCCAAGGAATCCTTCATCACATAATTAACTTATTCTTATGAGGTTGTTCTTAATAACCTTGACAAATAAAACATTTGAAATCAATGTTTTTTCAAGAAGAACGATGTTACCTATACCAATAATTTCTCCCTTAGCATTATCTCTGAAAGTTACTTTTCCTCCATTCATCTTGATAATCTTCTAAAAGACATTTTTGTTACCAGAAATATATTGGGAACATCCACTATCCATGTACCAATTATTGCTGTTGGTACCTTCTTTATTTTCCTGAAAATATGAAAGTTAGACTTTCGGAATCCAAACTTCCTCAGATCCGAAATTTTTAGACAAAAAAGTTTTGTGAATCCAAATATATTTAGAAAAATAAGCTTTATGAAACCCAAGATATTGAACATTATTCAAAGAGAAAATTTTCTTCCAATGCCCACCACTTTGACATTTAGTACAAAAAGGAGCTCTGGAAGGAATGAAATAGTTGTTTTTGAAAACATGTTTTCTATGAATATAACCTACTCTAGTAGTATTTCCTTGAGGCTTGATTTGAGAATATATCTTTTCAAAATGTTACTTACCACGAGTAATGTTTTCTAGAATTTTCTTAAAGGAATATATATCATATTTTAGTCTGATGACTAAATTCTTATCCAAAGGAATTATTTCCTTAGAGTTAGATTTTTCCTCAAAAACATTTAATTTTAAAGTAGCATTCTTAAGATCATTATAAAATTTTTTATTTTCTAAATTTACCTCCTTAAGGTCTTTAGAAAGTTTTTCTAAAAGCTCATCCTTATCTTCAATATCTCTAGTGAGGTCTAAAATCTCTTTTTTAAAAACATCTTCTCTAGTATTTTCCTTGTCCAATATCTTAAAATTTTTTCAATTTTTTTCTTATAACAACATGGAAAATCTAGATACTTCTTTACAAGAAGGTATTTTTACGTTATCTAAAGATAAATTACCTTCATTAGAAGTAATATGTCTAGAAAAGTAATTATTATCAAGAGATAAATTTTTTAAAGCCTTCGCAGAGCATACCTTGGCCGTAAGAAATGTATTTGGGAATGAAGTAGTAGCAATTAATACAATATTTTTCTATACTGATGATTCAAATTCATAAGATTCACTTTCCAAAGAGTCTCCACAGCTAGCACTCCATGTATCATTTGCTTTAAGACTTTTCTTGTGCTTTGAGCGATAGAACATCTTCTTGTTTCTTTCTGAATTCCTTTCCTTCCATTCCTTGTTTTTCAATAGAGGGAAATCAGGTTTGATATGACCTGTTCTTCTAGATTCATAACAAGTAACTTCCCCATATTTATTATATTTGTAGTCTCTATTCTTGAACTTATTCTGATAGTTCTTTTGAGCTACTATCTTGTTGATTATCTGAGAAAGATTAGCTAATTCATTCTCAAAATTTTCTATATCACTAGATTTTGACTGAATAGTAACTTTCGTTGACTTTGATCTAGTTACTCTTTCTGGAGTCCTGACTTTCAGATGTTTAGAAGTAGTTGTAAAAGATACTCCTCCATTCCCATTATTATTTTAACATTATCTGCATGTCTCTTCATTCAAGTCTCATGCTAAAGAAGAGCTTCGAACAACTCATCTAAGGAAATATGGATATCTTTCTTGTTCTCATCAGTTGTTATCCTCTTGGAATCCAACTCATTTAGTATGATGTCAATGATCTTATCTACAAGAGCATCATCATCCAAAACTTTTTCTCACATAGACTGTAATCTATTCATGTTAGTTATAAACCTTTGTTGAACTTTGTTTATAGGTTCTCCATAAGGTAAGTTAAAGCCATGGTATTCAGCTCTCAACGTAGCTCTTCTTGTCTCTATGACCTTAGAAGTACCAAAATGTGTAACTTCGAGTTTCTTCCAGACATTGTTTATAGCTTCACATGATGATATTTTACTATTGATGTTCCTAGTCATGGAACATAACAATGTATTTATCACTCTGAAATTTCCTTGATATTTTGATTTCTCTAGATTAGTAAAAGTTCTCAATTCCCTATCAGGAATTTTATAGTCTCCTGTCAGCATTAGGTAGTTATCAACTCTAGTGTTAACAATGAAAGTATTCATCCTACATCTCCAGTACTCATAATCATTTCCATAAAAAATAGGAGGTCTGGTAGGATTTAGATTGTCGATAGAGCTAACATTTAAACTTTCTATCATAAGGAAAATATTAGAACACGAACTTGTTAGTAATATAAGTTTGTAAATAAAAGAAAATATCATAATCAAGGAAAATAGAACTAGATTATCTTTAAGAAAAATATGAATATGGACTTTATGAGTCCAAAAATCAGATTCTAAAAAAAATTGAAGAAGAAGATTTCTCTTCTTAATCTAATCGTGAGATTAATTCAGATTTAAACAAAACTCTGAAGCCAATTTTTAGATTGGTTACGGATTTAAGGTCACCTACTCTGATAACAATTTTTGGATCGATAGTATGATAGATATGATACTAATTGTAGTATCAATCTATGATTTAGATACTCAATATACAAGAGGGGGGGTGAATTGTATACTTAAAAAATCCATAAGGAAATTTTTTATAAACAAAATTGACAACACCTCTAAGTTCTACTAATTTTCTTGATTCCGGAAAAGTGATTCTGGAAGTGAAAGTTAACAAAAGTTTACAGCCAAAAAAATTCTACCATAAAGCATATACAATCATATTTAATCAGAGTACAAGTTTAAAGAAGTATAAGAATATTATACTTTCCTCAACAAAAAAAAAATACAACAGAAAACAAAATTGAAACACTACAGGTAACAATTAGTAACTCTGTTAACCCAAAGAGAAAGGCATCCAACAACACTAGATAAAAGGTCCCTTGATTTATACTTTTTGGAAAGTCTTTCTTACCCAAACCCAGGTAAGCCCTCAATCTAATGATTGGTATCTTTCTTTCTATCCCCGCAAGCCCTTGATTTGTAAGAAAATCAGCTCCTTTTACTTCACAACATGAAGTCTCTGATTTTAAGGAAACCACACCTCTACATAAAGATAATCTGCACAAAGAAAATTTTGAACAATCCATTAAAACTTTCTGCACAAATCCTGAGAGTTTAAAAGATCCTCTCTCTCTAGAAATAACTTCAACACTAGGTAAGAAAAATTGTCAAAGTTGTTTTTTTATCTCATTTAAATGTGCTCCTATTTATAGGCATAGCTTGAACGGTCGGATCCCTCCTCAAACGGTCATATTTTTCCTTGAATTTCAGAGGGAACTGTACACATTTCACTCAAACAGTGATTAGTTAATAACTGAATGCATGACATCATTTTATAAGAGGGACAAGTGTATGAAAAAATATTGTTACATAACCAAAATCAAATATTCAGAATGTAAGAAAATAAATGTTTTGACTGTAACCGAAAATAAATTCGGTATCTATAATACAAGGATATTCAGAACCTGAATTCTATAGAATTCTGATGTCTGAATTTCAAGGAAATTCGGAATCTCGATTCACAAGAATTCGGAGTCATAATTCTTAGAGTTCGGATTCAGAACTCATAATAGTTCAGAGTCAGTCCTCATAAGATTTCAGAGTCTGAATTCAGAGAGTTCAGAGTCAGAACATAGAAGATTTTGGAGTCTGAATTCAGATAACTCGAAGTCAGAACTCAGAAAACTCAGAGTCAGAACTCAAAAGAATTCGGAGTCTGAATTCAGAGAACTCAGAACCTGAATTCGGATCCTGATAACAGAATGCTCTATATCTAAGTATTATATGATTACAATTTTTTGTATAATAAACCGAATTTTATACTTAGACAACACAATGAATAATGAAAAGCATGGTAAGGATAAATTTCCTTGGGGAAGGAAAATTTTCCTTATGAAAGTAAGACATAGGGTAAAATGAAATTTTACTTAACATAAGGTGTTTGTGATTTTCAAAACAACAATGTATGGTAATTTCATAAGGAATCCATATTTACTCAACAATCTCCCCCAAGTATGAAGGAATGGAAAAGTCATAAGGAAAACCATATTGACTCAACAAACACAATGTCACCCAAATCTATATAAATATAATATAATTTTTTATTATTTAGAAACATACCTAAGACTCCAAAAACAACAGATAATTTTTTTCCATTTTACTATAATCATTCATCATTCCATTAATAAAGGCATAAAAACATATTTTTATTTATCAAATACATCATTGAATCATCCATTTAAACATGAATTTCCCCAATTTTTGCATCAAATCACTTTTATAAATTATTCATAATCCATAAAAAAAATTGAGATATTACTTTAAAACATTAGAACCTTTTTCTAATGTTATTAAACTCCAATTAATTATAACATTAGTATGAAAAAATTATATATAAAAAAATTAAACACAACAAGAAAAAAATGGGCACCTACATCACACAATAAGCATAATATACATAGTGAATAGAGCTTAAACAACATTTAGAACACCAGAACCAATAAATTTTCTGAAATATAATTATGGATATGTATTTAGACTATGAAAACACCCAAACCATATGACATCCACACAAAAAGATAGGTTTATGACAGGTCTGACCAAAATAGATATGAAGGGAAAATAAATCAAGAACCTAATTTAAAAGAAAGGAGACATAAATCTTTGACATTTGGCTGTGAAAGAGAGAGATTATGGATAAGAATATTTTTCAAATGATCTCCTTGATCAAGGTAAAATTGTGTTAATGGATAATTTCTATGATCACCAAAAGGCAGAAATGACTCTCTTTTCTAAAAACCTAATAGGGTACTGGGAATCTCGTAACCCACCACCAGATACCTAGTGGTATTCTAAGAGATTTACACCATTACCACATCCACTAAGTACGTTTTACTCCAAATTAGAAACTCAATATCCTTAGATATATATCTACTGGATCATAGAAGATAACTTACTTCAATATCTCGGTCAATTACATATATAATGTATGATATACATTTGTATATATTTTATTATGACAAACTTTTATTTTAGGTTAGTAACAGAAATCATCCATTGTGAAAAAAAAATTAAATATCAATATGAATTAACCATATAAATATTATTGAATGTATATGTTTAAAAATAAATCATTTAAAAACATGCATATTTGTAGATAAAAAAATACAATTAAGAAGAAAAAAATTGTTCTCTTTGGAATATTCCTCACCACATGTAATAATATCACCTCAATAAGAATACCCATCCATTTCTACATATATGATGAAGTCATACTAGATGATCAATTAGCTTATTATAGTAGAAAACCAACATGAGTGGTTAAATTTGATATTGTATTCCCTTGGAAGATGTGTGGTAACACAATAATCCTAATTAATAGATACAATCCATTAGTTATAAACATATATATAATTTAAATAAAATATGACATATATAATATCCATTTATTAATGATGATGAATATTTGTATGAATCAACATTATCCATTTAATAGTTTTACAATGGGTTAATATAATTACATACATTAAATTATGTTGTAGAGAAACAATGTTTTGATATACTACACTATAACCGTACAAGAGTCATTGAGGAAGGTATATCCCTAGATTATGATATTGTTTCACATTATTTGTAGGAAGAGAACTTGTTATAGACTCCAGATATGATACATGATCATCTTTAGGGTGATGAAGTTTATGATGATGGAAAATTAGTGGAAGAAATTGATGAGGAGGAGGATAAAGATGAAAATCTATAACAGCTTCTAGATAATGTAGTGTAAATTCACTAAGTACAGAAAATATAAAAAACAAACCACTATTTTTCTTATGATCTAAAATAATTTCATAGTTATCATAATTTGTTTTGAATTTTATCATAATTGTAATTGAATATTATTGGAGTGATAGGAGAAATATATGGCTTGAGGGAACATAATCTTTATGTAAGAATGTATTTTTTATTTAAGTATTTCCTGAAAAGTGTACTAAAATAATATCATATTGATAGACACTTCAGATATCAAAATTTGTATTAAAAAATGAGATGGTATATCATAATATTTGATATTCTTGGTGATAATTACTGAATGTGACTGAGAAAATACAAGAAATTAATTTTATACATTTAGAGATTTGTAAAATTAAGTACCCTCATACGTTTATTGAACCCAAATCCACACATGATCAGAAAACATTTAATGATAACTTAATATAAATTTTTTTCTGATCAATATTATTTTATTTGATTTGTCTGTATCCTTATACATGAGAGACCAAATAATTTTTTTTCTAGAAGATTTTATATTTTAATATTAGAATGTGAATAAGATGAAATTTTAAATTTTATGGTTTATAGAATGAAGTTTATTAGGAGATACCATAATTGTGATATATATTGAGATATAACAACAAATATTTCTACTATCTTGATATGAATGGACATGTGTTCAAAGCTATCCATGTTTATTGGCCTTATATCAAATTTCTTTACTAATTATATGGATTTTGAAAATGTATTTATATCATATAATTCTATAAATAGTATATATGGATGTACAGAACATTTATATATCAAATATATATCATAAAACATCTAATTATAGTGAAAAAATATAAAAATCATGCTAATATTCCACTTTTAATTTGATTTATTGAGAATAAAAAATTTGAGTTATGTAGTTGGTTCTTATCAGGTTTTAGAATTATTTTAAAAATATCTGTGCACATCTAATATGAGATCTTCATCTTTTTTTCAAAGAGGAAATCAGTATTGATCATATAATATTGAAAACACCACATGAATATCATCCATAATGTATTATAAACATTTTTTAAGTCCTAAAATACCTTCAATGATTAAGATACGAATAATTCCACCACCAAGATGAGTATGTAAACATAATTCCCATTTTTATAGTAATAAGGACATTACCATAACAATTAAACTATATTTTATTCAATATATTATAGCATATAATCCTTATAAAATATGGAATGAGTATAAATTAAAGGGGTTCTATATGGATAATAAATCTATATAGGACAACATGATGTAGATACAAAAAAGATAATTAGACTTTATCTTATGATGGGGGAGGGGTAGGGCATAGTATAGACAGAAGACCATTAATATTATAGACTCCGTAAATGGTGTGTCCAAATATCTATTTATGTTACCCCTAACTAGCCTAATTAAAGATATATTTTATCATTTTCTAAAGTACATCATTGAAAAGATATGATGATGTTTGGGTAAGGTTTCTCAGTTTTTTCCAATCTAAGAGGCTCACTCAATAGATGAACATAGAATGATTTATTACAATGAAATTGGATAATTTCTTGGATTTATATTTATAATTTTATATGAAAATGATTCAAATATTACTTATTTTTTTGGAAGGGATTTTAGAAGGCCATCGGCACACAACCGAGGTTCAAAACAACGTGCCATTACCTGATAATCAGATAGTCATACTAGATAATTGACTTATTAAAGTCAATGGGTAAGTCTTGTGCCATATAATTTATAAGATCTTGAGATGGTCATCTAGTCTTAGTTGAGTTCACATACACCAATAGTTTTCATGATTTGATTTATATGTTACCTAATAAGGATCATTTTGATATTCTAGGGGATTCACAACATTTTTTGTCATGAGATAGGTGAGGGAGTAGTTATGGTTCCCAATATGGTATAGAATTCCTCTGAGAGAGTGTATATAATTTTGAATAGGTTGATCATATCTTAGAAAATTCATAATTCATATCCAACAACATGAGGATAACTTAGGATTTTACTTATTTGTAATAAGGTTTTTCTTGGAGTGACTCCTCGATTTAGCCACTGACTTTTTAGAATGAAATGAATGCTAGTGAAATGCTATGTTAGAGCATTCAGTATCACCGAGTAGGTTGGGATAGTGTTGCACCGTCAAGATTTTCACTATCACTACCATGGTATACATAAGGTGTTTAATGTATATTATATTTAGAGGTACATTCCCAATAATATTCATGCAATTGAATACGAGGAAGTTGAGATGTAGCCTAATGCATTATACATGGAACACCCAGTGCATAATGTAAACTAGAGTGAGAACAACTTCAATGGAAAAAAGTTCCATTAGTCCAGATTATTTTGCCTAATAGATAGACTGAAGAAGAAACTTGGGAGTAGGAGGCTGATGTTCGAGCTAAATGGCCCTATTTTTTTAATAGAACATTTGATGGTACTTTCCATGGATGAGAAGTTTTAGAGGGATATAATTGTAAAATATTCATTTAGTTCTATTTATAAGCTATTTTGAGTTTATAAATTTTCTTTTTTATTTTTAATATTCTATATTAAGTGTTTAGTAAAGGTTAATGTATACATGAAAAGGGGAATAAAATAGTTTACTGAAGATTTTGGAGATTTTATGGTTTATAAGTGGATTTAAACCACCACAGGATAGCTAGTGATGTTATTATAGGAATTCCTTTTTCTATAGATCTCATCAACCAGTCAGTGGTGCCAAAAGAACCCAAGTAGTTCTGATAGGAACAAAAACCAACAATTAGATCGTCACTAACTTTTCGGTGTACCCAGGACAAAGGTTCATTAAATGAAATCGAAGATATTTTAAGACCACATGGTTTTGAACTATTTTAACACCCAATTTAATCACCAAAGACCCTATTTATTATTTGATAACTTCCCTTTTCTCTCTAGAGTTTTCCCATTCAGATCCCTTGGTTCCTCAATATTTCATCAATCTAGTGATGCTAGAACAACAACTTTGTTCTTTATCAACAATGAATTTCACTAACTATTTGAGAATTAATCATGGATATGTGATGGATATATTGTTTTTATGAAGATCTGAAGTTGTATTCTTCCTTACTTCATAGAAGATTTGTCGGTATAAAAGTTTGACGACTTCAGTTGATCAGATGATTATCTAACATAAAGTATAGATGTTTTATAGGTATGTGTTTATGATTTATATTCCATACCATTTTGTGATAGTGTTTTAATGATATTATTATAATCCATATATAAACCTTTAGTAGATTGGTGGTGTATTCAATGGGTAAATGACATCCCTTTGACCAGATCATTACTCCTGGTGAATGGTGGTCATTTCTATGTATGTTTCCATAGATTGATCATCTCTATATATTATTATTCTTGGATTTTATCTTGTATATCCTTTCTATTAATGACATGTTGGTGGATTGAAGTTCATTAGAAATACATAAATTTATCTTCGAGAATTGACGGCTAATTCATAATCCATTATTTAACTGAAAAAGAATATAGTGAATAGACTTGTTCTTCTTGCCATATCTCATAAATGTTCTATTAACAGAATTTATGAGGTATTTAAATCTATAAGATTCATATGGAAATAAAATAATCCCATGTATACCTTGTAAACAACCTTTTAGATGTATCAGAACCTATGTTAGGCATCTTTGACGTGCAAAAACGTTCTCTTTGGTTGTGTGACATGGTTTAGGCTTTGATCCATTGATGATATTTAGAGCTCCTCATCCAAAAACATGAGTTTGGAATTTACTTAATTTATGAGGCCATTGTATAACTATTTATGACACATTCCACTGGGAAAAATCCGCTTCACCACATTCTCTTTGATCACTTGATGTATTTTATTGTTTCCCATCATTCTTGATTTCCAAAGGCTAGTGACATTCATCACATATTCAAAAATATTTTCTCCTTGATCAAAATAGTATGATAGGATATGAGCACCTCCATTTGTGGATTCCTCATTAGAATTCATCACCTAATCCAGGTTTACCTTACAAATTATGATGTTGTTTACGGAACTCCTCCTAGTTCAATCTTATTGTGGATACTAGTTAATAATTTTGCATCTATCAAGAAATTCCAAGGGGTCAAGTCAGGGAAACAAACCCTGAACTAGGATGTAGTCACATTGGGTATCTATTTCATGTATGGACACTAGAACATTAGTAAAACATTATTTTTCCTTGTAGGAGGTCTGGTCAAGGGAATAGAAACCGGAGGCATCCCATGTTGGATGTGGGGTATTTTATTCCAGTGGAATGTCTTCAGATTTTTTCTCTAACAACCCATGTTTATCAGGTAATCGGTTGTGTGTTTAATATCTTAAATAGATTGAGGGTTATGAGTATTACATCATATGTTGATGGAACAGACTCATCAAAACACTTGTAAAGGTCAATCAAATAGGAACATACATTTGAGGGAGAACCTGAAAATCTTACAGGATGGATAGATAAAAATTATCAAAGACAACTGCCCGAAGATTGTGTGTCCCATAAAGGGAGCATGTCACAACGCAAGGGATTATCTAGAGACCACTATGAGTGGATCAAAGATATATTCCGCAATGAGGGGGAGACCAAGTTTTACCATCGGTTTGGATTGAACCTCATGGGGAATTCTTACACACTCTTCTTAGAAGATAGGGATCATAACCCAACATTGTTTTTTGTATGGAGTCGAGATTACACACTGAGAGTGACCACCATAAGAGGATCTCTCTTGGATAGATCATGTGGGGATTACACACTGAGAATTCCCCGATACCACTAATACCAGTGATGATGTGGATATATAGGTCTTTCACACCAAAAAGTACCATCACAAGTGGATTATTCTTGGATGGATTGTGTGGGGATTACAAACTGGCACTGCCTTTATGGATGAAATGATCTCACCGAGATAAGGATGAGGTGATGAAGCAGGTGACTAATTATTATGAACATGAGTTGTTTAGATGAGTGGAATGATCCCACAATAATGTGTCATCCTAGGTATTAATTGGGATGGATGTGACTGAATTTTGAGAAATGGATGGAATTGATGGATTGTTAAGGTTATTGTGAATGAAAACCAACGAGGCTTTATACATACCCTATTTAGAATATAATGATCAAAGTCCATATTGTTCTAGTATCCTATGAAACTTAAAATAATATATTAAGGATGAGAGTGAACTGACATGAATATGATAGTGTTGGGATTGATCCTCAAGGGGTTTCTTATTTATCCATATTGGTTGGGAATTAATGATCGCATAGTTGTGTGATGGGAATTAGGGATTATGACCAAGGTTAAGGCCCAAAAGAAGGCCAATATGGACACCACTAAGGGTGTATCATTGAGGATCACCTCTAAGAGTGGGAACTGGAGTTTACCTTTGATTGGGCATGAACCTCAAGGAGGCATCCTATATACCCCGATTAGAAGATACATATCAAAATCCAGAAAGTTCAATAGGGGTGTGGTGTTGTTGTCACTACTAACCTCTCATTCCACCTGAGTCAAGATCAATGTGAAAAAAGAGGAATAATTAGACCTGATAAATGTGTCATGAATGTTTTGATCGTGAGAGACAGTACAAGGCTTATACATGGAAGCAGTCCAAGTGTCGTTATGGAGAGAAAATGGTGAATGGAGCGTATGCATGGAAGGTACCCATGTGCCACTATGGATCATAAATATTGAATGGGTATTTTTCATGGAAGCTGCCTAAGTGTCGCAAAGAAGAAACAATGGTGCATGGGGCTTACAAATGGAAGCTGCCCCAGCCCTACTAAGGAGTAAAAATACTCTATGGGGCATATATGTGGATGCTTCCTATGTGCCATTGTGGATCAGAAATCATGAATGAGGCTTTCATGTGGATTCTTCCTATGATATCCTTCTCATTTCAGGTCATGAGGGAATCCCATGTCCATTATAATGGGTATAGATTCGGTTTAAAGTCATATAAATGGATGAGGTGCGAGGGGAAGATGAAATGAGTATCCCACCATGCCTTTCTCATGTCTTTCCATGGGAGAATCTCGATATGGTGGTTGGTAAAGGGAAATGTCTTGGGGGTTTCACTTTAAGAGGTGTCCCATTTTGGTTTTTTGTTTTTCGTTTCATGTTGACGCATATTTTCTTAATTCATAAGGAATGATATTCTTGAATGATAGGGTATGAT
Organism: Viscum album; assembly: GCA_963277665.1. Lineage (NCBI taxonomy): Eukaryota > Viridiplantae > Streptophyta > Magnoliopsida > Santalales > Viscaceae > Viscum > Viscum album. Next base: position 697,444,140 of record OY728130.1, on the reverse strand, counting down.
ATAGTTTAATGTCAGTTAGTGGGGACTATTATGAATAATATTCCTTACAATGGTTATTGTGGAACTTTTCCAAGAGAGCCCATTTCTGGTTTAACATGGAATAAGATTCATTTGATTAGGTTTGAGTTGTTTCTTTATGAATTTTTCTAACTTAAGGTACTTGGAGAGTCCAAGATATGAAATTTAACTCTTGACATGGGAAAGAGACCAAGAAGACCGGGTAAACTAATAGTATTTCATAGATTTTGGAGGAGTATCATGAATCATGGTATCCTAGGGGAAGGTTTTTCAATTGTATAAGGGAACAACAAAAAATTTGGTGTACTAAGCCTGAAAATTTTATATTGTGAATCTCAATTTTTCACGGGTATCAGTGATGGTAGCGAAATTATGGGGCTAGAGGCCGAAGATCGCAGCCCGAAACTAATCCAATGTAGTGGACAAGCCACCACAGTATGGACCGACAGGTTTTTAGGTGAGATATTCATGGTGGATAGGGCTTCATGAAGGATCTTTGTGAAAATAAGGGTCTCATGAAAGATTCTCGGATTCATAGGGGGAGTTTTTCACAATGTATGAATTCTTCATGAAGCCAAAAGTGCCTCATAGGTCCTTATTACTTTATGAAGGGCGTATGCCTTTGAAAAGGGAACCTCCATGTGTGGTGGAGGCTCTCAAGAACATAATAATGGAGGTTTCTCGAAGCATGGGGGATCCATAAAAGATGAACTTCACAGAGAAAAAGACCACTGAAAATTGGGAGCATGAGGGTGAAACCTAGAGGTGTCTCCTTCTAAATAAAGGTATGTGGGAAGTGGGGTATTTATAGAAAATGTGTTGAGAAATTATAGTAATCATATAGAAAAGTAAACAAGGGTGTCGTGTTGGGGCACAACTCTATTGGACTCATATAGTCATTCGTTAGCTACCTTCCTCAAAGTCACGATGATCATCAAACTCATTGGAGTACTTTCAAATTGTATCATGGTCGTAGATGGAGCTCTATGAACAAGATCTCAATGAATGGGATCCAAAAATATGCCAACAAACAATTTTATATCCTTATATCTATCTACTAGAACATATAATACATAATTGTCTTCATGATCCATGACAAGTAAAATAGAATTCAATGAAATGAACTATACTCAGGGATCATGTATGGAATCATTCTATGCTTATTTGGGGGACATTTTATATTATTGAAAATAACCTTGTATCTATAATTCATGTAGTGTTTTAGTGTATTTTTTTTGATATTTATGGTCTTTTAATTCGGTTTTGTATGTTTCTCATGATTCCAATATTTGATTCTTGATATCATGATTATTACTATATTTTATTATTACCATGATGGATGTTGATCACAAATTGTTATATGATGGTACTATATTATCATGATGATATGTTATTTTTGTCTTAATGTGATCTTCACTATTTGGTGAATTTTCCATGAATTAGAGGTATAATATTTTTATTCCTAACTTAATGACCATTTGGGTATGGTTATCTGATAGAGGGGGAGTGTACACAACATGAAAATAGAAAGACGGTGGACCCATGCATGTGGTATGAGCATGATAACCTTATGGCTCAACTCAACACTCGATTCCTTGAGGATACTAAGTTACATTCTAGAAATTGATGAATTTTGGATACTATCTAGCATGTTTTCTTGATGTCTTGAGTAAGTCAAGTAATATCTTCATCCTTTTGGACAGTTCTTGACCACTCCCAACACAACTTAATATCCTTCTAGTAAGGAGATGAAATACTTATGATCGATGCTCAAGGTGGCTTGGTTCGCACATGGGTTATAAGAATAAGACTATTTATGCAATTTTGATATTTTAGTAATATAATTAAATACCCATATTTTTCATGTGGATACCTTTTAATTACTCATTAGTGGAATCCAATAAGGTTTTATTATTCCCACCTATTATGGGCATCTCGATGTGCATGAATAATTCATCTATAATGATTTGGGATAGGGTAAGGGGCCCGTGTAAGATGGTTTAGTCAAGGAAAATGGATATGGGATTTATACTATGATTTAAATTTATTGATTATACAATTTTTGTTTATTTTTTTTACTTTCACTCGTTATACACTAGTTTGGATTACAATACTAGGAGACCATTGATTTATTTACGTGATATAAATTCTATATGATATTACATCATCTTGTTTATGATTTCACCATGATTACTATGAATTTTTATTTTTTAATTTCATTTTTGGTGTAGGGATATGATATTATGGGTATTGTATCCCCACTAGCATCATTTATACCCTTACTACTTGTCATCATCCTCTTATATATGGGGAGGCGTGCATGACGCCTTATAGATTTCTGACTCTAACAATGTGGTTTGCGTTAGGGTCTGACATTTTATATCAACAAACCTATGAAGAAATATATTATAATAATCCATATAAATGTATTATACCTTCTTATATTGGTAATAGATAAACCCAATGGACCATAATAAGATATTCAAAGGAGGCTTCTCAATGAAGAGGAATATATTCTTGTTGATTTTTTTTCTATTTTCCATCTTATAGTAATTCTTATAAATCTCTTTTATACAACATAACATTATTGATCCAATAATATAAATATACTATGATTATATTATGAGTATGGGATTATGACATTCCACATTATTTCTGTCAAACTTGTTAACAAATGAATCACTCTGACATACATGTTAACTACCCCCTCCATGTACCGTTATGATTCATTTCCTATCACCATTATTCAGGGATGGTAATTATGATGGATTTTATAAATATATATTATATTTATGATATAGTTATTTTTATTTAATAATAATATTTTGTCTACCTTCTTTTCTTTCCATATATTGGAATATAATTACATCACTTTTTTGTACGTGTGGATTACAACCTCCTAGAAGTGACATTATTCATTTTTATGACAACATAATATGAATAATTATAAACATGTATATATTGAATAAATGTGATAAGTATTTAAGGATTAATATTTCATTGGTGACGAATCCATTACCAAGGGGATATTTAAAAATCCTTGAACCAAACCATTCATGGAAAAGGGGAAGTTTTCATCCAAAAATGAAGAAATTTTTAATAAAAGGATAATAAAAATCTATAAATGAATCATAAATATTAATTCATGCATATAAACGGTTCTATAGTATATTTATAAATAATATATATTTGTTGTAAATAATATTTTAATATGTATACACAATTATAATACTTGAGGTAAGGGTTTTTGTTACAATATCATTTATTATTTGGTCATCTATGCTAAATTTCCTTTTAGAGAAATTATATGAATCTTATAATTTATAAATATTTCCTTTCAAAATTTATATTAATTGAATTTTAGAGTAATAATACCATTTTATTCTCTTATTACTTAAAATTACTAAAAAATGTTATAAAAGTTTTAACCATACTTCCTCTTCAGTCAATAAACATTATCTGCCAGGTATATGTTCTTTGAAATGTTTTCAAGGATGTTCATTGATATGATCCAATGAATATTTCATGTCATTTTAAGCCATATATGAATTTGTTTTCAATGGTTTTAAAAATAAATTTTTAAACAACTCTTTCAACTAGTTATTTATAATTGTTTTACAAAAAAAGTGCCAATGAAATATTTATTTTAATTTTATCACACTAATAGCTTTTCCCACCATCAATAATATTATTTTATATGAATATTAATCTATAAGTTTCAATGGATATTTAAAAATAATAATATATTTCAATATTATAGGAAATTTTAGTCTTTATTTATATTGAAATAAAAGCATATTTTCCCTACAATAGTTTAAAAATATATTTCTACGTTGGTTTTTTTTTAATTTTTAACATCACTTTGTTGTAAAAGTTTTCACAGTTGATGTTATAAATAATTACTTCAACATTTTTTTAATAAATCATAAATCTAAACAATAAATAAAAGTTAATTAAAGGGGCCTTGAAATTTATATTTTTTTTATAAACCAATGTTGAAAATATATTTTCATGACAATTTTATTTTAAAACCGATGTAGAAAAGATCGCTTGGAAATTATAACATTTGTTTTTGGTAAGACTAATGATGGAATAATTCTTATTTTTAATGTTGGAGTATTATCTTAATGATTTCAATGTTGATTTATTTAAAAACTAATATTGAAATTACACCAATAAAAAAATTCTTAAGAATATCAATGTAAGTTTTTGTAAAAAAATTGATGTCAAAATTATAATTATTTAGGGTCCATATGAGTTTATAGAAAAATAAATTTTGAATGTTGATTTTTTTAAAAATAAAATATATTATATGCCTCAAAATTATAAAAAAACTATAAATCCTAATGAAATATATAATATAGAAACATCATATATAGCAGATATTAAACATGTAAAGAAAAATATTATTTAACATCTTAAATAAAAAAAATTGACAAAATAATAATTTTTTATACTTTAATAAAAATTTAAAAACATTATATCTTATAATTTAGTCATAATTTATTTTATATAAACTATTACTTAGATATTATTAGGTTGATATATATTTATAATGAATAAGGTACGGGGTCCCAAATCATCATGTGAAATTCTCGGATATGCATGGGACATGCCTACTAGTTGTTTACCTAAATGAATGATAAAAATGGAACATTACATTCAATATTATTAATGTATAGTTTTTAAATATATTTTAATATGTCGAGTAAACTGAGTCTCAGTCAATATATTCCAAAAATGTAATTATAATATATTAAAATGTAAAAAAATAAAAAATAGATTGAAGTAACCATTTTAATATGTTAACAATGATTATTCCTGGTAAATTTCTTATACCTCTTGAAACATCTTATGAGGAAACATCCATCGTCTTCAATAGTCAATAATATAACATTATTCATATTTAAAATTTATTGATATAATGATTTTGAAAATTTTCAACCAAATATAAAAAATATAAAACTACCAACATTGGATATCTAAGCAAAATAACAGAAAAATATTTGATAATGGAGAATAATATAAATGTTTAAGAAAATAATGTATTAATTATGTTTTGATTAATATGTATAAAAACTCTATAAAAATATATTTTGATGAAATATTTAAGTGTATTTTCAATGATATATTAACCATAAAAACATAACAAAAATGATTCCTTTTCAAGAAGGTGGGAACCAAAAGTCACTCTATGAATTATTTCAATAAACAAGAACACATTTCTTAAAAAAATTAAAATAAATTTGTTTCTACCCTGAAAATTTGGGGGAAATAACTTGTTATCATAATTTTATATGTCATTAATGATGAAAATACATCCAAGATTGGAATGTAGATTACATGGTTGTGATAAAGTTGTGTATTATTCTTCTTTCGGAGTTTACCTAGTCTGATTTTTAGCTATTATTTCCAATAAATATATAGTTTATATAATAAATAAACAAAAATAATTCCAACATTTTAAAATCATCCAAGAAACCATTCACCTTTTCATAACACAAAAAAGTGAGAATAGTATATAGTCTAACAAAATGTAAACTAAATCCCCCAAGAAGAACTATATGGAACATATGTAATGAAACGAAATCAACAAGGTATACTTTTAATTGTAGAATAAATTAAAAAAGATAAAACATACTAAATTTAAATATATAAATTATAGACAACAAAGACATAGAAAAAACTATGTTTCAATGCACTTGACCATTACAGTAAGAGTATAACTAAATCCCAATTTCATAAAAACCCTTGAGTTAATTTATGTTTATTCTCACAAATCAATCTATAGATGAAATTACTTATGCTAGTGTTATTGTAATAAATGATTGCAAAATACATGGTGTATCCATGTGAAGGACAATACTTTTTCCATTCATAGATGTCTAAAGATGACAACTATTTCCCAAATAGTGAAATAAATATAAAACAATACTAATAAGTATGTAAACTTACATTTGTAAAAAATTTATAATGATGGATGTAGGCTGATGATGAGGTGATATGTCCATAAGAAATGTGATTATTCATGGAGATTAAATGTATGGAGTGCTCTATGATTCAGATCTATTAAAATTATGGCATACATAGAATAACATTTAGTCAACATAGTTCTATACTATAATTTTTTTAATAATTGATACCTAATGGAAAAATTAATATAACATTTCCAATATTATCTACTACAATAACCTATAGTCACCTTAATTATTAATTAGATAACATGATAGATGATTTTATATGGCTCAATGTGTAATGACCCGCCTTTATAAAATTACTTAATTGGTTCAATTTTCTAAACTATCATAGAATCTGGAAGCTAATAATAAATAACATTAATAGAAATAGTAAAAATATGTAATTAACAATAACCTCTAGGTGAGGATATGATTTTTCTTGTTCCACAACATGAAATATACCATATACCATTGGGATGATAACTGGATATATAAAATTAAAAGCAATCAAATGAATCCAAAATATATATGGATAAAAAAAAATTGGAAAATTTTGTCCAAACTAAAAATGGATCATTTGGTTTGAAATTTGATGAATTCTTAGAAAAAATATAAATACATTCTTTTATTAATGGTAATGTGAATATATTTTATGAATTTACATGTGTAATCTTACTGTGTCCACATATACAGTACCTTTAGTTATGTAATCAAAATGAAATATCTTGAAACCATAACTCATTTTTTTATATCACAACAATCAACATACTCTAAAATAACAACAGTGAAATTAGTCAAAAGAAGCACCAAAAATAAAATTTATTACATGAAAATGTGAAACCAATATACAAAAATAATATAACAATCCTATCTTGAGAAATCTAAAAGATTTTATTATAGATTTTTTTAAAGAAAGTATCATACTTTCATTTAAATAGAAGATACTGTTTAAAAAATGTAAAAATTTATATCCATCATGAATTATTAATCAAATTAATTAAATAGATTAACACAAATAAAATGTGAAAGGTTAGTTTATAAGTAAATTAAAAATTAAAAAACTGTAGGTGAAAAAATTATATTGGAAAGTTTAGACCATTGAATTAAAAAATCAAAGGATCCATAAAGGATATAATTTATGTTTTCTATAAAATGAGGTAATTGATACAATTTAATGCTTGAAAACCCTTCAGTTGAAGGGTAAACGATTATTGATTATTAGAAATGTATAGATCAAATGAATAAAAGGAAATAAAATTGTGGATTAATAAAATAATGATGAGATAAAATAGATATACTTAATACTACATCACCATAGGATCCTACATAACATGGAATGTTTTTTATATTTCAAATACAAGGAATAAATGTCATCAAAGCATTATTATGAAAAAGAGTAAAAGAATTGATGAATTTTGAAAGGATGATAAGGATCTCTAATGTTAGAATTCAAACCAACATGAAGCCGAAGACTGAATTAAATCATTGAGATGTTTCATTTGAATATATGAACTATAATATTTCATGTTGAAGTAATAATAAGAACATAAAATTTTATAAAATTTAAGAAGGCAACAATTTGGGGAAATATTCTAAGTTGGATGTATAAAGTTTAAATTTATGGTGGTGGTTCTAGTTAGAAAATATAAGATCGAAAATATGGGTAAGATATTAATTTATATTCGACTTGAACTTATTGAAATATATAATAATAATTAATGTTATATGATTAAAAATTATTTTGATATAAAACTAAAAAATAACTAATATAAATAACCTTTAAAATTTGATCCTTGTCGCAATTTTTATTATCTAAAACATGTATATTAAAAAAGATAACCACATTCCACCCTTAAATTTAAATAAAAAAAACTATAATTATGAATCATTTACTTTATAATAAAAATCTATAAATTTATATTACATAAAAAATGTTATCTTATATAAAATATATTTAACAATAATTTCACAAAGTAAAAGTTTTTGGATTTTTTATCAACCATTGTACATTAATAATCTTTTTCCACAACTAATATTTTCATATAACAATTATCTCAACATATATAAACAACATTAATTTAAAATAAAGTTCTTATAAAAAAGAATAAGAATTACTCATTTAATAATTTTATAAATATTTAAGTACTCCACCTCATATACTATCATAATGAAAATAATATCTATATAAAATAAAACATAATATATCTACTCAAAGGAAATATAGTTAGTGTATGTACTCATTTATTTAACTTTAATTGAATTCAATTAAACTGAATCATCTAAAACCTATAAAAATGAACATAATTTACACTAATTATGAAAAAAATTAATGTATCATTAATCATTTTTTTGAAAAAATATTAAAAGATACATACCTGATAATTTTAATTTATCAAAACATAAATAATAACTTTCATAAAAGAAACATATAAAAACAAAATATACAAACCTTAAGAAAAACAAATATTTTTACTTAGTATTTGTTTAAAAATTAATAAAATAAACATATATTTTAATTTAAATATTAACCATACATAATTTGTTTGCAAACATCAATTATTGGAAAGTTATTCCTTTCTATATAGCATTACATAATAGAAAATCTATAGTAATAATGATTATTATAAGATTAAAAATATAATGTTTTGATATAAAACACAAAATAATTATTATAACTTACCATATCAAATTTAGTTGTCATTCCAGTTGTATTTATCTCAAACACCAATCTTAAAGTAAAATATATTCATTCCATTGTTCCATTTTGATGATGACACTATGGTTATGAATCATTATATTCAAAATAAAAACCTATACATACAAACATATATATATATATATAAATGTATGCATATGTATAATAAATAACATATATTATCTAATATGAAATACATTTACAAATAATTTCATATAGTTGTTTTTATTTTTCTTATTTATTGATAATTGATCACTGTTAATCCCGTTTACTTAACCAGTATTTGCATATATCAATTATCAGAACATGTATATACAATAATAATTTAGATTAAAGAACTTATAAAAATGAAGAAAAGTTACTTTTGTAAAAAGTTTATAAGATATTTACATACTCTTCCTAATAAACTGACTTAATGAAAATAATAACTCTGTTTAATCAAACTAAATATAACAAACAAATGCATAAATATGGTTTAAATATTTATTTCCTTAAATTTAGTTAAAAGTGGCATACCAAAAACATTTGAAATCTATAAAACTAAACAACACATACCAATTTATATAAAAAATAATTGTCCAATTACTCATTTTTATAATTTTATTCAAAAAATAGAATCTTATAATTTAAAATTTAAACAATCTAAAAAAATATTTTGAAAAAAAATAAAAAAAATAATATACCAACATTAAACAAACAAATATTTCATAATTATTTATTCTTTAAAATGTAAATAAATGAGGTATTCCTTATAATTTAAATCTTAACCAAACTTAAAAACTAGTTTGAAAATAAACATCGAATATGGGTAATTTATTAATTTGTATAAGACTTTAAATTATTGAAAATATATAACAAATTTAATGTAATATGATTAAAAATATAATATTTTGATGTAAAACATAAATTCACAGTTAAATTTGAAGAAAAATTGAAAAAAAAAATCATGTAAGTGAATGTAAAAACAAGTATGATGTGTATTATAAAAGAAGATTAAAAATAATAATGTTAAAAAAATTACTCAACATTACTTATGTGGGTTTTATTAGATTGTAGATATTTATTAGTCATGTTATGTATTATCATGGTTTCTGAGGTTATAAAATCTTTTTTAATAGTTCATAGGATCTGTTTGGTTATCTTTGAATCGTTACTTATAAATCATTGAATTTGATACAGTATTGTAATGAAATAAGGAAGGGGTCTCAAATCATTGAGTGATTTTATAGGCTCTTCCTAAAACATACCTACCAGTTGTTTACCAAAATAATTGTTAAAAATAACACTTTATTTTCAAAGTTGTTATTGGATGGATTTCAATTAAAACATGATATATCTAGTAAACATATTTTCAGGGGTCATTATAAAAAGTAATTAATAGTTTTATTTTATTTTTCCAATCTTCAAGAACTCATTATTTATTATTCTACAAAAAAATTATATAAACAAAAAAATTTCAATCCAAATTCGTAAATATTATACAATAAGGAGTTATTTGAATATTTTTTGTTTTTTTATGTGGATAGATCTATATTCTCTTATATCTTTAACACTCAATGAAAAATTGGTAGAGATATGTTTTTATATGATTAATTTTTGTTTCAGTTGGTTGTTATGTCTCTAATTTTCTATATAGTTAAGAATGTAGGTTCCATTGATCATTTTCTAAATTTAAATGACATAATTTTTTTCATTTTCCCTTTAGTGATTTATTTTATCTCACTAATATGTATTCATGGTTTAGTTTCACATTTTCTTTGGAATTCATTATTTATAGTTATAAATTAAATCCTTGTTTAGGGTTGAGATTGTTTTTAAAATCCATAAACATTTAAATAATATATAAAAAACCTATAAATATAAAACTAATATACCTTCATAATGTAGAATATTATTATATAAATGCTCATTGTTTAACATTAATGAAGAGATACATTCTTGATAATTTAAATAAAAACCATACGTGAAAAATATATTACAAAAAAACTACAGGTAAGGTTAATTTCATCATTCATATATGACTCGAAATCATTGGAAATAAAAATTAATAATTAATGATATAAGATAAAAAAATAATATATTTTTATATGAAACCTAAAATAATTAATATAACTATCATTATAAAATCCAATCATTGGATATATTTTGATTATCTCATACATGAAACTTAAAACATAATAACCACATTCAACCATTACTTTTTGACGATGAAACTATGGTAATAAAATATTAACATGAAAATAAAAACCAATATATATATATGTATGTATGTATGAAAAAACCTAATGTTTTCTAATATAAAACATGTTTACCATTATATCCATGCATTTGAATGTATTTATTATCTTTGTCAAAAAGGGATATCTATTAACCTGTTTCCATGACCAGCATTTTCATATATATCAACTAATTACACATATATAAATAGTAATAATTTTTTAAAAAAACTTATAAAAAATAATAACATATAATCTTCTAATACGTTGAAATTTTTTTATGGGCACCACATAATAAAGAGAAAACCCATTATAATGTGCATTCATTTGGATAGAATACTCTTAACATCCAATGACCTATATAACATAAAAAGTTCACAAAAAATAAAATTATAATGAATATTTTTTTCATAATTATCATAGTGTTCTAACACATCAAGGAATGAAAAAATTATCACCCAGTATCCATATATCATTGGCTCTCACATATATACGTAACTCATGTAGATGTATTGACATATTGCACATATATTTAAATGTATTCAAGATATATAATACCATAAACACCAGTGGAATATTTTTAAATAATAACTAAGTGGATATATCTAATTAAATAAGTAATATAGAAATTTAATTGAAGTCATATTTATTTAATGAAAGAAAAATAGAAACAAAAATTTATTTTCAATGATAAAAATTGCATCACAAGTACTTTGAGATCATAAAAATTAACTAGATCCAAGTCATATATTCTAAATATTCCTAATGGATTAGATAATATAAATATTATATAAATAATATCATAATCATAAATATTATCTAAGGAAGAAGAAACCGCAAAAAATATTTTTAGACCAGAAGAAATTTTAGAAGTATATGAATATATTGATTTCTATTTAGTAATTCTTCTGATTTTAGATACTACTATATAAAAGAAATTCTAGAGAACATTATAATTAATTTTCAGAAAAATAAAAATAATTTTTATTAAAAAACAGATACCATATATGTTTTATGATGATGAAGGGTAGTTTCCCATTATAAAAAATGACCCACATAATCCCTAATTATGGTAACCTCCTTAATATGAAATTGAAGTAGACTAGTTGGATCAAAAATATCATGCACTAATATATTTACCTTACCCAACTATATAGTTTGGTGACAAATAAAATGCTATAAACATTTTTGGTCTAAGTACGGTACAACACATACAAGGGGATCTCCAACATATAAATCATAGTAATTGTTTGGGTCTGAATAAGTAATTAGAGAATATTATTTGGCAGGTTACATAGGCTACACATGATATGATTGTCTCAAAAATTGTTCAAACTTAGCTTACACAGATGAATGAATTTGATTTCTGAAAATTTTTTAAGGTCTTTAAACACTACATTTATGGATTTTCATAACAAGTCTCTTCATATCATGCTTTTATAACAAAATGTTTCCAAAAAATGACACCCACCTTATATCCTCTTATGTAGCCAGAGTGTTTCAGATTTTCTAAATTTGTAGCTTGTATGTCCTTCCTACCCTCATGGATATAATTTCCATGAATTGTTTTCTCCTTAATGAAATTTTAATTTTAAATTTTTTTTATATTTCTGCTTTTAATTTAAAAAATAAAACAATTCTTGGAAAATAAGAAATAAATTCAAAAACAAATTTCTATATCTTTCTTATATTACATTACTTTATACTTTTCATTTTTTTTCTTATCACATTTTTCAATTTTTCCTGGAGATTTGGGGAATATGGAGGACCAAACTAGACCACTTCTAAACCACTACTAAACTAATCTCTTAATGAATCAATATTTTCTATAATCATTCCGGCATTAATAAATGATACATGCCACGTGGTACATAATTATGGTATACATTTTGTAGATAGATATCTTGATGTGATCTCCCATGTACATATTAAAAAAATAATCTAACATGTAATACGGTAACATAAAAGAAATTGGAAAATATAAAATAATTATTATAAAATAAATTCTTCATCATTTCACCTGATAAAAAAGTATTTCCATGTATCCTCATTTGAGAACCCATACATGAGGCATGTGTTTTCCTTCTATGACATCCCAAAAACATAATTTTTTGTTAATTTTGTTTTAAAATATCACTATTAATCCACCTCTAATGATTTAATTTTTTTCTTAATTCATTTTGTTTCTCCAAAATTGAATGACATTTTTAATCAAATAAACTAAGTATTAGTCATTTAAAATAAATAATATTAATAAAATGAGACAAAAATAAATCAATTAAGATATTATATAATTATGGACTCTAATAGTTTATCCTCACGACAATGTCAATTGTATTATAATCAGGATATAAAATGTTAATCCTACAATGGCTCAATATTGTAATATCACAGGTAAACTAAATTACATTTGGGATTGTTGGGGTATTATTATCATCTAAATTAAATTATATTATCTATTATCCATGATCAAGTTATTTCAGTACTATATGTGTAATCCCAATATACCAAATCTAGAAATCATATTCTCTGTAAACAAAGGACAAGACTCCCTCGTATGAGGCCCATTAGTTTTTACGTAATTATTATTTATGTATTTAACATATTATTTCATTAAATAATTTTATTACTAACTATTTACTATTATCGAATATAAAAATACCTTGGTAAATGTTCCTATTCATCTATTTATATCATTGGAATATAATAAATTAATGAAATTCTATGTGCCTGCATATTATTTTAAAAGGGAATATTAACAAATATTACTAAATATGTAATTCATAATATATTTTCAAGCATGTGTAGGTTTCAAAAACTAATAATGATTTCATGATTCATAGAAAAACTATTCATTTCAAACTATTAAATTTAAAAATTAGTTCTAAAATTATAGAAACATTATTAAATTTAAATATTATTGTAAAAAATCAATGTTTATAAGCATAAATTTAACCAAAATATAATGATTTAGGATAGGGTTTTCAATCAAACATTTTGTAACCATAACTAATGAATATAAAACATAACATAAAAATATTATAAATAATATATATATATATATAATTAAACATCCAATTTTTAGAAAAATTGAATATTAACACATGTAAATTTAAAAAAAATATAAATATTTAACTAAATAATTTTGAGTGTAATTTAGTGTTTTCCCATATCCCTTCAACCAGATCATTTCATACCATATAGACTATGTCTACATTATAGTCATTGTAATCATATAAAAATCTTGTAATAGACGAATAATACTAATATAAATTGATAACATCATACTAATCCTCATTACCCATATAAAATAATTTCCCTTTAAAAATGATGGAGCACTGATCAATTAAATAATCTATGTAAAAAAATACTTTCTTTTCATGTGTCTCCAAGATAAATGGTTTATCTATTCAACTATATCTTTTTAAATCAACCGTTGTGAACCCAAAATCATAATGTTTAACTCTAATATTATAATAAAACAAATTACACTTAAACTCTATGACATAAAATTTATTATAATCAATTTTCCATAAATCATCATGAAATCTATTTTTTTATGAAGAAATTATGTATTTTAAATTTTTACTCAAAAAATGTAGTGCTTCAACGATGAATATTAACCCAATAATTTTAATGGAACTCTTATCAATATAAATTTCATTGAAAAATGTATACCAATTAATATAAAAATCAGACAATGTGATCATATTAAGAGACATTCCCCTTGCTAAACATTTCTTTGTTTCCAATGTTGATATTTCTATGATGATATTCAATATAAACAATCAAACAAATGTATTTTTATGATCAATCATGAAACACATTTCGTTTATTTTTAGATATGATACATTAAATTCTACAATAAGTGATGATATATATATAGTTGTATGACATAAAGTATGTTTGAAATATTTTAATGTTCTTTTATCACATCATCATGTAGAATGAAATTCACCTTCAGGTCTTGAATACCTCAACCTTCCTAATCAATTACCATATTTTGAGTTATAGGGAGACCAATATTATCCACTTAGTTAAAATAATCAGTACAAACCCCAATATAATCTTTAGATACATATTTTAAAACAATATACGACTTTTTTCGAGGAGGGTTTCTAACACATCCCTTAAAAAATATCATATATATTTCAAATGGATACTTCTGATATAAATAAGTCAGCATACATATTCTTATCTCATGTACCAGATGCATCACGAGATGAACCATTATATCAAAAAGTGGGAAGGAAATACATTTTTATTTGAAAATTTATATGTTAAGCTTAATTAACCAAGGAAAAAATATATTTTTTGATCAATGAATTTTCTAGAAATGGAATTTAAAAAATTACATAACATGATAATAGTCTTTATAATTGGAGTAAAAAATGTAGCATATAGTGTCATTGGTAGTATTTTTTTCCTAAATACATGATCGTCATGTGATTTCATATGAATTAATATACATTCCATAAATGACACCAAATTATTTACATTTATATAATATCCTCTAGGTATATTAATACCATACAGACACTGAAGAAAATTTAACTTCTCAGTCTTTATTAATTTGTGACAATTCAAAGGTAAATTTATTTGGCTTCCTTTCGTAGTGGGAGATAAATACAAACAAATTTCCATATATATAAATTGCAATATAGAATGCTATTAATCATTCCATCATTATATTAAAGCATAAAAAATTGAAAATCATGCTATCACATATTTTTTTTCTCAAAATGTATATTGTCAATGTTATGTTTTATCTCTAAAAATATTAAAAAAGGATGTTTGAAAAAATAGAATATTTCCTAAATATATTTTTTAATGAACAAAAAGTCATTTATTTCCAAATTTGAGATCAATATTTTTTAACATGTCTTAATATTCATTAACTAAAAATGGTTTTTGTGGAATATTATATTTCTCTAAACCATTAATTTTTTTAATCTATGATAATGATGATTAATTACCAAAAAAATTTGATGTCACATGAAAATTATAATTATTCCATTATATAATTGATAATATAAAATATCATCAAAAAAAATTTGACATGAATTATATCCCTTAAAACTGTATCTAGAGAAATTTCCATATGTAGTAAATTCATTTATAGTGAACAATATGATATCATACAAAAGAGAATACACTTTTCTTATTTGTATTAAAAACAATGACACCATTCTCCTGTAAAAGTTTAAAACCATAAATCAATGATGAAAGATATACGTCAATATTTTTTTGTAGTTGTTTTGGTCCTAAAATATGAAATATCAACATATCATATTTTTTATTAATACATATTTGTGTGGACACATTGTAAAAACAATCCATGAACCATGTTGGATAAAGAGGCATGGGTAGAGATTAATTTCATCTATATATAGTCCCATTCTTTTATTTAAAAATAAATTTCCTAAAAATATAATTTTTACCAAATATATTCCACTATAGTTAATTTTTAGGGTGATTAATTTTTTCACCAATGATGCACTCATTTGTATTCTATATGATCCTTTTTCATAAAATTAATTCACAAATAGAATATTCACATGGGGAATTTTTTGATCATACCAAATTACATTAGTAGAAGGATTTATTATCGTATCAGAGAAAGAATCAATGTTTAATCATTGAAACTATTAGAAGGAATTATTAGAATTATTTATTGGATGGTACCAAATTTCATTAGAAGTTTGTTTGATGGTAGCACCTGATAATGAATCAAAGTTTATTTTTTCATCCTTATTATCATGTGATGTCCCAAATTTACTAAAATTTAAAAATCATTCAATGTCCGTCCAAAAAAATCATTTGGAAAACCATGTACCGTTTTATACCCCATTTCTAATGAGAATAATATTTTATTTTCCTCAAAATTAGAGTCTGAAAGCCCATTGCCTTATGAAAGTATCTCTTTTAAAAGTTCAATAAACTTAGCAAAACTTTTATAAGTTAAAATATTTATTTATTTAAATTTAATTAATCTCAAAACTTATAATAACACAATATATTAAGTAAAACCACATAATAATGGTTTATTATAATAAAAAAAACAACAAAAATTGTTATTTTTTGATATCTTTAATTCCTACTACATAAATTAATTATTTAATACAATATATAATCTCAATCTAAATATTTCTATCAACTGTGGATGTTTAATTTTTTTCAATCACCTTTCTAGATATATTGTATATAATTATGTATAAAACCCAATAAAATGTGATGATCCTTAATTTCTCTGGAATTTGACTTTCTCATATTCAAACAATTCATGTAAAGATATGAAATGCAATTTTTTAAAAGATTTCATTTAGAGATTTCAATGAATTCATGAACTCATTTTTCATATTTGTTAATGGTTATTCATTAATTTTTCTAATTACGATCAATTAAATATAGAATATCAAAATATAAAATTAGAATACATTAAAACATGTAATAATTTAAAAATATATTCAAAATTTATATTTTAAACATAAAAGTATATAATTGAAAAAATCATTTATTGATTTCCATCTGATTAAAAAACAATTATACATAATGATCAAAAAAATATTATATATAATATATCTTAAAATATAAAAAACAAGTATAACTACTGTATCGTAACAAAATTATACATTACATATCATCAAAAATTAAAAAATTAAAAATAAAATCTAAGATAAAAATTTATAAAACATAAAAAAATATATAATAATTTACAAACAATTTTATTAAAAAAATATCATAAAAATATATATATAATTTAATTTTAAAAAATTTTATCATAAAAATTAAAGATAAAAAAATACAACAATTATGAAAAATTAGTTCCAAAATTCATAAAAATTATACAAACAATTATGCAAAATATTATACAAACAATTACAAAACATTAACTTAAAACCCTATCATTAAAAATAATTTTATGAAAAATTATTCAAATTTTGATACATAAATAACAAAAAACTATTATAAAAAAATATGAAAAATATTTTAAAAAAATATTATAAAAAATAATTATCATAAAAAAATTGTTAAAAATGAAAACCTATATTTACATGTAAGAAATTTTTATACCAAAAAGTATACACAATTTGTTTTTAAAAATAAAACACACACACTTTCTAGATCATGATAATGAAAAATACCTTCTGAATTCCGATACACTAAATCTTATTATTTGGAAAATGGGGGAATTCTTCATGATTTAAGAAAAATGAGGGCAAATAAGAAGTAAATAAATAATCAAAAAAATTTCCAAATCATTGTTGAAAATAGAACATAATTCCTCTATGATCACGAAAAAATAATAACATATGTAATACACAAGGGAAATAATTTTAAAATTGAATTAAAATCAACTATAATAAAATATAAACGGTCTGTGATGGTCTTTGAAGTCATTGGGTGTCGTCTTTGGTTGAGAGTCGGTCAAGAGAGAGGGTTTTGAGAAAAATAAAAAACAACACTATAGGTTGTCCATATCATTTTCAAATAATTTGAACATTTTTTCTAGAAAACATTTATTGAATTTCTTTTTAATTTAGTTTTTAATTTTTTATAAAAAAACTAACAATAAAGAGTTTTATATTAACATTATCTTTTTTGAAAATTTATTTTAGGAATTCATTGATAATAAATTTGAAGCCAATTTTTATTAAAAACATCATTAAAAGTAATACTGAATACATTTTAATTTTACTTTTTAAAGAATATAATTCATACAGTTCACCTTGTTACTTTTAATTTTAGTTTTTTAAAATTTACCTCAATATAATGATGCCAAATCTTATATTTCTATAAGTTCTATTTTCAATTAAATGTTTAAATATTCATCTAATGGGTTTTAATCTACTTTAACATGTTTTTGGGATTTCTATGATTATTGGGTACATGTTATAATAACACCAACCACTTTAATTATCTATATGGATGATGATGATGATTTAAGTATGATTCTATGAAATCAGTTTACTTCCTAATGGTTAATTAATTAATGATGAAGCATTTATGAAAAATATTTCTCTTCCAAGAGTAGTGCTATAAAGAACTTTTATAATTTTCATGAAGTCTATTTACTTATATTTGGTTATGTTATTTAATGGATAAAAGTATGTTTTGGTTGTATTTGTCATCAATTGATTATCTATGTTTGAATTTGTGAAATGAATATGTTTTTGGTTTTCAAACCTTGTCCATCAGTATGAAGAATCAGATGAAGATCATTAATCAATCATTTAATATAATACACATGACTAGGATTTTGATATATAGTTAGAAGACACTAGATATTATATTATGTCTAGAATGATGGTAGTGATTGTAATAAAAAAGTGTTCCAGAGTCTGAATAACATTCATGTAAAACATGACGATGTTTTTTTATATTTCGGAAAAGTCATAAGTATTTTGTAAAAATTGTATTGCAAGATTGTTAAAGGAAAGAGGGAGTGTTGGTGATTTCAATCATATTGAGGCTTCATTGTAAATAAGTATGTTACTAGAAGTCTAGGAAGTTATAATAATTCTTATTGAAATTCATATGATGTTGAATCCAAATAGTAATGTTCTTAAAGTTATAAAGAAGTCCTGATACAAGATGAAATATGTGGATTGGAGAATAAAAGGATGTAATATATTTTGGTTTCTTCCCATAAATGTGAGAAACACCTTACATAGAAGAAGGAAGTTAATCTTAATGAGAATCATCAATGTGACAATAAAAAAGGCTGGAATATTGATATTGTTTATGTAAAAAAGATCACTTCTAACATTGTTTCATCAAACTCGATATGCCACTGATGCATCATAATAAATACTTACACCGATTTTTTATGAGCTATTGGTATCTTTAATACATTGGATACATAGTAATATCGAAGGAAGAATGATTAAGAATCTTTGATTTATCTTTCTATTAGGTTAAGATACTTTATTTTCTTCAAATTGGGTTAAGAGAAAAGGAATAAAAGTATTGATTGTTTCTCAAGAGGATGTCAAGACTCATCGGACAAGTTCTAAAAATGTTCCTCGGAGTGATGTAGAGTCTGATTCATTAGGAACATACTGACACTGAAAAAGTCATTGGATGTGTGGTAAACAGTATGAGTAATTGAAGAAAATGAGAAATACTTTGAAGATATTTCATATGTAATAATAACAATTTTATACATAGATTCTATATGATATTCATTTCAGTGTTTACTATAGTTTATCATAATATTACATCTTCTATTTTTTACATGTCTTCATCATAATGAAGAAATATAATGATGAATCATAATGAAGAATAGGAATGAATAATCATCCTAAAGAACCTGTATAAACATAAATAGGTCTAAAGTTCTTAGAAGACTCTATAAGCTCTCAAAATTATTATGAAGCGATTAATATATTCAAATATTGATGTGATATTTTACTAGAATTTAATATTTAGAAAATTTAGATGAGTATGAAAAAATTTCATAATCCCTACCAAACCCTTATGGGTTTCTAGTAAAAGGAGAGAAACATTCATATTGTAATGTATTGAAAAACATGGATTATTCACATATTCTAGTGTTTTGAAAAGTGTGGAATTTTTATTCTTTTTCCAATGAATATTTTTTTTCAGGGTTGATGGTGAAGAAGTTATATAGGAATGAATACATTTCAGTATAGCATTGTTCTAAATCTTTAAAATATCTTGTGCTTCCTTCACCTTATTTTTTCATATGAAAAGTGAGGTTGAGATGTTATACTTTAGTGGATCATAACCATAACAAATTTTTGAGGTTAATAATGTTTAGTAATGAATCTAGGAAAAAAATTCTTATAAAAGAATTGGAACCACTGATTTACCCCTTTTCAGTGGTCATGATCCTAACTAGGAACAATAATTGGTTTTTGACCATAAATTCCCTTTGAAAGATCAACATGAGAATGAAAATTTCGAATTTAGTGAACTATATGAGTATTTTTATTTTCAATGGTAAGAACTATCATATTTGGAAAGATTCAATGTTTACATATCTACGTCTTTAGGATATGATGTTTTCGAATATACTAAAGATTTATTTTTTCCATTTATTAAGAAATGTAATCTTATTGCTACTATTAAGAGAAATATTGATAATGATGGAAACACAAAAAATCATTACTGTCGTTACTATATAAAACTATTTTATTATATTAGAGGGAGTTGTAACTACTGAAGCATTCTAGAATAACTTTAAAAACATTTATAAAGACAATACAAAGGTGAATATGGAATTGGTATAACTATGTAGGCTAAAGTATGAGTATATGAAAATTGGAGAGCATGAATCATTTGTGAATTCATTACAAAAGGAAATTATATTTTTGGAACCATAATATTTCATGGTGAAATTTTTTAATAGTCATCCAATGTTGAAAATATATTGATAACTAATCATGATAAGTTTGATTCCAATTATTCATCTATGGAAGATAGAGATCCCGAAACTCTATCATTAGATGATCTTTACAGTACTCTTTCTATAAGGCCCCAGCCTTAAACCTTACTTAATCTTGAGTGATTACAAGATTACACATTGAGGATCTTTTCGTGTTTAGAGTTTTAGAGAATTGGATCATAAAACTTGCATTACATTCCACATATAAACAAAGTGGTTACATAAAGACAGAATTCTTCATTCCCATCAATGGAAACACATTTAAAATAACACATGGATTATTTCTTGACACTTCCTTGACACTATCATCATATCATGTACCTTTCCCTTGACCTGTGAAAAACATTTCAAAAAAACTTGGGATGAGCATAAAAAGCTCAGTATGGGTTATAAAAACATAGAAAGGAAACATGAGTTCATATATACATAAGAATGAAATCATACTTTACCCATAAAACATAGGACTTTAACATACCTCATAAAATCATGAATAAATCATATAAATCATAAGACATAAAGGTAACTTGAGGCATCCATAACATTAATAAGTAGGGAGTAACCCTCTTGGTTACGTTTGGAATACCCATCACAGTATATTCCCTAAATCTCTTCGGAGAAACCTTAACGTTTCACTCCTTCGCGTTACCCAATGCATTGGAGAGCTATAAAGGGCTCACCCGCCCTTAGCTTATCACGGAACCACCCGTCTTCAAAATAATGCCCAAGAACCATAACATAATCATATCACATAAAACATGCATAAAGGAAACATAAAATTTCCACATTTCAATCACGAGATATCAATACAACACATTGATATAAAAACATTATGACAACCATTTTCAATACCAAAATAAAACAAAAGTAAAACATGGTATTTATTTTTCTTTTAAAAAGAAGGTATGGCTTGTAGAGGAAGCCGAAACTCAAATAACGGTCACGACGGCGGAGAAGTCGTTGTCGCCGCATACGTAAGACAAAAACATTCCTTTTTGTCGTTTAGTAAACGCTTCATATAAAAAAGGTTCCTTTTGAATAAACGTAAAAGTCAAAGGGGTTTATACACCGTATAAAGGAAAGTTGTGTATAAAATAAAATATGCCTTAACGAAAGGAGATTGAGAAGAAGTCCCATACCTCGTATCAAACTTGACCCGACGGTTCTTTAATCTCCTGAATAATAAACTTGAGTTAATCTCTACTTGCTTATGAACCTTTTTCAAGTTCATTATTCCTTTTATACCATGTTATGAACATTATGTAATCATTTAAGTTAATAATGTTCATTTTGTCGGTATTTGGTTCTTAAGTCAAAAATAGACTTCTTACACTTACATGTTGTTAATTTGGTAAAAGATTAATTATATCCAGAATGATATTAATGATTTGGATAACATATATATCATATATATTCATCATATACATGTATTTATAATATTACATCACATTTAGAGGTAAGAAATGAAATGCACCGTTCATGGAGACGGTAAGCCGTATATACGCATGAACGCTACTTCCATTTCTATTTCATATTTTCTGGAATGGAATCATAATGATATAAGAGTATATTATAATTTCAGTATAATAAAATATATAATATCATTAACTTTATCCTTTACACATCCCACATATGGTATTAACGAATCAAATCACTTTCAGGGGGCGGTAGTCCGCACTTCCTAAAATGAAGATATCATGTTTACCCATAATGGAAACCATAAAGGTATTCCCAAAATGAAAAAAACAGAAGCTTATGGGAAACATAAACATATTATATATCATATATAAAAATAGTGACATCATAATGGCCACCTTTGAAGGTGTTAAATGAGTATTGAACAATCATCGTTTTGGGAGGCAGAATTTCACCATCCACGGAAACCGTATGTTCTTTAACCATTTGATGTAGTTGTGTGAGATTTTAGCTCAAATAAATCTTATAACAACATCCTAGTATATTGAAGATACTGGTGTTGTTACAAAAGAAGTAAATAAAAAGAGTTTAGGGGGTTGGAGAAGCAAAATAAAACAAATGAACATGAGAGAATGAATTACCTTTAAAAGTGTAACTCCTTTTGATTTGAGCCTAAAGGATTCCTTTGAAAGGATTCTTCCCAAAGGGAATCCTCTAGGATGAGGAGGGCGATGTGGAGAGAGTAAATGGGCAGGGTTTGTCCGAGCCAAAGGCTTGAGGAGTGTGTGAAATGAGGTAGAGGTGGGGGCCTTTTATAAGAGGAGAGGAGGGGCACTTTTGGAAAGTAAAGAAATATTACTTTATTTGAAAATGTGTTTCGGTTTTAAAAGGTCCCACATTGATATAAGTCATGGATAAGGTGATAAGGGTTCGAAATCCACTCATCCAATTGTTTTTGGACATTTTTAGTTCATAGATTTTACATTATCTTTCCATTTTATTTAAATCATTAAATAATGAGGTAATCGCTGCATCATCATGATGTCATAAATAATTTAATTTATTTAATGTCTAAAAATTATAAAAAAAAATACTATGATGTAGGAAATATTTTTAACTTTCCAATTTCTATTTATAATAAAAAATCTAATCTTTATAACCCCATGTAAAAATTCTTTTCGTAAGACATATTATGTTTGTATCATTTTTACTTTTACATTAAATAAAATGTTATTTATGTCATTTCCCAACCAAAGTGGATCCATGGGGTCCCCAAGTTGACCCATGGCTTGTCTTGGTCGGCCATTACACATCCAATGAGGTTAGGACATGTGTCAAGTTCGTTTCATATTATTAAAGCATTATTTATACCTTAAACTACCCTAATTACCACTAATCACGATTAAAACTTAATAAGTTACTATTCACCAAAAAATTATTTTAATCTCATTGAACCACATTTTACTTCTTAATGACAACCATGTATGTCGGATTTTTGAAATTCAAAACACAATGATGGCGAAATTACATTTAAACGGAAAATCAGTTTTTATAAGTACCACTTAGTGGTTTCACTATTCATCAAAAATTGAAGTTTTTCAGAAAATTACCAAAAATTCACCCTAAGCTATATTTGATATTCCGAATTCAAAAATGAAGTCTATTTTACAAAATTCAAAACATATAAGTCACAATAATTAATTTAATAATTAATTCCCGCTGTCAGAGCAAATAGCGTGTTTTTATGAAATAATAAGTATCAAAAGATTGACACTAGTTTGAGTCCAATTTCAAAGTGAAATTGATTCCAATGACCACCATTGGATTAAATGGTAAAAATATATTCTAATTTTACTTCACAACCAATTCAAAAGATAATATAATCATATAAATATATTAAATTAAAAAGCATTTTTGATGTAAAATGCAGTATTTTTCACTATTCATTAAAAAATGAACATTGTCAGAAAAATACCAAAAATTCACACATAGTAAATTTTGATGACCCAATCATAAAGAATAAGTTTTTTTTGACAAACATAGTTTATAAAATTATCAAAAGATAGATTTAAAAAGGTTTTTATATCATAAGGCAGTAAAACAATCTTTTAAGAATATTAGTGCATTCCATGCTTAAGATTGGATTTATTTTCATTTTAAGCCTCAAAAACACTATCTTAATCATTAATAGACATAGATAAAAATATCTATTATTCATTACTTACTTGGTATGTTACATCCTTCCCCCCTTTAGAAAATTGCATCCCCGCAATTTATTTACTTATCAAATAAATGGGGGTACTTATCCCTCATTGCATTTTCAGATTCCCATGTTGCCTCTTCAATCATGTGGTTTTTCCACAAAAACATTACCTGGTGAATCACCTTATTCCGTAACACTTGCTCCATGTGGTCAAGAATCTGGACCAGTTGTTCCTCATAAGATAGGTTCTCTTCCAACTGAACTACCTCTGGACTCAAAACATGAGATGGATCTGGCATATACTTTCTCAACATCGAAACGTGAAAAACATTGTGTACCTGAGATAAAATCAGAGGTAAAGCCACTCAGTATGAAACTGATCCAACTTTCTCCAGAATTTCGTATGGTCCAATGAACCTTGGACTCAACATTCCTTTCTTACTAAATCTCATCACACTTTTCCAAGGAGAAACCTTGAGAAAAACATGATCACCTACCTCGAAAGATAGATCCTTCCTCCGGTTATCCGCATAACTCTTCTGCCTGCTCTGAGCTGTTCTCATGTGTTTCTGAATCAGCTGAACTTTTTCTGCCATCTTTTCTACCAATTATGGTCCCATCAACTTCCTTTCACCCACTTCATCCTAGAAAGCTGGAGTTCGACATCGCTTCCCATATAATGCCTGAAATGGTGCCATCTGTATACTAGAATGAAAACTGTTATTATATGAAAATTCAACCAAAGAAAGATGTTGGTCCCAACTTCCCTGATATTCCATAGAAGAAGCTCGTAGCATATCCTCCAATGTCTGAATTGTTCGTTCTGACTGCCCATCTGATTGAGGATGAAAAGCTGTACTAAAATTTAATTCAGTACCCAACAACTTCTGAAGGCCTTTCCAAAAGTTAGAAGTAAACCTGGGATCACGATCCGATACAATGGAGATAGAAACTCCATGTAACCTGACTACCTCTTTAAGATACAAACGGGAAAGTTGATCAAGAGAGAAAGTATCTCGTATAGCACGGAAATGAGCAGATTTGGTCAAGCGATCAACAATAACCCAGATTGCATTATTACCTCGAGATGTCTTCGGTAATCCAACAACAAAGTCCAAGGATATATTCTCCCATTTCCACTCTGGCATTGGTAAAGGCTGAAGCATCCCTTTCGATAACTACCGCTCTGCTTTAACCTGTTGACATGCCAAACACTTCACAGTAAAATCAGCAATGTCTCTTTTCATTCCATCCCACCAGTAATACTCCCGCAGATCTCTATACATCTTAGTACTGCCAGGATGAACTGAAAACGGAGAACTATGAGCTTCACATAACAACTCTCTCTTCAACTGTGAATCACAAGGCACACACAATCTCTTCCCAAATCTGAAAACACAATCATTATCAATGTTGAATTCAGGCAACTTACCTTTCTGAACCAGCTCTACCTTTTTCTACAACTCACTATCTTGCTTTTGTGCTTGCTTGATTCTATCTGATAGAGAAGATATCACTGATTCCTGAAACAAAACAGAAGGACTTCCTGCACCAACAACTTCTATGCCAAAGTTCATCAAATCCTTAACCAAAGGATCACGTTCCAAACACAACATTGTAAATGAAGCATTATTTTTTCGGCTCAAAGCATCAGCCACTTTATTTGCTTTTCCCGGATGGTAATGAATTGTACAATCATAATCCTTGATTAATTCTAGCCATCTCCTTTGTCTCAAGTTTAACTCTTTCTGAGTGAATATATAATTTAAACTTTTGTGATCGGTATATATTTCACACTTTACTCCATACGAATGATGCCTCCAAATTTTTTAAAGCAAAAACAACAGCAGCTAATTCCAAATCATGTGTAGGGTAATTTACCTCATGAGTTTTCAACTGTTGTGAAGAATAAGCAATTACCTGATCATTATGCATTATGACGCAACCAAGTCCTTCCAATGAAGCATCACTGTATATAACAAACTCACCATTCCTGGAAGGTAGTGCCAAAACTGGAGAATTCACCAATATTCTTTTCAATTCCTGAAAAAAATCATCACATTCTTTTGTCCAGATAAACTTAACACCCTTCCGAGTTAGCTTAGTCATTGGACTAGATAACCATGAAAAATTTCTAACAAACCTTTGGTAATAGCCCGCCAAACCAAGGAAGCTACGGATCTCGGTTACACTTGTGGGTCTTGGCCATTCTTCCACAACTTTTGTTTTTGCAGGATCAACAGTTATTCCATCTTTAGAAACAATGTGACCAAGGAAAGAAATTTGTTGCAACCAAAACTCACACTTTCTGAATTTCCATACAGTTTCTTTTCTTTTAAGCTTTTCAAGATAACCCTTAAATGTCTTTTATGCTCCTCTTTACTTTTAGAAAACACCAAAATATCATCAATGAAAACCACCACAAACTTATCCAAGAACTCATGGAAAATTCTATTCATTAAGTCCATGAATACAGTAGGTTCATTGGTTAGCCCAAAAGGCATTACTACAAATTCATAATGGCCATATCTCGCAGTCATCAGAATATCTGCCTCTTTTACCTTCAGCTGATGGTACCCCAATATCAAGTCAATATTTGAAAAAAACTGAGCTCCCTAGAGCTGATACCACTTCATTTGATGGCCCGACATCTGCTGAAGTAGTTGCA
Source organism: Viscum album (assembly GCA_963277665.1). Lineage (NCBI taxonomy): Eukaryota > Viridiplantae > Streptophyta > Magnoliopsida > Santalales > Viscaceae > Viscum > Viscum album. The sequence goes on along the minus strand of OY728130.1, from coordinate 697,416,559 downwards.
AAGGATTTCACCACCACTTTCTGCTTGTAGTCTAACTGCTTCCCATCACTGAAGCTCTTTGTCGGACACTCATTTGCATAGTGACCCATCTCATTGCACTTAAAACATTTCACTAACTGTAAATCAAATTTGTTCTTACCTTCACCTTGATCCTTTTCAGTGCAATCATGAGCCTTATGTCCCATCTTACCACATCGGTAGCACTTTCCAGAATTCAGAATACATTCCCCAGCATGCCTTTCGCCACATTTATTACAAACTGGAAACTTAGTTCTCTTACCATCAGACTTTTTTGAATAATTCTTACCTTTCTCCTGCCAGCTCGGTCTCTTCTTCTGCTGGTTGTTATAGAACACTTGGTCATCGGCAAACTCCATTTCCACCTTATCAGCACATCGAACAAGATTTTCATAACATTTAAATTCACGAGAAGCTAATGCCCTTCGATATTTTGGCATTAATCCTGAGTAAAAACGATTGATTTTACTATCAAGGTATCAGATAAAATTTGGAGCATACCTTGCCAATTGAGTGAACCTTTCTTCATAAGCAGCCACTGAGTCTTCCTCTTGCCTCAATTCCAAGAATTGCTTTTCCATCCTAAGTCGAACAGCCTTAGGAAAATACTTCTCAAGAAACATACCTTTGAATTCATCCCAGTCAAGAGCATCAATCTCATCGGCGTCCCTGATATTTTTAACCATAGACCACCACTGATCTGCTTCACCCTCCAAACGGCAAATAACAAGCCTAACCTTTTGATTGTCTGAACACCCCATGACATCAAAAATCTTTTCCAATGCTTTAATCCACCCTTCAGCTAGCACAGGGTCAGATGATCCTCTGAATGATGGTGGATGTTGCCTCATGAAATCTTCCACCACTGACATGTTCCTCTGCGGTTGATTTGGATGATCTCGTGCATGGATACCACCACCATTTATAGCCTGAGTCAACTGCGCCGTTACTGCAACAAACTATTCAGTTCCAATTCAGACCATCTCAAGATGCTGATTCGGAGGGTTATTTCCTTCTGTATGCCTTCCTAGCACTGCTTCCATGTTTCCTCTGTGGAAAACCATTCTGAACAAACATGTCTTAGATGAAGCAACATGGTAATATTCAAATGCTATATCATTTCAAAAAAAATATTTTTGGATAATCATTTAATAGAATTATAACTCCTAAAGATATCTAAACCGACCTTTGATACCAACTATAAGACCCCAGCCTTAAACCTTACTTAATCTTGATTTATTAAAAGATTACACGTTGAGGATCTTTTCGGGTTTAGAGTTTTACAGAATTAGATCATAAAACTTGCATTACATTCCACATATAAAAAAAGTGGTTACATAAAGATACTATTCTTAATTCCCATCAATGGAAACACATTTAAAATAACACATGGATTATTTCCTTACACTTCCTTGACACTATCATCATATCATGTACCATTCCCTTGACCTGTGAAAAACATTTCAAAAAAACTTGGGATGACCATAAAAAGCTCATTATGGGTTATAAAAACATGGAATGGAAACATGAGTTCATATATACATAAGAATGAAATCATACTTTACCCATAAAACATAGGATATTTAACATACCTCATAAAATCATGAATAAATCATAGAAATCATAAGACATAAAGGTAACTTGAGGCATCCATAACATTCTTACGTAGGGAGTAACCCTCTTGGTTACGTTTGGAATACCCATCATAGTATATTCCCTAAATCTCTTCAGAGAAACTTTAACGTTTCACTCCTTCGCGTTACCCAATGCATTGGAGAGCTATAACGGGCTCACCCGCCCTTAGTTTATCACGGAACCACCCGTCTTCATAATAATTCCCAAGAACCATAACATAATCATATCACATAAAACATGCATAAAGGAAACATAAAATTTCCACATTTCAATCACGAGATATCAATACAACACATTGATATAAAAACATTATGAAAACCATTTTAAATACCAATATAAAAGAAAAGTAAAACATAGTATTTATTTTTCTTTTAGAAAGAATGTATGGCTTGTAGAGGAAGCCGAAACTCAAATAACGGTCACGACGGCGGAGAAGTCGTTGTCGCCACATACGTAAGACAAAAACATTCCCTTTTTTCGTTTAGTAAACGCTTCGTATAAAAAAGATTCCTTTTGAATAAATGTAAAAGTCAAAGGGGTTTATACACCGTATAAAGGAAAGTTGTGTATAAAATAAAATATGCCTCAACGAAAGGAGATTGAGACGAAGTCCCATACCTCGTATCCGACTTGACCCGACCGTTCTTTAATCTGATGAATAATAAACTTGAGTTAATCTCTACTTGATTATGAACCTTTTTCAAGTTCATTATTCCTTTTATACTATGTTATGAACATCATGTAATCATTTAAGTTAATAATGTTTATTTTGTCGGTATTTGGTTCTTAAGTCAAAAATAGACTTCTTACACTTACATGTTGTTAATTTGGTCAAAGGTTCATTATATCCAGAATGATATTAATGATTTGGATAACATATATATCATATATATTCATCATATACATGTATTTATAATATTACATCACATTTAGAGGTTTGAAATGAAATGCACCGTTCATGGAGACGGTAAGTCGTACGTACGCATGAACGCTACTTCCATTTCTATTTCGTATTTTCTGGAATGGAATCATAATGATATAAGAGTATATTATAATTCAATTATAATAACATATATAATATCATTAAATTTATCGTTTACACATCCCACATATGGTATTAACGAATCAAATCACTTTCAGGGGGCGGTAGTCCGCACTTCCTAAAATGAAGATATCGTGTTTACCCATAATGGAAACCATAAAGGTATGCCCAAAATGAAAAAAACAGAAGCTTAAGGAAAGTATAAACATATTATATATCATATATAAAAATAGTGACATCATAATGGCCACCTTTGAAGTTGTTAAATGAGTATTGAACAATCATCGTTTCGGGAGGTAGAATTTCGCCGTCCATGGAAACTGTATGTTCTCTAACCATTTGATGTAGTTGTGTGAGAGTGTAGCTAAAATAAATCTTATAACAACATCCTAGTATATTGAAGATACTGGTGTTGTTACAAAAGAAGTATATAAAAAGAGTTTAGGGGGTTGGAGAAGCAAAATAAAACAAATGAACATGAGAGAATGAATTACCTTTAAAAGTGTAACTCCTTTTGATTTGAGCCTAAAGGCTTCCTTTGAAAGGATTCTGCCCAAAGGGAATCCTCTAGGATGAGGAGAGGGATGTGGAGAGAGTAAATGGGCAAGGTTTGGCTGAGCCAAAGGCTTGAGGATTGTGTGAAATGAGGTAGAGGGTGGGGCCTTTTATAAGAGCAGAGGAGGGGCACTTTTGGAATGTAAAGAAATATTACTTTATATGAAAATGTGTTTCGGTTTTAAAAAGTCCCAAATTGATATAAGTCGTGGATAAGATGATAAGGGTTCGAAATCCACTTATCCAATTGGTTTTGGACATGTGTATTTCATAGAGTTTACATTATCTTTCCATTTTATTTAAATCGTTAAATAATGAGGTCATCGCTGCATCAAGATGATGTCATAAATAATTTAATTTATTTAATGTCTAAAAATTATAAAAAATTACTATGATGTAGGAAATCTGTTTATCTTTCCAATGACTATTTATAATAAAAAATCAGATCTATATAACCCCATGTAAAAATTCTTTTTGTAAGACATATTATGTTTGTGTCATTGTTACTTTTACATTAAATAAAATGTTATTTATGTCATTTCCCAACCAAAGTGGATCCATGGGGTCCCCAAGTTGACCCATGGCTTGTATTGGTCGGCCATTACACATCCAATGAGGTTAGGATATGTGTCAAGTTCGTTTCATATTATTAAAGCATTATTTATACCTTAAACTACCCTAATTACCACTAATCACGATTAAAACTTAATAAGTTACTATTCACCAAAAAATTGTTTTAATCTCATTGAACCACATTTTACTTCTTAATGACAACCATGTATGTCGGATTTTTGAAATTCAAAACACAATGATGGAAAAAATTACATTTAAATGGAAAATCAGTTTTTATAAGTACCACTTAGTGGTTTCACTATTCATCAAAAATTGAAGTTTTTCAGAAAATTACCAAAAAATCACCCTAAGCTATATTTGATATTCCGAATTCAAAAATGAAGTCTATTTTACAAAATTCAAAACATATAAGTCACATTAATTTATTTAATAATTATTTCCCGCTGTCAGAGAAAATAGCGTGTTTTTATGAAACAATAAGTATCAAAAGATTGACACTAGTTTGATTCCAATTTCAAAGTGAAATTGATTCCAATGACCACCATTGGATTAAATGGTAAAAATATATTCTAATTTTAATTCAAAACCAATTCAAAAGATAATATAATCATATAAATAAATTAGATTAAAAAGCAGTTTTGATGTAAAATGCAGTATTTTTCACTATTAATTAAAAAATGATCATTGTCAGAAAAATACCAAAAATTCACAAAAAGTAAATTTTGATGTCCCAATCATAAAGAATAAGTTTATTTTGACAAACATAGTTTATAAAATTGTCAAAAGATAGATTTAAAAAGGGTTTTCCATCATAAGGCAGTAAAACAATCTTTTAAGAATATTAGTGTATTCTATGCTTAAGATTGGATTTATTTTCATTTTAAGCCTCCAAAACACTATCTTAATCATTAATAGATATAGATAAAAATATCTATTATTCATTACTTACTTGGGATGTTACATCTGTAACATTTAAAATGTGATGACAGAAATGAAATGGATTCTCAAAAACAATTTAGAGAATTCACTTGAATAAAACACTAAACTAATAAAATAAATAAAGAAGTTTTAGAATGATGTTAATGACACAACTTATGAGAAATGTAATATTGAAATAAAACTAAAAAGTTATGTATAAAATTCAGCTAGTAATGAGAATCATAACAAGATAGAAATACCTGTGTTGATGAACGTAAAGTGAAATAGTTGAAGATAGCTAAATCTGAAAAAAAATTATCATTTTTCAAAAAATAATGTCGTATGAGAAAGAATAATATATTTTAGATACATAATCAGTGTTTATTATAACATAATGTGAGATACAAAATATGAATGAAAACATCAACAGGGTAGTTGATGTTAAAGGTGAAACATCTAAGAATGTGAAATGAAAGCTTCACAAAAGTATGTTCTTTTGAAGAGATCTTTCATTAATAAAGATAATAATTATTCATGGATGCATCCTCTTAAGGAATGTGGTAAATTATTTGCTAGGAACCAACAACAACAATGTTATGAACAAGTTCATCATCAGCCTGGAAAATTATGATTCATACGTCACTGTAGGAACAATGGATTTTTTGTACATAGAGATTGTTCAGGCTGGTAGAAAAGGCCTATAACAGGAAATTATTATTAATCAAAATATATCTACGATGATAAAATAATATCAATAAATTCAATAAACTTCTTAAAACCAAAAACAGAAACTCCGGTGAAGATAAATGCTGAGTATGATATGAATTTAGAAAGAGTTAAACACGATAAGTCTAAAAAAAGTTCTTAATTATCATTCATGAATAATATAAAATTTATAAAATGTTAAATGAATTACAAAAATTAGTTAGAAAAACAAGAAAAAAATGGTTCCTGAAGATGTGATAAATGATGATAAAAAGATACAAACAGATTTTGATTTCGAAATTTAACAAATATATAAGAGATGTCAGGAAGAAGATAATGTTACAAAATATTTTGTGAATATATATCCAGAATAAGAGGATTTAATGAAATAGTTTTACAAAATCATTTTAAAAAAATATTACTAAATAAAAAATGAATTTTGATGAACTTATAATAATAACATTTCTTAAGAAAAGAAACTTGTTATAAAATATAATAAGGATAAAATAAATAATGAACATGAATCCAATGAAAAATAAAAGAATAATAAGAAGAAAATGAAAAAATGAGAGAGGAACATTTGTCTGAATTATAGTTTTGAGAAACTGGGACATCCCCCTTTTACCAAAATTATTTTTAATCATACTAACATTTTTGGAATTAAAGGAATTGAAATAAGGAAGATGATATAAATAAGTATTTTACTATTAATTCAATATAAAGTAATTAGGTAACAAAATATTAGACTTTTATGGTTTTTTATTCCCCAAGACATTCTAATATATTTGTTGAGATTGTTTCATGATACTTTTGTCTTTTAAAAAATTTCCTCAAAATGTCCCCAAGAAATGAGAATGTTGAAAGAAACATGAAAATTCTATTAAATGAATTTTTTTCAAAGAATAAATTAACAAACATTATTATTCACTCATGTTTTCTACACTGGGTTTACCCACATAGGATTTGAGTTGTTTAAGTAAGGAATATTTGTTAATAATCTCATGTAATGCTTATATTCTCTTTAAAAAGAGTTTAAATATTTTCAAATGAAATTTTCAAACACTTGGAAATGAGATTATTTTTAAATTTGGTAATATTTTTATGATATCCCGTTTGAATATGATTTTTAATTATGTAGAGATAAAATAAATATGGAGAGAAAGAACAAAATCGAGAGAAGATTAAATTAATACAACATATGGTATTAATTTTGATGTTATTAAAGTGTGGATTGACCACAGATAAAAAAAGGAGTTTCTTTATGTCCAAAGAGTGTTTTGGTTTCATTTCTGGTCAATAGATGATATATGATTAATGTTGAGAAAAGAAGATGTTTTTGGTTTTCGAACATAGTCCATCATTATGAATAATCATATCAAGATCATTGTTGAACCATTTAATATGATCCATCATATTTGATTTTGATATAATTTTAGAAGCTACTAGAAATAATATTAATCCAGGAATGAATGTGGTGATTACAATGAGGAAGTGTTCCAGAGTTTAAGTAACACTGATTTAAAAGTTGATGATTCCTTTTTATTTTTCATTTCATAAAATATGTAAGTATTCTATAAAACATTTGATTTTATTTTGATAAATGAAAGGGGAGTTCTACTATAGAAAATCATCTTGAGGCTCAGTTAGAAATAAGGATGTTGATGGATGTCTGGGAAGCTACGAGAATTACCAATGAAAGTTAGATGATGATAAAGATAAACATAAACATTATAAATGTCAAGGGTAAGTCATGATACATGTTAGATGTTTTTTAGAAGAGGGAAGAATATGATGTAAATAATTCTAGTTTATATTCATTGATTTAGGGAATAATATATATATAATAATTAATTTCATTAGTATGAGAATTATCGTACTAACAAAAAAAGAAGGCCGTGATATTGATCTTGCTAATATAAAAAGCTCACTACCGAAAACAGTCCACCGAATATGGTATTCCACTAATTCATCATGATGGATTCTGACAGTGATATTTTTATTAATTATTGATATTGTTATGTCATCAGATACCAAGTTATATCGAAGGAAAAATGTTTTGAGAAATTTTTAATTTTATTTTAATTTGTTTAAGAGAAAACAATAAGTCATACCTTGTTCTCATATAATTGGGTCGTGTTTGAAAGAACAAAAGTACTGATTTTATCTCATGAAGAGGAGAAGACTCATCCGATTGGTGATGAAAATATTCAATAGAGTGAAGTATAGACTGATTCATCAAGCACATGTTGATGGTGAAACAATCATCATACATGGGATCATTAGTCTGAGGTATTGTAGAAAAGGAGAAATACCCTTAAGACATTTAATATGTACCAATAAAGAGTTTATATAGAAAACACTTATTATAACACTTTATGTTTTTACGAGAGGTAATCATAATGTTCCATATTTAGTTTTTCAGATGTATTCATTTTAATGAAGAATCATGATAAATAATGTTAAGGATGAATCAGACTGAAGAATCAGACTAAAGAATGTTTTTAAACATAAAAAAGTAAAAAAAATTTAGAAGAGGCAAGAATATCAAAAGAGGTATTATGATGTGATTTAAGAATTAAAAGATTTATCCATTATTCAATGCAAATTGAATATTTTGAAAACAATGATCGAAAATTATTTTTGGAATCATTCCCTAACCTCTTTTAGTTTTCCTATAATTAGAGAGAATTACTCTTTTTTTAGTTTGAAAAAATAGGGATTGTTTATGTATTCTACAACTCAAAAAATTTTGGAACATTTATTGTGCTTCAATCTAGATGTATTTTCATGTTGATGATATAGAAATGCTATTGGAACAAATCCAATGGAGTTGGTCATTTTATCGAACCATGTTAATAATAATTATTGTGTTCTCTTTATTTATTGCATAAAAACATTGAGGTTGAGGATTTATACTTGAGTGGGTCATAACCATAAAAAGATTCATACTTTATATAATTTTACTAAAAGGGTAAAAGACACATTCTTATAAAATAAAATGAACTAATGATTCACCCCCTCTCAAAGGTCTTCATCCAACCCGAGAACGACAGTTATGATGATATGATGAATGTTTTGAGATACTATGTTATGAATATGTATTTTATTCATTATGTTATGGGTGGGCCCAAAAATATATATCCCTCTAATTCATTTTTTAATGATAGATTTCTAATCAGATGATATTTAATGGAATGGGGATTCAACAAAATTCATTAAGGACAATGTTTAGTAAGATTGTTTTGGGTGTGAACGTTTACTAAGGGAATGGTTGAATGGGGAGTGAACATAATGCACTATTATAGTCATAGCAGTGACCCAGTTCAACATAAATGATTTTTAATACATATTATTATTCCAAAAAGTTATATCTTATTCTTATGATTTGTTATCATGTCTCATGGTTTATTGTTGATGATTCCAAAAATTTATGACTTATGACTTCTATTATGAAAAATAATCATTCCATGATTTTTTATTAAAGATCATTCAATAATTTGTAAGGATTATTCTAAGTTATGATCATGATATTAAACAATTATACTTTTATTATTTTCACATATTTATTCATATATCTTATGTTGGAACTTACTAATCATCCATGCACACCATTTATTATGTTTCATTTCACGATGATCTAAAGAATATTTGATTTATGTAGGGTATGTCTATGTGGTGTACTAGGAAAGAAGAACTTTTTAGGGGGGGATGTTGAAGTTATTTCAAGAAATAAGATGATTATATATCTAGTATTCAAATATTCTATACCATTATATTTATGGGGCATGTATTATTGTGATATGTATTAAAAATTCATCTAAAATGGTGTAATATATATGTAATAAATTCTTAGGTTTCCTCATTACAATATTCCAAAGTAATTATATGAAATTACATTATGGTATACATAAACCCTTTTATAATTAAAAAATGATCACATAAATCATGTTCACAATTATTCATGTTTGTGGAAAATACTTTCAATGTGAAAATATTTTTTTTGTAATGTCTTTATGAAGGAAAAATATTTACATAATCCCTATGGGAAAAAAATTGTTTTTCCTTTAACGATTCTTCTCTCTCCATAATGATGATTAGTTCTCGATTTTTTTGAAATATCCATCCAAAGAACATGAATCATGGAAACGTTCATGATTCTAGAAAACACATTGACTCCCATTCATGAATGTCAAAAATTTCACATATCTACCTTCCCTAAGTATGACTAAATTATTAGATAGTCTGCCTAATTTTCAATAGAATACATATTTTGATCCAAATAACTATGAAATAATCCTAAAAACTAAATATCCCCCAAGTGACATTGTTTACTAAGTAACTATTACTTAAATCTAATTTAGAACTTTTTTCAACATGATTTGTTAAAAAAAATGAAAAATATCTAAAAATACACATTGTTGTATTGTTTACAAAAAATACTCATCCAAAACCCTTTAGGATAAAATATGATACACTTTTAGATTTTCTCTATAAGTCAATGTAAATAAAAATCTATTCATTTTTTGATCGATAATAATTTATAGGATTTCCATTAGATATGAACCATTAGATCCATATATATAATAATATAGTTGATTTATGAAACAAATCAATTCAATTGAAGCAAAAAATGGATCTAGCATGATCTCTATCAAACCCATGAATCTCTCTACCTATTACATTCAATTTAATTATATGTAGGCTTTCATTATCATATTATCCCTTTATGTAATACATTAAGTAATGATGGGAAAATATGTCAATATCATATAGAAAACTGACACATTCTCATATATTTGAGTATATATTGACCGGGTGGATCAATAAAACACATGTCGATCAACCTTATATATGAGAACATCGCATACCCATAAGCCTAACAGGTAAGACCATCATATATAATATCATGGTATGGTCATACACATCTTCAATCTATCTCAGTCGAGGGACTAGATTTCTTAATCATCACATATGTGGGAACATTTCATAATGGATATTATCAAACTTATGGCATTATTAACATCACACCCAATCACCCCCTTTCTAGAAAAAACTCGGGAATTGCATATGAAATATATCAAAGTATAAATATTTAATTCCAGGTATCTCACAACCCAAAGGAAGTGGGTATCCAAATATGATCCATTCACAAACATTATACCAAATGCAAAGTATATGACACTTTATATGGCTTACATTGTGGGTTAACAAATGCAGAAAACCTGTTTGATGCCTCATGAACAAATTCCACATCATGATTATAGAATATTAATCATTCTAAACTTATAATTTCTTTATGACCTATAATAGTACATGATAAAAAATGACTAGGGATAACACAAATTCATATATTATAATTTTAGTTGTCGTTACACTTCATAAAATGTATTTCAATATATAAAAAATACATTAATAATTAATGAATAATAAAGTGGAGATTTATTTTTCTATAAAATATAGTTTTTAGGTTATTAAAATACATTATAATAATTTAAAAGACATACATAATATCCTATATAATATATTACATATGTTAGACCACCTGATCAGACATATAATTTCATCACTATTATAGGTTTTTATAAATCATTACATCTCTATGTAATTATTTCTATATAAATATATAACCTTCTGATAAAACCCTCCCACTATACTATTTAGTGAGAAATATATATAAACCAATATAGATGGAGTAATGTTGATACTTAGGAATATTATTCCTAATTTTAAACTCCATATACATATTCAAACTCCATAACATCACAATATACAATGTTACGATCTTAATAGAATATATTGTGAATATAAAACTATTCCTATGTATGTGATGATAATTCATGGGGACCTTTCCATTAATTTTTCCAATTAAATGTTTTGGAAACTCTTTTCCAACACATCTTGAAATACTATGAGATATAAATTGACATTCACTTTGAATATTCATTATAATGATCTTATTTCTGTTAACATTGAACTTGTTTATGATTGAAAATACTATCACTAGTCTCTTAGAATCTATATTTTCATCAAAATATCAATCTACTATTTCAAAAATATTATATTTAAAAAGAAATCAATATTTACTAAAGTGGGAATATTGAAAAAATAAACTATTGATCACCACATATTTATTTGGTATTCAATGTATTTATATCCCTTTTGATAAGATGATTTTATTCCTTGAAATATTAACCTAATTGTGGTTCAATATTTATTCCTATTATTATAAAACCATCTTGATAAACACCATTATCTTTGATAATTTTTTTATAATTATCTTATTCCTGAGAATGTTATTGAATATGATGCATCATAACACATCTATAACATAACATATTATTTATAAAAATAGTTTTATAATAAAAACTACACAATCATATAAGATAAATGAGATGAAGATAGATACCCTTTATATATATATATATATATATCCATGTGAGCATGATTTATTTATTTTTATTCAATCCATTGATGTAGAAACTGTTTGATTTATCTATTGAATGAAAACTATAATCTTTGAAATTAATCCCTTTATTTTAAACTCTGGTATATTTTAAAAAAAGTTAAAGTATATATTTGAAATCACATAACCATCAAAAATTACGAATTATTTATTATATCATTAATACCTATCCTGATCAATCCATGTAGTTTTTTAAACCTCGTTAGGTATTTTGAACAATACTATCTTTTTGAGTCATTACTCCACCTTTATCATAACACCTTTATGTTTTTATGACCTTTATTTGATATTATAGTAACCATTTTTTATATATCTAACTAAATTTTCATATTCGAGCCTGAACTTATTACCAAAAACATTATCTATACAACACAAGAACTCAGAAATCACATTCCAAGTTCATATATTATCAACATGTTGAGAACACAGGGTAAATATATCTTGATCACATTAATATTTTCAGAAAATTTGGAAAATTTATAACATGAGGATTTATTTAACCAAATACTCCTTAGATAGTACCTTTAATCTTTGTTATTCATTGGAATATTCAACCACACTTAGTATATGAATATACACTAAATCTCATTATGCAATTATTCAACTAATGCCTTGGAAAATTAATATATTCATTAAAAGAATCTTAGAATCATCAAGATTCATGTATTGGAAATTATCAATGATTGGTTACTTTAGAATATATTTCACTAATACATACCATTTTACTTTACTTATGAACTTTTCTTAAGTTACCACTATTAATAGTTACATAAATTAATATTTTCGTTTTTATGTATTAATATCAAATTAATGGTTGATGATAATGATTTCCTATATTTATAGAATAAAATTTTATTAGATGTGTATCATGTTTTTCAAAAAATTTACAAATAATTTTATTAAATGTGATACAAATAAAATGATATGGACTTTTAAATTCACCATATCCATTAGTAATCCATGATCTATATTTCAATAAGAAAATGAACCTCTTTTTTCATGAACCTTTCCACTAATCTATTTTGGTAGGCCATTATTCCAATCATATCATGTATAAATCTTGGATAGTTGGGATGTAAAACCTTTTAAAATCCACTATATGTATAAACTTTGCACCATTACTATCGTATAAAAAATATTAGACTTTCTTAACCAAGTAAAACCCAAATAAAACACTAAGAATGAGGGGGAAAACACTTCTGGTCACCTAATTTAAATATAACCTAAAACGAGATAATTTAGTGGCACCAAACTTTAGCGGGAACCTCCCCGATTAGATGATAATGGTCTTGAAAAGATTTCACTACAGAGGGCATATGACACATTATATATTTAATGGGTATTAGAGTCACTAACTTATCAAATATTTTACTTGTATATAATAATTATAAGGATGATTTAGATTAGAATCCCATTCCTTGCAGCAAATTAGTATGTTTGAATGATGTTGATGTGAAACTCTTTAAACAACTTGTTTCTTGTGTTACAATACCAAATTAAAAGATTCCTATTTTGATACATATCTAAAAGCATCCGATAAATTATCTAACAAAGTCCAATTAAAATAATGTTTTATAATTATATGGAATCAATAATCCCTATATGAGTAAGACTGAATTTATCTATAGTTATCCCACACTTTTCTATTCATTGTATAATTCTCCAGGACAGTGAGAAATTATACCAAAATTTCTTTGACCTGGGGATAGTTTACATTAGAGATATATCAATCCCTCCATAATTCAAACACCTAATAAGCTTAAATCACAATTTATTATATAATTTAAGCTCACAAGTTAACAAAATCCAATGTCCTGGTATAACAAAATAAAATCCATTATCACATCAAGAATGTATCTACTTAGATACATGAATGATAATTAGTAGAAGAAGTTTAAAATACTTCAAAATAACAAAAAATCATGATATAATAATTATATCTATTAATAATAAATAGGCAATCATACTAAATATATGAGTAATGAATGTATTTAAACATGTGGTAAATATATAGGAAAAATTAATAAAAATGATAAAAATAAATACTTTTTCCCTTTGCATTATAGAAAATCAATTATTTTTATTATAAAAAACATATATTCCTTCCCAACATGAAATATTTCATTTAATTAATTTTTAGAGTATTAACTTAAATACATGATGTTAAATGAATTAAAAAAATTTATAATCCACTTTCTATTATGTAAAAAATTTATATAATAAAAATATTATATATTTAGGTTATTTAAACACTCAAATATTCAATCTGCAAAAAGCACCTTGATGTGTTTTACATAATTTCTTTAAAAAAGGCCCGTTTTAATTTAGATAATTAAAATTAACTATTATATTGAAATATAATTTAAATATTAACCATTTTGTATATTTGAAATATTTTTTTCATTTATAAACATTTTATAAACCGCACTCAAAATTTTAAAATAAATATTTTATTTATAAAATATATGGAATACAATATAAATTTTTTAAAAAAATTATAATAATATAAGTTAATATAAAAAATATTTATTTAATAAATGTTTCACAAACTTTTAAACAAGTAGTTTGAAAAATCAATTTACTTCTACACACCATTATAAAAAATTAATACTCAAATAAAAAATATAATTAATATAATTCAATTTATAAATGATTTCATGAAGAAAAAAAAGTATTTTTTCATCTAAATAATATTCATAGACTTCTCGTGCTTTTGTAAGAATTAATCCTAAACAAAAAATAATTATAGCTTCAAACCTAGGAATAACAGACATAATGTAAGAAAAATATGAATAAACTAGATGGCCATTGGATTAATTAAGTAGTCTACAATCACACATAACATTTATATGAGTGATTCATGGAATTTGAACACAAAATGGACGGATTGTCGTATCATTTACCTAGAAATCAGGAAATATTAAACTCTAAGTTTCATAGGATTAATCCATTCAAGGTTACGATTTGACCAATGTATCATTAAATATTTATCACTACACAAGTTGAGTATAGTTCCCAAATAGGAATAATATCATATAGATATACAATTCCTTACATTAAAGGGGTTATGTATAGGATATATATGGGGATTTGAATAAGATAAAGTCCTCTAGATCCCAATGATATCAATTGTATTGTAATAATTTTATGACAATCTATTATTGTAGTAGGCATTCAAAAAATCATTTAAACAGTGATTTTAGGAATCAAATATCATGGTAAATCTCTAATAACATTTATTGGTTTCAATGGGTCTAATTATACTCATTACAAACAATGAAGGGAATATTGAAACCCCTAAAATAGGATCTCCATGCAAGATATCTGAAACATGGATAAATATTAAATAAATAACAATACATGCACCATTCAATATAGTGCTACTCCAAACTTATTAATTATATAACATTAAAGAAGATCACAGAGGGGTATCCATATGAATCGCCACCTAGTTATGTATCTAGGTGTTACAATGAATCACCAGATGATAACGTGAGAAACACCAATATTTTAAGAAACTCTAGAGCCTCAAAATCATAAATGGTGCAATATGATGCAAGATAATACTATAGGATTATTTATAGTAGATTATTAATTCTTTAATGATAACCATATAAATGGGTTTACCACCTTATATAACCATTAAGATATACCTGATCATTTGTATGAATTAATTCATATGTTGTTAATATAATGATTACTGATACATTCAGCCTATACACGCATTAAATGAATAAATCACTTCTCGAAAAGATTTTACTAATATAAAACACTAGATATTGATTATATCACACATGGATGTTAAATTAAACATGACCGCTCTGATAATATATTGGTTACGATTTCATATTATCATAGATAATTATATAAATTAATCACACTATAACATTGGATGATGGTAGTGGCATGGTGTCTTATAAAACTTCACATGATATAAATATTCAATTTCATATGATATATCCTAGATGTATAATATTCATGTATCTATTTGGGTATATTTCCTTCATTCTATATATAGTATGATAACATAGAATCTTGATGATAACAATGACATAAAAAATAACTATCTAGGTGTGTGGGTTATATTAGTAATTTGGTTATTAATCCCATGGTTCATACAATGGCAGTGAAAAAAATATTTAATTTGATGATCCTTAACTATAAAAAGTGTCTATTCAGGAAAAAATAAATCAGATTGGTTAATATAAATTACTATAGAAATGTAGTCATTAGAAAAGAATCATACATTGGATGTTTAATGATGCATTTGGGATTTAATGTTTTTGGATGAAAGTTGTTCTTCTAGAAGTGGGTTTGTGTGCATGGAGTTTAAAAATGGTGGTTGGAGGAAGTGTTGGGAGAATTGTTTTTGGAAAAATGGATGGGATACACTATTATTAGATATTTCTCCTATTATGAATCATAAAACCATTAGAGTTATACTTCAATACTGAGTATGTTTGGTCTTGTTCTGGGGAGGATTGTGATAAAAAATGTCATTTACCTATGAAAATTTTGAGGAATAATTTAATATATTAGGGCCTATGGTTTTGTAATTTTTTTGTAAATTATGATGTTTTATTCTTGATTAACTTTTTATATTGTCTAAAAAGTATCCAAGGTAATGATAATGGGTGGTGTATTATTTTGTGATGTATTGATAATTTCACCATAATATGTTGATAATTGTTTTTATTCTATGTTATTTTCACTTGTTTCTTATATATATATATATAAATTATAATATATCAATGAAATTATGATTATTCCACATAGTGTGATTTTATTGATAAAATTAAATATTAATTGAATATTGAGTCTGAAAAAAAGGATTTAAGGGAAGGGAACTGTATAATTGGAAATGACATAATTTGTGATTAAAAGATTGTATGAATTATGTTTTTTAATGAAATACATTGATATTATATTAAAATATTTGATAATGGAGAGGTCCAAATGGTTTTTTATGCCTTTATCACCATATTTTTATTCTAATTATGACACCATACCAAAAACAAATGTATGGAAAATCTATATTAGTAATGATTTTTATTCTTATATTTTTGGTTGTTAAATGTATATTGTGGTTTCCATAAACCCATATTATTTTATCGATTCCTACACCTATCATATCACATGAATTGATGTATTTAACCCCTATATTGGTTATCATTTCAGTATTCCTTACTGATTTGGGGTTTTGTATGTTGGAGTGAATTTTGGAATCTCATTAAAAGGTTGTTTTAATGGCTTGGATATCATTTGATGTATGATTCTTCCTCATCATTCACCAAATTTAGAAATGTGTGCCTAACCCAGGATATTAAACCCCATGCTCATTATAGTGTATTAGTGATCAAGGTATAATTACATACTTGATATAGATAACATATAAAAAGTGGGTGGGGTGTAATTTATTTTGAAAGATAATCTATAATTTAAACATCTCCAAATATTAATATACATTTAATACAAAATATCATTTTACCAATAATAAATCAATGTAATAAAAATGGTATTTAAATGATCTATATTTTATAACTACAGATGAAATTAATATGTGCTATATAAAAAAATATCCTTATTTTATATCAACCTATGAGATAATAAACAAAAAGGAATTAAAAAACCTAGATCATTTATTTAGAATATAAATAACCCTTAAGTTATATTATAAACTATACATTTATGCAATGAATAAGGGAATTCTAAAAATGATACAAGGTAACCACATCTATATACCAATAAAAAACTTAAACAATTTTATACCTATCAAAAGGTAACCAAATATTTAATCCAAAATAATGGATCTGTCTTCATTAACCTAGGAGTCTTAGATTAGCCTAATCAGTAGGTACTTGCTTTAACAAACATGAAACATGGTAAATAAGTTACTTCCACCTTTAGTTTGGAATACACATTATTATAAATGGTATTTTGACTCTATCTTTCTTACACTATATTCCCTCGATCAAACTGATTATTAGAATAAATATTTTATGAATAGACCCATAAATCATGTTCACAAATATTCGTGTTTGTGTAAAATCCTTTCAATATGAAAATATTGTTTTTGTAAAGCCTTTATGAAGGAAACATTTTCATATAATCCCTATGGGAAAAAATTATTTTTCCTTTAATCCTTTTTCCCTCTCCACAATGAGGATTAGTTCCTGATTTGTTTTTGAAATATACATCCAAATAACTCGAATCATGGAAAGGTTCATGATTATAGAAAACACATTGACTACCATTCATGAATGTCAAAAATTTCAGATATCTCCCTTCCATAAGTATGACTAAATTATATGATAGTCTGACTAATATTCAATAGAATACATATTTTGATCCAAATAACTATGAAATAATCCTAAAAACTAAAAAAACCCAAGAGACACTATTTACTAAGTAACTATTACTTTAATCTACTTTACACCTTTTTCAACAGGATTTGTTAATAAAAAATGAACAATATCTAAAAATACAAATTGATGTATTTTTTACAAAAAAATACCAATCAAAAACTCTTTTGGATAAAATATACTACACTTTTAGAGTTTCTTTATAAGTCAATATAAATCAAAATCTAGTAATTTTTTTATCGATGATAATGAATATACATTCCATTAGATATGAAGCATTGGATCCATATATATAACCATATAGTTGAATTATGAAACAAATCAATTCTACTGAAGAAAAAAATGGATCTGACATGAACTCCATCGAACACATGAATCTTTATACCCATTACATTCAATTTAATTATATGTAGGCTTTCATTATCATATTATCCCTTTATATAATACAATGATTAATGATGGGAAAAGGAGTCGATATCATATAGAAAACTCACAAATTCTCATATATTTGAGTATATATTTACCAGATGGATCAATAAAACACATGTCAATCGACCTTATAGATGATAAAATCACATCCCGCTAAGCCAAAAAGGTAAAAACATCATATATAATATTATGGTATGGTCATTCACATCCTCAATCTATCTAAGTCGATGGCCTATATTTCTTAATCATCACACATGGGGAAACATTTCCTAATGGATATTATCAAACTTATGGGATGATCAACATCACACCTAATCACCCCTTTATTAGATAAAACTCATCAATTTCATATAAAGTATATCAAAGTATAAATATATAATTCTAGGTATATCACAATCCTAAGGTAGTGGGGATCCAAATATGAACCATTCACAGACATTATACCAAATGCAAAGTATATGACACTCTATTTGGCTTACCTTATGTGGTAACAAATTCACAAAACCTATTTGAGGCCTCACGAATATATTCCACATCATGATTATATAATATTACTCATTCTAACCTTATAATTTCATTATAACTTATAATAGCACATGATAACCAATGATTAGAGATAACTCTAATTCATATATTATAATTTTATTTTTAGTTACTGTAAAGAGTAGGAAATTCTGTGTAAATTTTTTTCCCTAAATTCATAGGAATTTTATGAGTCCGCAGATTCAGACGGTGCTTTATTTCGAGGCCCGGTGTGCCGAGAATCAATTTATGATGTTTTGTTAAGCTTAAATTAACACGCTTAAGCCGGTTTCTTGAAAAAGTGGAATAACTCTTAAACGGTTACTCTGATTAGAAATCTAAGGGAACTATTCCACTCAGGATGGTGGGTTTACCCTAGGCCCGACATAAGCTTGGTCGGCGTGGGCCTCCTGTGAAAAATCCCAAAAATGGCATAACCATAAATAAAATAATTAACTAAATTATTTTATTTTTGAAATTCTCAAAACTCACAAATGGTAGCTTAGATTAAAAATCCAAGACCACCGCTGAACTCATGTGGGCATGCTTTGTTTAAGAAGAAACTAACTTTGGTCGGAGTGGGCTACAAGAAAAAGATAGTTTTTGGCCGCAAATAAAATAATTAAGTGATAATTATTTTATTGGAAAATTCATAACTTCTAAATAGTGAGTTGGATTAAAAATCTGAGAGTACCGTTGGGTTCATTGGGGCGTATTTCACCTAGGAAAATCCTAACCTCAATCGGTGCGAGTCGAGGGTGACTGATAAAAATTTTCTGAAATTTTTTTCGGGTACGTTCAGTAAATGTACATTCAGGATTTTATATCATCTGAACCAGTGCTAAGAATTGAAATCTGAGGGCACCGTTGTACTTGAAGTGTCGGTTATTACATAGTGAGACCATCACTACAGTTGTTTTCTGACGAGTTTGGAAGTTAGTTTTTGGATTTTTATTAATGAAAATAATAATAAAATAAAGTACAACACTTTATTTAGTTTTTAAGTTTTCATGTGTTGTGTGTGTAGTCAGTTGGACCTCCCATTGGAAGTTTGTGGTGGGGCCGCCACACCCTAACCTCCCACGAGAGGTTACGACGTGGGGACCACCCGAGCATAAAATCTCAATTAAATGATAGGGTTGAGGACCACCTGACCCCTATTAATGGCGGAGGATGAAACCTCTGCACTCTCTCTCATTAATGAGGGGGAGCCGTTGACCTCCTCTGCACAATTAATTGTGCCAACATGCATGCCAATTAATTATGCCAACGCACATGACAATTAATTGTGCCAATACCCATGCCAATTAATTATGCCAACACGTGTTCCAATTATTTGTTCCCACACGCTTACCAATTAATTTGGCTTACACATGTGAATTTATTAAGGAGAGTTTCTTTCTCTTTTTTTGAATTTGTATTCCAACAATAAAATAATAAGACACCATATTGTTATTTTTTTGGAATTCTCCTTCGGTGGAACTTGAGAGCTTTGGAGGACTAAAACTCTCCCAATGAAGAATGCTAAGAACGCCGGATTTCTTCTTCGACTTCTTCATTGGATGTCTTCTTCCTTCTTCTACTGAAATGAGGAAAGGTAAGTTTCATCCATGAAGAGCGCCTACGTCATCCTCGACTTCGTCTTTTTCGACGTCAAAGGGATGATGCCTGCATTCCGTGACTTTTTCAGCGACGAACGACAAGATAGGTAAGGGGTTTGTTCTAGCATAATATCCTGTTATTTTTCTCTTATTCATATTGAAAAATATTTGATGTGTGGTTTTAAAAACAATTGATGAACTTCCCCTCCCTTCTTGTTGAGATAATTGTTATCTCTTTAAACGCGGAGGATGCATGCCAACCTAACATGGCCTGACATCCTCCGTCGATTTATTCTCTCTTCTGGCATTCTACGACATGGTGTTGAGGTGACGACGATGAAGGCGGCAACAATGAAGGTCGTGCTACCCGCGACCTCAGCGAATCGTGCCGCCCCCACGGCGCACTGATGCTCCCGGCCAAACATCGCCAGCCAAGCGGCGCCTGACCCGCCTACCCACGGCGACCCTGGCGTGCTACCTGCACCCCGCCGGCGCGCTGCCCGACACCCCTACAACCCGCAGGCGCGCTACCCAGCACCCCTGCCCCCCGCCGGCGCGCTACCCGGCACCCCCGCGCCCCACCGGCGGCCTACTAGGTGCCTCGGCCTGCTGCTCGCGCCCTGGCGCGCTGCCCGACATTCCGGGACCCAGCCCTATGCACCTGCGGCCTGTGGGGATTCCTGTCGGCATGCCCGCGCCCCACGTGACATGGCCACCAACATCTCACGCCAAACCCTTTGTGGCACTGGCCAAATCGGCCTCGGCTTTCGGGCTGATGCCGCCTGCGTGGCGGCATCCGGCCGAACTGCCCTCGTAGCCTGCTCGGCTGGGCCCAATGGACTGGGTCGAAACTTAGCGGGCTGACCCACCCAACGGGACGAGTCAGACCTACAAAGTCTGACCGGGTCGACCCATAGTGGGTCGACCCGGACCGGTTCGGGCCGAGTCGATCCGACAAAGTCGGACTGGACCCGGGCCCACTAATGACCCATTGCTTACTTCAGCCATATCTTTAGCACCGGACATCCATTTGACGAACCTTCAGCAGAACTGGTAATCTCATTGAAAAATGGTCTCTTTAAAAAAACCCCGTGGGAGTTCAAGATATAGTTGAGATACGGTCGGGTTGGTTCATACATGAAACCAACCAGGCCCTCGGGACTAAATTGCTAATAACTCACAGACCGACTATCTGATTGACGCACCGTCTATTTCGTTGAGACCCATATGACGTGGAAGTCCTTGTGATACATTCATTCGTTAGATTTAAAGATATTTGGAGTATATCATTGTGGTACGTGGAGGGGACACTCCCGGTGATGAGTGAGCAGATTGTAGAGACCTATTAGCTGGCTGAGACTTGATGAATGTTGATCAATCAACTCATAGTGATTTAGATGGCCTAGTGGGGAGAACTTGTTTGTAGAAGTAGACCCACGGTGGAGGGTTTCTTGGCTGTAGTGGCAGACCCACGGTACTCGACAGTAGGAGTACCTCTGTAGGTTATGAGGGGGCGCGCTTGGTTGTAGTGGCAGACCCATGGTGGGAAGCAGTTAGTTGTAGTAGCAGGCCCATAGTACTCAACAGGTGGAGTACTTCAGTAGTCCAAGGTTAGTGGGAAGTTCTTGGTTGTAGTGGCTGGCCCACTATACTGGACAGAGGATGAGTTCTCTAGCAGCCGTGGTTTTGACATCATGAATAAAAATCCTGGTTTGAGCTGAGTCAATGACCTTTGTGTTTTCCCCATGATTGAGATGGGTTACTTAATAACTTAGGTATATGTGTGTGAATATAGTTATGTAATGTTCATCAAGTGATTTCATACTTTTTGGTTTATCCTTTTTGGATTTTGTGAGACCTTGAGGGTCTCGGGGTCCCTACTGAGTATCGTTATACTCACCCTTACACGGGTTATGCCTACACCACATTGTGTTGGATGCAGACAACGAACAACGTTGATGGAGGCCGAGAGTGAGCCAAGAATGTACTTTACTCGGAGGTGGACCACTCGGTGAGATGGTACACAGAGCGGACTGATAGACATGGAGTGCTGAGGTGGATATCTATACCTACCCTTCAGGTAGGAATCCTAGATGACGATCCTGGAGCTGCTTCTACCTTTTAGTTGTTTTTCCCTTTTTTCAGTTGTACTTTCCTGTTGGGATTTTATTATGGCCCCCTTTACTTTTAGTACACTTGTTATACAGTTTTTACTTAGTGTTTAATTTCTCTTTTACTCTGGTTGTGTGAGTTTACATTTTATAAAGGCAATGCCTTCCCAGTTTTAGGAGATTATGCCTTTAGTGCTAGTCACAAACCCCTGGCCTATTTGAGGCGGGCTTGGGGTAGTCACGATGCAGGCCCTTGGGGATGGGTCATGACAAATTGGTATCGGAGGGCATTGGTTCTACCGCGGAACTTAGGACTCTGATATTACTTTTCTGTGAAGCAATAATGTTAAGGGTTCTAAGTGTGATTTTTAGTTCAAGGATTCCAGTGATGGTGCGGGCGACCGACGTATCAATACACCAGGACCATTACTCCTGATTTTCAACTCAGTGCATGAAAAAATTGATTGGGTGTGTGTATTAAAATTTTTTCTTTAAGTTAGCTCAAATCAGGTCATCTCACAAGGTATAGTCTTTTGACCGTGTCGAATCTGTTTCTTTCCGGATGCCTCCCCGCGGACGACTAGCTAGAGCCCTGAGAGTTGTACATACTGACAGCCTGCCGTGCGACGAGGCCTCAGTACAGGGCCCTCTTCTAGTGGAGGGACTATTGGAGGCACCGACGGGACCACTTCCCATTGGGCCACCGATGCCAGCAGCCCCATCAGCAGATGATGCTCTCCGCTTGAGCGCGTTGCACGAGTTCCAGCGCCAGAGGCCACCCAGGCTCTGGGGACAGACGGACCCACATGCGGCTGAGGATTGGCTAGAGGTTGTGGCGAGAGTCTTCAGGGTAGTTGGGACACCAGCAGACTTCATGGTGATCCTTGCTGCTAGCCTCCTTCAGGAAGCAGTAGGAAGATGGTGGATCTTGATGCTCTAGATGCATGACGAGGCGACGCTACTCTGGACAGACTTCGAGAGCCTGTTCCAGGTGGAGTTTTTCCTAGCCACCCTTTGAGCGGTGTGGATATAGGAGCTACTTCATCTGCAGCAGGGAATCATGATAGTAGAGTAGTACTCAGTGAGGTTCACATACCTCTCGTTCTACTCTACATATATGGTGAGGAACCCATTCTTTAGTGCCTGAACCATTGAGTAGGGGCTCAGGCGAGAGATAAGAGCTTCAGTTATCGCCCATAGAATCCCGACGTAGCCGAGGGTGTTGGAGCGAGCCCTCATGGTGGAGAGTTTCCTAGCTGAGAAGTCTCCAGGAACAAGACCCACTACTAGTAGACATGTAGCGGAGACTTCTGCAGCTGGCAGTAGACAGATGATGCAGAGGTCCAAGAGGACCAGACCCACGGGTGGTCGACCGCATGACTCAGGATCTAATGTGCGAGGTACCCGGGGTGGAGACAGTCCTACCAGGATAGGGAAGCATTACAAATGCGGCTGATAGGGTTTCATAGCACGTGACTGTCCGACCTGCCATACAGACGATCAGTTATCAGTTGAGGGACCTCCTAGATTGAGGCATTGATTCTATTGAGGGTGACTACAACGAGTAGACGACCATGGAAGAGGAGCTAGCCTTACAGCTAGTGGTGGATGACACTTCCTGGTGTTTCCACCACCACCACCAGGAGGTCCACCCTAACCGCAGGGAACATGTGGATAGGGGAGAGCACAACTTCAAAAAGTTGAAGCATATTACCATGGAGCTCCGAAAGTAGGTGTACAGAAGCAGGAATAGTTCCAGTCATAGAGGCATTTTTTAATGATGCTTCTAGCTTCATTAATGTCATTGTTGTGGTTGCTTTGTGTCTTTGTACTTTGAGCTGCATTAATAAAAGACACTTGTCCTTATGACGTTTTCTTTCATGCATTTTCTATGCTTAATACTAAGAGGTTCCGGTTAAGACCATTGACTTGACCCTCAATTTCGAGATTCCTACTAGAGGAGACCTAGTGACCACACACTGATGCCGACAGTGTGACTCAACCCTTGGAGGTGAGAGTAATGGTCGAATCTGTTGGTAGAAGCGTCGAGGCCTTACGACATCATCCATGACATGAATTAGTACCATTCATGTTAGGATTGACTATTTTAGTAAAAGGATGTCGTTCATCTAGGGGATGAAACTAGATTTCTCTTTTCAATACAGGGGAAATCTTAGGAGCTGTTATGGAATGTAGGAGAAGAATGGTGAAGTCATGTTCTTAAAATTGGCTAGTCTCACCCATAGTTTGTTGGGTGAATGTTTTACCATGTACTCTGATCACAAGAGTCTCAGGTATATCTTCTCTTAGAAGGGAATGAACCTGAGACATTAGTGATGGCTTGAGTTCCTCCATAACTATGACTTCGAGATAGTCTATACTCTTGGGAAGGGGAACGTAGTAGCAGATGCGCTCAGTAGGAGATCTGGTATTCAGCTGCTCGGAGTGGTGACAGAGCAACTAGCTGCCTTATAGATATCCTTTATGGATAGAGATGGAGAATCCTATCTACAGTCTCTTACAGTCAGTCCCCCTCTTTATCATTGAGTTAGGTAGGTGCTGCATGTGGATGCTGACAATGAGACACAACGTGCTCAAATATCAATAGGGAAGGCACATGATGGATTTTATGAAGGTTGGGAGCACGAAATCCACTTTAGAGGATGTACCATGGTACTAGCTTCAATTCATGAGGAGGCGTTGAGAGAGTTCCACACATCTCCTTTAGCGGTACATCAGGGAATGGTGAAGATGTATCAAGACCTCAGACGACAACACTTGTGGCTAGGTATGAAGAAGGTAGTAGCAGAGTTTGACTCCCGATGCCACACTTGTCAACAAGTGAAGGCAGAACATCAGGTACCAGCTGGCTTGGTTCAGCCTTTAGAGGTTCCAAAGTGGAAGAGGGGAGGGATATCCATGGACTTCGTGATGGGTCTTCCACGTACGTCTAGGTGACATGACTCTATTTGGGTGATCGTCGACCGACTCACCATGTCGGCCCACTTACTACTGACCAGAGATGGTACGAGCTACCATGAAGAAGGTGCAGATAATCCAGGGGAAGATAAAGACTACACAGAGCAGACAGAAGTCGTATGCTGTCAGGAGACACAGACCCATGGAGTTTGAGGATAGTGACCACGTCCTTCTACAGGTCTCACCTCAACGAGGTCTACAGATATTTGGCTGAGACAGAAAGTTATCTGCGTGATTCATCGGCCCTTTCTAGGTCCTCACCGGAACAGGTGAGGTGGTATACCTCTTAGCTCTTCCACCTCACTTACATCGGGTGCATAACGTCTTCCACGTATCTCAGCTGAGAAGATACATGCACGACCCTTCACACATCATCGACCATGGAAATCTGGACATCGATGATGGGGTGACATTCACAGAGGTTCTAGTGGAGATTGAGGATCAACAGGAGCGGGTGCTACGTGGGTGGTTGATACCTCTGGTGTGCATTTTTTGATAGCACGAGAACCTTTAGAAGAGCACATGGGAGTGGGAGGCTCAGATGTGTGCTCAGTACCCCCATTTGTTCCTTTAGTATGAGTTTTAGCTTCTGGGGATGTAAATCCTTGAGGTAGTGGGAATGTAATGACTTATAAATTCCAAGGAAATTATTTTTTTTAAAATTCATGGGAATTTTATGAGTCTGTAGTTTTAGACGGCACTTGATTCCGAGGCCCGATGTGCCCGGAATCAATCTCTGAAGTTTTTTTAGCTTAAATTAATGCGCGTAAGAAATTTTCCTGGAAAAGTGGAACTACTCTTAAACGGTTACTCAGATCAGAATTTTGAGGGCACCGTTGTACTCAGGATTGAGGTTTTAGCCTAGGAACAACTTAATTTTAGTCAAGGTGGGCTTCCTATAAAAAATCCCAAAAATTGGATAACCTTAAATAAAATTATTAAATAAATTCTATTCTTTATCAAATCCTTATAACCCACAAACGGTAGCTCAGATTAAAAATCCTAGACCATCTCTAAACTCATGAAGGAATTCTCTATTTAAGCAGATACTAACTTTGGCAGTGCAGGCCAGCAAAAAAAGTTATTTTTTGGCCGCAAATAAAATAATTAAGTGACAATTATTTTATTGTAAAATTCATAACTTCTAAATGGTGAGTCAGATTAAAAATTCGAGAGTATCATTCAGTTCATTGGGGTGTGTTTCACCAAGGCAGTGTCTAACCTCGACCGACACAAGTCGGGGGTCACTGATAATATTTTTCCAAACTTCTTTTTTCGGGTACATTTAGTAAACGTACATTAGGGATTTAATATCATTTGAACCGGTGCTCGGAATTAAAATCTGAGGGCACCATTGAACTTTTAGCATCAGTAATTTCTT
Source organism: Viscum album (assembly GCA_963277665.1). Taxonomy (NCBI): domain Eukaryota; kingdom Viridiplantae; phylum Streptophyta; class Magnoliopsida; order Santalales; family Viscaceae; genus Viscum; species Viscum album. The sequence continues at coordinate 697,389,265 of OY728130.1, read as the reverse complement.
AGTGAGACCTTCACTGTAGTTACATTCATGAAACATTGGAAGTTAGGTTTTGGATTTTTATTAATGAAAATAATAATAAATTAAAGTACAACAGTTTATATTATTTTTAAGCTATCATGTATTGTGTGTGTGGTTAGTTGGAACGACCCATTGGAAGTTGGGGGTGGGACCACCACAACCTAACCTCCCGCGAGAGGTTGCGAAGAGGTGACCACCTGAGCATAACCTATCAATTAAATGATAGGGGTGGTGACCACATGACCCCTATTAATGGTGGAGGATGAAACCTCTCCACTATCCCTCATTAATGAGGGAGAGCCATTGACCTCCTCCGCCCAATTAATTGGGCCAACGTGCCTGCCAATTAATTGTGCCAACGCGCTTGCCAATTAATTTTGCCAACACACGTGCCAATTAATTGTGCCCATGCGCGTACCAATTAATTTCACTGACGCGTGTGAATTTAATAAGGAGAGTTTCTTTTTGTTTTTTTAAATTTTTGTTCCAACAATAAAATAATAAGACACCCTATTATAATATTGTTGGCATTCTCCTTCGGTTGAAATTCAGATCTTGGGAGTATTAAAATTCTTCCAACGAAGAACGCGAAGAATGCCTGATTTCTTTTTCGAATTCTACCTCAGATGTCTTCTTCCTTCTTCTACCCTAACAAAGAAAGGGAAGCATCATCCATGAAGAATTCCTACAACATCCTCAGCTTCTTCTTTTCCGACGTCAAAGGGATGACGCCCACATTCGTGACTTCTTCAGTGACGAACGGCAAGAGAGGTAGGGGTTTTATTCTTGCATAATATCATCTTCTTTTTCTCTTGTTCAGATTGAAAAAGATTTGATGCACGGTTTGAAAAACAATTGAAGAATATATCTTAACTTCTTGTTGAGATAATTTTTATCACATTAAACGCGTTGATTTCTTCTCTCTTGTGGAGTTCTACGGTAAGGCATTTAGGCGACGACGATGAAGGTGGAAAGATGAAGGATGTGCTACCCGCGACCTCTATGATTCGTGCCGCCCCCCGGCGCACCGATGCTCCCGACCAATCATCACCGGCCAAGCGGTGACCGACCCGCCTACCCGTTTCATCCCCAGCGCGCAACCCGCTCCTCGACAGCGCGCAGCCCGGCGCCCCCTGCCTCAACGGCGTGCCGCCCAGCGCCCCTGAGCCACGCTGGCGCGCTGCCCTGCACCCCCACGCCGTGCTGGGACACTGCCTGATGCCCCCGCGCCCTTCCGATGCACTACCTAGAACCCCCGCGCCCTTCTGGTGCGCTACCCGATGCCCCCGCTCCCCACCGGCGCGCTGCCTGGCGCCCCCGCGCACCACCGGCACGCTGCCCCGGTGCCCTAGCACCCTGCCCGATGAACCTGTGGCCTCTCGGTGTCCCGCCGGCCTTCCCGCACCCCGTGTGGACAGCCCGATGGTCTCTCCTCTGCTGACCTCTCGAGCTGCGGCCTTTTCGGCATTGGCCGATCCGGCCCTGGTTTTCGGGCTGATGACGCCTGCGTGGCGGCATCCGGCCGAACTGCCCTCGTAGTCCGCTGGGTAGGGCCCAGCGGACCGAGTCAAAACATAGCTGGCTGACCCGCCCAATGGGCCGAGTCAGACCCCACAAGTCTGAACAGGTCAAACCAGACCGGGGCAACCCATACTGGGTTGGGCGGAGTCGGTCTGATCGGGTCAGACCAGACCCGGGCCCACTAATGACCCATTTCTTACTTTGGCCATATATTTGGCACCAGACGTCCGTTTGATTTATCGTCAGTGGAACTGGTAATCTCATTGAGAAAAGACCTCTTTAAAAATACCCCATGGGAGTTCAGGGTATAGTTGAGATACAGTCGGGTTGGTTCGTAAACGAAACCAACTGGGTCTCTGGGACCAAAATGATAATATCTCACAGACTGGGGGTCCGATTGACGCTCCGTCTATTGCGTTGAGACCCCTATGATGAGGCGGTCCATGTGAAGCTTCTAAATGAGATTTTCTGACACATGGAATATCATATTGTGGCACGTGGAGTGGACCCTCCAGGTGACGAGCGAGTAGTTTGCAGAGACCCAGTAGGTGGCTGAGACTTGACGACTGCTGATCGATCGAATCGGAGTGATTCAGATGGCCTACAAGGGAGTGCTTGGATGTAGCAGTAGACCCATGGTGGAGGAGATCTTGGTTGTAGTGGAAGGCCCATGGTACTCGAAAGAAAGAGTACCTCTGTAGGCTATGAGGGGGAGCGCTTGGTTGTAGCGGCAGACCCATGGTGGGAAGCGCTTGGTTGTAGTAGTAGGCCCATAGTACTCGATAGGTGGAGTACATCAGCAGTCCATGGTTAGCGGGAAGCACTTGGATGTAGCGGTAGGCCCACTGTACTCGACATAGGAGGAGTTCTCCAGCAGCTGTGGTTTCGACATTGTGAATAAAAATCCTTGTTTGAGCTGAGCCAATGACCTTTGTGTTTTCCTCATGAATGATATGGGTTACTTAATAACTTTGGTATATTAATGGGAATATACCTAAGTAAGGATCATCCATTTATTTCATACTTCGTGGTTTATCCTTGTTAGATTTTGTGAGACCTTGAGGGTATCGAGGTCCCTATTGAGTATCGTTATACTCACCCCTGCACGGGCTATGCCCGCACCATGTTGTGTTGGATGCAGACGACGAACAATGTTGATGAAGGCCGAGAGCGAGCCAAGAATAGTTGTTACCTAGAGGTGGACAACTCAGCAATACAGTACAGGGAGAAGACCAACAGACGTGGGGTGCTGAGGTGGGCATATGTACCTACCCTTCAGGTAGGAATCTCAGACGATGATCCTGGAGCTGCTTCTACCTTTCAGTTGTTTGTCCATTTTTTTCAGTTGTACTTTATTTTTAGTTGTACTTTCCTATTGGGCTTGAATTATAGCCCCCTTTTCATTTAGTATACTTGTTTTACAGTTTTTACTTAGTGTTTACTTCCGCTTGTACTCTGGTTGTGTGAGTTTACGTTTTATAAAGGCAATGCCTTCCTAGTTTTAGGGGATTACACCTTTGGTCCTAGTCACCAGCCCCTGGCCTATAGAAGGCGGGCTTGGGGTAGTCAAAATGCAGGCCCTGGGGGAGGGTTCGTGACAGTTACACTTCACAAAATTTATTTTAGTATATAAAAAAATACATTAAAAATTGATGAATAATAATGTGGAGTTTTATTTTTCTATAACAATATAGTTTTAGGTTCTTAAAATACATTATAATAATTTAAAAGACATACATAAAAACCTATATAATATATTACAAATGTGAGACCACAAGATCAGACATATATTTTCATCACTATTATCGGGTTTTTTAAATCATTACATCTATATGGAGTTATTTCCACATAACTATATGACCTTCTAATAAAACCCTCCCTCTATACTCTTTAGTGAGAAATATATATGAACCAATATAGATGCAGTAATGTTGATACTTAGGAATAACATTCCTTATTTTAAACTCCAGATACATATTAAAACTCCATAACATCACAATATACAATGTTACAATCTTAATAGAATATATTTTGAATATAAAACTATTCCAAAGTATGTGATGATCATTCATAGGGCCCTTTCCTTTAATTTTTCCCATTAAATGTTTTGGAAACTCGTTTCCAACACATCCAGAAATACACTAAGAAAAAAAGTGACATTCATTTTGAATATTCATTAGAATGATCTTATTTTTGTTAACATTGATCTTGTTTATGATTGAAAATACTATCACTAGTCTCTTAGAAACGATATTTTCATCAGAATATCAATCTAATATTTAAAAAATATTATATTTTTAAAAAATAATGATTATTTACTAATGTGGGAATATTTTAAAAACTAATCTACTAATCACCACATATTTATTTGGTATTCAATGTATTTATATCACTTTTGATAAGATGATTTTATTCTTTGAAATATTAAACTAATTGTGGTTAAATATTTATTCCTATTATTTTAAAACCATCTTGATAAACACCATTATCTTTGATAATTTCTTTATCTTTATCTTATTCTTCAGAATGTTAATGAATATGTTGCGTCATACAACATCTATAACATAGCATGTTATTTATAAAAATAGTTTCATAATAAAAACTACTCTATCATATAAGATAAATGAGATGAAGATAAATACCCTTTATATATATCCATGTGAGAATGATTTATTTATTTTAATTCAATACATTGATGTAGAAACTGTTTTATTTATCAGTTGATTGAAAACTATAATCTTTGAAATTAATCCCTTTATTTTAAACTCTGGTATGTTTTAAAAATTTGTTAAGCATATTTTTGAAATCACATACCCTTCAAAAATTAAGAATTATTTAATATATAATTAATACCTATCATGAGTAATCTATGTAGTTTTTTAAACCCCATTAGGTATTTTGAACAATACTATATTTTTGAGTTATTACTCCACCTTTATCATAACACCTTTATGTTTTTTTGACCTTTATTTGATATTAGAGTAACCATTTTTTATATATCTAACTAAATTTTCATATTAGAGACTGAAATTAAACCCAAAACATTATCTATACAGCACAAGAACATAGAAATCACATTCCAAGTTCAAATATTCTCAAAAAGGTGAGAAAACGTTTTAAATATATCTTTATCACATTAATATTTTCAGAAAAGTTGGATATTTTATAACATGAGGATTTATTTAACCAAAACAATCCATAGATAGTACCTTTAATCTTTGTTATTCATTGCAATATTCAACCACACTGAGTATATGAATATATAATAAAGCTCATTATGTAATTATTCATCTAATGCCTTTGAAAATTAATATAATCATTAAAAGAATCCTAGAATCATTTAGATTCATGTATTGGAAATTTTCAATGATTGGTTACTTTGGAATTCATTTCACTAATACATACAATTTTCCTTTACTAATGAACTTTTTTTAAGTAACCATTATTAATAGTTACTTAAATAAATCTTTTACTTTTTATGTATTAATATCAAATTAATGTTTGATGATTATGCTTTCTTATATTTATAATATAATATTTTATTAGATGTGTATCATGTTTTTAAAAAAATTTACAGATAATTATATTAAATGTGATATAAATAAAATGATATGGACTTTTAAATTCACCATATCCATTAGTAATCCATGATCCATATTTCACTAAGAAAATGACCCTCTTTTTTCATGAACCTTTCCACTAATCTATTTTGGTAGGCCATTATTCCAATCATATCATGTATAAATCTTGGATAGTTGGGAAGTAAACCCTTTTTCAAATCCATAATATGTATAAAATTTGCACCATTACTATCGTATAAAAAAAATTAGACTTTCTCAATCAAGTATAACCCAAATAAAACACTATGAATGAGGCGCATAACTCTTATGGTCACTTAAATTAAATATAGCCTAAAACGAGATAATCCAGTGGTACCACACTTTAGCGGGAACCTCCCCGATTAGATGATAACGGTCTTGAAAAGACTTCACTATGGAGGGCATATGACACATTATATTACTAAGGGGTATTAAACTCACAAACGTATCAAATATTATAACTTGTATATAAGAATTATAATGATGATTTAGATTATAATCCCATTCCTTCTAGAAAATTACTATGTTTGAATGATGTTGATGTGCAACTCCTTAAACAACTCATTTCTAGTGTTACTATACCAAAATAAAAGATAGGTATATTCATATATATCCAAAAGCATCCAATAATTTATCTACCTAAGACCAATTCAAAAAATGTTTTATAATTATATGGAATCAATAATCCCTATACGAGTAAGAATGAATTTATCTATAGTTATCCCACACTTATCTGTTCATTGTATAATTCTCTAGGCCATTGAGAAATTATAGAAAAATTTCCTTTACCGAGGGATAGTTTACATAAGAGATATATCAATCCCTCCATAATTCAAACAACTAATAATCTTAAATCATAATTTACTATATAATTTAGGCTCACAAGTTAATTCAATCCAATTTCCCGGTATAATAAAATTAAATCCATTACAACATTAAGCATGTATCTACTTAGATACATGTATGATAATTAGTAGAAGTAGTTTAAAATCATTCAAAATAACAAATAAAAAATCATAATAAAAAAATTATATATCTGAATAATAAATAGGCAATCAAACTAAATAAATGATTAATTAATGTATTTAAACATGTGGTAAATATTTATGAATAATTAATAAAAAATGAGAAAAAAAATATTTTTTTTATCTTTCATTATATATTATCAATTATTTTTATTATAAAAACATTATATTCCTTCCCAAAATGAAATATTTCATTTAATTAATTTTTAGATTATTAATTTAAATACATGATATTAAATGAATTAACAAAATCATAATCCTCTTTCTATTATGTAAAAAATTTATATAATAAAAAATTATATATTTATGTTATTTAAACCCTCAAATAATCAATATGTAAAAATTACCTTGATTTGTTTTACATAATTTCATTAAATAAAGACATTTTTAATTTAAAAAATTTAAATTAAATATTATTCTGAAATATAATTTAAATATTAACCATTTCATACATTTAAAATATTTTTTAATTTATAATCATTTTATAAACCACACTCAAAATTTTAAAATATATATTTTATTTATAAAATATATGGAATACAATGTAAATTTTAAAAAATATTATAAAAATATAATTTAATATAAAAAATCTTTATTTAATAAATTTTTCATGAACTTTTTAATAATTTTTTAGAAAAAGTAATTAACTTTACACACCATTATAAAAAATTAATACTCTTATAAAAAATATAATTAATATAATTTAATTTATAAATGTTTTTTCAAGAAAAATAATTATTTTTTAATCTAAATAATATTCTAGACTTCCCTTGCTTTTGTAAGAATAAATCCTCACCCTAGAAAATTAAAATATAGCTTCAAACCAAGGAATAACTGACATAATGTATGAAAAAATTGAATAAACTTGATGGTCATTGGATTAATTATGTAGTCTATAGTCACACATAACATTTATACGTGTGATTTATGGAATTTGACCACAAAATGGAAGGATTGTCATATAATTTACCTAGAACGTAGGAAATATTAAACATGAAGTTGCATAGGATTAATCCATTTAAGTTTACGATTTGACCAATGTATCATTAAATATTTAGCACTACACAAGTTGAGTATAGTTCCCAATTAGGAATAATATTATGTTAGTATACCATTCAATACATTAAATGTGTTCTATATTGGATAAGCATGGGGATTTGAATAAGATAAACTCCTCTAGAGCCCAATGATAACAACTATATTGTAATAAATTTTTGACACTATATTATTGTAGTAGGCATTCAAAAAATAATTTAAACAGTGATTTCAGGAATCAAATCTCATTGTGAATCTCTAATAACATTTATTGGTTTCAATAGGCCTAATTATACTCATTAAAAATAACGTAGGGAATATTGAAACCCATAAAATAGGATCTCCATACAGGATATCTGAAACATGGAAAAATATTAAATAAATACCAATACATATACCCTTAAATATAGTGCTACTCCAAACTTATTCATTATATAACATAGAAGAAGATCACTCGGGGGTCTCCATATGAATCCCCACCTAGTTATGTATCGAGTTGTTATAATGAATCACTAGATGATAATGTGAGATACACCAATATTTTAAGAAACTCTAGAGCCTCACTATCATAAATGGTGGAATATTATGCAAGATAATACTATAGGATTATTTATAGTAGGTTATTAATGCTTGAATGATATCCATATAAATGGGATGACCACCTTATATAACCATTATGATATACCTGATCATTTTTACGAATTAAGTCATATGTTTTTAATATAATGATTATTGATACATTCAACCTATACATGCATTAAATGAATAAATCACTTCTCCCAAGAATTTCCTAATATAAAACACTAGATATTGATTATATCACACATGGATGATAAATTATACATGACCGCTATGAAAATAACGTTGTTACGATTTCTTAGTATTATAGACAATGATATACATTAATCACACTATAACATTGGATGATGGTAGTGGCATGATTTCTTATAAAATTTCACATGATATAAATATTCGATTTCATAAGATATATCCTAGATGTATCATATTCATGTATCTATTTGGGTATATTTCCTTCATAATATATACACTATGATAACATAGAATCTTGATGATAACAATGACATAAAAAATAACTATCTAGGTGTGTGTATTATTTTAGGAATTTGGTTATTAATCCCATAGTTCATACATTGGCAGTGAAAAAAATATTTCATTTGATGATCCTTAACTATAAGAAGTGTCTATTTAGAAAAAAATATATCATATTTGTTAATATAAATGAAAATAGAAATGTAGTCATCAGAAAAGAATCATACATTGGATGTTCTAATGCTGCATTTGGGATTTAGAGTTTTTTGATGATATTGGTTCTTCCAGAAGTGGTTTGGTGTGCATGGAGTTTAGAAATTGTGGTTGATGGAAAATCTAGGAGAAAAATGTTTTGAAAAAATGGATGGGATACATAATTATTAGATATTTTTCCTATTAAGAATTATAAAACCATTAGTGTTATAATTCAATACTGAGTATGTTTGGTCTTCTTCAGGGGAGGATTGTGATAAAAATGGAATTTCCCATGAAATTTTAAGGATAAATTTAATATATTAGGGCCTATGGTTTTTTAATTTTTTGTAATTTATGATGTTGTATTCTTGTTTAACTTTTTATATTGTCGAAAAATTATCCAAGGTAATGATAATGGGGGTGTATTATTTTGTGATGTATTAAGAATTTCAATATAATATGTTGATAATTGTTTTTATTCTATGTTATTTTCACTTTTTTATTATATATATATATATATATATATATATATTAATATATATCAATGAAATTTTGATTATTCCACATAGTGCGATTTTTATTGATAAAATTAAATTCTAATTGAATATTGAGTCTGAAATAAAGGATTTTAGATAAGGGAACTGTATAATTACAAATGACATAATTTGGGATTAAAAATATTACGAATTACATTTTTTAAAGAAATACATTGATATTATAAAAAAATATAAGATAACAGAGAGGTCTAAACTGGTTTGTATGCCTTTATCAACATATTTTTATTTTAATTGTGACACCATAAAAAAAACAAATATATGGAAAATCTATATTAGTAAATTTTTTTCATATATTTTTGGTATTTTAATGTATCTTGTGGTTTCCATAAACCCATATTATTTTATGGATTCCTATACCTATCATATCACATGAATCGATGTGTTTAACTCCCATATTGGTTATCATGTTAGTATTCCTTAATGATTCGGGGTTTTGTAAGTTGGAGTGAATTTAGGTATCTCATTAAAAGGATTTTTTAATGGCTTGGATATGATTTCATGTATTATTCTTCCTCATCATTCACAAAATTGAGAAATGTGCACCTAACCTTGCATACTAAACCCCATACTAATTCTAGTGTATTAGTGATCAAGGTATAATTACATATTTGATATAGATAACATATAAAAAGATGGTGGGGTGTACTGTATTTTGAAAGATAATCAATAATTTAAACATCTTTAATTATTCAATATACTTTTAATAAAAAATAACATTTTACCAATAATAAATCAAGTTAATAAAAAAGGTGTTTAAATGATCTATATTTTATAAATACAGCTGAAATTAATATATGCTATATAAACAAATATCCATTTTTATTTCAACCTATTAGATAATAAAACAAAAAGAATTAAAAAACCTAGATCATTTATTTAGAATAAAAATAATCCAAAAATTATATTATAAACTACACATTTGTGCAATGAATAAGGGAATTTTAAAAATGATACAAGGTAACCACATCTATAGACCTATAAAAAACATACACAATATTATACCTAACAAAACATAACTTAATCTTTAATCCAAAATAATGTATTGTCTTCCTTAACCTAGGAGCCTTAGATTAGCCTAATCAGTAGGTACTTGCTTTAACAAACATGAAACATGGTAAATCAGTTACTTCCACATTTAGTTTGGAATACACAATATTATAAATGGTAGTTTCACTCTATCTTCATTACACTATATTCTCTCGATCAAATTGATCATTAGCATAAATATTTTATCAATAGACACCATGAAAATTGATAATGAAACCAAATAATAAAAATCTCTTAAAAACTATTCATAATGGAAAAACACTGAAGCATTCTAAGACAAAAATCTATTAAAGACTTACAGAATCATCAGCTTTCAGAGTGTACTTATTTTTATTCATATATATTATTTTCACATCAATGAGGTTTTACTCTATTTATATAAAATTCACTAATAGCTAGAATCCTCACATCATGAAGATAATATCAATGAAATCTGTAAAAAATCCCTATTCATATTCCGATAGACTTTACATCTATCAATATAAACCAATGAATTTACATAGGACCATCATAGTGATCTCGATATTTTATTAGAACATAAACCATCAGCATTTCAAAAATCTTAAGGTAAACATATTTTCATGAATCGTTAAACCATAATTATTTTTTAAATCCATTAGATTTCAAAAATCTATTTAATTTTTTTATATATTTCATTCATCATATAAAAAAGAAACAAACTCAAGTTAAATCAAATACCAAATAAAGTGTTACACATTTTACAAAAAAAATCATCGAAGTTAATATATGACTCAAAAATATATCCATTTTTAAAATCAAAACACAGAATGGAAAATTAAAATAATTAATTTTCTTAAAAAAAATACTTCCAATAGATATTATTTTTTGGATGAAAATATCATTCCCTTAAAGATGTTCTCAAATTATATATCCCCATGTGTAAATGAGATATTTTTCTATATTTATGAATATTAAAATTAGTCTCCCCATTTTTGAATTAAATATACCTAAAGTTATATATAGATTTTAATGATTGGAATCTTTTCCACTATGTGGTTTTCAAAAATATGGTAAAAATAAAAAATTCCCCTTCTTGAATTATTTATGAAAATATAATGGAAAAAATGATTTTATATACAAAAAATTAGTAATATTTTTAAAAGTATTTATTCATTAAGAAATGGATTTTTTAAAAATTTAATAGGAAATATTCATATTCTTACAAAGCATATTACTCTATTCGAAATACTTATTCTTTTTTATATAATTTGAGTTTAAAATTTTAAACCAAATAGAAATTTTAAAATCAATCTTTATTATTTTATTTCGTGATCATATGATTCGTATTATTAATGTATTTTTGTTTGTTATCCATTATCTCATTCTGAGCATTATACGTTTAATCAATTTATACTATCATAATATAAATAAATTTTTCCTATACATTCGAAATCAAATTGTGCTCACCTATCTTATTTTCTAACATAAAATTATATTCAAAATGTTTATCACATTTAAAAATATTTAAAATCCAAAATCATTGAGAGGATTATAAATCTCATTGAATTTATCATTATGGTCCTTGAAAATAAATTCTATATCAATAGATCTTTTATAAAATATATCAAAATTCTAATGGATGAAAATTTCTTCTCATTGATATAATTGATGTAAATATTTAGAGAATTTATGATGTTTTTAAATTATCTAAACTTCCATTCATTCAAATATTTGAATTCTATAACTATTATTATACCTCATCAAACATTATTTATAGTATTGATTAGTTGATTATTCCATTTTTAATCTAGATAATGATTCATCGAAATTTGAATCAGACTCATCTTTTCACTATGATCCGAAATCATTTCAATGATATTGTTTATATTCCCTATAAAATTGAAAGGAGAATCAATATTTCATTCATAGGATCAAGGTCAATCAGAATTTTAAGATTCATAAAAACTATTATAATTTTATTTTAAATACTTTTTATTATTTTTCTGGAAGAAAAAGTTTTTAAAATTGGTGTTTTATCTTTTACATGATATATCCTATCAGTGTCAATAGAAAATTTTGAAATTTAATTTCAATCATGGATTTATTTATTAGATGATTTTGAAAATAATTAACTGGAGAATTATTATGGTGAACTAGATTTTTGTGAAGCTCTATTTGATGATGATAAACTGAAATAAGTATATAAATTAATAGAAGATTATATTATAGATAAATCATCAACAATGAATATTTTAGCTAGTACATTAACATAATTCTCGAGGGACTTTTTAGTAGTGAATTTCATTGAGATAACTTTTATTTTGATCTTCTTTTTCATTCGTCTTAATATTATTCTTTTTATGATATTATTCGATTATAGGAAAATCTATTGATATTATTTTCTCTTTAATTATTACAAATTTTTAGTTAGTTCTCATTTTGATGATTTTTGTAATTTAGTAGTCATTGATACAGATGGATTTTTATGAATTATTTTATCATTGAAATCATATGACAACAACATTCTTGTAATTATTTTAAAAATGATAATATTTACATTTTTCTTTTAGGATGAGCCCAATTATCAATATTCTTTTCTATAAATTCTTTTACTTGAACTTATTAGGGAATCCATCCTTATAATTGTATTTTTTATCATTTCCATTTTTTTAATATCGTCTATATAAAACCATATAAGAATTGAATTTTTTATATTCATGAATTTTATTGATCAATATAAAATTTCATGAATCTTTATCATACTATTATCAATATTTCTTGGTAGAAGTAATTAAAAAATCCATTTAAACATATTACATAATTCAAATTATAAATGAATTGTTTTTTGGAAATTTTAATTCACTAGAAACAAATCCTTTTCTTCTCCATCTTTCATAAAATATGTATGGACTTATAGAAATTTTTTTGAAACAAATACTGATTCTCCATCAAAATATTATTCCATTAATTCACTTGTAGTTTTTTATGTCAAGGTGAAATTATGATTATAGAAAAAATAGATTTATTTTTTCCTCTAGTTTTATTATAAAACTGCACAGAATTATACAACTCTTGATTAAATTGAGAATAGTGTAGTTCATATACTGTAGTTATAAGAAATATATTTCCCCACTATTTAAAATCAAATATTTCAATAATGATAAATTTATTATTATAAAATAGATAAGGTTAGTAGTTATTTATCTAATAATATAAATTTTATCATGTTCATTGAGTGGTACCATGTATGGAAAGGAGGATATCAATTTTTTTGAAAAACTATAAGATATTCTCTATATAACTACAATGAATTCATGATAATAACACTGAGATTACCTCCATATAAAAGATTCTCATAATATGAATATATATCATAGTTTTACAAGTTGTATTGACTATATTTAATCTTAATAAAATCACATGATACTATAATTTAGTTTAAAAAATAACTAATTTTCAAATTTTTGATTCTTGAAGATATTTTTAAATTTTCAATAATTAAAAATGTCTTCTAATGATCTGAGAAATGGAAATAAAAAGATAGAAACTATTTGTAAAATATCTTCCATTATATAGTAAATTGAATTTTATCTTTTAAAGATGGTTCCAAATAATTTTAAATTGATGTTTCTATGATCTTGATAATTTTAAAAGTGTGTTGTTTAAAAGTTATCAAAAAATATTTAAGAAATACACCCCAAATAAAAGTAATAAATATAATATTTTAATCACCACTAAGACCATTAAAACTACTCTGATGATGAAATAGATTCAAAATATAATTGTATTAAACTTAAGAGAAAATCGTAGTGGCACCTCTTATTGGTGTTTATCTATTGTTGAAAAAATAATAATTGGAATTATTTTTATAGAGGATAGACATATTTTTATCAATAAATATATTCAAATAATATACTAGGACCCAAATTTGAGTATATTTTTTATTTTTATATGTAGAAATTCCAAATGGATTAGTAGTTCATGATATTTTAAAATATTATAGTTTTTTTAATATATATATTTTTTAACAATTCCCATCTCATTGACACCTTCTGAAAAATGATTCTTAACAAATAATCTGACTGATAAATTAAATTTCTGTTGGATTTACTTTCAAATATTGATTTTTAATTTTTAAATACTCTTAATTGTATATACATTTTTTCATATTTCATCCTTCCCATAGTAAATATAGTCAACAACTTATCCATACTCTCAATGGTTTAATAGATATTAATTATCTCATTTTTATCATAAAAAATTTGTATTTTGTAACTTTTCCATCATTTGAATTTTCTTCTTCTGATCATATATCATAAGATGAACATATGATGTATTGTATTTTAATTTCCATTTCATATCATTATTATAATTTTTTATTTTTTCCATTGTGTTATATTACACTAAAATAGAATTTCCATTTTCCATTTGGATTTATATGAGTTTTTCCTCAACTACAAAAATAAATTAATTCATATCGCTAGTCTCACATTAAGGGTTTTTATACTTCTTATAAAACTTTTGATATATCTTTTCACGTTCAATAATATAAAATTTCATTACCTCAAAAGTACCGAGAGGACTCTCTTAATCCTATGAATAAGTTTAATTATAACCATAAGTATATAAATATTTTGATTCTATAGTTATATTCATAAGAAATTCATTATTTAATCTTCCTATAAAACGTTATTTGTATTTTACTAGTATATAGTGATTTTATACTATTTTTAGGTAATTCTGATGAAATTTTAAAAGTCACATCAGTTTCACTTATACTCCACATGTCCATAGATTTTGAAAACAAACAAATTTACTTCTTTTAAGGAATTTTAAATTTTCTTTAAAAATCCCCATTAAATTTTTTACAATATCCTTGAATATGGCCTCAATTTAAACACTCATAAAAAAATAGTTATGTGGTATCATTTTTTCAATTTCATTCTTTTAAATAATTTAAATGAAATTTTTTATGTTCGAACATCCTTCTTTTCAAGTATTAAATTCAAAAAAAAATCGATAAGAGTTATTATTATTATAAACATTTCATATATTTATTTTCGATGTGTTTCATTTAGTTGTTCTTATATTTTTTGTTTTGATGGAAGTAAAATAAACACCATTTTTCATGATATTATTTTTTATAACTCTTTATATATATATTTTATACTATACAAAGGTTCTAGTGAAATTATTAATTATTAGATTTTTATTTTTTCATGTATAATTAATTGCAGTTATTTTAGATTCTGACTTCATAAGTACAATAACAACAACATTCTTCAAATGTTTATTATTTGAAAATTTATTTTCACCATGTGATTGTAAAATATTTTCTATAGTCCTTATTATTTCATGGATTTGATAAGAACATTCCCAAACAATAAAATTAAAAGGCTGATAATTCTTTTTTAGCATTGCTCAATTAGTCTTATGAATTCATGATGTTCAAATGTATGTATGTTCTAGCCTTTTCCAACTTCCACTAGAAGATATACAATACAAATCTTAAATAGAGATATTCTATTGAATTTAATAAAATGTTTATTTCATATTCAAAAATATATTTGAAATTCATTATTCTCTTAAATTTGAAAAGAATAATGATCTTTCTACGGTACATCATAAATACCAAAAATTATAAGATAACTTTTAAATATTTTGTTGAGAACCAAGGTTTCTGTCATATATACACAGTATTTATCATCATTTCCATAAAAAAGGTGGTCTTTTTGTACTAAAATTGTAATTGGACCAAAAAATCATAACACCTATTCTCTAAGAAAATTATTTAAAAACTATTTGGAAAATGGAAACTAAAAATAAAAATATGATAAAGTTACAAAAAAATCATGAAGAAAAAAGCATATTTAGTTTTCGATATAGCATCCTTATCTAATATAAAATATCAAATCATATAGTATATAACTAACACACTAAAATCAAGGGTGAATTTTAGATTGAAATAAAATAATAAAATTTAAATATCTTATTGTATTTAATCTATTGGTTATTCCTAATAAAAATATACAGATCAAAAATTAGATAATTACTAATAAAATTAAAATTATGGTAGTTTTATAAAAAATAATGAAATTAATATACATAGAAGAAGGTGAAATTATCAGTATTTTAAAATTACTAATGATATAATGAATGAAATTTAATTAAGAAAATGATATATTTTTTTATATAATAAATACTTGATAGACTATATTTTAAACTATACATTAACTTAAATCATAAGTGGAATAATAAATTGAATTCATGGTATCCTCAACTATAATCCTAATTAAATGTATCCATGTTTGTATACCTATCTAAAGTTATCAATTTATAAGCCGTAATATTAAATGTTTCATCCATACCCAGTAATCCCTTTATTATGAAAATCGGTAATTACCCACTTCAAAAAACCAAAATAATTCTAAATACATTAATAAAACCAGTATCATGGTATACCCACTAATTTATCTAGTAGATGAACTCTAAATAAATTACACAAGGATTACTCAATAAAATTTATCCATAGCCCAAAAATTACAATAATAAACACTGAAATATTTTATAATGAATCACCATGAACATAAGTTCATGATTAACACTCAGAAAGAATATAATTGAGATAACTCTAAGTCAACAAGATATTGATGAAATAAATCAATTATATATTTTATAGATTCCTCAATACTATCCACATATTTATTTTGATACTTATGTTGTAGCTCTATAAATATAGGATGCTACAAATATTGAGTTCTACAAATCTTAGACTCAGTTTCAATGACAACATTAACTTATTACTATTCATATTCCGATAGAATTAACATTGTTCAATATATAATGTTTATTTGATTTAACATTTCCACAATTCCCTAGATATTCCATTAAACCTTAAACAATCATTATTTCAAAAATACTAATGTCGACTCAATCCCATGAATCCTAAGAGAGTCTATATTTCTTAAAATCAATTTTTATTAGTAATTAATTAAGTAATTTTATATACTACATTTACAAAAGATAAATGAAAAAAACATGAATTATATAAAATTATAAAAAAAACAATTTCACCATTTTTAAAAAATGTATAGCAATATCAGTCTAAGAATCAATACAAGGTGGTTTTGGTGTTGATGGTGGGATTACTTAAAGGATACAATATTTATATTTTCTAACTATCTCTATTTCCATATCTATTATGTGTTGGGATGTCAAGTATTTTTAGTTTACTAGATTACGACCACAAAATTTCGTTTAATTGAAGTTGGTTAGCAAAAGTAGTTTTGATTAATGTATAAAAAGTGGTAACAAAATATATCTATAGGGTAGTGGAACCATAAAATGTTCATATTTTCTAGTGGAATTATGATGGTTCAAAATGGTTGGTCATCAAAAATATCTAGAGTAATGTTTCTAGAATAATTAATTTGAGTAAGTAATGAAGTCAAAGGTTTTAATAGATATCACGAGTCACTTACCAAATGGATTAATCTCTTTGAATTTTGGATGGTGGTGAAACATGGTTAGCCAAATGAGAAAACATATAAAATGAAGTGGGGCCTATTTATTCACGGTGTAACCTTAAACTAAATAGTGAGCCTAGTAAATGTTTAGCATATTATAATCAATATAGTGATTCTAATAGTATGAGTGAATTATAGAGTGTTAATATTTTGTAATGAATTTTTATTTATAGAGTTTTTATTTATTTAAATTATTTTACTTTCGATGAATAAAAGGAAAATAAATTTTTTTCTCCCATTCAAGTATGAAACATTTCAAAATCAGGTTAATCCATTAGTCTAATTCATTATATGTATTATTGTGTTTATTTTATTTAAATTGATTTTTTATATATTTTGGTGATATTTATTGAATGTATGTGTAATGATAAGATCTTCATAGTGTTTTGGGTGAATATACTTCTGAATTAAAATTCACTTATTCAATGGAAGTTAAATGGTTTTATTTCTACTATACTAAACTTCTATCATGCATAAATCATATGGAATGAAGGTCAGGATTTTGGTTACATTATGGGTTCTTGCTTTCCAACTATTGGTATCAAAGAGAGATTATGGTTTAGTCGTCACTCAACACATCGGTGGTAACTCAATTTTCTTTCTCTCATTATATAATAATCTTCATATAAGTTAATCCATTTGATTAAGGCAAGATACATGTTGATAATTTTGATGAAACAAATTTTGTCTTTTTTGGAATGAAACGGGAGGACTATGTAATTATAAAATACATGGATATTCCACTTATTGGTGTGTCGGTGTGTGTTTGGATTGAATTTATATGTAATTACAGTAATATATTGAAATGTGGATAATGGGGTTGTTTATAATTCCAATAGAAAATAATGTTGAATTTAATATATGTGAAATGATAAAATATTAGAAATCATGAAATACTAGAAAATTATATATGAAAAACCAATGAATCATAAAAATTGGTTCATAGTGTGATGATAGATTAGTGTGATATTATGGGATGAAATAATGTTGGTAGATTTAATTAAGAATTTAAATATGATTAGATGGAATCTCGAAAACATAATGGTGAAATTCATGAATGTTTTTTGGGAACACATACTATTATATTAGTTATTGGAAAAACATGATATGATTATTATTACATCAAGTAACCCCTATGGAATATGGATCTTGTATTTAAGGATTTCTAAAATTTGGTTATCAATTAGGAACATATTTAGTGGGATGTATGAGAACCATATGGTGGTGATATTAATGATGATGGACGAGGATGGTGTAACAAAAAATGATATGATAATATATTACGGAAAGATAAATCATGAGAAGTAATTTTGAGTAAGTTAGAATTCCTTGATCCAATGTATAAATGTTTTTTTAATAATTAATATATTTAAATTAATTAAAAGAGTCACATGGATTGTACTATAAATGAATCTAACATTAGTAGTTAAAATAACCCTAATGAAATAGAAAGTGGAATCAACTAATTTATAATTGTAATTACTCTAGTAAATGATTATTTAATTAGATCTAGAGTATCTTTTATTATACTATCAAAAATGTATGCATGGTAAATTATATATTTGGGAAGTTTGAATGATTTCATCTCGCGAATGATGAAGTTACAACAGCTTTTAGAAAATTATATGACAACATTTCAATGGAGAAAAATGGTATCTTGAAACAAAATGAAGTTATTCACATCCTTATTATGTGTAAAATACTATTTCCATTACAAATCTTAGTTAGTAATGATTTGGTGGAAGACTTAATAATGGAATCTGAACTATGACCCCAAGATCCATAGTGGTTCTATGAGGTATAATGTATGGGATACTATATTTGATTATAAGTAAATATGAGATTTTAATAGTTTTAATTTTATCATTGGAAGATCCAAAGTATTTTAATTTCCAATTCAGTAATCTCAGTGATTGGAATAATAAATTTATAATTTCTAAATTCATATTTAGGCTTCATCACAAAAACAGATGTTACTGTAAATGTTTTTGTTAGAGAAATAGAGGATAATTTCCTTAAATTTAGATTTACAGTAGCCTATATTTAACTCCTAAGATATTTATTGAAATATGTGACTATTTTTTATAGTTAAACCTCTTGTGTTGTCATTATACCGTTATATTTTTTAAAGTAAGAGAGATTCTGGGACTGTTCGGTGGTCTGAGTCCAGTATTCAAAAAATAAGAAAATCAAAGGATATTGTGGGTCAATAGGCTATTCATTGAACAAAAACAGGGAAATATATTTCTTGTTAACTAATTGGTTAATCATTGAGCCAGTAGTAGCTATGTGGTTCCTATAACAGTGCCATTGTAGTTCTTTTAGGCTTACCGACAAGAAGAAAGATACCAACAAATAGTGAGAAGACTTATATATGAGTTTTATATCGATAGAAACATTGTAATTTCAGTATAATGCCCTATTTTTTATTTTTCTCAATAACATAGGCTCTCATTAATCATTTATACATATAGGGGGATTTTCATGGTGGTTTTGGATCTCTCCCAATCACTCTCTCACAAATATTGGGTGTTTGAGGTGTTTTAGTTATGTTTGATTTCTATGAGTAAGTCTAACAATAGTTATTCCATGGAGAACTATTTTATCATATTTTATTTTCATTGATATCTAAATTGATTAATACAGGGATGATCTAGTTTCCTTTTATCATAAATCATGATTAATGTGGTGATCATTGGAAAATGATTCTTGTTTTTCCTAAGGTATATAGACTTTAGTTATCCATTTATTCCATGATACTCTTTTCATATAAATATGATGTGTAGTCATTAGAACCTTGTGTTCTCATAGTATTTTTCAATTAATAATTAAATTTTCATTCCTAAATTAATGTGATAAATATTTTCATAGGAATAAAATATTTTTTATGTTGGTAAGGGCCTGAGCTTAGGCCAATATTTTGGGGTTCTGACCCTTTAAAATTATGTAGGGAATTAAAGTGGATGCTCTAAATGTAACATGAGATTAACTAGTTGATATTAAACCATTAAAATATTCATGGAAAATATTATATCATTAATATTTTTAGTTTATTTTTTTATTAACCCTTGATGAAATTTAATTGATAAATTCATAATGATGGATTTTGGTGGATAAATTGGATAATAAAATTAATACATGTGTTCATAAATTAAGATAAATGATATTATTGAGTGTTACTATTTTTAGAACTTCGGTAAAAAAATGGGTTAATCCATTACTATGGTTTTAACAGCTCTAGATAAAATCACTTTTAAAAAACCCCTGGTAGCAGTGTTAGAATAAGTATTATTAAAGGGGGTATTTAACGAAGATACAAAGTGTTATGAAAGTGGTCCCTTTGTCAATGCTTATAAAGCTACCCCCTTTAACAACACTAGTAAAAAATAACTGATAAGGTAGAAATTTTTAGCCCTATTTCAGTGCTGTTAAAGGGGACCTTTATCAGTGCTTTTTTCGAGTGCTAGTAAATATAACCATTTGAAATCACCTAAATTATTATTGATTTTACAAGACTCAAAAATCCCATTTACGAGTGTTGTAAAAGTCCGAATTCTTAGAATTAATTGATGATATTCTTAGTATTTTTAATGACTATATTATTGATTACTATTTATAAGGGACCATGAAAAGACTCCATGGATTTTTTAAGCCTGTATTATTGATTATTATTATTAGGGGATCGTCATGAGATTCCAAGGATCTAGTATTCCCATTATTATTATTAATTTTGTTGGGGTAAAATGATGTAATTATAAGAATCTCGTGTTCACATATACTCTTAAACTAGACTATGGTACTAGGGAAAAAGATATCTGGAACTAGAAAAAGAAGGTATGGTTGACCAAGGGATCCATCTGTGATCCAAGAGTTGAAAATAATTATTATTTCTAAACTGGTATGAAAAAATTTAATTACATTAATTTCACATCGGTATATATATCACATATATTCAAAATGATTTATACACATTTTTCAGTGGCCTAAATAGTTTTACCTACACCCTTTTTTGGCCTACTTTGGTACTCGGGTAAACTTAATTGTTGTAGGTCAGGATAATTGTAAGACCCCTCTGTTTGAGTGGTGACTAGTTAGATTCTGATAGGATAATAGATGGTGGGACTAGAAATTGACCCAAAACCAGTGGGTATTTGTCTGTAATTTTTTATTTTTTTTGGACATGGGTAGTTTATTGTCTGATATTATTTTATTTAGTTATGGTTATACCTTTTGTATTAGTGGTAAATTTTTTTTTATATTCTTTTTGAGGATTTTTGATGGATGTAATTGATCTTATTTCTACAATTATTGATAATTTTTCAAAATGGTATACTCTCCCTAAGTTATCTTATTAGACCCCATCCCTTATCAATAGCCTCTATCATATATTTAGGTGTGCTCGAGGCAATGTAGTGACTCAATTCGGTTACTTATGAGTGAAATGGTCCACAGATGTTAAAAATTTTGTTAGTGAAACTTTTATTTTTCTTTACTATTTTTCCATATTAGAATGGTTATTGGATGCATTGAGACTTAGTATAAAACTCAGGCTTGGGAGTAGCTAACCCACATACAAGATAATGCCAATTTTTTAAGGGTGGTAATTATCTATTGAATTTTATTATTAACATTGATTTATTTCACCTTGAGTGATTAACATGATTTTCACGATTTATTATTATTTTTTATCTTTTACCAATAGGATGATACAAAATGAGGGGGATTATAAATGAATCATGTTAGGCACATAGGGATTTCACTTTTTTGTGTCTCTATATAAGATAATAAGACAAAGATAAATTATTTCCTTATCAAATTAAAATTAAGGAATAAAAAAAATAGATGTTAGTGATGTTTTAACTTCCACTAGATGAGATGTTTTAATATTTCTATAAAATTATTAAAGGTGTGAATTTTTTTAATGTAGGTAAAGGTAGCATTGAATAATTCATGTAGCATAAAAATGGTTGGAAATGAGAATGCACATCTAGCTTTTAGTACAAAGACATCATTAACTATAGAGAATAAAATACCTAACAAACCTAGTGAGATATTATTGGGAGTTATGAATTCGATGGATATATGACCTCCCTATGATTATCCAACTATATCATACCACACAAAAGATTTTTAATTTCCACTACCACTTACCATTTTAGGTAAAGGAGGTCCCCATGTAGTATAGCTTAGGGTGGAGTTTGTTCAGACTATACTATACCTTTTACAGTCATTTCTAGAGAGGGGAGTAAAGTTTGGGACATACAATATTTTTGTATTAGAGAATTGATTGTGGGATATCTTTGTTTATGAAGATCAACATGTATTGACATGGAATTTCTTCTAGACTAGGTTCATCAATTTTTTCTTTCTAGAGTAATTGAGGATAGAAAGTCCAGGGTGTTTGTGCACCTTGAGAAAGGAATAATTTATATGATGGATTAACCCACCACTTTTATGGAAGTAGTAAATTTTTCCAAAACATTGAAAGGGTATGAGGTAAAAATATTGAATTGAGTTAAAGACTACTCTATATATGAGATTATGTTATATTTGAATGTATTTATGACTATTTATATAGTGGTTCAAAAGATCATTATCACTATTTAAAACATGTAAGACACCCCATGTGGGGGAAATAATGTTCTATATATGAGAGATGGTAGTTATTCTTTTGGTAGTGAGAAGTTCCACTGTGAGAATTTCTAGTAGCGAAGTAGTGAGTACAATAATCTTGGTAGTTCACTAGTGTGTTTCTATTAAATTGGAAAGGCTAGATACAAGTGAGCTCAATGTGATC
Organism: Viscum album; assembly: GCA_963277665.1. Classification (NCBI taxonomy): domain Eukaryota; kingdom Viridiplantae; phylum Streptophyta; class Magnoliopsida; order Santalales; family Viscaceae; genus Viscum; species Viscum album. The sequence goes on along the minus strand of OY728130.1, from coordinate 697,365,934 downwards.
AACCACCATTACAGTTTCGATATTTCAGTAATATGGGGAACCTATAGATGTTTGTCAGGAACCTTTTAGGGATATCATCAAATGAGATGTTCTTGAAGCCATAAAATTATAAAATTGGATCAGCCACAAAGCATCATATAAGATGTTGTTTCTTTATCGATGATAATACATGAGGTGGGAAATATGGTACCCAAGGGATTGGGTTGTATATCTAGTAGAGTGGTGCAACCTAGTGGGAATAACAAGGTCTCATGGTCATGGAATATGAGACCATCATATTGTATAATCTAATCTAGGAAATTAGGAAGTCATTCTTCACATCATTGAATATAAAATTTTAGTGTATTGTAATTTATTATTTTCATTATTTGATAAAGGATATTATGACCCTTTTATTTCTATTAGATTCATTAATTTATTAGGCCTCACTGTAGACTACTAGTCTAGGGTGTTGACCAAAAATACAGATATAGGGAAATATATAGAGGGTATTCATTTCTCTAGGGTATGTACTATGGAATTCATTGGTTTTCAAATTATTGAGATTTATATCTTATTGAAATGAATAAAACTTATTCGATTATGAAAATTTATTTTTAGTACCATATAGATATAATATTTAATTATATAATAGTCAAACTTCATTTAAATAACCTAATGGTAGTAACCATATCAGTGAAATATAGTGTCATTTGTAGGATTTACATTCAAGATATGGACATTAGAAAATGGGTGGAATTACAACCCAGTTTTTGAGGCACATTTTGGATGATGGCATAACACAGTAGGAAGTTTACCCTATAATTTTTTTACTAAATCTGATATGTTTTCCCTAATTATTTTTTATTTCCTCTTGAGAGGGAGGTGGATTTAATCAAATAACTCTTTCTCAATATAGATCTAATATTTATTCTTCCTTACCATATTAATTAGTCCAAATTTTTTGAATTAATAGATTAGTTTGAAGACATATAATCTAATTGATTTTTTAGGCTTAGTACCTCACCATGGGGTTATCCAGTCCTATTCCCTATAGGGGTTGATGGTTTCTCGATATTGCACATGGATTTTTAATATTTAAACCATGTGAATATCAATACTCAATACCTTATTCCACTTATAAAGGATATGTTTGATCACATTATGGTAGACTATATGTTTTTAAATATTGATATAACTTTGGGTTATCACTAGATGAGGGAAAGGCCTCTGGATATAACTTTCACTTTATTTAGGATTATGTATGGGCTATATGTGTATTTAGTCATACCTTTTGTCTGGGAAAAAGGACTCCAAAAAATTATTACCTTGAAGACATGTGTTTTAAATCCATTCATATATACATTTGTTGTAATTTTTTGATGATATTCTCAAGTACACTAAGATAGAGGGGGCTCATTCATGAAAAATGTTAATTGTTTTAGCAACCTTGAGGGAGCACCAGTTATATACCAAGATATCAAAGTGACACATCCAGATTGAATAATTAATCATCATAGGGAATATAAAATCTAAAAGTAGAGTGTTTGTAGAGCCTGAGAAGGTTATTGAAGTAGTTAATTAGGATCATATCTGGGTAATTTTTGGGATTTATAGTTGTTTGGGTTTGACATGATACTATCTAATTTGTATTAAGGACTAATAATTCATAAAATAAACGATGAAAAACTAACCAAGAAAGGGGTGATGTTTTTGTGGGATTAGGCTTATAAAAATACCTTTCTAAATTTGAAAGGAATGTTAAAATCATAACTAATTCTGATCCCACCTATGATGGGAAAGTAATATTACTTTTATTTTGGTGAATTTGTATTTTGGCCAGGGGAATACTTGATTCAAGTCACTCTCATCATTTCTTATGGTTCAAAAAAAACTAATTCCACATATGATAATATACTAATTACAATATTTTTAATGGTACGATGTATTTTATGATTGAAAATATTACTGAAATTATCTTTTGGGACATATTTGTATGGCATATATGTACCATTATATTATAAAATAAATTTCCACACAACATGATCTAATTATTTAGTAATGTAGATGGGATGAATAACAAGAATATTTATATTTCCATAAAAAATATTCCCATGGGAAAAGAAACAAGTTTGAAAATCACCTGAGTAGGTAAACTTATACACAGGTTTTTTAGGAGTCTACTTGTGATTTGAAGAAGGTAAATATTTTTAAATAGATGCATTTGGTTGTGTAGGAATATTAGTGTAAAGAAACTCTTGCATTATTATCCTTTACTTATTCATTTATCAAAAAGATAAATAAAAGAAAATTATAAAAATAAGAGACTCTGACCTTGAGGGATATATTATGTTGTGGGGATATTCCACTCGACCATTGATGAGAATGAGAGGCTTCATGTCCATGGCCATTTCATAGCTCCCATGAGTATTCATAAGGAATTGATGAGGCTATTTCATGCTTTGATGATAGAGGTCTTCCATGTTTGGACTAATATGTATTATAAAATTCTAAAGAAGTTCCAGGTGAAATGGATGTTGAATAAGTTTACAAGATTTGGGAGATTGTACTCCATCGATTAGTATCTAAATCCTAAATACCAACGGTTCAGTAGTCCTCTATATTATATTTTTTATACCTGAGTGGAAATGGGATGATGTCATTATAGATATAATGAATGGTATAAAAAGTGTACATGTAAGTAAATGAAGTGTACGGGATATTGTTGATAAATTTGATAAGGTATCTCATTACATATTTAATTGAGAGATGGTCTCTATAGATGGGAAGGGAAATATTCTCATTCGGGAGGTGGTTTATCTATTTGAAGTTCCTCTTATTTTAGTATTGAATCATGATCCCTTTTGTTTATCATTATTCTAGAAGGTATTATAGAGGGTTTTAGATGAAAAAATACACTTGAGTAATCATTTTAATTTATATAATGATAAATAGTTTTAGTATTCTAAACAAATTCTAGAAGACATACTAAAAGAATGTGTCTTCGATTTTGGTGGTTCGAGGGATGACCACTTATCAATAGCATAGTTGTATTAAAATAATAGCTTACATGATTTTACTAAAATGAATCTATTTGAGTCATTTTTTGGTTGGTTATGTCATTCCCAATTAAATTTTTTAGAAGTTGGTGAGTCATCAATTTTTAATACAATCTCATTCAAGAGATATCAGTTCTTGTTGAGTTTATTAGAATGTAGTTAGAAAATATCTACTATAGGAATATTTTTTATATTGATAAAAAATAATGACTTATGAAGTATGAAGTTTGAGATTGATTTTTTATGGGTCTCACTAACATTAGGAATTTTAAATATTTAGAAATAATGTTGGCTCCCATTTATGTTGAGCCACTAGTGTTTTTGGAGTGGATCAATGTTTTAGAATATGAGTTAGATCTATTGCATAATTTTTATTCCATGAAAAACAGTTTTCTTCTGTCACAAATTCAAAAATATATTCTTGATCTATGACATGTTATTAAGATAGATGATACTGAGAAAAAGACAGATACATCCATTAAGGATATATTTTTTAATGTGAATTATAGTGAAAAGACCCTGTGTGGGAAGAAATATTTCATAGGAATGAGTGTTATGGATGCATCAATGCATGTATGAATAGATGTAGGCATGGGAAAAAAATGTGATAGTCTAGTGGAATAACATGTTCAATAATGATTATTAGTGTTTCTCATGAGGACTACTCGGGGATGATCTATAATATAGTCGGGAGATTGTTACATCTCTACACCTATTATGGATACATATCAATTTATTTTTTTGGGCATTATCTCTTGTGTTATTATTCTATATTTTTGTTAATGAAATTAAGTGATTCCATGGGGGTGTTTAGAGTTTTAAAACCAGGATTTTTTAGAAAAAAAGGAATAACTAGGTCTGATGTGGGACTATTAGATGGCCGGTAAAATTCCACCATCTAGATGGTCTCTAAAATAGGGATCCTATATTTATATTGGGCTCGACGACTAACCATTGAGCCATAAATGGATACCAAGTGGCTAAAAAGGTGACCCTACAATTCATACAGTCTCACTATCTAGTTAGTGATCCAACAACGTCTAGATAGTGAGCCATCGACAACTAACCTCTACCCCATTAGATTGCTGGAGGAGACAAATGTCAAGATGGTGGAATTCCAGGTGAGTTTTTATCATGGAAATTTTTTTAATTTCACTATAATGAGTTATTATATATTTTTCTCAAACCAATTATCCCTTTTTCAACTTATATGGATCTAGGGGGATTTCCTTGATGGCTTTAGAACACTCACTCTCTCCATCGCTATCAATTATTGGATGTTTGATGTGTCGTTGGTTATGATTGATTACAATGAGTATGAATAACCCAAATTATTCATTATATAAATGTTTATTCCTAGTTTCATATTCTAGATATCAATAATTACGATTGGTTTTGATCTGGTGTCATTGTCTCATTGATAATAATCAATCTAGTTATGCATGGAAATTAAGGCTTGTTATCCATGAGGTAGGTGGTGTCGAGCTATCCCCTGACGTTTCATTTATATTATATTGAGTATATGATTTGTTTCCAAAAAAATGTTTATTTTAGGGTCTTAATCAATTAATAATTAATTTTTATTTCAAAATTATTTTTTATACTATTCTATGGCCTCCCTGTGGTCCTTATGCATGTAATTTCTGGGACATAGGCTACACTGTAATGTTTGACAGCCATTAAAAAGTTTAATGTTAATTAAATTGGAGACTCTTATAGATTCATTGTCTTACCCAATGACTATTTGACATTTTCATTCTTGAAAAATAATATAAGTTTAAGATATTTATTTGAATTAATTACTGCTAACACTTGATAAAATATAATAGTCAAATTTTAGGACATGGAATTTGGCTGGTGAAATGGTTAATAAAATGAATACATGTGGTTATGAACATGGTTAAAACATAATATTGATTACTACTATTGGGGGAAGAAAACATTATTCTAAGTATATGGTATGATTGTATTATTAGTTACAACTTTTACGGGACATTGACTTTATTCTATGGATCATGTATTCCCACATTATTGATTATTTCTATCAAGGGATCCTAATGTGATTAAAATAAATTTTTATACCCACTATTATGATTATTATAGCATGGGAACATGATATTATTACATGGATCTAGTGTTCCTATATACATACTAATGTGTCACTTTGTTTATTGGTATAGGTATCTAGAACTGTCCAAAGCATGTATGGATGACCTTGGGGGCCATCTGGGATCTAGGTATTGACAATATTTGTTATTTCTTCATCATCAGGACACATTTTATTTACCTTAATTGTCAATTAATATATACATAAATCATTCTAGATATAATTTAGACACCATTTGTGGTTGCCTATTGAGTTTTACCCTCACCCTTATTAGGCCACCATTAGAACCTGAGGATACTTCATTTTTTTAGGACAAGATACAGAAACAACCCCAGTGTTTTTGGGGTGATCGAGATTGGATCATGGATTGTGGGGCTATATATATCCTAAAAACTAGTTGTGATCTATCATACTTTTGGGATTATTTTGGGACATTGTGAGTTTACTCTATACCATTATTTTATTTTTTATGGTTACACATTTCATATTACAAAGAACATTCTATGGTATATTATTATGATGCTATTTGATGAATGTTATTGTTCTTAATTCAAAAATTATTTTTTACTCTGACATAAGAGTATAGTGTCTACAAGATATTCTATTACTCTAATCACTTTTTATAAGTATTGACTATATAGGTATGAATTCCTGAGACTATTTAGTGACTAGATTCACTTATTTATGAGTGTCCCATGTTGATGATATTATACTAGAGCACTGATGATGGTACATGTTGCCTTCAATTTTTGATGACCTTCCCCTGTCCATTCCTATAGTGGTTCCCTCTACTTAGTTACATTAATTGAGCATGATACTAGGAAATATAATGATTCATTTTTAAAGAATATGACCTATGATTTTATAGATTTAATTTAAAGAGAATCCATGGAGGTAAGAAAATGTGACCTAAAGTTGAAATGAATTCAATTTGAAATGGTGGAGAATAATACAGATTAAACATAAAAAAATTAGGAAATAAGGGGATAAGGAATTAGAATAATATTCCTAAAACACATGAACATAAATTTGTTGATAAAAATATTAAATAGATCCCAGATCAAGAAATATCAATGTATGTGTATATACATACGGATACATAATGGAATTTAGTTTGAGATAGTTATCAAAATGACAAGATATGTAAATGGGAATCCAACATCAATAGTTGGGTAGGAAATTCTATAGAATATATGGCTTAGTTAATGAATGATTATTAACTATTTGAATATGTTATGATATTTTGTGTATGTTTATGTTGAAAAGAATTATTGAGAAAATATTGAGGAAAAATAAAAAACATGTTTTATCATTGGTTATAGATATTGGAATTTTTTATTTTGGTAATGCAACAATGATGTACAATAAGTACATTAGATTCTAGATGTTTTATTCTATTAGAATTTTTTATAGAAGAATCAATATTATCAGAAAATGAATTCTAGAGGAATAAATTAACTAATGATGTCACATTTTATAAAAATAAATATAGTGAAATCTCCCAACATTCATATTACTCATATAATATAAATTAAATTCCAGAGGTGAGGACAATAGAATACCTGACAAAAAATTCAAGGTCATCTAAATCTTATGTGATATCATCAAAATAGGTCTATAGAAGATACAATATATCTAAGTAACACCAAAACACCAATTGAGTTAATGATTTCACTTATAATCAAAATAATTATCAAACATTTTAGCGATGGCATGAACATTATAGAATTTAATAGATGTAGGGGACCCTGAATTACCAGATGAAGAAAAAAATCTCATGGACTCAAAATAATGGTAGTTAAATATGAATGATGATATATTATCATTGAAATCCAAAAAGCATAGGAATTAAATGATTTCCCAGAAGCGAAATGATCACTACAGAATATTTGGGTTTACCATTTAAAGGAATCTATGGATGGAAAGAAGGACATTATATCATGGATGAGGGTAAAATGATTTCAACAAAAGCATATTTTTGACTTATCTTATATTTCTTATCTGTAATTAAACATTAATGAATTTGTAACATTATGATCATTTGGAAATTAGAAATTTTTATTTGGAATAGTTGTATTTAATGAAGTCTTTACATCATGTTAGGTTATAGGTAGAAATTTTTAGGTAGAAGCTATTAGGTTCCATGGAATATGGATAATAATTGTCTTGTAATTTTATAAAAAGTCATTATAGATTGAATCTAGTTCCAGGAAAAATGTATTCTAAATTTTGAAATTATTATATTAGAAAAATGATTTAAAAGAAACCACAATGATAATTGTTTCTATTAGAATCAATGATATGATAACACAATCATCATAACACTCTTATTGTTTTTGGGATGTTTATAAATAGTCAATAAGATTCATGGATTCTAGAGATAATGTGTAATTTTAATAGTAGAATATATATTAAAAAAAATTGGACTCTCAAATAATGATGGGGATGAGAATGGAGAGGTATAGGGAAATAGACACATTTGAGTTATCTTTTAAAAAATTACATTTGAAAGATATTGTAAAATTTTTGAATAATTGAATGTAAATTGATATCAACCCATATTTATGGACACATTTTATTCCCTATGGTCCAAGAAAAAAATGTAATAAGTTAGATGATAAATTGATAAAGTGTTGTTTGTGTCTTCTATTATATGTTTGTGGTATATGATGATTTTTAAAAATGAAAATATATTTTTTTGTAAGAGTTGTATGTATCTTTATTTCAAATTCCATAATATAACACTATAGATCCATTAATTTGACCATATGTTACTTGGTTGTAATAAAATAATTTTCTCTATGTTCTGGGTAAGAATTTTTATTGTAGTGAATTGTGTATGTGAAAACTAATTACAATTTAGACACTTTATAGAGCATGGATAGTTTTTTAACCTTCAGAGGAACTATAATTAGTTTCATTTCATTACTAAAAAGGTTTTTAACTCTAATTACAATCAAATTTGAATGAATAGGTGCAACAAAAGTAGGAAATGTGATTGTTTATTTGTATTATTTTTTATAGAAACTCATGAGAAGTAAGGAAGGAGGAATCTTGTTCTATGATAATCAGAGTGTGATTCACATGGATTAAAATAAAATGTTTCATGATTGGATAAAAAAATCAACTTGATGTTAAAATTTATCAAGAACAACCTTGATGAATAAGTGTAAGTTCTATAGAACATATCCCAAAACAAAAATATTGTGGACATGTTTAGTAAATTTGTTTTCCAAGAATGTATGAGGTTGCATTGTGCCATATTGGGACTTTGTTGAAGGGATGGAGGGTGGAGAAACACTTATATTGAAAAGCGGAATGATGTATTTTTTAATGTTTTACAATGTATTAGAGAGTTGTTAGAGGTTACCTGGAATATTATTCAAATGAGATATTATTGGATTGTGAAGCCTATATAGGTCAACAGATTTTGGTCATCAAATTCAATTCCACATAATTTTGTCAATAGAAGTGGGTTGGCTCGGCCTACAAATAGTCAGAAAAGAATCTCCCCCTGAGGTAGTGGAACCATAAGATGATGGTACCATCCAATGGAATAAAAAAGATTCTATAATGTTGGATAATATAAGTATTTCGAAAAATGGTTCTATAATAGTTCACTAGTTTAAGTGGTGTAATTAAAATGTGTTAGTGGAAATCACTAGTCACTGAGAATGCAGAGGAATCTCCAGGAATGTTAAAAAGTGGTGAAAATTTAGTGACTAGAAATGTAATCTTATAAAAGCATGCAGGGTCCCATGATGCATAGTATAACATAAACTAGAACAATATACCTAGTGAATGAGAAGTGGATTCGAATATTGAATGTGATGTTAATCTGGTCAATAAAATATAGATTGTTAATCTTCTACAATGAGTTCTTATTGATAGATTTTTTTAGTTGATTGTAATTAATGAAAATATATAATATAATCCAATGATAAATTTGTATCCTATGAACATTGGATAACTTTTTTTTAAATGGATTAATCTATTATGTTCTACCCTTTATTTATGTTCTTCTATTTATTTTATTTTTATGTTCTTATTATTCCTCTTTCATGCTTGTGAGAATGGTCTAAAGTGCATATGAAGGTTGAATATATATGATAACATGATTCTAAATTATTCCTAATTTTTTAGACATATTCAATAGAAGATCAAGTGGCATGAATTATACTATTTTAAACATCGATCATGCTCACTTCTAGTGGACTGAATTTCATGGATCATGTGGTCCCAAGAATGCCTCCTTCCCAACATTAGGATGGATTCTTACAAAATGGTTATTGTTTTATTCAATATAGCTTAATTCCTTATAAAAATAATATTTTCACACATTTTATACAATAATTAAATTTTAATAATCCCACTATAGTGTTATTTTCTGGGAAATTCTCACATTTTAATGTTTTTGGGGGTAAATTGAGCTTAATTGTAAAAATGGAAAAACATTGGATTTTAAATGTTTTAAGTTTCTTTTGTATTTTTTCCATTGTGAAATTACATTTTTTTAGTATTACATATATATTGGGATTTATTTAATTCATGCGGACATAAATTTAAATCCATCATTTAGAGTCCCAAAACAAGCTCACCATTAGAGCATCAAAATTTGTGCACAGAATGGAAAACGTTTAATGATGGACATATATCTAAAAAATTGACAACCCAAAAAATAATAATTTCAAAATGGTGATATAGGAAATTTGTGGGTGGGGGATTATAATTAAAAAAACATTCCTTATTTTATATTAATCAAGGCCATAAATGCTTGGGAAGTTAGTGAATTGAAATTCAAAAAGTCAATCTAAAAATATTATGTTAACAGAGTATAACAGAAAAAAATAATTCATTTCATGAAAAATAATGAATGAAAATTTTGGGTGAAAATGTATGAAGAATTGGAAAATCATTATAGCTTATAACTTCCCTATGTTCTTCCATTATGTTAACTAAAAATGGAATATTTCAAAGGTCAAATTTGGATGAAAGTATATCTAACATTATCCATATAAATATTTATCTCCTCTCCCATTACAATAGATATCCATTTTTAATAATGAATATGTGATATTTTTTAATAGTTATTCTTAATTTTAAAATATATTATTTTATCTATATTATTCATACCTTTCTTCTCTCATTTTTATTTACATGTGTTTCTCCCACTGTATTACCTTCTCAACACAACTGAAAAAAGGGAACTAAGGTTGGCGTTTGTTTGAGTGTTGGAATGGTGGTTTTATAATATTTTGTGTTATTTAATTTAAATAAATGTATTCAATTTTCTGTGTTTTGGTGAAAGTTCAAGTGATTACGGTGAGTGGTCATCCCATTAACATTATCATCTAATACCTATTCCTATCTATCATTTTCATTCTCTTCAATAGTTGTGTTGTGCATATGGTGAAGCAAGACAAAAATTGTAATGGTTAGAAAATACGTATCCTAGATGAGGTTTGTAAAGTATTTACCAATATACAGATGTCTCTATATAAGGTAATAAAATTTAAAATGAGTGGGTGTAGTGTGGTAATTCTCAGTCACTATATTTAGTGTAATATTTGGATTATTTTTTAAGAATGATATCAATCACTATAACCTCCAAAGAACTTTTTATTGCATGAAATTTTATAAATTCACTATTTTATTCATCAAATTTAATTATATATATATATAATATTTATATCACATGAATTTCAAACATCCCTTTGTATAGTTAGTTTTATTTTAGTTAATTTAAAATAGTGAAAATAGAGATTAAATGCATGTAAACAACCTCCGAGAGATTAAACTAAGCATGTACCACTATGGTACAATCTGAACAGAATACTAATATAATTTAATAGTGGTTTTCAAAAAACCAATTTATCAATTTGGATCCATTTCATGGAGGGTTAGAGCTTACATAATATTTTTCAAAAAAAACCACAAAAAAAATTTAAATATCTAAGAAAAAGAGAATAATTAAATATTATTAATTTCACCGATTGAGATGCATTTTTATATTGATTACGTTAATAATTGTTATATTTATTATATTGATTGTGATCATATAATGGAAAAGATATTCAAGATTCAAATGGAAAAAAATTTCTTAATTAATCTATAGAATTTCAAATTCTTAAAAAGAAAGAAAACCAGTTACAATGTTGGCCAATGATATTGCAGAAGTTAAAGTTAAATGGATGGAATGGAAACAATGAAAATATATAGATAATGAAATTAATGTTCTACCTAAATTTAAATAAATCATTACTGAGGGTGAAGAAAGACTTGAAGATCCACAAACCTATACAAAAAATGAATTCCTAGCTTCCCTACTTAAGAAAAAAATATTAAAGAATAATATTTTGAGGGAGATTCACTTTCTGAGAATTATTTTATTTAGAAATTATAAATTTTAAAATGTAAAATAATATCCCTTATGATGTTTTTTAGATTATGTACAAATTTTTAAGGCCAATGATATTGATGATAAAGAAGCTGTTTGTGTTGTGGAATGATTAGAGGATCTAGTCAAGTTGAACACAGGTTCATATGGGGATGACACTAAAAAATAAGAAATCATTGAAGAATCATCTCATTAAATTGAACAAGAAGATAATATATATCCAACTATACTATCTTCACCACATATAGATGCTACACTGATAGTTTATAAAAATATAGGTCACCTTTATATTCTTTCTACACTACCTATTCTCCTCAAAATTTCTCTTTCATATATTTTTTGGATTAGTGATATTTTTTTCATTATGGGTTATAACTATAGAAATCAATTGATGAATTATGGTGTAAATAAAATGTGTCATTTCATGATAAATAAACCCCATCCACCTCTATATTAGGGTTAATTCACTGTAACTTGATTACTATATGTTGTAAAAACCTAGCACTCATATTCGGGGGTCCAAACCATGATCTATGCTCTTTTAAATTAATATTTCCTTTTCCATATATTTCTATGGTTTTTATTTATCTCATTATTTCTGGGTCTAATAGGTCATATATAAAATCTTAAACCATTTCTTCCATTGGAAAAAATTTCATGGTGTATCTTTCCTTTTATATTCCTCTCTTCCCTTTTATTTTGTTGAGATTAAATATGGGGTAGTTAAATTTATGTGTGGGGGTAGTGTTAACTGATATAGTTGTTTTTATATGATTTTTTTATGTTTTCATATTTTTAGAAACCTTGAGCTTTTATGAAAAATCATATCATTTTTCAAAAATAATGTGATTTTGAGAGGTTTGGTATTAGATTTTTAAATGGATTTTATAATATTGTTGATCTGAAAACATTTTAATTTAATTGCATTTTCAGGTATTTTTATGAGTATAAATGTTTTTTGAATCCAATGTACATGAATCATAGAATAAATTTTTTTCCAATCCTAGGAAGTATTCAAAACAAATTTTAAATATTATTCATAATACCCACACTTTTTTAATAGAATCGTGGTTTTTATATAAGAACTTAAAATTTGGATTTTCTTATTCAAATATTTGGAATTAATGGATTTCTGGAATGATCGAGTCATTTTATTGTCCTGCCACATTTTTACCTAATACAAACCATTACACCAATCAATTACTAATAGTTAGATCCCGTGATATTCCATATAGATTTAATCCATATTAAAAGTTGGTGTTTCCTTACCCATCTTCACTTTTGTTATTTTTACATGTGTATTTGATCTTTGATTGTGGTGATAGGGCCTTCCATTTTTTATTTATTATTTTTGTTTCTTTTTAATGTATCATGTGGTGTGTGTCATCATTTAGAAATGTAATGATAAATAGGATTGGGCTTTAGTCATCCTTTAATTACACTTTATTTATATCATCATGTTCCCCCTGAAAAATTAAAAAAGGAAAGAAAATGCAGAAAAAAGAAAAATATAGAGATGAAATTGAATTACTAATTGTTTTTACCTTTGGTTTGAACTTATATCTCTAAAATAAAGGGCATAAATTTTCATTGAATCTTGTGTTAAATTTTAATCTCATCCTCCATTAAAAATATAAAATAAAATAAAAACAAATGTTCCTTTGTGGAGAATTAAAAAAGGAAAAAACAAAGGGAACATGGATGATATCATTAATTATAATATCATACTAACTCATGTAACATGTCATAAAATGGGGTGTTTTGGTTTCAAAATTTTAACGGTAATTAAGTGAGGAATTTCCTAGGTTTTCACATTAACATTCACACACTTTACATTAGAGTTAAACATACCCTTTCTGGAATCAAATTTTCAAATGATTTAACCTATTAAATATAATATAAATATATCACTTTGAAAAGGCCACATGATTGAAAATATTTTCATTTCTCCTGCTCTATATATTTGAAAATATTCACAAGACTATGGTGATATATTCATTTTCCAAGTATCATTATAACTCTTTATTCAATTTCATTTGTGCGAAGAATTATATAAAATTAAAGGTGATGCATTTCATGAATGTCCATATATTGCTTTTTTAGGAATAACTAATTTAAATTTTACAGATTAAAAATGGAGGAATACTTTTTCAAATAGGATACATGATGGATTTTATTTTGTAAATAAATAGGGTGGTTTTCTTATTTTTGACTGTAGAGTGGATTTTGATTTTTATATTTGATGATTTTCCTCGAGTGAAACGTTTATGTATTTGGAATTTATAAATATAATATTTTAACACATGTGATAATACAAAATTAATTTTATTAATACCTTCGCAGTGTTATTTTAAACGATATTATCACATTTTTTGGTTTTTCTAGAATTTTTAGCTTAATTGAAAAAAAATATCTAATTAAGAATTTTTACTATTTTAACATTATTTTATATTTCGACCACAATGTTATCAAAAACAATTGAAATTATTAAATTAATTTTTTTATGATTCAATAAATATTTTTATTCCTTTAATTCAATTTTATCTAAGTTGCAATAAATCATTTGGAGGTCCAAAACCAGCACAGAATATGGGCCTTGAAATCTATCAATGCATTGTTAGTTAGAGATTTCGAATCCAAATAGTCAATATGGTCAGATTACATTCATAGAAAAGTAAATCCATGAATCATTCATTTATTAGAAAATTAGGCACAATATTTTAGTATTCATGAATAAGAATTAGTGTAAAAACATTCAAGTTTACCAATTCCCCATATTCATCCATTAAATATGTTAAAAATGTAATATTTTGAAGGATAAATTTGGAGAGAAATTTGTCTATCCTTTATCGTATAAATTTATATCTACACCCCATTATAATGGATATCCATTTTTAGGGGAAAAGATGGAGTTTTATTTCTTAAATAATTCATTATATTTTTATTATATATTAGTTAATCTACCTTTTCCATATCTAACTTATTTCAATTTTATTTGTCTTTATTTCTCCCAATGGCTTACAGTTTTGAATACACTAAAAATGGAGAAATAAGAAATATGTTTGTTTGAGGGAGGGAATGGTGTTTTTTTAGAATCACTAGAATTTTATATAAATACATTTTTTTAATCATTATATTTTTTATGGTTAAATTTATTATAGTGAATGGTTTCCCCATTTTTCTTTTGTCTAAATTCTTTTTAAAATTTATCATATTCCTTACCAATATTATTTAGGTCATGAATATGGTGGTGAAATACATAGATATTTATGTTCATAGAAAAGTTATCATAGTGTATTTTTTTAATGTTAATCCTCTATATGTACTGTTATCTCTGTGGGGTAATCTCTTTTCAAATTATGGGGTATAGTGTAAAAATTATCAATCACTACATTAAGTTGAATATTGAGATTTTTTTGAACAATGATTTCCATCACCCCATCCTCTAATGAAAATTTTTCTTCATTTATTGTTCTAACTTATTTATTTATAATTAAATTTAAAAATTAAATATATTTATATCACATGAATTTCAAAACCCCTTTATATAGGTTGTCTTATATTAGTTAATTTATAATAGTGACTATATTAATTAAGTACTTGTAAATAGCCTCTAAGAGATCAAACCTACGTTGTTCCACTATAGTATTCTCTTAAGAGAAAAAGATTTTAATTGAGTATTCACTTACAAAAAAATCCCCTCTTTATCAAAACCATTATCTAGGAGTTAGATATCATACACACAATGTTTTTTATAAAAAACAAAAACATAAATAAATTAAAAACTATAAAAATATATTCCTTGCATATATTTCAGTTCATAGGTTTAGATGGATTTTTATGGTCATTACCATAATTATAGACCTATTCAATACAATTATTAAGAGACTAGTTGGTATGATACATTAAATAGAAATATGGAATAATATTCATTGATTACTCAAGGGAATTTCGAAATTCATTAAAAAGAATCCAAGACAATAGCATTATTTCCCATAGAAGTTGATGAAGTGAAATTAATATTTATCGAATATAAAAAATTATAATATATAAAGAATGTTATACCTATTCCACCTTCATTTATATATATACTATTTAGGTTGAAGAAATATATGAATATCCACTTCCTTCTACAAAAAATGAATTTTGTGCTTCCTGACTTATGGAAAATGAGTTTGAAGTAGGATATTTTTTGGTACATTATATTTATGATCAACATTTTCACTCAATTATTATTAATATATTATTGAAAAATGATCTCGTTTATCTAGATTTTTAAGATTCAGTACCACTAATGTATTCCCTTAAGGAATAATTAAAATAACTTGTTTATGTTGATGAATGAATGAAGGAGCCAGTTGAGTTGTACACTGGTGAATATGAAGATAATGGAAAATAATTATAATGGGATAATTTTATTTACCTAAACCAGATAGTAATTCATATATTATTCAACTATATATACAACCGATGAACACTATTTCTCGAATTGAGCTCATTAGGTATAACCCCTATATTCCATTACCCCCACATTGTTCCTCAAAGTTTCTCTTTCATACCATATTGGGATTGGGGATATGTTTCTATTTCATATAGGGTTCTCCCTTTTGTAATATAGTGATGGAATTTGGGAGAAATAAAATTTGATGTTTCAGGAGTAATAAATCCTATCCACCTTTATATTGGGTTTAATCCTCTACTACATTCAGACTAGTGGAAATAAAAAACCTAGCACCCACATGGAGGTCCAAACCATGATCTATCCACTTTTCCATTTCTCATTTGCCTACTTTTTTCTTATATTTTGGTTAATTTCATAGTTTCTTTGTATATATTTCTGTATCTAGGAGATTAACTAAAATCATCCAATGGAAAATACATCCATGTTGTACCTTTCTTTTCATTTACCTTGATTCCCTTACATTTCTTTTATTGATCAGAAATGAGGGTTAGTTAAATTTATGTGTGAGAAAGAGTCAACTTACGTAGTTGTTTTTTATTATTTTATTATAATGTTTTTAGTAACCTTGAGATTAAACAAATTTTTTTATAATTATTTCACACATAATTTTATTTTGAAAGAGTATATATGATTTTTGTAAAAATTGACTTTAAATGACTGTTGACGTGATATCATTTTAATGAATATTATTTTAAATAAATTATATGTATTCGATATTTTTTGGAAATCCATTCCCATAAACCATCGAAACCAAATATTATTCCATTATTATGAATTATTCTAAACTATTTTTATATATTCATCCTAATAATTGTACTTTTTTTGAGAAACAAGGTTATTCTTTCAGAACAAAAACATATGATTTTTCTATTACGAATAACTGGTCCTCATGGAATGTTTTTGACATGATTAAGGAATTTAAATGTATTTCTACATTTTTTAAGACTCGCCATTAAAAATCATTCATTATCATTTATATTCCCTGGATTTGAATTATTTGTTTAATTTTTATTAGAAACATAGTTTTCCTTACATATCACACTCTTGGTATTATTTTTAGATATTTCAAGTTTTATTGTCCATAAAGGGCCCTTAATCTTATTTTTCATGTAATTAATTTGAGTGAGTTTTGATGTGTATGTAATTATTTTGAGTAGTGGATATAGAGAGAATTGGGAATGAGTATTCATTTTATTGTGATTTATTTGTATCATTCAATTATCATTCAAAAAAATGAAAAAAATGGAATTACAAATCTATAAAAAATGGGGATGATACTGAATTATTAATTTTGATTAGTTTTTTGACTCATGTCCCTCTCTATAATCATGTTCTTGAATATTTGTTTAATCATTGTATTCAAATTTAACTTTATCATCTATAAAAGAAATAAAAAAGAAAAGAAGAAAAGTTTTTCTTTTATGGAGCTTTAAAAAATGAAAAAATGGATAATATAGATGATATAATTCATTATATTCACTTATTGACTCTTGTCCCATGTCATAAGAATGGGTGTTTGGTGATTAAAATTGTTAGGGGAATTTATTTTAACATCTCATAGGTTTTCACTTAAATACTCATGAAATATACAGATGAGTTAAACCACCTATTTGCGGAATTAAAATTTTAAATGATTTTTGTAACAAATGGGGCCCACAAGTAGCATAGACACCCTTGAATTAATATCTGTTGTCGAGTATTGGTCTTCCAGTTACCACTAGTTTCCTCACAAACACGTGGTCCACTCCCAAGGGCCCACCCACATGCCTGAACGATTCATCTGAAAAATGAAATTCCCCTTAGGCAAACACATGTTCTTTCCAGTGTTCTTCTTTCTCATTCACACATACTCCAGGAAACATCTAGAAGGTCACCCATCCTGATCACTAATCCACACCAATCACTCTTAACTATAGTGTTCTAACCAGGTAGGCTCCTGAAAAGAAAAGTATGCCTTGTTGACCTGAGTCATATCATTTAGACATTTAACCCTTTATCATTCTAGGATGTTACAATACCCCCCATCATAGATCACAATGTCCTTGTTATGGACACTACATCTCAACCTAGGTTGTAACGACCCAAAGTATTTCAATAAAAAAATTCCCTTCTTATATCTATGTCATAAAAAAACACAAAATAATGAACTACTAAGTGATAAGTGACGTTTAAACCTAATTTTGTCACCCCTATGTTTGGAATTTAAAAAAAATCCGACATACACAGTTGTGTTCAAGACAGTTTTTTGAGTCTAATGAAACAAAAATAATTTTTGGTAAATAGTAACCTACCCTTATGAATAGTAACCTACCCTTATGAATAGTAATATGACCCTTATGAATAGTAAATAAGAGTAACATTACATATGAATAATAAAATAAAATTTAGACATCTTAGAAATTGACAATTTAACCTTATTAAACGTTTTTTGTGTTTTATAAGTCATAAATAATTAATTATAATTAATTAATTAATTTAAAAGAATATTTATTTTCCTGTAATGTATTCAAAAATTATTGAATCAATGTCTAATAGTTTTTAGATAATTTTATAAGACCCTAAGTAATTTTTGAAAGAACTATAAATTCAGTTTTAATTTTAAAAACTGTTTTTTAAGTAAATTATGATTTTAATTAAATATTAAATTAATAATATTTATAAAATTATTTTTGAAACATGGACTTCTTTTTTGGATTCTACACGTTGAAAAATGGTTGGGGTAAAGTTTTTGGATTTTTCTGAGCTACTTGAATTTTTGGTGAATAGTAGAATACATTAATTTACCATATAAATACATTTTAATTAAAACCCACTATTCCTGACATCACAAGTGATGCAAGAACCCAAATCCCGAACTCACATGTCTTATTTACTATTCTTAGTCATCCAAGACTCATTATTCCTTTTATTATTTGAAATTAATAAACTAATCAATTTTATATTAAGGAAACCCCTCTCCCCTCCACTATAAAAGCCACCCTTCACTCCCTCTTTTCCTCACACCTCTAATGCTTCAAGCCTTCTCTAAACTCTGCCCAAACACCTTCCCTAGCTCATCCCCCACGTCCAAAAGCTACTGGTTTCATAAAAATATAAAGCCTAGCTTCTTTAAAGAGGATCTCAAGAGGATGATTCTAATGATAATTTCTCTCTCTCTTCTCCTTTAATTTCCTTTCAAGTTCAAGTTCCTTTCTTGATCTCTCACTACCTATCTTCATCCGAATTATTATTTAAATCCAGTATTATATATATACTATAATATTATGATTATAATGTTATATTATATCACCCCACACCCTTTCTCTCTTCCTTTTATCTTATTATAGAGAACGTTGTTCACGTGGTTATAATTTATCACCTTCAAAAACGACATGTTCTCTTCTTCCATTTCTACCTTCAAATCTGGTCATGAAACCATTTTTATGGTTGAACCAGAATATTGTATATGTATTATGTTCTATTTTATGTTCTGTAAATAACCTATGGCCATATTACTACGTTAAATCTTAAAACGAGTTCATTGTGATCCAAAAACCGGACAAATTAACCCAAATATTCTTCATTTAATTGTTATGTAATGATTCGTCCACATGGGTCTAATATAACTCATTTTAAAATCATTAAAGCTTCTGTAATATCATTAATGACATGTAATATCATTTCTGGATGTTTACCCATGATCTACCCATACATCAATTTAAGAATACAAGTGGACCGCTCAAGAAAACCTTGAAAATGAACATCCCCGATCAATGTTTCTAAACTCTATAAGTCATCCAAAGGAACATAATGTAACATAATGAAACCAGAATGAACCCTATTAATGTAAAAATGGTTCTGGAATTTCTAATTAATAAATATAATGTCATTATACAGGACATTAAAGAGAAGGAGGCATTCGAGTACAAGGTAAGGGGAAATCTCGCACCCAATTTTCTTCCTTCGGGTTATCCTTCTTTCACTCCATTTTTGATATGGTTACTCCTCAAAGATCATTTTTTCATCATTTCGTTAAATTTTCTGGAATATACATGTTTGTCACTGGTTTTTATGTCCATAAAAATGTTTTCCAAAAGAACACTTCTTTCAAGATCTCACCTTTTACCTCTCATTCAAGGTTGATAGTTCTTGTATCAAGTATGTTGTTCCCTATTTCTTTTGGGAACCCAAAGCTTATGATTGTGTTATTAGGAGATGAAAACCATTCCTTTCCATGGGTTATTTATTTACATGTTTGGTATGTGTTCTATGTGGCAATCATGATAATGATAATGTTATGATGTGATGGGTGCGCCCGGAATTATATAGCGCAATATGAATGTTTAAATGTGACGGGTGTACCCGGAATTATACAGTGCTCCAATGCATTGGGTAAAGTGATGAATCTCATGAGTAAATGTTAAATTATGTGTGAAAATGATGCTAGCTTTATTCACCAGTATGTGTGGTAGTTAACCACTAAGACATGATGTTTCATTTTTATGCATTGCCATATTTCAAGTTTATTGTTTATGCTCCTCTCATGTTCATGATCTTTTGCCTATGTCATGATTATGATCACCCCATGATGTATTTTTCTTATCAATCCTCTTACTGGGCTTTTATCTCACCCCTTTTTATGTATATCCTCAGGTGGCTAAATGTACTAAGGAGAGGACAATTTCCACTAAGAATCTAGTGAAAAAGAAATTAAATAAATGTTTATGCTTGATGTTGTACTTGTTATGTATTGTCCTAGTTTTCCCAAGAAACTAAACCTATGGATCCTCCATATGTAATACTATTATGTTGTTTATCTTTGAAATGATGTAATAGTATAATAAGAAAAGGCTGGGTCATTATAGTTGGTATCAGTGGAAAGGTTTAGTTAATTTGGGAATTAGGATTAGTGAACCCTAAAGAAAACCTCTAGCATGAGACTATGTACAAATATGCACACAAGGATATTTACCTAGGGATCCCATATGTTATGTTTTTGGTATAATTTTTTAAAAGGATAAGTTATTCATGACTTCTTTACTTATTTTTTGTTCTAACCTTTTCTATTTTAGAAAATGGTGGGAACGAGGAGAAATCAGGCCAACAACTCTTGCGAGGGCCAATGCAATGATTGCCCGAACAACATCGCCAATGATTTTGGAGGTGGAGTTCAAAACTTCATGGCGATGATTACCCAATTATCTCGGGTTATGAATAATAACCATAATAATGGGGAACATTCTCCTTCACCAAAGAAGGAGCAACTGGCTATCGAATGTTTTATGTGGCAACGACCACCGACGTTTTGTGGATCTTCTGATCCACTAGTTGCGGAATAGTGGGTCAACTCCATGGAGAAGATCTTTTCTGTTCTTCACTGTTCTGAGACGGAGAAGGTGACTCTAGCCATTTATCGTCTAGATGGAGAAGCTGATCAATGGTGGGCTTTGATTAAGAACACCAATCCAAGGGAGGAAATTGAAGAGATGGAATTGGAAGACTCTAAGATAATGTTTCTTAATAAGTACTTCCCACGAACTATTCGCACGAAGATGGAGAGAGAATTCATAGAGCTCAAGAAAAAAGAAGGTGAATCTGTCACAACCTATGAAGAAAATTTCACAAGGCTCGCAAGGTATGCTTCGGGTTTTGTTATCAACAATGATAGAAAAATTGATAGATTCTTTAGTGGATTAAAACCACATCTTCGAAAGGCTCTTGCAATTTGAGACTTTGGGAGTTATGAAGAAGTTGTTCGGTGTGCTCTCAAAGTGTAGATGGAGTTTGGAGAATGTTCACATGGCTATGGTGATAAAAAAAGAAAGATGGAGTTTCAAGCTGGTGGATCTAGTGATAAAGATGGGATGAAAACACAACGACCCACATGCCAAAAATGTGGAAAGATGCACCATGGGAAGTGCCTCAATGGTACGGAGAAATGCTTTAAGTGTGGGAAAGAAGGACACCAAGCTCACGAGTGTCGAAAAGACATGAAAAGGAAGGACAATATAGATGATGAAAGGAGAGAACCACTCGTGGTTCAATGCTACAACTGTAGAGAGCTGGGGCACTATTAAAACCATTGCACTAAACCTCGAGCTCCCGAGGGTAATCAGCACCAACATCCACCAAAGCCAAAGGAACAAGGGAAGGCTTATGCCATCACTACTGCGGAGGTGGAACATGATAATGAATTCGTACAAGGTACACTTCCTATTCACTCAAGAATGGCAAAATTATTATTTGATTCTGGTTCTACGCATTCCTTTATATCTTGCAAGTTTGCTAGAACTATTGAATCGAATCCCCGAAGTCTTGAAGTAGAGATATCTGTAAAAACACCAAGTGGTGCAATCATTGCAACCCATGTGTTTGATTCTTCTCCTGTTGACGTATGTGGGAAGATTCTTCCGGAAAATCTCATAATACTTCCCTTGGTGTAATTCGACGCTATAATGGGAATGGATTGGCTCTCTTTATATAGAGCACATATCAACTGTCGAGAAAAGGAAATATATTTTCATATTCCGAACCATCCCATGCTCCTCTACAAATGCAAGGAAGATCATGAATATCCTTTGAAAAATCCTTCAATGGTGTGGGTGATGATTCCCAATGAATAATCATACCTCGCCCAAATGGTTGAGTCGAAGGAAAGTGCCAACCTTGAGGAAATGCCCATTGTAAGGGAATACGGCGATGTATTTGCCGAAAAGTTACCCAGAATTCCCCCGGATTCTGAGGTAGAGTTCTCAATTGAACTCATATCCGGAGTTACTCCTATCTCGAAGTGCCCTTATAGGATGGCTCCTATCGAACTAGAGGAGTTAAAGAAGTAGCTAAAAGAGCATTTGGATAAAGGGTTCATATGCCCTAGTGCATCACCTTGGGGTGCGCCAGTGCTCTTTGTGAAGAAGAAGGATGGAACCATGCAGCTGTGTATTGATTATCAGGAACTCCAGAAGATTACAATAAAGAACAAGTATCCTCTCCCAAGGATTGATGACTTGTTCGATTAGTTAAGGGGAGATCAATACTTCTCAAAGTTGGATCTTCATTCTGGATATCATCAAGTAAAGGTGAATAAGGAAGATATTCATAAGACTGCCTTCCGTACAAGGTATGGGCACTATGAGTTTTTGGTGATGCCCTTCGGACTTACTAATTCCCCTGAAATCTTCATGGATTTGATGAATAGAGTCTTTAGACATTACCTCGACAAATTTGTGGTAGTGTTTATTGATGATATTCTCATCTACTCCAAGAGTAATGAGGAACATGAAGAACATCTAAGACTTGTGTTGGCGACATTGAGAAAGGAGAAGTTGTACGCCAAGTTCAGCAAGTGTGACTTTTGGATGAATCAAGTCACGTTCTTGGGACATGTGATCACAAGCGAGGGAATTTCTGTGGAACCTTCAAAGACAAAGGCGATTGAGGAATGGCCCAGGCCCTCCAGTGTCACAAAAATCCGTAGTTTTCTTGGATTAGCTGGGTACTATTGACATTTTGTGAGAAACTTCTCATGATTGTCAAGCCCACTAACTAAGTTAACAAGGAAAGGGGTAAAGTATGTATGGACAGAAGAATGTGAGGGATGATTCAAGGAGATAAAGAGAAGGGTGATCACTGCACCTGTAATCACACTACCGAAAAGTGGAGAACGATTTGTGATATACAGCGATGCTTCAAAGAAAGGCTTGGGTTGTGTACTCATGCAAAATGATAATGTGATAGCCTACGCCTCACGGAAGTTGAAGATCCATGAGAAGAACTACCCGACGCGTGATCTAGAGCTGGCAGCCGTGATTTTGTACTTGAAAATCTTTCGGCACTACCTTTATGTCGAGAAGTGTGACATATACACCGACCACAAGAGCCTAAAGTATATATTCACACAAAAGGAGCTCAACATGCGTCAAAGGAGATGGTTAGAGCTAATCAAGGATTACGATTTCTCTATTCACTATCATCCTAGAAAGGCGAACAAGGTAGCTGATGCTCTAAACAGGAAAGAACCTGCTACTCTATCCATGTTGAGGATTGAGAAAGACCCTATCTTCTTGGATATGCAAAGGCTGGATTTGGGAATCGTAAGGGCAGGGGATAAATCCTACCTTCCCTAAATTATTGCGCAACCATCCATCTAACAAGAGATTAAGGAAGAACATAGGGATGATGTGGAGATACAAAAGATGTTGAATGCAGTAAAGGAAGGGAAGCTGGAAGAGTTCCATATCGACGATGATGGTGCGATTCTGTTTGGAACGCGGCTTTGTGTTCCGTCATCACCCGGGATAAAGAAGGAGCTATTAGATAATGCACATAGCTCAACTTTCTCTATTCATCATGGAAGTACCAAGATGTATCATGATCTCTGAGAACACTTCTGGTGGGATAACATGAAGAAGGAGATTGCGGAATATATATCAAGGTGCTTGGTATGTCAGCAAGTTAAAACTGAGCGGAAAAAGTACAAAGGTATGATGCCGCCATTGCTTATACACATGTGGAAATGGTAAAATGTTACTAAGGACTTTGTCACAGGTCTCCCGAAAACGTCAAGAGGAAATAATGCGATATGGGTTGTGGTTGATCGACTCACCAAGATTACCCATTTTATCGCTATTCGGGAAGATCTCTCACTTGAACATCTTGCAAGGATATATGTGAAGGAAGTAGTGAGATTGAACGGTGTTCCACTCTCGATTTTCTCTGACCGTGATCCAAGGTTCACATCTAAATTCTGGAGGAGCCTTCAACATGCTTTGAGTACTGAATTAAATTTCATCACAGCCTATCACCCCCAAACTGATGGCCAGTCTGAAAGGACTATTCAGACGCTTGAAGATATGCTAAGAGCCTGCTCTCTTGAATTCAAAGGTGGATGGGATCAGCACCTTCCATTGGTTGAGTTATCATACAACAATAGCTTCCACTCGAGTATTCAGATGGCTCCGTATGAAGCTATTTATGGGAAGCGATGTAGAACTCCAACCTGTAGGGATGAAGTTGGAGAACGAAAGCTTCTTGGTCCTGATCTTGTTCAAGAGATGACAGAGAAGGTTCGAGTCATCCAGAAACACATCAAAGCTGATCAAAGTCGGAAAAAGAGCTATGATGACAATCGTCGAAGGGACATGGAGTTCGACGTTGGAGATAAAGTCTAAATTCGAATATCTCCATGGAAGAGAGTCATGAGATTTGGGAAGAAAGGGAAGCTAAGCCCAAGGTACATTGGCCCGTTTGAGATCCTTGATCGTATTGGAGCCGTGGCCTATCGTCTGGCACTTACACCGAATATGGCTCAAGTTCATGATGTGTTTCATGTATCACTACTGAGGAAGTACATACCAGACCCCTCACATGTACTAAACTCAGAGGTGGTATAGCTGGATGATGATCTCTCCTATGAGGAGTAGCCGGTAAAAATTCTGGACTGAAGTGATAAGGTTCTACGCTACAAGACAACCCGCCTTTTCAAGGTGTTGTGGAGGAACCATAAGTTTGAGGAAGCAACTTGGGAACCAGAAGAGGCAATGAAGGAGAAGTACCCACACCTGTTTGTGTAAAGTAAAATTTCGGGGGCGAAATTTGTTAAGGGGGGAAGCATGTAACGACCCAAAGTATTTCAATAAAAAAATTCCCTTCTTATATCTATGTCATAAAAAACACAAAATAATGAACTACTAAGTGATAAGTGACCTTTAAACACACTTTTTTCACCCCTATGTTTAGAATTTTAAGAAAATATGACATACACGGTTGTGTTCAAGACAGTTTTTGGAGTATAATGAAACAAAAATAATTTTTGGTTAATAGTAACCTACCCTTATGAATAGTAACCTACCCTAATGAATAGTAAATAAGAGTAACATTACATATGAATAATAAAATAAAATTTAGAAATATTAGAAATTGACAATTTGACCTTAGTAGACGTTTTTGGTATTTTATAAGTCATAAATAATTAATTACAATTAATTAATTAATTTAAAAGAATATTTATTTTCTTATAATGTATTCATAAATTATTGAATCAATTTCTAAAAGTTTTTAGATAATTTTATAAGACACTACGTAATTTTTGAAAGAACTATAAATTCAGTTTTAATTTTAAAAACTGTTTTTTTAAAATAAATTATGATTTTAATTAAATATTAAATTAATAATATTTATAAAATTAATTTTGGAAAATGGACTTCATTTTTGGATTCTACACGTCGAAAAATGGTTGGGGTAAAGTTTTGGGATTTTTCTGAGATACAAGAATTTTTGGTGAATAGTAGAATACATTAATTTACCATATAAATACATTTTAATTAAAACCCACTATTCCTGACATCACAAGTGATGTAAGCCACCAAATCCTGAACACAGATGTCTTATTTACTATTCTTAGTCCTCCAAGACTCACTATTTCTTGTCTAAGGTGAAATTAATAAACTAATCAATTTTATATTAAGGAAACCCCTCTCCCCTCCACTCTAAAAGCCACCCTTCACTCCCTCTTTTCCTCACACCTCTCAAGCTCCAACCCTTCACTAAACTCTGCCCAAACACCTTCCCTATTTCATCCCCCACGTCAAAAAGCTGCGGGTCTCATCAAAAGACCAATCCTAGCTTCTTTAAAGAGGATCTCAAGAGGAGGATTCTAAAGGTAATTTCTCTCTCACTTATCCTTTAATTTCCTTTCAAGTTCAAGTTCCTTTCTTGATCTCTCCTGACCTATATTCTTCCAAATTGTTCTATAAATCCATTATTATATATATAATGTAATATTATTATTCTAATTTTATATTATATCACCCCACACCCTTTCCCTATTCCTTTTATTTAATTAAAGAGAACGTTGTTCATGTGGTGATAATTTATCACCATCAAAAACGACATGTTCTATTCTTCCATTTCTACCTTCAAATCTGGTCATGAAACCATTTTTATGGTTGATCCAGAATATTTTATATGTAGTATGTTCTATTTTATGTTATGGAAATAACTTATGGCCATATTACTAAGTTAAATGTTAAAACGAGTTCGTTGTGATCCAAAAACCGGACAAATTAACCCAAATAATCTTCATTTAATTCTTATATAATGATTCGTCCACATGGATCTAATATAACTCATTTTAAAATAATTAAAGCTTCTGTAATATCATTAATGACATGTAATATCATTTCTGGATGTTTACCCATGATCTACCCATACATCAATTTAAGAATACAAGTGGACCGCTCAAGAAAACCATGAAAACGAACATCCCCGATAAATGTTTTTAAACTCTATAAGTCATCCAAAGGAACATAATGTAACATAATGAAACAAGAATGAAACCTATTAATGTACACATGTTTCTGAAATTTCTAATTAGTGAATATAATTTCATTATATAGGATATTAAAGATAAGGAGGCATTCGAGTTCAAGGTAAGGGGAAATCTCGAACCCAATTTTCTTCCTTCGGGTTATCCTTCTTTCACTCCATTTTTGATATGGTTACTCCTCAAAGATCATTTTTTCATCATTTCCTTTAATTTTCTAGGATATACATGTTTTTCACTGGTT
Organism: Viscum album; assembly: GCA_963277665.1. NCBI lineage: Eukaryota > Viridiplantae > Streptophyta > Magnoliopsida > Santalales > Viscaceae > Viscum > Viscum album. The sequence goes on along the minus strand of OY728130.1, from coordinate 697,338,384 downwards.
TTTATGTCCATCAAAATGTTTTCCAAAATAACTCTTCTTTCAAGATCTCACCTTTTACCTCTCATTCAAGGTTGATAGTTCTTGTATCAAGTATGTTGTTCCCTATTTCTTTGGGAACCCAAAGCATATGAATGAGTTATTAAGAGATGAAACCCATTACTTTCCATGGGTTATTTATGTACATTTTTATATGTGTTATATGTGGCAATCATGATAATGATAATGTTATGATGTGATGGGTGCGCCCAGAATTATATAGCGCAATATGAATGTTTAAATGTGACAGGTGCGCCCGGAATTATACAGCACTCCAATGCATTGGGTAAAGTGATGAATCTCATGAGTAAATGTGAAATGATGTGTGAACATGATGCTAGATTTGTTCACATGTATGTGTAGTAGTTAACCACTAAGACATGATGTTTCATTTTTATGCATTTCCACATTTCAAGTTTATTGTTTATGCTCCTCTCATGTTCATGATCTTTTGCCTATGTCATGATTATGCTCACCCCATGATGTATTGTTCTTATCTATCCTCTTACTGGGCTTTTAACTCACCCCTTTTTATGTATATCCTCAGGTGGATACATGTACTAAGGAGTGGACAAGTTCCACTAAGAAGCTAGTGAAGAAGAAATTAAATAAATGTTTATGCTTGATGTTGTACTTGTTATGTATTGTCCTAGTTTGCCAAAGACACTAAACCTATGGATCCTCCATGTGTAATAATATTATGTTGTTTATCTTTGAAATGATTTAATATTACAGTAAGAAAAGGATGGGTCGTTATATAGGTTATGTGATGCACTTAAGTTTGGGTTCCTCCTCTGATACCAAATGTAACAAATGGGACCATATAGTATTATAGACTTGTTCTTTTATGTGTTTTTTCCCTCACTTGTACATAACATGGGATACTTCCCAGAAGTTAACCCTTCCTGATCACAACTCCAGGAAAATCATGCTTACCTAGGGTTTTCTAATCAGGTAGTATCGATAAAAGAAAGGTTCACCTTGTTTTCATGAGTCATATCATTTATTCATTTAACCATTTATCATTTTATGGTGTTATAATCACCCCCTAGAGAACAATGTCCTTATTGTGGACCATTCATCTCAACCCAGGTAGTGCACTGCACTTAAGGATGTATTCCTCCTATGATTCCAAATGTAACTACTAGGACCCACTTATTGACCCTTCATCTCAACCTTGTATATGCGCCACACATAAGGATGGGTTCCTCATTTGATACTGAATGTAACTACGAGGACCCACTTGTGGACCCATAATCTCATCCCAGGTAGTGCAATACACTTAAGGATGAGCTCCTCCTATGATACCAACTATAACTACAGGGACACATTGGTATAATATACTCTCCCGATGTAAATTTTCCAACAGATCCTGGACAACTAGGTACCACTAGTTTCCCCACAGACACGTCCTCCCCTCCATAGGGCCCACCAATGTGTCTGAACACATCATCTAACTAATGACTATCCCCACATGACAACACATGTTCATTCTAATGTTCTTTTTCCTCACTCACACACACCATGGGAAATATCCCATATTGTCACCCATATGTATCACTAATCTAGGACAAGAATTATTAACTATGGAGTTCTTATAAGGTAGGATCCTGAAAAGAAAGACGCACCGTGTTGAACTCAGTCATAACATTTATTCATTTAACACTTTATCATTATTTAGTGTTATAATTTTACCCAAAAACCCCATGTCATAAAAATAACCTGAAAAAAGGTTTCATGATAGAAAATAATTTTATGACTCATTCCATTTATAGATGAGAATAGTCACAATCCTAAAATTCATGAATTTTCAATGTTTTATCATATCTCGAGATTCAATTTCTCATGTGCAATGAGTGACATAAAATTCAATGTGGGGTAGGTTTTGATTGGGACATGGAAGGATTTTTTAGTTTTAATGAGATTAAATTGGATAGATGAAAATGATATGGAATTTTTTCATAGAGGAGAAATAATTGAAGTTTATTTTCATAAATATCGAAGACATTTTCTCATTTTGATTGTTTTACAGATTTTGATTTGGTTATTTGTTGATTTCCTCAGAGTGAAATAATTATGTGAGGGTGAGTGAAAAAGATAAAATTGCCAAAAAATTTATACTATAATTTATTTTTATTAATCCCACCATATAGTTATTTTATATGAAATTATAACATTTTTATGTTTTTATGGTATCTTGAGCTTAGTTGAAAAAAATCATCAAATTTTTTATTTATAAAATTTTTATTTTTATTTTTTATTTAAGCCATAACATTTTCTATACAAATATAAAATGTAAAATTCTTTTTATAGGATTCCATACATGTAGTAATTCAATTAATTCAATTGTAACTAATGATAAATCCATTATTTGGAAGTCCAAAACCAGCTCAAAATCAGGGCCACGAAATCAATTCAATGAATAGATAAATTTTAATAATGGGAATACAACACAAAATAAACCTACACAATTAATTTAAAATTCAACATGGGGAGAGAGAAAATCAAGGGAACAATTTCATTAACAATTTTCTTGCCTAATTTTTCACTATCAAGTGCATAAATTCTTGGGTATTTATAGATTTGAAAATCATACAATAATTCTAGACAGATTTTGTTTCCAAATTAGAATAAGAATAATTAATTTTTTTATTTTACAATAATGATTAATATTTTAGGATTCATGTGGATGAATCGTAGGAATTTATTTTCTGTTTAGCACTTCACTATATTTGATCATTATGTGGTATTATTAATTGGAATATTTTGTAGTTGAATTTTGAGGGAGATCTCTCTACCATTTCCCCTATAAATTTGTATCTCCATGCCCATTACTAAGAATATCCTTTTTCAAGGTTCTAAGGTGGAAGTTTATTTTAATAAATTTTCTTTATATTTTTAATATATATTTGTTTATCCAAATTTTTAAACTTATTTCTCTCATTTATATTTTTATATGTTTCTTCTACCGTGTTCACTTCTCAGCTTCACAAAAATAAAGAACTAAGCTTAGAATTTGTTCGAGGGAGGGTGGGGTGGTTTTATTGAGTTTAAATTTGATTAAATTTCAATATATTAATTCAATTGTTATAGTTTTTGTGATTTCAAATCTGATTATGGTGAGAATTATCTTCATTTTCTCTATCATCTAAATTCTTCTTCTAGCATATCAATTTCCTTCACTTAAATATTTTTGTAATGCATATGGTAGATCATGGCATAAGTACACATGGTCAGAGAATAGGTACCCTCTATGACATTTGGAAGAGTATTTTCATATTTATAGAGGTCTTGGTATGGGGTAATCAATTTTCAAATGTTGGGTGTGGTGTGACAAATCTTGAACATTACATTGAGTTAATTATTGAGATTCTATTTGAAGAATGAATTCAATCCGTGTAACATCCCATGGACATTTGTATGAATTAATTCATATATATTCTTTATATATTACATTGAATTTAAATAAATATTATATTTATTTCACATGAATTTAAAACCGCCCTCTATATGGTTAGTATTATACTGATTAATTTATAATAATGACTATAGAGATTTGGTTTGTGTAAGTTAAATCTACAAGATCTACATTAGGTTTTGAAAATAACATAAAAACTTTGGATAATATGAATTTAAATGAATATTGGTACATGGATAAAATTAATTATAAATATTTAATCATTTTCAGGGAGCCTAAGACATCACACAAACATTTTTTTATAAAAAAACCAATAAAAAATTTTAAAACTATGAAAATTGCTGCATTTTATATCTTTCATTTCATATGATTAGATGTTTTTTATGATGAGTACATTTAGATATTTGAATATTGATTAAATTTATGGAGTTCCTTTCATGGAAGATACATTGATTATTCAAATGAAGTGAACTTCCATGATGATTCAATATAATTTCAATATTCTCAAAAATGTAAGAAAGCTGGTAGCATTGATGGTTGTTGAAATTGAAGAAGTTATAGATATATGTATGTAATGTAATAAAATATATTATATCGAGAAGGAAATTAAATTCCCAGATAAATTTTAGGAAAACATTTTTTAGAATGAATAAGTACTTGATGATTAAAATCCCTCAATAAAAAAGGAATTCCCAACTTCCCTATATAGGGAAAAAGAGATTAAAACTATGCTTTTTGAGGGAGATTCAATTTATGATCATTCTTCAGATTAAAATATATTTAATTTTAAATAGGATAATTATCTCCCTATTAATTATTTGATTTACATTCATTAACCCTACTATAGGACCTATATGATGAAGACAATTTTTTGAGGAGATAATATAATAAATAGTTGTGTTTTAAACTGGTGTATATGAGGATGACATCCCAAAACATGAAAACATTAAATAATAATTTGATGAACTTTAACCTGAAGATAAAACACAATATATTCTAATATCTTCACCCCTAAGGGAAACCACAACTATAGTTGAGAAAAACAGGGAGCAACCCAACTATATTTTCACTCCCCCTCAAATCATTGAATTTTTTCATTCATTTCTTCATGGGGTTTGGGATATTTTTAATTTTATTAGGGGTTATAACTCATAGAATATTATGATGTATATTCAGGGAAATAAAATATGGTTTTTATGATTAAGTATCTTAATCCACATTTGGTTTGGGGAAAATCAACTTCAACTATCAAACTAAGGGCATCAAAATCATATCACCCACATGGGGTTCCAAACCATAATCTATCATGTTTTACATTTATCTTTATTTTCCATCTGTTTTATTATATTTTTACTTATTTAATTATTTATAGGTGTAGGTTTTTGTATCATGGATCATAACTAAAATCATACATTTTGAAAAAGTTATGTTGCATCACCCCTTTTTTAGCGTGGTGCCCTTAATTTTATTTTCTTGAGCTGAATTGAGGGGTAGTTGATTTTATGTGTGGTGGAGTGTCAACCAAATTAGTTTTTTTGTGTGTTTTTCTTTTTAATTTTTAATCTTTTTGGAAACTTGATCTTCGATGAATTTTCTTATAAACTGTCTTCAATTACTTTATTTTGAGATTGTAGAAATGACTTTCAAAAAATAGATTTTAAATGATTTTTGGATATGATATGTTTTTCCATGAATTGGATTTTAAAAATATTTCTGAGTTCTAGAAATTTTTATAATCCATTACCATGAAATAGTTCATAAAATTTATCTTGTATTCATGTTCTTTATTCTGGAATTAGAATTTTCTATGAATCCCTTTTCAATAATTTAATTACATAAGCATGAAATATAGTTCCCACCTAGATTTCATCTCAAGGAGGCATCTCACAAAACAACAAATTTATATGCACTATTTATATTATAACTAATTTCAATCAAAATAATATAAATATCATGATTTTAAAATATGGATGAAAAATTAATATATATAGATATAATTCAATTCAGACAGAATGGGAGTAAAAATAAATGAGATCCTCTCAAGAGATCTCCTAGAATGATCCTTTATCATCCCTTTATTAGATTAAAAGTATGTTAATGAACTTGCTCCATCTTGTTCATCAATATCCTCTTCTACTAATAGTTTTGAATAGTTTGTGCAATCAATGATAACTAAGAGATCATACCCAAACCACTTAGATCAAAGGAAAATATTACAAAAGAGAAAGTTATGTTGGTTGTGGAATGTGGAGGCACAAAGACACCATACCCACTAAGATTCCCCTAGACTTAACTCAAATAAAATAATAAAAAATAATCATTAATGTGTAATGCTTTGGGTTCGTTACTAGATTGATCCCTCCAGAACATCCTTAAGTTAATTTCTCAAGATCATGAATATAAGAGATCATAGTAGAGAAGAAAAGGGTGGAAAACAAATTATGAAAATATGAGAATGAGATGAATAGGAAGTGTCAGAAATATAAAAAATTCATAATAAAATTATATGTAATAGAAATATAAAAAATTAAAAAATGGAGACATAGTGTTCATAATGCTTTGAAATAGATACATGATTCATTTTTATAGGAAAGAGTAATGTAATCTTGGAGTCAGATTCATTCCTCAAAATGTTTGTGCATGGTAAACCCATTTAATGGCCGACTCTGAAATATTCTTATTCTTAATGGATTTTTTCCAATATCTTGTACGTTTTTATACAAAATTTCATATTCAAATGACATGTTTTAGAAATGGTATGCCTAGTTAACCCTGAAAATATATCATGTCCTAATGATTCCTAAATCTTCCCACAATTTCTTGTATCTAATAGCAACACTAATGATCAACTATATCCTTAATTATTAATGGTTGAAATAACTAGTGAATTATTTTTCAAATATAATATAAAGAAACATAATTTGAGGTTTGAAAATGGTTTTATGTAGCAATTACTAATGTGGGGTATACGCTTTCATAGAGAACAATTGTTCAACAAGTTTGGTTTTATTGGTGCTTTTGATGTTAGAATTATCTCTTGGTCCATCAGGATAAGTAGAATCCTATAAGTCAATGATTCCTAAAAAAATAATCACATATATTGACTCAATATTTTATATATTATGATCCAAATACAAAATAGATGATAATATGATGAAATTTAATACTGAATCAGTTTTCACATTTAAGCCCAAAACACAACATAAGTCCAAAATTGATGCAAAAAAATAAAATTGATAGATTATGAAGTTTTAAATAATAGAAATTTATATGATAAAAGATGAAAATATTAGGTCTATTAATTTACCCAAACATAAATCATTCTTTTCCTCATGAATAAATTTTAAAAATTGAAAATCAGAGGGAACCAATGGTACTAATATTCAAATTCCAAATAAATATAATTAAACAATCATCAATGTAAAATCAAAATATCAAATTTCACAAAAAATGTCACGTCAATTTACAATTTTCCAAGGAAACAATTAATTCATGTATTTTACTTTCAATATTTGAAAAATGACCAAACATATCTTCTCATTCATTCAAGTTTCTTAGTTTATTATTATTACACGTGCCAAATCATGATCTTCCTATCCGTTTTACATTTTTTCACTCATCTCTAATGACACTTTTCATGTAGAGTTATTCTCAAATCATGATTACATTCCTCTTATCCATAGGATTATAAAGAAACTAATTTCCCCAATTTTTAAAAATAAGTGTGAAAAAAAATCACGAGGACATGAAATTAAGGTTCTAGTGAAACTGAGGCTTAAGTAATGTAGTATTTTGTACATTAAAAATTAAGGCTAAAAGAGGTGGATTATTAAGTAAAATTCATGATTTCAAAAATAATAGTGTAATTAAATAATACCCTTCAATATAGCAACTCCCACATCCCAACACTCAAATTAATGGTTACAATCAAATAAATCATAATAAATGATTTACGCGCACCCTCTATAATTTTTTTTTTAATTTTATACTTTTTTTACTTTTCAAAGAACCTTTTCATTTTTATTATTTTTTTTAATTTTATGAAAAGAATCAACATCCCATCCTCCACTTAACCATTTATGCAAAAAACATTGGTCTAGTAATGATGATTATTGTTTTTCCCCAATCATATCCCATTTTTTTTCATTTTTTTGTTCCGTTAGTTATTTTATATTTAATTTAATTCAAGAGGGGAAAAATGAATTATCATGAATGAATCAATAAAATTAATTTTTCCCACACTAAGAACCCCAACACTTTTTCCTTACAATATAAATCATACATTACATCATGATTCTCTTTACCCACACACAAAAACGTTAAAAATATCAGGAAAATACTAAGAGTATGGTTGGAATGGATAAAAATGGCTTGATGCATGGCTCATCCCTATAAAGTTATTTCATGGTCCCTATGGGATAAATAAGTATTGATGTAAAGAATATATTTTATGGAAAATTGGTTTATCAAAAGATAAATCAATAATGTTAATTTTTTTACATATCCAGAACTTTTAACGCTTCAAATGGAAGTTCTGATCAGTGAAACATCCTAAGATCACTCAATAAATATGCTCAAGAATAAATATGAAGAGTTTTATCTATAAATCCTCCCAATAAAGAGTCATTTTATTTTGAAAAATCACAAAAGGCATGACTAACAATATAAAACCAATTCATATAAATTTTAGAAATTTAAAGCATGAAAATGTTTAGAGAAATTCTATTTATATGAATAAATTAATTCCCTCAAATCATGAATCCTAATTTTAATATTCATTTTTCAATTTATTAATCAAATTATCCATTATAATCATTAAATATCATTATCATTGAAATATAAAATATTGAATAACAGGATTCATAATAAATTTATGTCTATTAAATAATTTTAGTATAGCATAATTCATGACTAGGTATGCAATTCCACTTGAAAGCTAAAAAAGGGTTTAAGAAAAAAATTATAGAGTTTAATTGATAATAATAAAAAGATAGTATCCTTTAATATGAATCTTAGTCCTTTTACTTTAGTGTTTTTGAAAATTATTTATTCCATCCTGAAACTAAAAAATGAAAATTACTAAATTAATCTTAAGGTTCATGTCATTTATGCCCAAAAATATAGAAGGTAGTAGGATTGATGGTGAAATAATCCTAAAAAATAAAAATTCAATATAAATTCAAATTATTAAAATTGAAATTACTATAAAGCATGTATAGGATAAATCATAGAATAATCCCCTAAGTGGGCATTGAATTTTTATTACCACCAAAGGGAAGCACCAACTATTAACCATAATAACATGGTGGGTAGATCTTCTTGGAATTGAACCACCACATGTGGATTTTTCCAACATCAATGTATCCTTTTTTGTCATTGAGAATAATTATATGTATAGAGTACGCTAGATCCTCCACCTTTCAATGTTGTATATTTTGTTTGGAGAGGGTATGTACCCTCATCATCTTTGGTTTATACTTATGCAACATCTTATTCTATATCTAGTCATTTCTCAATGTATGTTGCATCAATTGAATAGTCAAGGGGGAAGTTAGAGTGCAATTGTATCTGAATAAAATTAAGACATTAAGTATCAATATAAACATTTTCTCCATCAAAGTGAGTACATAATGGATTTTTTTCCTTAGGTTAATCTACATGGATATCCCCCCAAACATCCTCCAATGAATATTCATCATGTCAACAGATCTCTATATATTCCTTAACACCTGCAACTATAGTTTCTCCATCTTCATCTAATTAATATAAAGGATTGAAAAAATATGAAAATTGAAAACCATATGGATTGATACTCAAATAAAATTTAATGAAATAAAAAATACATAGTTTAAGAAATGATAATCTTCCTATGGTGGTCCTGAATGAATCACTTTTATAGTTATTAATGACTCATGAATTTGGATCTGAGTGGATAGAGGTAGTAGTTGAGATCTGTCATAATTTATTAAAATTATATCACTTTTATGGATTCGTGATCTTACATGGATAGAGACAAGTAGATTGGTTCTTTCAATTATGTTGTTTTAGGAAGGGATAGATCATGTTGTACCTCATAATCATTCCACAATTCATCGATATGTTTTGGATATCCCACATGTATCTCAACAAGAATGTCATCCTCATGATGAATCCACTCTATCTCATCATAGTCAACATGAATCTGGTTCTTAAAATGGTTGGTCTGTTGATATACCTTGAGCAAGGACTCATCCTATTGGATATATTTAGTGAAATTGGGGAAAATCAAGGACACTTCCTTCCTAGCCACAAATCATTGTATTTTAGTTCAGAGCTCATCGACCATAGACATCAAATATTTAGGTGAGACCCATGTTTTAGGGCCTCATTAGTTATGCATGACAATTATCATAAGAGAATAATTCCTTATTGGTGGGGTGGGGGTGGATCCTAATTATAATATGTTTCTTCTTCTTTTACCTATGATTAGTAGTTACATGTATTGTAATAATGATCCTTTGAAAACATCATGGAAAATGACTTTTTTAATTCTTATTTGAAATTATATGATTTTTATTTTCATTTTTGTGAAGAAAGGTGTGTGAAAGTGTTTAACCTTCCTATAAAAACAAAATTAATGTTTCAGTATTTTTTTCAAATCCTCGATCAATATTTTATTGACGTAATTATGTAATACGGTGAACACCTAGAGTCTCTCTAAAGAAGTCAACTCACACACCATCAATTTTTTGTTATCAATATTTATATTATAACTTATATAAAACTAAATAATATAAATATTTTTAGTTTTTTATAAGAACAAAATATTGATATATATATATATATATATAATGAAATTTGGACGAAATGAATGAAAGAAAAATGTTGTTAAACATATAGGAGATCCTCCCACGAGAATACCCAGAGCGACTATTATCATCCCTTTATTAGTTTCAAATTAACATATTGAAGACGCTCAATCATACGATTCAATATCCTAATATAGGTATATTTTTTAATAGATAGTTCACTCAATGATCACCTCGGGACCACACATCCACCTACTTGATCAAAGGAAAATGTTTATGAATTGAATGTTATGTCTTGGGTGGAATGTGGAGACACAAAGGAGCCTTACCCCCTGAGACCCCGTACAATTACTCTATGAAAATAAAAAATATTAAACATGAATTTTCAATGACTTAGATTCAACAACAGATTGATCCCATAAGAGCTTCCTTGGGTCAATTACTCATGATCACGAGGATAAGAGATCTCAATAGAGAAGAACAACACGGAAAAAACCAAAGATGAAAATATGATAATTAGATGAAGATGAAGTATAAGATATATTAAAAATGAATAATAATATTACATTTATGTGAAACCTAAAAAATATAAAATTTAATCAAAGATTTTATAATTTTTTGAGAGGGGGGATAAATTTTTATTCACTAAAGGAGTGAAAACATGGCTCAAGATTCCTTCCTCATAATGTTTATATGCGGTCGACCCACTTAATTACCTAATATGAAATATTTTTTACTCTTGAATATTTTCCTCAATATATTTCTTATTTTCCTACTAAATAACATCTTTATATAATTAGTAGAGGAATATATTTGTCCGATTATTTCTGAAAATTTATTTCAGCTGAATGTTTCATAAATATTCCCCCAATTTCAAGTGCTCAATAAATGCACTAATGATATAATATCTACCTGGTCAGTAATGGTGGAGTGTCCATTTAATTATATTTAAAACATATTCATAATCACATTAATTAGTGGTTTTATCAAAAAAAATTCACCACTACTAAGGTTTGGTCCATGTTATCATCTAAAAAATTATTCAACATGATTGGTATTTTGGGTCCTTTTGATGTTCCAATCGTATCATCATTCTGAATAAGAAGTTGAGTCATATAAATCATGGAGTCTTAAAAAAATAACATCAATTGGATTGAGGTTTTATCTATTATTTTAGAAATATCAGAGAGATTAAAAGATGTAAAATTTCAGAATTATGAAATTTTAACATTTATGCCAAAAGACAACATAAATCCAAAATTGAAGAAAATAACTCAAATTTATAAATTTTTATGGTTTAAATAATATAAATACATATGAAAAAGCTGAAAATATTTTCCCGGTTAGGTATTATAAATAAATATTACATATTATTTTGAATTCCCACACTTTTTTTTTGAGAAACATGTGTTTTTTACAAGAAATAAAACTTGTAATTTTTATCTTTAAAAGCATTTAAATTCATGAAATTTGTTTGACATGATTAGGGATTTTTTTGAAACATTTATAACTTCTATACATATTTTCATATAACCTTCATTATCATTTATATTTTATGACTTTTTTTATAGGTTTATGCTATATGAAAAGCTGATTTTTCTTTAACTACCCACATTGTTGGTATTGTTGCATGGATATTTCATGATTGATTAAGGGGGAATGACATTTAATATGTCTTATTTTGGATGTGTTTATTTTTTTGATGGCGTGAGGTGTGTTTTAAATTTTTTGGTAGTAGATATAGAGAAAATTTGCCTTGAGTAACAATTTTGTTGTTCTTTATTTGTTTCATTTTGTTCTCCTTTTAGAAAATAAAAAAAATTAAATCATAAAAAAAGAAAAACATGTTGATGAAATTCAATCATTTATTATCTTTTCTTTTTTTTAATAAATAAGCTATCGAAAATCAATTTCATTAAATTGCATTAATTAATTGCATTCAATTTTTAGCTCGTCTACCCTGAAATGTGGAAACATTTGTTCATATTTAGATCATTAAGAAATGGAAAATGGTGAAAACATAGTTTATATAATTAATTTTAATAAATTATTATCTCATTTAAATTTTAAAAAAAGTGTTTGGTGTTGTGCTTCACATTTTAAAGGTTATTGAATGGTGGATTTCATTAGTTTTCACTTGAATATTCATGGATTGTTTTGAAGAGATAAACATCATCTTTCCAGCCTTAAATTTTCAAATGATTTTACCCATAAAAACTACACCATAGAAACCACCTTGAATAATACCACTTTACTGAAAATATTTTCATGTATTTCAATATAGAGATATGATAATTTTCACAAGACTATGTCGATACATGAATTTTCTAAGTAGGAGCATAAATCAAGAATCAATTTCTCTCGAGGGAAGTGTGACATAAAATTCATCATTAGGTAGGAATTTATTGGGCCATCTATGTATTTATATGGTTGAAAATGAAATGGAATTTTTTTATATAGGAGTCATGGTAGAATTGTTTTCAGAGATCAAGGATGTTTTCTCATTTTTGATTCTTGTATTGATTTTGATTTGGATATTTGATGATTGTATGGGAGTGGAATAGTTATGTATGAGGAATTAATGGACCTCATATTATAAAAAAATTATATTAACTCGGTTTTATTAATTTATATATAGTAATATTTTATGTGAAATTGGATTTTTCTTGGGTTTTGTGTGGTATTTTCATCTTAATTGGGAAAAAATAACTATTTTTGGATTTTAAGACTTTTAATTTTATTATTTAATTTTTCCATAAATTTTTCTACACTAATTTAAATAGTGAAATAACTTTTTTATTTTCCTATAAATCAATGGATTCATTTAATCCAACTAGACATAAAGGTCAATATGTAATTTGAAGGCTCATAAGCAGCATAAAATTTGAGAATCAAAAACTAGGCACAAAACGAATAAATTAAAAATATTGGAATATATCTCAAAAACATCCAAAAGAATAATTATTATTTTTATTAATGGTGATTGTGAAAATTAGGGGGAACATGTGAAATAACTATGAACATTCATGATTTTACATCCAACATGGCCATAAATTCATGGTAAGTTGGACATTTTAAATATGAGAAGTAAGTATAGACATATTATATTTACAAAGTATAACAACCATGAATAATTAATTTATTTTACAATCAAGATCAAGGTTATATGAATATTTAGAAAGAATTCGTTGATAAAATTTATTGTTTACCACTTTCCTATATTCCTATATTAACTTTAGAGAAATATTTCATATCTTATAGGTCAAATTTGTAGGGAAATCATTCCACCCATTTTAATATAATTTTGTACTTCCATCCTCATTAAAAATTGCATATTGTTTTGAAGTATACTTTGGAGTGTTTTTCTATAATATTTTCTTTTACAAATTTCAATATATATTAGTTTATCTTTATTATTTTTACTATTTTCCTCAATTTCTTTTCTCCCACCGTTTTTTTAACATCCCAGTTAATTGTAGAATATGAATTTTCATATTTCTTAATAATTATGAAATTGAATGAAATTTTACTTTAAAAAGGTTGATATGTCTAATATCATACCTGACACACAATAATGGGTTTCACTTAAATCTTACATTGCACACAAGACTGAGTTATACGAAAAAATAATATATATTTAATATTATTTTATAAATTTTTGTTTATCACATAGCTGTTATAATAGAAGGAATGAAAAATATTAAAACAATTATGAAAATAGTGTTTACACATGTTTATGTAATGATTCATTGGTTGGAAAATTAATGATAAATGAAAATGAAAACAAATTTAATAACAATGGTGTGTTTTTATGAAATCCTATTGAAGTGAAAATAATTATGTTTATAAAACAATAAAATCACCCTTTTTGGATTATATTAATGAAATATAAATCAAATATTATGTTTAAAATTCATCTTATTTGTTTTATAGACATTATATAAAGTCAAATTCAATTTGATATAAAAATTTAGTGTTTTTCTGAAGATATTATTTTACACCCATTTGATTGAGAAACCATTATAAATTTATTTTTTAACACATCAATAAGTTCTATTTGATAAAATAAACATATTATTTGGAATCGTGGCATAAAATTTTACTTTGGATAAATATTTGGTATTTTAATGATAATATTCATTTTTGATGAATAGTGATAAATATTGCATTTCAATTCAAAATTACTTTTTCATCTATGGTATTTATAAAGTTGGATTTTCCTTCTAATTGGTTGTAAAGTATGTTCAAATTATTTTTTATCATTAAATCTAATTTTGGCCGTTGGAATCACTTTTAAATTTAAATTAGATATAAATACTATATGGACATTTGAACGTTTTTCTTAAAAAAACGGGTTTCCTTATACTGTCAACGAGATTAATTTTTAACTAATTTATTCCAATTATTTGTTTTTAATATGAAAAACTAGATTAAATATTTTGAGTCATATGTTCAAAATTATTTTAATAGGTCCCTTTTATTTTTTTACATTATGAATAGTTAGTTTAGTAATTATTTTTAGTACCACTGTTATAGGTAAATCAGGTAATTAATGGTAAAAATAATATTATATTAATATAAAACAATCATAAAATTTGTCCTAATTAATTTTAAGAGTGTATCAAGACCATGAGAATACATTGGTTTATTTTAGGACCATATAGAGACACTTTTTTGACTTTAATACATTTATAATAACATATTCAATGAATAGTCATTTTTATTAGTTTTTTGTTTTTTAAGAAGGAAATGTATTTTAATATAGAGATAAATAGAAGATATATTAGAATATAAATAGTATTTATAAATTAACAAATGATACCTAAATCTTGGTAATTTATTTATAAATTTTATTAAATAAATAATTAATTTTAATTGTGACACAAAGATGATACAATAATAGATTTATTAAAGAAAGAATCAAATAAATGATATTAATAATTTTAAAATAAATATAATTTGATATATCTATTGTCATCCACCAATGTTTTGGATGAATATGACATGTTAGGATAGATTAAGTTTTTTATGTAATCAAGTTGTAATGATTTTTAAAAAAACATTATGTAATGAATAGTGTCAAAATTGACCTAATTCATAACTTATAATATAACATATATCATTAAATGATATAAAATATATAAAAATCCATGATTCCACCAAGAATATTATATTAGAAAAAAAAATATCATTAATGACTCATTAATTGTACATTTCAACATATTTTTCAATTATTGTCACTCTCAAAGTATAAATTACATAATAAATAGTAAGAGTCAAAAGGGTTAAAATCGAAAGAGAAAGATTAGAAAACATGAAAAACCTGTCAAATTTCAATTTTATGATCTATAATAGACTAAAAAATATTCTATATTTTAAACAAATCAGTTTTTAACCATTTGGAATCAAAATGTTATTTATATTAATAAAATCTTTTTAGTAATTCCAAGGGTGCCCTTAACCTCTCATATAAAAAGGCACCCATTCCTCTGTATTACTCATATTTAAAAAAAAAATTTGGTTTATATAATATCTTCTGAAACCCCTTTCAATAATCCCTAATTAAATTATTGAATCGTTATTTTAGGAAAAACACCCTCCTTAGATGTATTAAGCTGTTCTTCAAATGAGATCTACTAAAGAAAAGGTATCATTTTCTTTAAGTATTTCTACTATATTTCTTCTTCCAAATTATTTAAATATCTTCAAAACATGATTATATAATAAATAAATTATCCTTAATATAATTACATGTTATTATGTTAATAAAATCACCTTAATTCTTGTCTAATTACATCAAATGGGAAATGAAATTTTCATTAGTGTGTACGGTAGACTACCTCCTCATGAAACGATATAATTTATATTTAATTAACATCTCTAAAAACTGGTTATAATTATCTAATTAATGTCTCAATATTATATTCATGACATATGTATCATTATTATAGAATAATATGTCAGTAAAATTCATAATTTCAATTCACATAAAATAGACAACGTCGTTCGTGCGTCTGAGTGAATTATCACCTCCACGAAGTGATGTGAATCAGTTTTATTCACCACATCACTTTTATGATATATATTAGTATATTTAAATGATAATTATAATGATAATAATATTATGATAATTATGTACAGGTAAAATTACAATTAAAATTTCCATAATTATAAATGATAAAGGGAAACGTTACCAATCTGTACGTACGGCTTGTTATCTACATGATTGTAATGTTGTTCATATTTTAATATCTAATTTTAATGTATGTAATTAAAATTATAATTTATCTATATAATTTATTATTATTTCATGAATATTAATCTTGAGATTTTGGACTTATGACCACATGGACTATTGACATCATAGTGTGTTTATTTTCAACTCAAGTACTGATTATCGACAAAACATGTGATATGAATTTAAATAATTATCTAATTGTTATAACATGATAATAAGTGATATAAAAAATAATCATGAAAAAGGAACTTAAGAAAGTATAAAATATCATAATTTTATTATTCCATAATTTAAATAGTGTTTTTGATGAGTCGTACTCAAGTAAGGGACTTTGTCTTAATCTCATTTCATAGAGGCATATCTTGATGTTATGTACATTTATTATCATATAAAGCATATATACTACCATTTTCCAACATTATATAATGAATTAATATATTCATAAGATATTTAATGTTTTTTGAATTTTATTCTTTAATGATTTATATTGAAGAGTTTATCATGTGGTAAGGGAACCTTTAACTAAAACATTAATTTAAATTTTTTAAATATTTATTCATCTAAATCACACTCATTAATGTACATGTTTCAAAATGGATTTAAGGATTTATTTATATCGAAATTAATTTTTTAAATTTTTAATTCCTTTCATACTTTTGAATGTGGTATGAGACACATTGATTAAAAATAATCATTTTAAATGATTTAATTCTGCTTAAAAAATCGATTGATTATTTGAATAACATAGAAAAAAATATTATTTAAAATTTTAATTCATTCTTCATGAATGTTTTTAACATACATTACATAAATTTAATTTCCCATTTGTAGGTCACTATTATGTATTGATGTTTACTTTAAATATTTATCATTTAATTTGAAGATAATTTGATTCCATTTATGAGTATATAGCTTGTAAATATGAAATTTTATTTGAATGTGGAAATATTTTTTTCCATTATGATTGATTATGTGTTATGATTTTGTTATGGTTCAGGGGAATTTCTTATGTATATTGGTAGTTTTGTAATAACTTGAGGTCGGGTGTTCCCTTGATAGCCCTCTAATGCATTGGTTATTGAGACAGAGTTAAACATTAGGGTTTCTCCTAAGATATTTAGGAAATATAGTATTATGGGTATTATAAATTTAACTAGGAAGGTTTTTCTCTATATAGTTATGAAATATACTAAGTATTTAGCATATATAGATTCCACAAGCTACCATTATGATTTATGATTTCTAAGAAGTTCTTACAGAATCATCAGATTTTATGAGGCATGTTAAAGATGATATGTTTTATGGGTGAGAGTTATGAATTTGTGAAAATGTTTTCCTGAGATGAAAATATTCATTGACTAATGATATAAGGATATTATATATATATATATATTAATTTTTTAATGTTTTAATTCATTTCAAACTTTTCAATGAGCTATAGGACACATTGATTAAAAATTATTCTTTTAAATGTTTTAATTTTGTTTAAATCATTCTCATTAATGTCCATGTTTCAAAATGGATTTTATGGATTTATTTTAATGGACATGAATGTTTTAAAATATGAATTCCTTTCAAAATTTTCAACAAGGTATGAGACACGTTGATTAAAAAATATTATTTTAAAATGTTTTAACTGTGTATAAAAAATTGTTTGATTATTTCAATAACTTGGAAAAAAATATTATTTAAAATTATTATTCATTTTTCATGAATTTTTATTAAGATATATTACATAAATGGAATTTATTTTTTACAGGTCACTATTATTTATTGATTAATACTTTAAATATTTACCATTTAATTTTAAAATAATTTATTTCTATTTATGAGTATGTAGCTTGTAAATATGAAATTTTATTTTAATGTGGAAATATTTTTTCCCTTGTGCTTGATTATGTGTTATGATTATGTTATGGTTCAGGGGAATTTCTTATGTATATGGGTTGTTTTGTGATAAATCGAGGTTGTGTGTTCTCTTGATAGTCGTCTAATGCACTGGGTAATGAGACAATTAAATGTTAGGGTTTCTCCTAAGAGATTTAGGAAATATAGTATGATGGGTATTCCAAATGTAACCATGAAGGTCACTCCCTATATAGATATGAAATCTATAATGTATTTATGATATATTTTCCACAAGTTATCTTTATTATTTATGATTTATAAGATGTTTTATGGATTATTCTGATTTTATGGGGCATGTTCAAGATGATATGTTTTATGGGTAAAAATTATTATTTAGTGAAAATGTTTTCTTGAGATTAAAATATTCATAGACTAATGATTTCAAACCTTATATTATATCTCTTACTGATATTTTTATACTCATCTCATGTTTTAATTTCTTTTCATAGGCTGTAAGACTTTTAAGGAAAAAGACGATGTCATGATGATAGATATGAGGACATGTCTCAAAAGGAAATCAGGTTTTATTTTAAAAGGTTTTACATTGGTGAAAAAATGGATATTTTTTGGAAGTGTCCACTTTTATTTCTTTTGGATTTTGTTTTGTAATAGTTATGGCCTAATTATCTATAACTCTAAACTAAAAAATGTCTTCAATGGAAAGTAAATCAAATTATTGACCTATCTCAATGTTATGTAATGATTTTGGTTTGGGCCTTATTATTGGTACCATAGAATGGTTTATAAATCTATGGATATTAGGATGTAATGTTATGATACATGGATATCATTAGGGGGTTATGTGTTAAATTTTAATTGAAATATTAATCTCTTAGATACAATTTTTAGGTTTATGTTATGAAATTTCAATGTGATTAATGGTATTTTTCGGGACATTTATGTTTTGAGGTAGTTATTGGTTATTAATTTTTGGGATGAAAAATGAAATGTATTGAATAACCTTTGAGGTTAAAACATGTTATTGTTAATTTTTATAATTTTTTCTCATTTTGGTAAATTTATAATAATTTTATAGTTTTTGAAAAGGACAACACGAAAACCATTTGACAACCCATCCCGTCGGATAAGGATGGGGGGATCTAACCAAAAACTGAAGTGTGGCACGTCTTTATCACCTAACACTAGCTTTCATGAAGTTTCTAGATAGTATGAAATATTATTTTTAGTTAAATTATATTATGTATTAAGAATAATTTGATTTGGGAGACATATATTTTATTGAATTGATAACCATTGGATTGGAAAATGATTTAGGGATTATCTGATAAATGTTGTTTTGGAAGATGTTAAATATTTTTGGAACATTATATGATTATAGTAAATAGAATACAATTGAATTTTACTTCAGTAATTAGGGATGAATTATTTAATTGTGGAATTAAAGAGATTTGTGATATTTATGAAAATAATTACCCTATCTTGGAGAATATGTAATTTTTTTATGAGACATTAAGAGTGGTTAATTTTATTTGGAGAGAAATGTTAAAATTTATCTTGGAAGAATATGTATTTAAATTATTCTTAATTTTTGGTTTCAATATATGTTTGGGTTATTTTGAGGAATTCAAAGGAAAATTATTTTGTGAATGATCTATGTTGAACATTGGATATTACTGTTGAATTTTAGAGATTAAAAGTATTCATTCTCCTTATAAAGGATTATACTTTTTGGGGGAATTATCTAATTTAATACTAACCATTTTTGTATGGTTAATTTTTAATGTTAGAAAAAATGGATATATATTTTTCTCGGATATTTTTTGTTTATATATGTTGATTATAGTTCTTCAATAGTGAAAATATCATCTTAAATACTAATTATTTAGCGAAAAAGATGAGTTTTTTCTATAAATTGACTAATGTATGCAACTCTACTTTTCATGTATTTACATTTACTTATGTTTTTATTCTATTAAGTAAAATAATAACTCAAAATTATGAAAATAATATTAAAATAAAAACGTTTTCGTTTTAATTTTATTACTATGAAATCAAATTCTTTTTAACCCATCAGGTGTTTTTGGTTTCTTGATTGGTAACGTCCTCCCAACCTAGTTTTCTATCACTCTCCATCAAAATATGATGGTTATTTTTTCTTCTATATCTATGTTTTCTTATATGTAATCCTATTATTTGTTATATTGGGTATCCTTTTTTCAACATATTATTTCTATTATGTTGGAAGTTTTATTGACTCTTTTTCTTATGTGGGATTTCAATGATGTAATTTTGAAATCTGAAACCCTTGTTACCAAGCCCAAATTTAAATCTGCGAGGACACAATTTCCAAAAAGAGGTAAGGATGTAACATCCTGGGTAATTATAGAATAATATTTTATTATATTTATCAATAATTTTAAATTATAGCGATATTTTACTTCTAATGAAGTTATCTATGATAGCCTACCCAATAGGTAACAATAGATATCTTCGAAATCTTACATTGCACAAAAGACTGAGTTATACTGAAAAATTATATATTATTATTATTATTATTTTATGTTGTAGTTATTACATAGCTGTTAGAATGGATAGAATGAATGATATTAACTAAACTATGAAAATAATGTTTACGCATGTTTATATAATGATTCTTTGGGAAGAAAAGTTATTAGCAATGAAAATAAAAACCAATCAAATATAAAGGATATTTTTTTATGAAGAACTATTTCAGTGTGAATAATTATGTTTATAAAATAATAAAATAACTTTTTTGGATTATATTATTGAAATATAAATTAAATATGATGTTTAAAATTCTTTTAATATGTTTTCTAGACATTATGTAAGAACAGGTAAAATTTTACGGATAAAATTAGTGTTTTTCTAAAATTGCAGTTTTAATGAATTTTGATAGAAAACCAATTTTAAATCTAGTATTTTACACATTTATATATTCCATTTTAAAAAATAAACTTCTTCTTTTGAATCAGGTAATAAAATATTACTTTTTATAAATGATCTTTTCTGAAAATATTTATTTTTTAATGAAAAGTTAAAAAAATACCTTTTAATTCGAAACTGCTTTTTTATCTAAGTTATTTATATAGTTAGATTATAATTTTAATTGGTCTTTAATTATATTTATATTTTTTTTATCATTTAACCCTAAAATTTTCTTTAAAATCAAATTCACATTGAAATTGGAAATTAAATCTTTGTGAAATTTTGAATGTTTTACTTAAAAAATCTCTTCTTCTGATTCTATCAAGAAGAATAATTTTTAATTAAATTCTGATAATTATGTGTCTTTAATTTGGAAAAAAGATTCTATATTTGGAATAATATGTTCCAAATTATTTAAATATATCAATTTTGTTTTTGGAAATTATGAGTTGTAACTTTAGTAATTCTATTTAGAAACATGGTATAATGTAAATATGATAATAATTGGTAAAAATAATATTATAATAATATAAAACAACCCTAACACTTGTACTAGTTTATTTTTTATGATTGTATACAAACCATGAACATATCTGGGTCGATTTTAGGACAACTAGGAGAAACTTAGATGAATTTAATGCATGTATAATATTTTGTTCATTAAATCTTCATTTTTTGTTACACTTTAATTTTTAAAAAGATATGTATTTTAATATGGAGTTATATAGGGATATCATTAACTCTAAATAATATTTATAAAACTAAAAATATTATCTACATCATGGTAAATTATTTATTATTTTTTTGAAATAAATAATTAAATTTAATAGTGACACAAAGATGATGTAATAATAGATTTATTAATGAAAGAATCAAATGAATGATATTAATAATATTATAAGAAATATAATAATATATATTTGATGTCATACAATATTTTAATTTATGACTATGAAATTTCAGGATTGATTTAATGTAGTTTTTTAGAAGGAATCAAGTTGTTATGTTTTTTTGAGAATGTCATGTAATGAATAGTATCCAAATTGTCATAATTCCTAACTAAGAATATAATATATCTAATTAAATGATATAAAATTTATAAAAATCCAAGATTAGACCAAAAAAATTATATGAGTACATAAATTTCATTAAGGACTCATTAATTGGTTATTTTCCATGATTTTTTAATTATATAAACTCTCAAATGGTAATATACTTAATAAAATGGTAAGAGATAAAAAGGTATTAAACAAAAATATAAGGATTAAAAGATATTCAAAACGAATCTAATTTTGATTTTATGGTGATAATTCAACACAAAATAATACTATATTCCAAATAAATAAGTTTGGGACCATTTTTAATCAACATTCAATTTATATTATTTTAATAATTTTAATAATTCCAAGGGTACCCATCCCCTCTCCAATAAAAGGGCATCAATTCCTCTCTATTACACACATGTAAAAATAATTTTGTGTGTAGATAAAATCATCCCAAACAACTTAATAGAACCCCTAATCATATTCTTAAATCCTTATTATAGTAATAACACCCTCAATAGAAGAGTTATGTTATTTTTCAAAGGTGATCAACCTAGGAAGATGTTTCATTTTCTTAAAGTATTTCTATTTTATTTTTTATAAAATTCATTCAAATATCCTCTATCCATGATGATATAACATATCCAATATAACTAATATAAAAATATTTTGTTATGTTGATATTATCACCTGAATCATTCTCCAATTCCATCAAATGGAAAATTTACTTTTTATTTGTGTGTTTGGAAGATTATCGCCTCTCGAACTGATATAGATAATTTTTCATTACAACATATCAAGAATGATCATTATAAGAGAATTAATGTTTACATATGATATTAATGGAACATTTATCATAATAAGAGAATAATATAACATTTTTTTATTTAAATCATCATAGAAATGATAATATTTTTCTTGTATATATGTGAACTATCACCTCCACAAAGAATTGCGAATCATTTTTATTCACCACATCACTTATATGATATATATATATATATATATATATTTAAATAATTATTAAAATGTTAAATATATTATTAATATTATGGAAATATAAAATATTAACTTCCATATTTCACTAATTATAAATGAAAAATTGAAGCGTTACTAATACGTAAATATGGATTACTATCTTCATGATTAAAGTTTTGTTAACTTTTTATATCTATATTTAATGTGTATTTTTAATAGTATAATTTATATATAAAATTGAATATTATTTCATGAATATTATTCTAGATATGATTTAATTATGACCACAAAGACTGTTGATGTCATACCAAGTTCATTTTCGCCTTCGGTACCGATTATCCAAAAAACGTCCATTATGAAATTAAAAAATCATGTAATTGTACAACATGATAATATTTCATATAAAAGGAATAATAAACATGCAATAAGGTTCTAAATAAAGTATAAAATTAATTAATTTTTTTATTCATGAAGTTAAATATTGTACATGATGAGTCCGACTAAATGTAATGGACTCTATCTAAATCTCCTTTCACTGAGGCATATCAAGATGTTATGCACCTTTATTATCTTATAAGGTGTATATACTACAATTTTGAAATTATATGTCATTAAATAAAATATTATAATGATATTTAATGTTTTTATTAATTTTATTCTTTAATTATTCATATTTAAGTGTTTCTCATGTGGTAAGGGAATCTTGAACTAAAACATTGTTTGAGTATTTTTAGTGATTTATTCTTCGAAATATTTCTCAGTAATATACATGTTTCAAACTGGTTTTAAATATTTATTTATATAGAAATGAATGTTTTAACATTATAATTACTTTGAAATGTTTCAAGGTGGTTTGGGACACTTTGATTCATAAATATTTTTTTAATGGTTAAAATTGGGTTTTAAAAATGGATTGAATATATCACTAACATGGAATTATTTACTTACATATAAACCATTAATAGAATATATCTCATTCATGAAAATATTCTATATTTTGATGTTTAATTAAATATTTTACCATTTAATTTTAAAATATTATGTTTTTATTTATGAGTGTGCAACATATAAAGATGAAATTTGATTTCAAAGTGGATATGTTTTTTTATTTATGATTGTTTATGTGTTATGATTATGTCATGTTTATTAAGATTTGATTATGTATATGGGTGGTTACCTGATAAACTAAGGTCGGGTGACCCCATGATAGCACTCCAATTCATTGGGTAGTGATACATAGTTAAAAATTTGTGTTTATTCTAAGATATTTAGGGAATATACTATGACAAGTATTCTAAATGTGACCATAAAGGTTACTCCCTATATACATATGAAAACTATAATGTAAGTATGATGTGGATTCTACAATCTATCTTTATGATTTATGATTTCTAAGATGTTCTTCATGATTCATATAATTTCATGAGTCATGTTAAAGAACTAATGTTTTATGGGTGAAAATTATGATTTGGTGAAAATGATTTTAAGAGTTTAAAATATTTAGGGAACAACCGTTTCAATCCTTATTTTATACCCCTTAATGACCTTTTTATGATAATCCCAATTTTTAAATTGTTTTTCAAAGGTCATAATATTGTTAAGTACAATGAAGTTTTCATGATGAAGGAATTATGTATTTGTCTCGAAAAAAATCATGTTTTATTTTAAAAGGGTTTTCTTTGGTGAAAAAAATTCTAATGTTTGGAAGTCTCAAATTTTCTACCTTATGGTATTTGTAATGAAATAGCTATAGAATATTTCACTAAAACACATATCCTAAATAGATCTAAAATGAGAAATGAAGTCAAATTATTGACATTACTCATGTTTATGTAATGATTATGGTTGGGGCCTTAGAGTGTTCTATTCTCAACTCCACTAGAAATGGACAACTATACTCAGTGTTGGTTTGAGGGAATGAATTTTGTTTTGATTGAGTTTTATTGTGATCTAATTTCAAAATATTTATTAAATTCCAAGATATTTATTAATGGTTATGTTGATTTTAACCAGCAGTCACCCTATTTCCTATATTATCTAAATTCTTCTCCACATTTATCATTTACATTATCTTCACTATTTATGTCATTTGTATGGTGAAAAATAGAATAAATAGTGTTGGTTAGGGAATTGTTATCTTGGATGATGTTTAGTAGAAGATTAAGCTATATAAATATGTCTCGGTATGGTGTTATCAAATTTCAAATGAGATGGTGTTGTGTGAAAATTCATGGTCAGTACGTTGAGTTGAATATTGAGATTAGTTTTGAATAGTGATGTAAATCATAGTAACCTCCCAAGAACATTTTTCTTTATTAATTCTTCTAACTTCAAATATTTTTTCACCGTGGTTATATATAAATGATATCTATTTCACATTTATTTCAAAACCTCATTTTTATAGTTTCTTATTATTAGTTATTTTATTGTAGAGATAATAAGGAATATATTCTTGTATATGGTCTTGATGAGATCATACCATGCTTGTACCACTATGTTACAGTCTTAGGAGGAAAATAATTAAATTGTGTATGATTTTATTATAAATCCCATTATCAATTATAAAGGAATTTTTATGGTTATTATCTCCTTTTTTATTCATTAAATTGTGTTTTTCTTTGATTATACCTCTCAAATATACTCTTAGGTATTCATCTTTACTAGTCACATTGAGGTGAAAATTTTGAATGTGTGTTATTTAATAAGGTGTAAATCATTAATTGGGTTGTAATATTGTCCTTGCATTAAAAAATACATATTCTTATTATTTCAACTAGTTTTCACTTATTTACACTCACAGAGATCTTTTTTGTTTAGATTTTAAGAATGTTAAGACAGAACTCATATATATATTAACCCACAAGAATAAAAAGTGTGTACCATTAAAAATATATCCATTAATTCCATAACTTAAAATTTTAATCTCAAAACAACAACATGATTTATTATAAAAAGCATTATAACATTTAATGTAAAATTATTTTTTCTCCTAGAAATCCTTATAACCTATGAAGATCATTTAAAAACATGGGATGAGAAGAAAAAACTGATTAAGGGATATAAGAATAATTAAATAAAATATTATTCAATGAATACTTATAAATTTATTAAATCAATTTCTAAAAGACATACTAGATACCCATATATACTTACATTGTGAAACTTGAGATTTCAACATGATTCCCAAAAAACATAAAGAACATATATATAACCATAATGATTTCATAGGGAATTGCATAATTAAACATGTATCCCTCTCAGCTACCTTATAATTTCTAACCCCCATGGCTACCTTACAATGTAACCCTCACGACTACCTTATTGTTTAACCTTAACAGTTACACATGGAGTAACCATATGATTGACTTCTAACATACACATAACCAATGCATTGGAGGGATATATATGTCCCAATATTCATTATTAAAAATTCTGAAGAACTAGAACATAATCACACAACATGAGTAATTTCATAAAAACATTGTTTCGAATTTGGTAAAAAAGAATTTTAAAAGGTGATTTCAAAAGAAAAGCCCCTTAAAAATATCATATAATTGAATTGAAA
Organism: Viscum album; assembly: GCA_963277665.1. NCBI lineage: Eukaryota > Viridiplantae > Streptophyta > Magnoliopsida > Santalales > Viscaceae > Viscum > Viscum album. The sequence continues at coordinate 697,311,503 of OY728130.1, read as the reverse complement.
CTTAATATAGTGGATTTAATATGTATATAAACCCTATATACCCATAATTCAACATAATCTAAACAAAATTCATCACACAAACAATTTTAATACCACATAATTAATGAATTAAATGGTTAATCCAAGGAATGGGAATTGGGATAAGAATTCCCTTACCATGGGTTTTTATTACTTCAAACATGTTTAAACAACATATATAATGGTGAAAATAGAAATATTAATATTATAAATAAACATACTCATCTTTATAAGACCTTATATGATCATTCCATAACATCATTTCACCCTTTAATTGTTAGTATTTTGTTCCTTCCACTGTTTTAGGTGTGTTCTTTAATTGATTTCCTTGGATGGTTTTATTTGATTTCCTTATCATTTGGAAATGAAAATATAGAAGTGGAAAGAAATGGTATTCATATATTACTATAATATTAAATAATGACATAAATCATTTTGGTTATATATTATGAAGACGTATCATTAGTTAAATCTTTAGTGATACCTGTTTAGATCATTTTGGGGTTTCTCTTTATAATCGCGAACTTGTTTCATTATAAAACCAAATATTATGCATATATGTTAACTCTAGAACATGAAATAAGATAAATCATAAACTTTATAACCCTTTTAAAACATTATATGGTTTTTATGATCATATTTTAAGGAAATAAAGGAAATTTGAAGCACATTATCCACGATTTTGGTAAATCATCACATCACGGGATGTGTTTTTATTTTTAGAATAAGAGGAAGATGAGAGGAAGAATTATGATGAATTTATTCCTTAAACATGATGAAATAAAAAATATATAATATTCTGTAACTTTCATAACACTTGGATAAGGGGATGGGAAGGGAGTATACGAAAAGAAAAGGAAATGAAAAAGAAAACATAAGTAAATGAAAGATGATTTATTGCTCTTGATCTATTCTCCATGAGATCCTCTTTATGACCATTAGTTTTGGCATTTTGGTGAGACCAACTAGTCATGAATGTTGAAAGTTCCATGGTAAGTGGATGTCCAAAAATATTTACAATGCACAATTCTTGAGAGGTGTGAGAGGAATAGGGGGTAAGGGTGGTATTTATAGTGGAGGAGAGGAGGGGTTTTTCATTATTTTAATCAATATTTTAATATTTTTCTCATGATAATGATTATTATGGATTCATATAACCCCAAATAGTAATAAGTGCATGTAAGTTGAAACCAATGACCATTTAAAACAGCCATGACCAATGCATGATACCGAAATTATTCTATTTAGCATTTTTCATAAATTATTGAGTATAACTATTAACCAAAAATTCAAGTATTTCAGAAAAATACAAAAAAAAAACCCATACCATTTTCAACATGTAAAATTAAAAAATGAACACCTTTTTGGAAAATAATTTTCTAAATATGATAAATTAAATATTTAAATAAAGTAATATTTTATTCCAAAAAATAACGATTTGAAAACTATAACTGATTTTATATCACCAAGAAAATTTTGTCAAGATTTCATTATCTTGTAAATTTAGACAATAAATTAATAATATGATTTACTATTCATAACGGTCATATTACTATTCATATTACTATTCATTAGGTTTTGTTATTATTCAACAAAAAATCATGTAGGTTTAATCAGACAACAAATAACTTACTGATTACAACAGCAGATGTCTGTTTTCAAAATTCAAATCATAAATGCGATAAAAGTATGTTTAATAGTTATTTTATAACAATATTCATAAATTAAAATTTCATTATGTGGAGAAACAATGTTTCATGGATTTCGATGAATATTTAAAACCTTAGGTTGTTAGATTCTACCCACCTTTAGGAAATTGTGTCCTCAAAATTATATTTACATATTATAAAAATGAGGATACCTTTCCCTAATAACACTTTTAGATTCCCATGTTTTTTTCTATAACCATAATTTTTTTTCATAAAACCTTTAATCGATGTATTATATTATTCTGCAATACATGTTCTCTTCGATCAAAAATATAAACATTTATCTCTTCATAAGAAATGTTCTCTTACTGATAAAATGCTTCTAGGCTCAAAACATGAGATGAATCGGCCACATACATCCTCGAAAATTAAACATGAAAAACATTTCATACCTATGATAACATCGGAGGCATAACTACTCGGTAAGAAACTAGTTCAATATTCTCCATGATTTTATAAGGTATAATTAACTGTGGACTCAGTTTCCCTTTATTACTGAAACTGATTCCACTTTTCTATGGTGAGATTCTAAGAAAAACATGGTCACCTATGTTGATTGAAATGACTGTTCTTCTATTATCACCTTAACATTTCTATATACTCTTATCATTCCACATGTGTTTCTGGATCATATTCTCTTTCTCAGCCAGTTCCTCTACTAATTTTGGTCCCATCAACTTCCATTCTCTAACTTCATCCCAAAATGATGGAGTTCGACACCACTTCAAATATAATTCCTCAAAATGTACGAGATGTATACTAGAATAATAACTATAATTCACACACCAATCATTAAATATTTAATAAAGGGAAAAGAGTACAAAAACAGGGGGAAGGAACAACAGAGGACCCCTGATTAGGGGGTCTGAAATAATGAAGACCGAGGGCATCCCCTCGGATAAGGTTAACCCCCTCCGTCTTAAGGGAGGCTGCATTGGAAAGGACAGTGATAGAGGATCCTGGGGCTGCAAGAGAGGTGAGGAAGTCCGCATCCTTGTTCCCCTCTCTCCAGGTATGGGTGACTCGAGCCTGGTTGTTAAGAAGCTGTTTGCATTTCCTAATGCTGTATAAGACTGACCAGGGGGTGGCACCTCTTCCCAGTAGGGAATCATGAATAATTCTTGAGACTGTTTCCACCTCAGAAAGAGCAATATTCATCTGTTTGCAAAGACTCAGCCCTGTGAGAACTGCATTTTCCTCTGCCTGAAGAGCACTACCATTGCCATAGTGCACCGTGAAAGCAAGGAAAACAATCCCTTCTCGATTGTGAACCACTCCGCCACCTCTCATGGCTCCCGCAATGCATGATCCATCAGTGTTAAGTTTAAATCCAGTTGTCGGCGGAATCCATTTAATCCAGCGACCACGTGCTCTATCCATAGGAGGGTTGGCCGGAGGGGAACATGACTGCAGGATACCGAGGGAGGGATCTTCTCACCAATTATCAACAAGAGAGACCATATCAATCAGTAATATCTTGGTTCTCATGATAACAGACCATCTTGTGGAGGAAGATCCCTCAAATCTGGCTTTGTTCTGAGCTTGCCAGAGGCACCAGCATCCAGCACTGAGGATAATTGACCTCACTGCTCTCTCTGGACCTTTATCCGTAGTCCCCTGAAACCACCTCTCCAGGAACGATAAGTCCCGATGATGAGGCGAATGAATCGCTACGAAATCTCCGAAGGAATCCCAGACACCTCGCGCCCACTCCCCTTCAAAAAAAATATGGCTCGTGGTTTCGTCCCTCTTGTTATTACAGCATTGGAAACACGACGCTAGATTGACTCCGATTTTCTTGATTCCTTCATCCGATGAAATCTCGTGATTCCTTATGCGCCAAACCAGAAAGTTGTACTTGCTCGGAAGCTTATTATACCAGACCAGGTCGTTCTAGCAATTCTATTGAGCCTCGGGGGTTGAGATCCTTAGGTAATCCTTGATATTGAACTTACTAGACTGAGAGGGGGTGAATACACATCGGTCCATCTCCGAGTTAATGAGGATAGAATCAAAAACGTCCAGCTGATCCTTGTCAAGCACCGCCTTGATGAAGCCAGGATGAGCGCTCGCCTCCTTAAAGGTAATCAATGGGGCCAGACACCCCATGAATCCAAGTACTGATCCCACCCAGTTCTGTGTCCAGAAAGAAATATTGCCTTCTCCCACAACCCACTGGGATTGCTGTTGGAGGATCGGGATAAGAGAGCAGACCGAATGCCAGAGGAGGGATCCCTGCACACTGTCAGCTTCCATGGAACTGTCGTAGCTGTAGGACATGATCCTCCCCCAGAGGGACCGGTCCTCCACGATCTCCCAGGCGAGATTGGCGTGCATTCCATGAATTGTGTCCCTCAAGCTTTTAACATTAATACCTCCTTCCTGGCTGGGAAGTGTCATTCTTCCCCATGCGACCCAATGTCTCTTCCCCTCGGAAAGTGCATCCCATAAGAAATTAGCCAGGATCTTGTCAACTGCTTTGATCACCCCCTTTGGCACCGAAGTGGAAGCCATCGCATGCACCAGGATATTAGTCAGCACATTGTTAACCAGTGCAATATGCCCTCCAAAGGATAAGAAGTGTCTCTTCCAGTTGAGGATGTGCCCTGTAATCCTGTTCACCACATGATCAAAGTCCGGAATACACGTTTTGCCGGGTGAAAGAGGGGCCCTGAGGTATTCCATCAGGAAGTGACAAGGCTGCATGTCCATGATGTTGAAAATAAGGTTTGTGCGGCCAGTTCCACACTTGTTTGAGATATATAAATTAGTCTTTGAGTGGTTGATCACCTGACCACTCCAATAATAGTAATCTTCTTGAATCCTCTTAATGCCACACACATATATTTTTCTTGCACTCGAGAAGATAATCATATCGTCTGCAAACATCAAATGTGAGATGGGAGGGAGGTTCTTTTTTCCTTCGATAAGGAAGTATACTACCATTGAGGATTTCATTATTCATAAGACGGCTAAGCACGTCCTGCATAAGGACGAACAGGGTAGAGGAGATCGGTTCACCTTGTCGTAAGCCACGAGTGGCCTTAAAAAAGCCATGTGATTTCCCCATAAATGAGACATTCATCCATGCAGAACTAAAGCATCTGAAAAGGATGTCTGAGGCCTTGGCAGAAAGGCCCATGCAAGCTAAGGCCTTGTTCACAAAACCCCATTCAAGTCTGTCGTACGCCTTGCTCATATCCAATTTGATGATCATGTTGGAACCGTGTGTTTTAGCATTAATGTCCCTTATCATCTCCTGTGCCAGGGCTATAGCCCCTTGAATAGAACACCCTCTCACAAAACCATGTTTCTCCATGGAAATCCTGCAGGGGAAGTGCATAGCCAGCCTCGTGTTAAGAGTACTCGCAAGGATTTTGTAGGTGAAGTTACACATGCTCACGGGCCAGTAGTGGAGAAGGGAGGAGGGGTCCTTAACCTTCGGTATGAGCACCAAGGTCATGGAAGCTGCAACCCGTGGGAGATATCCTCCTCTGAAAAAGTCCTGCACTGCTACAACAATGTCACCTTTGACCTCATCCCATGCAACATTGTAAAACAAACCAGGAAAACAGTCAAGAAAGATGATCCAAATACATAGTACCTCTAATCGGAAGTAAATAAGAATATTTAGTTATTCGATAAACAATAAACCAGATCATTTTGACACCTCTAGAAATCATTGGTAGTCCCAAAATTAAGACCATGGATATATTTTCCTAATTCAACTCTCACAATAGTAAAGGCTGAATCTTCCCCTTCAGTAATTGTCACTCTACTTTAACCTGTTGACACATCATGCAATTCATGGTAAAATATGCAATATCTCTTTTAATTCTATCCTAGTAGAATTACTCCTGAAGGTCTCTGCATATCTCTGTGCTGCCATGATTAACTGAAATTGAAGAACTGTGAGCTTTGAAAAAAACATTTTTTCAACTGAGAATCACAAGTCACAAAATATTCATCCAATTCTAAAAACACAATCATTATCATTGTTAAATTTTGATGAATTACCCATTTTACCAATTCTACCTTTTTCTATAGCACCCTGTCAGCCTTTTCCGCTTACTTAATTCTGTCTGAAAAAGATGACTACACTAAAACCTACAAAAAATGATAAATTTCTAACACCAAAAATTCCATGTCAAAATTCCTCATATCATTAATAAGGGGGTCATGTTCCAGTTGTATCATGGTTAATCATGCATGATGATTCCAACTCAAGGTATCTACCTCTTTGTTTACTTTTACTGGATGGTAATTGATCAGGGAATCATATTAATTTATCAATTCAATCCATCTTCATTGCCTCATGTTTAGTTCATTCAGAGTGAATATATACTTTAGACTTTTAAGATCAGTATATATTTCACATTTGGATCTATATAAATCATGCCCGTATTTTTTCAAATAATAAAACCACATTTTCTAATTCCAAATCATCTGTGGGATAATTAAACTCATTAATATTTAGTTTTTTTGAAGTATAAGAAATTAAATAATAATTCTTTATTAGAACACAACCAACTCCATTCAATAAAGAATCACTATAGTTGAAAAACCTACCATTTCTATGAGGCAGAGCCAAAACTGGAGCATTCACCAATCACTTAATCCATTCCTGAAAACAAAAAACAAATTCATTTATCCAAAAAATATTATTCCCTTTTCATGTTAACCTAGTTAGTGGTCTAGATAACCGTGAATAATTCTTAACAAACCATCGGTAATAACCTATGAGTCCAATAAAACTATGAATATCTATTATATTTTTATGTCTTAGACATTGATCAACCACTTTTGTTTTGAAATGATCAAATATTATTCGATCCTTATTTTCAAAATTCCGCTAAAAATAAAATTTGAATCCCAAATTCACACATCCTAAATTTTCCATATAGTTTCTTTTCCTTCGTGGTTTGAAAAAAAACCCTTATATGTTTTTCATGATCTACATTACTTTTAGAAAATACCATAATTTCATCAATAAACAGAACTAAAAACTTATCCAACAACTCATGGAATATTCTATTCAAAAGATCAATGAATGAAGAATGTGAATTAGTTAACACAAATGGAATAACAAAAAACTCATATTTCCCATATCCAGTACTTAACATGATATTCATGATGTCTGCTTCAATTATATTCAACAGATCGACCCCAACCTCAGGTCAACCTTCGAAAAATATTGTGCTACTTGAAGCTGATAAAAAAGTCATCGATATGAGGTAAATGATACTTCTTTAATAGTGAATTTATTCAATAATCTACACTCAATTCAAAGTCTCATGGAACTATCTTCATTAATAAACACTTACAACTGATTTCTCAATTCAAGAACATCAATTTGAGCCATTTGATATGGGGGTTTAAGAATTTTCTTAATGTCAGGAACTAAATCAATTATGAATTCAACCTTTTGATCTGGTATAACATTTGGCTACTCATTAGAAAAAACCATAAGATATTTATTTACCATTGGAATATCATTAATGCGAATAGTCCATTGTTTTCAGCAATTTGAGAAAGATAAATTTTATTTCCATGTTTCAACATTATCGCAGCTTCATGATATGTTATCAATTACAGAGTTTTATTCTTATATACAAACTAAAACCCTTTCTAAAAAACAACTTATTTAGCTCTACAATCAATCTTAGCATGACAAACCGAAAGCCAATCCATACATAATATGACATCAAAATCTACTAAGGGACAAAAACAAGGTTTGGATGTAATTTCTTTCCACATATAACAATAGTGAAATTTATAAAATTCCTTTTTATTATAACATTTCCCTCAGCTTTTTAACAGTATGTTTTGGTGTCAATTATTGAGAAAATATTCTCATTTATGAAGAAAAGATTTTAGAAATAATTGAATGTATTGAACCAGTATCAAACAAGACTTTAGAAAAAATAGAGTAAAAAAACAATGAACCTGATACCACTTCATTGGATAGACCGACATTTGCTGACATAGTCACAAAGTATCTCATTACACCTTTCTTCTTATAGTCTTACTGCTTCCGGTTATTTATATATTTTCTTGGAGAGGAATTTTCATAATGAACCATCTCACCACATTTGAAACACATTAATGTTTTCTTAACAGTATTAATTTTAGGATATTTTCATTACAATATCATGCCATATGTCTAAACATTACAAATAGAAAACACTTCCCTATTTTTAAAGGCATTCTCTGAGGTTCTTTTTACCACAATTTTCACAAACTATATGTTACAATTTTTTACCATCAGATTTCTTTAATTTATTTTTACCCATCACTTTCCATCTGGACCTCTACTTCTCTTTCTTCTCAATGTACACGTAGTCATCAACATACTCCATTTCCTACCTCTCTGCACATTAGAAAAGTTTCTAATAACTTTTGAACTCTTGGAAAGCTAATTCATTTCGATATCATGGCTTCAATCTTGAGTAAAAAATGGTTGGTTTTTCTATCATGATATCAAATAATATTTGGTAAATAACTTTCTAGTTAGGTGAGGTTTGCTTCATATAGGTGCCACTGAATCATTCTCCTTTTGACTCAATTCCATGAATTTCTTCTCTATCCTAAGTCAAAACACCGTTGGAAAATATTTTTCAAGGAAATTAATTTTAAATTCATTCCACTCTATGGCATAAATTTCATCTCAATCCATGATAGTCTTGAGCATTGACTACCACTAATCAGCTTCACCTTCAAAATGACAAATGTAAAGACTTTCATTTTGATTATTTTATCATACACTAAAATCAAATACCTTTTCAAGGTATTTAATCCATCATTCAGTTACTCTCGTCCAGAAGATCCACTAAAAGTAGGAGGGTGTTGCATAATAAAATGTTTCACTATTGTTGTGTTCCATTGTGGTATATCTGGTTGTTATCTTTCATGGATTCCACCACCATTTATTGCCTGCTTCAGCTGACCCATTACCATTAAAAACTATTCTGTTCCAATTTCCACCATTCCTAGTTGTGGATTCGGTAAGATATAATCCACTCAGTTTCTTCTAACATCAACTTCCCTATTTATTCTATGGAAAACAATTCTAAAGAGACATATCTTGGATAAAGAAACATTGTAAAAATAAAATTATAAACACTTTAAATATAAAAATCAGTTAAAATTCATTTATTTAAATCTATAAACATTATACCAACTGATAAAGATATCTAAACAATGCTCTGATAGCAACTATAATGTCTCGGCCTTAAAAATTACTTATTCTAGAAATTTCAACTAGTTTTCAATTCATTACATTCCCAAAGATCATTGATGTTTATAGTTTTATAACGTTAAAAATACCTAATAAATTTCAACACACAAGCATAAAATGTTGTTACCATTAAAATAGTAACCATTTCTTCAAAAACATAAAATTTTAAACACATAACAACCAAATGATTTCATTGAAAAATCATCATAACATATAACTTTACATATTTATTTTTCTTACACATCCTCATATAATAGAAAAATAATTCAAAAACATTGGATGAGGACAAAAAACACAATAAGGGATATAAAAATAATGAAATAAAACATTAGTACAACAATACTTGTAAACATATGAAATAAATTTCAAGAATACATACATGACACCCATATATACTTACTTTGTGAAACATGATATTTCTATTAGATTTCCAAAAAATATATAGATCATTAATAGAACCATAAAGGTATCTTAGTTAGTTACATACATAATAATTTAACCCTCTCATCTAATGTTGGCGCCATAATTCGGAATGAATAAGAGGCCAATATATGGCCCCACAGACTGCCTCGTAATGCCATTTCGTGGAGTCCCCCTAGCATTGTGGTCGTTGCGAAGCAATGAAAGCAGGATGCTCCGTGAAAAAAATTGATGTTCGCGAACCCGCCACGAATCAAAGGAGGCGGGATCCTCCACGATCAAATTTGACGTTCATGAACCCGCTATAAAGAAAAGGAGGTGAGATGCTCCGTGAACCCATTTGAAATTTGCGAGCCCATCACGAAGCCACCATGACTCATCCTGCCATGTGAACTCCGCTCGGCGGTGCCTCTTGCCTATAAGTACTGGGCTCCCCTAGAGCTTCAGGGATAGAGAATCTAACCTTTCGACTTCCCAGCTCCCGAATCGCGAAGCATTCTTCCGCTCAGTGAACCATGAGCTGTGTGAGGTACTTCTGCTTCGCAAAGTGCCTCCCCATTGTCTCGTTTTAATCCCCAATTCTGAGAGGGATGCCCTTCACGAAGCCTAAGGGTATTTAAAAAGGAAGGGGATCCCCAAGGGGACACAGGTTATCACAGAGAATTTATGCTTCTCAAAACACCCTTCATGTACACATGATCCACTTGCTAATGCAGGGTCACTATACTTCGCGAAGCACATAGCTTCCCGACACCTAGCTTTACGAGGCACCTTTTCTCCGCGAGGCCGTGCTCCACCAATTCTCTTCCACTTCACAAAACACCTCCTATTTTCACCTCTTCCCCATAATAATGCTTAGGAAACCCATTTCGCGAAGCACATCCCTTCACAAGTGACCTCCGCCATGATGAGCAACAGAGCTCCACAAGGCCCCTGCCTATGGACCCCTCTGCTTGAAAAATCCTTTTCTCGTGCGACCCACTAGGCTTGCACAATGAGACTTCAACATTACCTGGATGATACCGCCCGTTGAGTTTCTTTTCCAAATGATTCTTCGCATTTTCATCCTAACAACTATTATCTCTTTGCATAGCTATGCTAACGTGGACCCCTCGATGGTTCGCTCTGCGACACCCCTTGAGTACGGTGTTTCCTATACCTTCCCTCCCACAAGGAGCAGAGGGTACCAGATATGTATGTCCTAGGGGTGTGGAGAAAACCCACCTCGTCCGAGTTATAGGACATTAAACTGCCAAGCATTATCGTCCTCAGAACATGACGTTAAACTATGACCTTGACTTGTGCCTCTCACGCAGTGTTCCCCCACCATGAAAATTCTCCATGCCCCTTGGTCTCTACAGGGAATGATATCCACCATATGGGAGTGACGTTTGTCCGCGGTGGAAGGGCAGTCACCTTGGTGTAATCCCCTATATTTCCTTCCAGGAGGCAGCATCCCTACTCCTCCTTTCATCTCTGGTTCTCAGGGCCAGTAGAGGGTGTGATAGGGAACAAGACTCCTCCTTTCTTCACTCCCAAATCCCTCTCCCACTTCACTTTTTCACACTCATGCCTCCATCCTGGAGTAAGTCCAGGAACCATAGGCCGCCTCAGAGTGTAAAGCCCTCTTCACTTCCCACAGACTCACCTTTCACGACATGATCTTCAGGCCTTTGCTACCTCTTGTTTCTAACACCGAGCATTACACACGTGGTATTAGATTAAGAATAGACCATGACATTGCCCCCATCCAGCATGACGTTAAACTGTATTTTGCCCCCGTCCCGGATGACGTTAAACAGTATTTTACCATCGTCCCACATGGAATTAAATTGTACACCCGAACTATGGGGACTTTGATCCATGTCAAGGCATAGTACGTAGGAAGCCTCACGAGGTTCAAGCCCAGCACCCATCGGACCCCTGGTCCATCTTCACGTTGGTTTTCCAAGACTCCCCACCCAAAATTTGGGGACTTTGATCCATGTCAAGGCATGGTATGTAGGAAGCCTCCACGAGGATCAATCCCAATATCCATTGGCCCTGACTATCCCCACATCGGAGTGCTGTGCCACATTCCCGAACTACGGGGACATTGATCCATGTCAAGGCATTGTACATTGGAATCCTCACGAGGTTCAAGCCCCACACCCATCTGACCCCTGGTCCATCTTCACGTTGGTTCGCGGACACACCCCATCTCGAACTATGAGGACATTGATCCATGTCAATACATGGTACATAGGAAGCCTCCCCGAGGTTCAAGCTCACCACAAACCCATGGTTCTGACCCCATTCATGTCGGTCCACCACCACCTTGGGGCAGCCTAGAGTGTAAGCCCCAACCCACCATTTGAACTATGTGGACTTTGATCCATGTCAAGGCATGGTACATAGGAAGCCTCTATGAGGTTCAAGAACAACCACCATTGGCCCCTACCGTCTCCATGTCAGTGTGCCAAGACCCAATCCCGAACTATGGGGACATTGATCCATGTCAAGGCATGGTACGTAGGAAGCCTCACGAGGTTCAAGCCCAACACCCATCAAAACCCTGATCCATCTTCACATCCGTTCACCGACACACCCCATAAGGAACTATGGGGATTTTGATCCATGTCAAGGCATAGTACATAAGAAGCCATATGAGGTTCATACCCAACACCCATCAGACCCTCGGTCCATGTTCACTTTGGTTTGCCGACACGCCCCATCCCGAACTACGGGGACATTGATCCATGTCAAGGCATGGTACGAAGGAAGCCTCTCTGAGGTTCAAGCCCACCACCTGGTCATTCCAACCTCCTTCACATCGGTCCGACCCCATCTAGCGGTAAGCCATTGTGATCCCATCTAGCAGTAAGCTATTGAGACCTCAATCAGTAGTAATCCGTTGAAACCCCATCCAGTGGTAAGCTGTTGTGATCCCATCCAGCAGTAATCCATTGCAAAATCATTTAGTGGTAACCCATTTTCAACCTCATTCGACTGTAAGCCATCACCAGATGAACTACACGAACATTGATTCCCTGCAACGGGGATACGTAGGAAGTCTCTTCGAGGCTCATGCCCAAAACCATCGTCCTTCTTTATTCTTAACCAAGCCACCACATCCTGGTGAGATGATTCCACCTCATTCCCCTCCATAGCATTCGGGAATCCACCCACATGCTGGCCCCAATATCAGTGTTCCCTCCAGGGGGTTTCTCATTATGATCCACTCTAATCAGTGTTCTGATCTGTCTGATCCATCTTCATGGGATGTTAATCTTGCAGCATACCCTATGTTAAACATGGGAAGCTGAGTAAAACCTCAGATACATGCCCACGACATATGATTCACTGCGCTCGGTGTGGGATTCCTCGGGCTTTCATGCCCTCGAGAATCCCTATAACAAGGGACATACGATAGACATGCCAATCCCGCGGCTTCTAGACATGCTATTGATTCCCCAACGTGACTACTACACTAACCGAAGGTTGGAGTACTGACTGGACCCCTTGGAATGTACTAACAGATGTAGCGTAATTAACTAGTGTCCATGAAGATATGGCATCAGGAAGATTTTCACGAACAACGTATTTAATCAATGAGGGATACCCAGACTAGGTGACGAGTTCCAAGGAGGAATCCACGTAAGGAAGAACCGACATCCCATCATCAATTTTTGATCAAAGAGAAAACTTCCCTGAACAAGGAACGAATGTCACCCGCCTTTGGAAATTGGGAATGTGGGGTAACAACAAAAATCTACACCTATCGCACTCAAGAAGACGGATGAGTGCACCCCAGCAAAAGCATCAGAAATAGAAATGGTGAACCCGACGTGAAGGTCTTCTCCTTAATATGGAGATTAGTAGTGCTCAGGGCATCAATATATTGATGTGTCACTGGTTCCATATATTCGTCATCGGGTACTGCAAAGAAAATAGAGGCCCTAGTATGAATCTCACAAGAATTTGGGGCATTAGAAAGTTAGACATCCCTTTTTGCGACATTGTCAGCGTGGATCCCTCTTACTGGCAATGGAAGGTGGAATGGTGTTGGGGCACTTGTTGCTAATTTCTTTTTCTAGCAGTGTTAATGAGTTCATCTCCCTACTTTCAAGAACCATGTTGTTGCATCTGGAGCTCGATCACCTGCCCACCGGCACAGGGGTAGGGGCAATACCGACATGGTTACCCCATGCGGTTCCGCATCTTCCATGACAGATTCGACCGCCACAACTACTGGGCAGCCACACCCCATCTCCCCATCAGAAATTATCTATAAAAGGTTAATTAATGACCTTGTACGCAGGTACAAGGAAGAGGGGATCATCCCCACCAATGGATATGGCCCGCTTGGATCTCGAGGTAGCTGCGACTCGTCATGGACACCGCCCACGAGTGCCGCGCAGGGAGCTGCTGCTCCCCACCCTGACATACAACAGTTTCGGGAGCCTATCCTCGGAGCGCTTTGACGACTCCCTGACTTAAGCTGATGAGGTGGGAGATGTCCGGCCCAGTCTGATCAGAGTCTCAATCTAGCCGCTCCCAGCGAGGACCCCCACCTGTCTACGTCAGCGCCACCACCCGGCCTTGCCAGAGGAGCAGGTAATCTATGCACCTCCACCACCAGCACCGACTTGCCTTACCTGATGCCAGCGTCTGGAATGAGCTAAGGATGCCCGCCAAGGGGCGTCAACTTCAATGGCTATTGTGGCTCGTGCCACCACTGACGCATATCATCACATCCCTATACACACTAATTAGGGGTGCTTATATACCCAACCGGGATCGAGGCCCCAACCGCCCCATGGGCAGGCTGGGTTGAATCTCCTGTCTGCAGGCACAAGCGAGGGTCGTCGTGAACCAACCTGCATCGATGCCACCCCTTATGGAGGTCCTCCCCATACCGCTACCACATAGAGAGTGGGTCTTCCCCAATCCGAGGCTCTCCATGGAGGCTTGCACTGTGCTACCCTCGATCCGAATGAAGGTCTGCCCCATGGCCGTGATGTTCGGTACGAAAGCCTCTCTCGTGCCCATCACACTGGGTATGGAGTCCTCCCTCCTACCACTGACCATCAATGTGGGTACATCGCCCATCCAGTCTCTCTCCAATGTGGGGATACTCCCTACGTCCTTTCCGCAGCTTAAGATGGCCCTCTTTCCCCCTACAACCAGCGGGGTGAAGGCCAGCCTCGTTCCACCTACACCAAGCATAAAGGTCCTCCCCATGCTCCCTCTAGTTCCAAAAGAGTTTTTTCCCTCTCTAGTGATGTTCATGGAGGTCCTACCCATGTCCCCTTCGAAATCTGTCCCAGTTCTCCTCACACCTCGGCTTTATCAGGTGGTAACCCTCTCCACCCTAGCACCAGGGTGGCCGAAGGACCCCATTTTGGGAATCTGACCTACCCAGAGGAGCCGCCCAGGGTTAAGAAGGCGGGTCGTCACCACCACAAATAGAATCCCGGAAAATCACAGTTGGAGATCAAACTAGTCCGCTTCTCAGACTCTAAAGCGAAGTGGAACTCAGCTCAAGAACCCTCCCCTAGCTCATCTGAGTCAATAGTCGGGGCAGGGATGAGGCTTATCAGCCTGGTACTCCTAGAATGAGTGGTCCATAGGATTCACGCCTCCCTCCATAGGTTTTTCTAGGAGGACGAAAATCTAGGGACCCCACAGGTTACAGTCGTGCAGTCACCACCATCATCACCGAAAGCACTATCTACCTCTACAAGAGATCATGGAGAGATATTCTGGGGATCGATGGTAGGAAAGATGCAGTGTGACCCACCACCACCAGCCCTGGCCGCTGAGCCCGGAATGGTGGCCATCAGCCCCTCCTACTACGACGTAGCTGCCAGGTCACTGCACTCTTCGGAGGACAGCCTAAGAATTGGCGACCAGTCAGCCCGTTCTACATATTCTCCACCGGTCAACCTGCCATCCCAGCTGTCTGAATCAGTACCGCTACCAGATCATCAGCCACCCCTAGTTGGTGAGTGGGGAAATAATGGGCTAGACTCTGAATTTGAGTCAAGTATCTTTTGGTGAATTATTCTAGCAGACTACTTCCCCAAGGAGCTCTGGCCCGTGGTAGCGTAGAATTTCTGCATACCCGAGTCTATCACCCTAGAGGAAGTTGATTTCTACCGCTATAGCCTCTAAATGATACATTTTAGTTTCCGTCATCAGTGCGTGGTTTATCCAAGGAGCCAAACACATTTCGAAGACGTTAGTGAGCAGTGCCATCTAGTCGATCTTGTCGCACTTTCAGTGGCCCCACACCCCGAGTCACCAGGTATTCGTGAGGCCCTCCAGCAGCAATGCATTCAGAGTATCAATGTACTCCGCAAAATTATCAGGGAGGGTACCCCCCCACATACATGTCTGTGGCTGGGGGTAGTATGCTGCCCTCCCTTTCAGCCCTATTCGATGACAGCCCAACTTGATTTGTGATATTGAGGACATGTCCCCAGGAAGGGTCATTGTCCACATGGCTGACATAGGGGAAAAGGAGGATGATCTAGAGTTTTTTGATGGAGACTTACCCTCGTAGGGTGTCCCACCAATGTTAAACCCATCTGGGAGGATTACTCATCAGTAGAGGAACCTCCTATGTCTTCCTGCACCCACCAAGGCATTGGTACTCAGCTGGAATGTCAGAAAGGGTAAAGAGCATGTCAGAGAAGTCAGACACTCTCACCTGTCCACCTCAGTGAAGAAGATGGAGGAGGGCCCTGAGAAGGCCTCATTGCACCAGAAACTTGCTGAGAAAAAGAGGTTAGTCAGCGAACTCTTGTCTGAACATGTTTTATAGAGACAACCGGACTATGGTGATCCTAGGCTGGGGAAGTAGGGGTAGGAACAACCTCCTCTCGATGAGATGCCCCCAGGAAACCCTGATCATACCGCTCCTGCGGATAGGGATAAAGCCAGAACTCACGATAAGCGTGTGTGGTAAGCCTCAGCAAACCCTCCCGAATGGCATGACAATAAGAGGAAACCTGCCCGGGTTCCCCCAGCTGCCCCAATGGTCGTTCCACCAGTCGCTCTACGAACCTCTGAACCAGTCTACCGTGTTAAGGATCCTGACAACGCCCTCGTGGTTAGGGATCCTTTTCAAGATAAGGACCCCCACCCGGATGATCCTATGGCGGCGTTCATAGCCCACCTTGAGGCATTAGAGACACGGCAGGTGGGAATCCCACCGGATGGAAATCCATACCCAGCATGGGTGGATGATATGTCGGTGCCTCCAGGTTTTAGATATCCCACATTCTCCCCCATTAATGGGATGAGGGACCTGCCACATCATCTAGCCCACATTAACTCAAGGTTTGGGCCCATGTTGTGGACTTGAGCGAAGCATGACACTGCCAAGGTCCGCTATTTTGTTTAGACACTGGAGGGGCCAACATTCGTCTGGTACAACCAGCTCCCCATCGGATCTGTGACCAGATGGGAGGACCTTTGCATGCAGTTTCTCTACCAGTTCAGCTCTACCACTCGGAAGACCAGAATCATAGAACTCTTCATGTGAAAACAAAGGCTTGATGAGTGAGTCGTGTACTTCATCACCCATTAGAAGGGGCTAACATACTCCATCGACTTTCCACTAACTCAGGAGAAATTACCGATGATGTGCATAGGGAATGTCAAGACGGAACTGGTTCCCTCCTGGATCACTCAAAACTATCCCGGAGGGTTCCGAGACTTCTCCGACAAGGCCTATCGCCTTGAGGAATCCTTGCAATAGACCAAACAGGCACGTTCGTTGCCCCCTGTAATCCCAACAAGGACAGCTTCTAGAGCCGAACACACCATGGTGTCCCAAATAGAAGCCCCCAGGTAGCTAGAATTGCTACCAGTAGCACTGGCCCCATAGCGTCGTAGAGGCCCTCCACCTCAGGCACAACCTCTAGCTCTGAAGCGTCCTCAGAATCGGAAGGCGCTCCCGCGTAAAGCACTGCCACTGCCCAGGTGGGATAATCAGGGTCCACCTCCTCGATAGACCCCTTCGGCTCATCATCCAATCTAGGCTCCATGGGGTCCCTATCTAGAAAACAGACACCAGACTTACTCATTCACTGAGAATCAGGTCCTTAGTTACATCTGTAGTTCCCTATAGTAGGGTATTGTACGCTTTCCTGAGTGCAGAAGCCCGACAGAGGCGAATCTTGCCGATCACCCTAATTACTACCCCTATCATTAGGTTCTAGGGCACACCCTAAAGTAGTGATATGTGTTTAAAGATAGAATCTAAGATCAGGTTGATAAAAACATATTCAGGTTGGGCCCAGCCCCAACATAAGTGGCTTGCGTCTTTTTTAGGACTGATAGTAGTAGTGATGACGAAGGTGAGTGGAAGCAGGTTCCTAGCCGCGGATCCCAGAAGTACGACAACTGGATGGTTTGTAAGACAGTCTCTCACGCCAATGGAATCATTTGGGAATGCCTGAATCAGCTGGAGCCTTCAGAATCTGTGGACAACCCTTCTGTGTCATCTTCTCGGCTGACCTCTTCCCAGAAGAGAAAGCATTAGCGGCACAAGAAGAAGAAATGTGCCCTGCAAATGTCATTGTCGTCCCGCACTCTTGGAGACTTCATGCCCCCTGAGATGGGGTCCCTCCCATAAAATGCCTAGTGGTGGATGATTTTTCAAGTGAAAATAAAGGGTACGCATTGGTTAATACTGTTGAGTTGGTAAATCCTTATATGACTACCGATGAGGGGGAATGCCCAGCGAACATCCCCAGCCGATGCCAATGTCGGTGAAGCCATGACTATATGGGTTGTCGAGGCACATAAATCGACACCTCTATCCAGGCCTTACATGCCATTGAGACCAGACATCAGGCCCAACGTTGAGTTCATCACTCGCATCCTTTTTATCCGGTGTCGTCAGGACAACGTCCACCACCGTTTATGCAACTGGATCAGGCAAGGCCACCTTGGTTGTACCGCGACTAGCATCACCCCGCTACAGGCCGATCTCAGTCGCCGAGTCCTCATTCAATAGTGACTCTCCGGGCTTCGACTAGTGAACAGACGAACATGCCCAGTACCAGTCAGCCGCCGGTCCAGCCGGCAGGGCCTGCCATGCCTCCAATCATAGATCGACCTCTTGTAAGCAGAAGTTCATTCCTGGCATGAATGTATGATGTTTCATGCATCTATATGGCATCCCAGCAAGAATTTTCATCCTTGAATCCCTTCACCTGTCATCAGATATGCGCAAGGCCCTCGCTGATGCTTTAAGTAGCCCCTCCAGTTAGAGACAGAGGTAACAGCTGGAGAAGCCGTTCATGCTGAAGTAGTTGAGAATTACAAATTTCAGGCCGTCAACTCGTTCATGGGAGAAGATGAAGGCTCCCCGATAGAGGGGAATATCAACCCGCTGTATATCACTAGCCAATTTAACTGTGTTGAGGTTTACCATTGTCTTGTTGACATTGGCTCCAGGATCAGCCTTATACCGACACAGACACTGCAGAAGCTAGGTCTATCCGAGGATGACCTGACTCCCTCCGATTTAAGGATCTAGGGATATGACAAGATAGAGCAGACCCTGGCCGGCAAGATCCTTCTGAAGACCCAGTTCGATGGCCTGGTTACCAGCTCCGAGTTCATGGTTGTATCCCAGGACACTGCGTATAATGCATTGATTGGTTGGCCCTGGATCCACCAGTATGCAACAGTACCCTCAACATGTCACCAATGCCTCAAATACTCCCTTAGTGGTCGAGTAAGCGTACTCCAAGGTGATGCGTCTCCTTTCACCTCTTGTGAAACCCGTTATCTGGACGCTGACAATTACAAGAGCAAGGACAAACAGATTCTGGCATGTGTGGTTGAGCCCACCCGAGTCACAAGTGACCCATGGGCAGGTCTGGATGATGCCTATGTCTTCCCAATCCATTGATTGGAGGCCACGACTCCCAACATGGGGCAATGATTTGTTGTCTCTGGTACAAGAGGAAGTAATATTCCCAAGTCCAAGCGACGATAGAAAATCACCTCATACTCCAACACAAACCAGGATATAGTGATCTCGGAACCTCATACCCCCATATGATATCGGGATGTCCATCCCATGGAAAAGGAAGTACATCATACGTGTTTGTTTCACTGGTATGTAATTAACCGGCTCAAGACGATGCACCACTATTGCTTTGATATCATCTAGCATGTCCCCTTGGGCCAAAGGCCAGATGGAATTGGATCGACTGCCTTCATCGCCATGGTCTCAACAGCACATGATTCTCTTGATATGTTATCCACTACTGTCCAGGCTAGTACCAGCCTCCCATAAGGTTCCTCCGACCAAGTGGAAGCCTCACTCGCTAGGAATCCCTCCTCTGCAAGCAAATAAGAGGATATAGAGGATGCTCCCCCGCATTTGAAGAAGTCATCTCTGCCATGGTCGATGAACTGGTACAGGTGAACCTTGGTTGCAAGACATATCTGAGACCCACATTGATCAGTTCCGCCATGTCCCTTGAAGAGAAGCAGTGGTATGTGGACTTCCATAAACAGCACTGTGACATGTTTTCAGGGAGTTACAATGAGATTTCAGGACTAGATCCTCAGGTAGCCGTCCACTGCCTCGGTGTTCCGACAAACCATCATGGGTTCAAGCTTCCTCCCAGGAAGATCCACCCTTCTCACAGTGCCATGGTTGAGGCTAAAGTTGAAAATCTCATCAGATCCAACTTCATCATGGAGGTCCAGTACCCCAAGTGGATATCCAACATTGTTCCAGTCAGAAAGAAGAACATACATATCAGAGTCTGTATCGACATCTGAAATCTTAACCGTCACTATCTGAAGGGTGATTTTTCCCTTCAAGTTACAAAATTGTTGATCGACGCTACAGCCAGGTGTCGAGCCCTACCCTTTATGGATGGTTACTCTAGATATAATCAGATTTGGATGGCCCCCAACGATGAAGATTCCATAGCATTCAGATCACCCCAAGGAACTTTCTGTTACTAGGTTATTCCCTTCATCCTGAAGAATGCAGGTGCCACCTATCTGCGGTCCATGCATTGCATATTAAATCATATCCTATGGACATTGGTGTAGTGCTATGTGGATGATCTTGTGGTCGAATATCACCAGCACTAGGACCATCTCAAGGACCTTGAGAAAGTGTTCGACTTCCTCTACACTTGCCAATTAAAGATGAACCCTTTGAAGTGTGCCTTCGTGGTCACTTCCAAGAATTTTCCTGCCTTTATTGTCAGGTACCGGGGCATTGAGATCAACCCAAAGGAGATCAAGGCCATCATCTAGATGCCCCTCCCCCCAAGAAATATTCGAGAGCTTTGTGGTCTCCAAGGCCCCTTAGCGTACATACGCCGATTCATTGCGAACCTAGCTGGAAAGTGTAAGCCCTTTTCTTGGATAATGAAGAAAGGCTCTGCCTATGAGTGAGACGAAGAGTGCCAGGCCGCATTCGAGGAAATTAAGCAGTAATTGCTCGAGTCGTCGGTCTTGATGCCACCCATATCCGGTACAACACTAATTATGTATGTGAATTCCATGGACCGATCTATTGGTGCCCATCTCGCCCAGAGGAACAACGAGGGGACAGAGAACAATCTATACTACCTCAGCCACATTCTTCTCAATACATAGAACAAATACTCCCCCATTAAGAAGAGCTTCCTTGCACTCGTATTTGCTGTGCAGAAGTTGTGACATTACCTATAGCACCATGAGGTATAGCTGCTCTCTTGGGTCGACCCGCTAAAGCACATTCCGAATCGTCCCTTGTTGACCGGCCATCTAGCATGGTGGGTGGTAATCCTCTAGCAGTTCGACATCATGTTTGTGCCTCAGAAGGCTATCATGGGGCATGCATTGGAAGACATTCAAGATTCCCATCCAACCACCACGGATTAGTCCATAGACTTGGATTTTCCTGATGAGGCAATCCTCTCTGTCGATCAAACCATCCCATGATGGAAGATGTACTTTGATGGTGCCTCCTGGAGCCCCACCAGTAGGAGGGTCAGTGATCCTCGGATCAACAGAGTAGGCCTGGGTATCATCTTCATTACCCCGGTGCAAGCCATTCTACTGTACTAATTCTTGTTTCTAGAAAGCTACACCAACAACGAGGTAGAGTATTAGGCCCTCATCACTAGCCTCGAGATGGCCCTCGAGATCGATGTTCCCCATTTTCATGTGAAGGGGGATTCCAAGATAGTCATCAAGAAAGTCAACAGTGACTATATTTTTAGGGAGCCAGAGCTTGTACCATTGTTGGAGCGCACCCTCCATCTAATGGCCTAGTTACCTTCTTGACAACAGTTTACCCATGTCCTTCAGTCCCAGAATGGTTAGGTGGATGCTTTTTTCAGCTTAGCCGCATCACTTGCAGAGCCCGAGCAGAATGATTTGGTTATACATGTGGCACACCGAAGAGTCACTGCCCTCGTCACCCCAGAGGATGACAACAACCTGCGAGTAAGCAATATTACCACTGAATCCTCCACGTTAAGACCGCTAGGATCTTCAAATGTAGTGATTGAAGAAACTCCCGACTAGAGGGCCCTTTTTTCGAGTATCTCAAAAATGGTTGCCTCCTAGATGATCGTGCCGAACGCGAGAAAATCTGACACTGAGCACTACAGTTTACCCTCCAGAGTGGACCTAGTCTTGAGGAGATCCTCTATAAGCGCAGTTTCGAGGGTGTTCTCCTCCGTTTCATCCAAGGAGTTGAGATTCCATAGGTCGTGCCTGAAGTTCATGCCAGTTCCTATGGTGCCCACCAGGTTGGGCCGAAGCTTCCCCATCAAACCTAGAGACTGGGGTACTTATGGCCCTCTATGATCCAGGATTGTATCGAGATTTCCAAGAGATGTCACGTGTTCCAAGTTCATGCTAAATTCTTACATCAGCCTCCAGAACCTCTACACTCCACCATTTACTCTTGGCCATTTGTGGTGTGGGGACTCGATGTCATGGGACCATATCCACTGGCAACAGCCCTCCAATGAAGGTTCATCCTGACCGCCATTGATTTCTTTTCCAAGTGGGTAGAGGCAATTCCGCGCAAGGAATTCAAGGCACGTTCCATCATTGACTTCGTGAGTTCCAATAACATCAATCAGTTTTGTGTACCTCACGCTGTCCTCATTGATAACGACACCAACTTCAGACCAACTGAGCTGAAGAAATTGTATGCCAAGTACAATTTCCATTCGAACCATACCTCCTGCTATCACGCACAGGAAAGTGGACAGATTGAGGTGCTCAAAAAAACCCTATATAACATTTTGCGGAAAATGGTTGGCCAGAACAAGAAGAGTTGGTCGGACAAGCTCCCCAATGCCCTCTGGGCTTATCAGAAGACAACTCACAATTCCACCCAGGTGATTCCATATTCTTTAGTATATAGGGTTGAGGCCATCCTGCCCATCGAGATCCAGCTGCCTTTGTTACGCACTACAGTCTATGACTAGAAGGCACCAGATAAGGTGGCCGAAATCCGGAAAGCTTAATTGGATGTGCATGACGAGAATAGGCTTTGTTCCCTGCACAATCTGGAAATGCATCAGAATAAGATGGCTAGAGCCTTCAAAAAGAAGGTTCGCCTCTACTCTTTTCTGAAAGGCGACCAGGTATTGGCCCTCCGAGCACCAATGATCCATGGCAGAAAACCACCCAATATTGAGACCAAATAAGAAGGACCTTACATAGTCCACAAGTTTTACCCCAATAGAGCATAATCCTTGGTGACCATGGATGG
The DNA here is from genome assembly GCA_963277665.1 of Viscum album. Classification (NCBI taxonomy): domain Eukaryota; kingdom Viridiplantae; phylum Streptophyta; class Magnoliopsida; order Santalales; family Viscaceae; genus Viscum; species Viscum album. Next base: position 697,288,369 of record OY728130.1, on the reverse strand, counting down.
TGAATGTATAACTCGTCCCACCAATGCCAAATTCATCAAGCAACACATTTCCTAAGCCCCATGGTCCTACACGACCATAAACTGGATAGTCCTGCATGACCCTAAACAACATGATGGTCCTGTAAAATCCTAAACTACACGCCGGTCCTGAATGACCTTAAACCCTCCATTCCTACATGACTTTAAACTGGGCATCATCCTTCATGCCGTTAAACTGCATTCTGAGAACTATGTATGGCTTGATTCTAATCCTCCTAGTATACGTTGGAATACCTAGAAGTTTCTTCTGTTGGCCCAGCCCAAACACCAGAATCTCCCCCCCCCCCTCAGGTTAAGATGTATGGAAGGGGTGAAAATATTTCCCCCAATTAACATCGAGCTAACCTCTATCTAGCTGTACATCCCACTCCTTGGAGGCATTCACCTCTTCTAGAGATGGGTACAACTATGCTTCACCCGCTCCTTGACTAGGATTCCATCACCTTCCCCATCCGGAAGGTCCCCTGAATGGAATAGATGCTAGGTCTAAGGGCTATCTTACCACTTCGGGAAAACGCCTTCGACTATGTCGAGCAACAAATCGATACAAGTCCCACGTTTTAAATATGGTCAGCAGTCGATGATCATTTGTTGCTCCCATTTCAGGTCACTATAGGTTTTTTGTGTTTTGAACATGGTCAACGGACATCCTGGATCGTTAAAGCCACCCCAAGACGTCCCAAACATCGAGTGAAGTGGTTCATTCCACCCCGTTGTATCTCTAAGCGATGAACTCCCTATGGGTGATGCCAACTATTACTGTAGAGACACGAAGCTTAAAGTACATAGACATTACATTACTTTTGTGGAATACTTAGTACATAACAAAAACACACACACAAGGACCGTAATAGTTTAGTGTCATTGGAAACTTGGAATATAATCTTCTAATCATGGTGAAAGATCTTCAACATCTCCCATAAAGATCTTCTTTTTTTAAACATAAATCCTTTCTTTATGTCCTGGGGAAAAGAAAACATAAAAGGGTGAGCTCAAATGTTCAGTAAGGGTAAAAAAAAGAAATATCAATCATGTCATATTCATAAGAACATATCTTTTGGAAATCTTAACCTGCAAAAGAGATCATAATTTCATAACATGGGATAAATCATAGTAGTGAAATGTAATCCCAATAATCATAACATAAAACATGAAACTTTTTGGAATACACACATAATCATATAGAATCATTTCTTATTAGTCAAGACTCATTGCCAAGACTATCTTAGTGGACAAAGTCCCTTTCTGAACTGAGTTCACTCCTCGTTTCAGTCCTGTCTCACTGAACCGGTATAACCTACCGTTCCAGCCATGTCTATCTCATGAGATATAAAATCTTTTCCCAATGAATTGGAGGGAGATATAGGTCCCACCCATCTCATAATGATACCATTCTTATGTGTGCCACAAATTCATAAATCATACATCATTGCATAACCCATGTAATAAAAATGGGATTCTTAAACAACATGACATCATAAAACAATTCATATAAGATAAAGGAATTCATAAAAATAATTCCATCACAACATAATCAAATCAATGTAATAATAGGGATAGAAACAGAACCCTATATTATCTTAGATGGAAAATAATTTTGATAAAACACTTGAACTCCATTCTTGAAGAAAATATCCTTTCTACTTCAAAAACATTTTCCTTTCTTAACATGTCATCCAATTTTAAACATAAGAAGTTGATTAAAAATAAACTTGAAAACTTGTAAATTAAGCTTCTTGGAAATATTTTTTTAAAAATCCATTCATGCCGTATAAGTTAAAAAAACATTCTTCTAGTACTTTTGTCGGAAAAGTCATAAATTACCTCGTACGAAAAATGACAAAATATTCCTTTCATATCTTTTACTAAAAACTCACCGAAGGGTAACATTGGATATAAACTATTGTAAAAGGATATAAATATTACATATTGGGGAAACATTTATGTGGATGATAAAATACACCCTAGTAAATACCAAAGTATAAACAATCTCAGATAAAAATGAGATTGTGATATTTCCATTACCTTAGGTATGATTTTCTTCGTATGTGTCTGAACCTCCTGTATAATGATTTAAATAATTTCATTGACTTATTCCAGAATCATATTAATTGTTATGATATCATATATGGTTCACTTATGACTTTATATTAACTGTTCTTTTGTAAATTCCATGTTAAAGAGTGTTTTGGGTAAAATTGTTTCATTTGTCGTCCGTGTTTTGACTTGTAATTATTCATATGATTACTTAGATCATGATTACTTTATTCCAGAATATAAAACATGATTTATATATAATACATATTCAGAATATACATATATATAATAAATCAGTAAATTGAAAGAAATACACCGTTAATGGAGACGGTAGGCCGTACGTACGCATGAACGTTGTTTTTGTTTCCTTATTGAGTAGAATGGAATTAAGTAGATGACATACATATATATACACATAAATCCAGTATAATTATTATGTCATATATTTCATGATTACTTATTATATATACTTTATAATCATTCATTAATGGTTAAAGTGGAGAATGAATCTCATCGCATCGTGGAGACGGTAGTCCGTACGTACGCACGTGCGATGATATCGTTCTCATGATCGTGGGAATATATTGGAGTGTATGTATAATATTTCAAAATCAATATCACTTTAATTTAATCATATATAGTTATTATTTACACCATTATACCCATCCAAGTAAGGTGGTGGTGTAAAATAGATTTCACTACGGCATGGAGACGGTATTCCGAACGTACGCACGAGCAGTGATTTCGTTTTCTGTAGGATGGATAGATGGTGAAATAGGGTTGTTTAATACTTATAATAACATATCAGTATATTAGTGATACTGATGTTATTACTTCATAATGGAACAACTAAATAAAAAGAAGTGGAAGAAGAAATAAAGATGAAAGAATCGTTAATGGAAATTACCTCTTCTTTGAAGCGCCTCTTTGAGACCTCCTCTTAGGGCACTAAAATTAGTCTTTGAGGAAGACCAGAAACACTAAGATGTTTCTAGGGAAGTGTAGAAGGGAATTTGGCAGGGGTTGGCCAAGCTTGAAGGCTCAAAGTGGTGTGAGGAAGAGAGGGAGGAGGTGCCCTTTTATAAGGGAGGAGAGGGGCACCTTTGGAATAACTAAAACTATTATTTTATTAAAAAGTCACATTCGGTTTTAAATAGCTCCAAATTGATTTATTTTTAAGATAAGGTGGGTATGGGTCTAAATTATCTCATCCAATAGAATTTAGACAAGTTTAGGTTCCTATTTTAACCTTATCATTTAGATTTAACATTAAGTTAAATAATTTTACTTTTACCGTGTCTTCTTGTGTTCTTATACTATAAGGTTAATAAACATACTATAAGAATCCAAACGAACCCCAAGTTGTTTATTATTAATATATATAACCGTATCTAAGTCATTTGGACTAACCTTAGATTTTTAAGAATAGAATAACAATTAATAATATAATATTTGTTTTAAAAACTATTTTATGTCAATTTTGACACTATTTAGTAATTGATTTTTGTGAAAATCATAACAGAATGTTTAGTTCGAAAAAAGTTACTTAAATCAATACTAACATGTCATATTAACCTATAAAATTAGTTTAACTCATAAAGAGTCATAAATTCCATTTATTTGGGTATTTATAACATCAATTATATCAATATTTCATTAATAAAACAATTACTGCATCATATTTGTGTCATAATAAATGATAATTATTTAATCCCAAAAAATTCTAAATAAATTCCTATGATGTAGATAATTGTATTATAGTTCTGTATAATACTCATGTTCTAAGTTTAATGAAGTGTATCACTAAATTAAAATTATTATACTTATAAGATTTAAGAAAGTGACATGTTGTCACATTCTTTGGTTTTAATAATTATTAAATTATTTTCATGGAAAAAAGTCCATTAAATGAATCTAATCTGACCCTTAGGTGATATGGGCCGACTTGTAGTCATCCAATAGGATATTTGCATGTGTTAGGGTAATTTTATAATATTATATTTACCCTTAATTACCCGATTTACCTTTAACTATGGTAAATAAAATTTACTGTTGTTACTATTCATAATTCCAAAAAATAAAAAAGTAGCTTATTAACATAATTTGGATCCACTGATTCCAAATATGGAATCTATTTTTCCAAATTCAATACACAAAAGTTTCAGAAATTAAATTATAATTAATCCCATTGTTGAAAGAAAACAGTTTTTTCTTTAAAACATTGCAAAAGATTGAATTGATTTATCCTACGAATTCAAGGTAGAATCAATGATAATTTCATACATTATATTAAATGGAAAAAATATATTCTATTTATACTTAAAAACCATTCAATATTATAATTTAACCATATAAATTATTGCAATGAAAAAAGTTGTTTTTAATTAAAATATAGCGTGTTTTTACTATTCATCAAAATATGAAAGTTACCAGAATAATATGAAGAATTTATCCAAAGTAAATTTTTATTTCATGATTCCAAAGAAGAATTTTATTTTGTAAAATTGAACTTATAAACATGTCAAAAAGTATATTTAAAGTGGGTACGCCATCAAAAGACGGTAAAACTGCATTTTTAAAAAAATACTTATTTTACCCGAAAAATTTATTTTGTTCTTATACAATGTTTTAGAAAATGTGTAAGATGAATAATAATGTTATAAGATTCATAATTTAGTTAATACTATTCATAACGGCTAGTTCATAATAATATTATAATAATATATCGTTGTTTAGTAAAACCCAGTATTGCGTACAACACACGCTATCGAGGAAGGTCGTGATTGTGTGTAATATAAGCCAAGTCAGGGTTGCGTGTTGTCCAAGAATCTTTCATTGTTTCATATAACATAATCCAACCATATTTCATTTATACAATGAATATATATATATATATACTCAATGTTGCATAGAATAACTATTATCAAAATTGTGTGTAACACGATCCAAGAATAGTGTTGCGTATACTGCAAGCTAATATGCTGTTTCATATAGCGCAAGGTAATATTGGTGTTGCATACAACACAAGACATTAATGAAATTAAAAGAATATTTTTCGTAAAATCTCGGGGTGTTACATTCTACCCCCCTTAAAATGAATTTCGCCCTCGAAATTCGTCGGGGTTATAAATAGTTTACTATTCGAAAGTTTCTTTAATAGAAACCCACATCGTAAAAAGGAATACCAAAACCAATCTTTAAAAACAAAAGTATGAAACGTAACGGTTACCCAAATAAACTAATCACTGGGTTTCCACATAGGTGAAAATATGGATATGGAAGAGAAATCTAACCATCATGTTCTGATAGAGAGTGGTAGAGAACAAAGCTATGGAAAAGCCATCAATCACAAAGCCATAAATTTGTGACGATCTAAGGTGCCATCTGATTCATTAGATATAAGGGCACTAGGGCAACATTTTTGGTTTTCAAGATCATTTCCCTAAAGTTGATTAAATTGGAATTAGAAGAAATACTTTCGTGATTTTGGTATAGTCTCACTGTTGGTCATTCATTGGACAATTTCCACTTTATCTCTTAAAGAAATGAAGTTGAATTTGTCATTCGTGATGTGTTAGCAGATCATGTGATAGAATGATGGGTCATTCCATCTGTCTCAAACAAAAGGCTAGAAAGGTTATCAAAAAAATACATAAGTCCATCTATAGTGAGATTAATCATATATGGTTCCTAAAATGGACTTATAATTCATATATCATACTGCTTAATATAATAAAACTAGTTTCTACTAAACAGGGACTTCCTGTAGGCCAGTGGTAGGCGATAAAGGCTAGTCGCACTACGGTTGTGGGTTCGATTCCCACAGCCTTGTCCAACGCGATGGGCTGTCGCCCGTCCTACAGGTTATCCTTTTTCTAAAGCTATATTACTATAACATCCCATCAACAATATAAAAAAAGTTTTATCTTTAAACAATACTAACTTATTTCCAACATAATCCATTCTAATCTTTAGGCTTATCTAAAATACTTTGGTCCAAGCTCATAGTATAAAGAAAATGATCACGTGAATGCCATCATTTATCCAACATATATCATAAGATATATCTTGTTGGGAAAATTACAAATATGTGAATACCTTAATCATGTATTCTCTTGAAGAATGAATATCCATTGAACCATAGTGAAAACATGATTGCAGTTAAAAGTTAACACTTTCCACATACCAAAATCCTCAAAATTCTATATCCTCAAACCATGATATCACTTAGTCCTTATATCAATCATGAGCTCATGAATACTATCAAACATATTAGATTCTCTTTATCCCTTCATTATGGGCATATCATCTGCTTTCCAAAAATATTCCAATCACTTTTCATGGTTACCGATGCCATAAAATTATTGAAAATCACAATAGACCAAAACATAAATATTCCAATATTCCACGATACTATATGCAACATTATTCTGGAATCCCATTACATAAACACTTAATCACTCCACCACATCATTTTCATATTCAACATTTCCAATGGTGATCGCATGTGACTTCCCTTTGTCCTTTTCCTTAAGTGGTTGCTCATGTCGATCATCACTAACCCTTGGATTAGGGCATTTATTAGCATAATGCCCCATTTCCTTGCACTTGAAGCATTGAAGTGTTATTGGTGCATTCTCTGTAGTCTTTTCTTTATTCACATCATTAGAAACCCTTTTTCCATTACTTCGACACTCAGCTACTCGATGACCTTCTTTTCCACACTTAAAACATTTTTTAGTCCCTTTAATAAAATCTCCAACATGCTTCTTTCCACACTTTGATCATAAGGAAACATTCATATTCTTTTCACCATTATTCTGAGATTTCTCCTTGAACTCCATCTTTCGTTTCTTGTCAAAACTATGAGATGGATAAGTAACACCAACTTCCATTTCTACCTTGATAGCACAACGCACAATTTCTTCATAGCTACTGAAGTCTCTTATAGCTAATGCCCTTCGAATATTTGGTTTTAAGCCACTGAAGAATCGATCAACCTAACATTCAGGTTGGATGATAAATCCATATGCATACCTTGCAAGCCTTGTAAAATTCGCTTCATATATACCAACAGATTCATCATCCTTTTTCTTTAGTTCAAGAAACTCCTTCTCCATCTTTGTTCAAATAATACGAGGGATGTACTTATTGAAAAATAAGTTCTTGAACTCGTCCAATTCCATGGACTCAATTTCATCTCTTTTCCTTGTATTCTTGATAAGATTCCACCATTGATCCGCTTCACCTTCCAAATGATATACTACTAAGATGACTTTATCATGTTCAGAACATTGAATAACTAAAAATATCTTTTCAGTAGTACTGATCCATTGTTCAGCAACAAGTGGATCAGAAGACCCACTGAAAGAAGGTGGACGTTGCCTCATGAAGGACTCAATAGAATATTGTTCCCTTCTCTGCTCATTTGGAAGTCCAGAATGATTCAGAACTTGTGTAAGTATAGCAATAAGATTTTTCACTCCATCTCCCATAACATTTGTTTGTTCCGGAGGACAATCATTGCATTGTCCATTGCATTGATCAACACGGTTCCTTCGGGTTCCATCCATCATCTAAAACCAAAAAAGAATAGTGTGAGAGACAAAAATCATGCTAGGGAAAACAACATAATAAAGGGGGATTATCCTCAATATCTAACATCTTAGGTTATATTCTATGATCCTTACCATAGTTCTAGGACTATATTCTATACGTATACTTATCCTTAGGGACATCCCTAGACATACCTTAGAAATATCTCTAGGGATCTCACTAACGTTTTCGCATCCTAGTTTCCAAAGGTTGAATAAACTTTTCCTCTGATACCAACTGTAGAGACCCGAAGTTTAACGTACAAAGGCATTAAATTAATTTTGCAGAATACTTAGTACATAACAAAACACACACACAAGGACCGTAATGGGTTAGTATCTTTGGAAACTCGGAATATTGTCTTCTAATTGTGGTGAAAGATCTTCAAAATCTCCCATAAAGATCTTCTTTTTTTTAAACCTAAATACTTTCTTTATGTACTGGGGAAAAGAAAACATAAAAGGGTGAGCTCAAATGTTCAGTAAGGTTAAACAAAAGAAATATCAATCACGTCATATTCATAAGAACATATCTTTTGGAAATATTAACCTGCAAAAGAGATCATAATTTCATAACATGGGATAAATCATAGTAGTGAAATGTAATCCCAATAATCATAACATAAAACATGAAACTTTGTGGCAAACACAAATAATCATAGAGAATCATTTCTTATTAGTCAAGACTCATTTCCAAGACTATCTTAGTGGACAAAGTTTCTTTCTGAACCGAGTTCGCTCCTCGTTTCAGTCCTGTCTCACTGAACCGGTATAACCTACCGTTCCAGCCATGTCTATCTCATGATATATAAAATCTTTACCCAATTAATTGGAGAGAGATATAGGTCGCACCCATCTCAAAATGATACCATTCTTATGTGTGCCACAAATTCATAAATCATACATCATTGCATAACCCATGTAATAAAAATGGGATTCTTAAACAACGTGACATCATGAAACAATTAATAAAAGATAAAGGAATTCATAAAAATAATTCCATCACAACATAATCAAATCAATGTAATAATAGGGATAGAAACAGAACCCTATATTATCTTAGATGGAAAATAATTTTGATAAAACACTTGAACTCCATTCTTGAAAAAAATATCATTTCTACTTCAAAAACATTTTCCTTTCTTAACATGTCATACAATTTTAAACTAAAGAAGTTGAATAAAAATAAACTTGAAAACTTGTAAATTGAGCTTCTTGGAAATAATGTTTTAAAAATCCATTCATGCCGTATAAGTTAAAAAAACATTCTTCTCACACTTTTGTCAGAAAAGTCAAAAAGTAACTCGTACGAAAAATGACAAAAGATTCCTTTCATATCTTTTACAAAAAACACACCGAAGGGTAAAATTGGATATAAACTATTGTATAAGGATATAAATATTACATATTGGAGAAACATGGATGTGTATGATAAAATACACCCCAGTAAATACCAATGTATAAACAATCTCGGATAAAAATGAGATTGTGATATTTCCCTTACCTTAGGTCTGATTTGCTTCGTATGTGTCCGTACCTCCTGTATAATGATTTAAATAATGTCATTGACTTATTCCAGAGTCATATTAATTGTTATGATATCATATATCGTTCAGTTATGACTTTATATTACCCTTTCTTTTGTAAATTCCATGTTAAAGAGCGTTTTGGATAAAATTGTTTCATTTGTCGTCCCTGTTTTGACTTGTAATTATTCATATGATTACTTAGATAATGATTACTTTATTCCAGAATATAAAACATGATTTATATATAATATATATTCATAATATACAAATATATAATAAATCAGTAAATGTAAAGAAATACACTGTTCATGGAGACGGTAGGTCGTACGTACGCATGAACGTTGTTTTCGTTTCCTTATTGAGTTGAATGGAATTAAGTAGATGACATACATATATATACACATAAATACAGTATCATTATTATGTCATATATTTCATTATTACTTATTATATATACTTTATAATCATTCATGAATGGTTAAAGTGGAGAATGAATCTAATCGCGTCGTGGAGACGGTAGTCCGTACGTACGCACGAGCAATGATATCATTCTCATGATCATGGGACTATATTGGAGTGTATGTATACTATTTCAGAATCAATATCACTTTAGAGTAATCATATATAGTTATTATTTACACCATTATACCCATCCAAGTATGGTGGTGGTGGAAAATAGATTTCCCCACGGCGTGGAGACGGTATTCTGTACGTACGCACGCACGGTGATTTCGTTTTCCGTAGGATGGATAGATGGTAAAATAGGGTTGTTTCATACTTATAATAACATATAAGTATATTAGTGATACTGATGTTATTACTTTATAATGAAACAACTAAAGAAGAATAAGCGGAAGAAGAAATAAAGATGAAGGAATCGGTAACGGAAATTACCTCTTCTTTGAAGCGCCTCTTTGAGACCTCCTCTTAGGGCACTAAAATTGGTCTATGAGGAAGACCAGAAACTCTAGGATGTTTCTATGGAAGTGGAGAAGGGAATTTGGCACGGTTTGGCCGAACTTAAATGCTCAACGTGGTGTGAGGAAGAGAGGGAGGAGGTGCCCTTTTATAAGGGAGGAGAGGGGCACCTTTGGAATAACTAAAACTATTATTTTATTATAAAGTCAAATTCGGTTTTAAATAGCTCCAAATTGATTTATTTTGAAGCTAAGGTGGGGATGGGTCGAAATTGTCTCATAAAACAGAATTTAGACAAGTTTAGGTTCCTATTTTATCCTTATCATTTATATTTAAATTAAGTTAAATAATTTTACTTTTACAGTGTCTTCTTGTGTTCTTATACTATAAGGTTAATAAACTTTCTATAAGAAGCCAAACGAACCCCAAGTTGTTTATTATTCATATATATAACCTTATCTAAGTCATTAGGTCAAACCTTAGTATTTTAGAAATAAAATAACAATTAATAATATAATATTTGTTTTAAAAACTATTTTATGTCAATTTTGACACTATTTAGTAATTGATTTTTGTGAAACTCATAACAGAATTATTAGTTAAAAAAAAGTTAATTAAAGCAATAATAACATGTCATGTTAACCTATAAAATTATTTTAATTCATAAAAAGTCTTAAATTACATTTATTTGGGTATTTATAACATCAATTATGTTAATATTTCATTAATAAGACAATTACTGCATCATCTTTGTGTCATAATAAATGATATTTATTTAATCCGTAAAAATTCTAAATAAATTCCTATGATGTAGATAATTGTATTAGCTTTCTGGAGACTATTCATGTTCGAAGTTTCATGAAGTTTATCACTAATGTAAAATTATTATACTTATAATATTTAAGAAAGTGACATGTTGTCACATTCTTTGGTTTTAATAATAATTAAATTATTTTAATGGACATAAGTCCATTAAATGAATCTAATCCGACCCTTAGGTGATATGGGTCAACTTGTAGTCATCCAATAGGATTTTGACATGTGTTAGGGTAATTTTATAATATTATATTTACCCTTAATTGCCCGATTTACCTTTAACTATGGTAAATAAAATTTACCATAGTTACTATTCATAATTCCCAAAAATAAAAAGTAGCTTATTAAAATAATTTGGATCCACTGATTCCAAATATGGAATCCATTTTTCCAAATTCAATACACAAAAGTTGCAGAAATTAAATTAAAATTAATCTCGTTGTCGAAAGAAAACGAGTTTTTTTAAAAACATTGCAAAAGATTGAATTGATTTATCCTATGAATTCAAGGTAGAATCAATGCTAATGTCATACATTATATTAAATGGTAAAAATATATTCTATTTATACATAAAAACCATTCAATATTATAATTTAACCATATAAATTATTGCGATGAAAAAATTTGTTTTTAATTAGAATATAGCGTGTTTTTACTATTCATCAAAATATACAAGTTACCAGAATAATATGAAAAATTTATCCAAAGTAAATTTTTATTTCATGATTCCAAATAATAATTTTATTTTGTTAAATTGAACTTATAAACATGTCAAAAACTAGAATTAAAGTGTGTACGCCATCAAAAGGCGGCAAAACTTCATTTTTTAAAAAATACTTTTTTTACCCGAAAAATTTATTTTGTTCTTATAATATGTTTTAGAAAATGTGTAAGGCGAATAATAATGTTATAGGATTCAAAATTTAGTTAATACTATTAATAACGGCTAGTTAATAATAATATTATAATAATCTATCGTTGTTTAGTAAAACACGGTATTGAGTACAACACACGCTATCAAGGAAGGTCGTGATTGCGTGTAATGCAAGCCAAGTCAGGGTTGCATGTTATGCAAGAATCCTTCGTTGTTTCGTATAACATAATCCAACCATATTTCATTTATACATTGAATATATATATATATATACTCAATGTTGCGTAGAATAACTATTATCAAAATTGTGTGTAACACGATCCAAGAATAGTGTTGTGTATACTGCAAGCTAATACGGTGTTGCGTATAGTGCAAGGTAATCTTGGTGTAGCATACAACACAAGACATTAATGAAATTAAAATAATATTTTTCATAAAATCTCGGGGTGTTACAATCAGGCCCCTTGGACTTTCGGGCCCCCGTCCTAGGATCCCTTGTGGGATTGTGCGGTATGGTATGGGATTATTTCTTCATTCACGTTGGGCTATTCTCTATTCCATAAACCTCTATTTTTTTGGGTATCCTACTCCCCTCCTCGTCGTCACTGTATGACATTAAACTGCAAGTTGGTCAGGCCTTCCCGACCAAGGCCCAGCCTCAGGCCCCTTGGCCTTCTCAGGTCCCCAGCCCTCGTCATCACTGTAAGACATTAAAAAGAAAGTTGGTTAGGCCATCCTGACTGAGGCCCAGCCTCAGGCCCCTTGGCCTTTTTTTGGGTTGTCGCCCCAAGTTCTTACCCAGAGTGTACGGTGTGATGTGGGATTATGTCCTCATTCACGACGTGTTACTCGTCGTGCCGTACACCCCCCTCGTTAGGGTATCCTACCCATGGGTATCTTTAAGAAATAAATGTGGCTTTATTCCCATCATTATGGGATATGTAGGACCTCCCAAATGTCTAGGCTTCGGGTCTAGCCCCATATCCTGGAAATCAACATTTCACCTTGGCCCCTTGGCTTACCCTTCTCTGAAGAGGATAGTATATGGTGTGGCATGGGATTATTTCCTCATTCAATTAAGGCTTGTAACGACCACACCATGTACATATCCCTCCTAAACACCATCTTCACCCCTTTTTAGTGGCTCATCAATGTGCCTAAGGGTACTCTGGCATAGTACCCGGAATGTCGGACACTTCTCAGACATGCTTCCAACCTCTTTTCAGGATTTGTGTTCCCCTTCATTAGGGATTCCATCACATTTCACACTCAAAGGGACCCCTGAGTGGCATGGATTCTAGGCCTAAGGTCTCTCGTACCACTTTGTTCCAACACCCCTGAGGGTCACGGAGAACAAGCCAATACAAATCCCGCTTTGAAAATATGGTCAGCGGTCGATGCTCATTTTTTGTCCCACATCTTGCTAATGCGATATGGATACTGTGTTTCAAACATGGTCAATAGTTATCCTCCATCGCCATGCCAATACCATTAAGCCCAAAATTCCAGTTACATGATTCACATCCTTCTCCACCTCATCATGTCCATGTTGAACTTTGAAACTATTGGTACTATTACTCAGTGCACATCTGCGCGTTAGGAGGACCAAAGTCGCCATAGGGGCATCATTCACGGCTCTACACCATTTTCCCTTTAGAAGGAATTCCATGTATTATAGAATACATCTTCATCCATTATTTACCACACCAATTTTAACTCATGTGGGCTTAGGGATCGTGTTGAGGTCTGCACTTACAAAGAGGGTTTTCACTCCATCCATGGTCCGAGCTCTAAGACCATAAACTATGATCTTGCGTTGAACTACATATGGGTTGATTCAGATTTTTATGGGATACATAGGACCACCCGGATGCCTCGTCTTCAGGTACAGCTCAGTTGTGAGCTAGTTTCTCCATCCCCTTTCCCTATTACCCCTATTTGGGCCCCATGGCCCGAGATTCCCATCTCAGAATTGCGTACGGTGTAATATGGGATTATGTCCTCATTCACTTCAGGTATGTTTTATTGCAACATACACATTCCCCACCCAGCATCGTCTCTACTATGTCAGTGCTGAATGATGTTAAATTTCATGCTTGGTCCTATCACATGACCCTAAATTGTGATATTATCATCCTGGCTGCATGACGAAAAAACGGCATTGCATCATGATGTCCTCACTCAAGGGGACACCGTGTTTGTGATTGGTCGCATGCCATACCACTATTCAATGTCTGCTATAGCTTGATTCTTATGGAGAAGCTAGGGACTACTACCCTAGTCCTGTCGCTTCACAAAAAAAACCACTCACCTTAAAGGAAAAACAAGATTAATCAAATAATGCTTCTCTTGGTGCGAGGGCCATGCTCGAACGCCCCATTTTCACTGGCACTCGTACCTTATTGTGCCACCTCAAGATCTACATGCATCTTGATCACCATCCTCACATGGTAGTTAAGAACACCTTTCCACTTTGCCTCAGGTCCATCTTAACTCTCGTTTTATGTACCTCGACCTGAAACCTCTATGAGGAACACGTGGTGGTCCGAACCCCCGGTTCCCATTCACGTCGGGTTTTTTGTAATTACCCCACTACGTGTCTCTCATTTTTCCTACCATTTATGGTCCATGTTCTACAAACCTAAACTAATATCTCCCTATTGGAAGGTGCTTGACCCCCTCTCTCTAATATGTCCCATTTTAGTATTTAGATTCCTTTGACAATGAGCCCGAATTGTGGAATTTTCAGAGGGTCATTCCCCACGTTCCATGTCCAAGCTTCGTGACCTCGCTATTTGGATCCCCATCATCTTCCATATCCAAAAGGACCCAGGGATGGCTAGGATGGTAGGACAAAGAGCTCTCCTACCATTTTGGGCCAACATCCCTAAGGATCTCGGATGACATTTGCGACAGGTCCCGTGTTTCAAACATGGTCAACAGTCGACCCTCATTTGTCTCTCCCCATTCCAGGATAATGCGATATGGATGCTGTGTTTCCACAATGGTCAATAGTTATCCTTTATCATCACGCTAACGTCACTATGATCTAGATTTCTAGTATCATGATTCACACATTTCCACTTCCTCATGTTCAAGTGGAATTCCGACATACTTGGCTTTAACTCTTCACAGGTTTAGGTGCGCTACATGGATGGGTTAGCATCATTGGGTCGACATTCAATGAGAGTCCCTTCACCCTAACATGTTCCTTCCTGTTTCTGGAAAGTCCCACCACTAATTCCTATTTCCCACATCGAGCATGACTCACGTGTAATTAGTAGTTTTGGTAGGATGTACACCAACGTATCCAGGCTTCTCATCATCCCGCATGACGTTAAACAATTCTTCTAGAACTACGTATGTCTTGATTCCCATCCTTATGAGATACTTTGAGACACCCTAGTATATCACATAGGGTCCAACCCCAGGAATCATAAAATCTTATTCTTCCTTATTTTCACCCCATGGCCTGACCCCTTTTGGGGAACCGTTTAACTGCATTTTTTCCCCAAACATGTTCGGGATGCCCCACAATGGCATTGGGAAGCGACAACCCCCCTCACTAGAGAGGCCCTGTTTGAAGGAAGGAATGATCCATGATCAAACCGATGCGTCCATCTAGTGTGTTTCCACCATGGTGGCATATTTTAAAGAGTGTTGGATTCTGTTCAAACAAACCCCCACTCCATATTCCATGATTTGTGTGCCCCTTATTCGGACCCTCGTCATTTTTCACATCTAGAGGAACCCCATAAAAATATGGATGCTCGGCCTATGGCCTGCCTATTGTCCAGGGCCAATGTTTCGGAAGACTAACAGATGACATTTTGAGTTTGGTCCCGTGTTTAAAACATGTTCAATTGTCGACCATCATTTGTTATCCCCACTCCAGGCTAATGAAATAAGAATGCTGCGTTTCGAATGTGTTCAGTAGTTATTCTTTATTGTCACTCCACCCCCATAATGTTCTAAATCATGGGTATTGTGATTCACACATCTCACTCCCTTCTGTTAGGATCGATTTCAGCGCCCCTGGCATTACCTCATTCATGCCGAAGAGCACACTAGAAATAAGGTAATTTGACTATTCTGAGAGCTTAATTCTCTAGTCTGGTCTTCCCCATTTCCTGCCGGAAATGAGGACAGGTCATCCAATCCCCGGATGCCTGATGCTTGTTTTGCACTCCTACATTTGAAGGGGTGATAAGGTGTCCATCCCTGGTTTCTCACATCGGGCCTGACCCATATGATCTTAGGGAATGGTCACTAGATGCTTCGTGAACATCAAAGAATGTAGTAAACCAACGTAAACAATGGAACTCATGCGTGATACAACATTCAAACAATCAATGCATGAAAGTATGTTTCAGGGTTTGTATTCATTATAGTACCTGGGGGTCAACTCTTCCCTTGGACGGATTGACCTCGTTGAAGGAATGTTGCAGCTCCGCCACCCTTTGGTAGGTGGCGTCCAGAAGTTATTGCTGCTTGTTTAACTCCCACTCCTCCTCGACAGCGAGAGGGTGAAATCCCCTGGCCACAATTTGGGCCAGCTCCACGTTGGCCCAGATGGAGATCATCTCCCCAGATTCTTTCCTCAGGCCCTCTTCGGCTTCTTCCAGCCATGCCGTAAATCATAATATTATCTCAGATTGTGCATTGAGGGAGGTCAAGTGCTCGTCTATCTGATTCTGCAGCTGCTGGACCTCATCTTTAGTCTTCTAGAGCCTCTTGATGTTTATCCCCTTCCTACACTTCCATCCCATGCCAAGGCCATGATCATACTCTTGAATCTTTTCCATAATAATATCTTGGATGAGAATGTGAGGACGTCGAGAATCCAGTCCCCCAGCACACTGTTTGCGCAGTCACAAGTGAAGTTTGTCCATCTCATCCAACCATAGCTCTTGGGGGTGTCATTGATAAAGTGTGTGATTAGCTTCCATGATCAGTGATAGACTATTTTGTTTTCCTCCTCGTCAGAGGCCGTCTTGTCCCAGTCAGCATGATTGGAAGGCTCGTACACAGGGAATACCCCTAGGAAATCATCGGACGGGTCCACATCTAGCGTCAGATCAGGCGTGGTGGGGCCTGAATCGTCTGGTTGATCCTCATGATCAGATCCCACCTTGATAATCTCATGCACAGTTCCATTGGGGCCACTGCCAGTGATCGGGAGCACTGCAGTTCGGTCAGGCCAGATGTTCACCTACATGACCATTGGCATGCCCCTAGGAAGGGTCCTACCAGATGCCCCGACCAATTTCGACGCAGCATCCCAGGCTAATTGAAGGACTATACCTGCCAAAAGGGGGATGTTAATGTCAGTTAATGTGGTCAGGGGATTGCAGTTGTCAATTCGGTAGAGAAGACTTATAAATGTTAAATCCCTGGTCTCGGTCTTGGGCTGATATCGTATGAACCCCAAGATATGGCCCCCGTATATGGTTGAAAGGTTTGGAGACTCTAGGAGAGCGGCCTCGACTGTCCCAGCCCTGGAAGACATGGAATTGGATGCAGCCACGAGCATGGATCATGAAGGACCCACATCAGCACACGCTCTAGGGCAAGATCGAAGTTTATGCACAAGGTCCTCCTGTATAGTGCATACGCTAATAAAGAATCCAGAGTAACCTAATGGCATAATCTAAAGGAGGATATTGGGATTTTAACTCGAGGGCCTATGAAAAATCTTCAACATCTGAGGATGGATCGCTGACTTCTCCCCCCTCCGATGGACTTTCTCTACTAGCCTCGTCTCCCAAGGAGGACTTGTCTGATTCATCCATCATGTGGAAGTGCTCCCTTAGGTCAATGAATAACAATTGCAGAGAGAACATGAAACCCAGCAGCACCGTGACTCAGTCTGTCACTGGGTGCATGGTGCCCCGAGAGTGGATGAAGTCTTCCATATCACCTATGTATTGCTCTGCCTCTTCCTGGGATACTACAAAACCGGACCTAATGGGGTTAATTCCTTGGAAGTACCTCCCAAGGCGATTAAGGTTCTTCTATAACTCGGATGGGCTGAGGAATTTTTGGTTGACTTCCCAGATGTTCTAGGCCTACGGTAAAACAAAATTCTCCGAAATGTTAATGTGGTGCAACCATTTCCCCAGGGCCTGAGTAGAAATCCTGTGAAAGCCCCTCGGGGGCCGCCCCTCTAAATTACTCTATTCTCTTGGGACCACTGGCTCCGTTGCTGCTACCGGATCTGCTACCACTGCTCCCTCCTCAACTGGTGCAGGAATTTCCACTACAATAGCCTCGCCACTATGTGATGCCCTTATCGCCTTCTGGCCTCAGCCCTGAAAACAGGGAAGCTCTCCCTCATCGACCAGGATGGTTGGCCACTTCAGCATATCCCCTGGATAGGCCGCCTCCCTAATCAAGGCATATTCTTTTATCATCCCAAGGATGGAGGTCATTGGAGGCAATACATTCTGAATCCTCCCGTATTCCCTTGTGAACATGAGCCACATTTGCTTCATCACACATGGGTTCTCCTCATAGTGCACCCCTAGGTAGACCTGTGGGGTTTTCCACTGGAGGCACCATAATTGCCTGGTAAATCAGTGTGGGGTCTACAGATCGCAGACACTCGCAGTCCACCCTGGCCCCCAAGACCCCAACTCTAAAGGCCAATAGGTATGCTCAGTGCTATTCTATTCCCTGGACATCATCCATGAAGGCCCCCGTCGGTAGCGGGAATGGGTGGAAATGGAATTCTTCCAACCTCCACAACCGGTTCAGAACTGATGGTGTAGTCAGATTAGTCGGAAAGCTCCCCGCAACATTCAAGATCAAGGCATGGAAGTTCGACACTGGTGACTATATATGGTTCACATACTAATAAATCCCCCTAATGTGTGCTACCATCCATCCATACAGTAGGTGGAATGGTTCACATACCATCTGTGGCCTTTTCCCCTCACTGATGTGTGACAACATTTTTTACAAGTTGGTGAGCATCGGGATCCCCAGGTTGACTCGTACTCTTGTCGCCAATTGGGACGCCATGATAAAATTACATGACTTCAATCCCATGTTTGTATTCCTCACTGGCAGGATCCAACCACAAATGAGAGCTGTGATGAATGCCACCATCCTGACTATTGGCCATTGTTCAGTGCTGACACTGAACCCCCAGGTCTCCCATTGGCTATTCTCCAATAGCCTCCAGTATGAGTTTTCCTTACTCTGGGCACCCTTTGGTCAAGTTCAAGGCCTTGTTGGGAACAACCTATTTTCTGGGAAGTTCAAAAACTTCTTGAACCAGTTCTTGAAGTGGACATCCTTCACCGCCTCCTTATCCTCTCCTGGCATAAGATCCATCAATGCCATGGCCAGACGTGGCATCTACTCCCGATCCTCCCATGTACCCATAGCTATGAAGAATTTGTCATACATTTCCCCCAGTATCGGGACCCTTGAGATCTGATACACATCCCATAGGCTGATGCCGACCTCCCCATGATATAGGTGGAAGGTGTTGGTCCCTAGTGACCACCAGCTCAATAGCTATAGCATTAACTGCTTCGGCTGGTAGATATGGAACTGGGAAGCCCAAGCTACCTCATACATGCCCACTATTATCAGCTCCGATTCAAACTCCTCGCACCTGGTGCCTACCCAGTAGGCCCAAGCCCAATCATCCGTAAAGATGCCACCCCGATGCAGGTCCCATTCCTCGGACCACCCCTTCTTCAGGTTCCCCAGCGCCGCTTTATGGATGGTTCGATGCAAGTGAGGGAACGTATCTGGATCCAATTCTCTCTCAATAACATTGGTTATATTATTGTATAGTAATTTAGTGATTATAGGTGTAAATTCCTCATGGGCATAACCATCGGGCGCCTTGAACCATCGGTGCAGACACTGCATGCTCGGAAACCAGTAAGTTGGCTCATCCCTACCTGCTACAGGGATAAAGACATCATCCCTCAGCCCGAAGCCATACAAAGGCAACCTCCTACATAGCGGGTAGTTCTTCTGGCCCTCTGACATCAGCTCCACCGATGAACTATGGTCAAGTGGCTCCAGACTAGCTCTCCTAGCCCCAAATTGTTCCCCATTACGTCCCTCCAGGTGGCATCCGCAAGGACAACCTAGGAAGCTTCTTGGTGGGCCATTCGGTTCTAGAACTTAGAATATTGGTTGGATGATTCACGAAGATCATTCGCAAAGTGAATTCACGAAGCCCGCTCATGAAGACAGTTCGCAGAGCACTGCCGAGGCACTCAGTCGCCG
Source organism: Viscum album (assembly GCA_963277665.1). Lineage (NCBI taxonomy): Eukaryota > Viridiplantae > Streptophyta > Magnoliopsida > Santalales > Viscaceae > Viscum > Viscum album. The sequence goes on along the minus strand of OY728130.1, from coordinate 697,268,309 downwards.
GATCGCAGAGCACAAACGCAGAGTCGATGACTCTCTTGTTGCCGCGAAGACTTGATTCGCAGATAAAACTCTTTAAGTACAATGATCTTCATGAATTGATAGCACAAAAAGTAAAAATCTTGGAGATTGGAAAGGAAAAAATGGAGAAAATACCCCTTATTTATAGGAGACGGCTATCGGAGCTTTGCGGAACATCCAGTTCGCGCTGAGCTTCATGGCATTCACAGGCCCCGTATTCTCGATCCGACTCATGAGACCTCTTTGCAAGCCAGCACCACGAACGATCGAGGATTTTTGTGATTTCCCTCAGACTTTTACCCTTGATCTTTTCGCGGCTCCAACTCTGAGGGGGGAAATTTGTTGGCGACAAAATTCGGAATGAAGAAAAGGACAAAAGACGGCCACACAGACTGCCTCACGAAGCTACTTCGCAGAGTCCCCCCAGCACGGCGGCCACCGCGATGCAAAGAATGTGGGATGCTCTGCGAACGAAATTGACGTTCATGAACCCACCACAAAGAAAAGGAAGTGGCACACTCCGCGAATGAATTTTACATTCATGAACTCACCATGAAGCAAAGGAGGCGGGATGCTCTGCGAACACATTTGACATTCGCGAGCCCACAACAAAGCCACCATGCCACTTTGCGCCACGTGAGCTCCGATCCCGATGCCTCTTGCCTATAAATACTGGGCTCCCCCTAAGCTCCCAAGATGGACAATCCGTCCTTTCGGCTTCCCAGCTCCCGAATCGCGAAGCATTCTTCAACTTGGTGAACCATGAGTTGTGCAGGGTACTTTTGCTTTGCGAAGTTCCTCCCCATTGTCTTGTTTTGATCCCCACTTCTGATAGGGATTCCCTCTGCAAAGCCTAAGGGTCTTCGCGAAGGAATTGGATCCCTAAAGGGACCTGGGTCATCACGGATCATTTATGCTTTTCAAAATACCCTTCATGTACACATGATCCACATGATAAGGCAGGGTCATTGTACTTCTCGAATCACATTGCTTTCGGACACCTTCCTTCTCAAGGAACCTTTGCTCTACAATGTTGTGCTTCGCAAATGCCCTTACACTTCGCGAAGCACCTCCCATTTTCACCTCGTCCCCATGCTAAGGCTAGGGAACCCCATTTAGTGAAGCACACCCCTTCGCAAGTGCCCTCAACAACGCGAAGCAATAGAGCTCTACAAGGCCCCTGCCTATCGACCCCTCTGCATGGAAAATCCATTTCCCATGCGACCCTCCAAGTTTGCATGAAGTGACATCAAAGTCCCCTTGACGATACTGCCCATTGCGTTGCTTCGCCTAATGATATTTCTCATAGGCATGCTAATGGATATTTCTTCATTGCATAGACATGCTAAGGTGGACCCCTCGATGGTTCGCTCCGTGACACCCCTTCAGTACGGAATTTCTGGTGCCTTCCATCCCACAAATAGCATAGGGAATCGGTTATGTATTTCCTTGTGGTGTGGAGCGAACCCACCTTGTCTGAGCTGTAGGACGTTAAATAACCAAGCACCATCGTCCTCAGTACATGATGTAAAATTGTGACCTCAACTCATGCCTCTCATGTGGGGTTCCCCCACCTTGGACATTCTCTACACCCCCTGGTCTCCACAAGGGATGATATCCTTCATATGAAAGTGGCATTTGTCCATGGGGGAAGGGCATCCCCCATGGTGTAAGCCCCTATATTTCCTTTCATGAGGCAATATCCCTACTCCTCCTTTCATCTTCAGTCCTTAAGGCCAGCGGAGGGCGTGATGGGGAACGAGACTCCTCCTTTCTTCAGTCCCAAATCCATCTCCCACTGTGCTTTGTCTCCCTCAGGCCTGCATACTAGAGTATGTCTCGGCACCTTGGGTAGCCTCAAAGTGTATGCCCCTCTTCACTCCCCACGGATTCACCTTTCGCGACGTGGTCATCAGGCCTTTGCTGCCTCTTGTTTCTCACACCGAGCATGACTCACATGGGCATAGAGTAAGCATCGACCATGACATCTCCCTCATCCTACATGACGGTAAACTGTATTTTACCCCCATCATGCATGACATTAAACAATATTTCACCCCTGTCCGACATGATGTTAAACTGTACACCCTAAATACAGGGACATTGATCCATGTTAGGGCATGGTATGTACGAAGCCTCATGTGGTTCAAGCCCAAAACCCATCGGACCCCCAGTCCATCTTGACGTCGGTTCACAGACACGCCCCACCCAATGTACAGGGACTTTGATCCATGTCGCGGCATGGTATGTAGGAAGCCGCCATGAGGTTCAAGCCCGAAAACCATTTGCCCTGACCGTCCCCACATCAGAGTGCCGAGCCACATTCCTAAACTACGGGGAAATTGATCCATGTCAAGGCATGGTACATAGGATGACTCACTAGGTTCAAACCCAACACCCATTAGACCCCTGGTCCATCTTCACGTCGGTTCACCGACACACCCCATCCCAAACTATGGGGACTTTGATCCATGTCAAGGCATGGTACGTAGGAAGCCTCCCTGAGGTTCAAGCCCACCACAACCCGGTTGTTCCGCCCCCATTCACGTCGGTCCACCACCACCTTGGGAAGCCTAATGTGTAAGCCCTGACCCACCTTCTGAACTACGTGGACTTTGAACCATGTCAAGGCATGGTACATAGGAAGCCTCTATGAAGTTCAAGACCAACAACCATTGGCCCCGACCCTCTCCGTTTCAGTGTGCCAAGATCCATTCCCGAACTACGTGGACTTTGATCCATGTCAAGGCATGGTACGTAGGAATCCTCATGAGGTTCAAGCCCAAAACCCTATCAGTCCCCAGTCCATCTTCACATCGGTTCGCCGACACACCTCATTTTGAACTACAGGGACTTTGATCCATCTCAAGGCATGGTATGTAGGAAGCCTCACGAGGCTCAAGCCCAACACCCATCGGACCCCTGATACATCTTCAAGTCGGTTCGATGACATGCCCCATCCCAAACTACGGGGACTTTGATCCATGTCAAGGCATTGTACATATGAATCCTCCCTGAGGTTCATGCCCACCACCCAGTCGTTCCAACCTCCTTCACGTCGGTCCGACCCCATCCAGCTGTAAGCCATTGTGATCCCATACAGCGGTAAGCCGTTTTGACCTTAATCAACAGTATTCTATTGAAACTCTATCCAGCGGTAAGACATTGTGATCCCATCCAGTGGTAAGCCATTGCAACCTCTTTCAGCGGTAAGTCGTTGTCAACCTCATTCGATGGTAAGTCGTCACTAGATGAACTACATGGACTTTGATTCCCTAACACGTGGATATGTAGGAAGTCTCTCTGAGGATAAAGCATAATACCATCTTCTATACTGATTTTTACTCGGGCTGCCACATCCCAGTGAGATCATGCCACCTCATTCCCCTCCACAGTATTCGGAAACAGCCCACATGCTGGTCCAAATATCGGTGTTCCCTCCAGGGGTTCCTCAATCTGATCTACACTAATCAGTGTTATAATCAGTTCGATCCGTCTCTGTTGGATGTCGAACTTGCGGCATACCCTGTGTTAAACATGGTAAGATGAGGAAAACCTCAGATACATGCCCAGGGAATATGACTCCCCATGATTGGTGTGGGATGCCTCTGGATTTCACGCCCTCGAGAAGCCCTATAACAAGGGACAGAAGAAAGGCACACCAATCCCCCAGTGTCTAGACACGCTAGTGATGCCCCAACATAACTACTCCCCTAACCTAAGGTTCCTACACTGACCAGACCCCTTAGAATGTATTGACAGAAGGAGTTTAATTAACTGGTGTCCATAAAGATGTGGCACCGGGATGAGTTTCACGAATAACATATTAAATATATGAGGGAGTCCCGGACTAGGTGACGAGTTGCGATGAGGATTCCACAGAAGGAAGAACCGACATCCCATCATCCTGTTTTGATCAAGGATAAACCGTCCCTGAACAAGGAACAGATGTCGCCCGCCTTTGGAAAGCGGGAATGCAGGGTAACAACAAAGTTGCACCTGTCGTACTCAAGTAGATGGATGTGTGCACACCGAAAAAAGCATCGTAAACATTATCCTTATAAATTTTCACTGTCATGACTACTTTATAATGTACCCCTCACGGCTACCTTATTGTGTAACCATCATAGTTACATTTTGAGTAACCATACAGCCGAACTCCATCACAAACATACTAAATTAATTGGAGGAAGATATAGGTCCCATAATTTATCATAAGTTTTTCCAAGAACCATAACATAATCACACTGCAATAATAATTTCATAAAAACATTTCTTTTGAATTTTCTAAAACAAAATTGTAAAAATTATTTTAAAATAAAATCCCCATAAAAATATCATAAAATTGTAGTGAGACTTAATAGGGTGGATAGAATATGTATATACACTATAAATAAACATAATTAAACATAATATAAACAAACATAATCACAGATAATTTTTTATTACCACATAAATAATGAAGCAGAAGGTTAAACCAACGAATGGAAATTGGGATAAGAATTCACTTACCTCAGGTTTTTCTTACATAAAACATATTTAAACCTACTATATAATTTTTAAAAGAGTCTTACTAATATCTTACAGAATCATATTTATTTTTATATCACCATATATTTTAATTTAATAACATCATTTTACCCTTTAATTATTATTGTGATGTTTCTTCCAATGTTTCGGGTTCGTTCTTTACATGATTTCTGTGGTGGGTTTGTATTTGATTTCCATGTCATATGGAAATTAAATTCCCGAAGTAGAATGAGATGGTATCCACATGTATCCAAAAAATTAAATAATTAAATAAATCATTTTGTTTATATATTATGAGGGTGAATCATTATATAAATATTAACTGATATTTTTTTAGATCATTTTGGAGATTCTCTGATAATAATGAACTAGTTAAATTATAGAACATAGTATTATGAATATAAATTAACTCCAGAACATGAATGAGGAGATATAATACAATTTATAACATATTGAAACCATTTATGGTTTTATGATTAGATTTTTAGGATGAAAAAGAAATTAGAAACACATCATCCACAGTTTTAGTAAATCAACATACCACAAATTATGTTTTTATTTTTAGAATAAGAGGAAGATGTGACGAAAAATGATGATGAATTTTTTCATAAACATGATAACATACATAATATACATGATTCTAGAGCATTCATACCTCTTGGATTAGGGGATGGTATGGGTGTATAGGAAACATAATGTAATTGAAAAGAAAACATATGAAAATGAATGTGGATTCTTACATCCTGAGCTGTTTTCCATGAGATCCTCCTTAAGGCCTTTGGATTGGGCCTTTTGGTGAGACCAGAACATATTGGACAAGGGTATGAGGCATGGGAAGGAGTTTTTTAGAACATATAAAATTCACAATGCTTGAGAGGTGTGAGAGGAGGAGGGGGGAGGGTAGTATTTATAGTGGAGAAGAGGAGAGGTTTTAAATTAATTTAATAATTTTTTTAATATTTTTTCTCAAGACTATGAGTAGTCTTGATTCATGTGACCCAAAATTGTAATAAGTGCAAGTGATTTCGAATCAATGGACATTGACACCATCCATACTCCATAATTATTCATAAATTAATTTATTTATCATTTTTCGTTTATTATTGAATCTAACTGTTCAACAAAAAATCATGTCTTTTAGAAAAATATCAAAAATTCACCCCAATAATATTTTGACATGTATACTTCAAAAATGAAATCCATTTTTTGGAAATAATTTTCTAAATATGATTAATATAAAATTTAAATAAAATCATATTTTATTCCAATAAATAACAATTTTAAAACTATAATTGATTTTATATACCCTAGAAAAATTAATCTAGATATCATTATCTTATATCCTTAAGAATGTAATATAATAATATTACATACTATTTAAAAGAGTCATATTACTATTCTTATTACTTTTTATAAAGGTTTGTCACTATTTCCTAATAAATCATGTTGTTTGAATCTGACTCCAAATAACTTACTGATCACAACTGTATATTGTCATTTTTTTAAATTTTGAAGTGGAAAAATTACGTCAAACATCTATTTTACAACTATATCCTTAAAATAATGTGTCATTATGTAGAGAAAAAACTTTTCCTGAATATCTATTTATTTTTAAATCCTTGTGTTGTTCCAATTATAGCACTATGTTGAATCATTGATTTGGTTTTATATAGTGTTAGTTAGTTTTCTGGTATACTAGTTATTTATTAGAGTGGAGATTTCAATCACATTTGATTCTAGTGAATTTTATTATGGTGTATCTAGATATTTTTGTTGGTTATTAACTTAATGGTTTGTATTTATCTTGTAATTAATTGTGTATTATATTTTTTGATTTTTGTTGTAATATTTGATTGAAATTATTTATTTCATAGTTATTGGTTGTGGTCTTGATGTGGTGTTTATATTGGTGAACAATATTTAGTATATTCGTATCATTTATGATTATCATAGGTGATGATGAGTGATGATCATCACGTGAAACGTGGGTTTGGTTGTTCAGTTCGGTGTTGGTATAAAATTTGATACGTGAAAGATTCAATCATTATTAAGAGAAAAAGGTAATTATTGAATAACTAGATTTATTCAAAATTAAAATCTTTTCTTATTGTTTGTTTGTTTTTGTATAATTTTTAATTTAGTGGTAGTGGGTTTGTATGGTATATGGCTCGTATGGGTCCTAGAAAACCCAAAAATGGAATGAATTTAATAGAATTATAAAAATAATTATAGGAATAGTGTTGGTGGAAGTGTAAAAAAGCTCATTTAGTTAGATTCTTATAAAGATGTTATTAGAATCAGGAATTTTACATCCAATAATTCAAATTTGTTTAGTGATGATATCATTTAGAAGGATTTTAAATTAGAATACAACTTTTTTGTATCCTCAGTAGTTAATCCATAAAAACATTATTCTGATTTTTTTGGAAATTATAGAGTAGGAATAAATATTCATTGAATATATTCTTATATAGGTTAAGTAGTGTATATGTTGAAAAATGTCATTACTATTTTTTACGTTCAATCATTGATTGAAATTAGTGAATATACATATTTCATGATTCCCTTTTAAGTGGTTTATGTAGGAGGGGACATGATACATCCAAGTCATGGAGGATGTTTGGTTAATTTTTTGAATTTATTTTCTAAATATGTGTTTTACCCACCCATCTATAATTCAATTATTTGTTTCCCAAAACCAATGGTATAATTATAAGATTTAGGGTTCCAAATCAATCGTAACAACTGCCCCCAATAGTGTAAATTCTCACTTTTACCCATGAAAATAGATCATATTTATCAAACCATGTAAAATATTCTCCCTTAATCATTTATTCTATTTGTGTGTGGACATTTTTTATTTTTTGATTCATCATATTGAATTAACACCTAAACATTAAATGTAAATTTAATCCCCTAACGAAATAAATATAATATTCATTTTCTTTTATGGAATTATTTCTTGTACCTAAGAAGTTTGATAAAATTCAATGAATCATGGAATATTAATAATATATATACTTTACTATTTTTTAATGATAATATTAACAGTAATAAAAAATAAATATTATATAAAGACATAGATTTTTTCAAATGGAATAAATTTTATTTTTCTTTCTCAATAATTAGTTCTGTCTCAGTCTCTTTCTCTCTATCATATCCTCATAAAATTTCGATTTCATGAATTTTCAATTATTGGTAATATTATACCACCATATTAATCAATATAAAAATAATTTAATAACATGGATAGTGGTTTTTGTTTTCTTATCTTTTTTAGAATAGAAAAATATATTTAACACACCTATTTCCTTTATGGTTTGCAATTCACTATGGCGTCTTTGTTATAATATGTTGTTATTAAATTCATTATTCATGAGAAAGAAATATTGATCACGTGTCTTCCCTAGTGAATTTCGATGTAAAAAATTTATTTCATCTAAAATATTTTCTAATGATCTCTAAATTAACCAAATGGGGAAACCATTCAGTTATAATTGAGAAAAAACACAATGATACATAATTGTCAGGTTTAACAAGTGCCAAATTTGGTTTATAAATAATATAAATGTAAAAATATCCCATCAAAATGATATCAAATTGGTTTAATGAATTTATAATTAATATATATATAAATATATGCATGTTTGTATGTATTTATATATGTGTAAATGTGAGATATATAAATCATATATGGATACTAGGTGAAACGTCAACATTCTATTTATTTTTGGATAGATAAAGGACTAATGGTGTTATCCAAGAATGGCATGTTTCACCCTGATGGGGTTCCCACAGTCTAATGTAGATGGGAATATGGCATGAAAGCCATGAGTGCATGGTTTTCAAATTACCTATGTGCATAATTAGTTAAAACCTATGGGACATGTTTTATACCTTCTCTTAGGCCCCATAGCATTTGGAAACCTTCTCCAGCCAATGTTAGTTGACTAGGCTCTACTCTAACTCTCCAAACTAATACAATGATGATACAACTTTATAAATCATTAATTATCAAAAATTAGTAATGTCAAAATTTTATCTTATACATTATCATCTATTGAACAATTAGGTGTAGTATAATGAATATTATACTGTTATACCCTTAGAGAATAATAATTCATATCAAACTACGTCGATTCAAAATTTCTAACAATCATATTGAAATTATTATTTTAATCATAAATAATATTTCTGAAAATATAAAATAAATAATTAAATCATCAATATATTAGGGTTTATAATGGTATTATATCTAAAATAAATAATTTATAGACCACATTAAATATTCCAAATACTAGATTTTAGTAGGAATTATTAATACATAGATCATTAATTTTTTATTTGTTAGGAATTCATTAAATAAATTAATTCATTAATTTGTAAATGAATTCATACAATAATTAGGCTATTTAAAAAATATTTAAACTAAATTAATCCCTATTTTATTAAAATATATTGATTGGAACTTACGTAATTTGATTTAATTATAAATTTTTAATGATTATATTCATTAATAATGATCATGGATGTAAAAAAGAAGACTTTATGATAAATAAATATGAATGTGATTTCCCAAAAAATAACATTAAGACTAAATCATAATTCTATTTCATCATTCACAATTTTATTACATTATTTTCACAAGGAAAGTAACCTCAAATTACTTGATAAAAAAAGAAGAGGAAATAATAGATCCAAATAAATTATATTAGGAAACAAATCCTTTTAAATTAGAAATATCTTTAATTATATACTCTATTGAAAAGATATTATAAAAATCCTCCATGACATACCTATGCTCTCTCCAAAATAAATTTTGTCTTTAGAACACATTCATTAGAATTTATTTATAAAAATATTGCATCTTAAAAAATTTGGAATTTTGTGATGTTTAAAACACAAAGGGTGTTCATATATCTATATAATATTTATTATATCATTATATCCATAACATTAATCATTAATGTTTTCTATAATGTAGACCTGTTCAAAATTATATACACGCGTATCAGAACATAATTGTGTGTAAAATGAATTATTTTTTATATATCACAAAATATCTATACGCTTTCTCTATGTACACAATATTATTCCTCTAGTTATCCTAATTTGTAGTGTTTTATATATAAAATTAAAAAAAATATGGAAATGTTTTAAAAAAAAGACTATTTTGGGTAAAATGGATTAGAAAATGGTGGTGGTGCAGGGCGTAATGTTATCAATAGCTTCCAACCCTATCATGGTGGTGGGAGTAATTATGTATGTCATAAAAATAAACTTTTAAAGGGTTTTTATAGTTGGGGTATTGGTCAAAGCTAATTCCAACATAGTTTTTGTGTATATTTATTGCATCTTTAGCTCTATATCTCTTTAATTACACCACCATTTCACTCAAAAAAATTAGCATAATAAATTTTTTTTAAGATTATATAAAAATATTCCAAAAATAACCAAATGAATCATATCACTTTTTTCTATCATTTAAAATATATTAAATATAAGTTATATATAATAGGTAAAAAATCAACCATTAAAACATTTTAAAATAAAGCTCAAAATGCATGAAATTTTTACATATCATAGATTCCCACACTTTAATCTTTTATTTTCCTATAATAAATCTGATTATTATTAAATAACAATGATTAAAATCAAATTTAAATACTGTTAAAAAGGAAAAAAACAATTCTTAATTTTGAGTGAATTTTTTATGAATCAAATAAAAATATATTTTTAACAAATCAAAATTTAAGAAAGTTAATAAACCATGCATTATAATATTCTTCTAAATTTAAACATAATCATCTAATTGATATAAAAATTTCAATTCCTATTAAGAGTGAAAGTTATTTACAATTTATAAGTTATTTTGATGTTGATTATAAGATACACATTAGTTATTTTTCTATAATATCATCCCATTAAATTATTTCTTTATATATATTTAAAATTTTAATAATGTTTATAGAATTTGATGGAAACATTAATCAATTCCTATAGAAGCCAAAACAATCATAATACGTTTATTTCAACCATAAATATACATTTAAGACTTTATTTAATAATTAAGACAAGAAGGGGAGATATTTAGTTGATATAGTTCACCCTTAGGTTCCCTTTAATGAATTCCATTTACCAAGATACAATCAATAATAATTTAAATATTTATAGTAATTTTTTTCATTTTTTTTCTATCATAAATTTATAAACTCACTCGAATAATGATTCATAAATCCAATATTAATATTACATATATTCTTATTATTTTTATATAATATTAAACTACTAAATCGTTTAGAGAATAAATTATATTCATTCAATGTTTTAAAATATAGATGAGCCCATTCCTAATTTTACTAGATCAATATTTTAGTATTTTATTCATATAGATGTTAATACTGATTATTCAATCTATTGTTTCATTATACCCATGATCCTATGTTTTCCATCAAACTCCTAATTTAATCTAAATTTATATCGAAGAATAATAAATCCAAATAAAAATAAAAAAATAGAATCTAATAAAACGATACAATGAAGGTGAAAAGAAATTATTTTTCCTAATATATTAAAACTATTTTTTTCTATTTAAATTAAAAAAATGGATTAAATATATTTGAAATGTTCATTGAAATAATTAGATATGTCCATTCATATCTATAAATTTATAATAAAACCTTTATTTACTAAATCACTATGTTGCACTATAGTAAATAATTTAGTGTTAATACCCAATATAAGAGTGATCTTTAGAGTAAGATAACTATTAAATAGTTAGAATGACTAGATTTGAATGATTTTTTTAACTACAATTATGAAAGGTAAAAGTAAATAATGAAAAAATAAATTGAATGAGAGTGAAAAGATGTGATATCCAAGATTGTGAATAATTGAATCATTAATGATCTAATTATTGCATTATTTTCAAAATAATTTGATCTAAATAAATAATTGATTTCTGTCTATTCTCTAATCTTAAAAATAATTATTTCTTTGTTCTAGAGAGAAATTAATTAAAAATGTGATCTGAAATAATTTTTAAACCTAAAAAACATCAATATTATTGAATTTTCAGGAATGAATCATATATAAATATTTTTAAATTATAAGTTTCATATATACAACTCAATAAATATGATCCTTAAAATAAAATTAAAAAATTTACAATATATTTATCTTCATACAAACCTAATTTTTCCATTAATTGTAAAATATAGTTCATTTGAATAATTAAACCTTATATTACATTCATGTGAGATGAACTGGTTTTTCATTATATTGTTTATAATAATAATAAAAGAAGAAATCTCATCAATGTACATGTGAACATAATATTATTTGGTTTAAGAAGTTAATAATGATCATTATTTTATTAAAATTTACATTAACAATCCTCAAAGACATGATTAAAAGATACCATCCATGTAACATCCCAGGTATTTGTAGAATAATAAATTTTCATATATAATAATATTTATGAATCATATATTAATTTTATATTAAAGGGAACACTTTTCTAGTAGAGTAATCAACACGTAACAACTTGTTTCTCTGAAATATTATGTTGCGCACAACTTTTAGTTATACCAAAAAATAATACAACAATAATATTACTATTTTAAATGGTAGTTAATGCTTAGTTGTTATATTGGTGGGAAGAAATATAAATAACTATATTATGATTTTAAATATTTTTTAAATATTTTTTCATTTATCCTATTAATTTTACAGGATTAAATAAATAATGAATCCAATTTTATGAATAAAATACTCTGATATTTTTACAAGGTAGTTTTACCACCCTTTGATGGAGAACCATTTTTAAAAATATTTTTTTATTAATATATATGTTATATTCGATAAAAATAAACTTCTTATTTAGAATAGGGACTTCAAAATTTACCTTGGTAGATATGTTGGTATTATTCATATCAAATATATATTTTAATGATTAGTGAAAAATACAACATTTTAATTCAAAAATACATTTTCATCTAATTTATTTATATAGATTTATTGTAATTTTAATTATTTTTAAAGTTTAATTGGATTAAGTGTTTTAATTTAATACAATTTTTTTTATTAAAAGTAATTTCACATTTAAATTGGATATAAACACATGTCAATCGTTTGATAGTTTTTTATTCTAAAAAAATCGCTTTCTGGTTTTGACAATGAGAATTAATTATTAATTATATTTTGCTATTTCTGTGTTTTGAATTTGAAAAAATGGATTCTATATTTGTAATTAAAAGGTACACATTTTTTAAATAGGTACCTCTTATTTTTTAGCATTATGAATAGTAATTCATTAATTATTTTTGTTTACCGCGGTTAAAGGGTAAATTAGTAAAATAAGGGTAAAAATAATATTATAATAATATAAAGATACCCTCACACAAGCCCTAATCTTATTAGATGATTCATGGGTGATCAAAATAATACATATGAAAAACTTTCGATATTTCAGAGCTACTTGGGTAGGAAAATGACGTGTTACAATAATTAATTTAATGTAATGTGAAAAATAAAACAAACATGTATCTTTTAAATAAAGAAATTTTAAGGTGAGATAATATAATTTATATATTTAAATATAATTAAAATTTAAAAATTAAAAAGATGTACTACATCATGGTATTTTATTTAAAAAATTTAGAAATTAAATAAATAAATTTATTGATGACAAAATGATAATGCACCAATTACCTAATTAATGAATTATTAAAATAAATGATATTATAAATATTAAAATAAATGTAATTAGGACATTTTTATGCCATAAATTGTTTTTGTAAGATATTTACATGTTAGGGATGAGTTAGTTACTTTGTGTTGAAGTAATCAAGTTTTTATAATCAACAAAAATCAATTTCTAAATAATGTCAAAATAGAAAAAAAAATGATTTTTTAAAACAAAGACTGTTTTTTAAAAATATATAATATTCTTTAAATTATAATATTTATCCCAATGAATAATATAATGTTAAAAAATTTATTAATGAGACACTGTTGGTTCGTTTGGCATTTTATAGTAACTATAGTAACAAAATATTATGACAATATAAGAGGACATGGTAAGAGTTAATGATTTTAACTAAGAGCTAAAGCGAAACGATGAGGTTTATTATATGACGTAAAATTGTCTAAACCTATTGTTTAAGAGGATATAGACCCATACTCATATTATAATATTAATATATAACTTTGTATCTATTATAATTCAAAAATAAATTTTTAATAAAATTATATTTCCGGAGATTCCTAAAGTGCCCCTCATCCCTCTTATAAAGGTCCACTTCCTCAACCCACTTAATCACACCTCTAAAGTACCTTAGATCATCCAAATTATGATCCAATAATGTCAAAAAATCCCTGCCTACCTCCTAGAATCCATAAATTTTTAATAAGTAAATTCAAGGAATCCTTTTGGCTCCAATCAAAAGGGGTTACCTGATTTAGAGGTAGCATTTTCCCTCAAACTCCATTACATTATTTTCTTTCTCTACTCCCTATATTCATCTTATTAAATGATTACATAAAAACACAAAAATACTCAATAAACTAGGATTTTATATACTATGTTTTAGAATTTAAATTACACACACATTCATCTAATTGATATAAAACATATTGTTTCTATGTATAGAGAACTATTGCCTCATGAAATAATGATTGTTCAATTTTCTCCTACCACCTAACATGTCGTCCATTAATATGGCACTATATTTATATATATTATATATTATATTTTAATTTTCTCTATTTTTATTTAATTTTTATTTTAAACAAGCCTTTAGGTTTCCTTAATGTGTAAATATGATAATTTCATTTGAATAAGTGTGGACTACAACCCCCTAAATGTGATATTATTTGTTCATTACATACATGTAACATATAAAAGATGGAGTTAATGAAATTATTTAATATATATATCATATAAAGTATTCATTACTTATAACCTACCTATATATCATATAGTTTTCATTCCTTAAATATGACAAAGAAATGAAAGTATCATTCTTTCGTACGTACGACATACCGTCTCCATGAAAAGTGATTTTCATTTCTTATCTCTAAATGTTATGGATTATAATAAATATATATATACTAGATATATATGATATTTAAATTGATAATATCATTCTCGATATAATTTATTTATGACCACATGGACAACATGCTTCAAAATAATTTCATTTTTGAATCAAGTACCGAACATAGACAAAACGTCTGATATGAACTCAACTAATTAACTATTCTTTATAACACAGAAATTAGTTATATAAAATGAATTATACACTTGAAAAAGTTTATTAATCCAGTAAAAAATTACCAATTTTTATAACTTATGGAATTAAATAACAAAGGAGACAATTTAAACATAAAGTAAGGGACCTTTTTAACCAAATTTCCATTATTTTGATGAATATTCTAATTCTTTATTATGTCATGCTGTGATTATCTGAGAAATAAATATTAATATACTATCCTTAATTTATAATTTATTTATATATATTTTTATTAAATACACATTATCAATATATTTTATTAAAAATGATCTTCGTAAGGGAAATCCTAACTCAATCTCATTTCATTAAGTTTAATATCCATGCCATTGGTTTTGTTTTTCCAATAATTGGAGTAAATGAACTTTGATTTTTTTACACTTAATATACACATATATTGGGTGTATTTTTATTTTTTACACATAATTATGTCATTGATTTATCCTTAATCAAATTATACAATCTTTGTATATAAATTTTTATCAATCTCAATTCATTGAGGAATATATTGTTGTCATACATATTTATTATCCTACAATGTCTATATACAACCATTTTGACTCATATATCATGAATTAGGATACTATCATGATATTTAATGTTCTGTTTAATTTTATTCATTAATTATTTTTATTCGAGTATTTATCAAGTGGTAAGTCCCTATTTAACTAAAACATAGTATTAAATTTTTCAAAGACTTAATCATTTAAAAAAATCTATTTAATGTCCATGTTTTGAAAATGGGTTCTAAGAATTTTTTATATGGACATAATTATTTTAAAATTATAATTTATATGAAAGATTCAAAGTGGTATATGACATGTTTATTCAAAATTCTCTTTAGAGAATTTTTTAAATGGTTTTGGAAATGGATGGAATATTTCTATATATTAAAATGACCTTCGTGGTTACTGTGTGGAAATTTAATTTTTCCATTTTGCTTGTTTTATGTGTTTTGATTATTAAAGGGTAATTGGACATTTTATAGGTGGTTACATGATAAACCAATACTAGGGGTTACGTAATACACCAAATGAGGTGTGGTTCCATTATAAAGAAAGTATTTGTGGTTACGTTATAAAGTCCAATGCATTGGGCATGGAAGTCCGCCATATGGATATTCCAATTGTAAGAGTGAAATGTGTGGAATTCGACAATATGTTTATTCCAATTTAGTATGATCATGTCCCTTGTCACCTTTATAAGTAATATGTAGCTTTTATGGGATTTAAGGTAATATTTTGGTTATAAAAAGGGTAAGCAATGAGCATATATTTAGTGAAGTATATTTACTACTCTTTAACGGTGAAAATTATTACCATATGATAAAGTATTCATGGTGTTGATGTTTTACCAAGACTAATACTTTTCCTTATTTGTGTATCCCTTACTATGATTTTTCTGCTCCTCCCAATTTTTGAAATTTTTTTCATAGATCATAAATAATAATAGCGTCAAGGATGGGATCAATGAGAAGGTATTATATTAATCCATAAATTGATATCTTGTTTTTTTTAAAGAGTTTTTGTTTTTTGAAAAAATGGATATTGAGTAAAAGATTGTAATTGTAATATTTGAGTTTATATATATGATTTATAGACTAATTATCCCAAACTATTACCCTAAAAAGATCCTCAAAGTCAAATAATTTAAATTGATTACTAATCATAATATTAATTAATGTTTCAGGCTGGGGAATTATAGTTGGAATCAAATGAATGGTTTAGACAGCCTTGGATATTAGTAAATCCGATTATGAGATATAGATTTTATCATGGTGTTTTAAGATTACGGTAGATCCTATTTTAAATTTTTTTGGAACAATTTTGAGGCTTATGTTATGTAATTTCAAGGTCAGTAATTGTATTTTCAGAGACATTTATTTTTGAAGGTGATAATGAGTTACTATGTTTTGGATGTAAAAAAGAATGGAATGAAATAACCTTTGACTTTAAAACATGTTATGGTTATTTGGAGGATTTTATGCCTTTTTTTAATGATATAAGAATTATATAATATTATAAAAAGTGACCAGATGCAGATCGTGTGACAACCCATCGCGTTGGACAAGGCTATGGGAATCAAACCCACGACCCAAGTGTGACTGGGATTTATCACCCACCACTGGACTACGTGATTTACCTAGTTAGTGTGAATATTTATTTTCAGTTAAAATGGTTTTTTAGATTAATAATAAGTAGATTTTGGGGACTTATATTTTATCAAATGGATATCCTTTGTATAGGAAAATTATTTGGTGATTAAGTGACAAATTTTTGTTGGAAGACGTTCGCTCTTTTGGGAACACTATATGCCTAAGGAAAATAGAATAATATAGGATTACATTTGAGAGTTAATGGTTGAATTTAAATTTCGAAGAATCTTTTTTTTATTGTGGACATATAGAAATTTGGGTTATTATGGAAATGATTAACCTATCATCTAGATTATGTGATTAGGTTAATCATTTTTTGATATGAGACTTTAAGAGTAGTTTATGTTATTTGGATATAAATGTTATGATTTATTTTGAAGGACTATGTGATCAAATCCATCCTGATTTTGGGATTTAATTATAGTTTGGATTATTTTGAGTAATTATTTGGACATTTTTTTGTTCATTAGTCTATGTTGAACTGGCATATTACTGTTGAACTTTGGATATTAAAAGTACTCTTTCTCCATATAAAATATTATTGTTTTTTTGGATTTTTTGATCTTTTACAAACCTTTTAGGGTGTGGTTAATTATTTAAGATATGATGAATAGATATTTAATCTTTTGTAGATTAAGTGATTACCATCAAGTTGATAATAATTCTTTAGGTGTGACCAAGTTATCTTGAATACTCATCATTTAGAGAGAAGATGAGTTTTTGGTAAAAAATTATAAAAGGTTTAAAGTCTACACGATAACTATGTATGTTTTCATTATGATATAATTCAAGCTCATAAATAAATTCCATAACAATATTAAAAGGACCACAAAATTAAAATTTTTTTTGTTTATTTTCCATTCTAATAAATCCATGATCGGTTTACCCATCCAAATTTTATGGATTTCATAATGTTTTCTTTCTCTTGATCATGTTTTCTATCACTCTCTATCTGAACAAGGTGGTTAGTTTTTCTTTCATATCCATGTTTTACTTTATGAAATCTTAATATGTGTTATCTCGTGTGACCTTTTTTACTTCCCTTTCTTTTTTTAAAAGTGACTGTTTTATTGACTCTTTTTTTGAAGTAGGTTTTCCAATGATGTTTCTATTCCCAATATTATAATTGTGAGGATGCAATATCTAAAAGCGGGAGTGATGTAACATCTCAAGTATTTATATAAATATATGTTTCTATATCTAATAATTTTTATGAATAATTTAATAATTTAGTATTAAAGGGGATATTTTTTCCAAAATCATAATTGACATGCAAAAATGGGGTTTTCAAAATCTTATATTGCACACAACATTGAGTAATACCGAAAAATAATAAACCAATAATATTATTATTTGAAATGATAGTTAATTTCAAGAAATTGTATTGGTAGGAATGAACATAATTAACTATATTGTGATTTTACATGTTTTTAAAATGTTTTTACATTTATCCAATGAATTGTAGAGGCTTAAAATGAGAATGATTCCAATTTTAAGTATAAAATAATATACTATTTTTAGAAGGTATTTTTACATCCTTTTAATAGAGAACCATTTTTGAAAATAAATTTTTCACTTTTATATGACATATTTGATAAAATAAACATCTTCTTTGGAAGAAGGAAATTATAATTTATCTTGGTTGAAATTTTTTTTTCTGATAAAATTCATATATTAATGAATAGTGAAAAAATACTGCATTTTAATTCAAAACTAGATTTTCAAATAATTTATTTATATATTATATTTTCCTTTTAATAGGTTTTAATGTTTAATTGGATTAATTTTTTTATCATTCAATCCATTTTTTGTCAGTGGATGTAATTTCACATTTAAATTGGACATAAACAAATGTCAATCTTTTGATAATATTTACTTCTTAGTAACCCTCTTTCTGGTTTTTACAATGAAAATTAATTTAAAATTAATTTATACTAATTATCTGTTTTGAATTTGGAAAAATGGATTCCATATTTCTAATTATAAGTTCCAAGGTCTAAAATAGTTACCTTTTATATCTTGACATTATGTATAATAACTTATTTTATTATTTATATTTACAATAGTTAAAGGGTAAAATTGGAAAATAAGGATTAAAATAATATTGGAATAACCTAAAACTAAAATAAAACATGTCCAAATAATATTTAATGATTAATTACCAACCATAAAAATATTTATACTGATCTTTTGTCATTTTGGATCCAGTTGGGTATTAAAATTACATGTTTTTATAATTAATTTAAAATAATGAGAAATATAAAAAATATATGTATCGTTTTGCTGAAAAACTTTACAGTGGTGTTATATAATTGATATCTTTGAATATAATTAGTAATTAGAATGATTAAAATATTTCTTATATGACACAATGATCAGTCAGTGATTACCTTTTAAATGAATGGTTCAAATAAATGATATTATAAATATCAAACTAAATGTAATTTGAATAATTTTATTCCATAATTGAATATTTGGGACGATATTAACATGTTAGTAATGATATAATTCTTTTGGTTTGACATAATCAAGATGTTATGGCTTTAAAAAAATCAATATCCAAATGGTGTCAAAATTGACAGAATGATTTTTTAAACAAATACTTTTTTAAATGATATAATAGTCCTAAAAATATATTAATTGAAAAATTAATTGTATAATTTTAAAAGAATAATTAATTATCAACTTTTGGTTCTATTTTCTTATTTTTTTAACTATATTAACAATATAATATGAAAATATAAGAGAACATGGTAAGAGTAAATGTTGTTAACTAAGGGTTAAAGATAAACGATATGGTTAATTTAATGACTTAAACATGTATAAATCCCATTGGTTGAGATGCGTTATACCCATACTCATATTACACTCAAATTATATAACATTTGAACAATTATAATTCAAAAATAAATTCTCAATAAAATAATATTTAAGACTTTCCTAATGTGCCCTTTCCCCCTCTTATAAACAACCACCACCTCTACGAGCTTAATCACACATACCAATCCACTTATTTCCTCAAAATTATGCTAAACTATTCTCCAAAAATTCTTATCTTCCTACTAGAAGCCTTAACATGGGAATAAGTAAATTCAAGAATGCCTTTTGGCTCCAATCAAAATGAGTTACTTGATTAATATGTAGCGTCTTCTCTCAAACTCCATTCCTTTATTTTCTTCTCCACCCCCTATGACCTTATTATTCAATTATTAAATAAAAAATATCAGTGCCCTAAAGATACTATTATGTTTTTATGCTAATTTCTAGACCTACACTTACTTAAACATCTATCTCATGGATATAAAACATAATGTTTCTATAAACGGAAAACTACTACCTCACGAAATGATGAATGTTCAATTTCATCCTACCACCTCTCATGGTGGATATTATGATGGAACTAGATTTATATACGATATTTATATTGTATAAATTGATCCGTAATATTTATTTACAACATTAATTTATGGTTTCCATAATGAGTAAATATAATAATTTAATTTGAGGAAGTGTGGACTTCTACCACCTCAAAGTGATATGACTCACTCATGCCATATACAGAACACATAAAAGTAGGAGTTAATGAACTTATATAATGTATATAACATATAAATTATACTATAATAATTATATACCAATTTATCTTTTTTTAAAACTTTTAAAATGACATTGACATGAAAGTAGAGTTCATTTGTACATACAACCTACCTTCTCCATGAACAGTGTAATTTATTTCATACCTACAAATGTAATCGAATATCATAAATTCATATATACTATGTATATATGATATTCTAATCAATAATATCTTTCTATAGATAATGGACTTATTATAAAATGGATTATTTTCATCATGAAAATTTCCTTTTTGACTCAACTACAGAACATCGACAAAACATCCGATATAAACTCAAATAATTAACTAATTGTTACATCATGGTAATACGTGATATAAAATGAATAACAAACTTGAAGAAACCTCTTAAAAATTAGTAATTAAACTATTCTCATTATTTAATAAATTATTTGAATTAATGAGATAGGTTGGTCTCAAGGTAAGGGAACTTCATAACCTAATTTCCATTCTTTGGGTTTTTCTTATACTCCATGATTTTGTCATGCTATGATTATGTGAGAAATAAATTTTGATATTTTATAATTTATTTATAGATTATTTATGTGTATTTAGGGTGATTACATATAATGGATAATTTTTTTTAACAAAATGATCCATTTAAGAGAAATATTTACTCAATATCCCTTTATTGAGTTAAATATTGAGAACATTGGATTTGTTTTTCGAAGAAAATGTGTTAATGAAAATCTGATTGTTTTACACTTAATATAAACTTATATTGTGTGTATTTATATTTTCATAGATAATTATTTCATTGATTTATCCATAATCTAATGATACGATCTGTGTATGGGATTTTGTCTCAATTTCCATTCATTGAGGAATATCTAGTTGTCAAGTAAATTTATTGTCCTATAATGTGTATATAAAACCATTTTGACTGTTCATATAAATAATTAGTTTATTCCCACGATATTGAAAGCTTTTTAAATTATATTCATTAATTATTTTTATTCAAGTATTTCTCAAGTAGTATGGTACTCTTTAACAAATACATCATTTTTAATGTTTTAAATATTTATTCATTTAAACCTTCTATTTCATATCCATGTTTTGAAAATGGTTTTTAAGAGTTTAATTTTATGGACATGAATATTTTTGAATGGTATTTTATTTAAAAATATTAAAAGTGGAATGGAGATATTGATTCAAAATTATCTTTATTAAATTTTTTAAATGGTTTTGGAAATGGATTGAATATTTATATAAATGTTTTAAATGTTTATATAAATGTTTTAAATGTTTATATAAATGTTTTAAATGGTTTTGGAAATGGATTGAATATTCAAAATTATCTTTATTAAATGTTTTAAATGGTTTTGGAAATGGATTAAATATTTAAAAGTGGAATGTAGATATTGATTCAAATTACAAGTGGTTCCATGGAAAATCAAGGATTGGTTGTTAAGTTGTATCCTCCAATGCATTGGGTATGAAAGTTATCTAAATGGATATTCCATTTATAAGAGTGATTTGTCTGGAAGTTGACCATATAGTTTTTCCATTTATGTATGACTATGTCCCAAGTTACCTTTATGTGGTATATGTTTCTTTCT
The DNA here is from genome assembly GCA_963277665.1 of Viscum album. NCBI lineage: Eukaryota > Viridiplantae > Streptophyta > Magnoliopsida > Santalales > Viscaceae > Viscum > Viscum album. The sequence goes on along the minus strand of OY728130.1, from coordinate 697,246,121 downwards.
ATGGTATTTATGTTATTACTTCGGTTACAAAAAAAATATGCAATGAGCTTATATTTAGTTATGTAAATTTTCTACATCTTAAAGGTGGAAAATATTAATTTATGATAAAGTTTTAATGGTTTTCATGCATTACCAATAGTAATTATTTTCCTTCATTGTGTATCCCTTAAATATATTTTTATGATCATACCATGTTTTGAAAAGTTTTCACATTAAATAAAGAAGGATATATCTAATGATGAGATAAAAAAGTTATGCTGTTAAAATATGTAACGATACCATGTTTCTTTTTAAAGAGTTTTTTTTTTAAAAAATTTATAATGAGAAGAAGTGTCTACTTATAATATTTAAGTTTCTATGTATGATTTATGGCCTAATTCTATAAAACTCTAAACATGAAAAGATCCTCAAAATGAATTAAAGTCAATTGTTTAATTATCATAACATTAAGTAATGTTTATGGTCAGGGCCTTATAGTTGGTATCATAGGAATGGTTTAGACAAATTTGGAGATTAGGATTTCTTATTATGAATTATATATATCATAATTGGGTTTTAAATTTATGGTTAATCTTTATTTTAACTTCATAGAAACCATTTTTAGGCTTAGGTAATGAAATTCCATGGTGTGTAATGGTATTTTTGGAGACATCTATATTTAGAGGTAATTATGGGTTGTTTTTTTGGATGTATAAAGAATGGTATGAAATAACCATTGAATTTAAAACATGATAGGGTTATTTTGAGGATTTTATCCCATTTTTTGAAATTTTAAACAAATTATATAGTGTTTCAAAAAGGTAAAACACACAGACTATGTGAAAACCCATCGCATAAGACAAGGCTATGGGAATTAAACCCAATACCTAAGTGTGACTAGGATTTATCACCTACCAGTAGACTACATGAAATCTCGGGTTAGTGTGACTATTTGTTTTAGCTTAATGGTTTTATGGATTAAGAATAAGTTTATTTTGGAAAAATATGTTTTATCAAATGGACTTCATTAATATAGGAGAATTATTTTGTGATTAGTTGATAAATGTAATTTTGGAAGAAGTTCACTATTTTTTGAACACCATATGCCTAAGGAAAATTTAATACTATAATATTTCATTTGAGGTGTAGTGGTTGAATATTATTTTGGAATAATCTATTATTTTATTGTTTAAATATAAAAATTTGGGTTATATATGGAAATTACTATCCTATTATGGAAATTATGTGATTAGGATAATTACTTTTTAGTATAATACATTAAGAGTAATCCATGTTATTTGGAGATAAATGTTATTATTTATTTTTGGTTGACTATGTGATATAATACATCTGGATATTGGGTTTCAATTTTATTTTGGATTATTTTGGGGAATTTTTAGGTTATGTTTTTTGTTGAATGGTCTATGTAGAACATCGGTATTACTATTGAATTTTGGTGCTAAAAAGTTGTCCTTCTCCTTATAAAGGATTATATGTTTTGGGAAATTATATGATCTTTTACAAACACTTTTGGTTTTCGTTAATGTTTCGAGATAGGATGAATACATTGTTATTCTTTTGTGGTTTATGTTATTCTAGAGTAGTTGATTATAGTGCTTCAGGTGTGACCCCGTCATTTAGAACACTAATTATTTGGAGAAAAGATGGGTTTGTGTTAAATATTTATTAATGGATTAATCTATACATGATAGATAAGTCTGTTTCCTTATGTTACTGTTTATTCTTGTAAATAAAGAACATAAATTTTTTAAAAGGACCTTAAAACTAAATTTTTGGCCATTTTCTTTTAATACTATGAAATCAAAGACCATTTTTCCCATAAAAATGTATGGTTTTCTAGATGTTAACTTTCTCCTAATCATGTTTTCTATCTCTTTCCAATAGATAAATATGGGGAGTTTTTCTTCCATATCCATGTTTTTGTACATTTAATCCTAGTATGTGTTATCTAAAGTGAACTTTTATACTTCTCATTCATTCTATTAATGTGATAGTTTTATCGACTGTTTTTATGGGGGGTTTTCAATGATGTTCTTGAGCCCAATTTTAATATTGCAAGGATGCAATTTCCAAAAGGGGGGAATGATGTAACATCCCAAGTATATATAGAAATATACATTTCTATATAAAATAATTTTTATAAATAAGATATTAATTTTACATTAAATGGGACACATTTTCTGATAGTATACTCGATATGTAAGAATTGGTTTGTTCGAAATATTTTGTTACACACAAAATTGAGTAATACAGAAAAAGAAAAAGTAAAAAAAAATTATTATTTTAAATAGAATTTAACGTCTATCCTTTGTATTAGAAATAATTAACAAAATTAACTATATAATGATTTTACTTAATTTATTTTTTTACATTTATCCAATGATTTTTAGAGGCTTAAAATGAGAATAAATATTATTTTAAGCATAAAATACTCTAATATTTTTAAAAGGCCATTTTACCGCCTTTTATTGGAGAACCATTTTTAAAAAACGTTTTTTAAAATTTATATGTTCTATTTCACAAAATAAAAATCTTAATTGGATAAAGGACATCAAAATTCTCCATGTTTGATATTTTGGTATTTTTCTGATAAAATCAAAATTTTAATGAATTGTGAAAAATACTGCATTTTAATTAAAACTACCTTTTCATCTAATTTATTTATATAGTAAAATTTAAATTTTAATTGATTTTAATGTGTAATTAAATTATTATTTTTCTCATTTAAACCAATTTTGGTAATTGGATGTAATTTCTCATTTATATTGTACATAAAAACATGTCAATCTTTTCATAGTTTTTTACTTCTTAAAAAACTATTTTCTAGTTTTGACAATAGGAATTATTTTTAAATTAACTTATTCTAATTATATGTTTTTAATTTTTAAAAATGGATTCTATATTTGGAATTATAATTTCCACATTGTGTAAATAGGTACCTTTTATTTTGGTACAGTATAAAAATTAACTTCAGTTATTCTTTTAATTTAACAAAATTAAAGGGTAAATTTGGTATGTATGGGTAAATATAATATTATATTAATATTAAGTGATCATGAAACATTCCTAATATTATTTTATGAGTCCTTGGATGACATAAAAATCCTTAGGCCAATATTTTGGAATGTTGGAGCCACTTGGGTATGAAAATGACATGTTATAATAATTAATTTAAATTAATGAGAAATATAACACAAACATGTATTGTTTTTCTAAAATAAAATTTATGGTAGGGTTATATAATTGATATCTTTATCTATAAAGACTAATTAGAAATATACTTATATTTCCTACATCATAGTATATTATTTTTAATTTTTTTCATTAAATATATAAATTTATTTATGACACAATGATGATTTAGGGATTACCTTATTAATGAAATATTCATATAAATGATATTATAATTTTTAAATGAATGAAATTTAAACATTTTGATGACATAAGAGAATTTTTTAAATTATATTTAAATGTTAAGGATTATTTAAACTCATTATTTTCAAGGAATCATGTTTTTATGACTTTATAAAAAAATCAATTTCTAAATAATGTCAAAATTGACAGAAATGAGTTTTTAAAAAAATACCCTTTTTTAAAATGATATAATAGTGGTAAAAATCTAATATTATGGAAAATAACTTATATAATGGTAAAAATTTAATTAATGATACAATTTTTGTTCTATTATAATTTTATAGTAATAACAGTAAGAATATACTATGAAAATACTAGGAGACATGGTAAGAGATAATGTTTTTAACTAAGGGTTATTGATAAACGATAAGGTTACTTTTATGAAATAAACATGTCTAAAAACTGTTTATTGAGAGGCTTTCTACCCATAATCATATCATCCTCTAATTATATCACTTTTTTGGTATTATAATTCGAAAATAAATTATAATAAAATAATATTTCATGACTTTCATATTGTACCCCTCCTCCCTCTTATAAAAGGCCACCACCTATACAAACTTACTCACTAAATCAAGCCCCTTGTATCATCCAAATATAGCTCAAATAATATCAATCATTCCATAAATTCTTCCTACAATCCTTAACTTATGAACAAGGTAATTCATGAATTCCTTTTTTCTCAAATCAAAAGGAGTTACCAGATTTTGAGGTAGCGTCTTCTCTCAGGCTTCTTTCATTTATATTCCTTATACACAACCTATGATCTTCTTATTATATGGTTACAGAAGAAGCCCAATGTCCTAAATATACATGGATGTTTTTTTTCTATTTTTTATTCAAACACTTGCACACACCTCAATCTAATGGATATAGAACATATTGTTTCTATGTACAGTGAACTACAGCCTCACGAAACAATGATTGTTTAATTTTCCCCTACCACCTCTCATGGATGAAATTACAATGGTAATATATTTATATATAATATTTATAATATTTATATTTTATCTATTAACCATTAATTTTTATTTACAACATTTCTTTGTACATTACATAATGTGTAAATACAATAATTCCATTTCAAGAAGTGTGGACTACAACCCAATAAAAGTGATATGACGTATTCATGCCACACATGGAATATATAAATGATAGATTTAAAAAGCATATGTAACATATATACCATATAAATTATACATTAATTATAAAATACCTCTTTAGCATTTAGTTTTCATTCTTTTAATATGACATGGAAATGAAAGTAGCGTTCATCCCTACGTACAACCTACCGTCTAAATGAAAAATGCATTTCATTTCATATATCCAAATATTATTGAATATTATAAATACATATATTGGATATATATGATATTTAAATCAAGATTATAATTCTAGAGATAATGGACTTATGACCACATGGAAAATTTTTATCAAAATAATATCATTTTTGACTCAAGTACCAAACATCGATAAAATATCCAAGATGAACTCAAATAACTAACTATTTGTTATAATATAGTAATGAGGGATATAAAATGAATGATAAAAATGAAAAAAGAACTAAAGAAAGTATAAAATTAACCTATTTTTTCTATTCAGGAAATTAAAGAACAAATGATACAAGTCAGACTCAAGGTAAGAGAACTTCTTATCCCAATTTCTATTTTATGGGTTAATATTATACTGCTTATTTATGTTGTTCTACGATTATGTGATAAATTTTTTTAAATTATATATTTTATTTATAATTGATTAAAGTGTATTAATAGTGAATATATATAATTGATATATTTTATTAACAAAATGATCTTTGTTAGGTAAATCTTAACTAAATCTCCATTCATTGATTCAAATATACATGTCATTGGTTTTTTTAAGAATATGAGTGAATGAATTCTGATGGTTGTTCAAATAAAATACACTTATATTGGGATTATATTTATTTTTCACACATAATTATGTCATTTACATGTATATAATCTAATGATACAATCTTTGTGTGGGATTTCATCTCCATCTCCTTTCATAGAGGCATATCTTTTTTTCATGCACATTTATTATCCTATAATTTTTATAGACAACCATATTGTCTCCTTATATCACGAATTATTGAATTATCATGATATTTTTTTTAATTTTATTTCATAATTATTTTTCTCATGTGTTTCTTAAGTGGTAAGCAACTCTTTAACTAACACATTGTTTTAAATGTTTTAAAGACTTATTATTTTAAAACCTTCAATTTCCTGTCAATGTTTACAAAATGGGTTTAAAAAATTTATTTATATGTAAATTAATGTTTGAAAATGATAATTTATTTCAAATGTTTAGAAGTATTATAGGACACATAGATTCAATGTTCCTTGTATTAAATTTTTTAAATGGGTTTTGAAATGGGTTGAATATTTCTATATCTAAAAATGATATCATGTAGTTACAATTTTGAAATGTTAATTTTCATTTATGCTTGTTTTATGTTTTATGATTATTAAACTATACTTCAACATTTTATGGGTGGTTACATGAAAAACCAAGATGGGTGGTTAAATGATAAAAACAATGATGGGTGGTTCTGCGATAAACCGTAGATAGGTTCTTACTTTATAACCTCTAATTCCTTGTGTATGAAAGTCAATCATATGGATATTCCATTTGTAAGATTGATATGTATGTAAATTGACCATATTGTTATTCCATTTAAGTATGATTATATCCCACTTTACCTTTATATTTTATATGTTACTTTCTATGTGTGATATTGTAATATTTTGGTTTCAAAGGGGAAGCAATGTGCTTATATTCAGTGAATTATATTTACTACTTCTTAAAGTTGAAAAGTAATACTTGGTGATAAATTATTAATGTTTTTCATCTATTACATAGAATAATAGTGTTTCGTCTTTATGTATCCCTTACCAATATTTTTATTTTCATCCCATGTTTTGAAATGTTTTTTACAAGACTTAATGAAGAATAGTGTAAAGGATGGTATCAAGGAAAAGTTGCGTTTTTAAAACAATAAACGATACCATGTTTCTCTTTAAATATTTTTTGTTTTATGAAATGATTGGATAGTGATTAGAAGTTTCTAATTGTAATATTTATGTTTATTTGTATGATTTTTGGCATAATCCTCTAAAACCCTAAACCAATAAAGATCCTCTATGTGAATTTAATTCAATTGTTGACTTATCTCAAGATTAAGTAATGTTTACGGTCTGAGATTTATAATTCAAATTTGTTTTATATAGTTGGTAAGACTTTAATATAATTATAAAAAATTATTTATGGCCAAAAACATAATTTTGTGATGTTTAAAAGACATTGGGAACTTATATCTCTATAAAATATATATTATCTCACTATAACATCCAAATTACCATTTTATATTTCTAATTATTTTAATGATTTAAAATATTTTGATAAGAGAACTTTGGAATAGTGATATTTAAGATAACCATTATATATATTTTTCTAAATACATCATATTTACTTACATATTTAGAAAATTATTCCTTATTTTTCCATATTGTTTAGAAATTTTATATATAAAATAACTAACCCATAATGAGATATCATTGATATTTTCAATTAAAAAAAATCATGAAAAAGGGATATGGTGTTGGGAGTAATTCTTAAACAGGATTGACTATGGTAAGGGTTATATCAACCCACATCTCATGAAAATAATATCTCCAAAATTTCCCCATAGAATACATAAAAAACACACAAATGAATTAAGATTTTCAATGTCTTTGGGTGATTAAATACATAGTAAAATATTTTTAAATTAACTATTTAATATAATGTTACCATAATAAGAAATTTATCCAAGATTTAATCACACTCCTATAACATCATAGGGTTACCTAGGGACAAAAATAAAGAAAGGGGTTAGCTAAGAAGTCTAGTAAGAGAAACAATTTGAACAAATATGGGGTGAAAAATAAGAACACATAATTGTAACATGGATTTAAAAATTAAATGATCATAAACCATTATATATAAAAATGGAATAGGAGACACAATATCATAAGTTCATATTAATAATAAAATGATATTAATTCATATAAAACATATTATATGTTATCATAAACATAAATCAAGGATTGCTACCAAGATAAGAAGAAATAATTTACTAGGATCACTACCAATGAAATATACATGATATATCTGGAGATATAAGAATTACCCAATAAATTGAGGGCATACATAATTTTAATACCACATATCTTATTATTATATGTCATTCATATGTTTTCCACATATAAAAAAATAAAAATTATGGAGAAACATGAAATAGACCTAGGTAAAATTAATAAGTTATATAACAATGTCAAAATGTTTTTTCAAATGTTGAGTCATATAAATACCAAAAATGAGAAGGGAATATATAACATTGGACATTAAAAGGTTATATTTTTAAATCAATATATTATTTATGATTTTTAATTAAATCAAAAATATGAAGGATCAATATATTGAGAATTAGGGAGAGGAGAATGAAAATGTACAGTTTTTTTCATCAAAAATTCATATAAATTTATTCAATGCGATACTTTAATGGGAGGAATAAAGGAATTATTATCCCTATAAAAGTGGATGATATGGAATAGCAAATAAAAATAGAATAATATTTGTAAAATGAAAATATGATGATTAAGTCATGAAGAGTGATAGAGAACACCACCACAATAATGAAAAAGAGTGGGGGAGACCCCTAACCTCATGTCTATACTTTCTTCAGATGCACCACAATCCTTTTATATAGTTATACTGCATTAATTAACCAAATTATTTAAAAATATCAAATTTATTTCATTTTATAATAAATATTTTATCATTTTTATTAATTTATTAAATAAATAATATTTCTTTTATATTTTCGAGGTTTTTTGATTAATGATTCTAAATATAATTTTATGTAACTATGATGGTTGATAGTAACTATCCATAGTTTCCATTAGCTCTAGATTTTTATAGATATAATTTTAATTTGATACCAAAATTATGGTTGTTAAATTTTTGGGTCGATATGTAGAATTCATATAATCATCCATTGTATCCTTTTTACAATTAAACTGGTTATGAAAAAGTATCCTCGATATTATTAATATAATTCATATTGTATCATTTTAAAATATCAATTTTATTATTAATATCATCCATATACATAAAAATTTAATTTAAAATCTTCCATTATAGAAATAATTAAAAATAAAACATCATGGTTCACTTAGGTAGTGTATAAAACGTATTCTAATGAATGATGTCTCTAGAGATTTTAAAAGAAAAAAACTAATATATATTTTACTTTTATGAAAAACAAGTGTAAAATTGTATTAAACTTTTTAAAGTTACATTAATTATTATCTAGTTTTTGTAAGGGGTTTTAGGAAAATAGAAAACAAAAATTGATTTTGAAACCCTTACCTAACTTTTTAGTATCCTCCATTGGATTACATCTAATGACTTTTATGTAGGGAATTTTAGATATACTGGTTCTATAAGAATATGGGTATGGGATTTTAGAGAGTAAAATTGGAATATATTTTTCAAATAAATTGTTTTTGGAGTTGAGTAAAAAGAGATAAATTGGGGATGTTTATATAGAAAAGGGGTAGGGGTATTGTTTAATATTTTTTATTATTATTTTGATTTAAAGAATAAAATAGCCTTGATTCCTATGAATTTTAATGCTCTTTTATTAATAAATATATATTTATTTGATATTTTAACACACCAAAAAATTAATTTCATATGTGGAATATTAATTAATCAAAAATAGTTTCTTTATTCAAATTAAATATAAATTACGTTTTCAAAAAAAAAATAAAAAGTTTTGAAATTAATTTTTTTTTTCAAATGCATTGTTTTAGTCAATAAATAAATTTTAAATCATTGAAATTATTTTTTTAATTATTGATTTAATATTATATCATGTTGATATCCTAAAACATACTTTATACAAAAAACTATATTTTTTACAATTCCGAAAAAATTATGATGTTTTGAAAATTACCAAAAAATCACCCTTAGTTAATTTTAATATAATAATTCTAAAAATGATATCCATTTTATTAGAATAAATTTCTCATTCATGAAGTTATATTATTTAATTTTTAACTGTGATATTATATTTTTACTAAATACGTTATAAAAATCCCTATGTTGATAACCAATACACATGGTATGGGGTTCAGTCTAATGGAATCAAATAGATAAAACTTGACAAAAATATTCTCTTTCATGATATATGGTGTTCTTTAGTGAAAATAAAATACCCCACATCAATTGAAATACCTTTGATAAATCTCTCAATCAACTGATGTGAATCTATCAACTCACTTACTAGACTAACAAATCTTATTCCAATATTTATATCCTAATCATATAGAATTCTCGTCGATAATCAATTATAATTGTCACCCACCTTCTATTTTTTTGTGAAATTCATGGGTTTTATGATAAATATAGAATAATAAAACAATATCCAATAATATAGAGTTGCAATAATTTTAGTAATATCATTGATTACATATACACCTTAAATTTTGGGGGAAATAACCTCGATATTAATTATTAATATCTTCCCTGAGACCCCATCTATGACAAAAATCACAAATATACAGCCAATAGTTTATATAATCTGAAAAATAAAGGGAAATTTATGTAGTAAAAATCCATAATGAAGTAGATCAAAATGACGAATGTAATACTAAGTTATTTCACTCCTATATAAATAAAACAAATCCCTCTTTATAAGGTCTGTAAAACTAGTGGATTTATTCTTTTTAGAAGTCCCCAATCTGATAAAATTTCAACCTATTTACATTTTTTCAAAATATATAAGGTTTTTTCCACCACTGTAGGTCATTTAATTTTAGATAACATTCCTACAATCAGCAATTTTAATAAAAAGACATTAAATCTATTAGTTGTATGGTTAAGGTTAAAGATTTTATTCTGAATATCAATGTAGCAAGTGCCCCCCAACCATGATTGGTTCTCAATTTAATTTATTTAACCACTTCTGGGGAACATTTTCTATAGATTTTATAGGAGATACTAATAATTTTTTATTGGTTATCCCATTATTATAGACAATGGTACTGGTAAAATATTTCTCAAATTAAAGAGGGATAATACCTATAGATTTGAAGAATTCAGACTCGTATAACTCTATAACATTGTAAATAAATTATATTCTTAATTATTTTCTTACAGAATTAGTTTAGACCTTAAAAATATTATTTAAAAGTATAAACTATGTTTTTTCAATATAGAATCATTCATAATTACATTTTTATATTTAGTGATATGACACATCTCACTACACTGAAATGAAAAGGTTATAATTTTATTGTTAAAATGGATATTCATACTTTTTTACACCACTTTTTTAGAATTTATTTTTATTATTCCAATTAATTCTTTGACGCTATATTATTATGAATTATAAATAATTATCTCCCTTTTATATATCAAAAATTAATGTTTAAAATTCTTTACCCCAAGGATCTTAAATATATTTAGTGGTTTCAAGAGTAGGAACATCCTTCTCAACATCATTTCATAATTTGTATTGAATAATTTGGTCATGGAATATATAATCCCTAATGTTGTGTTAGTGAAATCATTTTTCTATGATTTTAATATAAAACCAAATTTCTTATATTTCATACCTGGATGAATTTTATATTTTTACCTATGGAAATATAAAAAATTTAACAAATATCAAGTTGTTTCTTATCAAAATCTATAGCACTATCTATCTAACTATTGACCATGATAAAATTCAATTTATTGTTTATATGAATATCCTTATCAATGTACATAGAATAATTATGTAAATATCTAGCATGGGGAATGAATAATTTCCTTTTAATTATCATAGATTTCCAATTTTCATTGGAAAAACAAAATAATTCACTTTCTTCCTTTTCTCATAGTAGATAGAATGACGATTAAAAATTAAAAGAATAGAATTATTTAAATGGTGGGGGGTATACTCAATATAATAATCATGGATCTTCTTATATACCGTTTCTTTATTATAGCTATTAACCCCTTGACTGAAAAAAACCATTCAGTCTTTAGATAGTAAAATGGATATGTTATTAGGTATGGAATTCAACATCAAAGCTAAAAAAATTTGTCACTTGGCTAAAATTGTCCTATATTACTTCATAAAATGGTATTGTCCTTAAATGGATTTCATACCATTATGATAAATAATTGATTATGATTTAGAGTAGGCTAACTATCTTATCAAATCTCTATGACACATTAATGAGATAGATATTCCTACTTTTTAAATCAAATAATCCCTCTATTTATTCGAAAACCATTAGATCTACCTCAGATAATATTTATCTTCATGTAATTATATATATCAGGTCTTTATCATATAATTAGATTCCATACATATACTACCTAGTTCATAAAAAAGATATAAATAATGAGGATAATATTTTTATTTTGAAAAAACTACCCCTATTAAAAAAATTTGTTTGGAGGCGGAAAAATATGACCATTCCTACTAATGAGATCTTGCCTTTACTAAATGTATAATATATCTCAAACTGTTGATATTTGTAACTAGAACTGATATCTTTAAATAGCATTTTATTCAGTATACATATCTGATTAGGATCAAAATCATTTTTACGAACTTATTGGGTAAATTTTAGTTTAATTTCATTAATTACTTTTAACCAATAATAAATTCTATAATAGAGTCTTATTAATAAAAATAATAAAAGGATTATATTTTAATTAATAACTATTTATATTATTTTTAGACTCTCATATTTTAAAAAATTGATCATTCACACAATATTCATTTTTTATAAAAAAAAGGTGAAGAGTCCCAAAGAAAAAATCAACAAGATAAAAAAATAGTGAAGTACCGATGAATAACCTCTAATAGTATTATTATAAAATAATTATTGTGGTATAATAGAGTATTAAAAATTAATGGGATTTTAATAGTCAATCTATGAATTTAAATATAATGTTTATTGATTTTCATTTTCATCTGAGCCTATCATTGGATGTTCATCCTACTAAATTTTTTAATCCTAAAGAGGGGTTCATCCCCTATAGTTTGTATATCACCAATTTGAGACCTCAACATACTTATTAAAATTTGGACACTCAAACATCTTTGATTAAAGGGATGATCAAAATAGAAAATTATACCTCAATAATCCATGTTCCTTGTGGGATTTTCATTTTCATTTACAATTTACTTACAGACTTTTCACTGCTTATTCAGAATAATTAGAATCAAATCCACTACAGAGGTTGATGAACCTTTTTTCCTTGAAGAATTGTAATGAGAAAAATATCACCATATATATTGGATTATTATTTAAAATTATTTTAAAATACACAACTTTTATATCTTAAATTTTTTGTTCACTTCAAACATGGATGCTTCATGTAATATCATTCTTAATGGAATCTAAATTTTATTAGATTTTGTTTCATGATGTTACAATTTTTCATCCCCCACGATAATCAAGAACCATTGCTGATTATATTTGAAAAGAGTCAAAATACCCTTAAATATGGTAGGTGTGATTTCATGAATGACCCCCTATATACATCATGTGATAATTTATCATTTTTGTTTTCAGGTTCCCTAATTTAGACTAATGAAATCTAGTCATGACTAGAATCCTCCAAAGTTGACACTATTATCCTCTCCTACATTTAAGATCTCTCCCATGAGTTCATTTTTTTTATATTATGAATTATCTTACCTTGTTAAAACTCTATTTTTTTGTTTATGAATTTTTTCTCTATAGTCAATACATTATTTGATAGTTATTTTTATTTTTACACTCCTCAGTGATTTGGTCTATTATAATTCAGGAATATATAATATGTGAAGTTACCCTTTCCTTGATTTTCTCTTTGGTGTTACCAAAATACCCTTAACCTTGACCATAAGTGAGGTTCCTAATGAAATCAATAACTATACTCATGTGTCATCCGGAGTATAGGGACATTACATTTAAAAAATTCACAACACGCCTTATAAAAATCAATAATTTTTATTATTTAATTTAGAAAATATGAGAAATAATTTTATTAAATTATATAATTTATTATTTATTATTTTTATCATTATAAATATTATTTATTTGGTATTTTAATACTCGCATTGGCTGGGTTACTATTTTAATAATCAGTTGTGATTGAAATATTTAGTTACTATTCCAATAGTTATATAATTATTATACCTCCTATATATACAAATTTTTTCCTTCATTATTCATTCCCTTATTTCTCCATCAATTTTTTTTATTTTTTATATAAAAAATATCAATCTTATTTATAATAGTTTTTCTCCCTTTACTTTACTTTTTTCCTGTGATATTTCTTTGACACCATGATCCCATAGTTTTTCAAATTCTAAATATCCTATCAATTTATTTTCATAAACCAATATAAAATTGTTTATTTTCAGGTGTTAATTATCCTTCATATATAATGTTTTATGTTGATATAAAGAAATGGTATTTGTTTTTTTGGGTGGTGGATTGGATTTTTTAATTAACCATGACATACATACATACAAGCATATATATATATATATATATATATATATATTAGGTAGGTAAATTGTTATGTATAAAATATTGAGTTATTACATTATTTATACATATGGAATTTTATCATTGATATTTTAGATCAAACCATATGATAAAAATAGATTTGGGCCATTTTATTTCATTACATCTTTATATTTCCATGTTCCTATTTTATACATGTGATTTCTTCACTCGATACTCCTCATAATAAAGACCATTCCCCAACCATACTACATGATTATTTAGTAAACGAGATCGATCCAATATATACTTACAAAAGAGGGATAAAATAAGAATTTTTTTTAATTGAGATAGGTTTGGTGTAAGGGAAACATAATAGGCCATAACTATAGTGTGATCATGAATATAAAAAGATTAATGGTACCTTATACACAGATTGACCTTCTTCTTAAACATTAAACACCCTACCGTAATGAAATTTAGAGAAATAATTTATCATCAACCTCAATCTATATTTTCCATAAATGATTTTGTACATAATTGCTTTGTTTAATTTATACTGCTAGGACGTGATATTGAATAGATTTGAACTTTTATGTATTCCCTTTCATGGGTTTTGATAATAGTATATTCCTTTCTTTAAATTCATCCCAATAAGTTATGATCCTATATTTATTTCTATAGAGGGATTCAAATAAAGGTACTTGAAAACATGAGTGGAAGAATTACTATATGATAACTTGATCAATGTAATGTGTTAATCCCAAACAATTATAAGATTCACAAAGAAAAATATAAAAATTTATTCTAGTGTTTTAATGGTTTTTTCAAATGTACCATATATATGAGGGTAATTTTTTGTGAAAAAATTTAGTTTTGTATTTAATTCATTCTAATGAATCCACAAAAATATTGAAGTGGTACATGGATTTTGATTAGATATAATTTATAGTGGTCCTTTATATATCCTCTCTTATTCCATAATATATATCATGTAATGATAATTAAGAAAGAATTACACTCAAATGAAAATAAATTGGGAATTATTAGTAAGATGATCCAAAAAAACACATATGGGAATTTTTCTGTTATATGTCTTTAGAAGACCTATGAAAAATTCTATTAGGATGATTTCACATATATTTTTTTGGGTAATGGTTGCTTCATATCATTAGAATTCTATCGATGGAATATACGTTATTTATATTCAAATCACATAGATGTATATTCAACAATCTCTTTATTCACATAATCCCAAAATAGTTACCTAATAAATCACTATATATCTTTAATTTTCCTCAGATGATAACAAAAATTGAGTGATGAGAAACATCTAATTGATCCTTCATTATCTTATGTTATGATTATACATATAATCAACTCTCAAATCCTACTAAAGTGCCCAGCGGATCATGCAGATACACTGGGGGGTGAATCAGTGTACTAAATTTTCTACCTATTTTCTTTTATTTTATCTAACCCTATTTAAATCAAACCACAAAAGTTGTTATAATTACTATATGTTCCCTATTAATAAGAAAAATAATAACACATGAATGATAGAAAGTAAATCTAGAAAATCACACATTCTTTTTACAAGATTCTACCCTGATGTGGTTTCCTATGTCCTTAATGTGGTCAGGTTGATCTGATCCACATAAACTCCAACAAAAATCAATCACAAAATACAATTGGGATGGTCAGGTATCACCCTAAAACCAAGATTGGTAGGTATCAACCAATTCATAATACAATGTTTCCTAAAAAAATTATACTTTTTCACGTCTATTTATAAACAAAAACAAAACCACTCTGAGAATGATTTCAATCTACTCATACAATACAAAAAATAATATTTATCTACAATACACTGATTATATACTGATTATAGACTACCTTACTTCAACTGAAAAAATTCGACTACCACTGAATCTAATCAAAAATACTATATGTATGTCAGTTTAGTGTACTCATCAATTTTAGAAGAAAATAATTTTAATTCAACTCACTATCATAATAGAATGTACAACTCATGATTCTCCGATACACTGCAAGTTGAGGACAAATATAATGCTTCTGTGTAAATTTCAAAAACTCAATTCAAACTTATCATGAATTGTATATTTCATGCACCTCATTCTATAAAAATTAAATGCATAACATTATTTATTTTTATTTATTTTTTCATGTATATAAATACACATTATATTTTTTCACTTCATTACCTTCATGCACATATATCATATACTTCCTATTTTCTATTCCCTTGTGTATTTTAACACTATAGAAATTATTAATAGTGTACACACTCAACTAGATGAGTTCACACTGTTCATCTGCCTTCAATACCTGAGATGCTCACTGTTCTTAATATTGAATATCTATAATAGTAATATTCACACAAATACTAAATACCCATACTTCTTTCATGAAAATTTTTCAATACAGATTGCACAGATCTGAATGAGAGTGTGCCCCATTTTTCTCTATTACAAACCTCTTTTTTCCACACATGCACTTCTTGTGTACAATGAATAAGTAATGAGCTTTTTTATTCACATTTTATTTTTACCCCACTCAGATATATGTTTACCACACAATTTATTAAAGCACAATCAAGATGTTAATATATTGTAACACCCTGATATTTTATGAAAAATATTTTTTTAATTTCATTAATGTCTTGTGTTGTATGCTACACCAAGATTACCTTGCGCTATACGCCACACCGTATTAGCTTGCAGTATACACAACACTATTCTTGGATTGTGTTACACACAATTTTGGTAATAGTTATTCTACACAACATTGAGTATATATATATATATATATATATTAAATGTATAAATGAAATATGGTTGGATTATGTTATACGAAACAATGAAGGATTCTTGCACAACACGCAACCCTGACTTGGCTTGCATTACACGCAATCGCGACCTTCCTCGAGAGCGTGTGTTGTACGCAATACCGGGTTTTACTAAACAACGATATATTGTTATAATATTATTATGAACTAGCCATTATGAATAGTATTAACTAAATTTTTAATCTTATAACATTATTATTCATCTTATACATTTTCTAAAACATTGTATAAGAACAAAATAAATTTTTCGGGTAAAATAAGTATTTTTTTTAAAAATGCAGTTTTGCCGCCTTTTGATGGTGTACCAACTTTAAATCTAGTTTTTAACATGTTTATAAGTTCAATTTGAAAAAATAAAATTCTTTTTTGGAATCATGAAATAAAAATTTACTTTGGATAAATTTTTCATATTATTCTGGTAACTTTCATATTTTGATGAATAGTAAAAACACGCTATATTTTAATTAAAAACAACTTTTTTCCTCGCAACAATTTATATGGTTAAATTATAATATTGAATGGTTTTTAAGTATATATAGAATATATTTTTAAAATTTAATATAATGTATGACATTAGCATTGATTCTACCTTGAATTCGTAGCATAACTCAATTCAATCTTTTGCAATGTTTTAAAGAGAAACCCGTTTTCTTTCGACAACGGGATTAATTTTAATTGGATTTCTGCAACTTTTGTGTATTGAATTTGGAAAAATGGATTCCATATTTGGAATCAGTGGATCCAAATTATGTTAATAAGCTACCTTTTATTTTTGGGAATTATTAATAGTAACTACGGTAAATTTTATTTACCATAGTTAAAGGTAAATCGGGTAATTAAGGGTAAATATAATATTATAAAATTACCCTAACACATTTCAAAATCATTTTTGATGACTACAAGTCGACCCATATCACCTAAGGGTAGTATTAGATTCATTTAATGAACTTTTTTCTATGAAAATAATTTAATTATTATTAAAACTAAAGAATGTGACAACATGTCACTTTCTTAAATCTTATAAGTATAATAATTTTAATTTAGTGATACACTTCATGGAACTCTAAACATGAATCGTATCCATAAAGCAAATACAATTATCTACATCATAGGAATTTATTTAGAATTTTTAGGGATTAAATAATTATCATTTATTATAACACAAAGATGATGCAGTAATTGTCTTATTAATGAAATATTGACATAATTGATTTTATAAATACCCAAATAAATGTAATTTAAGACTTTTAAGGAATGAAACTAATTTTATAGGTTAATATGACATGTTAGTATTGTTTTAATTAACTTTTTTCGAACTAATCATTCTGTTATAATTTTCACAAAAATCAATTACTAAATAGTGTCAAAATTGACATAAAATAGTTTTTAAAAAAAATATTATATTATTAATTGTTATTTTATTCCTAAAAATATAAGTTTCTGCCAAATGACTTAGATAAGGTTATATATATTAATAATAAACAACTTGGGGTTCGTTTGGCTTCTTATTGTATGTTTATTAACCTTATAGTATAAGAACACAAGAAGACACGGTAAAATTAAAATTATTTAACTTAATGTTAAATCTAAATGACAAGGTTAAAATAGGAACCAAAACTTGTCTAAATTCTATTTTATGAGATACTTTCGACCCATCCCCACCTTATCTTTAAAATAAATCAATTTGGAGCTATTTAAAATTGAATTTGACTTTATAATAAAATAATAGTTTTAGTTATTCCAAAGGTGCCCCTCTCCTCCATTATAAAAGGGCACCTCCTCCCTCTCTTACTCACACCACTTTGAGCCTTCAATCTCATCCAAACCCTGCCAAATTCTCTTCTCCACTTCCCTAGAAACATCCTAGAGTCTCTGGTCTTCCTCAAAGACCAATTTTAGTACCCGAAGTGGAGGTCTCAAAGAGGCACTTCAAAGAAGAGGTAATTTCCGTTACCGATTCTTTCATCTTTATTTCTTCTTCCGCTTCTTCTTCTTTAGATGTTTCATTATGATGTAATAACATCAGTATCACTCATATACTGATATCTTATTATAAGTATGAAACAACCCTATTTCACTGTCTATCCATCCTACGGAAAACAAAATCACCGCGCATGCGTACGTACGGAATACCGTCTCAACGTCATGGTGAAGTCTATTTTCCACCACCACATTACTTGGATGGGTATAATGGTGTAAAAAATAACTATATATGATTAAAATAATGTGATATTGATTCCGAAATAGTATACATACACTCCAATACAGTCCCACGATCATGAAAATGTTATCATCGCTCGTGCGTACGTACGGACTACTGTCTCCACGACGCGATGAGATTCATTCTCCACTTTAACCATTCATTAATGATTATAAAGTATATATAATAAGTAATCATGAAATATATGACATAATAATTATACTGGATTTATGTGTATATATATGTATGTCATCTACTTAATTCCATTCAACTCAATAAGGAAACGAAAACAGCGTTCATGCGTACGTACGGCCTACCGTCTCCATGAACGGTGTATTTCTTTCCATTTACTGACTTATTATATATATGTATATTCTGAATATATATTATTTATAAATCATGTTTTATATTCTGGAATAAATTAATCATGATCTAATTAATCATATGAATAATTACAAGTCAAAACACAGATGACAAATGAAACAATTTTACCCAAAACGCTCTTTAACATGGAATTTACAAAAGAACGGGTAATATAAAGTCATAAGTGAACCATATATGATATCATAACAATTAATATGATTCTGGAATAAGTCAATGACATTATTTAAATCATTATACAAGATTTTCGGAAACATACAAAGCAAATCGGACCTAAGGTAAGGAAAATATCACAATCTCATTTTTATTCGAGATTGTTTATACTTTGGTATTTACTGGGGTATATTTTATCATCCACATACATGTTTCCCCAATATGTAATATTTATATCCTTCTACAATAGTTTATATCCAATTTTACCCTTCAGTGAGTTTTTAGTAAAAGATATGAAAGGAATCTTTTGTCGTTTTTCGTACGAGGTACTTTTTGACTTTTCCAAAAAAAGTACGAGAAGAATGTTTTTTTAAATTATACGGCATGAATGGATTTTTAAAACATTACTTCCAGGAAGATTCCTTTACAAGTTTTCAAGTTTATTTTTAATCACCTTATTTAGTTTAAAATTTTATGACATGTTAAGAAAGGAAAATATTTTTTAAGTAGAAAGGATATTTTCCTCAAGAATGGAGTTTAAGTGTTTTATCAAAATTATTTTCCTTCTAAGATAATATAGGGTTCAGTTTCTATCCCTCTTATTACATTGGTTTTATTATGTTGTGATGGAATTATTTTTAGGAATTCCTTTATCTTATATGAATTGTTTTATGATGTCATGTTGTTTAAGATACCCATTTTTATTACATGGGTTATGCAATGATGTATGATTTATGAATTTGTGGCACACATAAGAATGGTATCATTATGAGATGGGTGGAACCTATATCTCCATTCAATTCATTGGGTAAAGATTTTATATCTCATGAGATAGACATGGCTGGAATGGTAGGTTATACCAGTTCAGTGAGACAGGACTGAAACGAGGAGGGAACTCAGTTCAGAAAGGGACTTTGTCCACTAAGATAGTCTTGGAAATGAGTCTTGACTAATAAGAAATGATTCTCTATGATTATGTGTGTATGAAACAATGTTTCATGTTTTAAGTTATGATTATTGGGATTACATTTCACTACTATGATTTATCCCATTTTATGAAATTATGCTCTCTTTTGTAGGTAAAAATTTCCAAAAGATATGTTCTTATGAATATGACGTGATTGATATTTCTTTTGTTTACCCTTACTGAGAAATTGAGCTCACCCTTTAATGTTTTATTTTACCCAGGACATAAAGAAAAGATTTAGGTTTTAAAAAAATATGATCTTTATCGGAGATGTCGAAGATCTTTCACCACGATTAGAAGATTATATTCCGAGTTTCCAAAGACACTAAACTATTACGGTCCTTGTGTGTGCGTTTTTTTTATGTACTAAGTATTCCACAAAAGTAATGTAATGTCTATGTATGTTAAGCTTCGGGTCTCTACAGTTGGTATCAGAGGAAAGGTTTAGTCAACCTTTGGAAACTAGGATGCGAAAACATTAGTGAGATCCCTAGAGATATCTCTAAGGTATGTCTAGGGATGTCCCTAAGGATAAGTATATGTTTAGGATACAGTCCTAAAACTATGGTAACGATCATAGAATTTAACCTAAGATGTTAGATATTGAGAATACTCCCCCTTTATTATGATGTTTTCCCTAGCATGATTTTGCCTCTCACCCTATTCTTTTTGGGTTTTAGACGATGGATGGAACCCGAAGGAACCGTGTTGATCAATGTAATGGACAATGCAATGATTGTACTTCTGAACAAAAAAATGTTATGGGAGATGGAGTGAAAAATATTATTTCTATACTTACACAAGCTATGAATCATTCTGGACTTCCAAATGAGCAGAGAAGGGAGCTACATTCTATTGAGTCCTTCATGAGGAAACGTCTACCTTCTTTTAGTGGGTCTTCTGATCCACTTGTTGCTGAACAATGGATCAGTACCACTGAAAAGATATTTTCAATTCTTCAATGTTATGAACATGATAAAGTCATCTTAGCAGTATATCGTTTAGAAGGGGAAGCCGATCAATGGTGGAATCTTATCAAGAACACGCTGCAAAGAGATGAAATTGAGTCCATGGAATGGGACGAGTTCAAGAACTTATTATTCAATAAGTACTTCCCTCATATTCTTCGAACAAAGATGGAGAAGGAGTTTCTTGAACTAAAGAAAAAGGATGATGAATCTATTGGTATATACGAAGCGAATTTTACAAGACTTGTAAGGTATGCATCTGGATTTATCATCCAACCTGAAAGTAAAGTTGATCGATTCTTCAGTGGCTTAAAACCAAATCTTAGAAGGGCATTAGCTATAAGAGACTTCAGTAGCTATGAAGAAATTGTGTGTTGTGCTATCAAGGTAGAAATGGAAGTTGGTGTTACTTATCCATCTCATTGTTTTGACAAGAAACGAAAGATGGAGTTCAAGGAGAAATCTCAAAATAATGGTGAAAAGAAGATGAATGTTTCCTTATACTCAAAGTGTGGAAAGAAGCATGGTGGATATTGTCTTAAAGGGACAAGTAAATGTTTCAAATGTGGAAAGGAAGGTCATCAGGCATTTGAATGCCACAATAATGGGAAGAAGATACCTAAGGATGCAAATAAAGAAAGGGATACACAGAATGAACCTACTGCACTTCAATGCTTCAAGTGAAAGGAAATGGGGAATTATGCTAACAAATGCCCTAATCCAAGGGTTAGTGATGCTCGACATGAGCAACCACATAAGGAAAAGGACAAAGGGAAGTTACATGCGATCACCATTGGAAATGTTGAATATGACAACGATGTGGTGGAATGATTAAGTGTTTATGTGATGGGATTCCAGAATAACGTTGTATATAGTATTGTGGAATATTGGAATATTTATGTTTTGGTCTATTGTGGTTTTCAATAATTTTATGGCATCGGTAACCATGAAAAGTGATTGAAATATTTTTGGAAAGCAGATGATATACACATAATGAAGAGATAAAGAGAATCTAATATGTTTGATAGTATTAATGAGCTCATGATTGATATAAGGACTAAGTGATATCATGGTTTGAGGATATAGAATTTTGTGGATTTTGGTATGTGGAAAGTGTTAACTATTAACTGCATTCATGTTTTCACTAAGGTTCAATGGATATTCATTCTTCAAGAGAATACATGATTAAGGTATTCACATGTTTGTAATTTGACCAACAAGATATATCTTATGATATATGGGGGATAAATGATGGCATTCACGTGATCATTTTCTTTATACTATGAGCTTGGACTGAAGTATTTTAGATAAGCCTAAAGATTGGAATGGATTATGATGGACATAAGTTAGTATTGTTTAAGGATAAAACTTTTTTGATATTGTTGATGGGATGTTATAGTAATATAGCTTTAGAAAAAGGACAACCTGCAGGACGGGCGACAGCCCATCGCGTCGGACAAGGATGTGAGAATCGAACCCACAACCGAAGTGCGACTGGCCTGTATCGCCTACCACTGGCCTACAAGAAGTCCCTGTTTAGTAGAAACTAGTTTTATTATATTAAACAGTATGATATATGAAGTATAAGTCCATTTTAGGAACCATATATGATTAATCACACTGTAGATGGACTTATGTATTTTTTGATAACTTTTCTAACCTTTTGTTTGAGACAGATGGAATGACCCATCATTCAATCACATGATCTGCTAACACATCACGAATGACAAATTCAACTTCATTTCTTTAAGAGATGAAGTGGAAATTATCCAAAGAACGACCAACAGTGAGACTATACCAAAATCACGAAAGTATTTCTTCTAATTCCAATTTCATCAAATTTAGGGAAATGATCTTGAAAACCAAAAATGTTGTCCTAGTGATCTTATATCTGATGAATCAGATGGTACCTTAGATCGTCACAAATTTATGGCTTTGTGATTGTTGGCTTTTCCATAGCCATGTTCTCTACCACTATCCATCAGAACATGATGGTTAGATTTCTCTTCCATATCCATATTTTCACCTATGTGGAAACCCAGTGATTAGTTTATTTGGGTAACCATTACATTTCATACTTTTGTTTTTAAATATTGGTTTTGGTATTCCTTTTTATGATGTGGGTTTCTATTAATGAAACTTTTGAATAGTAAACCATTTATAACCCCGACGAATTTCGAGGGTGAAATTCATTTTAAGGGGGGTAGAATGTAACACCCCGAGATTTTATGAAAAATATTCTTTTAATTTCATTAATGTCTTGTGTTGTATGTTACACCAATATTACCTTGTGCTATACGCAACACCGTATTAGCTTGCAGTATACGCAACACTATTCTTGGATCGTGTTACACACAATTTTTATAGTAGTTATTCTACGCAACATTGAGTATGTATATATATATATATTCAATGTATAAATGAAATATGTTTGGATTATGTTATATGAAACAATGAAGGATTCTTTCACAACACGCAACCCTGACTTGGCTTGCATTACACGCAATCGCGACCTTCCTCGATAGCATGTGTTGTAAGCAATACCGGGTTTTACTAAACAACGATATATTATTATAATATTATTATGAACTAACCGTTATGAATATTATTAACTAAATTTTGAATCTTATAACATTATTATTCATCTTACACATTTTCTAAAACATTGTAAAAGAACAAAATAAATTTTTCGGGTAAAATTAGTATTTTTTTTAAATGCAGTTTTGCCGCCTTTTGATGGCGTACCCACATTAAATATAGTTTTTGACATGTTTATATGTTCAATTTGACAAAATAAAATTCTTCTTTGGAATCATGAAATAAAAATTTACTTTGGATAAATTTTTCATATTATTCTGGTAACTTTCATATTTTGATGAATAGTAAAAACACGCTAGATTTTAATTAAAAACAACTTTCTTCATCACAATAATTTATATGGATAAATTATAATATTAAATGGTTTTTAAGTATAAATAGAATATATTTTTACCATTTAATATAATGTATGGAATTATCATTGATTCTACCTTGAATTTATAGGATAAATCAATTCAATCTTTTGTAATGTTTTAATGAAAAACCTGTTTTCTTTCGACAACGGGATTAATTTTAATTTAATTTCTGAAAATTTTGTGTTTTGAATTTGAAAAAATGGATTCCATATTTGGTATCAATGGATCCAAATTATGTCAATAAGCTACTTTTTATTTTTGGGAATTATGAATAGTAACTACGGTAAATTTTATTTACCATAGTTAAAGTTAAATCGGGTAATTAAGGGTAAATATAATATTATAAAATTACCCTAACACATGTCAAAATACTATTGGATGACTAACATTAGAACCATATCACCTAAGGGTTGGATTAGATTTATTTAATGGACTTTTTTCCATGAAAATAATTTAATTATTATTAAAACCAAAGAATTTGACAACATGTCACTTTCTTAAATCTCATTAGTACAATAATTTTAATTTAGTGATAAACTTCATGAAACTTCTAACATGAATAGTCTCCAGAAATATAATACAGTTATCTACATCATATGAATTTATTTATAATTTTTAGGGATTAAATAATTATCATTTATTATGACACAAAGATGATGCAGTAGTTGTCTTATTAATGAAATATTGACATAATTGATGTTATAAATACACAAATAAATGTAATTTAAGTCTTTTTAGGAATTAAACTAATTTTATAGGTTAATATGACATGTTAGTATCTATTTAATTAACTTTTTTAGAACTAATTATTATGTTATGATTTTCACAAAAATCAATTACTAAATAGTGTCAAAATTGACATAAAATAGTTTTTAAAACAAATATTATATTATTAATTGTTATTTTATTCCTAAAAATCTAAGGTTTTGCCAAATGACTTAGATAAGATTATATATATTAATAATAAACAACTTTTGGTTCGTTTTGCTTCTTATAGTATGTTTATTAACCTTATAGTATAAGAACACAAGAAGACACGGTAAAAGTAAAATTATTTAACTTAATTTTAAATCTAAATGATAAGGTTAAAATAGGAAACTAAACTTGTCTAAATTATATTGGATGAGATAATTGAGACCCATACCCACCTTATCTTCAAAATAAATCAATTTGGAGCTATTTAAAACCGAATTTGACTTTATAATAAAATAATAGTTTTAGTTATTCCAAAGGTGCGCCTCTCCTCCCATATAAAAGGGAACCTCCTCCCTCTCTTCCTCACACCACTTTAAGCCTTCAAGGTCGGCCAACACCTGAAAAATTACCTTCTCCACTTCCATAGAAACATCCTAGAGTTTCTGGTCTTCCTCAAAGACCAATTTTAGTGCCCTAAGAGGTGGTCTCAAAGAGGCGCTTCAAAGAAGAGGTAATTTCTGTTACCGATTCCTTCATCTTTATTTCTTCTTCCGCTTCTTCTTCTTTAGTTTTTTCATTATTAAGTAATAAAATAAGTATCACTAATATACTGATATGTTATTATAAGTATAAAACAACCCTATTTCACCATCTATCCATCCTACGGAAAACCAAATCACCGCGCATGCGTACGTACGGAATACCGTCTCCACGCCGTGGTGAAATCTATTTTCCACCACCACCTTACATGGATGGGTATAATGGTGTAAATAATAACTATATATGATTAATTTAAAGTGATATTGATTATTAAATAGTATACATACACTCCAATACAGTCCCATGATCATGAGAACGATATCATCGCTCGTGCGTACGTACGGACTACCGTCTCCACGACGCGATGAGATTCATTCTCCAATTTAACCATTCATGAATGATTATAAAGTATATATAATAAGTAATCATGAAATATATGACATAATAATTATACTGGAATTATGTGTATATATATGTATGTCATCTACTTAATTCCATTCAACTCAATAAGGAAACGAAAACAGCATTCATGCGTACGTATGACCTACCATCTCCATGAACGGTGTATTTCTTTCCATTTACTGATTTATTATATATATGTATATTCTGAATATATATTATATATAAATCATGTTTTATATTCTGGAATAAATTAATCATGATCTAAGAAATCATATGAATAATTACAAGTCAAAACACGGACGACAAATGAAACAATTTTACCCAAAATTCTCTTTAACATGGAATTTACAAAAGAACGGGTAATATAAAGTCATAAGTGAACCATATATGATATCATAACAATTAATATGATTCTGGAATAAGTCAATGACATTATTTAAATCATTATACAGGAGGTTCGGACACATACGATGCAAATCGGACCTAAGGTAAGGGAAATATCACAATCTCATTTTTGTCTGAGATTGTTTATACTTTGGTATTTACTGGGGTGTATTTTATCATCCACATCCATCTGTCACCAATATGTAATATTTATATCCTTCTACAATAGTTTATATCCAATTTTACCCTTCGGTGAGTTTTTAGTAAAATATATGAAAGGAATCTTTTGTCGTTTTTCGTACGAGGTACTTTTTGACTTTTCCGACAAAAGTACGAGAAGAATGTTTTTTTAACTTATACGGCATGAATGGATTATTAAAACATTATTTCCAAGAAGCTTCCTTTACAAGTTTTCAAGTTTATTTTTAATAAACTTCTTTAGTTTAAAATTGTATGACATGTTAAGAAAGTAAAATGTTTTTGAAGTAGAAAGGATATTTTCCTCAAGAATGGAGTTCAAGTGTTTTATCAAAATTATTTTCCATCTAAGATAATATAGGGTTCTATTTCTATACCTATTATTACATTGATTTGATTATGTTGTGATGGAATTATTTTTATGAATTCCTTTATCTTATATGAATTGTTTTACGATGTCATGTTGTTTAAGAATCCCATTTTTATTACATGGGTTATGAAATGATGTATGATTTATGAATTTGTGGCACACATAAGAATAGTATCATTATGAGATGGGTGGGACCTATATCTCCCTCCAATGCATTGGGTAAAGATTTTATATCTCATGAGATAGACATGGCTGGAACGGTAGGTTATACCGGTTCAGTGAGAAAGGACTGAAACAAGGAGTGAACTCGGTTCCGAAAGGGACTTTGTCAAATAAAATAGTCTTGGCAATGAGTCTTGACTAATAAGAAATGATTCTCTATGATTGTGTGTGTCTGCCAAAAAGTTTCATGTTTTATGTTATGATTATTTGGATTACATTTCACTACTATGATTTATCCCATGTTATGAAATTATGATCTCTTTTGCAGGTTAAGATTTCCAAAAGATATGTTCTTATGAATATGACGTGATTGATATTTCTTTTGTTTACCCTTACTGATCATTTGAGCTCACCCTTTTATGTTTTCTTTTCCCCAGGACATAAAGAAAGGATTTAGGTTTAAAAAAGAATATATTTATGGGAGATGTTGAAGATCTTTCACCATGATTAGAAGATTATATTCCAAGTTTCCAAAGACACTAAACTATTACGGTCCTTGTGTGTGTGTTTTTGTTATGTACTAAGTATTCTGCAAAATTAATGTAATGTCTATGTACGTTAAGCTTCGGGTCTCTACATATATAGTTCATGCAACTTGTTGTCTAAAGAGTGAGTACACAACCTTCTTAATACATAACACATATACACTTAATACATGAACATTCTGTGTGAAAAATTGTGCACATATTGCACGCACTACATAGGATACTTTTCATAAGATAATCCACCCTTTTAATAGATTACCCAAACCAAATATGATATATAATTTCTTACGCACAAGACACATTTTCCTGAAATTTATTCTTTCTTACACCCAAATAAAATGTTTATTCAATGTTTATTCCCAAAAATAAATTTTTTATTGTTCAAATAATTCACAGATATATAAGATTATTTGAGTTAACTGTGTTGATCATTAAATTCAGGGATACGTAATGTAGCACTATCCTGAATACTTCAAACAAAAATGTTTCCTTGATAAGGTATATGAGTGTGCTAAGAATATTTCTCATACTCATGGGATCTCTTATCCTTCACTCAGATATAAATAACAATCTCTCTACCTTCTCCCAAACAGAATCAATGTTCTCTTATCCTTCACAAAAATAGAAATATCATAGGACATCTATTAAATTAAAACAGAACAGTTCCCAAATTTGTGAAAAAATAATGAAAAACATTTTATTGGATGATAAAAACAAATACATGTTCAATAAAAAGCGCATGATCCACATTGCTTTTCTCTCTAAATAGTGCTTGGATGTGAGATTCAAACTAACCCCCATAGGACCACAACCCTGATATTTATAAGAAATGATTAACATCATAGAATATTCTAGATCAAAGGAGGATCTTTCTGCCTTCATGTTATGCTCTACAAATCTTATCCATCACTGAGAAATGTGAACATTTCTATATACTAGAAATCCATGGGCAGAATCATCTATTTTTATTATAAATGAACCAACATATAATTAAGACCATCAAGAAGTAATAATAACAAAAAATAGTGCTCAGAATCTGGAGATCGAACATCAATTGAAATTTCTTTATACAGAACCTAATGAACATAACCCTCAGGCGTGAAAAAGGTTGAAGACTCCCAACTCACACCATTGTGAATATAAGAAAATGAGATGAAATTTGAGATAGTGTTAAAAATAATATAGAGAACTCATATCGATCCAACTATTGGCCATGCATAGTTATTTCGGAGAAGATGAGACCTTGACATATTTTTCCAGAAGAAAATACACAAAGGGGATCAATGGATCACATATTCATCAAACAGATAAGGCTGTTTAAGTATTTGGATAATCGAATGGCCAGATTAAAAGAATAAATTTTTCGAACAACCAAATATCATTCAACACTACTATATGCACCATCTCTCCATATCCTTTATCTTTATGATTGGCATATATATGGCCAATATGGTGGAATTTATTTTTAATTGAATTCCTCATAAAAATATAATCCAACAATCAAAAGAAGTGAAAATCTAATAAAAAAATAATTTATTCCTAGCTACTTCTCCTATTTGGAATTAAATAACAAACCTCAACTCTTCTAATGTTGTTAACACTATGCCATTGACCAATGACACATGGGTTTAGAACTACTTATCAGTTCAATAGTTGTCACATTTAATGATGCTTAATCTAAAGATACATCTTCAAATTAAAATAATCTTTCCAATATTGAATAATTCAACAGATGATATTCATAATACAAACATTAAATAACTTTCACATGATACATTGAAATTTTATCAAACACATGTATTTACAAAAATTACAACACAAAATATTTCTTAATTCTATTTTGGTTCTTCAGTATCCCCATTTAGAATTTTTCCAATAGCCATTTTACTTTCAAATTCAATGTTTCTTTCTCCTTATTACATGACAATAATACCAAAGATAAAATTATGTGATAGAATTTAAAAAATCCCATTTTAAAACAACTGAACTATTATTATTATCTCATTCAATATCCTCATTTCATAAGAGATTCCACTTATAATAAATTCTAATTGATCTGATTTAGAAAAAAAGTCATCATTTTAAAAAAAATGAGTCCTTAATTAATCATATCCATGTCTATGTGGGCTATCCCAATGTAGAAAAAAAGGAGAATTTAATAAACACTGGAATGTTTTTTGTAATTTGTTTTCATAATGTTATGGAATCATTTCAAACTTCTTTCAGGAGGCATCTAAAAGATATCTAACAAATCTCCTACATTCATATTGAAAAATATATTAAAATCATTCAACTCTAACAATTCACATCCCCTTTGTCAATCAATTTTTTTAAAGATCATTAAATTACTAGAATCTATTCTTATGAATCAGAATTTTTACTCATAATGATATAAAATAACTTTCCTATATTGACAAGAATTAATTTTATGAATTATAAATCATCTGATAAATTTAAAACTAGAACATAAAATATTCATTTGATACTAGTTGAGATATTCAACTATGATAGTTTTCTAGTTTTCTACTTCTAGAGGGATGAACTTCATCATGATTAACATTATTCAAGAAATATATTTAGGAATTATTTTATTATCAATTGAAATAAGTAAATCCATAATTGATTCCCTCCTGGATGTTTTATAATATTGCACAACACTCATATCTTCAGGTCACCCCCTGAAGATATGTATCACCTTCAATTATTTGCATAAAATAAACAAACCAACAATATACATAGGAATAAGGTGTTTTTCAAAGATTTTTTAATTAGAGAAACATAGAAGAAGACAATTTATCAACCCAGAAACTCCATTCAATTATACTATAGACTCATAATAACTCATCATTATTGTTCCTTATTTTAATTTCAATAATTTATCATTTATGGATAAATTGGACTTCTTGATTTTATTAGATTTCATCTTTGATAGAATATGATTTTTCTCATAGGTAAGTACTAAAAATTCATTCTTATTTTCTTGCTCCAGTATTTTATATAATTCCCACTATTTTGGCCATATGAATTGGCATTATTTTGGTACATTCTTAAACTTCTTATTGTGTGTAGACTCTTTCATGTTATCATTTTTAACATAAGAATCCATTGATTATTCTACTATGTTTTTCATTGGTTCTATTTTTTTAAGAAACCATGTCATTCATTTATCAACAATATGTCCATACATTTTTCACCTAAAAAAATCCCCAAAAATCGTAGGATTATACTTTTTAAGCATCCTATCATTAAATTATTGTTTTTAATATTGATTTTTATGAACCAAATATACCATTTCATTTTAATATGATATTAATTTGTTTATTTTCTTCAGTTTTATCCACCAAAATTTATTTTTATCACCGATTTGAAAAATTCTATCATATGACTATTTGTTCTACAACAAAAGCATCTCATCATTGGTTTGACATTTATATCATCATTCTTCTTGGATGTATCATGCTACATAGTTTTTTAAATATCTTCTACTTATCAGATTCCATGAAATATTAATCTACAATTTTTTGCATCTACATTTGATGTGGTCTCTTATCCATATTATAATTTTCATAGTCCATGGTCGGTACATTCAAACATTCATTAAAATTGTGGCCTCTTATATTGAAATAATCACATATGTCTTCAAGATAATCAAATCTTTTATTTATAGTCAAATTGGTCCTCATCATTTAATATGCTTCACATTTTTTGGATTTCTCTTCACATCAGTTCTACTCCCCCTTAAAATTATCCTTGTATAATTTTCATAAATGTTCATATTATTCCCACAGTCAATAGACCAATTCAAAAATTTCTAACAACACCAAAAATAGACAACAAATCCTGATTTCTTCATTTGTACAACTACGTGGCTATTTTTGACCACTTTTTTCTTTTGGATAGTATGATTATTCATT
The DNA here is from genome assembly GCA_963277665.1 of Viscum album. Lineage (NCBI taxonomy): Eukaryota > Viridiplantae > Streptophyta > Magnoliopsida > Santalales > Viscaceae > Viscum > Viscum album. The sequence goes on along the minus strand of OY728130.1, from coordinate 697,214,217 downwards.
TGATCTATTTTTTGGGGAATATGAAATAAAATTATTCTTCATATCCAACTTTAATGATATGGTGGATTTATCATCAATCTTATTTACCCATGTTGGACCAGAATTCATTTAAGAACTTGTACCTGAAGATGAAACAACATAAGTATAAATAGAAAAAATATAGATCAAGTCATACCTATTTAAATGAGATTTCATGAGATTAATTTTGAGATAATATCAAGGAATTATAGAAACATGAATGAGTCTTGTCAAAAATAAGTCTTATCTCTGAGTAAATCTTGATATCTTTTTTGATCTCAACATTTCTTGAAGATTCATAGTGAGTGTTCTCATGATTTTTGAACTTGACCTCCAACTCAAGATATTTTAGATTCATATAATTCTTATTATCTTCATGTTATTTTATCATATATTAACATTTTTTGGAAAGTTTTTAATTGTGATTCCTTTATATTTTTCTAATTTAAATACATTAAAAGACACTTTATGAGGAGGATTTTTTTCCAACTTCAACTGCATTCAGTTTTTCTTCCCAGTGACTCTCATTTTCTAAACATTATCATCAGGAATTTTATTTAATTTTAGAATAGATTTATCCATCTCATTACTTATCTTCTTCATAACCTATATTTGGGATTCATTAACATTCATAGAGGTTTTTTGTAGTTTTACCAATACACAAATCATTTATATATAAACTTTTTCATTCACATCTTTCTAGAAAAACAATCTTTTATAATTCATTTTCAATCATATTTAAATTTTTACTATTTTTTAAATTTGGATATTCTTTTGATTCTTCATCCAGGATGAATGTATCATCATTTTCATTGATTTCAAAATGATAATCCTTAATATTAATGAATGTTTTTTGATATTCATCATGTGTGTGAATCATCTAAGTAACGAACTTATTATAAACATCTTTCTCAAATTAATTTTTTATAATTATTTTTAAACACAAGATAACTGTTAATTTAAAAGTTATATAGATTCTTTATTTGATTAAAAATAAAATTTCATAGGTTTTTATCATTGAAATTAATTTCCAAGTCTTACTTTAAATCCAAAACCTCTTTCTCATGATTTGAAATTTTATCATATATGACCTTGATAAAAGAATATATTTAAGCCAAAAATTTGGTATGAACAATCTTTAGATAATTTTATATTTTTGAATAAAAATTACTAAGGGATTAAATAAATTATTTTTTGTCAACACTTGAAGTAAACTCATCAAAAGGATATTTATCAAACTATTTAAAATATACTGGTTATAAACTACCTTTTTAACTATTTTTTGGATTTTAGTGAACCCTGTTTATTCTAAAAATTATTTCTCAGCATTCTTATCTCTTTCTTATGTCTGTTCTTCAAGGTTTTTGAAGAAAAATCTTTACTGACACTGAAAAAGATTGGAACAGAAAATTCAATAGGAATCACCTCTTTTACTTCTTTAGAATCAAATCAGTGCTTCATATACGTCTGATAGAATCAACTGGAACAATAAGATAGGTCCAATCAGGGTTGTGACATACACTCTGAAATTGATTAATGTCCACAGTGGACCATACAAGTACACTGTGGGGGAGGGGTGTGAATCACTATACCCATGTTTTTACTAGTTTTATTTTCTTTTATCAAACCCTTTTTAAAATCGATCCACATCATTTGTTAGAGTGATTAGATATTCTATTTTAAACAGAATAATTATTTTAAAATGAATACATGAAGTAAATAAAGCACAATATAGAGTATTTTTACGTGGTTCACCACAGATGTGGGTGACTAGGTCCTTACTATGGTCGGGTTGATCTAAGACACATTTTCTCTAGTAAAAATAAATAAAAAATTACAAGTGGTATGGTTAGGTATCACCCTAAAACAAATATGGTTAGGTATCATCCAATTCTAGAAACAATTTCTTCCAAAAAAAGATAATAAAAATTCACAGCAGTCTTCAAACAAAAAACAACCACTATGAGAATATTTTTAATCTACTCCTACAATATAATAATGATATTTCTCTCCAATCCACTAAGTAAAAACTGATTCTGCACCTTCTCACATCAAGTGAAATAATTTGATTGTCACTGAATCTGATCAGCATCACTTTATGCAGGTCAGTTCAGTATAATATTGAAATTTAGAAGATAATACATTCAATTCACAAAATAAAATATTAGAATGTACAACTAAATATTGTTTGATACATATTTACATGACTTATAATATAATTCTTCAGCTTAAATCTCAAAAAATCAATTCCCACTTGTCATTCAATGTATATTTAATGTACCTCATTCATGTAAAATTCAATTCATGGTCTTATTTATTTTTCAATGGATTATTTCATATATATAAATGTAGATCATACTTTTTTACCGCACATCCTTCATGCACATATATCACATACTACCTCTTCACTCATCCTTCATGTATTTTAACACTATCAGAATTAATAAAAGTGTATGAAGAAAAATAGATGAATTCACACATTTCTACTACATTTAATACACGAGACACTCATTATTATCAATAATGGATATCTAATATTTTATGATTCACACAAATACTATATATTCATACTTATTTCCATTAAAATGCTCATAACCGATTGCACATATCCAGATTTGAGTGTGCACTGTTTTGTTTCTCCTTAAAGAACCATTTGTTCACACACATGCACTTCCTATGTTAAAATCATTACAATCATGTAGGTGCATTCACATTTTCTTTTTCACAAACATGGATGTATATTTACGACACTATTTATTCACACATAATCGATATGTTCACTCACTCATCATTAAACATACTATAATATGAGTGAGTCCACATCAAACTTATCCCATATCAAGTAAATAATGATTACATTCCCATTTTTTGAGAAAAATATGTTTACATACTATATAAACTACATCATAATCTCTAAATAAAGTAATTAACACTTCACATAAATCGAGAAAACCAAATATGGATGAAAATTTATTGTATATTGGACACATTTTCCATGTATTTCTTCCTTGTAGGGTGAAAATTTAATTGGTATAAAAAGTTTATTCACCCATAGAAAATTACTATTCAAAAAATACACAAAGATATTTGAATATGTGAGTTCACTATGATCATCATGAAAGTTAGGGATATGTAACATAGTTCTATCCCAAATGCTTCACAGAAAAAAGTTTCTTTATAGTGATATTTGAGTGTTCTATCATTATGTTAGATAGCAAAAAGATCTCTTCACCTACATGCAAATAGAAACATCACACACTTCTCCTTTAGAAAAATAGAAAAAATGGCCTCTTATACTTTCTTCAAATAGAAATAGTTTGAAAGTTTGTGAAAATGGAAATAGAATAGATCATAACTTCCTTCACAAAACATATTCATTGATTTGTGAAAACATCATGTAAAACATGTATGGGATGATTAGAAACAATACATGGATCTTACAAAGCATGAATCCACTATGTTTCTCTCTCTAAATAGATCCCTGATAAGATATAAAAACCAACCCACAGATGATCCCAACCATGGTATTTATATTCAACGATGAACATCATAGAATATTCAAGAATTAAGGAGGAACTTATTGCGTACAAGTTATAGTTTTCATAACATCAATGTCACAATGAAATGTCAAAATTTATATATATTGTAAATCCATTGTTATAATCCTCAATTTACATTTCAAATGAATCCGCATATAATTTGGATTATAATAAAATCATCAGAACATAAAATAGAGCTCTAAATTTTGTGATCAAACAATTTTTGACGTTTCTCCATAGAGAACCCAAAGAACACAAACCTCAAGCATAGAAAAGGTTTAATACAACTTAGATCGCATGGTTTTGAAGTTCTGAAAATGTGATCAGACACCATAGGGTGTTTAATAGGGGCTTGGGAACTCAGATCGAACCAACTATTGACAACACATTGGGATCTCGATGAAGAGGAGACCTCGACAACTTGTTGGAGAAGACAATGTACAAAGGGGATTAAATGAATCATATATTCATCAAACAGATTGGATGATTTAAATATCGTGACAATCAAATAGGCAGATAAAAATATAAATCATATCAGATGACCGAAGATCGTTAGACACTACTATAGGTGCCATCAATGCTTATCCTCTATCACTGTGATTGGATTATATATGGCCAGTATGGTCGATATTATTTTTAATCAAACTACTTTTAAAAATGTAAGCCAAAAATAAAAATGAAGTGAAAATCCAATAGAAAAATAACTAATTTCTTAATACTTATATTATTTTCAATTTAATAATATAATTCAACTCTTCCATTGTTGTAAAAATTAGATTAATTTCCAATGAAACGTGTTTTAAGGACTACTGACCAGTGATAAAATCATTACATTTAATTTTTCTTCTACCAATGAAAATTTTTCAAATAAAAATAATATTCCAAATCCAGAACAATTCAATTAAAGATCCTCATAATAATGTCCTTTAATAAAATTCACATATCACATTGACTTGATATCAAACATGTGTATTGATTGCAATTAAAATACAAAATATTTCTTACTTCTTGTTGGGTTCTTCACTTACAACTCCATATTTATCAACATCAAACATTGAGAATTTCCCTTTCCTTATTTATTACACTTCTTTTATATCTCTAAGTCATTCCTTTATATCACCTTAATATTATCCCTGATAGATGTATTATAAATAATTTTATCAAGATAATATTCCATATTTAAATGATTCCCAAGTCCCTCTTATTATTATCTGAAAAAATTGTATCCATTTTTATCCTTATCATGAAACAGGATTGAAATCCTTATGTTATTGTTAATGGTTTATTATTTTTTATTGATTATAAAAGATTTTGGTAGAGAAATGATGGATCTTGACAAAGCTCATTCATATGATATTTATGTTTAATTTATGTGAGGATAATATCATGTGATAATGGTAAATATTTATTTAAAAAATGAGAATAAATAAATGGTCAAAAAATCCGCCTTCCACATCAGAGCTACCAAACACCAAAGAGGTAGTAGTTAAGCCCAATGACAATCCTGAATAGAGGGACTCAGTGACCCCTGTAAGATTCATATTGAATCATTATAGTATACTTCCACAATACCAATATGTTTTCCATGTTACACCTGTGTTTATTCCATCTACATCGACAAAATAACATTTTTGTTTGTGGGGGAGATCCCCACATGGAAGATATCATTTCAAAGAGAAAATCCATGAGGCTATTAGGTATATATAATATATTCTCAAGAAGTCATTCGAATTCAATATCCCAGGAATGGGTTCAATATAAAATGTTGACATAACATCACTAAGTTACATACAGTTAAGGTTGATCATTAAAATATCATATTGGTGTGAAGGAGAAGAATGTACAAAGGATTGTCTGGATACAAAAGATGATGATTTTGTGTTTTTAATTTCATGCAATCAATATTTAAATGAATGGATGTTCATTGTGAATATTTTTGATACAATCAAAATCATAGAAGGAAATGCTGAAAATGTTCAGGATTGAATAAGTCATGGTAATAAAAATATAGAGATGTTTAGATTAGAATGTCACTGATGGTTATAAATAATTGAAGATGCATGATTTTATAGTTCAAGAATGGTGTGTCCAAAAGATGAAACACTTGAATGTAAGGTGACTATTGGTGATATTAGGAATGAGAGATTACATGATTCTCATATTCATAAAAATTTTATTGACTAGTTATGTAACGCCCTAACCCCAGTTACCCAGAGTCAATGCATTATTTTAATACATTGTCATAATTACAAGGAGTCATGTATTGATGGAATGATTGATTTAGATGTCTTGGAAAATAGATGACAGACATGAATGTTACATTACACTTTATAACATAAAAAACAACATAAATAATCCTTTATGAATTCCATTATTCCCTTGGCTTAACCCTGCATACCAACAACAATACACTTCTTGGAATCCTGGGAAAAAACACAGAAAGGGGTGAGCTCAGATGCTCCGTAATGATAACAATATAGCGGAAACTTTCATAAATAAGCATAAACATTTAAGGCAAAGTATAACTACAACAAAAGCCTTTTAAACATGATCATTGGAATAATATGGAAAAAATAAAATGAAATAATGCCATTTACTTATTCACATGGATATTCTACTTGTTGAATATTCACATGAAATATCAATAAACACTTTCATAATAATGGAATGCATAATGCCAGACTATCATAACCACATATCCAAGGCCTCGTGCCAAGACTACAAATAAGATTTTGTCAAAGCCTCATTCCAAGACACTAGTTTGTCTCATGAGACCTACCGATTAATCGAGAAGCTATAGCGGGCTCCAGCCATCCCTTACTAAGTCCAATGAATTCCTTATATGAAAATTTCTAAACATTCGTATTTAAACAAGCATACGAAATGTCAATACTTTACCCATAAACCATGAATGAAATAAAAATAACACATCCACAGTCAAACATATCACGAAACCTTCAAAAAAATATGGAAGATTAGTATCATGATAAATCAACTTCAAAACAAGTTTTAAATCCATTAAATTATTTTGACTTTGATGAAAATGATTTGAAATAATCATTCATAGAAATATCCATTTTTCATTAAAAAATTTAAAAGTCAAAAAATTTAGAAAAAAATCATTTAAAGACATTTTTGAGTCAAAGAGTCCCATACCACTTTGATACTTTTCAAGGGAATTAACATTTTAACAACATCCATGTCTGTATAAATAAATCCTTGAAACCCATTTTGAAGGCATGGACATTAATGAGAAAGATTTAGAAGAATAAATATTTAAAAAATTTGAAATGATGTTTTAATAAAAAGTCCCGTAAAATAATACCTTTGAAAAATCTTTAATAAAACATGGACATGGATAATAAATATGTCATAGTAGATACTTTTGTAAAAACCACCTCAGATAATAAAGAGATTTTGAAATTAACCCCTACCAATTTGATAACCTATGAAACATACACCCCATGAAAGAGGTATCACAAAATGAATATGTAAATAAACATAAATTAAATTGTATTACACAAAGAATGCAATTATGAGAAGTACATACACAACAAAAAAGGTAATAGTGGCAATATGGTACGAATCTCATGGGAATAATGAGTGAGATGAAAACCCCTTACCTTGCACTTTTCTTTAGTCGAGGGTAAGTTTAGCCTCTTGTATGAAGACTATAGTGGGTTATTAAATTATACCAAAAACATATTAATATTTATGATATCATAAATTATTAATTTATGACTTTATAATGTCCATTTAATATTAATTTCCTTGTTATATTAATATTTCGGGTAATAATCACTTTCTTTATCGTACGTGTTTTAACTTGTTACTCTTGATTGTATCACTTAGATCATGATTTAAATACATCCAGAATATATAAAATGATTTATTTATCATATATATTTAGAATATAAAAATTTATAATAGATGTATATATGAAATGGAAAAGTCCGTTTATGGGGACGGTAGTCCGTACGTACACATAAACATTGTTTCCATTTTCATATAGTATTGAACTGAAGTTAGTCAATAAGATATATGTAAGTACATAAATACTTATATATATAAATATATATATATCTCCAATAGCATTATTATGTCATATATTACATAATTATTAGTAATATATATTTTTATAGCCGTCTATGAATGGTGAACTTGGAAATGAATCTCATCGCATCGTGGAGATGGTAATCCGTACATACGCACGAGCGAAAATATAATAATTTTGATATTAATATAATATATAATTGGATGGTATATAATATATACAGAATAATTATCATGTTATATTAATTATTTACATGAATTATACATCATTTTTATACCCATCTAAATAATAATATATTGAATAACAATTACACCACGACGTGGAGATGGTAGGTCGTGCGTACGCACGTATGGTGACATGTCATTCAAGGGATGGATAGAATAATGAAATTGGTTGTTCAATATTTTTAATAACATCACAATATATATAATATACTGGTGTTATTATTTTATAATGGAAATAACAAGTAAAGATAAAGTTGAAGAAGAAATGAACTTGAAAGGGGGTGGTGAAATCATTACTTCCTCTTCGGGTTTTTCTATATGATTTGATCAAAAGATCTCCATAAGTTCGATTTAGGATCAAAATAAGGCCTCTAGGTTTGTATTGATGGAAGTTGGGAGGATATTTGGGCAGCGTTTGGCCGACCCAAAAGGCTTTGAACGTGTGAAATTGAGAGAAGGGGGAGTGCCCTTTTATAAGAGGGGTGAGGGGCACCTTTGGGAAAACTAGAAAGATTATTTTATAATAAATTTATATTCGGTTTATAATGGCTCCAAAGGAGATTATTTAATGGTTAATGTGCGGATGCATCGAAAACCATTCAAAAAATAAGTTTTAGATAGGTTTGGGTCACAATATTAACCTTATCTTTTAGTTTTAACTCTTAGTTAATTAGTTTGACATTTACCATGTCACTTTGTATTTTTATATTATATTGTTAATAAACTTTCTATATACACCCATGAGACCCCCAAGTTATCCATTAATGATACACATATCATTATATAAGTCTGTTGTCCTATCCTTGGATTTTAAAGAATTGAATATCAATTAATAATATAATATTTGTTTTAAAAACTATTTAATGTCAAGTTTGACACTGTTTGGTATTTGATTTTTGTGAAAATCATAACACCATGATTACTTCTAACAAACAAAATTAAATCAATACTAACATGTCATATTAACCTATAAAATTAGTGCAATTCACAAAAATTCTCAAAATGATAATATTTTATTCCTAAGGTTGTTTTTGGTCAAAAAACACTTGTCCAATAGAATTAAGACATGTGTTAGGGAAATATTAATATCATTTTTACCCTTAATTATCTTATTTTTAATTTTAACCATTGTAAATAAAAGTAAGAAGTTACTATTCACAAAAAAAATATTTTTATCTTATTAAACCACATTTTACTCCTTGATATTAACCGTGTCTCTCAGATTTTCAGAATTCCACTCACAGAAGCGATCAAATTAAGTTTTATGAGAAATTCAAAATTCTATTAGGAGGTGGGTAAAAGACAGTAAAAGTTCCATAAACTTTTTATATATCTAAAATGATTCTAAAATAACTCCAATGAATTACATTGAACTTATATAGGTACTATGTATCCATTTTGACCTTAATTAAATATAAATGAAATAAATAATTATTTAAATAAAAATTCGATTTTAAATATAACTCAGTGGGTTTTCACTATTCATCAAAAATTGAATGTTTTCAGAAAAAACAATCAAACAATTAACCCTAAGATACTTTTGATATTCTGAATCAAAAAATGAATTACATTTTGAAAGGTAAAACGTATAAAATTTCAAAAAGTGGGTATTACTATTCATAACGGAAAGTTTGATTGGTTGTGGTGTGTGTTAGAACTCAAAGTTGCGTACAACACATGCTACTGTATTATTCAAAGAGAAGCGTATCGTGGAAGCTTGGGGTGTTTCATTCTCCCCTCCTTTAAGAAATTTTGTCCTCACAATTTATGCTAAGTATTGGTAACTTGTAGTTGACACTTCAAAATATCTTAGTTGAAATCCCACATCGAAAATTGGATTAATGAGGCCTCTATTTAAAATAAAGAGTGGTAAGTATGAATGTTTCCGAAAATAACATATACTAGGGTTCCATTTAGAAAAATATGGATATGGAAGAGAAATCTTACCATCAATATCTGATGGGGAGTGGTTGAGAACATGGCTATGAAAAGGCCATTAATCCCAAATCCATAAATTTGTGACGATATAAGGTACCATCTAGGACAACATTTTTGATCTAAATTCTTTTTCTTAATGTTGAGGAATTTATTTATGATATTGGATAAGATCATAAAGAGATATACTTACCTTATAATTAGAGTTTTATCCATTAATAAATTTCTACCACAAACGAATCTTTCACTACAAAACATAATACAACTCAAAAAAACTTTATTTATCTTAATCGTATAGGGTCCAAAATATAATGAATGTATAATTCACATATCAGACCCATTAAAAAAGCTACATTATACAATCCAGGGACTTCATGTAGTCCAGTGGTAGGTGATAAATCCCAATCGCACTATAGTTGTGGGTTTGATTCCTGCAGCTTTGTCCGATGCGATGGGTTGTCACACAGTCTGCGTGTTGTCCTTTTATAAAAATCCAAAAATAACCTTTCAAACATAATCCATTCCAACCTTTAGACTTATCCAAAATAATACTATCCAAACTCACAGTCCAAAATTTATAAGGATGTTAAACACAATAAAGATCCTTTTTTCCATGTAATAACATGTGAACACCTTCACCATGTATTATTTTAAAACATGGTAACAACCTAAATTACCATAAAATATTATTGATTGCATTCATGCTCCCTTATTCTTTATAGAATACTGGATATACTCTTTCTATCAAAAATGTTGTAAACTCCAATGATGAAAAATTGTTAATCTGTTTCAAGGTATTCAAAAATATCCAATATAATTTACCCAAATCAACCATATCTTATTCCAAAATTAGTACTTTAATATTAGGACCATATTAAGGTTTATCTTTCCTTCAACAATGTAATTTCCAAAAAGATTAACTTGTTGTAGAGTCACTTTTCTTAGTACCATAAAATCTCAAATCCTCAATAAAATAGTACTACAGTACAATCCTAATTTTTCTCCAAAATTCATATAACCGGTATATTGTTGATACAACACTCAAATGAAATAATTCTTCAATAACAACATAAGAACACTAGTCATTCCTCTTCATCTGTGGTAGTATTATAACTTTATTATTATCCAATAGCATCATTTAGGGAATACTCTAATGATTTTAACATTGATTCGCGTAGTGTCCCCACTCCTTGCAAATAAAGAATTGTACATTTGAAACCTTTTTCTTACACTCGCAATCATGAATGTGGTTTCCTTTTTCTCCACATATATAACAAACTCTCATTCCCTTCAGGAAAGTTCTAGGGTTTTTCTTCCAAAAGTTATCACATATGGGAAAATTCTTATTTTCCCTCTTCCTTTTATCCATCTTTCTCTCTTCTATCATTTTTCCCTTTCAACCCTTCAAAGCCATAGGACTCAGAAAATTCTTTTCTTATCTTATTAACACATGATACTATTTCATCATATTATGATAATACGCGGGAGAATATTTCCCTTCTAAATTCTAGATTAGGACCATGAAATATTTGATACTTCTTACACTTTGGATCATTTGTATTACTGGAGTTCTCATTCCTTCTACTGGGCTCCATTTCTAAACAATGGAATACACTAGATTAGTTTATGAATATAAATTCTTAATCCCGAACTTGTAAAACACTTAACATAAATTAAATAGTTTATGGATATAATCCATAATCATAAAAATGTTTTTTTAGTAAGTATATACTCAGAATCCATTCATAATGGTTTGTAAAGAAAATCAGAATTATCCTAAGCATATCCCCCGGGAGTGTCGTAACCAAGAGTGCAGCAAGGCATGTTGTCGTGCACCAGTTCCCATTCGAGTCTAGATCAAAGTGGTGTTTTCAGGTTTTACCCCTAGTTACATATGTGCCAGAGTTGCCTCTACCTGCTCGTATCTAGACAGGGATGCATTTCTTGGAAAACACACAAAATCTATACAATACCAAAACTCTAGGAACTTATTCTATACTAATCCTCAAAGGCTATCTAAGGGAGATGTTCTCTAATCAGAGTTTATCTAAATCTAGTTTCCAAGGATATTTCTAAACTTCCTCTGATACCAACTATAACGCCCCGACCCCAGTTACCCAGAGTCAGTGCATTATTTTAATACATTGGCATGATTACAATGAATCAAGTCCCAAAGGACTGATCGATTTAGTAGTCTTGGAAAATATATTACATACATGAATGATACATTACACTTTATAACATACAAAAAAACATAAATAATCCTTTATGAATGCCATTATTCCCTTGGCTTAACCCTGCATATCAATCACAATATACAACTTGGAATCCTGGAAAAAATAAAACATAGAAATGTATGAGCTCAGATGCTCAGTAAGGATAACAATATAGTGGAAACTTTCATAAATAAGCATAAACATTTAAGTAAATATATAACTAAAACAAAAGCCTTTTAAACACGAACTTCAGCATAATATGCCAAAAATAAAATGAAATAATTCCATTCACTTATTCACAAGGATATTATACTAGTCGAATAATCACATGAAATATCAATAACCACTTTCATAATGATGGAATGCATAATTTCAGACTATCATAACCACGTAGCCGAGACCTCATGCCCTGACTAAAAATAATATTTTGTCCGTCCCTTGTGCCAAGACACTAGTTTGTCTCATGAGACCTATCGATGCATCAAGAAGCTATAGCGGGCTCCACCTGTCACTTACTAAGTCCAATGCATTCCTCATATGAAAAGGTCTAAATATTCGTATTAAAACTAGCATACGAAATGTCAATAATTTACCCATAAACCCTGAATGGCATAAAAGTAACACATCCATAGTCAAACATATCACAAAACCTTCAACACAATATGGAAGATTTGTATCAAGATAAATCAACTTCAAAACAAGTTTAAAATCCATTAAAGTATATTGACATCGATGAAAATGATTTGTAAAACTCTTCGGGAGAAATACCCCTTTTTCATGAAAACATTTAAAGTCACAAAATTTTGAAAAGAAGTCATTTAAAGACATTTTTTAATCAAAGTTTCCCATACCACGTTGAAACTTTTGAAAGGAATAACATTTTAACAACATTCATGTCCATATAAATAAATCCTTAAAAACCATTTTGAAGACATGGACATTAATGAGAAAGATTTAAAAGAATAAATATTTAAAACATTTGAAATGATGTTTTAGAAAAAAGTCCCTTAAAATAATCCCTTTGAAAACTCTGTCACCAAACATGGACATAGATAATACATATGTCCCAATAGATACCTATGTAAAAACAACCTCAAATAATAAAGAGATTGTGAAATTAACCCTTACCAATTTGGTAACATACGAAACATACACCCTATGAAAGAGGTAGCATACAATGAATATGTAAATACACATAAATTAAATTTTATTACACAAATAATACAATTATGAGTAGAATATACACCAAACAAAAGGTAATAGTGTCAATATGGTACGAATCTCACGGGAATAAGGAGTGAGATGAAAACCCCTTACCTTGCACATTCCTTTAGTCGAGGGTAAGTTTAGCTTCCTATATGAAGACTATAGTAGGTTATTAAATTATACCAGAACCATATTTATATTTACGATATCATAAATTTTTCATTTATGACTTTATACTATCCATTTAATAATAATTTCCATGTTATATTAATATTTCGGGTAATAATCGCTTTCTTTATCGTACGTGTTTTAACTTGTTACTGTTGATTGTATCACTTAGATCTTGATTTAAATACGTCCAGAATATAAAACATGATTTATTTATCATATATATTTAGAATATAAAAATTTAAAATAGACATATATATGAAATTGAAAACACCGTTTATGGAGACGATAGTCCGTACGTACGCATAAACGCTATTTTCGTTTTCATATAGTATTGAACGGATGTAAGTTAATAAGATATATGTAAGTACATAAATACTTATATATATAAATATATATATCTCCATTATAATTATTATGTCATATATTACATACTTATTAGTAATATATATTTTTATAATCATCGATGAATGGTGAACTTGGAAATGAATCTCATCACTCACAGGAGACGGTAATCCGTACGTACGCACGACCAAAAATATCATTCTTTTTATATTAAAATAATATATAATTTGATGGTATATAATATATATAGAATCATTATAATTTTATATTTATTATTTACATGAATTATACATCTTTATTATACCCATCAAAATAATAATATATTGAATAACAATTACACCACGACTTGGAGACGGTAGGCCGTACGTATGCACGTATGGTGACATGTCATTCAAGGGATGGATAGAATAATGAATTTGGTTGTTACATATTTATAATAACATCACAATATATATAATATACTAGACTTATTATTTTATAATGGAAATAACAAGGAAAGATGAAGTTGAAGAAGAAAGGAACATGAAAGGGGGTGGTGAAATCATTACCTCTTCTTCGGGTTCTTCCTTTTGATTTGATCAAAAAAGATCCTTAGGTTGGCTTTATGATAATAATAAGGCCCTTAGGTTGTAGTGAGGTATGTTGGGAGGATATTTGGGTAGATTTTCCCTGATTCAAAATGCTTTGAAGGTGTGAAATTGAGAGAAGGGAGACTGCCCTTTTATAAGAGGGGTGAGGGGCACCTTTGGAAAAGCAAGAATTATTATTTTATAATAAATTCATATTAGGCTTTTAATGGCTCCAAATGGAATTATTTTATGGCTAATGTATGGACGGGTTGAAAACCACTCAACCAATAGGTTTTAGACAGGATTGGGTCACTATATTAACCTTATCTTTTAGTTTTAACTCTTAGTTAATTAGTTTTACATTTATCATGTCACTTTGTATTTTTATATTATATAGTTAATAAACATACTATATACATCCAAGGGACCCCCAAAGTGGTGCATTAATTATCCACCTAACATTATATAAATATCTTGGATGAGCCTTATATTTTTAAGAATTTAATATCAATTAATAATAAAATATTTTTAAAAAAACTCCTTTATGTAAATTTTGACACTATTTGGTATTTGATTTTTGTAAAAATCATAACAGCATGATTTCTTCAACAAACATAATTAAATCAATACTATCATGTCATATTAAGCTATAAAATTATTTTAATTCACAAAAAGTCTCAAATTACTTTTATTTGGTTATTTATATTATCAATTATTTTAATATTTCATTAATTAGGTAATTACTGCATCAACGTTGAGTCAAGAATAAATTAAATTATTTGATGTTTAAAAATTATAAATAAAATACCATTATGTAATAAATCCTTTTATATTTCTAATGAATATTTACAATAAAATTCATCTTATGTATAACCCTATATTAAAAATGTTTTAGTAATTAAAATTTGATTTTAACTCTTTTAACTCATCTTTGAATTAAAAAATAATAAATGTCCTAATCTAATCCAAGTGGACCTAAATGATAATATTTTATTCCTAAGGTTGTTTTTGGTCGACATACATTTGTCTAATAGAATTAGGATGCGTTTCGGGTAATATTAATATCATTTTTACCCTTAATTGCCATATTTACTTTTAACCGTGGTAAATAAAAGTAAAAAGTTACTATTTACAGAAAAAAAATATTTATCTTATTGAAAAATTTTTACTCTGTGATATTAACCATGTCTCTCGGATTTTTGAAATTCCACTCAAAAAAGTGGTAAAATTATGTTTTATGAGAATTTCCAAATTCTTCTAGGAGGTGGGTAAAAGACGGTGAAAATTTTCATAAAATATTTATATATTTAAAATGATTATAAACTAAATCCAATGAATTACAATGAACATATGTAGGTACTATTTATCCATTTTGACCTTAATTAAATTTAAATAAAATAATTAATTATTTAAAAAAAATTAGTTTTTAAACTATAACTCAGTGTTTTTTCACTATTCGTCAAAAATTGTATGTTTTCATAAAAATACCAAAAATTCACCCTAAGATAATTTCAATATTCTGAATCCAAAAATGAAGTCCATTTTGAATGATAAAATTTATAAAATTTCAAAAAGTGGTTATAACTATTCATAACGGCTAGTTTGATTGGTTGTGGTTTGTGTTAGAACTCGAAGTTACGTACAACACACGCTACTGTATTATTCAAAGAGAAGCATATTGTGGAAGCTTTGGGTGTTAAAAGTTACATTTTTTTCCTAGTTTCTATGAGTCTAGATGTTTCAACCAATGCATTCACTCTTAAATATCATGAAAAATCATGATAATCACATACTATATTTGATACTAACTAGATAAAATTTATTTAACCCCCCCCCCATAATTACACATGAAAATAAATTATTGAGTCACATATATACTTGAGGCCTTTTTAGGTTTATTTATTTAGAGAATTAATATAAAACATTACTTGACAAAACTCATGTGATTCCTATGCAAATGAAATTTTCCAATTGTACATGGTTTTTCTTATTCCACAACATATCTCAAAAAATTCACCACACATGGTACCCTAATAGATATATCACATGTATTACTCTATTTTATAACTTTAGGAAATGAAATTATATGAAGGGTATGTAAAAACATTTGTATGATTAGCAGTCAATGTAATCTTTCATAGTGTGTCAAATTTGAGTAATATATAAAATTAAATAATTAATAAATGTTCCACATAATCTATAACATGAGAAAACATATATTATTGATTATCATAATAATACAGAATACCACATGTAAATCAACAATTATCTTCCAACTGATGAAATACATAATTTTGGGAATCTTAACATTACCTAGATGCATCATTCCAAGACATTATCATTGTATGGTTTGACAAACACAAATCGATAAACATTCTTGTTGGTCTCATGATATGTACCGTTATATTGATGGGCTATATAATTTAGGGCCTCACTCATCATAGATTCATCATGTCCTAGTAATCATAAATATATTGGAATTCATACACCAAATAACACAAATTCTTAATTTTCTCCTATGACAATCAATGCATCAAGGGGCTACAAAATTTTGTGCCCCACCAATGAAATAAACAAATCCAACATATTCATCAAATAAAATAAATTTTTTTTATGTATTATCAAATAAATATGTATCTTTATTGAATCAAGTATATAGAATGTAATAATTTCCCCAATACATTGTCAAACATGCATAAAAGTCAACAATAACCCATATAAATCTAGAAGTTATATATATTTTTTATGATTCCATAGTGAATAAATTAGTATTATTTCATAGTTAACACCCCAAATAATTTTTATTTATAATAGGCTATTTGAAAATGTATATAGTAATGAGTATATGACTAAATTAATACTAAAAATTTAATTTAACATACCCTTAATAAAAAAAATATTTACAATAAGAAGACACTCAATTATTCTTAAATATAGGAATTTTAGTGAATGTATTTATTTTAGTAAATTGATGGATAAATAAAATTGAAACAGTAAAAAATAAATTTCTTATAACTTTTATAACATAGTAGATAAAAAGAAGTTAAAATTAACATACAAAAAGAATATTTCCGATGATTGAAGAAAAATATTATAAACATTAGGTACAAAATAATTTACAATAAATGAATATTCAAAAGAATAAATTAGAAGATAAGTAAATGTGGAGTGTAAGAAAAATATATTCAAAAGTATAATGAAATCACATTAAAAAACTTCTAATAAAATTAATTTTTTTTAAAAAAACATCATAGAATAATGAGAATATATATTACTTTTTAAAAAACTAAAAATTATAAAGAAAACAAAAAAATGAATAATGGTGATTACAAAGGGAAAAAATGTTTTAGTGAAAAATATTTTAAAATAGATTCTTTCCATACTTTTTTAACGATTGAAAAAAATGAAATCATTTCAAAAAAATATTGCTTTTAAACTATTTAAATTGAAGTAGAAGTTAATATATATTTACCAATAAGAATAATTTAATTATTTAAAATATCATTATTGAATAGAAATAAATAACAAAGATATAAATTAAATATATTCCCAACAAAAAAGGATAAATATGATCAAATTTTCTTATATGCATTATTTTGGTTTACTTGAGTTCTAAAGAGATGGAAATGGATAGAATACGTTAAAACTAGATCAATTAAAATATATGACTAAAATAGAGAGTCTTTAGGGGAGATAAAACATGCAATTTCCGTAATGACAATTGAAACTTTAATAATCTCGATAAAAAGTGTGATTGTAAAATAAACCCTTATGGATTTTATAAGTTTTTAATAACAAGCTATTTAAAGTGTGAACTTGAAATGTATATTTAATTAAAATTATTAAATATGGTATCATTATATAATATTTCTAATATGTGTCGTATACACCCTATGATGGAAATATGTTTGTAATTCAAATCATCTAATAAATAAAGAATTATGAGATATGAAACACATACCTTGGATTCCTATTTGGTCGGATGCATTAGAAAATCCCGTATTATCAAATTGAACTTATTAAATATTTATTAATAGCCTTTTCAAATTTATATTTTTTAGATTCATTTATTATATTTTTTCATTCATTTAATGTATGTTTTTTTCAGTTGACCACTTGAGGGTTTTCAGTCCATTTTTTGAAAACTGATTCGATATATTGACCATTAGAAAAGGGTTTTATTAAATGATTAAATTATTTCCATAATTATATATATATATATATATCATTATAGTATTAAAAATTTATTTATTCTAATTGGTTTTCAAAAATAAATTCAAATTAATAAAATTGTTTTTGTATGATAGTTCTATGTAGTTAAATATTAAGAAGATAATTTTGGGTTAGTGTTGTTAATATAATTAAAAAATTACCTTTTAATAACCATCATGAAAATTTGAAAGATTTATTTATTTATTAAATCTATTTTTATAATCATTCATTTTAGGTAGTGATCTAAAATGAATCATGTTATTCCTGGAGATGGAAGTCTCAACGTATGCATGAGAAACATTTCCATTTTATGTCATAAATATCATATTTATTCATTAAATGAATATTTTATATCTATCCAAGTAATTAGGTGATGAAAAATGAAATACACCATTTGTGGAGGTGGTAGTATGCATGTTGGCACAAACAATGTTTTACTTTTTGAATAGATGGATGAAGATATGTGATAGTTGTTTCATCAACATAATAAAATTAAATTTAACTAATTATACTAATTTCATTATGTTAATTTGATGATATAAGATTTGTAGGATGTCTAAGAAAGAGGAAAATTGAATGAACTATGTTAATACAATTACTTATTCCATGGGTATCCTCCTTTGAATCCATCCTTATTTCATATTGTGTTGTTGTTTTGGTGACGAAAAAAATAGGTCATGTATAAGGTTGTTTTCAATTAATATTTTGTATATTTTTATCAACCTCATGAGATCATAGTGCCTGTATAACATAGTAGAGGACGAGTCCTTTTTTATTTGAGGAGAGTGGCAGTCTTGTAAACACATGTAAATTTATAACAATATAAATTCATCATCAAGGGAGCATGACACCATATAATCCCATATGCAAACATAAGATGAGAAATGTTAGTAATAAACTTATAATATTTTATTTAGACATGTTTTTGTGATATTTGTGTCACTATATTAACACCATCTTTAACACTTTTAACCCTTATCATGGGGATTAACTTTTATTGTGATAACATAAATGTTTGAGTAAAAATGATATGGAATGTCTTAAATAATATGAATATTATGATAGGAAATATTTAAAATATATTACACGATTAAATTTATATATTTTTTAATAATTTAAATATGAACGCAAGACCTGAAAAAAAATTTAAAAAAAAATGTCTTTTGAAGAAGAAAAGTTATGTTACACCAAAATGACATATAGAATTTACCCCACGAAATTTAATGGATTATGAAGAAATAAATTAGGGTTATTTTACATTAAAATCAACAAAAAAATTAAATACAACATTTTTATACATAGTTAAAGGATAAAAAAATTCCTTTATTAGAATAAAATACCACTTAGGTTTAAAAAGGTCCAACCTAGGTTTCAAAATTCAATAAAATCATTTTAAATGTCTTATATTAATCTTAATGCACATATTGTGTCTATAAAAAAGGATTCATAAACTTTTAATTCATTTTTATATGAAAATGAATTAATTGCAGTGACTATATTTGGAAAAACTGTATCTTTAATTATCCCTCAAAAAATAATATTTTTTCAGAAAAATCCATATAATCTACCCTAAGTAAATTTGGAAGGGATTAATTTAAAAATTAAGCTTGATTCATAAAATTAGAATTATAAATTTATAAATTTGTCTTTTAAATGAAATTATAAAAAAATAATAAACAACTACTTTTTTAGAAAAATATATTCATAAGCATTATATGTTATTAATACTACTTCATATCAATTACGAATGGGTGTTCATATATTTTATTTATATATTGAGACATTTTATTTGAATAATATTTTAATAATGTACAATTTATTTTAAACAAAAAAATTTACAATACTTTTGAACAATTTTTAATAATGTTTTTTAATATTAAATCATTTTAATAAAATTGATTTAATTATTTAACATGAAATCATTACAATTTATGTAAATTTAATGGTATTGGAAAATATAAAATATTTATAACATTATTTAATGAATACTTTAATAATAAATCATTTGATTATCATTTTATTTACATAGGGTTATAGACTTATTGTAAATTTTTATTATGTCTCACATTGTATACTTATAATGAATTTATGTTTCCCTTTCATTATAATACATCATAGTTCATCTTAGTTCAATGTTTCATGTGTCATAAAATTCTTAATAAATAGACTATGAAAGGATAATAAATATGAATATGCGATGGTGTAACAGGAGATCCATGTCAAGCTTTTCCTACAAATACCTATCATCACATCCTTTATAGCTGTGATTAGTGGGAAATATTTTTGAGAAGTTTTATCTCCGTAATCCTGTAAGGATTTCCATGGAGTATTCCTTATATTATATATACTCCTATTAATATTATATTTTTGCGAATAATCACATGTGAAACTATAAAGAGTGAAGAATGTGTAATGAAATATATCTACATGTTGATAATACTGTTAAGTAGGGGTTACACAATGTCTATGAAATTATTTATTTCTATATATATGTTTTTTTGTGAAGTAGGAGTAGCGAAGTGAAAATTTATAGTTTTTTTAAAATATATAGAGTGAATTTCTAGTGTAATACATATACAAAAAATAATTGTGTGATGTAGAGTAGAGAATAACTTATGTTGTGTTTTTTGTTATTAAAAACTCTAAAAATTTTAAATACCAGAAGTTGAGTAGAGCTGGGGATATATTTTTTTGTTCAAGTAATTGATATGTGAGAAGGTGTTGGATACATAACTCATGATTTTTTAAGGTTTGAAAGTGTATAATTTCTATAAATTATTATTGTCAATATTTAAAACCCCACTATTTTATACGTATTTCCTTCGAAATAAATCTTTATTTATTCGGTATCTTTCCTAACTCACATCCTTGAGTTTATATGAAACATGATATAGTTAATTTTTATAAACTATCTTTTAAATTAGCAGGTATACATAGTGTTGAGTAAAATTATGGAGTCACAATGATAAAATGGTTTTTAGATGATGAAAATAAAGGACAGAATACAAGGACAATATAAAGACAGTAAAAATGATATACTTGGATGAATAAAAATCACTACATTCCAAGAGAGATAAAAACATCACTACATTAGGAGTATAAATATAGTGTTCTATCTCAGTGTATGCAACCCTATCTCGAAATGATCTCATAAGGAAGATGATGAAACTATTCCACCAACTACACAATAAATTCCATTGTGCTACAGTAGCCATTGGTTTGAATTCCAGGGAGCTACATTGAACTTATAGAGTGTCCAATCACATGTAATTACAATGTCATGTTGAAGTCTACATTGCTACAGTGTCTTGTCACATAATACTTCAGAAAGAATTCAATACTATAGTTCCCTGATCGTGTGTAGTTTGGAATAATATATGTCCCCCAACTTCATTGAACATATCAGGCTACACCATTCTAAAAACCTCCCACTTAGAGATTTATCATCTATGTTGACGTACATCAATTATACAAACTTAGAAAACTTATATAATCTATTATCCTCCCCTTTTAAACTCACTAATGGGTAATTGCAAATAAAATAATCTATTTCAATATTATGATTCATGAAATAACAACTTTGTTAACTTTTAATTCTCCCATTAAATTCATATAAATTCATTTTGTCACCATGAATTCATCAAATAATACAATGAAAGTAAAAATAGTGCCTCAAATTCTCTATAACAATTATCATTTTCAATATGTCTATCGGATTTTTTCTTCCAAGAATATCCTAAAATGTTAGAAACCAGTCCTATATCAAGCCTCTGATATAATTTTACATCATGTGAAAATAATTAGTATAGGATTTAAATATTGGGATCTTTATAATATGTAACTCACTCTGACTATCATAGTGAAATTCAGTTCCCACTCTCATTCTAACCACATCGTCCATGATATTCATTAGCCAAACCATACACTTCCTAGATTCTATTATAATAATGTGGTCTACCAATTTTATGGATAAATCCACTACCTCCTACAATACAGGTATCCAACTTGCGTCATCCATAGTTGAAAACATAAACATGGAACTCCTCCCCCTATCGACATCATCTCCATGGTAAACATCAATATACCACTTTAATGATTTACCTTTACCAAACATAATTCTATTAGTAACATTAGATACATTTGTGTCCACTTCATAGCTTCCCAATTTTACCTTATAGGGTTATCCATGTACCTACTCACAACTCCCACTATAAGAGTAATATCTATTTGAGTACAAACCGTGGTATACATCAGAATTTCAATAGTGGATGCATATGGAACTTTTACCATGTACTCATCGTATTATGCTATCTCTAGTTATGACTCTACTAATGTTTGTAAATGTATTTATAGGGGACTAGAAAATGAATTTTCTTCCATTATACTAGATTTAACCCAAACCATTCAAATGTAGATATTCTGTGATAGCTCCAGGGTTACTGCTTCATGATCTCTTTTAATGATCATCCTACAAATATTATAAGCTTCTCCAAGATATTTCACCTTGAACAACTATTGTATCTTCCATTTAATGTCATCAATCCTCTATATACATGATACTACAATGATAATTTAATCCACTTGTAGAAAATATAAAATATATCCACCTAAAAAAGTTTACATGAAGTTGTATTGATCCATGATACACTGTCTGTATCCATTTTTTAGTACTAGGATTCTCAATAGAACCTGGTGGACCAGGGATTTATAAATTCTATCACCGGAGTGATAGTACTTTTCATTTTTAGTAAACCATGTTCTGGTACATTTAATGTATCCTACTTCAATTAAAAAGCATTCAAAAATTAAAACTGAACATGTAGCTTTTTCAAAATATAAGTGTGCCATATTTCACTCATCATCTATGAACATTTCATGAAGGATACAAATTTTAATCCCACTATATCTTCCACACAAGATGTACAAATCTTTAATTACACCATTAATCAAAATCATGATACTATCATAGAGCTCCAATCATCACTTCGATGCCACAATGATCACCATGATCAACAACCATTGATATGTGAAGGAATTCTCAAAATGTTCTCTTTGATTGAGGAAATATCTCTCTATAATATGGGAGGATATAATGGATCTCAATTCCTAACTATTGAATATTCGGATGGATATATATTCTCTCTGACTTATATCCAAATACCCTACAATGCTTTCCTAGCCCATATTTATGATATTTCTTCTAAATAAGTAATAAATAAATATTTATGATGAACTAATATACAATATAAATATTATTTATATTTTATCTCATACTGTTAATATATAGTATACATACTATGTGATAAACTAAGTCATTATCTCGACTACTAATTCCTCTTTAAATTAAATGAAATTTAAATATTAAAATAATATTCATTCACATAATATTATTTCATGTATTTACTCAAACAATTGTAAATACTTATAAGAAATAAATTCAATCCCATTATTTTTAACATGAATAATAATGAATGTTTTTTTATCATTGATCGATAAATACATGAAAACACTCAGACCCCATAGTGGGCCCCCCATTTCATGTATTACTATTCAACTAAATATGGATGATTCTTGAATATGATATTATGTGTGACAATATTGGCCCTTCTCTCGATAGTAGTGCATAATATTTATTGAAAAAGTGACAGTCTAGAAACTCGTCAAGGCCCCTAAATAGATAAGGGATAGATATTTCAATGAAATCCAACCAATAAAATTTCACTATATAATATAATTACTTTGTTTTATATTTTTCATAAAGTAGGATTCACAGTTGTGTCATCATACATTCTTTGTTTATTATATATTAATCTAACTAGATGGATTTACCTTTAATAACTATTGATACACATTTATAATGGTAATACCCTCCTGATCAACCTATCCAGAGATATTAGGTCCTCAAAACAGAAGAAACAAATTATATCTTGATTGTTTTACCAATGTTATACCACCAATGATTCACCCAACTCAATCTACATCTCCACAATATTATTATCTTGGGTTTCCCATTCATTAAATTATATTATCAAATGGCTTAAATTTATCATGACATCATGTTAGAAAACTAATAAATCTTTTCATAGATAAAAACATACAAGGACACCCTAAACATGTGGTGTTCCTTTTCGTGGGACTTTACTCCTAATATCAACTACTAGATATCAACAAGTGCAAACATCATGTAAAGGAGTCTCATCGAATATGATCCCTAATGTACGATATTTGGAAATATATTGTGTATAGTCGGTATGATATATCTAGATAATAAATCATATATTTAGGATTAATGTAATATAATCTCAAGGATCTCGTTTTATCTTAGTTTCCAATATAAACATTTTATATGACAATTAATCTATGTACATCACCATTTAATAGTTAATTTTAAAATTTCTACAACAAAATAGTAAGTAAAAATCATCCATAACTCACAGTATTAATGATATATTTATAAAAAGTTCTGATATTGTTGGGTCTAGGGAGCCCACTATTACAACACTCCTACTTAATCTAGATCCAACTTCATAACCATGATTTTTAGCTCTCACATATGATCATGTTTTTTCAAATTCATGTGTTTAGTTGTTGGTTCTATCATGTCTCTATTGTGCGTCCATTCAACATTGTACAACCTTATCTCGTTGATTAAAGTCTCTCAAGTGATGATTCCCCTAATTATATATCCTTTTATATAGTATCATAACTTTAAATCTTGTCTTCTCTTAGTAATATAATAATCGTAATGATAAAAATATACATACTTGGTGTAATTCCATGAAATGGAAAAAAGTTGTTTATTATATACTACTTCAATAGTTTTTTTGGAAGTAGAAAAAAACTCATTATTTGTATAAATGGATACCAATAGCTTGTATGAGATTATATTGACCATTACCTTAGACAAAATATGTTACTAGATCATATTTTACTATCTTAATACTTGTTTATATCCCCAAAAAAACTAGATTCTCTATATCTACACACGTGAGGTATATATCTTTTGTACGTACACATGAACAATCGGATAGTTTTTATTGATCCCCTTATTGTCCACTTGGATATAAATTATATTTTAATTCTATATCATTTATGTTTTCAATATCTAATCTTGTATATATCATGTAATTCATGATTCATCCATCGTAAGAGCATATGAAATTCAAATTTCTATTTTAGTCTCCCCTCATGCCCAAGATTATCTACAATGGGAAATTTATTCCTTGAAACATTGGAAATAATTCTCTCTTGAAATTTTATAACATGAACTTTTCAGTACCCTATCATTATATGTATAATTGACTAGGTTGTACCATCCTTCCTCGAATCCCACATAACGGGCCCCTGAGAGAATGGCCATAAGTACTCAACTGCACCTCCCCAAATTCCAGAGGCTTCCTACTAGCAGAAATGGATTAGGTTGTCTCTGTGGGGAGACTATAACCTCATTGATCAAATTGGATCACAGAAAAATATAAGAATTAATAGTATTATATAGAATACACTATATTACTAGACCAATAACCCACTAGACCAGAAATAGTAACAACATACACATAGTTGCTGGAACAAATGAAATAACCATGCATGATAGAAAAGTAACTAGTGGAATATAAATAATATGTAGATAAAATATAATTATTTTCATAATATTAAAATTATAAAAAAGATTTCACATATGTCAAGGTGAACAGGAACAAACCACATGATAAAAAAAGGAAAAAACAACGTATACTAGCATCCTGAGCATAGGTTTACTCTTCTTCTCCCCTACTCCATCCAAGTAAACAATCAAGAATTATAGCATGGATGCTTCAACATTTATATACATACAACCATGAATTCTTCTTAGGTGGAGGAGGCTTCCCAAGAAGAGTGTGAGATATAATCCCAGTAGTCCACCACGAATGGCGTCTAGCTTAATCCATGTCATTCAATATAAAATGGTCAATGTTCAATAATAAATAAATGAGACATATAAATAAATAAATAAATGGGATGTACTTTGATTCACTTGGGACACTCTTCCAACTCTATATGCTTCGACATTATTTGGTATGCCTAAACGGAAGTATCCTACATGAGAAAAGTGAGTATGGTAAACTATTAACACATTTTTATCACCAAGATTTTGATTTTATATGGTAGTTTATCCAATGTTTCCCCAGAATGAGATCCCAAGTGTCACGCCATCAATATTTTTATGAAAAAAAAGCCTGACCTTTGTTTTTTTCACTGGAAGTAGACGTAGGGTCTTGAGTCTTTCTTGTGGCATGGTACAACCATTGTGACATAGAGTCTGTCCATGGGGTCTTCCCTAGGGAACCGATTTCAGTTTCATGGAGGTAAAAATCCATGATGCTCAGATATATAGTCCCAGAAATAGCTAGTGTCACCCTGTAAGTGTTTAAAAAGAATTTATATCATAATAGTCAATTTGTTCAAGATAATCAATTCAAAAAACCATTTATGACACAGTGGTGTTTTTCAAACTAGATTATTCTTTGCTGGAAATGAATTTTGGTTTGTCTTTTTTGACAATCCTATTCATGGAAGATCTTGAATTTTGAAAGGATAGTTCTCTAACAGTACAAGCTGACTATTTTATTGAAGGTGGATCATCATGAATGGAGAGAATGTTCTCCATGATTATGAGAAATAGAGCATTGTTAGTGCGTGATGGTTTAAAGGAGACATTCACAACAATGACAAACTTCATGGGAGATTCAGGAATGGAGGAGCGCCGTGAATTTTTCTGACTGATCCAAAAAATGCATGATAGGTGATGGACCATCGTGAATTGGAGAGCCTATAAGTATGAAAATAGCTCTAATTCATTTAGATGAAATAATGGAGGTAAAATTTAGAATTTCTCCGATTTTATGAATCTAGGGTAGTTTCCGGAATCTGGATTTCTATGTGAGCCTAAGAATCATGAAAATACTACTGATGTATTTTATAATACTAGTGATTCTACGTATTGGGTTTATTGTGATGATATGTTATTTGGCATTGTCTTAATGAGATTCACGATGGCAATTTATTTCTTGAAGGAAAGGTTTATCATAATGTAGTTATCTTTACAAATGATTTTATTGAAAGGTACTTCTAAACATCATGATTAAGTAAACAGTTCTTTCAAATTGCATCAAATCCATTCTATGCTACAACCAGAGTATCACTCTACTCATATACAAAGACTTTAATGCTAATCTACTGAAGCGGCTATTAAGTCGATAAACTAAGTAAGACTTTATCCAAGCTAGTGAGATCGAGGGATTCGATAGAAGTGTTCTGAGGAACATAATGTGTTATCCCTAAAATCTTGTAAAAGTAGTTTGTCTAGAGTAGAGTGAATATATCTAAACTTCTATATTTAACATCTAGTAAAGATTTGAGGATTTATATATGACTGAAACTCTATTGGAATATACTTCTTAGACAATCTCTTAGTGGTGAACTAGGAAAAAACAATTGCATTGTCTCTTGGAAAATGAATGTTTTATTACAGATCTATTCCAAGAGATAAGTTATCAATTTCCTACCAACATGGGGATAAGATTAGTTTATTTAAAATAAAAAGTTTACATCCAGATTCACCCCTCCTTCCACAAGATTCTCTGGGGTACTACAAGTTGTATGAGTGCCAGGGTTCACCTAGGTCAGATAATATATAGTAAAGGAACCCTATTTTAAATATTTGACTTTCCTTCTTGAGTAAACCTTGATGTGTAGTTTGGATGAATATTTAGTTTTCTATGTCACAAAATATATTTCCACAAATACCATGATGAGTCAGAAAAAGAAAGTTAAGTGAAAGGTGAAGAATACCCACTCATCCAACGAAGAGGTATTATCTGGTTCTCCATGCCCTTATTACAATGAATATATATTAAGATTAAAATGTAAAGAGTATGTGGATATTTTTTCCACCAAAGAAAAGGAAAACATTTCATCCTCAATTAATTAAAATAATCATCTGACCAGGAGGAATGTGTTTTCACATTTGAAGGATGTCCTCCAAATAAAGATCCCAACACTAGTGGTGATGATGATAAATTTAAAAACTCAAAATAATTTTTAGTTGAAATATTAAAAAAATTTGTTCATGATATTCCCAATGAAATATCCTCCTTTTTTTGGAGTCTTTCAATGTATATAGTTACATTTCACTGAATATGAAGGATAAGAGGATTCTATTTAAATGGTCATTCAAGGAAAAATTATTGAATGTTTATAGATCTCAAGACTGGTTAGAAATTTTGAAAAAAATAGAGAACATGAAATAATATCCTAAAAATTAATCGAATAAATTGACAATAAGGAGGGAGTAAAATATACTCTTGAAGAAAATATTTATCCACTTAAAGTTAAACTGTAAATTTTAATTGATGACAAGGTTTTACAATTGGATGAAATATCCAATAAAATCAATGAAATTGACTCTATTATTTAGATTAAATTTAATTTTCATGAAGACTAATTTATTATAATGAAGAATTATATTGAATAAGTGATTATTATGATTTAATATTAGAAAATTATCCTCAATAAAAAATTTACAAATGTTGATGCTCAATTGGCCAATATTGAGAGGACATATATCGAGATTTCAAAATAGAAGAAAAAAGTTTTTTTATAAATAATCAATGTTCACTACAGGATTCTAATGATAAAAGACCACTAACATATGATAAGAATACCATGACATATTTTGATGGTCTATATAATGAATTTGAGAAGAATATTTTACAATATATACCAACAATTATTAAAACATATAAACCCTTTATCATGTAATTTTGATGTTGTAAAAAAATAATGAACAATTATGGATGAGGAACGGTGATAAGAAACCCACAACCATGACTAGGGTGGATATGGAAAAGAGAATAGAAGAAATATTCTCATAAAGATCACAAAAAGTTATGAATAATATCCAATAACCTTATATAAAATATATAAAGTGGTTGAGGTTTGTTGGTTAATGTTGGTGATGTAACAGATTTGGGTATTATTCATATGATTGTTGTTATAATTATTTGGATGATAAATCATAGAGGAAGCATATTTTAATGGGGTGAAATCAGAGAATTATAATTACCATCCACAGGTCCTGAAGAATATGTATACTGTAAATAGACTTATAAATCACGATAACATCTATGATGTATGCAATGGAATTGGAAAAAAATTTGTCACATGCTTATTTCAATATGCATTAAAGGATAAAAATAAGACCAAATAATATGGTTAGGTATGAAGAATCTACCTTGAGAAGAAATCAAAAGAATATTTTGAATGCCAATTCTCCAAAGAAGATCTCATTTATTGATGTAGATAAGACCCTAACATCCAAATCCAAGATGTTGAAGGGAAGTGGGTTTTTAAGAACTACTAAGAGCGATGACATTCATAAGATCCCATGTGGAAGATCAAAACATTCAATAATAGTTCCTAATGACATGTTAGTTATATGGCCATATTATTTTGAATGAGTGAGGAAACGTAAATATTTATAGCCAAAGGCTAGTGAAATGGAAAAGAAAAGATTATAAGTGATGAGGAAAAGCCCTTGATTTTTTAAAAAAAAACTGAAAATCTATGTTAAAGATGTTTTATGTGAGATATATAAGAAATTTGGCCACATATCCAAAGGTTGTTTAATCGTACAATTCGAATAAGAATTAGTCCTTAAAAGGAGTAAAAAAGTTTCTTCCATGAAGGCTAATAAGAAGATAATGTATCCACAAAAAGGATGGAATGTGAAGAGATCCATGTTCCCACAAAAAAATAGAACAAATTTTTAGATATGAAAATATGAAGATTATATAAAATGGAGCAACACTATTGAAGAGATCATCTCAACCTTTCTGATTGAATTGACAAAGTAAAAAAGGATCCATCGTATTCCCCTATTATTTGTATATTATATTTGTGTTTATAATATAGGTAATTGACGGTGAAAAATGTTATTAAGGGGATAAACTAAGGGGAAGAAATGGTTGTAAATTATTAATTTCCAAGATGAAGAAGTCACCATCATTGAATGATCCCTCAATTTGGTATTCAAAAACAATCATTATTGATGATAATTTTTCATGAAGCTGATGATTTTCTATTCTAGATAACTAGGATATATAAGGTATCATCTTGGCTAGAACGTAATTCTATTATCCTATAGAACACGTGTTTAAGAAGATTATACATAGTGAAGTTATGAATGTTATCCAATGTGGATAGTAATAGGGTGGAGAACCAATTTTTTGTATTCTCCATAGTGAAATTTGATGAAATCCATTCTTGATGATATCCACCATAATGTTGATTATGAGAAATATTTCTTTTGATGGGGATATAAATGAGTAATGATGAATAATATTCTTGAATAATTATGTTAATTGTTATGTAACCTGATTATTATATAAATTTCTTGAAGATAATTTCATTGGAAAAGTATTTTTTTGGTAAACTATCCTTAAATATTTTTTGTCAAATTTAATATCTTCGTCCGTAAATAATAGTGAATGACACTTCAAAAAAAAGTATATTTGTTCTCATAACAAAAGGAATCATAATTAGTTATCAAGGAAAAGAGTCAAATTCTGAAATAGTGGAATGGTGGAAATATATTATAAGGTGGAACAAAGAATTTTATTTAGGTGAATAATAAAAACGTGAAACCATTACTAATGAAAATTCATCAAATCCTAATATAAGTCTCTCTATGGTCTGAAGCAGGCACCACTTACCTCGTATTCTCAAATGGATGGTTATCTGAAAAAGCTACAATTCAAAAGAGAATGTGAATCTCATAATATTAATGTGATAACATCATAGGAAAATCTGTTTAAATTGTTGGTGTGTGAGTATGTTTTCATTTTTTGCACCAGAAGGATGGGATTAATGGAAATTTTTTCCAATAATGTAAAATCTGAATTTTAAATGTCTATGATTGGTGAACTCTCATACTTCTTGGAGATTAAGGTGATTTAGAAGAGGGATTAAGCTTTCATTTCTTATATAATATATGAAATAGATCTTTTTATGAAGTTCAACATTCAATACTCCAGCCCAATGTTGACTCTAACTGTGGTTGGAAAAATACATGGAAAGAATGAGGATAAGACTTTTTTGGATACCACCAACTACATGAGAATCATTGGAAGCTCATTTTAATTAATTGCAACATGACTAGATATTGTCTTTAAAACTTTATTTCCGTCCAACATTCAATGTAATTAGAAGAAAGAACATTTTGAGACAATTATAAGAATCATGGGAAACATTCAAGTTACTTAGATTTATAGTTTATACTTTTCTACCTGATGAGATAATGAAATATCAGCATTTTTTTATGCTGTTTGGGCTAGAGATGTGGTGGATAGAAATTCCACAAGTGGTGGAGAATGATTTTTTAGAATGAAATCTGTTTTAAGGTTTAGTAAAAAAATAATAAAGAACATTTTTTATTACTTCTAATTTGGAGTATATCTCTTATACAAAGGCCTCCAATCAGCAATTATGGATGTAGCGACAACTAACTAGTAGTTGAAATGTGCTGAAACAACTAATGGTAATTAAGAATGATAAAAATAGTTCTATGGATCTCACGAAGTATCCAGTTCAGAATTCTCGTATAAAACATATTGAAATTTTATATCAATTCATCAAAGAAAATTTTTTCAAAGCATGATCAAAATGGATCATGTTCAACTAATGACCAATAGGCAAACATTTTGACCCAGAAATTGGAAGATCATGTGTTTGAGAAACAGAGGTCGAACTACGATGTTGAACCACCTGTTAGTGCATGATGAGGTCCTGAGTGTTCCCCTCTACCCAGTTTATTTGAATCATTTAATTTGTTTGAGGAAGTGATACTGGTTTATAGGGGAGATATGATTTAAGGGGAGTTCGTTTTGAGCACTTCAAGTGAAAATACAGGTTATTTGGGTTTATATAGAAATGTATATAATGGATAAATTCATCATGGAAAAGGGGGGAAATGTGAAAGGATAATGAGGCATTGAAAAATTTCATGGTTTTGGTGGTTCCATGTTTTTGAACCACACAATGCGTCTACAATACAATGAAAATTAATGTCTTACAAGGAAACATACAGATCTTAGATTGGACATCATTAAGCACTTCCAAACCTGAGAAACCAATTCTTGCTTCCCACTCTTACATTTAACACTAGGAAATACTCAAATAGTCTTAGAGTATTGGATGACTTGTTTCTTGCATATCAAATTTTGATAGAGGTTGATGTATTTTTAATTTATCTAGAGAATATTAATACCCCCAAAGGGGTGATTGTTTGAACCAGGGTGGATCTTTATTGTAAATGGATTCTAGTTTGTTTTTATTAAATCCTCACCATAGAAGAGATGTGAGTTCTCAATGAAGATAATATTATAGTAAAATAGTACTATAATATTTAATGTTGAATAATTTCATAGTGTTTGATATAATTTTGGTGTCAAAATCAAGTGGAAGTGGATTGTATTGCGAAAGATAATTTTATTGGGTAAAACGTCCTAAAAATGGTAAATCCATGGGTTTTATGAATTCTTGGATGAAATATGTGAAGATGTGGAGCCTTGTAAATGGTGACAGTGTTCCCCAAAATTATGGTAATTGGAGCATTGTGAGTGTGTGATGGTTTGACAAATACCTTCACAACAATGACAAATTTCAAGGGAGATTTGGGAATGGAGGATCATAATGAATTTGTTTCTAAATAATTTGAAAAATTCATTGGAGGTAGTGCAACATCATGAATTGACAAGACTACAAATATGAGGCTACCACCACATAATTCAAACAATGTTTTTCATGGATAATATAGAACCAATCCAATTTTAGGAAGTTAGGGGAGCTCCATGAATCATGAATTCTATGTGATCAGGATAAAAATGAAAATAATACTCATTTCATGAATAATGGAAGTTATTATATTTAATCGGTGAATTGTGATTATGTGGTATTCCACATTGACTCAGTGATCTTCATAATGGATGTATGTTCTATGAAGGTATGGTTCTTTGTGAAGGAGTAA
The DNA here is from genome assembly GCA_963277665.1 of Viscum album. Lineage (NCBI taxonomy): Eukaryota > Viridiplantae > Streptophyta > Magnoliopsida > Santalales > Viscaceae > Viscum > Viscum album. Next base: position 697,180,667 of record OY728130.1, on the reverse strand, counting down.
TCTTTGTGGAGTAGGTTCACAAAAGCCAGTTTTGATCATCTGGAACTAGTAAAAATGTGAATTCATAGTGTATCAACTCAAGGCTCTGATGAAAGAAAATTCTCGTGCTAGAAAGAGATAATGAGTTTAATGAAAATCTACCAAAGAAACCATCTATTCGATAAATTAAGTCTGACTTCACCCAAGGTAGTAATCAAGGGGGAGTCGACAGATGCTTTCCAAGGGACGCAATGTGTTATCCCTAAAATCATGTAAAAGAAGTATTCTAGGAATAGAGTGATTATGTCTAGACTTCTGTATTAAACATATAGTAATGATTATTAGATTTAGGTATGACAATCACATTTTCTATGTATTCTCCTTGAACTAGGCCTTAGTGTTGAACAAAATAAAACTATTGAGTTTTATCTTTTTGTGTGGATTTTTTATTACTACACTATTTAATAGATAGGTTTTACAATTTCCTACTAATTTGGGAATAAGATCCATTTATTTAAAAGAAAAAGTTGACTCCCTGATTCAACCCTCCCCTCTCAAGGTCTCTAGGGTCCTACATGGGAGCACATAAGAACCTCTCTAATACACCTTTTTAATCAATTTCATTTAAATCATGGGATGTAAGAGAATAACTCATGGTTCATCATGAAAGAAAAAACAGATTATCAATTAAAGGTATTTACAATATGAAATAACCCTGAAGGAATAATTAAACAAATTAAGTCAAGGAAAAATTAAGCCTTAGAGGTGGAACACACCCATTGGGGTGGCATAAGTAACGTAGATCAATCCTAGGGGTTGATTCAACACTATATAGGGTCACATTTTTAATAGTAAGGCATCCATATTAATTCAATTAACAAATTAGTGGAAATTTCAGAAAGGTATGGATCACAACCCAATGATGCATATTATAAAATTCAATGGAAAATGGGAATGAACTAAGAACCCGTACCTTAGACCATAGTAATTATCGTATGCAATATTTTCCTTTGATTCAAGCTAGAGAAGAAGATATTGAAGACATCATAAAATGTACTATAAATAGTGAAAATGATATTTCACAAAAATATCACAAGAGAGGATTGAAGAATGTGGAAATATAAGAAAGAAGAGTGAAGAGACTACCTCAATCATTCAATTGCCTCAAAAGACAAGCGATTTGGAGTATGTGTTAATGATATATCAAAATACTGACCAATGTTGGAAGGAAAGAAATTGGAAGAGGAGAGTTGATCACTTACTCTGGAAGAAGAAGAATGAAAGATAGGTTTAAACTTAAAACATTTCTAGGATAAAATAATAAAATCCCCACACATGTAGGGGAACATAGTTTGGCCACAGACTTAGCTAAATGATGTGCTAACCTTGAAAAATTCCATTTTCAAGGTGGTCTAAAATTATGAATGGTTGTTCAACTAGGGGCATACAATTATAGATATACCATGTGGCCCCCAATACCCCACTAACCCAACCATCATGCTTTGAGAAACCATGTGGTCTAGGTCATGTTGTTTCTACTAAACATGTATCCTAGTTTTCTTGTTCAAGATTTTGGTCGATGTGTTTCAAACAAGTCCCTAACACCCAGGAGACCTCCTTGAATCCTTTAGGAATCATTATCAGGTCCAAAAAAATAATTTTAAAAAAATGGTCAGTACTTTATTGATAATCCATGAAATTTCAACTTTCCCTCTATAATACAACTCATCTGCAGGTTTCTATTATAATGGTGGTAAGATGGAATCTTTGAAATTTTCATACCACTATGAATGCACATAGCCCTCTCGCTTCCAAGTATTATCATTTACATGGTTATGATTCCATACCACCTCAACTAGTGTAACTGAACATCCTTAGAGGTCTTTCATTCTATAATAAATAACATGTATCAAATGGCCCTTGAAAGATGAATATTCATCCAGCTCAATATCTTCTAAGAAAAATATATATGATGGTTTAGGATGATAACATCGATGTTGAGATACATGGAAGACATCATTCATGGAATAATACCACTAAGGTAAAAGAATCTGATAAAATAATAGTCTAACTCTATTCACTATATAAAATATCCCGATATATTAAGGTGATAACATTCCATGTATTCTGATTTGTTAATGATTAAATCTTGGTGATACACGCAAAAGACCTAGTGTCCCTCATCAAACTCTAGAGGTCATCAATGACGATCAGTATATGACTTATCCAGGACTAAGTTGTGTCCATATGTTTCTATATCAGATGGAATTGCTTTTACATCTCATCAACAAGATGAGGACCAAGTGGATATGTCTCTTGTACCTCTAACCAACACATAGGTGATCAACATGGAATACCCTAAAGGACCTCATATGGAGACATATGAATTTATTCTTAAATATTTTCATTTTAGGAAAACTTTACTAAATGGATATTTTTTCCCAGGGTCCTATAAAAGCAAGGATACATGTATGAATAATATCCTCCAACACTTGTATCATCCACTCAAACTTCCCATCAGTTTGAGGTCGATATTGTTTATGCAAGTGAATTAGTGAACCCAATTCCTTTGGTAACCCTTTATTTAAGTGCTATATAAAACATTTCAGGATCAACCATACTAAATCGATAACACTATGGGATATCTGAAATCCTATCATGAAATCCATGGTGACATCATTCCATTTCCACTTAGGAATGGATTGGCAGTATCGGTCTCGTAGGTCACATGGGCTATGTGTAAAGTCTTGTGTTTTTTGGAATGGGATAAAATATGAAATGTTTTGAATATTTAATTCTAATGCACTATTCAGTTTTAAAACCAAGAATTAGAACGTCATTTCTTAGGTTGGGTTATTCTAAAGTGTTGAAAACGGGCTTGGGTAATGTCTAGAGGACTTTTCTGGATAGTAGGATGGGTTTCAGGAGAACTAGACTAGGTGGTGATATTAGCACGGGCTATACATGGTTATTCAAAACTGTGAGGGTCATCCGTGAATAATAAAGCAGGCATCCAATAATAGATTCATGGACTGCACACAGTCTATTAGACCGTGGAAGTCAAACTACATGGTCTACCAAATTTTGCATTTCGGGTTAATTTAATTTCATTATATTCATGGTTGAAAAGGAATTCAATTAAATGATCTATTGGGTGTTTCTATTAATTAAATCTTAATTGGGAGAATTAAATTAAATAACATTGAGATGGATATGTTACTTAATTTAATTAATATGAAATGAAATAATTTTTTAAAAGGATTATAAAATAGAGTCTTTATTTATCTAAATAAAAATGAGAGGAATTTAATTAAATGATAGGAAAATGAGGACTTAGGATTTATCAAATAATGAAATGTAAAATGGAAAGATTTAAATGATGTGTAAATGAGGATATGTGGTTTCATTTAATTCAATTCCAGGAAAAGATTAATTTATTTAATTAATGAAAAATGGTAGTTTTATATATTTATATTAAATGTTATGAAGAATTTAATTAGTCATTGCGAAATGGGGGATTATTATTTAATTAAATTGACTAAATAATGTTGATGATTTGGAGTTTTTTATTTAAATAAACTGTGTTCATAATATTTAATTAAATAACATGAATTGGTAAAACTCTTTAAATCAATTTAGTTGGAATGAATTTAATTAAATGACGACTAATGAGGTGTCGGGTTGTTTTTCAAGTAAATTATGTGGAGAGAATTTAATTAAATAATAATTTGTTGTAAAATTTATTTAATTAAATTTGGTTGGAAATGAATTTTATTAAATTATGTGTTAATTGTGGTGTTGGGGTTTTATGTAATTAAATTAATGGATAAGATGAATTAAATTATTTGATGAAAATGGGGGTTTATTAGATTAAATTTTATTGATATAATTTAATAAAATAATTATCTGTTCGATAATTTTGTTAATTAAATTCATTGGATAATATTTTAATTAAATGATGTTTAATTGTGGAGTTTTGGGTTTTATCAAAGAAGCATTTTATTAAATGATAATGATAATGACTATTATTATGATGGTTTTATTTAAAAAACTAAGGTTGAGGAATTTAATTAAATGAGTTGAGATGGATAATTACATTTAATGAAATTAAGTTAAATGGAATTTAATTAATTGATATGAAGAGGGATATTTATTTAAATAAAAGTACCGAGAATAATTTAATGAATGGTTGTTTAAATGGGATGTTTTGGGTTTTATCCAATACACATTTTATTAAATTCTAATAATATTAAAGGTTATTATAATGGTAGTTTTATTTAACTATATTAAGGTTCATGAATTTAATTCAATGATGTGAGATTGAGTGTATAATTTAATTAAGTTATGTTAAATGGAATTTAATTAAATGATTTAAAATGTGGGTTTTATTTAACTAAATTCAATGTTAAGAAAAATTTAATTATTTTTTTCTGAAATGGGGGATTTAATTTAATTAAATTTAATGTTGAGAGAATTTAATTAAATAGAACGAGATGAAGAATTAATTAAATTAAATTGATTTGAGGAGAATTTCATTAAATAATGTGTAAATGGAATTTTGGAGTTTATCAATGGGGTGTAACAATAGAGGGTAATAATTATAATACGATGGTTATTATTATAATTGTTATATTAATTCTTATATTTTAAATTTTAATTTTAATTTATTTAAGGGGGAAATTATATGGAGGCACACCACTCCCTCTGAGTACATGGTTCATGACACACCCATGTTGTAGCACCCATGGGTGGCGCACCACCCTCTTCTCCTAATCCCTTTTAATGCACCTATCTTCCACAGATGTTTTCACGGATGTTTTATATCTCGTCAAGGTAAGTCCTTCTCTTCTTGTTTCGTTCTTCACAGTGGTCGTCTCATCTCTCCTTCACCTGAGTTCCATTGGGTTGCAACCCTAGTTTTGAGATCTACCCAGATTTCATCCATTCCTAGGAGGTGGTGAAGAATTCTTGAGACTCATTGGGTAGTATTTCGACAACTATTGCTGACAGTGTGGTGGTTCCTCTTGAATTGGTTCACCACCTTCATTTTCATGTAAGGCTATATATCCAATAATTGGTTTCACATCCTTTAAATTAGATGATTATGGTGTATTTGAGTTGTGTATAATTAATAAGAGGTGTGTTGGTCCTCTCTGCTATAATTTTGAGTTCTAGTTAACTTTATAGGGTGATGTGACCAATTCCTAGTATGCGCGTGCAATATTGTTGAATTTGGTGTGTGCTAGCATGTTGTGGTTTGAGTTAGAAAGAATTTTTCTTTCCAATTCCTTGAGGTAGGGTCCTCAACATTGATTTTATTTTTAAAAATGTAGTTTTGTTGAATAACTACTGTTGAAAATCATGGCTTCAATATTGGATAAATTTTTTATTATTATAAAGTGTTTTGTTAGATTACATAGTCTTGTTTTTTGTAATAAAACCCCTCTAATAGAGGTTCACTTCATTCAAGCTAAAAAAATAATGTTTAGATTGATATGTTCGTTTCTCTAGTTGATATTTGTTTTTTCTATTACCGCCCTTACAGGTTGACACACTTGGGTTATGTGGTAAATATCAGTATTATAAGGGATAATTTGTGATAATTAATTGTGAATTAATTATGTTCTTTGAAATTATAATTAAGATAATAATAATCAGATGAATAATTTGTAGATATTAAATTTCTCAAGTTGAGATAATAAATTGTGAATTTATTAAGTAATTTGAGATGATAATTAATCAAAATATTAATTATTTGATATTAAATTTGTAAAGATGAGATTTTTTGTTATAAATTAATTATGTTCTTTGACATAATAATTTTATGGGAATTAAATTTGAGATACTAAATTGTTTAAGACGAGATAATTAATTATTTATTTATTATGTGGTTTGAGATAAAAATTATTTGGGGATTAATTTTGAGATTGTAAATTGTTTAAGTTGAGATAATTAATCTTGAATTAAATATGTAAATAGAGGTGGTAATTAATCAGATGATTAATTATGAGCTATTTAATTGGGTATATTAGGATAATTAATTATGAATTAATTATGAGTTTTGATATTTTAATATAGTTAATTAATTAGGGGATTAATAATGAGATTTAGATTTGGCGCTAAGTTGTGATAAATAATTTTTGAATTAATTGGGTAATATTGTGAAATTTTCCTTGAGATAATGATTTTATGAATTAATTATTTAATAATGATATGGTTTCTTTTTGATTAGTTATTTGTTAAATTAAATAGATAAATTATTGAGATTAATAAATGGTTAAATTAATTAATGTTATAGTAATCAGTAGTTAATTATTGAGTAAACTAATTGTATTGATTTGTTTAACAATATGTTGAGTTTGTGGTAAATGTGATGTTGTCAATTAGTTATTGAATTATTTAACGGACTCAATTAATTAATTTTATGAATTAACTTAATGGACGGGATATTCCAGTTGTGAACATGATATTCTACACCCATGATATACATAAATGTGTGATTGATAAATGGGTTGTGAGATAGAGATTGATGCTCCAGATACTCATGGGGTTCTAGACATGGCTTTCTATACCAAGCATGTATTCAAATAATATTTTTATGGGTCATGGATAGATGCTCTGAATACCCATGGGTTGTGAGATAATGATTGATTCCCTAAATACTCATTAGGGAGATATACATGATGTTCTAAACTAATTAATTAACATTAGAGTGTGGGTCTAATTGGTCATACATTAGTTGAATTAAATTGTTAATGAAATCCAACGACCCAAAATTTTGAATAATATTTGATTCCTGAAAATTTCTATCATATTATTTTTTTACTCCACAAAACTATATCCTTTTATTAATGAAGTGAGTGTAATTAAAATGAGATAGTTAATTTCGACTGTTATATGAATTTTGGTCAATATGACCATTGGAAACTATACTCTTAAAGTTATGATTATTTATTGGAAATACAAATGTCCATGGTTAATTAATATAGAAAGAAGAGTTGATGACCTCATCCAGTAGACTCGATCCATACGAAGCTCATCTGTCAGAGCTTGGGAAGGAGGTAGAATAACTGGTCATTTCCCGAGACCATGCCCAAGTCGAGCATCCACATATTATGATTGAATGTAATCGCCTTTAAAAGAATTTCAATCTAATAGAAATCACCACTAAGGCAATGTGGAATGAGCCGCCCCAATATTCAATTCCTATAGCACACCTTACTCTTAGGTCCTAAACATGTGACATAAGGGGTTATATAATGAGGCCTTAGTTACATAGTTTAATCCTTTTTTATAAATAATATTGTTTTTTTATTATGGTAAAATTTGAGAACTTAAAATATCAACATAAATATAAGATGAATTTATATAATTTCCATATTATTTATGAATATTTAAAATAATGGTATTTTAAAATATTTTTTTTACTTTAAATAATTGAAAATGTGAAAATATTTTCAAAAAATGGTTTTCTACAATTGTGATCAATAAGAAATTTAGATTATAAAACGATCAAGAAAAAAAAATTAATAATAAATTATGAATAGTGATATTACCCTTGTGAATAGTAATGTGACTGATGGAATAGTAACCTCACTTAATAATGTGTAAATATAATTTATGCATCCAGATTAGTAATGTGATATAATAACATAATTAAATAACTATTTCAGGAATTATTAGTTAACTATTAGTAATTATTTGGGTAAATAGTGTTTTAATTAAAAATTAAATATCTCGTAATTTTCATTTTTTGAATAAAATTTAGTTCATTTTGGAATTCATATCATTATTACTAGGTTAGGGTGAATTGATGATATTTTTATACAATGATTTGTTTTTCGATGAATAGTTAAAATACAGTTGTGAGTTTCAGTGTATTTAATGACATCACTAATGATGTAATAATGATGTATTAATTCTGGTCAACTTGTGTACTATTAAAAAAGTTATGAGGTTTCCCATGTGGCCAATACCATGGTAAAATACCAAGGTAAATTTCATGGTTTTTCAAATACCATTAATAAGGCGTCCCTTGGAAATTAATAAAACATTCCCTCACTTTTTCTATAAATACCAAGACATTCCTTCATTCCATTCATATAAAATTCCTCCACAAAGAATATGTGGTCTTTTTACCTCCCAAGTATTTCTCTAAAGGTTCCCTTAAGCCCCCCTAGGTCCCAATCATAAAAAAGTTTGAATTTACTCTTCAAGGATAGTGAACCTTTCACCCTCCTCTTTTAGTCAACACTTATTTTATGTTATATATTTGAGTTTCCATTTTCATATGATGGGGTATGATATTACTTATCCATATTACTGTCATATTTATGTCTATATGATTATATACATGTTTTCTACCATTAATTATTTCTCTATGTTTTTAAGTGACGCCGTTAGGCTTCCAACTTTTCATAAAAGAAATCACATCTTCTCTTTTATTTGAATTTTCCTATTCACATGTTATGTCATTAAAATTCCATAACATGATCATATTTACATTTTATTCTATCCCTATATTGTATTTTGAGTTATTTATTAGTGGGTGACCCTTGTCCTCTCTCTTTTTAATGTTTTCTAAAACCATGATGTATAACCGTTATGCTGCAGAAGTTTTGTCCCAAAATATCTATCTCTTATAATGAAATTCTAATATATTATTTATGTTAATAAAAAAACTATTTCATTTACAAGGGTAGTATTCAAGAAATAAAAATTACATATTTTATTAGGGAATATACATACATAAAACCATTATTCTCATTAGATGGGTTATAGATGACATTATGAGCTTTTTAAGCACTTTTTAAAATGTCGTGATTTTGATATGAAACCCATTTATTTTATTCTTGTTCGGATATTGATAAAATGTTTGATTATGAACTATATGTATCCCATGAAAATAAATACATATTAAGGGTGTGATATAATAGTAAACCAATGCATTGGGTAATGAAATTAATCTCTATAGATGAATAGTTTTATGACATCTTAGTGCAAAACCTTGGTATGTTTTTCAAACCCATAAGGATGGACCTCAATGATATTCTTATGAATGTCTTAATTAAATGTTGTCGAAAATTTTTCATGTTATTTTTAATTTTACCATTATTATTATATTCCTCTTTATCCACATGTTTTTATTGATATCGCTCAAGTTCACATGTAAACTGTTTCACTTATTTTTCCTTACGGAGGCTTCTGCCCACCCTTTCAATTAATGCATGTCTCCAGGTTATGAGAGGCAATAATTGTACATAGGATGAAATTTTCTATAATAATTTTGTATAGACCCGAAGCTTGACGTACATGGACATTATATTACTTTTTCAGAATACTTAGTACATTATAAAAACACACACACAAGGACCGTAATAGTTTAGTGTCTTTGGAAACTCGGAATATAATCTTCTAATTGTGGTGAAAGATCTTCAACATCTCCCATAAAGATCTTCCTTTTTTACCTAAAACCTTTATTTATATCTTGGGGAAAAGAAAACATAAAAGGGTGAGCTCAAATGCCCAGTAAGGGTAAACAAAAGAAATATCAATCACATCATATTCATAAGAACATAACTTTTGGAAATCTTTACCTGCAAAAGAGATCATAATTTCATAACAAGGGATAAATGATAGTAGTGAAATGTAATCCCAAAACACATAACATAAAACATGAAACTTTTTGTCATACACACATAATCATAGAGAATCATTTCTTAATAGTCAAGACTCATTTCCAAGACTATCTTAGGGGACAAAGTCCATTTCTGAACCGAGTTCACTCCTCGTTTCAGTTCTGTTTCACTGAACCGGTATAGCCTACCGTTCCAGCCATGTTTATCTCATGAGATATAAAATCATTACCCAATGCATTGGAGGGACATATAGCTCCCACCCATCTCATAATGAAACAATTCTTATGTGTTCCACAAAAATCATAAATCATACATCATTGCATAACCCATGTAATAAAAATGGAATTCTTAAACATCGTGACATCATAAAACAATTCATATAAGAAAAATGAATTCATAAAAATAATTCCATCACAACATAATCAAATCAATATAATTATAGGGATAGAATCAAAACCCTACATTATCTTAGATGGAAAATAATTTTGATAAAACACTTGAACTCCATTCTTGAAGAAAATATCCTTTCTACTTCAAAAAAATTTTTTCATTTCTTAACATGTCATAAAATTTTAAACTAAAAGAAGTTGATTAAAAATAATCTTGAAAACTTGTAAAGTAAGATTCTTGGAAATATAGTTTTAAAAATCCATTCATGCCGTATAAGTTAAATAACATTATTCGTACTTTTGTCTGAAAAGTCAAAAAGTACCTCGTACGAAAAACGACAAAAGATTCCTTTCATATCCTTTACTAAAAACTCACAGAAGGGTAAAATTGGATTTAAAAAATTTTAGGTGGATGGAAATAAATTTACATATTGAGGAAACATGGATGTGGATGATAAAATACACCCCAGTAAATACCAAAGTATAAACAATCTCGGATAAAAATGAGATTGTGATATTTCCCTTACCTTAGGTCCGATTTGCTTCGTATGTGTCCGAAACTCCTGTATAATGATTTAAATAATGTCATTGATTTATTCCAGAATCATACCCATTGTTATGATATCATATATGGTTCACTTATGGCTTTATATTACCAGTTCTTTTTTAAATTCCATGTTAAAAAGCGTTTTGGGTAAAATCGTTTCATTTGTCGTCCGTGTTTTGACTTGTAATTATTCATATGATTACTTAGATCATGATTACTTAATTCCAGAATATAAAACATTATTTATATATAATATATATTCAGAATATATATATATATAATAGATCAGTAAATGGAAAGAAATACACCGTTCATGGAGACGGTAGACCGTACGTACGCATGAACGTTGTTTTCTTTTCCTTATTGAGTTCAATGGAATTAAGTAGATGACATACATATATATACACATAAATCCAGAATCATTATTATGTCATATATTTCATTATTACTTATTATATATACTTTATAATCATTCATGAATGGTTAACATGGAGAATGAATCTCATCGCGTCGTGGAGACGGTAGTCCGTACGTACGCACGAGCGATGATATCGTTCTAATGATCGTGGAATTGTATTGGAGTGTATATATACAATTTCAGAATCAATATCACTTTACAATAATCATATATAGTTATTATTTACACCATTATACCCATCCAAGTAAGGTGGTGGTGGAAAATAGATTACACCACTGCGTGGAGATGGTATTTCGTACGTATGCACGCGCGGTGATTTCGTTTTCCGTAAGATGGATAGATGGTGAAATAAGTTTGTTTCATAATTATAATAACATATCAGTATATAATTGATACTGATGTTATTACGTCATAATGAAACAACTAAAGAAGAAGAAGTGGAAGAAGAAATAAAGATGAAAGAATCGGTAACAGACATTACTTTTTCTTTGAAGTGCTTCTTTGAGGCCTCCTTTTAGGGCACTAAAATAGGTCTTTGAAGAAGACCAGAACCTCTAGGATTCCTCTAGGAAAGTGGAAAGGAGAAATTGGCAGGGGTTGGACGAGCTTTAAGGCTCAATGTGGTGTGAGGAAGAGAGGGAGGGGGTGCCCTTTTATAAGGGAGGAGAGGGGCACTTTTGGAATAACAAAATATATTTTTTTCATTATAAAGCCAAATTCGGTTTTAAATAGCTCCAAATTGATTTATTTCAATGATAAGGCGGGGATGGGTCGAAATCCTCTCATCCAATAGAATTTAGACAAGTTTAGGTTCCTATTTTAACCTTATCTTTTAGATTTAACATTAAGTAAAATAATTTTACTTTTACCGTGTCTTCTTGTGTTTTTATACTATAAGGTTAATAAACTTACTATAAGAAGCCAAACGAACCCCAGGTTGTTTATTATTAATATATATAACCTTATATAAGTCATTTGGCCGATCCTTATATTTATAGGAATAAAATAACAATTAATAATATAATATTTGTTTTAAAAACTATTTTATGTCAATTTTGACAATATTTTGTAATTCATTTTTGTGAAAATCATAACAGAATGATTAGTTCGAAAAAAGATAATTAAATCAATAATAACATGTCATATTAACCTAGAAAATTAGTTGATTTCATGAAAAGTCTGAAATTACATTTATTTGGGTATTTATAATATGAACTATGTCAATATTTCATTAATAAGATAATTACTGCATCATCATTGTGTCATAAATAAATTAAATTATTTAATGTCTAAACATTAAAAATAAAATACCCTTATGTAGGAACTATTATTATATTTCTAATGACTATTTATAGTCTAATTTATCTTATGTATAACCCAATATTAAAAATGATTTACTAATTAAACTTTGATTTTAACTATTTTAACCCTTCTTTAAATAAATTAATAATAAATGTCCTAATCTAATCCAAGTGGGCCTAAATGGTCAAATTTTATTCCTAAGGTTGTTTTTGGTCGAATTAAACTTATCTAATAGAATTAGGACATTTTTTAGGGTAATAATAATATCATTTTTACCCTTAATTACCCTATTTACTTTTAACCATGGTAAAAAAAAGTAAAAAGTTACTATTCACCAAAAAATTATTTTCATCTCATTGAACCACATTTTACTTACTGACATAAACAGTGTCTCTCTTATTTTTGAAATTCCACTCACAGAAGCGGTAAAATTATGTTTTATGAAAAATTCATTTTTTTAACTACCACTTAGTCGTTTCACTATTCATCAAAAAATGAAAGTTTCCAAAAATTAAGCCTAAGATATATTTGATATTATGAATTCAAAAATGATGTCTATTTTACCAAATTCAAAACATATTAGTTGCATTAATTAATTTAAAAATTAAATCTCGTCGTCAAAACAAATAGCGTTTTTTAAGAGATAATAACTATCAAAAGATTGACACTTGTTTATGTCTGGGTTAAATGTGAAATTACATTCAATGTCCAACATTGTATTAAATTGTAAAAATATATTCTAAATATATTTTAAAAACACTCAAATTAATAATTTATCACTATTAATTATTTCGATTGAAAAAGTTGTTTTTAATTACAATTTAGTAAATTTCACTATTCATCAAAATATGAAAGTAATCCGAAAAGTCCCAAAATTTCTACCTAAGATAATTTTGATATTCCGAATCCAAAAATGAAGTCCATTTTGAAAACTAAAATTTAAAAAAGTGGTTATTACTATTCTTAATGGCTAGTTTTAATAATATTTTAATAGCATATCGTTGTTTAGTGAAACTCGGTATTGCGTACTACACACGCTATCGAGGAAGGTCGTGATTGCGTCTAATGCAAGGAAAGTGAAGGATGCATGTTGTGCAAGCTCCTTTTGGTGTAGCGTATAACACAAGACATTAATGAAATTAAAAAAAATATTTTACATAAAATCTCGGGCTGTTACATTCTACCCCCCTTAAAATGAATTTCGCCCTCGAAATTTGTCGGGGTTGTAAATGGTTTACTACTCAAAAGTTTCTTTAATAGAAACCCACATCGTAAAAAGTAATACCAAAACATGGCTTTAAAAACTAATGTATGAAACGTAACGGTTACCCAAATAAACTAATCACTGGGTTTCCACATAGGTGAAAATATGGATATGGAAGAGAAATCTAACCAGCATGTTCTGATAGAGAGTGGTAGAGAACATGGCTATGGAAAATCCAGAAGTCACAAAGCCATAAATTTGTGATGATCTAAGGTACCATTTGAATCATCAGATATAAGATCACTAGGACATCATTTTTGGTTTTCAAGATCATTTCCCTAAAGTTGATGAAATTGGAATTAGAAGAAATACTTTCATGATTTTGGTATAGTCTCACCGTTGGTCGTTCTTTGGACAATTTCCAGTTTATCTCTTAATGAAATGAAGTATAATTTGTCATTCATGATGTGTTATCAGATCATGTGATAGAATAATGGGTCATTCCATCTGTCTCAAACAAAAGGTTAGAAAAGTTATCAAAAAATACATAAGTCCATCTATAGTGATATTAATCATATATGGTTCCTAAAATGGACTTATACTTCATATATCATACTACTTAATATAATAAAACTAGTTTCTACTAAACAGGGACTTCCTGTAGGCCGGTGGTAGGTGATAAAGGCCAGTCGCACTTCGGTTGTGGGTTCGATTCCCACAGCCTTGTCTGACGCGATGGGCTGTCGCCCGTCCTGCAGGTTGTCCTTTTTCTAAAACTATATTACAATAACATCCCATCAATAATATCGAAAAAAACTTCTATCCTTAATACTAACTTATGTCCAACATAATCCATTCCAATCTTTAGGCTTATCTAAAATACTTTGGTCCAAGCTCATAGTATAAAGAAAATGATTACTTGTAATGTCACATAACAATCACGTGAATGCCATCATTTATCCCCCATATATCATAAGATATATCTTGTTAGTCAAATTACAAACATGTGAATACCTTAATCATGTATTCTCTTGAAGAATGAATACCCATTAATTGAACCATAGTGAAAACATGAATGCAGTTAAAAGTTAACACTTTCCACATACCAAAATCCTCAAAATTCTATATACTCAAACCATGATATCACTTAGTCCTTATATCAATCATGAGCTCATGAATACTGTCAAATGTTTCATTTTCTCATTTTCCCTTCATTATGCGCATATCATCTTTTTTTCCAAAAATATCTCAATCACTTTCCATGGTTACCGGTACCATAAAATTATTGAAAACCACAATAGTCCAATACATAAATATTCCAGTATTCCACAATACTATATACAACATTATTTTGGAATCCCATTACATAAACTCTTAATCATTCCACCACATCGTTGTCAATTCAACATCGCCAATGGTGATCGCATGTGACTTCCCTTTGTCCCTTTCCATAAGTGGTTGCTCATGTCGATCATCATTAACCCTTGGATTTGGGCATTGATTAGCATAATGCCCCATTTCCTTGCACTTGAAGCATTGAAGTGTTGTTGGTGCGTTCTCTGCAGTCTTTTCTTTATTCACATCATTAGAAACCCGTTTTCCATTACTTCGACACTCAGCTGCTCGATGACCTTCTTTTCCACACTTAAAACATTTTCTAGTCCCTTTATGGCAATCTCCACCATGCTTTTTTCCACAATTTGAGCATAAGGAAACATTCATCTTCTTTTCACCACTATTCTGAGATTTCTCCTTGAACTCCATCTTTCGTTTCTTGTCAAAACTATGAGATGGATAAGTAACACTAACTTCCATTTCTACCTTGATAGCACAACGCACAATTTCTTCAAAGACACTAAAGTCTTTTATAGCTAATGCCCTTCGAAGATTTGGTTTTAAGCCACTGAAGAATCGATCAACTTTACATTAATGTTGGATGATAAATCCAGATGCATACCTTGCAAGCCTTGTAAAATTCGCTTCGTATATACCAACAGATTCATCATCCTTTTGCTTTAGTTCAAGAAACTCCTTCTCCATCTTTGTCCGAAGAATACGAGGGAAGTAATTATTGAAAAATAAGTTCTTGAACTCGTCCCATTCCATGGACTCAATTTTATCTATTGGCCTCGTATTTTTGATAAGATTCCACCATTGATCAGCTTCACCTTCCAAACGATATACTACTAAGATGAATTTATCATGTTGAGAACATTGAAGAACTAAAAATATCTTTTCAGTAGTACTGATCCATTATTCAGCAACAAGTGGATCAGAAGACCCACTGAAAGAAGGTGGACATTGCCTCATGAAGGACTCAATAGAATATTGTTCCCTTCTCTGCTCATTTGGAAGTCTAGAATGATTCATAGCTTGTGTAAGTATAGCAATAAGATTTTGCACTCCATCTCCCATAACATTTGTTTGTTCAGGAGGACAATCATTGCATTGTCCATTGCATTGATCAACAGGGTTCTTTCAGGTTCCAGCCATCGTCTAAAACCCAAAAAGAAAAGTGTGAGAGGCAAAAATCATGCTAGTGAAAAAAACATAGTAAAGGGGGAGTACCCTCAATATCTAACATCTTAGGTTAAATTCTAAGATTGTTACCGTAGTTCTAGGACTATATCCTATATGTATACTTATCCTTAGGGACATCCCAAAACATATCTTAGAAATATCTTTAGGGATTTCACTAACATTTTTGCATCCTAGATTCCAAAGGTTGACTAAACCTTTCCTCTGATACCAACTGTAGAGACCCGAAGCTTGACGTACATGGACATTACATTACTTTTGCGGAATACTTAGTACATTACAAAAACACACACACAAGGACCGTAATAGTTTAGTGTCTTTGGAAACTCGGAATATAATCTTCTAATCGCGGTGAAAGATCTTCAACATCTCCCATAAAGATCTTCCTTTTTTTACCTAAAACCATTCTTTATATCCTGGGGAAAATAAAACAAAAAAGGGTGGGCTCAAATTCTTAGTAAGGGTAAACAAAAGAAATATCAATCACATCATATTCATAAGAACATAACTTTTGGAAATCTTAACCTACAAAAGAGATCATAATTCCATAACATGGGATAAATCATAGTAGTGAAATTTAATCCCAATACTCATAACATAAAACATGAAACTTTGTGGCATACACACATCATCATAGAGAATCATTTCTTATTAGTCAAAACTCATTGCCAAGACTATCTTAGTGGACAAAGTCCATTTCTGAACCGAGTTCACTCCTCGTTTCCGTCCAGTTTCACTGAACCAGTATAGCCTACCATTCCAGCCATGTCTATCTCATGAGATATAAAATATTTACCCAATGCATTAGAGGGAGATATAGGTTCCACCCATCTTATAATGAAACCATTCTTATGTGTGCCACAAAAATCATAAATCATACATCATTGCATAACCCATGTAATAAAAATGGAATTCTTAAACATCGTGACATCATAAAACAATTCATATAAGATAAATGAATTCATAAAAATAGTTCCATCACATCATAATCAAATAATTGTGATGATAGAGATAGAATCAGAACCCTACATTATCATAGATGGAAAATAATTTTGATAAAACACTTGAACTCCATTCTTGAGGAAAATATGCTTTCTACTTTAAAAACATTTTTCCTTTCTTAACATGTTAAACAATTTTAAACTAAAAGAAGTTGATTAAAAATAAACTTGAAAACTTGTAAAGGAAGATTCTTGGAAATAATGTTTTAAAAATCAATTCATGCCACATAAGTTAAAAAACATTCTTTGTACTTTTGTCGGAAAAGTCAAAAAGTACCTCATACGAAAAACGACAAAAGATTCCTTTCATATCCTTTACTAAAAACTCACAGAAGGGTAAAATTGGATTTAAAAAATTTTAGGTGGATGGAAATAATATTACATATTGAGGAAACATGGATGTGGATGATAAAATACACCCCAATAAATACCAAAGTATAAACAATCTCAGATAAAAATGAGATTGTGATATTTCCCTTACCTTAGGTCCGATTTGCTTCGTATGTGTCTGAAACTCCTGTATAATGATTTAAATAATATCATTGACTTATTCCAGAATCATACTCATTGTTATGATATCATATATGGTTCACTTATGGCTTTATATTACCCTTTCTTTTGTAAATTCCATGTTAAAGAGCGTTTTGGGTAAAATCGTTTCATTTGTCGTCCGTGTTTTGACTTTTAATTATTCATATGATTACTTAGATCATGATTACTTAATTCCAGAATATAAAACATGATTTATATATAATATATATTCAGAATATATATATATATATATATATATTCAGAATATATATATATATAATATATCAGTAAATGGAATGAAATACACCGTTCATTGAGACAGTAGACCGTACGTACGCATGAACGCTGTTTTCTTTTCTTTATTGAGTTCAAATGAATTAAGTAGATGACATAAATATATATACACATCAATCCAGAATCATTATTATTTCATATATTCCATTATTACTTAAAATATATATACGTTATAATCATTCATGAATGGTTAACGTGGAGAATGAATCTCATCGCGTCGTGGAGATGGTAGTCCGTACATACGCACGAGCGATGATATCGTTCTCATGATCATGGAATTGTATTGGAGTGTATATATACTATTTCAGAATCAATATAACTTTAAAATAACCATATATAGTTATTATGTACACCATTATACCCATCCAAGTAAGGTGGTGGTGGAAAATAGATTTCACCACGGCGTGGAGACGGTATTCCGTACGTACGCACGCGCGGTGATTTCATTTTCCGTAGGATGGATAGATGGTGAAATAATGTTGTTTCATAATTATAATAACATATCATTATATATGTGATACTGATTTTATTACTTCATAATGAAACAACTGAAGAAGAAGTGGAAGAAGAAATAAAGATGAAAGAATCGGTAACGGACATTACCTCTTCTTTGAAGTGCTTCTTTGAGACCTCCTTTTAGGGCACTAAAATAGGTCTTTGAAGAAGACCAGAACCTCTAGGATGTCTCTAGGTAAGTGGAGAAGAGACATTGGCAGGGTTTGGCCGAGCTTTAAGGCTCAAAGTGGTGTGGGGAAGAGAGGGAGGGGGTACCCTTTTATAAGGGAGGAGAAGGGCACTTTTGGAATAACAAAAACAATTATTTTATTATAAAGACAAATTCGGTTTTAAATATCTCAAAATTGATTTATTTATAAGATAAGGTGGGGATGGGTCTATGTCCTCTCATCCAATAGAATTTAGACAAGTTTAGGTTCCTATTTTATCCTTATCATTTAGATTTAACATTAAGTAAAATAATTTTACTTTTACCGTGTCTTCTTGTGTTCTTATACTATAAGGTTAATAAACTTACTATAAGAAGCCAAAAGATCCCCAAGTAGTTTATTATTAATATATATAACCGTATCTGAGTCATTTGGCCGAACCTTAGATTTTTAGGAATAAAATAACAATTAATAATATAATATTTGTTTTAAAAACTATTTTATGTCAATTTTGACACTATTTTGTAATTCATTTTTGTGAAAATCATAACAGAATTATTAGTTCGAAAAAAGTTAATTAAATCAATAATAACATTTCATATTAACCTAGAAAATTATTTGATTTCATAAAAAGTCTGAAATTACATTTATTTGGGTATTTATAACATCAATTATGTCAATATTTCATTAAAAAGATAATTACTTCATCATCTTTGTGTCATAAGTAAATTAAATTATTTAATGTCGAAAAATTACAAATAAAATACCATTATGTATGAAATATTTTTATCTTTCTAATGACTTTTTATAGTCGAATTTATCTTATGTATTACTCTATATTAAAAATGATTTACTTATTAAACTTTGATTTTAACTATTTTAACCCTTCTTTAAATAAATTAATAATAAATGTCCTTATCTAATCAAAGTGGGCCTAAATGGTCATATTTTATTCCTAAGGTTGTTTTTTGTCTAATTACACTTATCCAATAGAATTAGGACATGTGTTAGGGTAATAATAATATCATTTTTACCGTTAATTACCCTATTTACTTTTAACCGTGGTAAAAAAAGTAAAAAGTTACTATTCAACAAAAATTATTTTCATCTCATTGAACCAAATTTTACTTACTGACATTAACCATGTCTCTCGGATTTTTGAAATTCCACTCACATAAGCGGTAAAATTATGTTTTATGAAAAATTCATTTTTTTAACTACCACTTAGTGGTTTCACTATTCATCAAAAAATGAAAGTTTCCAAAAATTAGGCCTAATCTATATTTGATATTATGAATTCAAAAATGATGTATATTTTACCAAATTCAAAAATATATCAGTTGCATTAATTAATTTAAAAATTAAATCTTGTCGTCAAAACAAATAGCGTGTTTTTAAGAGATAAAAACTATCAAAAGATTGACACTTGTTTATGTCTGGTTTAAATGTGAAATTACATTCAATGACCACCATTGTATTAAATTGTAAAAATATATTCTAAATATATTTTAAAACCACTCAAATTAATAATTTATCACTATTAATTATTTCGATTGAAAAAGTTGTTTTTAATTACAATTTAGTAAATTTCACTTTTCATCAAAATATGAAAGTTATCCGAAAAGTACCAAAATTTATCCCTAAGTTAATTTTGATATTCCGAATCCAAAAATGAAGTCCATTTTGAAAACTAAAATTTAAAAAAGTGGTTGTTACTATTCATAACGGTTAGTTTT
This sequence comes from Viscum album, assembly GCA_963277665.1. Classification (NCBI taxonomy): domain Eukaryota; kingdom Viridiplantae; phylum Streptophyta; class Magnoliopsida; order Santalales; family Viscaceae; genus Viscum; species Viscum album. Next base: position 697,160,425 of record OY728130.1, on the reverse strand, counting down.
AATAATATTTTAATAGCATATCATTGTTTAGTGAAACTCGGTATTGCGTACTACACACACTATCGAGGAAGGTCTTGATTGAGTGTAATGCAAGGCAAGTGAAGGATGCGTGTTGTGAAAGCTCCTTTTGGTGTAGCGTATAACACAAGACATTAATGAAATTAAAAAGAATATTTTTCATAAAATCTCGGCCTGTTACAAATTTCATCTGTATTAAAATAATTTTTTACATTTTCAAGTAATATGCACATTTTTTCCATGGCACTAGATTTTAGTGATCCTCTATTTGTAAAATGAAATGAAAAGTTATGTAATAAAATTATGGGATTCCATATAAAAGATGATGTGAGGTTATACATTTTAAATTCAATATGATAAATGTTTCAAAAACTAGCACAACCGAGATATGTATTGAGATACAAGTGTATAGGGGAACCCAATGATTTTATGCTATTACATAAAGAATATCAAATAATGGGTGAAACAGTTTATTTATGCTTATTATATATATAGTTTCTGTTTAGATTCTTATTTCTGGATATAATCTGAATAAGTTATCTTTGTCAGGTTTCCCGTAGGAACCTATATGGGATGTAGTTTATTAATTCAATTCTATTTTTAATTAGTTATACCTCCACACTATTTATTTATATTGAATTTTTGAGATTGTGCTAGAAAACAGCGGTCTTGGCATACTAACAATTATATGTCACAGCCAATTTAGGCCACCATTAAACTAGTATACCTGAGTAGAAAATCAATGTTTGGAGGACTGTGGACTCTTAGTTGTTGTCATTTTTTGGATATGGGAGTTAGGAGCAATGGACCATGTGGGATCTCGGGATGGTTGTGGAGATCACCCTTACAACATTGATTATTTCTCTTATTTATGTATTGTAATTTAAAGTGTGTTATTTTTTATCACATTCATATATCTATCACTATGGAATTCATGAAGGAGTTTTCTTATTGTCATTATACATTATATTATTTCTTATATCCTCTAGAGTTGTTATCTTAATTTACTATTTTCTACCCTTGTGAACTTGGAATACGAGAGTGTAGTCTCCTTAATGACTATCCTTAGACTCGTATTGCTATTCGGAAGCCATTGGCATATGGAAAGACATGCTTGAGGTTGTGTGGTGACAATTTTGGGTACCTGTTTGAGGGTAATCGGGGTCGGGACGATACAATGTGTTATCACAGGGTTCAAGTTTTCATTCTTTTCATTGAATTTATATTTTGGATTGGTAGATAGGAGACTAGGAAAGTGTTGGCCCTCGGTTGATAGTCATTAATGGGGATGATCACCCCATGAACATGAGATGACCAAGTGGTTGGGGATGAGAATTAATATTAATGTTGTTTAAAGTTACAATTTATATGATTTCCCTTTGAGTGACTTGTGTATTTTCCGCAACTAATTGATTAATTGAATATTGAATTTTTTTGGCCTGATATGGAAGGGAAATTACATTACATTCATAATCATAGGAACTTAGAGATTCACATGTCATGCATATAACATGACATGTAGTTTCATTAATATCATACCTTCTAATTTGGATTGTGCTCTTGGGGTGAAATTTCAGGTTTTGATCGGTTTTAGCATGCCAATTTAGAAATCATGTTCCGGTGATATATTTATCATGATTTTAGTTTAATATTCATGTTTCATATGGGATAATAATTCTTTTCTATTGTACCATGCTTTTGGGTTATAACATGTTTTTCTGTTACTGCTTACGATGACATGCTAGAGATGTTTGGATATCTAAATGGTTGTATGAGTGGAAATTGTTTTATTTCCATTATAATGAGATACAATTTTAGTATAAGGTGTATGGGATCCTTAAAGGTGAATTGGGGATTTTTTAATGAAACATGATCGTTTCAACAAGTCTTTTTGTCCTTGGTGGGTTGGCTGGTGTTGTAGTAGCTCTCGATGGCTTCTTGGGGAAAATATGTTTTTAATGTGGGTAAATTTTAAAGTCATGTGTTTTTTGATATGGATAAAATATGAATGTTTTTGAACTTTTTTGTTTACATCATGGTTCAATTTTAAAATAATTCTCCGGAAAGAAGTTTCACAGGATGGGTTCTTTTAAAGTGTAAATAATGGGATTGGGAAGTGGCTCAACGGGATTCCCAGATAACATGATAGGTTTTGGGAGAACTAGACCAGGCAGCACAGGTTGTGTACAGTTATTCAAAACAATATGGGTCAACAATGAAAATAAATTAGGTGTCCAGATGGGGATGAATAGTCTGAGCACGGTTTGTCAGACATTGCATATCATACCATATGGTGTACCTAGTTATGAGTTTTGAGTTAAATTAATTTAATTAAATTCATGGTTGAAAAGAATTTAATTAAATGATTTGATAGTGGTTTTTTATAATTAAATTAATGTTTTGTGAATTTAATTAAATGATATTGAGTTGGAGAAGTTATTTAATAAAATTGGGATGAGAATTATTAAATTTATTAAAAATGATGATGAGCTAGAGTCTATTTAATTAAATCACGATGAGTGGAATTTAATTAAATGACTGGTAAATGAATAGTTATTTATTATCAAAGATGGGAAATATTAAATGGTAAATTTTAAATGATGTGTAAACGAAGTGTTGGGGTTTTATTTTATTAAATTAAATTCAAAGATAAATTTAATTAATTAATTAAAATTTTAGGTTTTATTTAATTACATTCAAGGTTAAGAAGAATTTATTTAGTCATTGTCAAATGGGGGATTATTATTTAAATAATTTAGGTTGAGATAATGTATCTAAATAATGATGATGAGTTGGAGTTTTTTATTTAATTAAATTATGTTCATTTAATTTAATTAAATAACATGAATTGAAGAAATTATTTAACTAAATTCAGTTAGAACGAATTTAATTAAATGATGATTAATGAGTTGTCAGTGTTTTATAATTAAATTATGTTCAAATTAAATTATTAAATAATATTGATTTTGAAAATTTATTTTATTAAATTCATTTGTAGTGTAATTACATTAAATGATGTGTAAAATGTGGAGTTGGGGTTTTATATAATTAATTTCAAGGATAACATGAATTTAATTACTTGAATAAATAGGGTGTTCTATTTAGTTTAATTGTATTGGGGGAATTTAATTAACTAATGATGTGTTGTAGAAATTATTTAATTAAATTCTATAGAGAGAAATTAAATTAAATGATTTTTAACTGGGGAGTTTTTGGTTTTATCAAAGTATCATTTTATTAAATGATAATAATAATGGTTATTATTATGAATATTTTATTTAACTAAATAGTTGTTTAGAAATTTAAATAAATGGTGTTTTTTGGTGAATTAAATTAAATAAATTAAGGTAAACAAATTATAATTAATTGATGTGATTTTGGGTTTTTTTAATTAACATTATTTAGAGGAATTTTATTAAATGATGTTTAAATGGGAAGGTTGGGGTTTTATCAAAGAAGAATTTTATTTAATGATATTAATATTAATTTTTATTATTATGGAATTTTTATTTAATTAAATTGAGGTTGAGGAATTTAATTAATGGAGGTGATATGGAGAGTGTTTTTTATTAATACTGAGTTAAATGAAATTTAATTAAATGATGTGGAATGGGGTTTTATTTAATTTCATTCACGGTTAAGATGAATCTATTTAATTGATGTGAAATGAGGGTTTTAATTTAATGAAATTTAATGTTGAGAGAATTTAATAAAATAGTAGGAGATGATGAATTTGTTAAATTAAATTCGATTGAGGAGAATTTACCCAAATAATGTGTAAATGAGAGTTTGAAGATTATAGAAGGGGTATAATATTAAATGGAAATAATAAAAATATGATTGTTATTATTATTATTATTATATTAATTCTTATATTTTAAATTAGAATTTTAATTTATTTAATGTAGAAAAGAAGAGGAAGGGGCACTTCTCCCTCCCCATGTAGGGGGTGCAACACACCCATAGTACAACACCCATTGGTAGTGTATCACCCATGGTTGGCATGCCACCCTCCTCTCTGGCTCCCTTTTCATGCGGTTATCTCCTTCTTGAGTCTTCACATAAGTTTTCTTTCTCCTCTTGGTAATTCCTTCTCAACATGTTTCATTCTTCGCATCATCCGTCTCATCTCTCCTTCACCCGAGTTCTATTGGGCTGAAATCCTAGGTTCTGTATCAACTAGGATTCCTTATTTCTTTTAATCTTAGGGGATGTAGAAGATGTCTTGGGATGCGTTGGGTTGTATTTCTTCAACCACTATTTAAATAGTGGAGGTTCATATTGAATTGGTTCACCGTTGTCATTTTTGGGTAACGCTATAAACCAAATAATTGGTTTTACACCCTTTAAATCAAATGCCTATGGTGTATTTTTGTTTTGGTGAATTAATTGGTGGAGCTTTGCTTATAGCCACACTAATTTTTTGTTCTAGTTATCTTTATTGGGTGATTAGACAAACTCCTAGTATGGGCAGACAACATTGTTGAAGTGTGTGTGCGTGAGCATGATGTAGATTGAGTTAGAATGCCTTGGCCTGGCCAATTTCATGAGGTAGGGTCGTTAACATTGATTTTATTTGAAAAAATTCAATTTTTTAATCTACATATTTTGATAATGTTTACTTTAATATTGGAGAAAATATTTTTGGTATAAATTATTTTGTTACATTACAAAATCACATTTTTTTATAAAACACCTCTAATATAGTAGCTCTGCCTTTAATCTAAAAACATAACTTTTAGATTGACTTGTTTTTTTATCTTGTTAATATGAGTTTTTCTATTGTCATCGTTACACGTTCATGCAATTGGGTTAAGAGGTAATTATGAGTATTAGGTGGGATGATTTGTGATAATTAATGGTGATTTAATTATGTGCTTTGAATTATAATTCAGTTAATAATAACCCGAAGACTAATTATGAGATATTAAATTGATTATCTTGGGACACATAATTATGAATATATTATATTCATTGAGATTACAATTATTTAGAAGATTAATTAATAAATATTAACTTTTTTAAGATGAGATAATTAATTATGTATTACTTATGTGATTTGAGAGAATAATTATCGGGGAATTAAATATAAGATATTAAAGTGGTTAAGATGTGATAAATAATTAAAAATTAATTATGTGCTTTGAGGATAGAATTACTGAGGGATTAATTATGAGTTATTAAATTGTTTAAGTTGAGATAATTAAACTTGATTTAATTAAATACTTTGAGAAGATAATTAATACTATGATTAATTATGAGATACTAAGATGTTTATTTTGATAGTATTAATTAAGAATTATTAATTTGTTATGATAATATAATATAAAATATGAATTGTGGGATTAATTATGATACTTTGATTTGGGGATAAGCTGAGATAATTACATTGTGAATTAATTACGTGATATTGGAATGGATTCCTTGAGATAATTATTTTTTGAATTAATTATGTAATATTGAGATGGTTTCCTTTTGATTAGTTAACTGTTAAATTAACTAGACAGAATGATGAGATTAATTAATGTTATACTAATTATTAGTTAATTGTTTAATTAACTAATTGAATTAAGTCTTTTTACTATTTCTTTAGTTTGTAGTAATGGTGATGTTTTAAATTATTCAATGAATTAATTAATGGACTCGATTAATTAATTTTATGAATTAATTAATAGACAATATCTTGGGGTGATACACAGGAAATTCTACACCCATGATATACATATTTGTTTGAATGATAAATGGGTTGTGAGATAGGGACATATTCTCCAAATACTCATGGGGTCCAAGACATGGCGTTCTATACCCTTCATGCATGCAAATTTTTATTAATGAGACAGGGACTGATACCTCGAATACCTATGGGTTGTGAGACAAGGGGTGATGCTATAATTACAAATGAAGGTTGTAGATATAACGTTATACACTCATTAATTGACATTGGACTATGGGTCCAATTGGTTTTATGTGAATATAATTAAATGGTAAATGAAATCCGATGTGATCAAATGATTTTTGAATTGAATATGAGAAATGGTTCAGACTCCAGTATTTCCGAGATAGGTATTGAGATATGGATGTCCATGGGAACCTAGTGATTTTATGTGATTACTAATGCATTATATATATTGTTCATGTTATGATTCTTATTTCTAGCTATAATCTAAAGTAGGATTCTTCATCAGGTGTCCCTTATAATCTTGGATGGGTTGTAGTTTATTTTTTCAATTCTTATGTTGAGTAGTTATACATGAACACTATTTATGTATGTTTCATTGTCTAGATTGAGCTAGACATCGGTAGTCCCTTCCTATATAGATTAATATCTCACACCCTATTTGGGACACCATTAAACTAGGGTATATGAGTAGACTTTCATGTTTTCAGGACTATAGACTCTTTCTTTGGCCATTTACTTATACGTGGGATATAAGAGGAAAGGACAAAGAAGGATCTCAGGATGCTTGTGGAGGACGCACTTACATCCTTGAGTTTTTTCTTTATTTATATATTAAAATGTAATATTTTTTTGTTTTTTTACTACATTAAGATTTGTATCACTTTGACATTCATGCATTGTATAAATCGGTGTTGGCCTATTTTCATTATACATTTGATTATTTCTTATATCTGCTTCCATTATTATTTGAATGTACTATTTTTTACTATTTTTCACTATGAATATGAGGGTATAGTTCACCACAAACTATCCTTAGACCATCATTACTAGTCAGTAGCCTCCGGTGAATGGAGAGATGCACTTGAGTTCATGTGGCGACCGGTTCGACTACCTGTTTGAGGGTAAGTTGGGTCGGGACATTACACTACGAATTCACCTTCTAGAAGTGGGAGAATCGATTAGAGAACCTATTATTTTCCTCTTCATACCTAAACACCAATACTAATGAAATATTTATCGATACATCTAGGTGAAATGAGGATGAACATCCCAAAAAGAGACATGATATTCCCTCATCACTGCTTCCCCTATATAGTATGGAACTCAAAAACACCCATGGTAGAGTAGGACCTCATTCTCTTCAAAAAATCATCTTAGAGGAGGGTTATCACCTATGGTTCTCTCCCTCAAGAAATGGCCCTCAGAATCAGACAACTTCCTCATCCAGACCCACTCAAGGGGAGAGAATGTCGCTGTCAGAGTAGCTAAGACTAGTTTACCCTACTATTCTTGAACCTCTATGGGAATATTAAAAAATAGAGACATCGAAATCCATTAACTATTGGCCTAATTTATGTCTTGTGTCCAGGAATTCCATAACAAGGAATCATCTACAACATTTTACATTCTTGTTGTATTATTAAGATCAAAGATGAATGATTGCATGTATTCCACATGCCTGAACTTCCTCAGATTCAAGTCTCTCTTTGTGGAGATGTATTTGAGGATTTATGATCTATTTATCCAATGAACTGCTCTCCAAATATATATTCCATCCCACAACGTTGAACGTGGAACATGATATTTATCTCAAGGTAATTCATAGGACAGTTATATTCATGAGGCCTTAGATGGCGAGACCCATAAGCTACAACCTGATCTACCTGCTTTTATACTACCCCAATCCTGATTCATGAAGCATCATTGTAAATTGTTTATCTTCTACTAAGCTCAGGTAGAATCTGGATTTTCACTAAATTCATTCTTACCTTTAACTTCTGAACATATGTCTCACAAGCTACGGTCCAGATAAATTTCACAGCATACATTGTAAATCTCGTAATTGTCACTACCGTGGATGAGAAATACTAGTTGAATTTCTTATAATGGCCTTCTGGCCGTAAAAAACTATGTATATCAAAAAAATCATGGGATACTACTAGGAAACCATGACTTTCAACTTATCTCGGTCAATATATTCACCTACAATAGATATGATATAACCCAAGGAGATAACTTTGCTGATCCAAAATAGGCATTTACTAAGATTCTCATAGAATTGGTGTCCTCTTAGTGTTTTTAGCATGATATAAAGATACTTGTAATGGTTTTGTTTGGTGTAAGAATACACTATGATTTATTACATGAATACTAACTTGGAGGAATCATTGTATGGTTGGAAAACCTGATTCATCAGAGCCATAGAAATTTTCAATTCCTTTGTCGGTCCAACAAGAATAACTAGACATTCATATAAGTATTGTGTTCTTCGAAATGTTTTTCAAGGAATTCTTGAATTTATAACATGCACCTGATTGTAGCACAACCTCAAATTGAACTTAAAGAAAATTGTTTCTTCTGGGATATTTTCGAAGAGGTTGTCTATATGATGATGTGGACACCAATTCTTCACTATATATTGGTTTTATTAGTGGTAATCCAAGAAAAATATAAGGTACCATCATCCTTATTAGTGAAAAGGATCGGTGAAACCCATTGAAATGTCATGGGTTAGATAAAAACATTATCCTCTTGATTATCAAGATACTTCTTGAGTAACTGGAGATCTGTTTGTGCAATCTTATACAAAGGAATAGAAATTGGTTTCACGTATAGAACAAGCTCAATTTTGAAATCAACCTCTCTCTCAGGAGGTAATTTAGAGATATATTCCGGGAATATTTCCTTGAAATGATCCACAACATGTTAGAAGAAAAAAAATACATTCTCGAATCACTCATTAAGTGACTAAACATTTGAGCTTTTACTTCTCTTATCCCAATATTAATGAGATCAGATCAACTTTCCTACATATCCCATTCACCCATAAGAATATATGTGTTTCCCTTATGTGGTATGGAATATTGATGTCAGCGATGGAAATATACCGCGGCTCAATAAGGATCAAACTAGTCCTCACCAAGAGTGTCATCATAGATAGTTATCTCAATAGTGAAGATACTCCACATAAAACAGTACCCACCAATCTCGAGGGATAAATACTTGCATAGGTGTATACCCTCAACATGAATCCCTAATTGAATTTCATGTGTTATTATTCCATTGGAATACTCTATCACAATGTCTAGACTTCTCATAGATGATTTTATATAAGAGACTGTGATGAACCTGTATTAAACAAACAAGATTCTAAATTACATGTTACTAGAATTCTACCTATAACTATAGATTTTCCCAAGTATTAATCATCATGCATAGTATTTATAGGATAGATATGTCTTGAACCGTGACCATGAGATTCATCTTTCATAGCCAGAGTGGGTCTACTCTATTGTCACTAAAACTAGAAATTCTGACTATCATTTCCATGACCCTCTTACTTACCATGAATTACCTATAGAATTCCAAAATAATACATGACATGGGGTCACTAATCCTATACTGGAAGGACATGCTAGCATTGAATCTAATTCAGTAGGCACTAGAGGAAGGTATCAACATAAACATCAGAGGTTACCCATCCTTTTTCAAGCCATACACTCGATTGGGTTCCTCAAATGCTAGGGTTTTTTATGTCCTAGTTTTCCACAAATTTGACACAACATATAGGATTCAATTCATCCAGCCTATCTAATAAATCCCTCAAATTTATCCTCGAAATGTCGCTAACTACCACTCAATAGACCAGTACTATTCCTAGAAGCCAAACATAAGTGGATCACATTATTGGATTGCCTCATGTTCTGCTTAATTATGAGGACCTGTTCACTATTGATGATATAGCGGTCATCGAAATGATGTTCACTTATGATTAGATGGCCTATTATATCCCATCCTCGAATCACCTCATAGTAATCAAACCATTACCAAAAATGGTCAGTGAAAGATATTTTAATTCAATTAAGTGAATTTATTTTTCCATCACTAACATGTAACCTTGCTAAATGTGCATGAACTCTTGAGCAAGGTCTCTTCTCATGGTCTATGGAATGTAGTTTTCAAAGAGGATATTTGGAAATCTTCTAAGGCTAGACCTGGATATTGACCAATCTGATTATGGAAATCCCACCAGTGATTGGAAAATCCATGTAACATGTAGGTGGTGAGATTAATCTTCCACTTCGTAGGCGTACTAACTCGATTAACATCAAAAAACATTACTGATATCCATGAATCTACAACTTGAGTTCTGCCATAACACATTAAGGAGTGATGATGTTTCCACTATAACTATCTCATCAACTCTACCATAGTATGGTCATTTCAGGTAGCACCATGTATATACTACATAAACTGAATGATATTATTCAATAAATGAGAATAAATTTCAAGTAAATGATCTGAATAAGGTTTATCAGGTGGCATTACTGGAGTTAACATAAGTTTCTTTCCCCCCCCCCCTCTAGAGTATGAAAATCACCACTCAAATGGAGTAAAAACGAGTTTATCATAGATGAATAGCTCTACAATTTCCATGTGCAGGCCTAGATAGGATTTATAACAGATAGTGAATGCGATAAAGAAATGAAATGTAAAAATTCTCCCTATAATATGATATAACCATCTGCCTTATCCTAGAGTTTGGTCTACGTTATAAGTAATGGTCATAAAAGGATCATAGGAGACACAACCTTCTATCGACTAATAAGGTATGTTTGGGTTCAAGGTCTTATAGCACACATATAATGATTCTATTTCATTTTTAATGACCATATTCATTTTAGTTCATTTTTAGTTATGCATTTAGACTTTCTTTAAATGGTTGAATTGGATAGATAACGATTTCCAATTTATATGGTCCTATATACCTTATTTACTTCAGTGTGTTTTCCATTTAATCCAAACCAAAACTGGTTATATCTCATGTGGTTGATGTTCCATGGTATAATGTGCCCTAACTGGCTAATTTTGGTGTATGTTATAACATATGAAACAAAAAACTATGAGTTTAAGGAAGACATTTTAATTGTTATTTCAGTTTTCCATTACTATAAGGAAATTTTGATCATTTATATTTAAAATATCCAAATCATTTAATGGAATAAAAAATAAGGCACCATAGAAAGCCCATTAAATACTAGAAATGTTTGTATGAAATAGATATGGCATGGAATAATGCATGAAATTTTAATTCAATGGTGCCTAGTATGATGTATGATCTTATTACACCATCATATCATCAGGACAAGACTAAACAAAACTTTTTAATAACATAAAAAATAAATAACATTAAAAAAATTGAATCACCCAATGTCTTAATCCATGAAACTGGAACAACATAATAAATGACAACATTTACCCATCCTAGGTAATTTGTGTTCCCCTTGTACGTCGATTAGCTACTCATAGGAATAAGATCCTTAACAAATACTAATATCATTGTCTCTTTTCTAATACCCAAATCACAATACAAATGGTAAAAGTAACTTTGATACCACGTTATAGTCTCCCTCCCTAGATTACACTTAACGATGCCCTGAGATGGTGGCCACAAGACCTCAAGCACACCTCCCCAAACGCCAGTGGCTTTTGACTAGTAGTGAGGCCTATGGTGTGTCAGTGTGTAGACTATGCCCTCATTGGTGAGAGTGGAGTATAGGATTAAATAATAATGAATAAGGTTAATAATAATATAGTATATGACCATACTGAAAGCCTATTTTTTTCAAAAAATATCAACAGATAGATAATAGTTTAAAAAAAGAAATAATAATGCATTATTAATAATTAACTGGATGAAGTTGAATAAAAAATATATATAATATGATTCTTATAATGGTAGTGTAGCTATAGAAAAGTGTTCACAGAATTCAAGGGATACTTACATATACCACATGCTAAAAAATATTAAAAAATACAGAAAAACAACTTCTATAAGAATCAAAAGCATAGGTTCGGTCCTCAGCTCCCCTTCTCTATCCTAAAAAACAATCATGAATTAGATGTTGTTTGCATCCCCTAGTCTATAAATGAAACCATTAAATAATCTTAGTTACTAAAGGAGGCCCGAGAAAGGTTTGAGATATAATCTCCATAGGCCACCACCAATGGAATGTAGCTCAATTAATCTATGGTAATATAAAATTTACAATGTTCCATAATCAATAAATGAATGATAGAAAATAAATAAATAAATAAGGTGTATGACTAGGTTCCAATTGTGATATCCATCCAACCCTACCTACTTTGTCTTTAACCGGTGTGTCTGAAATAAGGGATCGCGCATGGGAAGTTTGAGTAGGGTAAAATATAAAGATATAGTTGTTCAAAAGCATGTTATTTGGCTTGGTGATCATGAACCTAAATTCCCAATTTCAAGGTATAGTTTCTTAGATACGTTTATTCTCTTCCATGTTAATTCAGTTATAATTTTTAATGATTATTTTGAGTCACCCTTATCCCATCCATGGCCATTCCATTAGAATTCCATTTATATCTCTAGGGGATTGGTATAAGTCATATTCCAAGGGATTCTATACAAAATGATCCCATAATGAGATCCCAAGAGTCACTATAGGCATGGTTTCATGAAATCATTATCTATATTTATGTCACTAGTATCCCAAATAGGGTCCTATGTCTCTCTCATGGGTGGGAAAAACCATATCACCACTGAGCCCATTGATGGGGTCTCCCCTAGGGAACTAATGTCACTCATCTAGAAGTGAAAATAAATAGCACTCAATGAGCCTGCCCTAGGAATAGCTATTGTCATACAAGTAATTTTTAGAAAGAATTAAATCATTATAGTATAGTGGGTTAAGGCATTAAATTAAACAACCTATTTATGGAACAAGGGTAATGTATAATCACATTCCCAATTAACATAGTGTAACTATTTCTTTCATTGAATGAGATGTATGGGACCAACCCATGGCTCATAAACAAAACCAAAAAAACATATCAATTTAAGGTATTTAAAACTGGAAAACCACATCAAGGGATAATTATACAATATAACATAAAAGTAAATTAACCATCAAAGGTAGAACACATCTATTATGGTGATAGTATTCATGAAGATCAACCCAGTGGGTTGATTAACCACAAGATCAGGTTTCATTTGTCAAGGTGATGGTTCCACTTTAATTTAATTTAACAATTAGTTGTTTTAATGTAAAGGTATGGCTCATAGAATAGGCATGCTTATTATAAAATTTCATGAATCAACTGAAATCTTCATAGAACACCTACCTTAGCCACATAGTGCTTCCCTTGTCAAGTGTCAGCATTAGATTTTCTCTTGAATTGAAGATATAAAAGAAAATTTAAAATTACCATAAATTATGTAAAATACACTTTCACCAAAATAGAACAATATAGGATGGAAGTATGGGATATATAAAAAATATTAGTGATGTGCTTACCACGAGCATTCTGTTTCTTATAATGGAGAGAATTCTGGAGTCTATAGGAATGAGATATATTAATCCTACCAAAGTTAGAAGGAAGTGATTCAGGAGATGTGAGGTTCTAACATCCACTGGAAGAATTATGAGGAATTTTATGTTTAATCATAAATCATTATTGAGGTAAAATCCACAAATAACACACATAGGAAGGGCCCCATAGTTTTGAAACACAATTGGCCAGACCGTGCACCAACCATGTCATATGATACTGTCAAGGTTGTCTATAATTCCACACAACCATGTTCCTAGGCTATCATGGTTGTAGAAAAAACATGTGTCCCCCAGTACCCTAATTCCTCATGTTTCATAGTTATAGAAACCATGTGGTTTAGGTGTCATGGTTTATACTACGTGTCCGGCCTAGTCCGCTTCTTCATATTTTGGGGCTCTAGGTTCCAAAAAGGCCCCAAACATCCCTAAAATATTCTTGAATCTATTGGGTATCATTATTAGGGCCAAAAAATAATTTAAATTGAAAACAAACGTTCATTATATTTTAAAAAAAGCTAAAAACCCCCTAATTCCTTTAGGCATCCTTAAATAGTTGATTGATCCATCGCAAGAGTTCATGGATTGAAAATCACAACATTAATATCCTTCAGTGCCCATGCATATCTTTTTGGAGAGATTTATTCTATATGACATTAGTAATAATTTTCTATTGAATTTTTCAAAAATGAATTTTTCAATACCTTTTCAATATTTGTATGATTTACTGGTCTAACTAACTTTTATATCAACCATAATAGAAATTCTTTCCTAGAATTTGGGTTTATTAATTTATGCCAATATCTATAGAATTTCTTTTATATTTGACTTATCTAATTATAAGAACAAAAACCGTTTTCCATATGTTATCAAACATATTTTTCTCTATAAATAATGATGCTCCCACTATGCAGTTGTAGACACAAGACAAAGATTAATTCCAAATGGAGGGTGTAAGATATTGTTGCTTACATTTAATAATGAATTTTTTTTTAAAAATTTTAGAATTATTTTCATTATATGATGTCATCATATCTTTCTAATTTCATCATATAGACACCTTTCATGATTGGTGGTATTGACATCTAATGATTCATAAAATCATCATAGAATTGGCTATTGTAGGTAAAATTCTAATAAATTTTGGCATAACGACTTGGTATTTCCAATCAATATTTTTGGTTCCATTCTAGTACCATCCACGTACTATACAACTTGAATACTCACCATAGTAATCAACATAATAATCCCATGTTTATTGATACATGGAATCAATTATTGTATTTTAATTGATATAGCCAATTGTAGCTAATTGTAAAATACTACCTATTTTTATGAATTATTCTCTCAATGAATAATATATAACTCGACAAGGGGGATATAAAATCATCACCAAGTTTTTATCATTCCTGTGAAATATGTGTTTCAAGATCATTCAGCTTCCACACCACTTTTGAAACTCATTCTTTTGAAAACTACTTGTCCATCTATAGCACTGACTAAACCCTAATCAATCTTTCTCCCACTATATAAAATAGATATGTGTACTCTTTTAAAAAAAATATGGTCTATGACTTGACTATATATTGTTTATCAAAGGTATTTTTTTAATATCAATCTAGAGATTTAGGATTATTACAACAGATGATCATCACATTTTCCTTGATGAATGTTTGTTTATAACCTAAAAATGATATCTACTTCTAAACAAATCATTATATGACACAATGGATTCCTATCATATTAATACGATATAAAATTTTTATTATGTTTTGAATATGTGCATGGGATAACATTATAATTATTGAAGAATAATGAATGTATTATAAATGAATATATGTTACAACATTGATACTATTTTTAATTACATTAACACTCTGATGTATATAAGGAAATATGTGTTTAGTAACTATTCAATGATAATTTTTTTGATTAATACTAACATGTTATAATTGTCATCGATATTCCATGTTAGAATCATGGACCAGATGTATATAAGGTAATGTGAGTTTAGGAATTATTCCATGGGACATTATAATGATATGGGAATTCTTGGTCAAGATATTCTTTATAATTACATCCAAAATCATATCATATCTTCTAAACATTAATATTCAATAATAATCTCTAATATGAATCGCATGATGTATACTAACAACTTTTGAAGACTTGTACCAGTTCATTCTCAATATATGAACTAATTCTGAAAGCACTATAGCTTACCCTTATTTCAGAATGTTTCATCTTCCAATACTATGTAAGTATTTACATGGGAAAAGCCTAAAGTTTTTATCTCTATTGAGTCTAAATACCATAATGGGTATTCCTTGAAAAATAATCGGTTTTTCATGAAGTAGAATTTTCTTTCACAATCGGGTATATTAGTCTTACATTTAATAATCATCAAGTGTTTCCTATGATTCATGTATCACTAAACTATTACTAGAGTATCTGATGCCACAAAAAATTTTCAATCCAAAACTATGATAACATCCCTATGTGCCTATGAGACATGTGAGATAATTATTTTGAAAAACTCAATTAATTTTCTTCTAGAATCATATAATTAGTATTTATAAGTTATGTACATCGGACTAGAGAAATAAGAACAAGTGTTTCTAAACATCTTGGAGAACAAATATTTTATCAAGTAATGTTTCTATAAATAACTGTTTGTTTTATTTAACTGAAAATATTTAAAATTCATACTTTATTTAATTGCCAAAGGGTATAACAAAAATACTAGTTTCAATTGGTGAATATTCACTGAAGAAAAATCAAGTAGGTTCATAATTAATTAATTATTTTCGTCTATCATCCATATAATATATTTCATAACATGAAAATAAAATAACATTATATTTATTAAATATTTCTCTGAAAGACGTTGTGATTTTTTCTTTAGAATCACTCTTGTACTTGGAATTTTTACATTGTCTTTCAACTTGTTCCCCATAAGATCTAAATATTATCATTTCCTCAAGTTCTTGTTCAATCAGTGAACCTTACCTTGAAGGTAAGGAAGTGTTTTCTCTACACTATTTTATTATAATCTTAATCAAATTTATAGTATATTGGTGAAATTTTTATGATAAAGGGATCCATTTAATGAACATGATCTTCCTTTCAATTTACAAATATCTAGTTTAAGGATCAGTCATTCAAATATTGCTTCACTTTATTCTTTAATTTTTTTTCAGAGAATATAATAAATGTAATATCATCGTGTCTTGATGTAGTATCGACAAATTACATTTTATATTGAACGATTTATGAAATAACCGTTATATGCATCATTCATGAGTCTCCTATAAAATATTTTACCACCTTTGATTCGAGAAGTAGATTAATAGTTGTTGGGAACTCCTACACCTTGAATTTATAATATCATCATCTTATGCATAATAACATATAGTAATATTTATAAATTAAGGGTGGATAGGAAATTGAATTTGTCTAGTAAATATCATAGTATTTCTTTTGGTATTAATTTCCATTTTCTACAAAAACATGTATATTAGTACTTTTATCTTGATTTGTGGTTTAGAAATTACCGATTAATTAAATAAATCATTAAATTACTCGCATGATTTTATAAAAATATAGAAACCCTCTATAATATAATCGTAATTATCAATAGGTTGAGTATTATATTGGAAATTATCTTTTAATCTCCCATCATATTATACAAGCTATGGCTATTATTGAGTCAGAAGATCTTATTTTTACTTTTTCATTCCTTTAGTTCTAGAAATCATAACCACTTTCTTAATATATGTTTGCTATCTTTTTATGTCCCAAGTGTTTTAGAATGTTTTGGAAGACAAATTTGTCTTTTATCAAACATATAATATGTTATATTGTATTATGAGTATAAACATTACATTATTCATTATGATCATCACAATGAGTATGCCTCTAATATATCAATCTCACCTTTATTAGACCAGAAGCTAGACTTTAGTCATATATTTTGTACTAAACTGTTTTGAAAATCAGACTGATACTGGAACTGATACAATTTAACTTACACTCATAAATATTATCTTATTGACATTTATATGGAATTATATTTAACTGGCTAATTTGTATAATCGGAATACAATGATTTATTTTTAATTATAGGAATATCTTTAACATTATGATGGTGTTAATCAATATGACATCAAACATTCAGTTACACAAGATCATTATGAGTTATCAAGCACCATCTATATAAAGCCATTGCAATTAATAATGAAATATGAAGTTTGGGATATTTCCTATAAATTCTAATACATTTTACGAGTTTGGATATAATTGTTTTTTCACTCTAGTCATCTAAATAATACTAAGAATAAACTGCTCATTCATATTTTTTGTATTTCTTTAGAGGGTTTTTGTTTTAAAGAATCCTTGTAAGGGTTGTTTCCTAAGTATGTTTGAGACTATATTCATCTCAAATCAGTTTTATGATTGAGGGAATATGAGGATATTAATCTAGTGAATTTGATTTATCTATTTGATAGATTTTGGGGATTGGAAGATCGGGCTAATCTTCATATGGAGGGCTTATGGGGGATAAAAATATAGAACAAATATGATCTTTATATTGAGGGACTTTTGGGTAAAAAATACATAATTTAATATAAGTATAATATAGTGGAGACCATTAGTTAGGGTTGTTGACTACCGTAGCCTTAGGGTAAAAATGGTTTATATTTTTGAATAGATTCTAAGTCATTCTTTCATCTCTTATCTATTGTATTAATTGTTATTTTTATGTTTTGAATTCAGTTACATTTAATAGAAGTTTAGTGATGTTATTAATATTTTAATATCTTTTTACATACGCCCAATACTGATTCTATATGAAATGTGCATAATTTTTGTGAAATATTAATGTTTAAATATTAAGTATAATTTTTGAGCATTATTTGAATTTATCCAGATTCAAGTATGTTTAATTTTTTAACAATAAATATCACCCTACTTATCCATATTGGATGATTATTATTTTTTAGGGTTACCAATTCGAATTCCAACATTTCATTAGGAGTCACCTTTGGCAAATTCGTCCATTTAGAGGGTCATATGGACCACACAAGAAGGCCTAAAGAAACTGTGAAGAAACTGGAACATTTATGAAGGTTGAATTACTGGGCTCAATCCAGAAGTCCAAATACCTTAATTATTCTCCCACGTTCAGAGGACATTTCAAGGAGTCCATGATAATAATTTCAGAACCCAATAACAAATAAAAGGGGCCCAACTGATGCATTGAAGTCCAGCCCACCATTCTGGGCGGGAATTAAAAACAGCACACTAATATTGAAATTTCTCCGGATGTCGGCATCCATTCGAGCTGAGATTTTTCAGTGTGAAAGAGGATGTTCGGAAGGCCAACTTTGTTGAAAAGATTATTTTTATTAGAGGGCATATTCCTATTCAAAATCTCATTCACATTATGGACTTCAAATAAGTCTCTATTGAAATAGAGAGATCATAATTGTTTACCAAAACCGCCATAACTTTGGCTCAATAGGTCCAATGGCCGCCAAATGTTCACAGTAGACAGAATATAGTTTTATATACAACCTTTAAGAAGGATATTTCTCACTATTTGGCTGTCTGGATGTCCATATCGGTGAGCCAAGTGAAGAGGTATTTTTGGAATGTAAACAGTCCACCGCCTTGGGCTATAAATACATCCCCGCCTCTCCTTTCAAAAGTGTTGGCATTTCATAGCAAATGAGGATTGATTGGCAGTACCAAGGCCCTACCAAAGGCTTGGGAGGATCTGAAAAACTCAATTTTTCACTTTATAACCCCTTCCTCCTCTCTTTGTTTTCATTTTCTTTTGCATTTTTCTTCGCTGTAATTTTACAAGTGTTTGTATTTGTAATTCTGTTTTAATGCAATTTCCTTCTTCTTAATTTATTATTCTCATCCACCTTCTGTAGTTTAATATTAATGTACTTAAAATATTTTAAATATAGTTTAATCCCCTTCCCTTCTTTTGCTACCTCATTCAACCGAAAATCCTTTTTTTAATTTTCTTCATCGTTTGTGTGTGTGTTCGGCGCACTACTCTTATCTTGTCCCTTTCTTTTTCTTCTCTTTATAATTCATCACCATAAACATATATTACCAGGTTAATAACCATCTTAATGGCTGAGTAAATCTCTCATTGGGGTGAGTTTTAATCTAGGTATGTTAAGCGATTGAGAGCTTTCGCTCGATGAGTATTCGTTGAATTAACATTGTGTATGTTGGGCTTAGCATGTCATGGATTAATGACTTTTTTTGTTTAATGTGAGGTTTCCATGGATTAATGGAACCATAAATACACTACGATAAACAAGATATGATCATGATTAGAACCCTAAGTTTTCTTAAGGCTTGGATTAAATCCTTAACACTTGGGAATTCAAATCAATGTCAACTTTTGACATGGGTGTTAATATAAATACAATATAAAGCAAAGCTCAAGGATATCACAAGCTTAACTAACCTAATGATGAACTCACCCCAATAATTATCAGTTTTTTAAATAATTCATAATCAATTAGTAATTTCAATTAAGCTGTTCAAACAAACCCCCAACCAGAATACAATCAACTAAAAACAAACAACTATTTCAAAGTATCATCGCCGAGGATTCGACCCGAGTGCTGCTATACACATTAGCAGAGCACCGGAACCTTGACTGGTCGATTGGAAACAAACATCCGTGTATTTCAAATGGTGTCATTTCCAGGGATAGTGCTTTAATTATTCATTAGTTTCTAGTTATTGTAATAAAAAACAAAAAAATACTAAATTTTAAAAAGAAATTGAACAAAAAACACAAAGAAAAACCCGTCTTCTCATAAAAATCATAAACTAATAAAAATACAAAGAAAACCCCATCTTCCTCTTTCTTCAAAAATCTCTCTGAATGCCCCATAGCCTTCCAAACAATCTCTTGGATTTGTTTGACTCCGAAATTGAGCGAACACTTCGCCAACATAGGAGGAACATAAGAGATAATCAACTCATTCAACAACCAGTCCACATCCAACCAGTTGAATTTGAAATGGCCAATCCTAGGGAACTAACCCTTAAAGAAATCGTTTCCCCTGATATGAATTACCAACCTCTTGGTATTCAATATCCAAACATAGAAGCTGAATTTTATCTCAAATCAGATTTGATTTATCTTCTCCCTCATTTTCATGGGCTAGCCGGTGAGGATCCACATCTCCACCTTAAAGAGTTCCAAGTGGTGTGCTCTACCTTGAAGCCTCAAGGGTTTCTGAAGAACAAATCAAACTTCAAGCATTCCCTTTCTCCCTAGCTGAAACTGCTAAGTCATGGCTCTACTACCTTCCTCCTGGTTCCATAACCACATGGAATGACATGAAGTGACTCTTCTTAGAGAAATTCTTTCCTGCTTCTCGTACTGCTTCTATCCGAAAGGAAATAAGTGGTATCCGTCAGTTCCCAAGTGAGTCACTCCATGAGTACTGGGAGAGGTTCAAAAAGCTTGTTGTAACCTAACCACACCATGAAATACCTAACCAAATCATGATCCAATACTTCTATGAGGGGTTATTGGCTATGGAGGGAACCCTCATTGATGCCACAAGTGGCGGTGCTCTTGTTGATAAAACTCATGAAGCTACAAGAGATCTCGTGAGTAACATGGCTAAAAACACACAATAATTCCATACTAGAGAACATGCTCATGTCAAACAAGCCCAATATAATCAATCAATTGAGCTGAACAAAATGACCGAGTGGATGAGTGAACTTACAGGTCTTGTGCGACAACTAGTTGTGGCTACCAAATCCCCAACCTCATCTTCTCCACAATCAATGTTTCCTAGACCTGTCAAAAACTATGGAATCTGCAACTCTCCATCTCATCCAACTGACACATGTCCACAACATCAAGAGGATCAATCTTCTTCATCTGGACCAATGGAGCTCAATGCAGCATATGCTCAGTGGAACACCAACCCTCAAATATCAGGTCAGTTTGTTAGAAACTACAACCAACCTCACTCTGGGCCCTTCTCTTCTTCCTATAACCAAGGAAATAGGTATGGTAATCCCATATCTCATCCTCCATAATTCCCTCTTCAAAACCCAAACCAATTTCAATACATTCAAGGTGTTGGTAACTTCCAACAACCTTACCCTTTTGTCCCTCAACATCGAAGGATCAATCCTCATATTCCTCCTCCTGGATTACACTATCCAAGTGAGCCTTCCCAATTCCCAAACAAATTCAATCGATTTCCCAAGAACCAAAATCAAGGAAATCCCAATCCGGGACAAGCCTCTTCTTCCAAGCCACCATGGGAAAGTGCTGTTGAAGATCTTTCCTCCTTCACCAGTTCAAGCCTCAAGAACATTGAAACCCAAATTGGTCATGTTGCATCCCACCTTAGTCAGCAGCAACCATCCAATTCTTCCCAACTCCTAGCTCAACTATTACCCAACCCCAAGGGTAATGTAAGTGCCATTGCACGTAGATCAGGAAAGAAAATTTCTATGCCTCAAGATAAGTCCTCCAACCCTCCTTTGAATTTTGACCAAGAAAATGAAATGAAAAAAGAAACTCTAAAAGCAACCTGAAACCATTGCCTCACCTCCTTCCATTCCACTTAGGAATCCAATTCCTTTTCCACAAGTTATCTCTAAGCCAAAGAAGTCATTTGAACCTGATCCCGAAATGCTCGACATGTTTCGACGTGTTGAAGTAAACATTCCTCTCTTAGATACCATCAAACAAATTCCTAAGTATGCCAAATTTCTTAAGGAATTGTGCACCCACAAGAGGCAACTTAGGACATTTGAAAATGTTTCCACAAAGCAGTCTATTCCCATAAAGTGCAAAGATCTAGGGACCTTTAAGGTTCCATGCCAAATTGGAAGTTCCAACTTTGATGATGCACTCATAGACATAAGAGCCTCAATTTAGATCATACCCAAATCCATATTATCCAACCTTGGTCTAGGTCTCTTGCACCCAACGGGTGTTGTCATTCAGTTAGCCAATCGAAGCAGAACCAGTCCTAAGTGAATAATTGAGGATGTCCTTGTCTAAGTCAATGATCTTATCTTCCCTACTGATTTCTATGTCCTTGACATGGAAGGTGAGACAAACTCTTCTCAATCTACCCTAATTCTAGGAAGATCATTCCTCATGACTACGAGAACCAAGATTGATGTCCATTCTTGAATCTTATCCATGGAATTTGGCGACCAACTGGTCAAATTCAACATCTTCCAAGCCATGAAATATCCATCTGAGGATCACTATGCATTTTAAATCCATGCTTTTGAGGACACTTCTAAGAGTCAATTGCTCCCCATTCCATCATGTTCATCCTGTTCTGAAGAGATAAGATGTTGTGAACTTTTTACTAGGATTAACCAATTCAAAAATGGTGAAGTTGATGTGGACCTTTCATTCATAGACTCTATCAATCTAGAGGATCTTGAAAACTCTCTTTAATCCCACATAAATTATGATCTCTACTGCTCCACCATGGACAATATTAAGGAAAATGAATCTGAAGAAACTGAAGTCCCTGCATCCATTCCTGAGATGTCTAACCCACAAATGAGAGATGATACTGATCTAAAACCTCTTCCTACACACCTGAAATATGCATTCCTCTTCCATGATCACTCATATCCTGTCATTATATCTACCACACTTACTGAAACCGAGGAGTCCAAACTTGTTAAAGTGTTAGAGGAAAACAAAAAAGCCTTAGGTTGGACCCTAGATGACATACCAGGAATCAACCCTACCATTTTCATGCATCACATCCATATGGAGGAGTCATCCAAACCAATTAGACAACCACAAAGAAGACTCAATACACTCATAATTGATGTAGTTAGGGAAAAGATCACCAAACTTCTTCAAGCTGGTATTATCTACCCAATTTCTGATAGTGAATGGGTTAGTCCAATTCAAGTTGTACGTAAGAAGGGTGGGATAACTGTTGTCACAAATGAACATGGAGAGGTAGTCACAACTCGAGTGAAGAACAAATGGCATGTGTGCATCGACTATAGGAAATTGAATGTTGAAACCCGAAAAGATAGCTACCCTCTTCTATTCCTTGATCAAATGCAAGAAAGATTGGTCGGAAAGTCACGTTATTTATTTCTTGATGGATACACCGACTATTTTCAAATCCCAATCACACCTCAAGATCAATAAAAGACTACTTTCACATGCCCCTTTGGAACATATGCATATAGAAGAATGCCTTTTGGACTTTGCAATGGTCATGCAACATTCCAGAGGTGTATGATGAGTATCTTTTCAGAATTCATTGAACACTGCATGGAAGTCTTCATGGATGACTTCACCATTTATGGTGAGTCATTTGAGTCGTGCTTGCATTCATTCTCTCTAGTCCTTCAAAAGTGTGTCAAGTGTAACCTCGTGTTAAATTTTGAAAAATGTCACCTCATGGTTGCAAATGGGATTGTTCTGGGGAAAATAGTTTCAAAAGATGGTATTGAAGTTGATCCTGCCAAAATTAAAGTGATCCAATCCCTTCTTGAACCCACTTCTGTTCGGGACATCCGTTCATTTCTCGGTCATGCTAGTTTCTATCGGCGATTCATCAATGACTTCAGTAAAATTTCCCTCCCACTCACTTGTTTGCTCCAAAATGATGTCAATTTCCATTTCGATGAGGTTTGCAAGAGAGCCTTTATTGAACTCAAAACTTCTCTAACATCTTCCCCGATAATCCAACCCCCAGATTGGTCCTCACCCTTTGAATTGATGTGTGATGCTTCTGATAGAGCTGTTGGGGATGTTCTTGGTCAAAGAAGAGAAAGAATTCCCCATGTTATCTATTATGCCTCAAAAACATTGGATGAAGCTCAATCTCACTACACAGTCACTGAAAAAGAACTTTTAGCAGTTGTTTTTGCCTTAGATAAATTCCAGTCCTATCTCTTAGGTGCCAAAAACATCATCTTCACAGACCATTCTTCTATAAAGTTATTACTCAAGAAAAGTAATTCCAAACCGAGGCTAATAAGATGGATCCTAATGCTCCAAGAGTTTGACCTTGAAATCAATGATAGACTTGGAAAATAATACCTTTTGGCTAATCACTTGAGTAGAATTTCTAATTCTTCTCATTCAGAAATCATTGATCCTGAATTCCCCCACTGAGCACCTTTCATCTCTCACTCCAAATTTACCATGGTATGCCCCAATTGTAAATTATTTGGTTTCTGGTGTTTTTTCCTGAAAAGTACTCAAAATATCAAAAAATTAAGTTGAAAAGTGATTCAAAATACTATTTTTGGGAAGAAAATTATCTTTGGAAAACTGGGGCAGACATGGTAATTAGGAGATGTGTTGAAGAAAATGAGCATTCTTCCATATTAGAATTTTTTCACTCACTTCCCAGAGGTGGCCACTTTGGACCACAAAGGACCTCCCGAATGGTCCTAGACTCTGAATTCTTCTAGCCTTCACTCTTCAAGGACACACATGAGTTATGTAAATCATGTCCCACTTGCTAGAAGTTTTTCACAATTTACAAGAGTAATGAAATTCCCCAAATGCCTTTAATTTTTTGCGAGATCTTCTATGTTTGGGGCATCGATTTCATGGGACCATTTCCCCCTTCCAATGGATTATCATACATTCTTCTTGTGGTCGATTATGTTTCAAGGTTGGTTGAAGCCAAAACCACTATGAAGGATGTTTCTCATACTATTACCGAGTTCCTCAAAACCCAAATCTTCCAAAGATTTGGCACACCTCGTGCCTTGATTAGTGACTTAGGAACCCATTTCTGTAATAGAACCATGGAATATATTTTGAAAAAGAATGGGGTTATACATAAAACTTCAACTACATATCACCCCCAAACAAATGGCATGGATGAACTTTCTAATAAAGAAGTGAAAAGAGTGCTTGAGAGAACTGTAAAACCCACCAGAAAAGACTAGTCTGAAAGACATGGTGAAGCACTTTGGGCTTATCGAACTGCTTATAAAACACCCATTGGGATGTCTCCTTTTAGGAGAGTTTTTAGTAAATCATGTCATCTACCAGTTGAAATCCAACATAAGTCTTTTTGGGCTGTGAAAACCTGTTATTTTGATTGTGAAAAATCTGGTGAAGAAAGATTGTTGCAATTGGGTGAACTGGAGGAGATTCTATATGAATCCTATAAGAATTCCAATCTGTACAAAGGTAAGGATAAGGTTCTCCATGACAAACACATAATGAGAAAGGTATTTCATGATGTTTAAAAGGTAATGCTCTTCAATTCTCAATTTCGGCTTCACCCAGGTAATCTTAATTCTCATTGGGAAGGTCTTTTTTTTATTACTAATGTTTACCCATTTCGTGCAGTGTAAGTCCAAGACCCCTCTTCCAAAAGGAAATTCACTGTAAATGGAAATTGGTTGAAACATCACCATGAGAGTACATGCAATCCTGGAATAACATCAACTTCCATTGGATCCACAGTAGACCCACCACTAGATGGAGATGGAAACTGACCAAATCCAAACCAGGGGGTACCTCTTTCCCTTTAACTCTTCTTCTCCATCTCTCTCTATCTCTCTATTTCTTCTTCCTCCCTCATTCTCATTTTGTTTTTTGAACACTTTCCTCATCACATTTTTTTTACTCTTTCTCTTTTGTGTGGGTGTGTCTATATAAAAAAAATTATAAAAAACATAAAAAAACAAAAACAAAGACTCATAATTACTCACCATTTAATTTTTAAATTTTGTCCAACCATTTTGGGGAGTTAATAGATATGTTTCATTTCAAAAATTTTGTTCTTTCATCATAGAATTGGATATAGAATCTTGTGTCAAAATCAACAATTTTGAATGCTCTATTTTTTATTTGAAAAATGGTTTTCCCAAACCATGAGGAACAACATTTTCATTCATGCTAAGGCCACCTATGGCCATCTTTTCAAAATGTGTGTTTTTTACCACGATTTCTGTGTCTTGAGTTTGTGGACCTTTGAGCTGAATTTCCTACCTTAGTGTGCATTAATATGATAGAGGCATTTTCTGAACCACATGAGAATCACAATAGCCAAAGAGCCTCCCATTTCCATTATATTAATCCTCCTTTTAAAAGCTCTTTCAATCCTATGAAAACCTTTTATTTGATAGCCACATTACAAGCCCAATACCTTATCCCACCCAATATCAACATGGATTTTCATTGCATAAGTCTTTGAAATTTATGTGTGGGGGGGAATGGATTTCATTTTTGGGTATCATTTTCTTTACTTTCCAGTGTGTTATCATATGCTTGAGGGAAAGCATCCATTTTAGTGTGGGGGGGGGAGATTGTCATTCAGTGGGATTTGGGAATGTATTGTACAATTGATATTGAAAAGTGTTCAAAAAAAATCAAAAAAAATAAAAAAAATAAAAATAAAAAAAATGAAAAATGGGTTGTGTCTTGGGTAGGTCAAAAGTTACCCTTTCTAAACCTTTAATCTTATTATAACTATTACAATTAGTTTCGTGAGGAGATCCAACATGGGTTGGGATATGAGTGTGAGATTTGTTTCAAGGTCAAGTTTCGAAAAAACAAAGAAAAAAAAGGAAAAAAGAACACTTGCATTATATTCTTATATTATTGGGAGAAGTTTTGTGTTTTGTAAATATTTCATCTTCTCATTACCTTCATATTTTCTTCCTCTATTGTGTCTTTCTTTACAAAATCATTCCCTTGTAAATATGTGTTTTCATTTCGTTCAATTTTTTATTTCAAAAAAATGTGCATTTATTTTTCTATGTTGGTATTTTAACCCTCTTCTTCTCTCTCTAGGACATTATATCCCTACCATCCCATAGCCATAGAAAAAACCCATTAAAAATACCTCTTTATTCTTGTTCACTTTGGATAGGTATTGGAAGCTGAGAGCTCTTTTCAAACACTAATATTTTCACTTTTGGTTGGTGAAAGAGTGAACATCCAAATATGAATTTTATCATCTTGAGAGGAGTAAGTTGTGAGTGCCACCATTTTCTATGTCTAAAGTTGAGCATGAAAAAATGAATTGTTTTTGGAACATTATTTCTGTAAACATTTGTGGTGGAATTCAATATGGATGAGTGAAATAGTCTAAACCACTCCTGATTTGGGAAAACAAAATTTGTATATTTGTTGGTGAGTGAAAATGAGTTTGTCTTATTTTATATTTATTTTCCAGGAGGACATGCACCAGACTAAGTGTGGGGGAGTTGATGTCATTAATATTTTAATATCTTTTTACATACTCCCATTACTGATTTTATATTAAATGTGCATAATTTTTGTGAAATATTAATGTTTGAATATTTAATATAATTTTTGAGCATTATTTGAATTTATCCAGATTCAAGTCTATTTAATGTTATAACAATAACTATCACCCTACTTATTCATATTTCATGATTCCGGTTTTTTAGGGTTACCAATTCCAATTCCAACATTTCATTAGAAGTCACCTTTGGGAAATTCGTCCATTTAGAGGGTCATATGGAGAACAAAAGAAGGCCCAAGGAAACTATGAAGAAACTGGACCATTTATGAAGGTTGATATACTGGGCTCAATCCAGAAATCCAAATACCTTAATTATCCTCCAATGTTCGGAGGAGCTTTCAAGGAGTCCATGATAAAAACATCAGAACCCAATAACAAATAAAAGTTGCCCAACTGATGCATTGAAGTCCATCCCACCATTCTGGCCGGGAATTAAAATCAGAAAACTAATATTGAACTTGATCTTGATGTAGACATTCATTCAAGCTGAGATTTTTCAGTGTGAAAGAGGAGATTCGGGTGGCCAACTTTGTTCAAGAAATGATTTTTATTTGAAGGCATATTCCTATTCAAGAACCCATTCACATTATGGACTGCAAAAAAGTATGTATTGAAATGGACAGATCAGAATTGTTTACAAAAACTGCCACAACTTTGGCTCAATAGGTCCAATAGCAGCCAAATTTTTAAGGTATATAGAAGGTAATTTTATCTACAACTTGGAAGAAGGAAATTTCTCAAGATTCAGCTTTATGGATGTTAATATCGGTGAGACAAGTGGAGGGGTATTTCTAGAATGTAAACAGTCCACCACCTTGGGCTATAAATACATCCCCTCCTCTCCTTTCAAAAGGGTAGGCATTTCAGAGAAAAGGAGGATTGATTGGCAGTAACAAGGCCCTGAAAACGGCTTGGGAGGATCTGCAAAACTCATGTTTTTACTTGAGAATCCCTTCCTCCACTCTTTTTTTCATTTACTTTTGCATTTTTCTTCATTGTAATTTTGCAAGTGTTTGTCTTTGTAATTATGTTTTAATGCAATTTTCTTATTCTTAATTTCTTATTCTCATCCACCTTCTATAGTTTAATATTAATGTTCTTAAAATAGTTTAAATACAGTTTAATCCCCTTCCCTTCTTTTTCTACCTCATTCAATAAAAAATCCTTTTTTAATTTTCTTCATCGTTTGTGTGTGTGTTCGACGCACTACTCTAATCTTGTCCCCTTCTTTTAATTCTCTTTATAATTCATCTCCTTAAACATATATTACCAGATTAATAAAAATATTAATGGCTGATTAAATCTCTCATTGGGGTGATTTTCAATTTAGGTATGTTAAGCAGTTGAGAGCTTTCACTCGATTAGTATTCGTTGAATTAAAATTGTGTATGTTGGGTTTAGCATGTCATGGATTAATGACTTGTTTTGTTTAACATGTGGTTTACATGGATTAATGGAAACATAAATACACTACCATAAACAATATATGATCAAGATTAGAACTCTAAGTTAAGTTAAGGCTTGGATTAAAGCCTTAACAATTGGGAATTCAAATCAATTTCAACTTGTGACATGGGTGTTAATTTAAATGCAATATAAAGTAAAGCTCAGGGATATCACAAGGTTAACTAACCGAATGATGAACTCACCTCAATCAATATCAATTTTTTAAATCAATCATAATCAAATAGTCATTTCAATTAAGCTCTGCAAACAAACCCCCAATCATAATACAATCAACTAAAAACAAACGACTATTCCAAAGTATCATCACCAAGGATTTGACCCGAGTGCTGCTATACACATTAGTAGAGCACCGGAAACTTGATCAGTCGATAGGCGACAATCGGCCGTACATTTCAAATGGTGCTATTTTCGGGGATGGTGCTTTAATTATTCTTTAGTTTCTGGTTATAGTAATAAAAAACAAAAAAGAAATTTAAAACGAAATTGAAAAAAACAAAAAGAGAAACCCATATTCTCATAAAAATCATAAACTGAAAAAAAAATAAAAAGAAAAATCCATCTTCCTCTTTCTTCCAAAATCTCTCTGAATGCCCCATAGCCTTCCAAACAATCCCTCAGATTTGTTTGACCCTGAAATTGAGCGAACACTTTCCCAACTTAATAGGAATATAAGAGATACTCAACTCATTCAAGAACAGTCCTCATCCAACCAGTTGAATTTGAAATGGCCAATCCTAGGGAACAAACCCTTAAAGAACTCGTTGTCCCTGATATGAATTACAAACCTCTTGGTATTCAATATCCAAACATAGAAGCTGACTTATAACTCAAATCGGTTTTGATTCATCTTCTCCCTCATTTTCACAGGCTAGCTGGTGTGGATCCACATCTCCACCTTAAAGATATCATAGTGGTGTGATCTACCTTGAAGCCTCAAGGGGTTTCTGAAGAACAAATCAAACTTCAAGCATTCCCTTTCTCCCTAGCTGACACTGCTATGTCATGGCTCTACTACCTTCCTCCTAGATCCATAACCACATGGAATGACATGAAGTGACTCTTCTTAGAGAAATTCTTTCCTACTTCTCACACTGCTTCTATCCAAAAGGAAATAAGTGGTATCTATCAGTTCCCAAGTGAATCACTCCGTGAGTACTGGGAGAGGTTCAAAAAGCTTGTTGCAACCTACCCACACCATCAAATCCATGACCAACACTTGATCCAATACTTATATGAGGGGTTATTGGCTATGGAGAGAACTCTCATTGATGCCGCAAGTGGAGGTGCTCTTGTTGATAAAACTCCTGCAACTGCAAGAGATCTCATAAGCAATATGGCTGAAAACACACAACAATTACATACTCGAGCACATTCTCAAGTAAAACAAGCCCAAGATAATCAATCAATTGAGCTAGACAAAATACCCGAGTAGATGAGGGAACATACAGGTCTTGTGCGACAACTAGCTGTGGCTACCAAATCCCCAACCTCGTCTTCTCCACAATCTATGTTTCCTGGACCTATCAAAAACTGTGGAATCTGCAACTCACCAACTCATCCAACTGACTAATGTCCACAACTTCAAGAGGATCAATCCGATTCATCTGGACCAATGGATCTCAATGCAGAATATGCTCAGCGGAACACCAACCCACACCTATCAGGTCAGTTTGTTGAAAACTTCAACCAACCTCACTCCGAGCCCTTCTCTTCTTCCTATAACCAAGGACATAGGTATGGTAATCACATATCTCATCCTCTATAATTCCCTCTTAAAAACCCAAACCAATTTCAATACATTCAAGGTGTTGGTAACTTCCAAAAACCTTACCCTTTTGTCCCTCAACCTCAAAGGATCAATCCTACTATTCCTCCTCCTGGATTCCACTATCCTAGTGAGCCTTCCCAATTCCCAAACCAATTCAATCAATTTCCCAAGACCCAAAATAAATGAAATACCAATCCGGGACAAGCCTCTTCTTCCAAGAAACCATGGGAAAGTGCTGTTGAAGATCTTGCCTCCTTCACCCGTTCAAGCCTCAAGAACATTGAAACCCAAATTGGTCAAGTTGCATCCCACCTTAGTCAGCAGCAAACATCCAATTCTTCCCAACTCCCAACTCAACCATTACCCAACCCCAAGGGTAACGTAAGTGCAATTGCACTTAGATCGGGAAAGAAAATTTCTATGCCTCAAGATAAGTCCTCCAACCCTCCTTTGAATGTTGACCAAGAAAATGAAAAGAAAAAGAAACGTGAAAAGCAACCTGAAACCGATGCCTCACCTCCTTCCATTGCACTTAGGTATCCAATTCCTTTTCCACAAGCTGTCTTTAAGCCAAAGAAGTCATTTCAACCTGATCCTGAAATGCTCGACATGTTTAGACGTGTTGAAGTCAACATTCCTCTCTTAGATGCCATCAAAAAAATTCCTAAGTATGCCAAGTTTCTTAAGGAATTGTGCACCCACAAGAGGAAACTTAGGACCTTTGAAAATGTTTCCACAAAGCAGTCTATTCCCATAAAGTGCAAAGATCCAGGGACCTTTACGGTTCCTTGCCAAATTGGAAGTTCCAACTTTGATGATGCACTCATAGACCTAGGAGCCTCAATTAATATCATGCCCAAATCCATATTCTCCAACCTTGGTCTAGGTCCCTTGCAGCCAATGGGTGTTATCATTCAGTTAGCCAATCGAAGCACAACCAGTCCTGAGGGAATAATTGAGGATGTCCTTGTCTGAGTCAATGATCTTATCTTCCCTGCTGATTTCTATGTCCTTGACATGGATGGTGAGACGAACTCTTCTCGATCTCCCCTAATTCTAGGAAGACCATTCCTCATGACTGCAAGAACCAAGATTGATGTCCATTCTGGAATCTTATACATGGAATTCAGTGACCAACTGGTCAAATTCAATATTTTCCAATCCATGTGATACCCATCTGAGGATCACTCTGCATTCTCAATCCATGCTTCTGAGGATACTTCTAAGAGTCAATTTCACCCCATTCCATCATGTTCATCCTATTCTGAAGAGATAGGATGTTGTGAAATCTGCACTAGGATTAACCAAGTCATAAATGGTGAAGTGGATGTGGACCTTTCATTCATAGACTCTATCAATCTAGAGGATATTGAAAACTCTCTTGAATCCCACATAAATCATGATCTCTACTGCTCAACCTTGGATAGTATTAAGGAAAATGAATCTGAAGCAACTGAAGTCCCTACACCCATTCCTGAGATGTCTAACCCATAAATGAGAGATCATACTGATCTAAAACCTCTTCCTGCACACCTGAAATATGCATTTCTCTTCCATGATCACTCATATCCGGTCATTATCTATGCAACACTTACTGAAACCGAGGAGTCCAATCTTGTTAAAGTGTTAGAGGAAAACAAAAAAATCCTTAGGTTGGACCCTAGTTGACATACCAAGAATCAATCATGTCCTTTGCATGCATCACATCCATCTAGAGGAGTCATCCAAACCAATTAGACAACCACAAAGAAGACTCAATCCACTCATACTTGAGGTAGTTAGGGAAGAGATCACCAAGCTTCTTCAAGATGGTATTATCTACCCAATTTCTGATAGGGAATGGGTTAGTCCAATTCAAGTTGTACCTACGAAGGGTGGGATAACTGTTGTCAAAAATGAACATGGAGAGGTAGTCACAACTCGAGTGAAGAAAAAATGGCGTGTGTGAATCGACTATAGGAAATTGAATGTTGAAACCTGAAAAGATCACTACCCTCTTCCATTCCTTGATCAAATACTAGAAATATTGGCCAGAAGGTCACACTATTGCTTTCTTGATGTATACACCAACTATTTTCAAATCCCAATCGCACCTCAAGATCAAGAAAAAACTACTTTCACATGCCCCTTTGGAATATATGCATATATAAGAATGCCTTTTGGACTTTTCAATGCTCCTGCAACATTCCAGAGGTGTATGATGAGTATCTTTTCAGAATTCATTGAACACTGCATGGAAGTCTTCATGGATGACTTCACCATTTATGGTGAGTCATTTGAGTCGGGCTTGCATTCACTCTTTCTAGTCCTTAAAAAGTGTGTCAAGTGTAATATTGTGTTAAATTTTGAAAAATGTCACTTCATGGTTGCAAATGGTATTGTTCTAGGGAACATAGTATCAAAAGATGGTATTGAATTTGATCCTGCCAAAATTGAAGTGATCCAATCACTTCCTGAACCCACTTCTATTCGGGACATCCATTCATTTCTCAGTCATGCTCGTTTCTATCGGCAATTCAATAATAACTTCAGTAAAATTTTCCTCCCACTCACTCGTTTTCTCCAAAATGATGTCAATTTCTATTTAGATGAGGTTTGCAAGAGAGCCTTCATTGAACTCAAAACTGCTCTCACATCTGCCCCGATAATCCAACCCCCAGATTGGTCCTTAACCTTTGAATTGATGTGTGATGCTTCTGATAGAGCAATTGAGGATGTTCCTGGTCAATGAAGAGAATGAATTCCTTATGTTATCTATTATTCCTCAAATACATTGGATGAAACTCAATATCACTACACTGTCACTAAAAAAGAACGTTTAATAGTTGTTTTTTCCTTAGATAAATTCTGGTCCTATCTCTTAGGTGCCAAAATCATCATCTTCACAGACCATTATGCTATAAAGTTCTTACTCAAGAAAAGTGATTCCAAACCGAGGCTAATAAGATAGATCCTAATGCTAAAAGAGTTTGACCTTGAAATCAAAGATAGAACTAGAAATGAAAACCATGTGGCTGATCACTTGATTAGAATTTATAATTCTTATCATTTAGAAATCATTGATCCTGAATTCCCCACTGAGCACCTTTCATCTCTCACTCCAATGTTACCATGGTATGCCCCAATTGTAAATTATTTGGTTTCTGGTGTTTTTCCTGAAATGTTTTCAAAAGAAAAAAAATGAAGTTGAAAAGTGATTCAAAATACTATTTTTTGGAAGAAAATAATCATTGCAAAACTGGGAAAGACATGGTAATTAAGAAATGTGTGGAAGAAAATTAGAATTATTCCATATTAGAATTCTATCACTCACTTCCCGGAGGTGGCCACTTTGGACCACAAAGGACCTCCTGAAAGGTCCTAGACTCAGGATTCTTCTGGCCTTCACTCTTCAAGGACACACATTAGTTCTATAAATCATGTCCCACTTGCCAAAAGTTTGGCACAATTTCCAAGAGAAATGAAATGCCCCAAAAGCCTTTAATTTTTCGTGAGATCTTCGATGTTTGGGGCATCAATTTCATGGGACCATTTCCCCCTTCCAATGGATTCTCATACATTATTCTTGCAGTCGATTATGTTTCAAGGTGGATTGAGGCCAAACCCACTAGAAGGATGATTCTCATACTATTACCGAGTTCCTCAAAACCCACATCTTCCATATATTTATCATGCCTCGTGCCTTGATAGTGACTTAGCAACCCATTTCTATTATAGAACCATGGAATCTATTTTGAAAAAGAATGGGGTTATACATAAAACT
Source organism: Viscum album (assembly GCA_963277665.1). Lineage (NCBI taxonomy): Eukaryota > Viridiplantae > Streptophyta > Magnoliopsida > Santalales > Viscaceae > Viscum > Viscum album. The sequence continues at coordinate 697,125,843 of OY728130.1, read as the reverse complement.
AAAACTTCATATCACCCCAAAACAAATGGAATGTCAGAACTTTCTAATAGAGAAGTGAAAAGAGTGCTTGAGAGAATTGTAAAACCCACCAGAAAATAATGGCCTGAAAGACTTGGTGAAGCACTTTGGGATTATCAAACTTCCTATAAAACACCCATTGGGATGTCTCCTTTTAGGCTATTTTTTGGTAAAGCATTTCATCTACTAGTTGAAATCCAACATAAGTCTTTTTGGGCTGTGAAAACGTGTAATTTTGATTGTGAAAAATCTGGTGAAGAAAGATTTTTGCAATTGGCTGAATTGGAGGAGATTCTACTTAATTCCTATGAGAATTCCAATCTGCACAAAGATAAGGCTAAGGTACTCCATGACAAACACATAATGAGAAAGGTATTTCATGAAGGTGAAAAGGTAATACTCTTCAATTCTCAATTTTGGCTTCACCCTAGTAATCTTAATTATCGTTGGGAAGGTCCTTTTGTAATTACTAATGTTTACCCATTTAGTGCAGTGTAAGTACAAGACCCCTCTTCCAAAAGGACATTCACGGTAAATTGACATTGGTTGAAACGTCACCTGAGAGGACATGTAATCATGGAACAGCATTAACTTCTATTGGATCCACAGTAGACCAACCACTAGATAGAGATGGCAACCCACCAGATCCAAACCAGGGGGCACCTCTTTCCCTTTGACTCTTCTTCTCCCTCTCTCTCTCTATCTCTCTATTTCTTCTTCCTCCCTCATTCTCATTTTGTTTTTTACCACTTTCCTCATCACATTTTTTTTCCTTTTTACTCTATCTCTTTTGTGTGGGTGTGTCTTTATAAAAAAATGAATAAAAAAACATAAAAAAATAAAAAAAACAAAAAAAATGACTCATAATTACTCACCATTTAATTTTTATATTTTGTCCAACCATTTTGGGGAGTCAATAGATATGTTTCATTTCAAAAAATTTGTGCTTTCATCATAAAATTGGATGAAGAATCTTGTGTCAAAACCAACAAATTTTGAATGCTCTATTTAGGATTTGGAAAATTGTTTTCCAAAAACCGTGAGCAAAACCATTTTCATTCATGCCAAGGCCACCTATGGCCATATTTTCAAAATGTGTGTTTTTCACCACCAATCGTGTGTCTTGAGTTTGTGGACCTTTGAGCTGAATTTTCTACCTTAGTGTGCATTAATTTGATAGAGGCATTTTTTGAACCACATGAGAATCACAATAGCCAAATAGACTCCAATGTCACTTACATTAATCCTCCGTTTAAAATCCCCTTCAAGCCTATGGAAACATTTTCATTGATAGCCAGATTACAAGCCCAATACCTTATCCGACCCAATATTAACATGGATTTATATTGCATATGTTTTTGAAATTTAAGTGTGGCGGGGAATGGATTTCATTTTTGGGTATCATTTCCTTACTTTCTAGTGTGTTATCATATTCTTGAGGGAAAGCATCCATTTTAGTTTGGGGGTTTAGGTTGTCATTCAGTGGGATTTGGGAACATATTGTACAAATGATATTGAAAAGTGTTCAAAAAAATTCAAAAAAAATCAAAATAAAAAAAAAATCAAAAAAAAATGAAAAAATGGGTTGTGTCTTGGGTAGGTCAAAAATCACTATTTTTCAACCTTTTATATTGTTATAACTATTTCAATTAGTGTCGTGAGGAGATCCAACATGGGTTGGGATATGAGTGTGCGATCTGTTTCAAGGTCAACTTTCGAAAAAACAAAGAAAAAAAGAAAGAAAGAACACTTGCATTATATTTTTATATTATTGGTAGAAGTTCTGTGTTTCGTAAATATTTCATCTTCTCATTACCTTCATATTTTCTTCCTCTATTTTTTCTTTCTTCACACAATCATTCCCTTGTAAATATGTGTTTTCATTTCCCTCCATGTTTTATTTCAAAAAAAATTGCATTTCTTTTTCTATGTTGGTATTTTAACCCCCTTCTTCTCTCTCTTCGACATTATATACCTACCATCCCATAGCCACAAAAAAACCCATTAAAAATCCCTCTTGATTATTGTTCACTTTGGATAGGGATTGGAAGCTGAGATCTCCTTTAAAACTCTAAGATTTTCACTTTTGGTTGGTGAAAGAGTGGATCTCCAAAAATGAATTTTATCATCTTGAGAGGAGTAAGTTTTGAGTGCCACCATTTTCTATGTCTAAATTTGAGCTTGAAAAAATGAATTGTATTTGGAACATTATTTATGTAACAATTTGTGGTGTAATTCAATATGGATGAGTGAAATAGTTTAACAACTCCTGATTTGGGAAAACAAAATTTTAATATTTGTTGGTGAGTGAAAATGAGTTTGTCTTATTTTTATATTTATTCCCCATGAGGACATGCACAAGACTAAGTGTGGGGGATTTGATGTTATTAATATTTTAATATATTTTTTACTTACTCCCTTTAATGATTTTATAGGAAATTTGCATAATTTTTGTGAAATATTAATTTTTAAATACTAAATATAATTTTTGAGCATTATTTGAATTTATCTAGATTCAGGTATGTTTAATGATTTAACAATAACTATCATCCTACTTATCCATATTGCATGATTCTTTTTTTAGGGTTACCAATTCCAATTCCAACATTTCATTAGAATTCACCTTTGCCGAATTCGTCCATTTATAGGGTCATATGGACCACACAAGAAGGCCCAATGAAACTGTGAAGAAACTGGACCATTTATGAAGGTTGAATTACTGGGCTCAATCCAGAAGTCCAAATACCTTCATTCTCCTCCCATGTTTGGAGGACATTTCAAGGGGTCCATGATAAAAATTTCAGAACCCAATAATAAATAAAATGGGCCCAACAGATGCATTTAAGTCCATCCCGCCATTCTGGCCGGTAATTAAAGACATCACGCTAATATTGACATTTCTCTTGATTTAGACATCCATTAGAGCTGCATTTTTCAATGTTAAAGAAGAGATTCGGGTGGCCAAATATGTTGAAGAAATAATTTTTATTTGAGGTCATATTACTATTCAAAAACCCATTCATATTATGGACTTCAAAAAAGACTTTATTGAAATGGACAGTTCATAATTGTTTACTAAAACCGTCATACCTTTGGCTCAATAAGTCCAATGGCCACCAAATGTTCACAGTATACATAAGATAGTTTTATCTACAACTTGGAAGAAATATATTTCTCATGATTCGGCTGTTTGGATGTCCATATCGGTGATCCAAGTGGAGGGGTATTTCTGGAATGTAAACAGTCCACCACATTAGGCTACAAATACATCCCCTCCTCTCCTTTCAAAAGGGTTGGCATTTCCGAGAAAAGGAGGATTGATCGGTAGTACCATGGCCCTGAAAAAGGATTGAGAGGTTCTGCAAAACTCAAGTTTTTACTTGAGAATCCCTTCCTCCTCTCTTTGTTTTCATTTACTTTTGTGTTTTTCTTCATTGTAATTTTGCAAGTATTTGTCTTTGTAATTCTGTTTTAAGGCAATTTTCTTCTTCTTAATTTCTTATTCTCATCCACCTTATATAGTTTAATATTAATTTTCATAAAATAGTGTAAATACAGTTTAATCCCCTTCTCTTCTTTTGCTACCTCATTTAATCGAAAATCATTTTTTAATTTTCTTCATCATTTGTGTGTGTGTTCGGCGCACTACTCTTATCTTGTCCCTTTCTTTTTCTTCTCTTTATAATTAATCACCTTAAACATATATTACCATATTAATAAAAATCTTAATGGCTGAGTAAATCTCTCATTGGGATGAGTTTTAATTTAGGTATGTTAAGCGATTGAGAGCTTTCGCTCAATGAGTATTTGTTGGAATAACATTGTGTATGTTGGGCATAGCATGTCATGGATTAATGACTTGTTTTGTTTAACGTGTGGTTTCCATGGATTAATGGACCATAAATACACTACCATAAACAAGATATGATCAATATTAGAACCCTAAGTTAAGTTAAGGCTTGGATTCAAGCCATAACACTTGGGAATTCAAATCAATGTCAACTTCTGACATGTGTGTTAATTTAAATGCAATATAAAGCAAAGCTCAAGGATATCACAAGCTTAACTAACCTAATGGTGAACTCACCCCAATAATTATCAATTTGTTAAATCAATCATAATCAATTGTTCATTTCAATTAATCTATGTAAACAAACCCCCAATCAGAATACAATCAACTAAAAACAAACGACTATTTCAACGTATCATCACCGAGGATTTGACCCGAGTGCTGCTATACACATTAGAAGATCACCATAACCTTGACCGGTCGATAGGCGACAATCAGACATGCCTTTCAGTCAGTCATCATATTCATATTTCTATATTTTTTATCATATTAACTCTGATTATGATAATCAAACTCTGATATATATTAGATCCACTGTGATTACAGTTTTTACTCTGATATTGTCGAACTGGTTTCTTGCCTTGATTTTGTTACTCTGATAATCAAACGGAGTCCACGCCTGATAAAGTCACATAATGAGGCTATGGGTTCTCTGTAGCTTTAATATTTTAAACTCCGTTTTTAAAATGCAATTCACTCATCCTATTGTATGTGTAAAAGTATAATCTAATTCATACGATCCTAAAATTAGTATCATAGAAGGTTTTTAATACTTATTAAGATGTTGAGTTTTTACATTCCTTACTATTTCATGTTCATGAATTTTTTACATAAGATTTATTTTATAATCATTGTTTTACACTAACATGTATTTTTTGAAATTAGTTTATGTTTTTTAACATGTTAGTTCTTAATATTTGTTCTATAGATAATCTAAATCGAAAAACATCCTTCTATTATTAGTGGTGGTGATTATGATTACCAAAGAGATAGAATGAAGAGTGTTGTTAGCAACATAGGAGTTGATAATTTTATTATTCTTATTAGAGACTACATGATTCTTGATAAGGATGTCACTTCTTTTACACATTAAGAAAAACAAGAGCACTAGTAACATTACAGAGTAAGAAATACATTATTATGTTCCATGACATGATATATTTAATGTCAAATGACTTTTTGTGATTTCATAAATAATATATGGAATATTATTATAGTCACACACTGTGGTTATTAGATTTTTTTGTTACCAGAAAATCAAGGATTAGATCAGAATATGAAACCTTTAATTTCTTATGTTGAGGATTACATGTAATGATGCACGAGAAGTCCATGAAAATAATAAAAATATTATAATCTATAAGTGAGAAAGGTCTTTATGATGAATTTGTTTTAAGAAATATTATAAATATCATTACTAATAAGTGATAATAATTTTTTTTTCAGTTTATGAGATACTAAATCTTAATAATCTTAGTTTGGTGGATTTAGTTGTAGCACTTATGCAATATGAGGGTATAAATTAAAGAGATTCTGAGAAAGATAAAAAGATAAATGATGGAGTTTGTTTTGTAACAATATCTACCTTACCTTTTAAAGAACATATAGTTTGTGAAAGTAGTTAAATATATAGGAATGAATAAATTAGTAGTGAAATTGGGTTCTAGCACTTCTAAACATTTTTAGAATGTGTTTGAAACCATTTCAAGAAGGATGAACAATATTGTCACCAATAAATATATACAATAGGGATATAAAAATGTTCATTAAGATGTAAGTGATAAGAATGATGAAGTAACCTACTATGAGTCTACGAAATACAGAAATATTATACCTTATTTTACTACTATGAATATGAATGTAAACAAATAAATGAATTCAGAAAAAATTCCAAGAGTTATTACAAATCATAAGGTAATAATGTTTTGAATGTTGCTGACATGTGAAGTTCCAGTGGTGGTGGTTATTTTAAGAGTTCTTTAGAAACTGAAATTTATCGAAATAGGAACATAAATAACTCCCCATTTTTTATTACATGTAAATTAATAAATAATTTTTATTCATTAGATAGCTTATGTGGGAAACAACACCAATCTTAAATGACTAGTAATAAATAATTAAAATGTAACATGACTATTAGAATAGAAATATAACCACTATGATTAGTAATCCACTGACTATAATAATAACCTCACCTATGAAATTATAAATAAAATTTTGAAATCATATTAATGAAAATAGGATATAATTATATCATAATTTAAGTAAATAAATGTTCTAAAAATGAAAAATTAATTATTGGTATTCTTGTGAAACATAAATGTTTTTTTACAATTTTATAGTTAATATAATGATTTAAATGAGAATTTATTTTCATAAAATAGATATATAGAGTAATATTATATTGTCTTATTATTATATGGTAGTTTTATGAGACCTTATTTAATTTTTAAACATCTCATAAAAGTAGTTATAATTATAAAATCTGTATTTATCTAAAAAATGATTATTTTACTTATACACTAAAGTTCTCATATTTAGATAATTATTTTCATAAAATTGATTCTATTTTTTAATTAAACAAGTTTAAAAATAGGCATGGTGTAATTTTAGATTTTACTGAAATAGTTGAATTTTTGGTGAATAGTAAAATACAGTATTTTTTGGTATTTAACATTTTAGTGAAATAAATGAATTATTGAGTCATGGATGATGTATGGATGAAATAAGAACTCATTAATTCAAATTCAAATTAATTAAATACTATATATAGTCACAATTATCATCATTATTGATATTCTTGAGGAAAAAAATTAATAATTAAAATAAAAAAAACACCCCTCTCTGTAAGAGCCCGAAATTTGATGAAAAATATTCTTTTTAATATCATTAATGTCTTGTGTTGTACGCTACACCAAAAGGAGCTTGCAAAACACGCATCCTTGACTTTCCTTGCATTACACACAATCACGACCTTCCTCGATAGCGTGTGTAGTACGCAATAACGAGTTTCACTAAAGAACAATATGCTATTAAAATATTATTAAAACTAGCCGTTATGAATAGTAATAACCACTTTTTGAAATTTTGTAAATTTCATTTTTCAAAATGGAATTCATTTTTGGATTCGTAATACTGAAATTATCTTAGGGTGAAATTTTTGTACTTTTCGGATAACTTTCATTTTCTGATGAATAGTGAAAATTACTAAATTTTAATTAAAAACAACCTTTTTAATCAAAATAATTAATAGTGATAATTTATTAATTTTAGTGGTTTTAATGTATATTTAGAATATATTTTTCAATTTAATACAATTTTGTTCATTGGATGTAATTTCACATTTAAACCAGAGATAAACAAGTGTCAATCTTTTGATAGTTATTATCTCTTAAGAACACGCTATTTGTTTTGACGACGGAAATTAATTTTTAAATTAATTAATGCAACTGATATGTTTTGAATATGGTAAAATATATATCATTTATGAGTTCATAATATCAAATATAGCTTAGGCCTAATTTTTTGTATTTTTCTGGAAACTTTCATTTTTTGATGAATAGTGAAACCACTAAGTGGTAGTTAAGAAAAATGAATTTTTCATAAAACATAATTTTACCGCTTCTATGAGTGGAATTTCAAAAATCCGAGACACACGGCTGATGTCAGTAAGTAAAATGTGGTTCAATGAGATGAAAATAATTTTTGGTGAATAGTAACTTTTTACTTTTTTTACCGCGGTTAAAAGTAAATAGGGTAATTAAGGGTAAAAATGATATTATTATTACCCTAACACATGTCCTAATTCTATTGGATAAGTTTAATTCGACCAAAATCAACCTTAGGAGTAAAATATGACCATTTAGGCCCACTTGGATTAGATTAGGACATTTATTATTAATTTATTTAAAGATGGGTCAAAATAGTTAAAATCAATGTTTAATAAGTAAATCATTTTTAATATAGGGTTATACATAAGATAAATTCAACTATAAATAATCATTAGAAAGATAAAAAGATTTACTACATAATGGTATTTTATTTGTAATTTTTAGACATTAAATAAGTTATTTTATTTATGACACAAAGATTATGCAGTAATTATCTTATTAATGAAATATTGACATAATTGATGTTATAAATACCCAAATAAATGTAAATTCAGATTTTTTATGAAATCAACTAATTTTATAGGTTAACATGACATATTATTATTGATTTAATTTACTTTTTTTGAACTAATCATTCTATTATGATTTTCACAAAAATCAATTACAAAATAGTGTGAAAATTGACATAAAATAGTTTTTAAAACAAATATTATATTATTAATTGTTATTTTAATCCTAAAAATCTATGTTTCGGCAAAATGAATTAGATAAGGTTATATATATTAATAATAAACAACTTGGGGTTAGTTTGGCTTCTTATAGTAAGTTTATTAACCTTATAGTATAAGAACACAAGAAGACACGGTAAAAGTAAACTTATTTTACTTAATGTTAAATCTAAATGATAAGGTACAAATAGGAACCTAAACTTGTCTAAATTCTATTGGATGATAGGATTTCGACCCATCCCCACGTTATCTTAGAAATGAATCAATTTCGACCTATTTGAAACCGAATTTGACTTTATAATAAAATAATAGTTTTAGTTAATCCAAAGGTGCCCCTCTCCTCCCTTATAAAAGGGCATCTCCTCCCTCTCTTCCTCACACCACTTTGAGCCTTCAATCTCGGCCAACCCCTGCCAAATCCCCTTATCCACTTCCCTAGAAACATCCTAGAGGTTCTGGTCTTCCTCATAGACCAATTTTAGTGCCCTAAAAGGAGATCTCAAAGAGGCGCTTCAAAGAAGAGGTAGTGTCTGTTACCGATTCTTTCATCTTTATTTCTTCTTCCACTTCTTCTTAGGTTTTTTCATTATGAAGTAATAACATCAGTATCACTTATATACTGATATGTTATTATAATTATGAAAAACCCTTATTTCACCATTTATCCATCCTACGGAAAACGAAATCACCGCTCGTGCGTACGTACGGAATACCGTCTCCACGCCGTGGTGTAATCTATTTTCCACCACCACCTTACTTGGATTGGTATAATGGTGTACATAATAACTATATATGATTATTTTAAAGTGATATTGATTCTGAAATAGTATACCTACACTCCAATACAATTCCATGATCATGAGAACGATATCATCGCTCCTGCGTATGTACTGACTACCGTCTCCACGACGCGATGAGATTCATTCTCCACGTTAACCATTCATGAATGATTATAAAGTATATTTAATAATTAAAAATGAAATATATGAAATACTAATGATTCTGGATTTATGTGTATATATATGTATGTCATCTACTTAATTCCATTCAACTCATTAAGGAAAAGAAAACAACGTTCATGCATATGTACGGTCTACCGTCTCCATGAACGGTGTATTTCTTTCCATTTACTGATCTATTATATATATATATATATATATATATTCTGAATATATATTATATATAAATCATGTTTTATATTCTAGAATTAAGTAATCATGATCTAAGTAATCATATGAATAATTACAAGTCAAAACACGGACGACAAATGAAACGATTTTACCCAAAACTCTCCTTAACATGGAATTTACAAAAGAACGGGTAATATAACGCCATAAGTGAACCATATATGATATCATAACAATGAGTATGGTTCTGTAATAAGTCAATGACATTATTTAAATCATTATACAGGAGGTCCGGACACATACGAAGCAAATCGGACCTAAGGTAAGGGAAATATCACAATCTCATTTTTATCCGAGATTGTTTATACTTTGGCATTTACTGGAGTTTATTTTATCATCCACATCCATGTTTCCTCAATATGTAATATTTATATCCTTCTACAATTGTTTAAATCCATTTTTACTCTTTGGTGAGTTTATAGTAAAAGATATGAAAGGAATTTTTTGTCGTTTTTCGTATGAGGTACTTTTTGACTTTTTCGACAAAAGTACGAGAAGAATGTTTTTTTTAACTTATACGGCACGAATGGATTTTTAAAACATTATTTCCAAGAATCTTCCATTACAAGTTTTCAAGTTTATTTTTAATCTACTTCTTTCAGTTCAAAATTGTATGACATGTTAAGAAAGGAAAATGTTTTTGAAGTAGAAATGATATTTTCCTCAAGAATGGAGTTCAAGTGTTTTATCAAAATTATTTTCCATATAAGATAATATAGGGTTATGTTTCTATCCCTATTATTACATTTACTTGATTATGTTGTGATGGAAATATTTTTATCAATTCCTTTATCTTCTATGAATTATTTTATGATGTCATGATGTTTAAGATTCCCATTTTTATTACATGGGTTATGCAATGATGTATGATTTATGATTTTGTGGCACACATAAGAATGGTATCATTATGAGATGGGTGGGACCTATATCTCCCTCCAATGGATTGGGTAAAGATTTTATATCTCATGAGATAGACATGGATGGAATGGTAGGTTATACCGGTTCAGTGAAACAGGACTGAAATGAGGAATGAACTCGGTTCAGAAATGGACGTTGTCCACTAAGATAGTCTTGGAAATGAGTCTTGACTAACAAGAAATGATTCTCTATGATTATGTGTGTATGCCACAAAGTTTCATGTTTTATGTTATGATTATTGGGATTAAATTTCACTACTATGATTTATCCCATGTTATGAAATTATTATCTCTTTTCCAGGTTATGATTTCCAAAAGATATGTTCTTATGAATATGACGTGATTGATATTTCTTTTGTTTACCCTTACTGAGCATTTGAGCTCACCCTTTTATGTTTTCTTTTCCCCAGGATATAAAGAAAGGATTTAGGTTTAAAAAAAATAAGATCTTTATGGGAGATGTTGAAGATCTTTCACCACAATTAGAAGATTATATTCCGAGTTTCCAAAGACACTAAACAATTGTGGTACTTGTGTGTGTGTTTTTGTTATGTACTAAGTATTCTGTAAAAGTAATGTAATGTCTATGTACGTCAGGCTTCGGGTCTCTACAGTTGGTATCAGAGGAAAGGTTTAGTCAACCTTTGGAAACTAGGATTCGAAAACATTAGTGAGATCCCTAGAGATATTTCTAAAGTATGTCTAGGGATGTCCCTAAGGATAAGTATACGTATAGGATACAGTCCTAGAACTATGGTAACGATCATAGAATTTAACCTAAGATGTTAGATATTGAGGATACTCTCCCTTTATTATGTTATTTTCCCTAGCATGATTTTTGTCTCTCACACTATTCTTTTTGGGTTTTAGACGATGGCTGGAACCCGAAGGAACCGTGTTGATCAATGCAATGGACAATGCAATGATTTTCCTCCTGAACAAACAAATGTTATGGGAGATGGAGTGCAAAATCTTATTGCTATACTAACACAAGCTATGAATCATTCTGGACTTCCAAATGAGTAGAGAAGGGAACAATATTCTATTGAGTCGTTCATGAGGCAACGTCCACCTTCTTTTAGTGGGTATTCTGATCCACTTGTTGCTGAACAATGGATCAGTACTACTGAAAAGATATTTTCAGTTCTTCAATGTTCTGAACATGATAAAGTCATCTTAGCAGTATATTGTTTGGAAGGTGAAGCTGATCAATGGTGGAATCTTATCAAGAATACGAGGCAAAGAGATGAAATTGAGTCCATGGAATGGGACAAGTTCAAGAACTTATTTTTCAATAAGTACTTCCCTCGTATTCTTCGAACAAAGATGGAGAAGGATTTTCTCGAACTAAAGCAAAATGATGATGAATCTGTTGGTATATACGAAGCGAATTTTACAAGTCTTGCAAGGTATTCATGTGGATTTATCATCCAACCTGAAATAAAGTTGATCGATTCTTCAGTGTCTTAAAACCAAATCATCGAAGGGCATTAGCTATAAGAGACCTCAGTAGCTATGATGAAATTCTGCGTTGTGCTATCAAGGTAGAAATGGAAGTTGGTGTTACTTATCCATCCCATAGTTTTGAAAAGAAACGGAAGATGGAGTTCAAGGAGAAATCTCAGAATAATGGTGAAAAGAAGATGATTGTTTCCTTATACTCAAAGTGTGGAAAGAAGCATGGTGGAGATTGTCTTAAAGGGACTAGAAAATGTTTTAAGTGTGGAAAAGAAGGTCATCGAGCAGCTGAGTGTCGAAGTAATGGAAAAAGGGTTTCTAATGATGTGAATAAAGAAAAGACTGCATAGAACTCACCAACAACCCTTCAATGCTTCAAGTGCATGGAAATGGGGCATTATGATAATAAATTCCCTAATCAAAGGGTTAGTGATGATCGACGTGAGCAACCACTTAAGGCAAAGGACAAAGGGAAGTCACATGTGATAACTATTGGCGATGTTGAATTTGAAAACGATGTGGTGGAATGATTAAGTGTTTATGTAATGGGATTCTATAATAATGTTTTATATAGTATCGTGGAATATTGGAATATTTATGTTTTGGTCTATTGTGTTTTTCAGTAATTTTATGGCATCGGTAACCATGAAAAGTGATTGAAATATTTTTGGAAAGCAGATGATATGCACATAATGAAGGGATAAAGATAATCTAATATGTTTGATAGTATTCATGAGCTCATGATTGATATAAGGACTAAGTGATATCATGGTTTGAGGATATAGAATTTTGAGGATTTTGGTATGCGGAAAGTGTTAAATTTTAATTGCATTCATGTTTTCACTAAGGTTCAATGGATATTCATTCTTCAAGAGAATACATGATTAAGGTATTCACATATTTGTAATTTGACCAACAAGATATATCTTAAGATATATGGGGGATAAACGATGGCATTCACGTGATCATTTTCTTTATACTATGAGCTTAGACCGAAGTATTTTAGATAAGCCTAAAGATTAGAATGGATTATGTTGGACATAAGTTAGTATTGTTTAAGGATAAAAATATTTTGATATTTTTGATAGAATGTTATAGTAATATAGCTTTAGAAAAAGGACAACCTGCAGGACGGGCGACAGCCCATCGCGTCGGACAAGGCTGTGGGAATCGAACCCACAACCGAAGTGCGACTAGCCTTTATCGCCTACCACTGGCCTACAAGAAGTCCTTGTTTAGTAAAAACTAGTTTTATTATATTAAGCAGTATGATATATGAAGTATAAGTCCATTTTAGGAACCATATATGATTAATCTCACTATAGATGGACTTGTGTATTTTTTGATAACTTTTCTAACCTTTTGTTTGAGACAGATGGAATGACCCATCATTCTATCACATGATCGGCTAACACATCACAAATGACAAATTCAACTTCATTTATTTAAGAGATTAAGTGGAAATTGTCCAAAGAACGACAAACGGTGAGACTATACCAAAATCAGGAAAGTATTTCTTCTAATTCCAATTTCATCAACATTAGGGAAATGATCTTGAAAACCAAAAATGTTTTCCTAGTGCTCTCATATCTGATGAATCATATGGTACCTTAGATCGTCACAAATTTATGGCTTTGTGATTGCTAGCTTTTCCATAGCCATGTTCTCTACCACTCTCCATCAGAACATGATGGTTAGATTTCTCTTCCATATCCATATTTTCACCTATGTGGAAACCTAGTGATTAGTTTATTTGGGTAACCATTACGTTTATTATTTTTGTTTTTAAAGATTGGTTTTGGTATTCCTTTTTACGATGTGGGTTTCTTTTAAAGAAGCTTTCGAATAGTAAACCATTTATAACCCCGACGAATTTCGAGGGCGAAATTCATTTTAAGGGGGGTAGAATGTAACAGCCTAAGATTTTATGAAAAATATTCTTTTTAATTTCATTAATGTATTATGTTGTACGCTACACCAAAAGGAGATTTCACAACACGCATCCTTGACTTGCCTTGCATTACACGCAATCGCGACCTTCCTCGATAGCGTGTGTAGTATGCAATAACGAGTATCACTAAACAACAATATGCTATTAAAATATTATTAAAACTAGCCATTAGGAATAGTAATAACCACTTTTTGAAATTTTGTAAATTTTATTTTTTAAAATGGAATTCATTTTTGGATTCGTAATATCAAAATTATCTTAGGGTGAAATTTTGGTACTTTTCGGATAACTTTCATTTTATGATGAATAGTGAAAATTACTAAATTTTAATTAAAAACAACCTTTTTAATCGAAATAATTTATAGTGATAAATTATTAATTTGAGTGGTTTTAAAGTATATTTAGAATAAATTTTTACAATTTAACACAATGTTGTTCATTGGATGTAATTTCACATTCAAACCAGAGATAAACAAGTGTAAATCTTTTGATAGTTATTATCTCTTAAGAACACGCTATTTGTTCTGACGACGGAAATTAATTTTTAAATTAATTAATGCAACTGATATGTTTTGAATTTGGTAAAATAGACATCATTTTTGAGTTCATAATATCAAATATAGCTTAGGCCTAATTTTTGGTATTTTTCTGGAAACTTTAATTTTTTGATGAATAGTGAAACCACTAAGTGGTAGTTAAGAAAAATGAATTTTTCATAAAACATAATTTTACCGCTTCTGTGAGTGGAATTTCAAAAATCGGAGAGACACGGTTGATGTCAGTAATTAAAATGTGGTTCAATGAGATGAAAATAATTTTTGATGAATAGTAGCTTTTTACTTTTTTTACCACGGTTAAAAGTAAATAGGGTAATTAAGGGTAAAATGATATTATTATTACCCTAACACATGTCCTAATTCTATTGGATAAGTTTAATTCGACCAAAAACAACCTTAGGAATAAAATATGGTCATTTAGGCCCACTTGGATTAGATTAGGACATTTATTATTAATTTATTTAAAGAAGGTTTAAAATAGTTAAAATCAAAGTTTAATAAGTAAATCATTTTTAATATAGGGTTATACATAATCTAAATTCAACTATAAATAGTAATTAGAAAGATAGAAATATTTCCTACATAATGGTAGTTTATTTGTAATTTTTAGACATTAAATATTTTAATTTATTTATGACACAAAGATGATTTAGTAATTATCTTATTAATGAAATATTGACATAATTGATGTTATAAATACCCAAATAAATGTAATTTCGGACTTTTTATGAAATCAACCAATTTTATAGGTTAACATGACATATTATTATTGATTAAATTTACTTTGTTCGAACTAATCATTCTGTTATGAGTTTTACAAAAATCAATTACAAAATAGTGTCAAAATTGACATAAAATAGTTTTTAAAACAAATATTATATTATTAATTGTTAGTTTATTCCTAAAAATATAATTTTCGGCATAATGACTTAGCTAAGGTTATATATAATAATAATAAACAACTTGGGGTTCTTTTGTCTTCTTATAGTAAGTTTATTAACCTTATAGTATAAGAACCCAAGAAGACACGGTAAAAGTAAAATTATTTCACTTGATGTTAAATCTAAATAATAAGGTTAAAATAGGAACCTAAACTTGTCTAAATTTTATTGGATGAGAGGCTTTAGACCCATCCCCACCTTATCTCAGAAATGAATCAATTTGGAGCTATTTAAAACTAAATTTGAATTTATAATAAAAATAATGGTTTTTGTTATTCCAAAGGTGCCCATCTCCTCCCTTATAAAAGGGCACCTCCTGCCTCTCTTCCTCACACCACTTTGAGCCTTCAAGCTCGGCCAACCCCTGCCAAATTCCCTTCTCCACTTCCCTAGAAACATCCTATAGGTACTGGTCTTCCTCAAAGACCAATTTTAGTGCCCTAAAAGGAGCTCTCAAAGAGGCGCTTCAAAGAAGAGGTAATGTCCGTTACCGATTCTTTCATCTTTATTTCTTCTTCCACTTTTCTTCTTAGGTTGTTTCATTATGAAGTAATAACATAAGTATCACTTATATACTGATATGTTATTATAATTATGAAACAACCTTATTTCACCATCTATCCATCCTATGGAAAATGAAATCATCGCGCGTGCGTACGTAAGGAATACCGTCTCCACACCATGGTGTAATCTATTTTCCACCACCACCTTACTTGGATGGTTATAATGGTGTACATAATAACTATATATGATTATTTTAAAGTGATATTGATTCTAAAATAGTATATATATACTCCAATACAATTCCATGATCAGGAGAACGATATCATCGCTCGTGCATATGTACAGACTACCGTCTCCACGACGAGATGAGATTCATTCTCCACGTTAACCATTCATGAATGATTATTATGTATATATAATAATTAATAATGAAATATATGACACAATAATGATTCTGGATTTATATGTATATATATGTATGTCATCTACTTAATTCCATTCAACTCAATAAGGAAAAGAAAACAGCGTTCATGCGTACGTACGGTCTACCGTCTCCATGAACGGTGTATTTCTTTCCATTTACTAATATATTATATATATATATTCTGAATATATATTATATATAAATCATGTTTTATATTATGGAATTAAGTAATCATTATCTAAGTAATCATATGAATAATTACATGTCAAAACACGGATGACAAATGAAACGATTTTACCCAAAACAATCTTTAACATGGAATTTACAAAAGAACAGGTAATATAAAGCCATAAGTGAACCATATATGATATCATAACAATGAGTATGATTCTGGAATAAGTCAATGACATTATGTAAATCATTATACAGGAGGTTCGGACACATACGAAGCAAATCATAACTAAGGTAAGGGAAATATCACAATCTCATTTTTATCCGAGATTGTTTATGCTTTGGCATTTACTGGGATGTATTTTATCATCCACATCCATGTTTCCTCAATATGTAATATTTATATCCTTCTACAATTGTTTAAATCCATTTTTACCCTTTTGCGAGTTTATAGTAAAAGATATGAAATGAATATTTTTTCGTTTTCCGTACGAGGTACTTTTTGACTTTTCCGACAAAAGTATGAGAAGAATGTTTTTTTAACTTATACGGCCTGAATGGATTTTTAAAACATTATTTCCAAGAAGCTTCCTTTACAAGTTTTCAAGTTTATTTTTAATCAACTTCTTTTAGTTTAAAATTGTATGACATGTTTTGAAAGGAAAATGTATTTGAAGTAGAAAGGATATTTTCCTCAAGAATGGAGTTCAAGTGTTTTATCAAAATTATTTTCCATCTAAGATAATATAGGGTTTTGTTTCTATCCCTATTATTACATTTACTTTATTATGTTGTGATGGAAATATTTTTATTAATTCCTTTATCTTCTATGAATTATTTTATGATGTCATGATGTTTAAGATTCCCATTTTTATTACATGGGTTATGCAATGATGTATGATTTATGATTTTGTGGAACACATAAGAATGGTATCATTATGAGATGGGTGGGACCTATATCTCCCTCCAATGCATTGGGTAACGATTTTATATCTCATGAGATAGACATGGCTGGAACGGTAGGTTACCCCGGTTCAGTGAAACAGGATTGAAACGAGGAATGAACTCGGTTCAGAAATGGACTTTGTCCACTAAGATAGTCTTGGCAATGAGTCTTGACTAACAAGAAATGATTCTCTATGATTATGTGTGTATGCCACAAAGTTTCATGTTTTATGTTATGATTATTGAGATTACATTTTACTACTATGATTTATCCCATGTTATGAAATTATGATCTCTTTTGTAGGTTAAGATTTCCAAAAGATATGTTCTTATGAATATGACGTGATTGATATTTCTTTTGTTTACCCTTACTGAGCATTTGAGCTCACCCTTTTATGTTTTCTTTTCCCCAGGACATAAATAAAGGATTTAGGTTTAAAAAAAAGATCTTTATGGGAGATGTTGAAGATCTTTCACCATGACTAGAAGATTATATTCCGAGTTTCCAAAGACACTAGACTACTACGATCCTTGTGTGTGTGTTTCTGTTATATACTAAGTATTCCGCAAAAGTAATGTAATATCCATGTACGTCAGGATTCGGGTCTCTACACTCTCCTCCACTATAAATACCACACCTCCAAACCCCTTATCCTCACACCATCCATGCATATAATATTTTACATTTTATTCCAAATCCTATTCACATGTCTCTCCCCCACATCCTGGATCATTTTCTCTAAAAAAAATACCAAAACCCTAGTTCCTTAAGGAGGTTCTCAAGGAGGAGAATTCAATTTGTTAAACCATTGATCATTCTCTTTCAATTTCTTTAAATTCCATTTAATTTCTTATCCTTCCCTCACCTACCCTTCCCAAACATGCATGATAACTCTATTATCTTATATACACTATAATTTTATTATGTTAATGGATAATCCATCATCAAACATAATACCCTTTCCTTTTTTTCAAAAAATGAAAATACCAAATGCGTTCTGTTGATTTACTGCCATCATGGATGATGTTTTTTTATTTTCTAATATTTACAACAAGGATGGTCATAAAACAATTATAATGGTTAATCCATAATTTAATGTTTATATTATTAATTTTTTAGTGTTATATAACTAGTATATATACAAAATATTATGTAATAAAACAAAACTTGTATACGATGATTGAAATTTTCCAATATAATATAAATGGTAATGATTAACATTTTATCTAATGAATCATTATAATATCTGAAAAAATCATATATATGAACATTTTATATTATAAAAGTAAATTAATAAAATATAATATAAATTATATATAATTATTCTCATTTTTCATGATCTTTCATATTTGAATACATTTGAACTGTTCATGAAAACAATGGGAATGTACATTTCTAAATGACAAAATTGAATCTCATAACTCATAAAAAGGTCATATATGAACTTAATAAAATTAAAATACATAAAATTTATGTTTAATAGGTTCTAAATTTTATTATTAATGAATCTAATTACATTATCTAGGATATTAAGTTCAATTTTGGGACACATTCATATAGAAGGTATGGGATTCTCTCTAAACCACCACATTTCATTTGGGTTACGACTTCACACCCTTTACCCTTATGAATTTTGTAATAATTATTTTGAAATCCATCTACACTCATTGTGTATATTCAAGACATTGGTACCCATATCAATTCTTCTTTCATTTATGGGTAAATAGATGTTTTTTAACGATCTCATTTTAGTTCCTCCCAATAAGCAAGCACGATTAAAGGGAACATCTCAATTTCTTTCCCATTTTCAAGTTCCATCCATTATAGGTTTTATGAAACCATTATTTTTTCAAAAAACCAAACATATTAACAAGAAATATATTTTCATTAATTTATGGTTCTGTAAAAAAATTAAGTGTTTGCCCATTTCAAATACTCGTTAATATTTTCCCTTAAACCGTACTAAATAAGCACTTTTTTAAATTATTTCTAAAACACTTTTTACATTTTTTTTTACTTTAGCTGGAAATAATTTATCATCATTTATGACTATATTCTATTATTAATGTTCAATAATTATTTAAATATATTATTTCATGGACACCATTACGATATTATCTTTGGTTGTGCATTTTTCACAAACTATTATTTGTCTGTGGTGTATGGATAATTAAATTTTATTTATGATCATCTATTATTGAAGATTTTATTACATATAAATATTTTTTATATCATGTATATGATTATTAACTTCTCTAAATATCATTTTTGAATATGTTTTATTCTTTTAAAAAAAATTCTTCTTAATCTATGTATAAATAATGTTTTGTACATGCATTGACCTATGGGGATATGTTATTGATAACCCCATGATGCACTAACATGTCTCATGAGACAAAAATAGTTGGAGAAAAAACATTTGTGTTTTTTCAATGTAGATTCAGAATGGGTTTTACCCACAAAATTAAACACTCTCAGTGGTATAATGGTTCATGTTCTAGATACATGATGTCCAATAATTAGGAATTTTCATCATTCAGAATTTAGTTATTACATTCCATGATATTTTCAATATAAAAAAATATATGGGTTCACTAACATTTATAGTTTATTTATGGTATGTGTATTTTAGTTCTTTAGATTTCTATTAGGATTATTCCTTATTGAATTTTCATTACTTTTTATTGATTTACACAACCCTTACTGAGCATTTGATCTTACCTTATTTTATTTCTTCGCCATGTCAATATAATGAAATATTTGAATAAGTGTTGATGTATAATATTATATTCCTTTATATTTTTAATGATTAATTTGTAATGTAATATGGGTACTATGTTTGTATATATATCTTAAATAGTACAACTCTAATCAATCCTTAGGGATTTTATGTATTTCATCTATTCCATTGAAATAAAATGATAATTGACTCTTGGTTACTGAGGTTGGGTTTGTTAAAGTTGGTTTCAAAGAATGTTTAGTAAAATCCTTTGAAACATGATGCTAAGTAAACATTAGTATTATAATAATCCTTATAGTGAATTTTTTTATCAATACTCATTTGGATTATGAGAAAATGTATTGTGTTCTATTATTTAGTAATGGGTCCTTATGGAATAAAGGGAATCAATCCCCATAGAAATTGTAGGTATTTTCCCACTAAGAAAGTCATCACATGAAGTGTGGGGGATGATCTTATCATGACCATATTAGAACAAATTACTCAGGTTATGATGAATAACCATAATAAACCAATAATGGATTGTGTCTTAGGGCACAAGCCCCCATATTTTAGTGGGTCTACTAATAAAATGGTTTCTATGAAGTAGATGATGTTACATGAAATGAAATTTCTGGCATTGGGATAAAATTAAAATAAAAAGGTAGCACTCATATTATATTGTCTCAAGGGATATGATGATAAATTGTAGTCATTGATCCATAAAACTAAATTGGGAGATGAAATATAAGACATGGAATGATGAAATTTTAATGAAACATTATTTTACAAATATTTCTCTCATGACAAATGAGTTTAATTGAATAGAAAATTACTGAGCTTAATGAAAATAGAAGGAGATATTTTTTGAAAGTATGAACCCACCTTCACAAGACTAGCCAGTTATGATATAGATTACATATGTGATTTTGAAAAAAAAAATATTGATCATTTTATTCATGGTATTAATCCAAATATCAAAAGAGAATTGGATTCTCAATCAATTTCATTATATGATAAAATAATATTAAATTCCGTGAAAATAGAGAAGGGATTTTCAAGATTATATATATTCATGGGAAATCAAGATATGAAGAGGTATTATAATAATAATGGAAAATCTGAAGTGTCAAATAAGAAGAAAGGAATGATGCAATTTCCATTTTTCAGAAATTTAGGAATGAATCATTCTAGTAAATTCATTCATGGAATGAGAGTTTTCAATAAATATAGAAAAAAATATCATCAATATAATGATTGTAAGGGGAAGAAAAAATCAATGATGTTAAATGCTTTATGTCTAATGAAATGAGTCATTATTCAAATCAATTTTTAATTCATATGGTAAACTACCAGAGAGGATGTCAAGTGGAGAATTCCAACCATATGTGATTACTAAGGATGAAGTGGAAGTACCCAATGATATGGTGGAAGACACATTAATCATATTATTGAATCTAGATAAAACATTATTTATTTTTTCATCATCATAATCTTTTAGTTATACCAATTTTTCTTGGAAAATTATACCATTCCCTTTTGACTTAACAATAGAGTCGTTAATAAAAACACTTAAGGGTTATCTTATTGAAAAAAAAATGTGTTATTAAGTTCCCCTTTTGAGGCATAATTGTTTTTTAGTTTCTATACATATCATCATAACCATGGTTGACTTTCATATAATCCTCAATATTGACATTATTTCAAAATATGATGTGAAAATTTATTTCATGGAGAAATAAATTATAATCTATGAGGAAGATATTGAATCCCTTATCTTTAGGCAAAAAAAACATCATTATCTGATTCTAATATAGATTCACCCACAATAGCTATACTAAATAAAATTCATAGAAAGGTAAAAAAAGCAATATATACATATGGGTAAATAAATATTCTAATTGGGGATGTACCAATTGTGTAGGAATACATTTATGTGTTACCAAAATAGTCACATGGGAACCCCCTAGAGCTTTAAGTTTAAATTAAAAATGATTTAATCCATGATACAAGTCCTATATTAAAGACTTCTTATAGAATTTCATGAGTGGAATTAGTGAAGATGAAGTAAAAACAAGAGGATTTTAGTAATAAGGGACTTATTTACCATAGTAATTCTAATCGGGATCCCATGTCATATTTTTTAAGAATAAAGATCTGTCTTGAAGTCTATTAATTGACTATAGAAAATTCAATGTTATTACAATAAAGAACAAGTACCCTGTTCCTTTAATTGAATGTTTATTTTATTAATATTATAGAGCTCAATATATTTCTATGATTTAACTTTATTCTAGATATCATCAATTAAATATAAAAAAGGAAGATATTTCAATGAAATATTTTTGAACTAGTTGTGGACATTATGAGTTTATAGTAATGCCATTCGGAGAAACTAATTCATCCTCTATTTGTATGGATCTAATGAATAGATTATTCAAGAAAAATCTTGGTAGTTTTTTTGGGGTATTTAATGATGATATCATTGTGTACTCAATAAGCTATATGGACAATGAGAACCACATATAGATTTATTTTATGAATCTTATATAAAAATAGTTATATGAAATGTTTAGTAAGTGTTAATTATGGTTTCAAAAAGATTATATTTTGTGACATATTGTCTCTAAGGATGGAATATCAGTTTATCCTTTGACGAAAAAGGAAATACAAAAATGTAATATTCTAATGGACATAATTATGGTACATAGATAAAGTTTTTTCATGTTGCTATAGGAGTTTTTTCTGAATTTTTCCCAATTTTCTAAACCATCAACCAATCTGGCATATAAAGGGGACATGTTCCTATGAAAAAAAATCTACATAATGTATTTAATAATTGAAGAAATGATTGGCCAATGATCCAATTATGACTCTTCAATCAGGCTATGACGTGTTAGTAATATTCAGTGATGCATAAAAAAATGGACTGGGTTGTGTCATTATAAAAATGATAATGTTATTGCATATGAATTAAGGTATTTGATGATTCATGAACAAAATTATCCAACCACTGATAATGAGTTAGCAGCCATAATATTTTCTCTAATGACCTAGAGACATTATCTCTATGGTGAAAGAGGTGAGATATATACAGATGAGAACCATTTTTAATACATATTTACCTAGAAATAACTCAACATGATACAACAGTGATGGCTCGAGTAACTCAAATATTATGATTTCTCAATATACTACTATCCAAGAAATACAAATAAGGTAGAGGATTCATTAATCAGGAATGATCAAGAATATATGAATAATATGAGGATTAATAATGATACAATATTAATTGATTAAATGATGATTCATATAGGAATTTTTTAGGATTGGGAAACATCACTCCTTTATAATACTACTGTGAAACCATCATTACTAGAGATGATAAAAATCTCTCACTCTGGGGATAAGAATATTCAAAAACAATTAAATATTTTAAGGTTAAAACATTGTATTACATCATGTATGAGGATGGAATTATTATATTTGAAAATAGGTTATGTGTTACATCAATAAACAAACTAAAAAGGTAACTATTAGATTATTCACAAAGCTCAAATTTCTTATAAACCCTGGTGGTAAAAAGGTGAATACATATCTGAAGGAACATTTTTTGTTGGATAATATGGAGGGGGAAATTGATGACTAAGTGCCAATATGTCTAGTTTGTTAATAATTGAAGGGTGAGAGAAAACATATAAGGGAATTCATGCCACCACTGTATATTTCAATGTTATAATTGGATGACATCCCAATGGATTTTGTCATTATATTTTTAAAATACTCAATTAATGAATGATGCAATATGGAAATATTTTTATCGACGTACCAAATCAGCACATTTTCTCATAATAAAGGTGGCTTTTTCAATAGTGCACCATGAAGGAATCTATATAAATTATTTTATCTGACATCTTGTTTTACAAGTATCAAGTTGCTCTATTATAGATACCCATTTTACATTGTAATTATGGAAGAGTATTCATAAGTCATTGGATACAGAGCTTCATAGAAGTATAGCTTATCACCCTCAAACCGAAAGAAAGTATGAAAGGACTATCCAAATATTGAAATAAATTTTGAGATCATTATCACTTTATTTTAGATATTTTTGGGATCAGTACTAACCTTTGGTTTATTTTTACTACAATAATTTTTTTAATTATTGTATTCAAATGGTGGTATATGAATCATTATGTGGTAATAGATGTCGAACTCCAACTTATTTGGATGAATTTGATGAGAGTAAACTTATTGGAAATTCACATATTAATGAGACAATGAAAATTGTAAATAGTATATAGGATCATATTAAAGAGCCTAAAAGTAGGCAAAATAGTTATACAAAAAACCGAAGAATGTATTTGGAATATCAAGTGGGAGATCATGTCGTTTTTGAAGTATCTCTTTGGAAGGGTGTAATATGATTTGGTATGAAATTGAAATAGTACCCCACGTACATTAGACCCTATAAAATTTTGGAAATAACTAGATTTTTATCTTAATAATTGTTAATTCCACCATATCTCTCAAAATATCATGATGTGTTCCACATGTCATTGTGAATTTAAATTCCAAACCGAACAAATGTACTTAACTGTGAAAAAATAGAAACAAAACCTGATTTTAATTTCTATCATGATCCTTTTAGGATTATTGAAATAAGATATAAATTATTGAAAAAATCATATGAATAAACCTTTAATGGTTCTTTGGAGCAACCATAAAATGGAGGAAATAATGTGGGAACATGAGGATGTTATGAATATGAACCATTGTTATCTATTTAGAAGGCAATATTCATAAATAATTTGATGTATTAAATTTCCAAATAAGAAAAGAATATAACTCCCCAAGATTTTATGTTATGTATATTCTTAATTATAAATAAAATTCATTCAATACCATATGTTGTACACAACAATTATATTAAATGATAATTAATATATTATTAAACAAGATCTTGACCATTGGAATAGTAATATGAACATTAAGAATTGTATTTTGTAAAATATAATAGTAACCTCTCATATTAAAGTATAAATAATTTTTAGGAATCTTATAAATGGAAAAATTATATAATTATATTGGTTTTTATGTAAATAATTTTTTTAAAGATAATAAATTAGTTATTTTTATTTTATTGTAACATAAATGTTTATTTACAATTTATTAATTAAAAAAATTATTTAAATTAATATTTATTTTAAGTAGGTATATTAATAAATTAATATTTTTGTGTTATAAATTTAATATAATTTTTTTACACCTTAATAAAATTTTTGATGTGTCAAAAAATCATTTAAAATTTTAAAATCCGTATTTTTTTGTATAACTGACAATTTTAATTACAAATTAAATTTATCATATATATATAATTGTTCATATAAAATAGAGTTCATTTTGGAACTATTGAATTTAAAAATGGTTATGGTTATGTATTGGAATTTTTTGAAATATTAGATTTTTAGTGAATAATAAAATATTGTAATTTTTTGAATTTAACATTTTAGCTCAATACATGAATTATTGGGTCCTGTATGATGTATGGATGGGCTAAGTACCCATTTGTTTTACCTAAAATGCATTATTAACAATATTTAGTCACAATAATCGTCAGTATTGATATGCTTGAGAAAAATAAACTAAAAATAAAGTAATAAAAAACACACCTTTCCTCCACAATAAATACCACCTCTCACTACGCCTTCTTCTCACACCATCCAATCCTCCAATATTAACTATTTATAACTATTAATATACCCATGTATATCCCCCATATCCAGGATCATTTTTCCATAATAAAATTCCATAACTGAGGTGCCTTAAAGAGGTTCTCAAAGAGAATAATTCAAGGGAAACAATTCTCAATTATTCTCATTAAATTTCTTTCAATTTAATTTATTTTCTTCTCCTTACCCCACCTACATGATCAAAAAAATAATGATAACTATAGTATAATATATATATATAATACTATTATTTTATTAATGAAACGTACATCAACAATATCTTTATCATATCCCTTTTATTCAAACAATGAAAATGTCGTCCATGATGTGTCGATTTTCCGCCATTGTGGATGAATCATTTTCCCATTATAATAATTTTGTCAAGGCTAGTAATAAAACCATTATAATTATTATACTATACTTTAAAATATATATTAAACCTTATTTAGTTTTTTAGATATTTATATATACATAATATTAATTAACAAAACAAAACATGTTCATGATTATATAAAAACCAAAATATTCTAAACTTTTATCATTAAAGTTTTATCTAATGACTAATACCAATATCTAGAAAAATTGAAATATAAGACCATTTAATATTTTTTAATTTCTTTAATAACATATAATTTCAGGTTTGGATAATTATTCCCATTTTACATGATCTTTCATACCTGTATACAAGTGAGACAATCATGAAGACCATAGAAATTAACACCCTTGAATGTTAAAATCGAATTTCATAACTCATCAAAAATGTCATATATGATCATAATAAAATTATACTGAATAAAATAAATTATTAAAGGGTTTTTAATTAAATTATTAATGAATCTAATTTCACTATCCATGACATTAAGTGAAAAGTACAAAACACTTTCTAACATAAGGTAAGTGAATCTCTTCGAACCCCCATTTTTTATCGGTTTTACTTTCTATACCCCAGTGTAATTATTAATTAATCTTATGTAAAATTTATACATTATAAGTTTATATTCCAAAAATATGTACCTTGATCAATTAGTCATCCATTTATAGGTAAATACATTTTTTAATGTTTCCTTTTTAATTCCTCCCGATAAGCAAGCACGATGAAAGGGAACTTCTCAATTTTTTACTCATTTTAAAGAACAATACATAATATAATTTAAACCCACAAAATTATATCTAAAATAAAACATTTTATACTGAAAATATTTCTTAATTAATGATTCATTATATACAAACAATTATTCATTTGCTTGTTTGAAATACTCTATAATATTTTCCTTTAGACTCCACTAATGCGATTCTTTTCTATAGATTATTGAATACTATTTTTACATGTTTTCACTTACATTGGACATCATTTATTAGGATATATGACAATATTCACTTATTAATGTCAAATATCTACATAAATTGATTCTTATGTCGATACCATTATGATGTTCCCTTTGGCTATGCCTTATTTACAACGTATTCTTTGTGTGTGGTGTATGTATACTTTCTCTTTATTTATGATCATTATTCATTGATGATTTCAATAAATATATTAATTTCTTGTATCATGTATTTGACTATTATATTATATATATACCATTTAAAAATTAAATGAATTTTATTATTCAATTGAATCTATATATGAATGATTCTTTGGACGTGCAGTGATGTGTTGGGCCAGGTTATAGATAACCCCTTAATACGTTGACAGGTCTCATGAGACAAAACTATTGGCAAAAAGTCCTCCATGTTTTTTTACAAGTATATTGAGATGGGTATTTACCCAAAATCCTAACCTATCTTGATTGTATATGGATCAATTTTCATATACATAGAATCTAATGATTAATAATTTTCTTCATTCAGTTTTTAGTCATTACTTTCGATGTTAATTTCACTATGAGAAAATCAATGATGAATTTAAATTTTCATTTTATTCATGGAATGTGTTTTTCAGTTATTTACCATAACATTATTAATTTTCCTTATTTAATTTTCTTCACTTATTATCTATTAACATAACCCCTACTGAGAATTTGATCTCACCCTTTAATTTTTTTGTCCCCTATGTTATGTTGATGAAATCATTGAAAAAATGTCCAGGAAGAATTTTATTTTTTGTTGAAATACTCATAGTTTAATTTCCAATGTAATAAGGGTTCCTTGTATGTGTCTAGTTATTCAAGCCTAATAATCTGATCAATCCTTGATGATGTTCTCCGGTATCTTTGATATTGAAAAAAATGACCACTAACATTGGTTTACTGGGGTTGGGGTTATTTCAACATAGATATTTTTGATAACGTGACCAATGTTAATCAATGTTTCGTGGATAAGGTAAAAAAAATAAAAACAATACCAATATGTATTTAAATTAAAATTACCATCATGTGGAGGATTATAGATCTTTTAATGAAAAATCTTCCTCGATAAAAGATAATATTTTTCCTATGATGAAGTATCTTGTTTTGAAAAACATTTATGAAATCTGAATTTTAATATTTGACAAA
Organism: Viscum album; assembly: GCA_963277665.1. Taxonomy (NCBI): domain Eukaryota; kingdom Viridiplantae; phylum Streptophyta; class Magnoliopsida; order Santalales; family Viscaceae; genus Viscum; species Viscum album. The sequence goes on along the minus strand of OY728130.1, from coordinate 697,097,634 downwards.
AAACTAGATACTTTTAAAGATACAATTGCTAAGGATGATTCAAGAATAAATAAATTTGAGAAATTATATATCATTTGATTCAAAATATATTTTTAATACTATTTAAAAAATCACTTCAAAAGATTTTGAAAAATTTATCTTTGGGATTTTTTTTAAAAACATAGTTATAGGAATAATACTAGTGAGGATAGAAAATTTTTTGTACCAATAAAATATAATGTTTCAAGTTTTAGAAAATATTTATTAAAATTTACCACTTTTAAAGAAATTTTGGATAAAATTTTAAATAAATCATTCCTCATGGTAAAATTACCAGAATGTGTTTTACTAGTAAAACACCTATTTTGAGTAAAAATTATTTTATTCACAAAATTGAACATTTTGGAACTAAGGTCAAAATTGTTGGCCACTGGAGGAAATTTTTTTCCTTTAATAGTGTAAAATCCCTATGTAAATAATTGTTTTAAATCTATTAGTTAATTGTCACCTTTGATGCATTACTGTTATTCCACAAGGACTTATTTCATCCTTTAAAAACTAGAATTATTTACGGGAAATACTATATATATGGCATAGATTATTATTACACTTTGATAAAAATGGAATTATTATCTCATAATGAAATTTGTATCATTTTTTATTATAAAAATTTAATAGAAAAAGATAAAAATGATTAAAATAACTCTATGATAATAATTCATATTGATCAAAGTGGAAATTTTGTATATTATAATTTTGAAAATTTTTTTATTAATAACGGTATTGAAAATAAAATTTCTAAAACTAGATCACACTAGAAAAAAGGAGTAGTTAAAATATATAATAGAACTATCCAATAGATAATTAGAATAATGCTGTGTGAATTCTCAATTGCTAACCATTTGTGAGGAGATGCAATTAGTACAATATACTATACTATAAATTAAGTGTTAATTAGATGTTTTCTTAATAAAACACTTTATGAGTAGTGAAAATCAAAAAAACAATTTCTGACTTAAATTTTTGTTGTTGCAAAGATATCATCTTGAATCAAAAATACAATTTATGAAAATTTACACCCAGGTATAATAAAAGAATATATTAAGGTTATTCCACAACTTCTATGGATTATATAGTTTTTAATAAAAATTCTTGTACTAATGAGGAAATATTGGATGTTATGATTTTTAAAAAATATCATTTTATCATCAAACAACCCTAATATTCATCCTCATATGTTACTTCTATAAATTTTTTTCATCATTTGTGAGAAGTTTCTTCTCACAAGGATATAACTCATTAATAAGTTTTTGATGTTATTCCTCAGGAATATTTCCTACATATTGTTGAAAAATATTCTTTTCAAAATTTAAGAATTAATTTGTTTCCTTGGAATCATCCTTGTAAAAGTATCATTGGGCATATAGATCAACGAGTTATGACTCGATTTTTTTTATGAAATGAAATAGAACATCCAATTTTCAATGCCTAATTTGAACCTAAGAATCATAATAATGACCTTGGTGATGAGGATTTTGTTAAAGATATTATACTAGAATACAATTTTTTTAGAGGAAAACAGTATATACATTAGTTGAAAAACCATCAGAAATTCTCTAATTTGAGTAGAATGGTTTTCTTAGTATAAATGTGATTAAAATCTCATAATTGTTAGAAATAAATCAAGAATTATTAATATGGGATATAATCTATAAGAGGTAATAGATTATTAAGAAACCCATCCTCCACTAGAAAGATTGGATTCCATTTATGTACTTCTATCCTTTGTAGCATTCCTCCACTTCAAATTTGAATTGTGATTTTATTAACCGATATGTTCATGGGGAAGTTTATAAATAATTCCACATTTTTTTGAAAATAAAAAACATTGATAACATGTTTATAAACAAGCCAATGATATATATGTAGATAAACAAGCCCCTAGTGTTAGGATTGATAGAGTAGTTGAATTTTTATTTAAAAAAATTTATAATAGTGCTATTGATCAAAATCATTTTATAAAAAAATTTAATAAAAATAGTATGATTTTAAATATTTTTTTCTGAAATTATAATCATATTGAATCAAAAATATATAACTTATTCCTTTACAGATCTTAAGAAATTTGAGTTTGAAATGAGTATGATATGTGAGTAAACTTATTTCTATAGTTTTGAAATTTCACAAAAACTAGAAGAACTTTTATATATAAACTTAAGTATAAAAAATATATTCTTAATAAATTTATATATAAGAATACTAAATGTATTAATACTTCTATTGGTACCTCCAACAGGTAAGATCATGATGAGGCTGAGATACTAGTAAACCAGAAAACAATTAGATTTATGATAGGAAGTCTACTTTAAATAACTTGATGACATCCAGATTTAATGTTTTCTGTATGATTATGTGAAATGTATCAACAAATGCAAAAATAATACCTTTTAAAATATTTAAAAATAATTTATTTTTATATTAATGGAACTATTATTTATGACTTTTTCTATTATTTTGGATATTGGTTTTGAACTAAAATGTTTCTCAGTTGTTTAATTTGGTGGTTTTAGAATACATATGAAAACTGCATCCAAAAAATGTAATTTATTTGGTAATTTTTTGTCTCATGGTAATGGAAAATATAAAACAAAATATCACTTTCCGCTGCTGAAGATGGATACATGGGAGATAGAATTTGTTTTTCTCAAGTGTTGTGGTGGAAATACACAATAAATTACTATGGCATTAGTTTTACTAAATATCAAATACATAGGGATAATAAAAGTTCCATTTCCATAAATAAAAACCCAACACATCACTCTCATTATAATCACATTGATATAATACACTATTTTATTTGGGATCACATGCTTATAGGAGATATAATTTTTCAATTCATTGGAATGCAGGATCAATATGTACACATTTTTTATAGAACATTTTAGTTCTGATAGATTTGAATATATCAAATAGAAGTCACAACTAATTAATGTTTCATAATCATTCATAACTATATATTATTGATCTATCTCCATAAATTAAGACACTATTTTTCATAGGTTATAGGGGTAAACTTGTTTTAATTTAATTATATTTTTCTTAAATGGATTAATTTTTGGAATTTTTTTATAAAACAAATCATTTTTTTTCAGACTCGTACCTTTTTATATAATTTTTAGATCTCATAATATAAAAAATATTTTTGAACTCTAAAAGTGCTAAAAATTTTCTAGAATCATATTTTTGTAAAATATTATTTTGATACAAAAACTAACATAATTAGACTTTTTAATGAAACAATTATAATTAATTTTCATATTTAAACTATTGTATTAAGATGTAATTTTTAAAGAAATCATAACTTATTTAGTTTACAAAAACTAGGAAGAATATTTTATTCAAACTGATGAATCATTCCACTCAGAAAGGTACTTGAATATTCTATTAGTTTTTTCACTTATTCATTAAATTAGTTTCTAAAATTCATGTTTACATATATATTTATATATGTTTTATAAAAGATTTGTTTCTATCATTATGAGGATGTGATAAATATTTCTCTTTTAACTACAAATAATAGAGTGGCTTTAATATGGATTAAAGGTTTTTTGATTTTGAGAAAAGGAGATTGTGATGCATTGAAGGTATGATATTTATTTGAGTTCGATTACTTGGTGAACAAGAGAATAATAATATGGGTATGATTTATTCTTTTCAATATGGAGAATATCAAATAATATTCAATTAAATTTAGGATAATCATGTTTTCTTCCTTCTTCAGAAAGATGGTCGTATTTTTTTAGAAATTTTTAATGTTTCAAATAAATAATAACTAATATGAGAGAAAATTTCATTTATACTCAATGATATGATGAAAAAAATAAGAATAGTCTATGATAAAAAATCAAATTTATTTGTTATGAAAGTATATGGTTCCAAATCAGAGGCATAACTATGATGAATATCCGAAAAAGTTGATAAGAATAAGAATAAGAAGGTAGAGACCACTCCTCTGATCAAATAAAATAAGAAAAAGATAAAAGATGATGGTGTTTTAAATAAAATGATAATAAGATGGATAAGAATAAACCAAAGGATATATATGTCAAAATCAACCCTTTAAAAACTAAATCCATAGAAAATCATGTGGCTGAAACCTTGGATAAAGAAGATAGGAAAATGAATCAAAATAATATATTTCAAGATACAATAATCATTGAATGTTTTTTAAAATGAGTTGAAAGTGATTTTGATAATGTCAAGATTCCAACTTCCCATACAGATCAGATGATATCTTAAGAGGGTTTAGTTTTTAAACATACTTTTTTCAAACCAGAAGAAATTCATTTAGTTTCTAACAAAGGAAAAGAAAATGTTATTGATGCATAATCGGTGCCGATTATTTTTGAAAATCAACCAAACTATAACCAACTAATAAGAGAGGTCTTAGAACTATGAGGATGATTAAGGAATTTCTTGATTCAGAAATTGATTAGGAAGTGGATAGAGAATGAAAATATCGAATAGAAGGAGTGGTTGAAGAAGAAGAATAATATTAATAAATAAAACAATAAGTTGAGGTTGATAAAGATGAAGAAGATGAAGATAACTATGAAAATAAATAAGGTGATAGTGATGAAATTAAGTCTGAAGAAGAGTCATATGAGTATTCATCATCATCATCATGTTTACCCTCCATGAATAAAAAGGAATAATAATAAAATATTTCCTAAGAAGAAGAATCCTTATAAGAAGAAGAAGCCAATCCATCTTCAAAGGAAAAAATAAAAGGATAAAAAAATAGTGGACTAAAAGTTAAAGACAGAGAGAGATGTGAAAATTATGGAAATATCATATGATAAGAATGTTTCTAAGAATAAATATAATGAGGTTTATATGAAATATAAGAATAAATACAAGGATGTTGAAAGAGAAACAAGCAGAACCAATCCTCCATTACATGTTCATAAACTATCATATTTTAAGGATACAATATCTCAAAATGGTTTTGAATGTATTTTTCAGGTATTGATTTGGATAGATTAAACTATTTAATAATTTCCGACCCTTTAATCATTTTTTAAGTAATTTCAAGATAGTCACAAACAAAAATCATAATCGATAAGGGGTTTTATAGAGGAGGTGTCTGTCTTAACGGCCCGAAGGCCTTCTTTTTTTATTGATTTTCTCACAAAACCTCTTTCAAGGGATTAGGCGTAACCCTTACAAGGCTCGTAGGCTTAGATATCACATTTCCCAAAGGCATGGAGACATAATAGGACCCGTAGATTTTAAGGAAACCATACAGACTATAACTACGTGAAACCGCCCCTCCACAGCATCTGCAACGTGATCAACACTCCACCTTTTCATGACACTTCAGATAGCATTTCCATGTGTATATGTGAATAGGCATGGAACCGATGAAAAATGTCATACCCTCTTAATATTTATCATCCGTTGAGCCTTGATATGGTAAATGTGCACTGCTCTTTCCTCTTCTAGAGCAGTTCCTTGTAGTCCATCTGTGCAACTACAAATCAGTTGGCCCTGAAGGCCTTGAGGTTGCTCGAAGGCCATGAGGTGGCCCGAAAGCCTTACTAACCCAAAGGCCTAGGTGGCTCAAAGGCATTAAGGACTCCAAGCGCAAACCGGTGTCCCGTGGTGAATAGTTCAGGCTAATATAGTACCCAACAATGCCTACTACAGTGCCTACTGCAGTACTACTATAGTTCATTTTAATATATTGCTACAACACCTCCGAAATTATTCCTCTTCCTTGTTTTGAACCTAGGTCCCATGCATGAACATATAGAGACCTCACCAACTGGGTTGAGGCTCATGTGATTTATAAGGGAGGTGATCTAGATTAAATTCGAATTGAATACCTTTCAGGAAATTTTCCAGTCTCATAAAAAGTTATGATATCAAATTTGTTAAAAGGTAAAATAAAATTGATGTTGATATATAGATTCATGATGAGAATTTGGATGATATAAAGAATATTATGGTAGTTTCATCGCATTTTTTTAGTTATTTATCTTTAGAGATGGTTGTCATGGTAATTGTTTTTGAATCGTTCTGAGATTACAACAATGAATATACTGTAGCAGTAATTCATTTGATCAAAAATATTTAGGATTTAGAGTTATAAGTGATTAGTTTGATATCTCATGATCAATAATTTATTATATTAAGGGACCATATTAAATAACATTCAGAGGAATTCAAAAAACATAAGTCTCAATAAGAACGAATTAATAAGCAAATGAAAAACTAGTAGGAGTTAAGAGAATGAAGGCCTTTGTAAAGACATTGATTAAGAATGATTGGAATTTTTTTTCTGAAATCTAGATGTATTTCATTATCAAACATTAGTAAAACTTTTGAATAATTTTTTTTAAAGGTGTGGGAAGCCTCTTTATTCATGAAAAGAAAAAAACAAGGAACAGCAAGGGAATGGGGTCAGACAAGACAAAAACTGCCCTCATTCTAAAACCTAAACTGTCAATGAAATCAGCAATCAAATTAAAGAGTATTATACTCATCATAATCCCAATCAGACTCATCATCCAAGGGACTGAAACAATTAACTCTAGCCTTTCTCCCACAGGATATGGATCTAGTCACCATAGTGGGCTTCAAATGTGAGTAGTCCTTCATTGGCCGGGACTTTGTCATTGAGGGAAAAAAGCCTTCAATATTAACTGATTTTCCTTTAACAGCATCTCGATATAAACATTTACTGGGAGAACCATCATTCTCTGTGTCAGACCATTTTCCCGCAATATTCATTGTGCTCCACTGCTTGTTGAGTTCCTCAATAATCTGCGAGCCTGCATCCGAAGATTTGCAAGCATCCATGTCAGGGTTAATGATAAAGGCATCATCCTTTACCTATGTTTTAGCATCATTTTCCTACGTGGAGTCCACCAAGAATGCATTTAATTTGTACTCTTCATGTGAATATGGGCCATGCATAGGAGTCATAGGTCCCGCCGGTTTGTCAACAGGTCCCTGGAACTCCACGGAATGGCCACAGACCTCATGCTGATTCACAACCTTAAGATCAGAACAATCTGCTGGAAGAGTTTTTCCATCCACAGCCTGTTGTGAATCCTCAGAGGTGCACCAATCCTCCTAATGAGATTGGGAAGCCTGCAGATGTGTTGGACCCGACCCATTTCCTTCATTGGCATCACCCAATTTTCTAGTTTCTGGAAAATCTTCTCCATCTTTCTGCGGTATTTTATATAGTTTCTTACATACCTTCTGGTTATGACCCTTAATAGAGCAATAAGAGCAGATATCATTTCTAAAACAGTTCCTCTTTTGATGTCCAATGGTTTGACATTCCACACAAAATTGAGGTAAATTTTCATACTTAATCTGCAGATTAATATCATCCGTAGATGTAGAAAGAACAACTTGCTCAACAAAGTCAGAATTTAGATCAATTTCAACAAGAATCCTAGCAAAGTAGCCATACATGGCCATTTCTGTGGCTCTGTCTGTTTTAATGGGAACACCCACACCCGAAGCAATGTCAAACAGCATACGAGGGTGCCAAAAAATCCAGTTTAAGCCAAGAATTTTGATCCATACCTGGAACCTGGTGTTCTTGATAGAAAATGGGTTAAATTGGACATTCCATTCTTGAATGGTAACCATTCCCGGTTTCAGAGAGATAGATCCAAATCCCCAAGCCCTGTGTTTCAGATCTTCGTTTGGGAAGAGGATATGGAAGAAACCTCTCCCCATAGGAATACATCGATATTCCGAGAAACCCCAGACCAAAGAGAGTCTTTCCGAAAGATCTTTCACCCTCAATGGCTTTTCCCCAACTGGTAAAATCAAACGGGCAATAATCGAATGTCGACAAATCTTAATCCTATATGCAATAGCATCCTCATTTACTTTGACATGCAAAATCTTACCTTTTCGGATGATTCTTTCGGGAGTGAAGGCCTTCAACGATGCAAAATGCCTCCTGTTAGCGCCATCCCCTTTCGCTATTCTCCCACACCCATCTTGCGTTGACGGCGCCGTTTGACAAGAAGGAAGAGGACCTGCACCAGATAGCAGCTCGAGATCCAAATCGGGAGGGTATGCCATTCCCGAAGAAAACCCTAGATTCCTCCATCGCTTCGACGAGCGCTCCCTATCCCGCCTGCCATCCATTTTGAATATTTATTTATTTATTACTGAAAAACCAAATCTTAATTGTCTTCATGTTTTATAAATATTATTTTTTATATGTTATTTCATATTTCCCATCATTGATTAGTTTTTTCAATTCATTGTTTGATTTTTTACATTTCTATTATTTCAGGAAACTCTTGACTATTCCCCATTCTGTTTTGAAAATCACAATGTGGAAGATGTTTTCATAAAGGGGAGATAATTTTTTCAAAGGGAGGGTTGTAATATAAATAGCGAGTAATTTCTATAAGGGGGAGAATAGGATCCTTATGGGGGTAAAATTTCTTAAGGATGAAATGTTATTCTAAAGTAATAACTATTGTGAAACATCATCATATTAAAAAAATTATTTAGAATAGTTAAAAACTAAATGGAATTTTAGGTTCAATGAATAAGTTTGAATATATTTTTCTTAAAATATAAAGGGATCTATGTTTTCCAAAGTTATTTATTCATTTATGTTTTTGTTTTGTGATTTCTTAAAAGTGTGATATTGTTGAGTCAAAATTTATATTTCTTACATTTCTATTCCATTATTTCTGGGAATAAGAAAAACAGTATTAAAATATGATTACCAAATTGTTATGTCCCAAGTGTTTTAGAACATATTTCCAAAAACAAATATCTTTTACAATACATATAAAAATATTCTGCTTTATTACAAATAAAAACCATTCATTTTTCATTATGTTTATTGTAATTTATATACATATGATAAATCAGACTCACCTTTATGACACCAGAAGTTATACTTTAGTATGTCTTTTCGACTATCAAAATTCTTGACAATAATACTATTACGGTTACCAATACAACCATACTTACACTCATAAAGATTATCGTAGGGACATTTCTAAGAAAGTCTATCAGACTGAATAAGTTTTATAATCAAAATACATAGTCTTGTTTCTATTCTAAGGATTATCTTAAGTACTATTGTGATCTTAATCAATACAAAATCATATTATCTATTATACCGGATTATTATGATCTGTCATGCAGTAGCTATCTGAAGATATTGCAAAAGACATGGAAATATGACCTTTTGGAGATTTCATATAAATATTTATTAATTTGAATATATTAGAGCCAATTATTTTTCCCTCCAAAGTAATCTAATGAATACTTAGCATGAACATCTCAATATTAGTCTTTTTTATTTCTCTAGAGAGTTATATTCTTATGGGATCCTTGTCTAGGTTTTTTCCTTAAGAAAAACTGAAATTTTATTTATATCTTATCATTGTTATGAACGAGGGATTATGGGAATATTAAGAAAATAAATTTTATCCATAATATTGACTGCTTCTAGGGATATTAAGATAGAGATGATCGTCATATCAATGGATTATGGGTGTAGGATGATATAACCAATTTGATCATCATATTGATAGATTTCCTGTTATAGAATGATGTACTTTTCTATAATTATAAAAAAAGTGAATACCTTTAGTTAGTTTTGTGAAATACCATAATCATAATGTTAAAATAGGTTTATCTTTTTAAATATCGTTCATGTCATTCATTAATTTGTAAGATATTGTACACCTCATTGTTTATAGGTTTTACATTTTTCTCCATTTTATAGAAAGTGATTCATCGTATTCATATTTCTATTATATTTGTTTTATTATATTAAATATCTTTACGATAATCAAAAACTAATATAAATCAGATCCATTAGGATTATTTTTTTTACTATGACATAATCAGAATATTTTTTTGGTTCGGATTTTGTTACTCTAATAATTGGACATAGTCCAAGTCTTTTAATGTTACTTGAAGTGGCTTTGTGTTTGGATTAGTCTAAAACTTCTAAACTATGTTTTTAAACTCGAATTCACCCATGTTGAAATTATAGAATACAATCCTAATTCTTATGATCCTATAAGTTTGACACTACTCAAAAAATAGAGGTACATGTTTAAATGGCCATCCACATTGACTCTTGTCACCCGGGTCTAATGGGTGAAGTCCAACATCAAAAATAATTTATATGATTTACTCAATCATTTACTCTAATATTTTATCAATATAGCTATGGATACACTTTTACTATTATAAATATCTTAGTCATCCTATCATTTTCATATGAACTCCCATGTAGTAAGAGGTACCCTCAACTATGGTTGACCGAACACCCCAAACACCTGGCTGTGTTCAAAACCAAACGATGTAAGTCATTTGTGACTTAATATTTATTTTAGGACTTTTAATATTTTTTATCCATATGTGAAATCATTTTCTATTTTAAAAGAACATTCTATGTGATTTTACTCACAATTGGCTATTGGATAAATAGAAACAATTCATCACATCATTAATTGATTTAAGCAACATATTTTATAGGTTTATAATTTTATGAGATTGCATAAACATGAAGACATAATAAAATAATAAACAATGCATAAATTAAATATACTACATGACTGATCTTGAGCATATATTATTGGAATATTTTTTTGAACTCACTCGACCAACCAATATCTATGGGTATAATACCTTAGTTGGGTATTGACTCATATTGCATCTCACACTCCGAACCAATGTGTCATATTCTTGTCTTGAATACCTCCTATACTCAGTGTGGTATGTGTCTAACTTCTTTTTCTTCATAATACATATACACGCATAGCCATATGAGGGATACTCGGGAATATGTAATACACTACAAAACTACACTCATGGATATTTAAACTATAATACATATTGAATGAAAAAACATAAAAAATAGTGTACCATAATTAATTGAATTACATATATCACACACAACTAAATTAAATAAATAAATAAAATAAAATTTCAGTTATATATTGGTTGGTCTATGCTCAATATTAGTGGTCACATAATTAAATGTGATTTTAAAAACTAAACATATTGTTAAATAATCATAAAATTAATGTGTGATGGAATTTAAATAAATTAAATTGATTTTATAAATTCAAATAGTTTATTTTATTCTCCTCATCTATAATTTAATTTTATTTATGAAAATTAAATTAATTTATTAATTTCATTTAATTATATATTTAAAAATATTATTGGACTATAGAAATATTAATAATTTAAAACAAAAAAGTAATTTTAAATAATTTTCTAAAGATAAAATAAAATTTATTTATTTATGGTTATATTAATTTTATATTGGGCCATGAAACCATGGATTATCAAATTGTAGGTTGGGAACAACAATCACACTCCCATATCTGGTTGTGTTGATCCCACACTTGGATGTTATGGGTTAGGCAGGTCAATGAAAACCCATATTGGGTCAGGAAGAATAGCCTGAACCCTTTTCAGAGTACGCCATGTCTAACCAAAAACATGGTGATATATTGGTTAGTATAATAGGGTTGGGAGTACCTCACGACTGCCTTGAACCACATGGGATGTAGGCGGTCGACTGAGGGCATGTCACTGGGGAAGCGGGTTGGTCCAGCGATTTCACTTGACAATATAGGTGTCTAAATGGGATCATGCTCAATAGTGGAAGAGATCGAGTACTATGTTGGGGATACATAGGCTTCTGTAGTGGCAGAGACCACCAAATATGGCTTTGGTATTATTAAACCAAGCTACAGGTGTATCTGATCTATTGAATAGAGGGGGATCACCATGTTCAAAATAAGAGGGTGCTAATCATGCATGATTTAGTGATGGGGTAGTGTCCTCTCAGTATGTGGTAAAATAGGGGAGTCTATCCACCTAAAATGGGTGGTAGGGTAAGAGATCTGAGTTGTATAAGATGGTTTGTTGGGTGCTACTTCATGCATGTGATGACAGGTAGGTGATTAGGTTTCCAGTGCACTGGGGTTGCTTGATTATGATTGGTTAGTGATCGAGAAGGTGGCTCCATGAGGGATAGGGGTAATAAAGCTTAGCAGAATAGGGGTCAGGGCCAAGGAAATGAGCATGATGGGCTCACCCACATGGTTGATGTATGACTGGAAAGTGACCGTCTAGGTATACAGGCTCTAGGAAGTTCCTTCTTGGGGATTTAAATCATCTCAGGTCCACTCTATGTGTAGACCTAAGGGTTGTGTATATACTGGGATGAATCCTCAAAAAGAAAACAAACGTGGGACCCGATCCATTATTTGGTGAGATAATTTTAAAAATTAAATTAATTAATTAGAAATGCTTAGACCAAAAGGTCATCCCTCATCTGTAATGGTTTTAAAACAACAATAACTATAAAATGATTATTTAAATATGTTATTATAAAATATTAATAAGATAAATAAAAAATATTTTTATTAATTATTATGATAACATATTAAGGATAAAGATAAATAAAAAATATGTTACATTAGTTACTGTTAATATATTTTTAAATGTTTTAAAATAATTTTATGTGACATGTAATTTTACTCTAATATATATATTTTATGTAAATATTTTATATTTAATAAAATAATCAACTAAAAAACAATTTCAAACTATTTTTATTAAACATTAATAATAATGATATTTATAATTTCTCTATAATAAAGATAAATTAAAATATAATTAAAACTAAAATTAAAAATTTCAATTGAAATTTTCACTATTAATATTAAATGAAAATAATTTCTCTAATATATAAATTGTAATTTTGCACTTCAAATTTGAATAGATATTTCCATTAAATGTTTCATGTTGAAGTTTGCACAATAATTTTACACTATAAATTTTAAATTTAAATTTTTAATAAAAATTTATATTTTATAATTATGTATTTTTATATCTGCATTATAATTTTATGGGAATATTTTAGTTGGAAATCTTCATTTTAAGTTTTTTTTTTAAATTTGTAGTGAAAGCTTTCACCAAAAATTTCTACTGGGATTTTTCACTATAAAATTCTGGTGGATGTTTACTATTAAAATTTATATATTAAATTTATTGTTCAAAATTTCATTGTAAAATTTCACATATGTAAATTTTCACTTGATATTTACATCATAAACATTCTTTTATAAAAATAAAATTTCTAATACATTATTTATTTATTGAAAACATTCACTATAACTTTTTATTCTATAAAATAAATCATATATTTTTATTAGAAAATATATGATGTGTTGGAGCATGTATGGAAAATATGATATAGAAAATCATGTGAAATTTTGTACTATTCTTTTCTGGTGGAAATATGCAGTGAAACATGTTGGGGAAAATTTGTGGTGAAAATTTACATTGTTTTATATTTATATGAGTATATCATGTATGAATAGACTAAAAATTTGTATTTTAAATTCTCATAAAAATGTGTATATTTATCAATATCAATTTATGTGTTTCTATATGTTTTTTAGTGCAAATTAATATAGTTCATAATATATAGTAAACACACATTGGATTTGTTTTACTCAAAAAGTTTAGTTAAAAATTAAGGTTCAAATTCCCATTTTAAATTTTCAAGGAAAATTCTAAATGTAAATTTTCAAAAGAAATTCCAAAATCATTAGAGATAAAGTCAACATCAATTATATTCATATTTTTCATGAGTTTTTTGGTGTATTTAAAGAATAATTTTTCAGTCTTCCTCTAAGCCATGAAGTTGAGTTTTCAATAAAACTCAAAACCTGGATCTGTAACTATTTTAACAAATCCTTATATAAGATCCACAATTGAGTTGTGGTAATTAAAAAAGAATATATTTTAGAATCATGATATGATATTTATTCATCCAATTGAATCACATTGGATTACACTAGTACTTTATTACTTACATGAAATATGGATCAAAGTGGATCTTTATTTACTGTTGATAAATTGATAATATTACTATCAAGAATTAATATCCTCTAAAATATATCTATTACATTAATAAATTATGAGGAATTAAATACTTTATGAAGATTTATCTTTGATATGATAAATATTAGTTGAGGTTTGAAAGTGAATACATACCCTAGACAACCATTTCCATTATGTAAGTACATAATGAATTTATAGTAATTTTTTTAGAATTTCAAATTCCCATGTTATCTTCATTGAATTAATTGATACTGTCTTTTTCTATTACATTTATTAATTTTTGGTTTTCCTTATAGATGATATTTTTATATATTAAAAATTAAAGGGATGATAATGAAGATCACTGGGTAATTATCTTGAAGACCTTAAGGATGGAGAATTTTTTTGGAAAACATATCATGTCTGAATATTTCATTTTGAAAGATTCATCCTCTAGTAATATAAACTTATATGAGAGTATTTTAATAGAAATATTAAATTAGTATGTAATTGAAAAATTTATTAGACTATAATTGGTTATTAATATCCATAGTTGTATTAGTTTAGCTATATATTATCAACTCCTTGTGGATAATTTCTCTTGGTCATTTAACACACATTCCAAGTTACCTTAGAAGGGATCTAAATTACATTAGAAAAATGAATGTGGGGAAAATTTCTAGGGTTTAATGAGATGTTCAATCATCACACATATTGTTATATTACACTACAGTGGAATAGGTTTTATAATCTACAGTGTTGCATTGATGAATGTTGTTAGATGGTTTCTAATGTAGTATGATATGGTTCTATCTTCTAGACCATGAAAATTGATGGTTCCTGACAAAAATAACCCAACTAATGATTTTGAGTGGAATTTCATTCATTAATGATATAAATGTATTATATTCTCATAGTAGAATATATCTCATAGAATATGGATGGAGACGATTAAGGATAATTATTTCTGAATAAATTTCCACCATGGGAAGGTGAACAATGTGTTAGACACTTAGAGTTGAAAAGATCATTCTAGTTTATTAATAAGGGGATAAAAAATCTAATATATCAGGGTTTCGAAAGTATGAATCTATAAATTTCAATGAAAGGGGAGAAAATTTGTCATTCATAAATGAATGTTGAACTATCTGTGCATATAATAATTAAAGAGAAAAAATGGAAGATGTAGAGCGAAAAAATGTGCTGAAAAATTTTGTTGAGTTAAACATTGATTATAATGGAATAATATTGTTCATGAACCATATATGTTACCCAATTATACCATATTTAAGGAGTTATTGGATTTATCTTTTAGTACAAAATTATTTATTCATCATAGAAATAGAAAGATGTAATGATATCTAAAATAGTATTTATAGTCAGATAACATGAAAAAGTATATTACAGAATATGTATCATGGTTCATGGTTTTTCATAAAATTATGTATGAGAATTAAAATTATATGTGAATGTTACAAAAAATACCTATAACATAATGGAAATTGGAAAAAATCAATGAGAATTATTTTCCATTAGACTCCCCAAGACTTCTAAAGAGGATAATGATATTTAGGTTGTAGTAGGTCTCCTTACAAAGTCAGAAAACTTCAATAATATTTATGATTGGTAACCATGGTTTGTGAAAAATTTCTAGTGAATCCTTAAGTAGGATTTAGATATGGAGTTATGTTTATTCACTTCTTGTAATCTGAGTAAGAATGGTTAGTATGAGATAAACATTAAAACCATTGATGTTATTTTTTCATCCTCTTCTCTACAATATGATGTTTTTTTGGATAAAAACATATTTTTTATCAAGTTATTTTATAAAAATATCTTTCAATAAATCATTTAGATGGCTCATTATGGAGCCCTATATTGTAGGATGTATGGAAATTTTATGTTCCTGGATAAAGTTTTAGAATAACATAAATTTTGAAATGATTATCTGAGTAAATGGTAGAAAAAATTAGATCCATCCAATCATACATTAGATCATATCAAAGTTGAAAAAAAAAGTTTTGATTACACCGGTCGGTCATATTTGCAGTTTTAAGTTGGTGAAGAGTAATTTAGGTGAACTTTTCCATGGAATATGGTTATGAGATTAAAAAATAATGGAAATTAATTCTCAATGTATATTTTCCCCTTCAATATTATTAATTAGGTAGAGATAGTAGATTATCACTTGGAACTTTTTTTAGTCTCTCTCAAGTTCACAATGTGTTCCATGCATCTCTCTAAAAAAGGTACATACATGATCCATCACATTTACTGAGCTCATAGGTCCTGTTACTGTAGAATGAAATTTATTATAAAGAAAAACTAGAATGAAAATTTTATTATAGTGATAATGTTCCATCAACAAACATTACACAATTGGTTAGAGTTCAATAGAGGGGTCAGAAAATCCAAAAGGATTCCTTGGTAATCAGAGGATATTATGAAACCAAGATATCACCATTTGTTTTAATCATAATAATAAAATTTTCTGGAAAATTATTTTTATGTGTGTTGAAATTAACAACATGATATTTTATGAAATATCTTTTGTCATATAAATTTAATTTATGTGATGATATTCATTACATGGAACACCGAGTTTAAACAAAACATTATATGGATATTATTATTTAATGTGATAGTTAACTTCCAAACATTGGATTTGATGTTATGATAAGGAAAAAAATAAATTTTAGAAAACATATTGTAGAAATATTTATGAAATTAATTAATTGTTTATCAATTACTTATAAATTAAAATAATAATCAATCTCACGTAAAGGATATGTTTTAAAAAAACTATTTTATTTCTGAAATTTGTTTTTATTTTAATAAATTAATATGATCACTATTGATGAATTATTGTAATGAAATATATATATTATTTATTGAAAAAAAATAACATTAATTGAATATTTTTTATAGGAATGAGATAAGAATATATATCTAAATTTATAATTAAAAATGTATTTTTCTAAAAAATTGTTTTCATTGAGTTTTTCACAATTGTTTTAAAATAACCCCATACCACTTATAATTATAAATCATAAAAAATTATATTATATTTTTTAATTATGAGGATAAAATCTAGTGGTAGGTCCCTTTAAATTTTGGACAATGTGAATAGTAACTATATTATTTTTTTTCACCTAGGTTATAGTTAAATGGGTAAAATATTGTTAAAACACTATGATAAGGCATTAATATTTCTTCAAAAAATTTATTTATCCTATAGACCTAATTTATTTAGGAAATTTATCTCCTCGTTTCAAATAAATGAAAACTTGGTACCATATTTCTTTGATAATGACCATTATATTATTTTTAGAATATAAAAATAGAAAATGTCACTCTCTTACTTTTAAATATATCTTATGCATTAACATAAGAGAAAAAAAGTTGTTGATGAATATAAATGATTTTTTAATAATAATGAATTTTTTATTTTAGTAATTTATTATTATTTTTTAGTTATCATATAATTACCTTAAATTCTTTTTCAATGCGAGCAAAATATTTTTTCAAATTAAGGATGCAAGATAAGTGATTTAAATCTTTTTAAATGTAGTATAATGTTAATAATATATATTGATCAAAAAATTTGATTCATATGAAATATTAGGGATTTGAGAAAATATTATTTTAAAATTACACATTTTCTTTTGTGTGTTTTAAGTCAAAATAAATGAATTGTTCTAAAAATGACATCAATGACATTTTATAATAAATAAATTTTATGAAATGATTTAAAATACATAAAAATATTATCTTCATCCTCCTGAATAGAATGTGGTTTTATATATCAACTATTTCCTATTTATGAGTCATATTTTCATTTATGATATCATTATCATCCATAAATAATGAAACAGTTGTTATCATGGTTGTGGTCGTATATGATTAATGATGCAGTTAATCAATAATGATACAATTTAACATTAAAAATAGAAACTAAATTTAATTTGATGATATAATTTCAAAAATATACTCCTTTATTCAAATTAATTATCATTTTAAATCATTTTTCTTGAAATTAAATTATTATAGTTTAATATTTTTAGATATTTCAAGTGTGACCTCTCGATCCCTTATGAAACGACACCCCTCCATTATCTTCTTAAAACCATGATATACTTTCTAGATCAAAAAAACCTAAGACAATTCCCATAATAACTTCTCTATATGCATCCTAGAGGTTATATTTTCCCTAGAAGAAAAAACCTTATGGTCATTAAGTGGGGATCTAAAGGTGTTATTTCCAAGAATATGTAATCACCTTAATCAATCACATTATTTTTCACTTCATTTTTTATCTCCAATATATATATATATATATTTTATTTATCATAATAATAATAATTTAATTATCCTAAATATTCTTAAATGTTATTAAGATTATTAAAATACTATTATCAATTCTATTTCTCTTCAAATTGTTTGGGAAGTTATATCTAATGCATATATATGACTTATCATCTCCAGAAAGAGATACAATTCATTTTTCAGCATTATATTTTATAGATGTGTATGATTATGGGAATAATATTTATATATGATATTTATGAAATAATTATAAATATTTTATTAAAAAATAAAACTATAAATTATACATGTACACCTTTTGTAAAATGAAAATGTTTCTCATGCATAGATGTGGAATAAAACATCAATAAAGAGATATGATTAGTTCTTAATTACCATTTTATATGGGTGGTAATATGTAAGTATTTATTGAATATTTATTATATATATATATGATATAATAATGATTTTTAAAGTTTAATTATTATTTACCTTTTTTTCATTCAATCTAATAAAAATCAAAACAATGTTCATGCATATATACGACCTATGGTCTCTAGGAATAGTATAATTAATCTTTATTTCACTATATTCTATAAATGAATATTAATATAATTATAATTTAGTTAAATTATATTTATATAAATACTAAATTTATATAGATGATTGTTCCGTGATAAATCTAGAAGGAATGAGACTTTCGAATCAGAACATGCATGGAACAAAATGTAATTATCACCCAAAAATATGATTTTTTAAAAAATTGGTAATAAATGGGTGATAAGATATCATAATTAAATCATAAATAAAATTAATATTATATAATACAGTTATAATAAATCTATATTTATTATATACTATTTTCTAGTGTGTGTGAAGAAATATAAGACTTGAGGTAAAAGATTTAACTTTCCATATTATTTTGAGCAAGATGGTTATGAATGAATTTATGTTGAGATAATTATATACTAATTATCTAATAAATAAATTATATTTTCATCTATTATTTATATTTATTAACAATATGTTTTTACCTTTAATTTTCTTTACTTTATGTACACAAGTTATTGAACTAATGTTTTTAATGAAATACTACAATTTTTTCTCTTCGATCAAAAATATATATCATTCCATATCAATGTTTCATAAAAATGTTTTCGGGAATGTTTTTAATATTATAATTAGATTCTATGAATTCATTTTTATGAATGATTTACTTTTTCAAAATGGATTAAAGTGAATATTCTTATCATTTACTGAAAGTGCTTATTTTTTACTTTTTTTACAAGTGAGTGAAAGGAATGTTATATTTTATCTTTTATGGTATGAATAGAATTTACCACCTTTATGTTTATTAAATTATTTAAAAATTAAAAATATTATTTCTAGGTTAATTTCAATGAAAATAATATTCTTTTATATTTAGTAAATTTTTTGATTTTAAAGAATTCATTTCTAAATTAAAAGAGTATTTTTCTGAAGAAACAAACTACTACTGCTATAGAAGAATTTTCAACTTTGATATCAACCTTGATGCTAATTAAGATATAATAGGTGTATGATCCAATGGTTCCATACATATTATTTCTCTAAATGGTTTATGAATAAAATGGTGGTATTTTAATGAGACATATTTATTTTCCATGTGTGATGATACAATGAATATATAAAATGTTTCAAAAAAATATTTGTTCACTTGGATTATGAAATGATGATAATATGGATGTTTTATATTCTTTTGGAATATAAATGTATGGTTTTTATTAAATTATTAGTGGGGATAGAATTATACAACAATTTAATTCATTGGATAATGTATTATATCTCAAGAGATAGTTATGGAAAACAAGTTGATTTGCTTGATCTACTTTTTGAAACAAGATGATGTTCTTGATCAACAATGGAAGGAAGATGATATTATATATCTACATTGGTGAAAATGTGTCTATACTTGGTATTTTATTATTTTCTTTTCTTTTTTGATAAAATTTTCATAGTAATATTTTTAAACATATGAATGTGGAAAAATCTTATTATAGAAACTTATGGTTGATGATTGATTTATGATTATATCTCCCTCTTATAATACATTTATTAAAAAATTATAATGTTTTAGGAAATAAATCATGTTTAAAATCTATGATATATTGGATATAAATTTTTAATACTTATTCAGGATCTAAAACCATTTTTATAATATTATTTTTTTTAAATGATCCTTGATTGATATCTACCATGTTTAAACAAAATGACAGTCGATTCTCACCCTTTATTATTTTTTCATTTGCCATGAAATGATGATCTCTTTATATTGGTTATGTATATAAAGAGCACTAAAAGAGAATATATATATGTGGGAAATGTGAAATGTATTTTATTAAATAAGAAGATTTGTTGTCTTGTTTCCAAAGTCTCTAAAACATTATAGTTGTTGGGCATGTATTTTTGAAATCCATTGGTTTTTTATAAAAAAATCTATTATTTATGTATGAAATGTAAGGGTATATCTATTGGTATTCTTACACCTTTTATAAATGATTATATCTTATTATTTATATGTATACAATCACTAAATAATCTATCTTTCACCAAAATTATCTCCAGTAAATTCTATTTTTTGTGAACCCTTTAATCCATTTCTAACCTTGTGGCATAAAAATAGTAACAATATTGTAATTTCTAATAGAATTAATTTTTAAAATAATTTTAGTGAAAATCTATACTATATTTTATAGAGTTATATTTTTACTCCCAAGGTTATAACTTCACCTCTCTTAATATTCCATGCACCATTAGTGAATGTGGTAATAAAACCTACAACCTTAGGCCATATGTCGAAAATAAGATATCTTCTTAGTCTAGGGATATATCTTTCATTCTAAAAAACTAGGTAACTTCCCATAGAGGTTTTCATTAATGCATTTACCTTATTGAAAATCGTCCTGGGTTCATTATTAGAAATATTTACCATTCCAAATATTCTAGGTATATAATTTTTTTGGGAATCCTCCTTTGATGTTGAATAGAAGGATGGGCATGAATCGTAAAAAAAACTTTATATGGTTATCAACTATTATGAACATCAAATAATCAGTTCATTTAGAATTTTTTTTCAATATTTTTTTTGATCCTTTTATTTTTCTCGTCACTTTATCTTAACATGTCCTTTCTTCCTAAAACTCTGATAGCTATGACTGATCCCCTTGTAATTTTATGGGTTCATTCCCATTGATTTTAGTTTTCTTTTATGATTATCCAAATAAAAATATATTCCTTTTCCCACCATTAATTGATAATACAAAGTTAATATATTCTATTAAATTCATTCACTATCCATATTATGGATCAGGTCTCAAACATCATTCAAAACCATATTTGTATTCCTCAAAGAAATACCCATGTTTGTTATAGTATCTTCCCAACTGATAAGTAATAAAGATATTAATACAAACACACTTACCTCGTTATTGTTTATAATTACCAATAATTACAATGTAAATATGATGGTTTTTATTTTTTATCTAATTTGAAAAAATATCCCATACAATTATTTTTTTGGATTAATTTATATAACATTACGTACACATTGTTCAATGTCAAAGGCTTCTAACACATAATCATGATATATTTCATGAACCTAGAAATAATATTCTCAAATTTGATGTTTAATCCCATTTTTACTATCTATGATTCACACCACTAAAAAACTATTGATATAGTATCTCCTAATATGTCTTCTCTACCACCATTTGTTTTTCTCTAATAGGTGGAAAGTGAAAATTCGTCTAATAGCAACAGTATTCGATGTGCATCCTCCACTAACTAAAGTTAGTTCTATTAAGTTGATAAATATTCAACATAAATATATCCATATAAATTGTTCAATATGATAAAAATGGCCTTGATCCACTTAAATCAACCATTGATAACAGTTGTTGCAGAAAATGTCAGGAGTCACAACATCAGAAACTTTTAAAGATGATGAAAAGAAAAAAAAAATTAATTTGAAAATAACAAACACAGATTAAAATGGTTTATAAATAATACATATTCTCTAGGAGAGGTATAAAAAATGACTATTTTAATATAATAATTATAGGGTTAAATCATAGTGTATGAAACCCTAGCTCGAAATTCACTCCTTAGGAAGATGAAGCAATTGTTCCACAAACCACATAGTAAATTCCATTGTGGTATAATAACTAATGGTTGGAAGTACTTGGATCAATAGGGACTTATAAATATTTCTATAAAAATTATTTAAAAACGGCATGTTGAATTACACATTACTATAGGTTCTAATTGCATCCTACTATAGTTTGTTCTAATAGCTACTGAGCTGGGACCGCATGCAGTCAGGGTCGCTAGTATTCAACCCATCTTTATCTAGTAGATCCATCTAAATAGTTCCAAAAAATAATAATATTCAATTTATGAAAAATATATATAAATTATTTTATTAATGAATATTTAATAAATAAATAAATATAACAATAAATTTCTAGTAAATTCATTTTACACTTCAAAAATTTGTTCTCTTAAAAATGGGGTTTCAAACATGTTTCATAAAAACATTATAAAAAAATATTACCATATTAAGAAATTTGATTTTTTTAATTTATAATAATTTTTAAAATTATCATGTAAATATTATCTTATGGTGAATTTTTAATATTTTAAAAAAAGATTTATTTTTCAATGAATTGTAAAAATACCGATTTTTGTAAAAATTGACTTTTAATTTCAAGTAAATATTACATTATGTTTTTAATTGGATATTGAATAAATATATAATTACATTTATTATAAATAATATAATTTATTTTATAGTAGTCACCATTATATAGAATTTAAAAAAAATTAATTTTTTGTGCTAAAAAACACATATTTCTAAGAAACAATTTTTATACATGCAATGTGTTTTTCATAAAAAATTAATTTAACCTATAATAATATTTTTATATAATTATAAATAATAAATAATAAATATATTATTATAAAAATAATTTTATCATTTTTACAAGTAATTAATTGGTGTAAATGAAGATGTATGATTAAAAAAATCATTTAAAAAATGTGGTTTCATTGAGATTTACAAGATAAATTAAATTAAATTCCATTATAGTAGTTGAATATGGTACATTTCTCCATATCATGAATCATATTAAATAATATAATTTAATTGATTCAACATATTTTTTTGTTATAGTTAATAAAAAAATATTTTGTTTTGTTACCGTTGTTAAGGTTAAAGAGATTTTATTTTGGGTAAACCATTAGATAAGGGTTGGATATACACAAAAAATATATAAATTAATATGGTTTTATGATTTTTAAACAATATAAAATTTTATATTTGAATCCCTGAAGACCTGGAGCCATATTCCCATGAATGTGACCCTAAATCATTATAATATCTTTTAGAAATTCCATTTTTTCACTCTCCTCACTTATTAAAGGGAATATTTTACCCTTGCATATTCACACAGATTGGGACTTATATATTAAAAAATAACTACTCAAAAACCATCCTAAAATAGTTCTTTTAATCCTATATCTTACATTCTTCTTCTAAGATCAATCCTTGAAGGCGTAATAATTATGCCAAAGAAGATCTCTCAAAGAATATATACAACTCTTGACCAGGATATTTAACTTTTATTTATTCTTATGCTTCATAAATAATTTTTTAAACAAATTTATTTATATTCTATAATAAATATAATTCTATTTTATGATTATTATGGGATAACCATTTTACACTATATCTTAATCCAATGGGAGATGAAACTATTTCCCATGCATATGTGTGGAATACCACTTTCACGTAGCGATGAAACTCATTTTCAACCACCATCACTCATAGTTAGTTATTATGATACGTTTAATTTTAATTAATTATATTTGTGATATTATAATTATTCTAGAATATTAATTAATATTTTCCATTATTTAGTTTCATCTATCAGAAAATGGAAGTGTCACTCACACATATGTATGGACCACCATTTTTGTATAGTGATATAAATAATTCTTCATAATTAATTTATATGGATCTTTAGAAATGTTTATATAATTCATATATATGATATTAATATCAATATTAATTTTTTTTATGAATTAATAATGATAAAATTTCTTGTACCATATCAGCTGAACAAGAAAATATATGAAAAATGAAGTAGTTAATTCATGAAATAATGATGATAATGAATGTTTGTTAATTATTGAGTAATAGTATGTTACAATAAAACCATATGTGGTATTATAGGTATTAGTTTTTTATATAATTATAAATAATAATATTTTTATACAAGGTGTTAGAGCGTTTATGTAGAGACATACATGAGGTAAAGATTTTATTCTATAATCTTAATTTTAAAGTAATTTTTCTTCTTCAATATTAGGAGGATTAAATTGTATGATATATCTCACATAAATCATATTTAGCTTATTATTTTATCATTATTTTTAAGATTTAATTTATTCTATTCATTTTCCATCTTTAATCACTCATGATACCTAAAGAATATTTCAATGAAAAATGGAAATGGTTTTCCCTTCATATGGGAATCTTTTATTCCATGTCAATATCTTCATTAAAAATTTTAAATATTGTTTTTAATATTATCCAATGATTATTTTAATTTAGTTTTACAATATTCTACTTTCTTTAACAATGTATAAATGGATCCTTCTAATCATTTTCCGTACATGGATGTTTAGACGCTCTACCAAAAATGTAAAAGGAATGTTAATACTAAAAAAACACCACCAAAAAAACATCTCCCAGAATCATAAATACACTTTTACATGAATATTCATTTATATTTTACTTTTTTATTTTCTATAAAATCATTTTTTTATTTTTTTTGTGATTTTATTATATTTTAAATAAATTATTTCAAGTAAAGGATTATTTTCTACAATAATGTTCTAGAGATATATTAAAAGTATTTTTATCTATAGATATAATAATTTAAGTTTTCATATGATTTTCTTGGGATATGATCCAATGTTACCATATTTATTATATCTTTGGATTGTTTATGACTAGGATGATAAAATTTTATGTGACCTATATCATGTCCATGAGTTAAGATATAATGATATAATCATAGTTTTATGATCATGTGGCATGCATATGTAGGTTTTTCATTATAATATTGGTGTGGATTGAATTTTATATCCGTAAAATGAATTTGGAAAAGAAGGATATCTCATATGATAATATGATTTGGAATAGTGAGTGAAACTAGCTAATTGAGAAACGTTTTTCCAAAAAGATAATATTGAGAGTGAACCTTAACCAAGGAATTAATAGAAAAAAGATTGAACCCAACCCAAAATGGCGGTATTAGAAGTTATTTTTGACTATGGAAATGATTTTATATGATTATTTGGTAAAAAATAAGTATTTCTTATTCTTATTATATGTTTTCATGTCTTATGATAAATTATTTATGATTCTGTATTCTTATGTCAAATTTATTTTGATTGATAAATTTTTTGAAAAGTTTCATGATTATGATATATGAATTAATTGGTAGGATTTTTGTAATTTTTATGTAATGTTCTCATACCCGTATAATTTTCTTATTTTCACTTATAATCATTTATTAATATATCTTATGTCTTGATTTACTAAGTACCCAAGATCACTAATTCATTTTTGTTCATTTTCATAGGGTAAAGAGGAAGGATTTAATTATTTTATATCAATTAAGGGTTTTAGGTAGTAAGAACTAAATTTGAAATTAAATAGTTATTTTATGGACCATTTGTCTATGTATCCATGTTTTTCAAGATACTAAAACTCTATAAACATTATGAGTTTATTATTATGAAATGTATTGAATATTCATTTAAAATGACATAATATCCCTATATAAAAAGTATGTTCTACTATAGTTTGTTTCAAAGGAAGGGTTTGGTAACTTTCTGAATTTATGATGAGGTAACATTAGTGAGAAATAGTTGTATAAGACTAAATATATGATAAAATCTTAAATCTTGGTAATGAGAGGAGTGTGGTTCTAATATTAAAATACATACCTTTTTTATAAACTACTGGTTGATGTGGTTATGGCACTAATAAATTTAGGGGAAATAAGCACAAAAAGAGGTGGATTAGTATATCTCAACTGTCATTATGTTTCATAGTGATTGAACCCCATGTTCACAAATAGTATGAAACTGTTGTGCGATATTCTAAGCTTAATTTACATTTTATTTAATATATTTTATAAGTAAATTGAATTTAAAATAACCAAGTATTGCTTAGATAAATCAAAAGGTGTCATAGATAAATAAAGTTGTCATGAAATGACATATTATAAACTATTTTAAGGACTAAATTTCCCACTATTGATATTTTTTATTATACTATGATTTTTTGTTTCATTCAATGGTCTGAATCATTAGGAATTATGTTAACACTAAATGTGATAGAAAATGAAATAATCTCCCCTATAAGAAACACAATGTAGTGGGACTTGTAATGAAAAATAATTTCTTTATTCTTATAAAATGTTATCAATACATGAATCATGTTAAGCATTTAAATGATAAATGTAATGAAAAATGTATTATTTAGTCCTTCATGATGAAATATACAGATTCTGTTAGTGAGCCCACTAGTCCGTTAATTAGTGAGAAATGGATCGGTACCACTAAAAAGATATTTTTTTATTCTAAAATGATCAGAACATAAAAATTCTATCTAAACCCTATATCATTTTTATGTTTAATAGTATTAATGGTTGACTCTTATATATAATATAAGGTGAATATAATAAATTGACTCCATGGAGTAGGATGTGTTTATGATGTTATTTTTTAATAATAACTTAATCATATTCATTATATTATAATGAATAAGGGATTACATGATCTGAATAAGTAGGATGGTGAATATTTTAGAACTTAGGATGAATATTTTATAAGACATATGAGGTATACATATGGTATTATTACATATTTATAATAAAATATTGATCAACTCATTAGCTTCTTCAAACTAGTTATCCAAATAGTTTTATCCTTAAGATAATTCAATAGCTATGATGAAATCATTAATTATGCTATCAAGGTTTGCATAGAGAATAGATTCACCCATTAATCTCGTTGTTTTGATAAAAAAAAATAAAAATATAATTAAAAGAAAATTCTAATAAAAACCCATAGAAGATATAAGATGAGATTTCCATTATGATTTATGTGTGGAATGTATCATTGAGGAAAGTTTCATAAGTGTACTAATAAATTTTTTGTGTGTGGAAAAGAAGCCCATCATGAAAAATTATGATATTTTGTATCTTTAATTCAATAGAATTCATGATCAATTCAATAAAATAAAACCCGATTTGATAGAAAAAGACCACAGGGACTAGTGAATTTGGGTAATTAGATACATTGCACAATAACATGAAACATGGATACAATTACAAGATTTAAAAACATCAAAACATTCCCTTTTATTCTAGTGATATTTTAATATGACATAGTATAACCTAAGGATATACATATGAATGGAGTGATACATAAATAATATCATCAGAATAATCCAAGAACAACTTGATAAAAGTATTACATGTTAGTAAAGAGTCATATAAAGGTGACGAAAAATGTCTGAGAATCATAAACATGAAAATTTATGCTTGATATAAGATGATATTATCAAGGAAACATTGGAATGTTGAACAAACATAAAACATAACATCATAATAAAAAGTCAAGGATAACCACCTATACATCCTAAAACATTGTTCTTAGGATAACATCCATAAATATAGAATATATCTCATGATATGGATTAATTACCCTATGCATTTGAGGGATTAATAATTTTGGGACCACCCATTACATTCACATCACGTAAATGTGGTATTATTACAAATAGATTATATAACCTAATAATTCCCTTCATTAATTTATACACATAATTTAAGTGTTATGTTAACATATATGGAAGCCCACAATCAATATAGGATATCTAAAATAATGTGGATAACCTTCAGTAGAAATTGGGATAGGTATTCACTAAACAAATGTTAAGCAAGAGAAATTATAGGATAATTTCTACAACATAATTACTGTACATGAAAATTTAGCGATTTTTTAGAATGGGACATTAATGTGCTCTTTAATTATGTGGGAATTATATGTACTACAAATAGATATGTAAAAATAAATAATAACATTGAAAATTTGAAATAAAAAGTGTTTAGTAAAAAGAACGTATTTGAAATAAAAATATAATGAGAGAGTTACTTAATATAAATGGGATACTATAGAAGCTTTGGATGGGATCATTAATAGATTTGTAACACCTTCTAGTTCATTATAAAGGGATAGGGTGAGGAAAATTGAGATCACTGATAGTTTAATTAACATTAGTGGGAGGATGTCTGGGTATTTATAGATAAAAAGGGGGGAATTTTTTATTAATTTCTGAACATATTTTTTGGACTCTATATCATAAAATAATAACACAAAATTTTCAATTTTACATGGTTTATTCCAAATAGGAGGGGTTTTGAAAATTTTATTTTTATAATAACCAAACTCTTTTAAGTAACACCATTGATGATTTGAGAATGATTCATGTTCATAAAGAGTTGATTTTAATACCATAAAATATAAAATATGTTCTGTAGGATTCATTAATGGATAATAAAATTAATAAAATAATGTAAAAATATATTATATTAGAGGGTAAAATTTTATTTTCTCAAAGATTCACTTTATTAAATTTATTACATCAATTTTATTCCTTTATGATTTAATAATACAGATTGAAAATTTAAAATGTGTTAATTTTTTACCAAATAATTCATCTATCTTTGAAAAATATGAAAAAATCACCATTGGAAAATTTAGACATGATTATTTAAAAAACAATATTTATTTTTCAAATATTCTTCTAAATATAAGAATTTTAATTTTTAAATATAAACCATATTTATAGAAAGTATGAGTTTTACCATATTAACCACTTCATGAATATTAAAAAATTTACATAAGATTTCATTAAATTGTAATGTTATTTATATTTAAATAATTATATTTTTATAATAATAATTTGTAAAAATATTATTTCTTTAAAAAGATCATGAAATTATATAAATACTTCTTTAATTGAAACTATATATTTCTCAAAAGTATTATTTTAATTTTCTTCCTATAAAAATATATTTTTTAATGAACTATTTATATAATCAATGATAACATATTAATAAAAAATGATAAATATAAAAAATATTTCATTAATAAGTGAATATAAAAAATCAATGTTTTAGGGCGAAGATACTTTAGCCCTTATTATTGTACTATACCCCCCATAAGCGTAAGGTTTGTGATGATGGTTCCATTCTAGGGTAGTTTGGAAAAAATGGTTTGGGTCACGATCTCTATAATGTTAAAATTTTTGCTTAAATGGTTACATTCATGATTCTGATGAAGAAATTAAAAATTAGATTAGACTAGGGGAAATCCCAATTATTACATCTCCCCCTGAAGATCTGATACATGGTATTCATTAGTGTGGTCCTACTGGTCCAATCCATCACATCATATATATGTTTAAATTAAAATTTACCATAACAATTAACATATAATATCGTCAAATACCATTTTACAATTACTTTTTTATAATTTGTGAAGACTTTTAATGGTATTTTAAAACCATCATTCCATATGAGTGAGAAATAAACAATGTATTGAAGCAGTTTCCAATAACCATATGAAATTTTGTCAATAAAAAAATTATTACATTTCAAAATGTTTGGGTCATTACGTTCTAACCCCATCCAAAATCACACCCCCATAAAAAAATTGATTTCATACACAAAAATAGAGTTAGGTACTTATATTTCATCACCTCATCTAGTTCTCATGTTTCTTTCTGAAACATAAAGTTTCATCACCAATCATTGTCCAACTGAGTTATCATGTACTATAGAACATTATATCAATGATGGAACATCTTCACCATATGATCATGACATGAAATATCATTCTTCAATGGGACCACCTGTAGATTAATTAAATGTGAGGGGTCTGGTATGTACTTAAGTAGAATTACACTAGGAAAACATCAGGTAATTTGGAATGGTTGGGTGGAACTTCTAGTAAATAGGCCACATCTTCAATGTCATCAAGGAACCCAAAGGGGATGAAGTGTTGTGGAATAAGATTTCATATCGCTATAAAACTCTTAAATTTATTTTATGGTGATATATTATTCAAAACCATATCTCTGACCATAAAACTCTAGGTCTCTTCAATTATCACCTTCATCGATATTCATTAACTTTGAATGGATTTGAAATTATAGTGAATGGTATGAACTTTATCTGCCTTCTCTGGGATAATTTCAGGTCTTGTTATTGTCTACTCTCGAACATACTCCCAACATGTTGGAGTCCAACCCATCATCCTATAAAGAGCCTCATAAGGTTCCATTTGAATTACATAATCGACAATGTTGTTAAATGATAACTCCATAATTGGATGTTGTTGATTCAGAAATCCAATTAAACCCACTAATTATGATCTCAACATAACATCCAAATATTGAATTGATCTACCAAACTGAACATCCATTTGAGGGTGATAATTAGGATTGAACATATACTCTGTATCAAATATTTCATGAATTCTTGTCTAGAACCATGAGTTAAACCTTTGATCTCGATCATATACAATAGAGAGTGTCTCTCCTTTTAGTCTCACTGCAACCTTTATGTATATTATGGTGATGTGTTCAATAGTGAAATATTCCTAGATTTCAATGAAATGTGTAGAATATTTAAGGGGATTGACTACCACCCATATTACATTATTTCATTTATATTTCCTAGGGGTTACTTTGATGACATATGTGGTTATATTTTCCCATTTCAATATTGGTATCTTAAATAGTTTAATCTCACCCTTAGAAATCTATGATTCATCCTTGACTTGTTTTTATACCAAGAATTGAGAAACAAATTCATCAATAACCACAATAATGTTATCCCACCATAAATATTTATTCAGATTTTTATGCATCTTAGTTCATCCTAAATGTATAGGGGAGGATGAGCTATGCACGTAGTCTTGAGGTTCCCTCCTTATTTATAGTTTTTATGGGACACATATCATGGTTTCAAACATGATTACACTATATTTAACAATATTTAACTCTATAATATTAAATATATTTTTTTTGTTGCACGATATCATATTTTTGGGCATCCTTGATCCTCTAATGAAGGGATGGTTGAGTAATTGTTTATAAAGATAGTATGTATATCCTTTTATTATTCCCATGTCTATCCTTTTCATGTTGAAGAACATTGGATGCCTTTCAATCCTCATCACAGATAGTGTTTCAATATCATTTAAAGTAAGAGTATATGACACATTATTATCATTTCAAATATGTAAATGGATATAATAATCACAATCATTGTTCACCACTAAAAAAATTTATTTGAAAATATTGATATCATTTGCTGATAATAAATACTTTAGGATTTATGGTCTATATATATGTCACACATTTACCCATAGAGATATTGTTACGATATATTGAATGTGATGAATACTGTAAAAAGTTACATATTATAGTATGGTTAGTTCAACTCATCGATCTTTAATTATAATGAGGATAATTCTATCACATTTTAAACATTCATGAGTACACAACCCATAGATTTTTTGGATGCATCCCAATATATCAGAATTTCCTCCCCTGGTGGGTAATGTGATTGAATGTTCAACAATTAGCCTCTTATTTAACTCCTTAATGATATCTTCACATTAAAAATTTTAGAAAAGATTCATCCCCTTCCTGTTATACTAGATTGTGGGTTTGAAATTCATAAAATGTTTATCCTAAATCAATGATAATATAAATCTAATGTAATTAAACTATGGATATCTATCACATATGTTTGTCTTGAACATCCATTTATTGTCTATATTTTTGATGGATCAGTATATATTGTTTTGATGGTGATAATATACCCTATACATGCTAATTAATATCTAAAAAACTCAATTTTACTATACTTACCAAACAAATATTCCTTTCACATGATCTTTGGTACAAAATTAATATGCTCCACACTATCCTCACTGAATTTGGAGTTGATAGAAATATCATCTATAAACACTGCTATATATTTTTCAAGGTAATCCGTAAATACTCAATTAATTATATTTATAATGTTAGATGGATATTTAATGTTTCCAAATGAAATCACTGTGAAAGCATAATTCCCGTATTTTTTATGAAACTCAATATTGGGGATATCCCATTCTTCACCTTTACATGAAAATATCCCAACTAATGATCTGTCATATAGAATTACTAGGCTCTAAATATTTGATCAAAAAATTAATCAATACAATGGTAGAGGAAATTGTTTCTTTATCATGTTCTTTTTGAGCTCATGATAATCAATTTTATGCCATAATGACATATCCTTATTCCAAATGAAAAGGACCTAAACATTTAATGGTGAAGAACCCAGGTGTATAAACTATTTTTCTAGATCATATTATAAATTGTTAGATATCACTATATGTTAAAAAATGGCAATTCAATATTTAGTCTTTGATAATTAAAATTCTCATGGATAAATATCAATTAGTACTCAACCCCACGGCATAGAGGAAGACTATTAAATTCTTTAAGAAACATATCAACATATTTTCTTACAATGGGCATGTCATCAAGGTTGAACTTTTCCATAGGATAAATAATTTTATCTACATATATTTCCTTATAAGGCAATAATATCCTTTCATGAGATGAATATACTAAATTAGATTCACCAATTCCATTCACTTGTATAGTATAAGAGGTAGATTCATGATTGAGAGGGTACTTTCATTCACTAAAAAATCAAAGTATTTTTCTGTATAATGAAATCCAATCCATTCCTAGAATTTTAAAAAATTCCACTAAATAGTGTATCCCATTTTTTCTAGGAATTTATTCCTGATAATATGGAATGTGGGGGAGTTAAATACATGGGGTGTTTTAATTTCCACATTTTCTACATTCATAGATAACTCATCTTTCATGGTTTGATGTTCCATATGAGTAGTTTTACAAAACATGCATTATATGAAAGAATTAATTAGAATAGAACAAAATAGTATGTCATGTAATCTTGAAAGAATAATCATCATACATACCACCACATCACTGTTTTGATTTACCTCATTATTTGTGGTGGAATAATCTCTCCTTTCTTTTTATGACTTTCATATTATTTAATTTAGTTATCATTCAAAAGCCTTGTCTTAGTGCATTGATTCACATATATTATATATACCTTGAATTCTAAATACTAAAATTAATGATGAGACTTATATATATAATTTCTTTGTTTTCCTACATTGGTTGGTTTCTCCCATTTTCATTATGTATCTTTGAAGCCTTTTTTACCACACATAAAGTATTTCTTTACCTCCTGGAGGAATTTTTTGAGATGATTATTCCAAAACATTTGAAAATATTGATGTAATAATTTGTTACCACCATGTATTTTATCTATTGTAACACTATAATTAAAATAAATTTGTCATATCCTATCTCCTGATCATGAGACTCATGAGATTCACCGATCCCAATTTCATCTTTCAAGGCATATCAGACAAGTTCATTATAGGTTTCAAAGTTAGAAATCACAAAATATTTTAATAGACATGAATTTGTGGGACCAAAGTAGTGATAAATTATAATACTAAGTTCAATGAAAAAATGAATTCATATCATGAATGTATTGTAAATCTCACATCATACAGCTAGATGGACTTTTCATCATTTTTCTTATGGCTAAGGAAGTCCCTATGCATTATAAGTTAGAGAGTATGAGGAAAATATATATTGATACCATTTTCTGAAATTCATTCAACTCCATTGCTTTGATATCATCCTAGGTATTCATATTTTGTAATCAACATCCACAATTGGAAAAATTCCCCCTCAATAATATAAATTTCCAATACGACTTTCTTTTTCTCAATGAATTAAAGGATAATGAATATATTTTGAATGAAGTTGATATATTATTCCTTTATTAATGTAATGGATGATACACTAAATGTAGGAGGCCTTAGTCACATAATTTTATCAATTGAAACATTCTTTTTCTTAGGGCGATGTGTATTTCCCCCCAGATACCCATTTCTGTTCATAATTTTAGTTAATTGAGTAAGTATTATCACAAATATCATGGCTCCTGCTCCCTTTGGTATGGGAGTCTCATTTAGAAAATCCTTGTAACAATGTTGGCTAAATCATTTCCTCATATTTCAAGACATTTAAAAAAACCATAATAGAATTTTGGTTGAGATTAACTAAACTACTAGAGACATTAAATATAAACTATGAAAATTGAAGCGATAAATTTAAAAAAAATAGATTCATTATCCTATGTATTTATAGTATTTAATCTATGTTATCCATGCTATAATTTCTTTAGTAGAAGTTTATATTTAACATTTGTACCGTCATAATGGTTCTTAAGGATCATGAGAATTTTCCAAATCATACCCCCTAGGAGTGTAAAACTGGGTGTAAAAAAGGCCCTTTTTTATAAACTTGGTGAGGATCATGTCCATCTACAATGCACCCATTTTGCAGTTATTACCCCAAGATATAGTTGCTCTGAATTCACATCCAATTTTAGTGTCCAGATATCGATTTTTTTATTTTTACCCATTTACTATATATATTACTATAATTTAGGGATGTTTTCCTATGTTTGGAATTATACATAAGTGTTTCACTAAAATTTTCACTTCAGAATCCCAAAAATGACTAGACCTATCCCAAATACCATCTATGCCAACCTATATATTTAATAAAAAATAATATATGATTGATTGTAAAATTTACCACATGATTCATTACCAAATGATCATGAGGCTTAATGTCTTTAGGTAATTAAATACATAACATAATAACATGAAACATAGGTATAATGGAATTATTTAAAATCATTATTACATTTCCTTTTATTCTGAGGATATTTTTATTCTACCCGAGATAACCTAACAAATACATAATGTAAGGGTAACCTATAAAGGCTAATAAGGTAATAATCAATGAATAACTTGATTAATTTAAAACATTTTAATAAAAATAACTTAAATAATAAAAAGGTTTATAATCATAACTAATAACATTGAATCATGATATAAAATGACAATCCCAATGCCACAAGTGAATGGAAAAACGACATAAAAAAAGAAAACATAAGAATAATTCAAGGGTAAATGATGATACATCATAACATAGTGTTATTTGGATTATCTATGTTTCATAATACAATGTATCTCACGAGATAAAAATATTACTCAATGCATTGGAGGGAATATAATTTAAGGCCCACTCGTCACAATCATATAATGTTCATGTGTTAGTGTTTCCCATAGATCATAAACATTATAATTACTTTATTTAATTTTTACCCTATGATTAAGGAGTGAGGGATACAAACATTTAATTATAAAATAAATTATGTATATATATATAATTAGGTGAATATCCCCAAGTTGAAATGGGGATTTTCATTTACCACAGAAATTCTTTGCATGTATAATCCATTGATAATCTCAGTAGCACAATGGGTGTATATAAAGGTTTATGGAAATAGTGGATGAGAGTGAAAATTGGTCTCTCATTACAAGGGATGAATAGGGATAGTAAATGGATTTTTAAAAACACATTACAACCAATAAAAATCAATATCTAATGTCATTTAAAAAAGGAAGATGAGTGAGTGCCATACCATGAGAGGAAACTTATAAAAACATTGGATGCGATTTGTAAGATCTTGGGAATAGGATGGGAGTGATTAAAATATTTATAGGGAGAGTAAATTCATGCTAAATGTGTTTTTACTGAAGAGGAGTTTTAATATGGGTTGGTATATAAAGGGAAATTGAGGGTAAATATTTATTAAATTTTAAATGTAGTTTTTGGAATCTATATTATAAAATAATAAAAACAAAAATATTCCAATTGGTTTTCACTTTATTTCTACCAAAAATATTGGTTTTCAACATTTTATAATGTCAAGAACTAGAATCATTAATATCATACCACTGGATATGTGGAAGTGAGTCAGGTTCCTAATGAATTGATATTAAAAACATAAAATATAATATATGTTTTAGAAGATTATTTAAGGGTTTATTAAATTAATAAAATGACATAAAAAATTATTGTAAGGTAGAAATTTATATTTGGTCATGGATACATTTTATATAATTTATTACATCACTTTTGGGACATTATGATGTCATAATGTAGATAAAATATTTATACTGTTTTCAATTTTTACCCAAAAATTTGACTCTCATAAAAACATAAAAAATTAATCATCGGATAACATTGAAAATATAATTTAAAAATATTTATTATATTAAAATAATCTTTTAAATATGATGCTTTTATGTTTAAATAAAAATTACTATTTACAAAAATACTAATTTTTACGATATTAACCACTTCTGACCCTAATAAAAATTTCATTGGACTTTCATTGAAATATAATATATTTTTTGTTTAAAATGTTTCTGTATAATAAATTTTTTTATTAAAATATCATTTATTTGAAATATATCGAATTTAACAAAAGAGTTTCTTAATTTAAACTATACATTTCTCAAAAATACAATTTTGATTTCCTTGTGTCAAAACAGAATTTTTATCAACAACCTTATATAATCATTGATAAATGATAATAAAAATGGATATATATAATAATTATTTTATTAAAAATGAACTATAAAAATTCATAATAATTGGGTCTAAATATATAGTAACTTATTATAATAGAACACACCTTACGGATGAGGTGTGTAATGGTGATTTTTCTTGGGGTAGATCGATGAACATGGATTGGTCCGTGAACTTGATAAGATTGAAATTCTCCCAAAAATATTTTACCTTGTTTTTTAATTGATGAATTTAGGCATGGTCATTATCAAAGTAAAATATTAGTGATACCATCTCCCCAAGAAGCTACGATAATTGGGCTTTATATGGTATGATCATACTGGTCAAAGACATTGATTCTCCTTTCAATGTCAATTAGACTTTATTAAAACCTGTTAGATATAATAATATTAATATTAATTATATATTGTATATATTATGAATAGATAATATTTTTATTAACTTATAAGTCCAATTGGAAATATTGGGATAAAATAACAGAATTTGTGAATGTTTTTTTTTTAATTATATAACATTTACTCAACCAGTGGGTAATTTATTTTATAATTGTTTTGGTTGTTATATATCTAATATAAATGTAATCAGAAGAAGTTATATAATTATGAATATGGATATATATATATCTACATAATTCACCACTCATACTCTAATTATACAATTACAAGTAGTTTTTTCATTATTATAACTAATGACTGAATTAAGGTGTTAATGAAAATTATCAATGTCAGTAACAAATTCATCAAAGATGTATTGAGAAATCTCATAAGATCAACATTGATGATGTGGGGTGTGATAATAAATTGTTCAAAGGTAAACATACCATCCATTGTATATCTTTCAATGTCTTATTTGATTTGGGATCTACCCAATCCTATATTTTTATAATTTTATAAGGTTATCACATTTCTACCTCAATGAATGGATATTAAAAAATCTGTAAAAAATAATAAATATTTGGGGATCTTATCTCAATTCTATGAATATTCCCCAATGTATGTTTATGGGAATTTACTTCCTATAAATATTATTATTAAATAATTATTTTGATTTTTTGTGCGATTTTTCAACAAATACCTTTATTTTTATAAATCCCATATCAATTATTGTGGAAGGGAATAGAAAATTGATATTTCGAACCAATATATAATTATCTATCATTGTTAGGATGAATGTGAACATGAAATGTAAATTACATCAATTGAATGTTTCTTTATAACTATTCTATATGGGTATTTATCTCACCGATTTGGGAAGAATCTCTACAATATAGATATTTCTATTGTATAAGTATTTGATTATGTATTTCTATAAGAGTATCATATTCTTACACTATATCATGAATTTTAGTTTTCAATATAAATGATAGTCAGAGCTACACCTATATCAATGAATAGGGATATAATGATCTTGATTGAGTTATAGGAATTAATGAAGTAAATTAGGAGAATATTGACATGTAATTCATTCATTCTAGTGTGTCACCATGCGGTGCACCGATACATTTTGATAATAATAACAATGGTTCAATGAAACTCATTATTTTTTATCAGGATCATAATAAGATAATGACCAAGAATAAGTATTCTATACCCCATATGGATGGATTGTTTGATCAATCACCAGGAGCTCAATATTTTATGAATATTGATATCTAATCTGGATACTGTCATTTGTGGGTAAAATGTGAATATTATAATATCCCGGTTCCGGGTGCCACTCAACGGGTGCCCAAAAACTGGTTCACCACGTGACCTCAAGCACCTTTCCCCAAACGCCAGAGGCTGCCAACTAGCAGCGAGGGCCCAGGTCTGATAGTGGGGAAACTATGCCCTTATTTGTCAAAGTGTATCGCATCGGAATAAAATAGAAACCATACATCAACAATAGAAGCAATAAACCATACACATTTAAAATAAACAACTACAATAAAAGATAACCAACAGTTATATAGATGATGATGCAACATGTCTTAAGTTCTACGAAAACAGCCAGAACATGTTGCAAAGCATTACAATACGATACAGAGTACAACAAAACAAAACAAACCGGCTGGTAGCATCGCGAGCCTAATCCCAGTCCAGTGCTCCCATACTCCTCAATAGTAGTCAATTACATGCATAGGGACCCTTGCCCCTATCCACACCTACAGAAACGAAATCAGTTTGGGCCAAAAAGCATGACCCAAGTAGGGTGTGAGAAATAATCTCAGTAGGCACCCACCAAAGGACCGTGATCAACTGTGTGTAAGCATGCAACCACAGTGTGAAAAATTAAATGCAATAAACTAAGCAGTACACAAAAGTAACTAACATTACCATTTATATTTCCATTTTATTATTCAGTTTAACCATTTAATTCCCTCAGACTAATATAGTAAAACCACGCCCTCAAGCTTGCCATCAGGATATCGATTATTTCCCTCAGGCATACGAAGTGTCGCCCTCAGGCACATAATCTACAGCCCTCAGGCCTGGAAGAAGTTTCCCTCAGGTGGAATATAACACCGCCCTTAGGCTAAATAGAACACCGCCCTCAGGGTAAAGTAACCGGGTCGAGCCCGAAAGATAAGTAGGAAATTATATAAAATTCCTCTCAAGGAAATTTAAAGCATGCTACAATTTTACAGTATACCCTTAGGTAACCTGGCCAAATGGCTAAATAGAGTAACGCACCCCGGTGGTGGTCCTGGATCCAATCAGCGATCCCAAACAACCGTTTATTATCACATTTAAATTACTTAAACAATTCAAGGTATTTAATTAAACACGATCTCATCCATACAACACCCCATTCATGGATTCGTATCACAACAGTACACAAAACGCACATCAGTTGGAAAATTAAACACCAAGCTACCTACCTTAAACAACCACGAATGGTATACGCAAACATCGATTCCAGAAACGCCCAAAGACGACGTATATTTGGGTTAGAATAAAACCCATTCAAATGTAAATAACTTCTATTAGAGGAAGAATTGGCAAGAACTATGCATGGATAAGGGGGGCTTACCCGTGGGGTTCCAACGTGATTGATGGAAGCGGAAACGGATTCCTGACGCTCGGTCTTGAGATCTACGAAGGATCGGCCATCCTCTCTTGAGCTCATGTCCGGTTCTAAGACAATCCTGTGAACAGGGTGGCTACTACCCATTTAAGCAAAAAAACAATGTACATGATGTGTACTTTTGACTAAACGGCGTATACTCCCCTCATTTATCTGTTCCTCAGGCGGCACTGCGAAACTATTCATCCGTCGACACTAGTACATGGCGTGTATTCCCGACTACATGGTGTGTACAGTTCCCTAGCTGGCAGCTGCTTCCACCGCCTTACTGTTTCCCCTGCTGACTGACTACACAGCTTGTAAATACCACTACACGGCGTGTAGTTGGTTTTTACACCTTTCATCACCGACATGGCTATACGCCCTTTGTACCCATCCCACACGGCCAAAAGTACATGGCGTGTGGAAAAGTACACGGCATGTACTTCCAAAATTTTTGGATTTTCACCATTTTCCTTAATTTCTCAAAAACACTTAAGGAAAGGAGTAAATGAAGAAACTCGTACCTCAAAACCGAGAACCGGGTTCTTAAAAACTTCCCCCTTAAAGCAATTCATCCCTGAATTTCCCTTACAATGGTGGTGAAAATGTAGCTCTGAACATCTATGGCCACTGAGCACGTACGTCAGTCTCCCGCTCCTAGGTTTCATCCCGCACTCAGCCATGCTGCCATAGCACCCATACGAGAGGAACTGACCGGCCTCGAAGAAGATTCATGCTCCTATCAATGATACAAATCGGATGCTCCTCAAAGGATGCATCTAACCCAAGATCAACCTCCTCGGGTTGAAAAAAGTGAGATGGGTCTGAATGATAATTGCGCATTTGAGATACATGGAAGACGTCGTGCATGGCTCGGTACCTCTATGGTAAATGAAACCGATAGGCAACCGGCCCGACTCTCCAGAATCTAAAATGGCCCCACATACCCCAGTGAGAGTTTACCCTGTCTCTTGATCAGCATGTGCCCCATCCTTGGTAAAGCACGTAAGAAAACCTGATCCCCAACCATGAACTCCAAGGGTCGTCTGTGGCGATCAGCATAAGATTTCGGACAATAGTGTGCAGTAGTATCCATTTTTTGATTCAATTGGACCTACTCAGAAGTCTCATGCATGAGACGTGGTCCCAGTAATGCTTCCTCACCTACCTCTAACCAGCACAAGCGTGATCGGCATGGGCTACCATATAAAGCCTCGTAAGGTTCCATCTCAAGAGTTTCCTGAAAACTATTATTATAGAAAAACTCTACTAGGGTTATATGATTCTCCCAAGATCCCCCAAGGTCTAGGATGAATGCACGCAACATTTCCTCAAGCACCTATATCATACGCTCTGACTGACCATCTGTTAGAGGGTGGTAAGTTGTGCTCAGGAGAACCTGTGTACCCAGTGCCCTCTGAAAACACTTCCAGAAACGAGACATAAAATGGGCATCCCTGTATGAAATGATAGAAAGAGGGACCCCATGAAGACGTATGACCTCTCAAATATACAACTTCCAGAGCTCGTCAACATCGAAGGTCTCCTTGATAGGCAAAAAGTGAGCTAATTTTGTGAGTCTGTCCACAACAACCCACACGGCATCATTGCCTCGAGGTGACCTCGGCAACCCAGTCATGAAATCCATCGTGAAATCATCCCATTTCCACTCAGGGATGGGTAACTACTATAATAGCCTGGCTGGCCTCGGATGCTCTGCCTTCACCTGTTGACAGGTGGAACATCTCGTAAAAAACTAGTTATCTCACTTTTCATACCCAGCCACCAGTACAGACGCCTCAAGTCACGGTACATCTTGGTAACTCTGGGATGAACTTCCCAAATTGAAGCATGAAACTCCCGCATCAGCTTCTCAAGTATATCCCCTGGAACCCACACTCATCCATGGAAAGACAAAACTTCATAATTTCATGTCATCCACCTAGGAGGAGGGTCCTCACTTGCCACCGACTCTTGTAGAACTAGGCCTTCCGAATCAGATATTTATCTCATCCTCACTCTGTCCAAGAGGGTAGAAGTCATAGCTAAAGATGAAAGATAGGTCTACCCCTGACTGTCATGAACCTCCAAATGCATCTCATAAAACAAATCCATCAGCTGCCATTCACCACTAGCCTCCTGCATTGCATGTATCTGAGTCTTCCTGCTCAGTGCATCAACTACCGCATTACCCTTACCTGGTGTATAGGATAGCTCAAAATCGAAGGATTTAAGGTATTCAACCCACCTTGGATGTTTTAGGTTCAAGTCACACTGGGTAAAGATGTACTTGAAACTATTGTGGTCCGTGAACACCACAAAATGTTTTCCCAAGAGATAATGTCTCCAACAATGCAACGCATGAAGAACTGCAGCCAACTCGAGATCATGCGTCGGGGAATTCCTCTCATGTGGCCTCAAGTACCGAGACCTGTACGCAACTACTCGATCGCCCTGCATCAACATAGATCATTTCCTAATACTTGATGCATCATAGTAAACTATTTAGATCTTTCCCTGCTCTTGGAGTATCAGGATCGGTGGTGATGTCAACTTTCCCTTCAGCCCTTGGAAGGATGCCTCGCATGCTTCTGACCAAACAAACTTCACCCCTTCTTAGTCAAAACCGTCAATGGTGGTGCTAAGTGGATGAAGTCTTGTATGAAGTGTCTGCAGTAACCAGCCAGCCCTAAGAAACTCCGTATCTCAAACATATTCTTAGGATGCTCCTAGGAAATTACTGCTCTCAACTTCTCTAGGTCTACTATAACTCCTTCCTCTGAGATGATATGACCTAGGAAGTGAATCTAGTCCATCAAAAAGTGGCACTTTGAGAGATTAGAATATAGATTATGATCTCTTAGTGTACTCAATACGATCTCAAGATGGGTGCCATGGTCGTGTTGAGTGTGAGAGTACACCAAGATATCGTCCAAGAATACTACCACAAAATAATCCAGATAGGGATGGAACACACGATTCATCAGAGCCATGAAAACTGTTGGCGCATTCGTCAGTCCAAAAGAATAACTCTATTCTCGTATAGACCATACCTGCTCCTGAAATCTATGAGAGGTACATCAAATGGTCTAACATGCAGCTGATGATATCCTGATCTTAGGTCAATCTTCGATAACACTCGTGCTCCACGAAGTTGATCAAAAAGATCATAAATAATACTCAAGGGATATTGGTTCTTAACCGTCAACTGGTTCAACATCCAATAATCCACACAGAGTCTGAGGGTACCGTCCGCCTTCTTTGAAAAGAGGACCGACAAACCCCAAGGAGAAGTACTGGGTCGGATGAAACCTGTTGCCTGTACCTCCTCTAACTGTCTCTTGAGCTCCTGCAAATCTAGTGTAGCCATCCTATATGGAGGAATGGACATCGGTGCTACTTCTGGCACAAGCTCAATAAGGAAATCCACCCGATGCTCCGGAGGAAGACATGAAAAGCCATTCGGGAAGACATACCTGAAACAATCAACCACTTGAGGGAATCCTTCTGAAAAGTCCCCCGGTCGTCCAGATATAAGCTCGAAATCTGGGCTGTGATACCACCACGCCCATGATGCTCTGGTCTAGCTTGACTCACCTAAACATTCCACTCACCCTTGTATAGAAACTCTCCGCCCTTGGGTGTTGTGAATCTCACCCTGCGACGATAACAGTCTACAAAGGCTCGGAAGGGAACCAACCATTCCATCCCGAGAATGACATCATAGCTCTTCATCTCTAATACATAGAGGTCCCAAAGGAAGTGACATCCACCAACCTCAAGGGGGTACTCCTTTTTCTGATGCACACCAACCGTTCTAGTCCCCAACGGAGTGTCTAGAATCATAACAATAGAATAAGAAGAAACACAAAGACCTAGGATCTCCACAATGCGCACATATATGAAATTATGTGTAGCACCCATATCAAAAAGTACTGAAGATAAAACAGAAGCTACTAGAATAATACCTCTGACTGTAGAAGGTCCAGGATCCTGCTCCTCTTGGGTATTCTGCACTGCATAGGCCTGCCCAATGTCGCGGCCCAACGACACTGCCTGGCTACCCTCAGATGTCCCACCCTGCTGCCTCTAAGATCCTGTTGTCTGGCTACCACGGCCATGACCAACATCCCTGCATGCACACCCTGACGTATTCCATTTCCCTGACTGGTAAGAAGCTGCTGGCCATGCCCTCACGCGTGGAGTTTGCACAGAACCCCTCTCACTATCCACTAATGGAAACGCCCTACAAAAGCGCTACAGATGCCCCATCTTGCCGCATGCTCGGCACTCCACTAGGTCACATGGACACTGAGGTCTCTTGTGCCCCTCTTTACCACACTGGTTGCATCTGATCTGGCCACCTGAAACATTCTTCTACCTAGAACTTCCACCCTGAGGGAAGTCCATATATCTCTTCCTCTTACCATTAGAAATAGTACCAGAAACTGGTGTTGAACTGCCCTAGCCCACACCACTAGCTTCCCGTAGGTTCCTCTCTATAATCAGCGCATGGTTCATAATAGCATGTACAATAGGCAACCTGAAAACATTCACCAGTGCTCAAATGTCATAACGAACTCCATCCTCAAAGCTTCTGGCTCTCAGCGTCTGATCGCCCACGATAACGGGTTCAAAACACTGAAGCTCGGTGAAATGAGCAGAATAATCCATCACCGACATAGTGCCTTGCTCCATATTCAAGAA
The DNA here is from genome assembly GCA_963277665.1 of Viscum album. Lineage (NCBI taxonomy): Eukaryota > Viridiplantae > Streptophyta > Magnoliopsida > Santalales > Viscaceae > Viscum > Viscum album. The sequence goes on along the minus strand of OY728130.1, from coordinate 697,052,924 downwards.
CTCTCAATCTCAATATACCATCAGCGTCTCTAGGAAGAAGAAGTAATAGAAGGATGTCTAGAAATCTTCCCACGCCATGTCTTTGTGACACTCTGACTGGGTGGTAACCTCCCACCACCTCTTGGCTGAATCATGCAGCATATAAGTCACGAGCTTGACCCTCCGCCCTGGAGGCATATCAAGATGCTAAAAAAATAGTCTGAATAGACCCCAGCCAAGACACCATATCCTATGGTCCGCCATCCCTTGAAAACGTAGGCGGATGCTGCTGCTGGAATATACGAGTTAGCTCGGCCATAGATGTGGCAACCGACAGTGCTCCCTAAAAGGTCTACATGAACCGTATAAAGCTGTCACATAAATGCGCCTCCACGCCTGTGTCTGGTATTATGGTTGGCACTACAACTAGCTCTGTTGGAGGATCCACTTGTAGCCCATGGCCCACCATTTCTGGAGTATACTCGTTGATGCTCTCTTGGTAAACAACGCGTGAACGTCTCGGCAGCATGACACTACAAGGTCAAACACACAACTTAGATCAAGATTATCACAGTTCTAAAACAATGGAACCAAAAGGGGAACAGGAGGAACAAGGCATTCAAGTTTTACAAAACAAGACTACATGGCGTGTATACTGACTACACAGTGTGTACCTGACTTCTCTTCCCTGCTCGGGTCCTTCTTCATGGCCAAGCCACATGGCTCCCATTTGAACAAAACTACATGGCATGTATATAATCTACATGGCGTGTATGGTGTAATTTTCCAACTGCCTGTTTCATTTGTGAAACGGCCGACTACTCGGATTGAACTACACGACGCGTTACACCTACACACGGCGTGTACACTACCCTGTTTCCCAGCCACACGGCTAAGTCCACATGGTTTGTCCTCGGACAAGACTACACGGCGTGTCCCACAGGTACACGGCATGTTCTAGATGAGCTTCGCCAACACGTGTTGTTCATTACACAACCGGATACACAGCTCCAACTACAAGGCATGGTCAATATACACACGGCGTGTACATGAAAGGATTACACCGACCTGTGTTGTTAGTTACATGGATGGATCCCATATCAGACTACACGGTATGTTCCATAATGGAAACGACATGTATATATTAAGGTCTACCCCATCCGTGTTGTTAGTTACATGGAGGACTCTGAGTCAACACCACACGACATGTACATCCGGTACACGGTGTGTTTTCCCCAAGTGTTTCCCTTCCCCGTGTCCCTGCCCACACGGTCTATAACACGGGAAGGGACTACACAGCATGTACTTATGGTACATAGTGTGTAATAAAAAAGTTTCCTTTTCTTCACGAACAAAAGAACATACATGGTGTGTTTAAGGTACTGCACGGCGTGTATACTGGGTTTCCGGACAGTATGCCTCATAAACTTCTCCAAAACCAAGAAAATACTGAAAAACAACACCTATGTGCCAAATTCTGATCTGTGAGGGCCCATACTCCCCGCAAATCAATGTTTGGGATCTTATATGTGTTATAACCGGATAAACAGCCAATGATCCACGAAATTACGGTCAATGATGGCCCATACTCCAAGTAAACCAAAATTTGGCGTCCATTATATAAGAAGGCTCACACAATAAGACCCTATAAAATATCAGGTATCTATCAAATCATCTATCACAACAGCATGCTTTTACTAGCACAACATCTATCCCAACAACATGCAATTTCTAATGCACCTACATGGCATGGAGACTATGCATGGCATGTGATTTCTATAATGTGCCTAAATTATGCATGAGATGACATACCCTCATATCATCGGGTTGCAACTAAATATAACCCCTGAATAAAATATAAACTGCATTATACAAGTGCATCACCCTTCGGTGAAAATCAATTCAACTGTCAAATCGCAAAATCAGAAAAATTGAAACACAGGGTACATTGGCTTTTCCCTGTATATGGGTTTGCTACGCCCAGGCACGACTTATTACCAAATACCGTTCTCATCCTTTCCTAGACTAAGCCTCTAAATAGTAAGTCAAAGAAAATAACTCCTCTGATACCACTCTGTAACATCCCGATTCTGGGTGCCACTCAACAGGTGCCCCGAACCTGGTTTGCCACGTCACCACAAGCGCATTTTCCCAAATTCCAGAGGCTTCCGACTAGCAGAAAGGGCCCAGGTATAATAGTTGGGAAACTATTCCCTCATTTTTAAAAGTTTAGCGTATCAGAATAAAATAGAAAGCATACAACAACAGCGGAAGTAATAAACCATACACATTTAAAATAAACAACTACAGTAAAAGATAACCGACATTTATATAGATGATGATGCAACATGTCTTAAGTTCTAAGAAAACATCCAGAACATGTTACAAATCAGTAAAATACGATACAGAGTACCGAAAAACAAAACAATATAGCTGGTAGCATCGCAAGCCTAATCCTGGTCCCATGCTCCCCTACTCCTCAACAGTAGTCAAGTACATGCATAGGGACCCTTTCCCCTATCCACACCTGTAGAAACGTAATCTGTTTGTGCTGAAAAGCATGAATCAAATAGGGTTTGAGAAATAATCTCAGTATACACCCACCAAAGGCTCATGCTCAACTGTGTGTAAGCATGCAACAACAGTGTGCAAAAGAAAATGCAATAAACTAAGTAGTACTCAAAATTATCTAACATTACCAGTTATATTGCAGTTTTATTATTCATTTTAACCATTTAATTGAATAGAATTATTTTCTCAACAGAACCAAGCCCTCGGGCCAACAAGAATCTTTCCCTCAGGCTAATATAGTAAAACCATGCCCTCAGGTCTGCCCTCGGGCTATCGAGTATTTCCCTCAAGCGTATGAAGTGTCACCATCAGGAATAGAATCTACTGCCCTCAGGCACAGAAGAAGTTGCCCTCAAGAAGAATATAACACTGACCTTAGGCTAAATAAAACACCACCCTCAGGCTAAAGTAACCGAGCCGAGCCGAACAGATAAGCATGAAATTATATAAAATTCCTCTCAAAGTAATTTAAAGCAAGCTAAAATTTTACGGTGTACCCTCGGGTAACCTGGACAAATGGCTAAACAGAGGAACGCACCCCGAGGGTGGTCCAGTATCCAATAATAGATCCCAAACAACAGTTTATTATCATATTTAAATTACCTAAAAAATTCTAGGTATTTAATTCAACACAGCCTCAGCCATACGACACACCATTCATGGGCGCGTTTCACAACCGTACACAAAACGCATAGCAGTTGGAAAATTAAACACCAAGCCACGTACCTTAAACACCCACGAATGGTATACGTGAATGTTTATTCTAGAAACACCCAAAGACGATGTATATCTGGGTTAGAAGAAAACTCGTTCAAATGTAAATAACTTCCATTAGATGAATAATTGGCAAGAACTACGCAAGGAGATGGGAGGGCTTACCTATGGGGTTCCATTGTAACATCCCAAGTAAGTAATGAATAATATATATTTTTATCTATGTCTATTTATTAATTAGATAGTGCTTTAGAGGCTTAAAATGAGAATAAATCCAATCTTAAGCAAGGAATACAATAATATTTTTAAAAGATTGTTTTACTGCCTTTTGATGGAAACACATTTTTAAATAAAAATTTTGACAATTTTATAAGATCTATTTGTTAAAATAATCTTATTCTTTATTATTGGGAAATTGAAATTTACTTTGGATAAATTTTTGGTATTTTTCTGACAATGTTCATTTTTAATGAATAGTGAAAAATACTGCATTTTACATTCAAAACTGCTTGTCATCTAATTTAATTATATGGTTATATTATCTTATTAATTGGTCATAAATTTTAATTAGAATATTTCTTTACCATTTAATCTAATTGTGGTCATTAGGATTAATTTCACTTTGTAATTGGGCATAAACAAGTGCCAAACTTTTCATATATATTGTTTCTAAAAAACTCGATATTTGTTTTGACAACGGGAATTATTTTTAAATTAATTTTTGAAATTTCTGTGTTTGTAATTTCATAAAATGGATTATATATTTGGAATCATAAGGTCCAAATTATTTAATCAAAACTCTTTTGTTTTTGGACATTATGAATAGTAACGACAATAATTATCTTTAATTATCTTGATTAATTAGTAATCAAGTAGTAAATGATAATAAAATAATATCATAATAATAACAAATGACCGCAACATGTGTCCTAATTCTACTTGATGTGTCATTGCCGACCATGGTATTCCTTGTGCCAAATTTGGGGACCCCATGGAATCTCTTTTGTGTGATAATGACTTCGTATCTTGTCATTTTTAAAGAAAGTTAAATATAACAAAAATGTATCACCTGAGTAAAACATTTTTAATTTTGTCTACATAAATGATATCTGGGACTATAAATATTCATTGGAAATCTAAAAAGGTTTCTACATCATAGTATTTTTTTATAATTTTTAGACATTATATAAATTAAATTATTTATGACATCATGATGATGCAGCGATTACATCATTAATGGACGATTTAAATAAAATGAAACGATAATGTATAATCTAAGACATACACTTGTCAAAGACCTATTGGATGAGTATATTTCGAAACCTTATCAGCTTATCCTCGAAATATATCAATGTGGGACCTTTAAAATCCTAAACTCATTTTAATATAAAGTAACATTTTATATCATTCCAAGAGTGCCCCTCCTCTCCTCTTATAAAAGACCCCCACCTCCACCTCTTTACACAGACCTCTCAAGCCATTGGATTGGCCAAGATCTGCACATTTTATCTCTCCACATCTCTCTCTTCATCCTAGAAGCCTTAACTTAGGCAGAAAGCTCTTCAATAAACCCTTTTGGTTCAAACCAAGAGGAGTTACCCGATTTAAAGGTAATGTCCTCACTTGAGTTCCTGTGTTTTATTTTGATTCTCCAACCCCCTAAACTCTTTTTCTTCATTTCTTTTGTAACAAAACCAGTATGTTCAATGTACTATGTTGTTTTTATAATAATTATTCGAGCTACACTTACACACACATACATCTAATGTTAAAGAACATACTGTTTTTGTGGATGGTTAATTTCTGCCTCACGAAACAATGATTGTTCAATATTCTTATAACACCTTCAAAGGTGTCCATTAAGATGTCACACTATTTATATATGATATATAATATTTTTATGTTTTCCTTAAGCTTCTGTATTTTTCATTTATGTCATACCTTTATGGCTTCCATTATGGGTATACGCGATATCTTCATTTTAGGAAGTGCGGACTACCGCCCCCTCAAAGTGATTTGATTCGTTATTTCCATATGTGGGATGTATAAAGGATGGAATTAATGATATTATATATGATATTATACTGGAATTCTAATATACCTTCATGTCATTATGATTAAATTCCATAAAATACGAAATAGAAATGAAAGTAGTGTTCATGCGTATGTAAGGATTACCGTCACCATGAACGGTACATTTCATTTCTTACCTCTAAATGTTATGTAATATTTTAAATGAATGTATATAATGGATATATATTTCATATATGATATCTAAATCATGAATATAATTCTGGATATAATGGATATTTTACCACATGAACAACTTGTAATTATAAAGAGTATATTATTGACTCAAGTACCAATGATCGACAAAACGACCATTAATAACTTAAATAATTACATAGTGTTCATAACATGGAAATAAGTGATATAAAAGGAATAATGAACTTGAAAAAGGTTCTTATGCAAGTATAAATTAACTCAAGTTTATTATTCAGGACATTAAATAACGATCGAGTCAAGTCGGACCCGAGGTAAGGGACTTCGTCTCAATCTCCTTTCATTAAGGCATATTATGTTTTATACACAACTTTCTTTTATACGTTGTATAAACCCATTTTACTTTTAAGTTTACTGAAAAGGAATATTTTTTATACAAATCATTTACTAAACTACAAATGGGAATGTTTTTTTTGTCGTACGTATGCGGAGACAACAACTTCTCTACCGCCGTGACCATTATTTGAGTTTTGGCTTCCTCTACAAGCCATAAATTTTTTTAAAAATGAAAAATAAATACCATTTTTTACTTTTCATTTATTTTGGTATTGAAAATGGTTTTCATAATTTTTTTATTATATCAATGTGTTGTATTGATATCTTGTGATTCAAAATTGGAAATGTTATGTTTCTTTTATGCATGATTTATGTGATATGATTATGTTATGGTACTTGGGAATTGTTATGAAGATGGATGGTTCCATGATAAAATAAGGGCGGGTGAGCCCGATATAGCTCTCCAATGCATTGGGTAATTCGAAGGGGTTAAACGTTAAGGTTTCACTGAAGAGATTTAGGGAATATATTATGACGGGTATTCAAAATGTAACCATGAGGGTTACTCCCTGTGTAAGAATGTTATGAATGCCTCAAGTTACCTTTATGTCTTATGATTTCTATGATTTATTCACGATTTTATTAGGTATGTTAAAATTATTATTTTTTATTAGTAATGTATCATTTCATACATGGACTAATGTTTTCATTTCGTACTTTTATATCCCTAAATAAGCTTTTTATGCTCATCCCACGTTTTTGAAATGTTTTTCACAGGTCAAGGGAAAGGTACATGATGTGATGATAGGGTCAAGGAAGTGTCATGAAAGAATACATGTTTTGTTTTAAATATGTTTTTGTTGATGGGAAAAAATGAATACTATATTTTATGTAACCACTATGTTTAAATGTGGAATTTAATGCATGATTTATGATCTAATTCTCTAAAACTCTAAACCTGAAATGATCCTCAATGTGTAATCTTGTAATAACTCAAGATTAAGTAATGTTTAAGGCTGGGACCTTATAGTTGTTATCAAAGGCCAGTTTAGATAACTTTAGGAGTTAGAAATCTATTAAATGATTATCCAAAAATATTTTTTTTATAGTAAAATTGAAATGATATAGCATTTGAAGATTACCATGTTTATTCATCTAAGACATGTTTGTTTAGAATGGTTTTCCCCAAAGGAAATAGGGAACCAGTGCTAGGAAGGCATACAGAAGGAAATAAACTTCCGAATCAACATCCTGAGATGGTCGGAATTGGAACTGAACAGTTTGTTGCAGTAATGGCGCAGTTTGGTCAAGCGATAAATAGTGGTGGTATCTATGAACGAGATCTTCTAGATCAACCGCATAGGAACATGTCAGTAGTGGAACATTTCATGTGGCAAAATCCCCCATCATTCAGAGGATCATCTGACCCTGTGCTAGCTAAAGGGTGTATTAAAGTACTGGAGAATATTTTCGATGCCATGGGGTGTTCAGACAATCAAAAGGTTAGTTTTACTATTTACTATTTGGAGGGTGAAGCAGATCAGTGGTGGTCAATGGTTAAAAATATCAGGGACACTGATGAGATTAATGATCTTGACTAGGAGGAATTCAAAGGTATGTTCCTTGAGAAGTATTTTCCTAAGTTTGATCGACTTAGGATGGAAAAACAATTCCTAGAACTGAGGCAAGAGGAAGACTCAGTTGCTGCCTATGAAGAAAGGTTCACTCGATTGGAAAATTATGCTCAAAATTTTATCTGAGACCTTGATAGTAAAATCAATCATTTTTACATAGGATTTGAGCCAAAATATCAAAGGGATTTAGCTTCTCGTGAGTTCAAGAGTTATGAAAATTTTGTTTGATATGCTGAGAAGGTGGAAATGGAGTTTTCTTATGATCAAGTGTTCTATAACAACTAGCAGAAGAAGAGACCGAGGTGGCAGTAGAAAGGAAATAATTCTTCAAAAACGTCTAATGGTAAGAAAACTAAGTTTCTAGTTTGTGATAAATGTGGTAAAGGTTATGCTGGGGAATGTCTTCTGAATTTTTGAAAGTGCTACTAATGAGGTAAGATGGGACATAAGTCTCGTGATTGGACTGAAAAAGATCAGGGTGATGGTAAGACCAAATTTGATTTATAGTTAGTGAAATCTTTTAAGTTCCATGAGATGGGTAACTATGCAAACGAGTGTCCGACAAAGAGATCGAGTGATGGGAATCAGTTATACTACAAGCAGAAATGGGTGGTTAAATCCTTTGCAACTACTTCAGCAGATGTCGGGCCACCAAATGAAGTGGTCTCAGGTACTTTTTTTGTTTTATCAGATTATTCCATTATGTTGTTTGATTCGAGGTCTACACATTATTTCATCTCTAAAAACTTTTCTAGTAAAATGGGAATACCATCTCAAGAAATGACTCATGAACTTGTGGTAAAAACACCTGGGGGAAATGTTGAGGAAAAAAGAATTTATATGAATCTTTCTATCCTTATCCGTGGAAAAAACCTACTTGAAAACCTTATTGTTTTACCTCTAGTAGAGTTTGATGTTATCCTGGGTATGGATTGGCTCTCTATTTACCATGCTAAGATTGACTATAGAGCTAGAGAAGTTTCTTTTCAGAAAGACTTTTAGTTTTTGTACAAGAATGAACCCTTACTGTTGATAACATATCAAGAGGCCGAGAAACTAGTAAAATATGGAAATGAATGTTACTTTGCACATATCATTGAGAATAAGGGAACTATTCAGATTAATGATGTGCAAGTGGTAAATGAGTATCCTGATGTTTTTCCTGATGAGTTTCCTGGAATAATACCAGATTGGGAAGTTGAATTTACTGTTGACTAAGTTCTTGATGCTAATCCAATTTCAAAACCCCCTTATCGAATGGCTCAAATTGATCTTTTAGGGTTAAAGAAGAAATTGCAAGATTTATTAGAGAAAGGTTTCATTCGACCTAGCACATCACCATGGGGTGCTCCTATTTTATTTGTTAAAAAGAAAGATGGTTCAATGAGACTTTGCATTGATTATAGAGCCTTGAATAACATCACTATTAAGAACAAATATCCTTTGCCTCATATCGATGATTTGTTTGATCAGCTCCAGGGAGCTCAGTTTTTTTCAAAGATTGGCCTGAGATCGGGGGTACCATCAGTTGAAGGTAAAGGAAGAAGATATTCCGAAGACAGTGTTTCGTACAGAATATGGCCATTATGAATTTGTAGTAATGCCTTTTGGGCTAACCAATTCACCTGTTGTATTCCTAGACCTTATGAATAGAATTTTCCATGAGTTCTTGGATAAGTTTGTGGTTGTTTTCATTGATGATATTTTGGTGTTTTCTAAAAGTAAAGAGGAGCATGGAAGACATTTAAGGGTTATTTTTCAAACCATAAAAGAAAAGAAATTGTATGGGAAATTCAGCAAGTGTGAGTTTTGGTTGCAACAAATTTCTTTCTTTGGTCACATTGTTTCTAAAGATGGGATAACTGTTGATCCTGCAAAAACAAAGGTTGTTGAAGAATGGCCAAGACCCACAAATGTAACTGAGATTAGTAGTTTTCTTGGTTTGGTAGGCTATTACTGAAGGTTTTTTAGAAATTTTTCATGGTTATCTAGTCCAATAACTAAGCTAACTCTGATGGGTGTTAAGTTTATCTGTACAAAATAATGTGATGATTGTTTTCATGAAATTGAAAAGAAGATTGGTGAATGCTCCAGTTTTGGCACTACCTTCCAGGAATGGTGAGTTTGTTATCTAAAGTGATGCTTCATTGAAAGGTCTTGGTTGCGTCTTAATGCAGAATGATCAAGTAATTGCATATGCTTCACGACAGTTAAAAACTCAGGAGGTAAATTACCCTTCACATGATTTGGAATTAGCTTCTATTGTTTTCGCTTTAAAAATTTTGAGGCATCATTTGTATGGAGTAACGTGTGAAATATATATCGATCACAAAAGTATAAAGTATATATTCACTCAGAAAGAATTGAACATGAGACAGAGGAGATGGCTAGAATTAATCAAACATTATGATTGTACAATTCATTACCATCCGGAAAAACCAAATAAAGTGGAAGGTGCTTTGAGTCGAAAAAGTAATGCTTCATTAACAATGTTGTGTTTGGAACGTGATCCTTTGGTTAGGGATTTGATGAAATTTGGAATATAAGTTGTTGGTGTAGGATTTTCTTCTTTTTTTCAGGTATCAGTGATATCTTCTCTATCAGACAGGATTAAGCAAGCACAGAAGCAAGACAACGAGTTGCAGAAAAAGGTAGAGCTGGTTTAGAAGGGTAAGTTTCCTGAATTCAACATTGATAATGATTGTGTTTTGAGATTTTTGAAGAGATTGTGTGTGCCGTGTGATTCACAGTTGAATAGAGAGTTGTTATGTGAAGCATATAGTTCTCTGTTTTTATTTCATCCAGGAAGTACAAAGATGTATAGAGATCTTTGGGTGTATTATTGGTGGGATGGAATGAAAAAAGACATTGCTGATTTTACTGTGAAGTGTTTGACTTGTCAACAAGTTAAAGCAGAGCGACAGTTACTGAAAGGGATGTTTCAGCCTTTACCAGTGCCAGAGTAGAAATGGGAGAATATATCCATGGACTTCGTTGTGGGGTTTCTGAAGACACCTCGAGGTAATAATGCAATTTGGGTTATTGTTGATCACTTGAATAAATCTGATCATTTATTTACTATATGAGATACTTTTTTCTTAGATCAAATTTCTCATTTGTATCTTAAAGAGACAATCAGGTTACATGGAGTTTCTCTCTCCATTGTATCTAACTATGATCCCAGGTTCACTTCTAACTTTTGGAAAGGCCTTCAGAAGTCATTGGGTACTGAATTAAATTTTAGTACGGCTTTTCATCCTTAATCAGATGGGCAGTCAGAATGAACGATCTAGAAATTGGAGGATATTCTATGTGCTTGTTCGATGGATTATCAGGGAAGTTGGGACCAACATCTTTCTTTGTTTGAGTTTTCTTATAATAACAGTTTTCATTCCAGTATACAGATGGCAACATTTGAGTCATTATATGGGAAGTGTTTTCAAACTACATCTTTTTGGGATGAAGTAGGTGAAAGGAAGTTGATGGGACCAGAATTGGTAGAAGAGTTGGCAGAAAAAGTTAAGATGATATATAAACACATGATAATAGCTCAGAGTAGGCAGAATAGTTATGCAGACACCAGGAGGAAGGATCTCTCTTTCGAGGTAGGTGATCATGTTTTTCTCAAAGTTTCACCATGGAAAAGTGTAATGTGATTTGGTAAGAAAGGAAAGTTGAGTCCAAGGTTCATTGGACCATATGAAATTCTAGAGAGAGTTGGATCAGTTTCATATCGAGTGGCTTTACCTCCGAGGTTATCTCAGGTACACAATGTTTTTCATGTTTCAATGTTAAGGAAGTACATGACAGATACATCTCATTTTTTGAGTCCAGAGGTAGTTTAGCTGGAAGAGAATATATCTTATGAGGAACAACTGGTCCAGATTCTTGACCACAAGGATCAAGTGTTGTGGAATAAGTTAATTCATCAAGTAAAGGTTTTGTGGAAAAACCACATGAGTGAAGAGGCAACTTGGGAATCTGAAAATGCAACGAGGGATAAATACCCTCACTTATTCGTTAAGTAAATAAATTGTGGGGACATAATTTTCTAAAGAGGGGAAGTATGTAACATCCCATGTAAGTGATGAATAATAGATATTTTTATCTATGTCTATTTATCAATTAGATAGTGTTTTAGAGGCTTATAACGAGAATAAATACAATCTTAAGCATGGAATACCCGAATATTTTTAAAAGATTTTTTTACGGCCTTTTGATGGAAGCCCATTTTTAAATCGATATTTTGACAATTTATAAGCTCTATTTGTCAAAATAAACTTATTATTTATTATTGGTACTTTGAAATTTACTTTGGATAAATTTTTGGTATTTTTCTGACAATGTTCATTTTTAATAAATAGTGAAAAATACTGCATTTTACAACAAAACTTCTTTTTCATATAATTTAATTATATAGTTAGATTATCTTTTTAATTGGTCTTAAAGTTTAATTAGAATATATTTTTACCATTTAATCCAATTTTGGTCATTAGTATTAATTTCACTATGGAATTGGGCATAAACAAGTGCCAAACTTTTCATATATATTGTTTCTAAAAACCCCGCTATTTGTTTTAACAAAGGGAATTATTTTTAAATTAATTATTGAAATTTGTGTGTTTTTAATTTGGTAAAATGGATTAAATATTTTGAATCAAAACTTCCAAATTATGTAATCAAGACTCTTGTTTTTTGGACATTATGAATAGTAACGACGGTAATTATCTTTAATTATCTTGATTAATTAGTAATTTGGTAGTTAAGGATAATAAAATAATATAATAATAATAAAAAATGACCCCAACATCTATCCTGATTCTACTGGTTGTGTCATGGCCGACCATGGGATTCCTTGTGCCAAACTTGAGGACCCCATGGAATCACTTTTTTGTGATAATGACTTTTTATCTTTTTATTTTTAAAGAAAGTTAAATATAACAAAGAATGTATCACCTGAGTAAAACATTTTTTTTCTAAATAAATGATATATGGGACTATAAATATTCCTAGGAAAGATAAAACTATTTCCTACATCATAGAATTTGTTTTATAATTTTTAGACATTATATAAATTAAATTATTTATGACATCATGGTGATGCAGCGATTACCTCATTAATGAATGATTTAAATAAAATAAAAAGATAATGTAAAATCTAAGACTTACACTATTCAAAGACCTATTGGATTAGTATATTTCGAAATCTTATCACCTTATCCTAGAAATATATCAATTTGGGACCTTTAAAATCTAAAACTCATTTTAATATAAAGTAACATTTTATAACATTCCAAGAGTGCCCCTCCTCTCCTCTTATAAAAGGCCCCTCCTCTAACTCTTTACACACACCTATCAAGCCATTTTCTTGGCCATGATCTGCTCATTTTATCTTTCCACATCTCTCTCCTCATCCTAGAAGCCTTACCTTAGGCGAAAAGATCTTCAAGAAACCCTTTTGGTTCAAACCAAGAGGAGTTACCTGATTTAAATGTAATGTCTTCACTTGAGTTCTTGTGTTTTATTTTTCTTCTCCAACCCCCTAAACTCTTTTTATTCATTTATTTTGTAAAAAAACACGTATTTTCAATGTACTAGGATGTTTTCATAAGAATTATTCGGGCTACACTTACACACACCTACATCTAATGGTTAAATAACATAATGTTTCCGTGGATGGCGAATTTCTGCCTCACAAAATGATGATTGTTCAATATTCTTATAACACCTTCAAAGGTGGACATTAAGATGTCACTATATTTATATATGATATATAATTTGTTTTTGTTTTTCTTAATCTTCTGTATATTTCATTTATGGCATACCATTATGGCTTCCATTATGGGTATACGCGATATCTTCATTTTAGGAAGTGCGGACTACCGCCCCCTCAAAGAGATTTGATTAGTTATTGCCATATCTGGGACATTTAAAGGATGTAATTAATTATATTATATATGATATTATACTGGAATTATAATATACCTTCATATCCTTATGATCCCATTCCATAAAATACGAAATTGAAATGAAAGTAGTGTTCATGCGTACGTACGGCTTACCGTCTCCATGAACGGTGTATTTCATTTCCTACCTCTAAATGTTATGTAATATTGTAAATGCATGTATATACAGGATATATATTACATATATGATATCTAAATCATGAATATAATTATAGATATAAAGGATATTTTACCACATGAACAACTTGTAATTATAAAGAGTTTATTTTTGACTCATTTACCAATGATCGACAAAATGACCATTATTAACTTAAATAATTACATACTATTCATAAAATGGTAATAAGTGATATAAAAGGAATAATAAACTTTAAAAAGGTTCTTAACAAAGTATAAATTAACAAAAGGTTATTATTTAGGACATTAAAGAATGATCGAGTCAAGTCGGACCCGAGGTAAGGGACTTCGTCTCAATCTCCATTCATTGAGGAATATTATGTTTTATACACAACTTTCTTTAATACGGTGTATAAAACCCTTTGAATTTTATGTTTATTCAAAAGGATCCTTTTTTATATGAAGTGTTTACTAAACGACAAAAGGGAATGTTTTTTTTGTTGTACGTATGCGGCGATAACGACTTCTCCGCTACCGTGACCATTATTTGAGTTTCGACTTCCTCTACAAGCCATAACTTTTTTTTCAAATGAAAAATAAATACCATGTTTTACTTTTCATTTATTTTGGTTTTGAAAATGGTTTTCATAATGTTTTTATTATATCTATGTGTTGTATTGATATCTTTTGATTGAAATTTGGAAATGTTATGTTTCCTTTATGCATGATTTATGTGATATGATTATGTTATGATACTTGGGCATTGTTATGAAGATGGGTGGTTCCGTGATAAATTAAGGGCGGGTGAGCCTGATATAGCTCTCCAATGCATTGGGTAACGCGAAGGGTTTAGGCGTTAAGGTTTCTCTGAAGAGATTTAGGGAATATACTGTGATGGGTATTCCAAACGTAACCATGAGGGTTACTCCCTACGTAAGAATGTTATGAATGCATCATGTAACCTTTACATCTTATGATTTATATGATTTATTTGTGATTTGATGAGGTATGTTAAAATGCTTATGTTTTATGAGTAATGTATGATTTCATACATGGACTAATTTTTTCATTTCGTACTTTTATATCCCTTACTAAGCTTTTTATACTCATCCCATGTTTTTGAAATGTTTTTCATAGGTCAAGGGAAAGGTACATGATGTGTTGATTAGGTCAAGGAAGTGTCATGAAAGAATCCATGTTTTGTTTTAAATATGTTTCCATTGATGGGAAAAAAATGAATACTATATTTAATGTAACCACAATGTTTAAATGTGGAATGTAATGCATGATTTATGATATAATTCTCTAAAACTCTAAAAATGAAAAGATCCTCAATGTATAATCTTATAATGACTCAAGATTAAGTAATGTTTAAGGCCAGGGCCTTATATCCAGTGTGATTTACAGAAGTGGAAACGGATTCCCGACGCTCGGCCTGGAGATCCACAAAGGTTTGGCCATGCTCTCCTGATCTCCCATCTGGTTCTAAGCCAATCCTGTGAACAGGGTTGGCTACTGCCCATTTTCAGCGAAAAAAACAAAGTACACGACATGTACTTTTGACTACACGACATGTACTCCCATCATTTAACTATTCCTCTGGCGGCACTGCCAAACTGTTCATCCATCGACATGAGTACACAACATGTATTTCTGACTACACGGTATGTACTATCGCCTAGCTGGTGGCGGCTTCCACCGCCTTTTTGTTTCCCCTGCCGACTGACTACACAGTGTGTAAATACCACTACACAGTGTGTAGTTGGTTTTTACTCCTTTCATCGCTGACATGTTTACACACCCTATGTACTCATCCCACACGGTCAAAAGTACAAGGCGTGTGGAAAAGTACACGGCGTGTACTTCCAGAATTTTTTGATTTTTCCCCATTTTCCTTATTTTCTCAAAAAAAACTTATGTAAAGGAGAAAAGGAAGAATCTCGTACCTCAAAACCAAGAACCAGGTTCATACAAATATATGCAGATGATGGATTTTCATTTGATATATTCACACTATTATTTTATAATGATTCCAAATGGTCATATAAAATCACCCACTATATTTCTAAATTTAAATAATTGAGTACTTGTAATTTACCCTATAATGTTTGTGGTATAATTTATAGAATATATTCATATATATTCAAAGATAATGGAAGACAATAAAGATCACTTTGGGGTTATATTGAAAACCCTAAAAAGGATAAGATTTTTTCAAAATTATATATGTGTAAATTATGGATATAAAATGTTTTTGTTTGGGGTCAAAAAATATAAATCAATGCTACATCAGAGGACCCTTCAATGAAATAATTAGTCAAAAATTGTCCTAGAATAAATATTTTGACTAAAATATATATATTCCTTGTATTTTATTTATATTATTTATTCATTTTGAAGGATTTATTAGAGATATCTAATAATATTTCTATGTTAACTCGTAAAGAAGTTAGCTTCATATGGAATGATGAGTGTGATGAAAATTTTAAGGAATGAAATGGTTTTCAGTGCACATGACCTCACACTACCATATAAAAGAGAATGGTTTCTGATTTATAGTGATTCATTAATGAAATGAATATGATGTGTTGTCCTTTAGAATCATATGGTGAAAAATTATGCCTCACAACAACAGAAAGGTCATGTGAAAAATTACCTCACTCTTTATTTAGAGTTAGTATCATTAATATTTGTATTAAAT
This sequence comes from Viscum album, assembly GCA_963277665.1. Classification (NCBI taxonomy): domain Eukaryota; kingdom Viridiplantae; phylum Streptophyta; class Magnoliopsida; order Santalales; family Viscaceae; genus Viscum; species Viscum album. The sequence continues at coordinate 697,036,683 of OY728130.1, read as the reverse complement.
ATCTACAAGTATTTTCATTATAGATAAAGGTGTGACATATATGATAATAAATAAAATTTATAAAATATATTAGAACAAAAATTGTTCAATATACACAAAAGGAGGTAGTTTTAGTTCAATAAATGTTATGAATTCTCAATACACTACATCCATGGAAAAGAAAATGAGGTTGATAATGCTTTTCATTTAAAGGATCAGGTGATATTTTCTCTAATGAGGAAAAAATATCAAATATTTATGGAATTGAAAATGATATATCATGAAATCATGATGTTTGGGGACAAATAATATCTTTATAAAATGAGTGTTCATATATTTAGCCATGTAAAGATTAAGTAGGCACAAAAGGAGGATGTATAGAACTAAAAGATGGTGAGAAATGTTCTGGAGATCAAAATTGATTTTGATGGAATGATATGGTTTAAAAATAGAGTATGTTTTCCATAAATATCATACCAAAAGAAGGAATTATTTATAATAATATCATATCTCTTTATTTATTATTTATCCAAGATTTATATATATATATATATAACATAGTATTAATTGTGGTATCATATGAAAAGGTACATTGTAGAGTATGTATTGTTGTGATTGGTATGTAAAAAAATTAATCCTTCGAGACATGAGTCAAAGGAAATTTTATAATAACTACCCATACTATAATAGAAATGGGAAAATATAAACATGGATTATAGTGTTTAACTCTCTTGAACATATAAACACAATAATTATATTTAGAATATAATATGTCACCATAAAAAGTATTCATAGATAATTACTATTAGATAATATTTATCCATTGATCATATTTCAAGGATATTCATTAATGAATTTGTAATTTTGAATAATATAACATATTCTATTTCTTCAGAGCAGGATACGAGGTTTACCGTGATGATTTGGAGAATTCTTTATAAATTTCTAGATACATAGTTGTGTTTGAGTACATCTTATTATCCTTATATAGATGGTATGTCTGAGAGATCCATCTAAACAATGTAATATATGTTACATATTATTTTCTATATTTCAATGGGGTTTGGGAACAACAACTTCATCTAATAATGTTTTCGTACAATAATAGATTTCACTCAAGAATTCATATGTATTTTTATTAATCGATATATGGAAAGTTTCATGGAAACAAATAATAATATGATTAATTTATAGAAAAAAATCTATTAGGACCTGTGTTAGATAAGGAAATTAAATATAAGCCTATATAAATTTAGCAACACATCAAGGTATATTAGATCTGACTATAGATTTATGCTAAAAACCAGTAGTGAGAACTAGAATTAAAAGTTTTTTACAAGGTTTTATGATAAATTTTACAATGGAAGATTGCTATTAGATTCAAATGAAGGGAAATATAAGCCCATGTTTTAGTCTTTTCATTGAGATTCCTGATCAAGTACAGACTGTATCTTATTGCAAGAAACTCCCACTAAACCCCTATCTGGTTCACGATGTGTTTCATATATTTCTCCCAAGGACATACATACCCATACCATCATAGTTTATATACTCATAGGTTGTATCATTGTAGAATTTGTTTCTTAGGAATAAATATTGGTAAGATTCGAAGATCATCGTGATGATTTTCAAAAAAACAAGACTACTCATTTCGTTCATGTTCTTTAGAGGAATCAAAAATTTGAAGAAGCTAAATTTGAAAAATATGTGGTTTAAAAGTAGATATATCCTCATTTTTTTATGAGAAAGTGAATAATTTGTTTTGGAAAAATTCATATACAGTTGGTATAATGTAACATCCCTTGATTTTATATGTTCTTACATTGAAAAAAAACTTGATATATTAAATATCTATCCTTACAAGAATAATAGAGTCTAAATGAACTGTAATATAGTAAATCATTATAACCATGTAGTTAAAATTTATTAGATGAATAATAATATCAAATTTTTTAAAAAATTATGTTAAATGTTTTATTAGTTCATAATAAATAAGTACTCAATTTTCATTAAAGTCAATTTATTATTTAAAAATATGTTTTCTTAAATGATGTGTTTTATTACTAATTTTCACATGGAAATTATAATATATTTTCATTATACTCAAATTTTTTGAAACTTAATTTTATGGCTTTAAACTCATTTTTTTGAAAAACCACTTTTATGAGTGTATTGTATTTTGATCTTAATAAATTAATTCAATAATTATTTATTAGTGGTTTCAATGAAATTTATAGAATTTATATTCAATATAATATTTTAATATTCATTTTACTATTTTTAGAAGGAATGTAATTTATGTAAATTATGTTTTATTCTAAAGTTATTTATTTATCAAAAACCGGGTTTTCCCTATTTTCAAACTTAATTAAAATTTTATTCTACCACTTCAAGATACTGAATTTATTAAATGGGATTCAATATTTTGAATAATTATAATTAATATAATTTAGTATTTTCAACTTATTTTTTCATAATTAATAGCAAAAATAGTAAAAATTTATTAACATGGTTAAGGTTAAAAAATGTTTAACAAGGTGGGGTAGGTGTGATAAACCATAATTTAGTTTTAGGATGGCCAGAAAAATCTCAAAAAAAAGTTTTTTACAATATTTCAAATTATATTATCTTAACATAAATTACCAGACAATTTTTATTGACTTTCCCATGATAGGGATCTTAAATTATGTAAATATTTTAATAAATTCCATGTTTGTCCCTCCCCCACCATATAAAATAACAACTCTTATCCTCTATTATTCAAACAATTTTTTGATTATAGCTTACAAAATACCTAGTAAAAACCCTTACTAGAATCCTTCTATTCATAATATATATTCAAATCCTTTTATAAGATAAATATTTCTTGGCTTATAGAGTAAGATGGAAGAGGTCTCTCAAAGAAGTGGTTTAGATCTTAGCGAACGTATTTCGATTTTATTTCTTTCTATAAAAATTCAAAAAATGTTGTATCAGTAAAAAAAGGAAAAATAAAATATAAAAAATATAATAATGTGTTCTTATGATTATGGAAAACCCATTTACTGACCCTTCCCAATCCAATGGGAGATGAAAGAAACCCTCATGTGTACTTGTGAACTACATCCCCAACATAGTTATACAACCCATATTACAAAAATAATAATTAGTGGATGTTTATTATGATATATTTAATGATAATATATTATTTTTATTTTCTAATAATGATAATGCATTAATGAGTTGATATTGACCTCTATTTCTTTCCATCCATAAAAAATGATAATTCCACTTGTGCAAACGTACAAACCACCATCTCAATAGAGTGATTTAGTTCATTTTCCTACATTTCATTATATTAATATGTATAAATATGAATATAATGAATATATATGTTATTTATAGAATTATTAAAAATGTATATGTGAAGTAACACTATCAAAGTTCAAGGACCATAACTGATGAACCAAAACATTCATGAAATATGAAGTGCTTAACACCAGAAGTTATTATGATAAAGCAATTTTATTAATGAATGGGTAAAAAGGTGTTATATCTAAAATATTTATGGAAATATGGGTATTATTATGGTAATTATATAAATTTATAATAAATATAAATTTATTATACAAGTCTCTAGATAGATTACGAAGAAAACCAAACTTGGTGTATGGTTTTTATGGGACGATCTCATATTTATTGGGATTTTTATGCTTATATTTTTATTGGATGAAATTATATAACCTATCACTCATAAATATCTTGTATTTTCTTATCTTAGAGTTATTTATGGATATCTATAAATATTCTTTTATATACTATCATTAATTATATGAGGGAGAGAAAAAATGTTTTCAAGGAAAACTAAAAAATTTTTCCAATTGGTTGGGATTATTTTTTTAATGTTCATATTTGAGTTAAAATGAATAAAATAATATTATTATTAATAATCAAAGATTATTTCATTTAATTTTTACTATATTTTACTTTTCTTAAAAAAGTTTAAAATAATCCATTTTACCATTTTCAATAAGTGGAACTTTTGAATTATAAGGAAAATGTGAGTGAAATTATTGTTTTAACAAACACTGAATGAAATAATTATAAAAACCCCAAATTTTATCAATATAATGTCCCATGTAAATTTATTATTATGCCACATTTTTTAATATAATATTATGGTAATGCACACAGAATATAAGATAAAATGTACAGTATTTTGTTAATGTAATGTAATCATTTCATTTAGTGAATAAATATGGAGATAAAAATTGAATGTTTTATAATGGGTTAAAAAATAAAAAAATAAAACAACAATAATAGGAAAATCTGAATCTGCTCGATCACCTATAATAATTACACATATGAACAACAATTTTTAAATGAATAAGTATATTATAAATTAAATATGCATTTTAAAAATGAAAAATATCTAAAACCATGAGATAAAATAAAAGTCAATGAACAAATAATGTAATGTTAGGTATTTATAAAAAGTAGGGATATAATATGATAATTAAAAATCTTAATATTATAATAGTAATTTATCCATTGAAATAGTAACCTGACTGTTAGAACAGTAATCAGATGTTTTAGAATAGAATCAATAATATTAGAATAATATCCACATATATGTAAGTTAAAAATAACATATGTATAGGTTATAAAATGTATATATGTCATATTTATGTCATTATACAAGTAAATAAATATTTTAAAAATGATCAAATGAGTGCCCATATTTCTATAAAACATATATGTGTTATTTTAATTTTTATAAATGATATAATGATATAAAATAATGTAAATTTATATTAAATGAATTTATAAAATAATTTTATATTTTATTATAATTAAAATATAATATTATGAGACCATATGTAAATTTTCAATGGGTTAAGAAATTTATTATAGCATTAAATTTGTTATTTTCCATATAATTGGGGGTTTTATTTAAAAATTAAATATATCATATTTTGGTAAATAATTTAATATAATAGAATTATTTATTTGAATGTACAAATAAAAAATAGTTAGGGAGGATTTTTGGTAATTTTATTATATAATTTATTTTTATCAAATACTAAAATATAGTAAAAAATGATATATAACATTACATGATAAATACAAGAATATTTGAGTCATGGATGATTTAATAAATCATTTTTTCAAACTCACATGCCCCATTTAATTTATATATTCTTAATATTCATAATTTTTTTGATTTGAACCAATCTAATAAACTAATGACTATTAAATTCTAAAACACCCCTCTTTTACACTTATAAATACGACCCCTCACAACCCCTAATCCCCATAACTTTTAATCCTTATATTATGACAATTTTTTACCAAATTCCATAACCAATAATTTCTCCCATATCCTAGTGCATCTGGTTTCTCCATAACACCAATTACAAGTACCTTATGGATTTTCTCTTGGATATAGTATTCAAAATATAATATTCTCAAACTACCTCTTTTAAATTATTTTCTTCTTGTACCTTCCTGTCACCACCATCGTACAAGATGGAATAAAAAATACCATATAATATATATAACATAATATTAGAGTGAAAATGTAATATCTATAATCTATCACCAATCTTATCCTCTTATTCAAAAAATGAAACCATTGTCTATATTAGGTCAGTTCACGACCTCTGTGAATGATGAGTTTTCATTTTCCATTATTTCATTTCAATATGGTCATAAAAATATTATTATGGTTAAATATGAAGATCACAATAATATTATAACTTATTTAATGTTACTTAATTAACATATTAAAATAATATTAAATAAAATGTATTTGGTTTGTGATTTTCTATAAAACCACCTAAGGAAACTAACCAAATAACATTGATGGTTTTAATATGTGAATCATCCTTATATTGGTACAACAAAGTATATTTGGGAACATAATTTTTTATAGGTATATGATTATAATTTCCCTTTACTTTTGTATTTTATTACCTCTTTATAGGAACTTACATAATTATACACAACTGATCTATCCAGGGAACCTTGAAATGAACTCCATTGGAAATGTAAAATTAATATTTATATATAATTAAAAATGTTATAAATGAATATACTAAAATAATATTACATAAAATTTTTATGTTAAGGATTCCAAATTAAGTAATTAGTGAATCTGATTTGATTATCTAGGTCATTAAGTGTAAGTGAAATTCCAGAAATAACATAAGGGTTCTCTCCAAATGAACCTTTTTTCTTCAGCTTATAACATGTATCTCTATAACTGACATAATATCTCAATTTAATGTCAAAAAATGAATTAAAATTATTTTTATATATTCCTCTTAGATATATACCTATATTATTCGCTCTTCTGTTAATAGGTTACCACATACATTAATTTCATTCCTCAAATATTGTCAATAAAATCAAACAAGATGAAGGGTAAAATTTCTATATCTTAACCCCTCTATGTAAGACACGTTTAAAATATTTATTCCCATTATATAATAATATAATCGAACTAATATTTTATGTATAAAAAATCTAGTTTATGTCTCGTTTTCAAAAAAAATGCAATAAGTATTCCTTCTCTAAAAATCATTAACTGGTTCCTTAAAACACATTCATGAACGTTAATTTAAATATTAAATTATCCAGTACTTATCACGAGATTCTTTCCAAGTGAACCCTATATATTATGAACTATTATTATTATTCAGATGTGAATATCCAAGATATTTAATTCATTCTTCTATGTTGAATAATTATGAAATATCCATTGATTATGATATGTGGTATGATTATGAAACCCAATTCCATAGAAGGGTAATTCTTATGTTTATTATTGTATTAATTTTATATAAAAAATAAGCATGTAACTATAACGATGGATGTTCCCAAATTTCACTCTAATTCGTTGAGTAATTGTTTTGTTTCTTGAGATGTTATTTTTGGGATTATAGAGTAATCCTAATCATTGATGGGAATATATCCAATATGTGATGTTGTATTGTAATATAGAATTCACTTTTGGTTATGTCAGGTTATATTTTGATTCCACTTTTTTATTTTCATTGATCATATGATACTATCATATTTATGTTATGATCCCATGTGATTATACATGACCCTTCTCTATTATGATACCATGTTATTACATTTGACTCACATGTTATGCCTAATTATCAAATTTATTCTTGTATAAGACTTTATATCTCACCCATTTCCATTATGTATAATCTAGAATATTTTAAGTAGTTTTAATATATTTAATAGATTAAAGAGATAAATATAGAGAATAAAATACAGATTTCGTGTTTTAGTTTGTTTTTTGATGTATTATGAACCCAATATTCCAAGAACACTGGGCCTCACAATCATTAGGTTGTGTTTTTTGGGATGTTTATATTAAAAATAATGTAACAATTTGTATTAAAGTATTGGGTTTCTATAGTTAGTATCAAATAACTGTATAGTTATTTTCAGGGATTATGACTATAATTATATTGTGGTAACCCAAGGGATAAGTCTATTTATAAGATAAAAAGTTTAATTTGGATGAATTATAATGAAATTAGTTTATAATAAATTAGATCTATATCTAGATACTACAAGTGGAAATGGATCTGGAAGATTTTCACTTAGCATTAATAACAGCAAAAAGGGTCAGTTGAGTATTAAATCGACCATCACCTAGTTCAGGATAAGGAGTCCTTGTTGTACACCTGGTTTGATAGTCATGGGGGTATGCATTGGGAAATTAAAACCCTTTATCAACCATTATGAATAATTTAATATATTTTTAGTATATATAATATAATATAAATATTAGCATGAAAAATCTAGATTCCAACCTAGAGACTCATAATATATTATATACATTCCATTTATATGTTATTACTATTATGTCTATACTCTCCATTTTAACTGATTCTAAGTTAAGTAGGTTCATTTATAATTTATTTTTGGTAAAAGAAATGACTAGAACAAGAATAAAATAATGAAATCATTATCCATTCCTAATATTCAAATGAAATATATGATTATAGTTTCATGAATTCTTTTTCATATTTTGTGTTTAGTGGAACTATTCAAAAATAATGTCAAAACAAGGCAGTTGTGCTATCTCTGATAATAGAAAATTGAGAAATTATTACATCCCAGTCATATAAATCCCTCTAGACAATGTTTTTGGGATGAATCTCCATGTAAATTACATCCTATATTATAGGAATTTGATGTTATATTGGGAATAAATTGTATATCCTTATATAAATCCAATATAAACTATTAAGGAGAGATAGATCAAAATTCACATCCTAAATCACCTCTTAGTTTTTATATGTTTAAAGAGAATGATGAATCACCATAGGAATAGTCCTTTCAATGGTGGATATTATTCCCAAATGATCACAAATATCTTTCTAAAATGATTGAGATAAAGGAGAGACTATTTATTGATGGCATGCCCATTCGAGGGATTATAATGGTATATTTTCAGAAGATTTTTCCAGTTTTCTGCCTAATTGGGGAGTTTATTTCTCAATAAAAATTGCACCCGAGTCTTTTCCCATATATGAGAATCCCTATAGAATGGCCGAAATTGAGTTCAAAGAGTTGAATAAGAATTTACAAAAGAATACATAAATGAGTTTTGTAAGATTGACTTCTTCCCTATGGTGTGTGAAAGTACTCTTTCTATGAATAAGGATATATCAATTAACTCAAAATTGATTACAATGAACTTAGGAAAATCATAAGAACGGAAAATTTTCCCATAATATGGATAGATAGAATGTCTCATCAACTACATGGGGCCCATTATTTCTCTAAGGAGGGCTTTCAATTGGGATATCACCGACTAATGGTACAGAAGGAAACATTTCCCAATACTTTCATTCAAACAATTTATAGACACTTCGAGTTCATTAATATTCCATTTTAGACACAGTAATGATTGAAAAATATTTTTGGACATAAATAATATAGTCTTTATACATTACATCAAAAAATTTATTTTCATCATTCAAAATGATATTCCTATAAAATCAAAAATAAAGGTGGGAATGATAAACACCTAAATAACGTGCTAAAAAAATTCAAAAGGATAATATATAATAATATTAATGTAAATTTGTTATCTGGATGGATAAATTATCATTATTAGGGAATAAAATCACCAAAAAAATTACATTTTTGGATGCTTCAAACAGAAATGAAATTGTGGAGTATACCTGACCAATGTTTGTAATAAAGATCCATAGATTTCATATACTAACTTGCTATAACTGATGACTTCTGAGTAACCAGATTTTTTTCAAACCTACTCCCCAAGCTAAATCAAAAGGGGGTAAAACTATTTGGACTGATTAATGTGAAGAGAGATTTATACAATCGGAAAATATACATATCACTACACCAGTCCTCATGATTCGTATACTGGGGGTGATTTTTATGGTATAAAATTATTCATTAATGAAGGTATTGGGGTGTGTACAGATGTAGAATGATAAAGTGATAACCTAATCTAAAGGGAAATTTAATGCTCATGAGTAGAGCTACCTAACACATGATATGGAGTTGGATGCAGGGATCATCTCATTGTAGATTTGGCAGCACTATATTTAAGGGGAGATGTGTGAAGTACATATGGATCATAATGCCATAAAATATACATTCATGATGAAGGACATTAACATATTCCATCAACGATGGTTAGTGAAGATCAAATACTATGACTGATCAATCCACTACCACCCTCATAATCAAAATAATGTACAATATTATTTAAGTAGAAAGAATATGAAAACCTTATCCAATATAAATGTTGATAATGATCCAATATTCATATACTCGGAAAGGATGGGAATGGGGATCATAATGGAAGGAACATATTCACTCATTTCTCCAATGATTTATGAGTTATCCATTTTTGAGAAGCTAAAGGATACTCAAAGTTATAGTGTGTAAATATTGAATAAGGTGGATGTTATAAGAAAAGGAAAATACATGGAGTTCAAAATTAACGTGCAAGAAGTTGTAATTTTCTGGAAATTACTACATACTTCACCAATAAAGAGTTAATATAAGATCTATAAAATTATGCACACATATTGATCTTCTACAATGATGTAGAGACCAAAATTAAATATTGAAATTCCTGAGAGAAATATTGGTGGGACAATATGGTGATGGTGATCACAAAATATTCATCAATTTCCTTGGAATATTTTAAGTGAAGGATGAAAGAAAAAAGTAAAAGGGGATGATTTAGAAATTACACATACCTATATGGAAATGAGAAAACAACAACATAAAATTTATCACTAGTCCTATAATGAGACCAAGACAAAATACTATAATATGTGTTGGGGTAGACCATATTTCAAAAAACAAACATTTTCTTTAATATTTGAGAGGAATTATCTCTAGATCAACATTCAAGGATATAAATAATATAAGTAATGAAGTCGTGAAAAAACACAATAGGGATTGATCCACAAATACCCCAATCCAAACACTATAGTCTCGGGGTTGGCGACAAGAACTGAAAGGAATATCAAATAGGGGATCCATTTGACTAATGTACCAATACAAACACCCAAAAATATCAATGCCGAAGTGAAGATGAATTTTAATAAATAGATGAAACAACTATAATATAAACCAAAAATTAAAAAATCTCTAGGGTGTACAAGTTTACAACAATGTAAACTGAAATGTAAAGGGGGGAAAATACATGCCCAACCAGAAAGATGCCCCACACTGAAAAAAAATGGAATGTAAGAGTGTTGAGAGATCCCATCTCTTGATCTCTATGCTCTGACCATCGTACATGGTCCACTACAACAGGTATCTATATGCCTTGTTGTAGTCACCGATGAATTATTCGTCATCTTCATAATATATGACAAATGAAGAAAAAGTGAATAAAGGGTGAGTATATACATACCTAGGTGGACACCCTGAAAGATGAAGGGGAAGAGGTAAGATACCCAAATTGAATTGATAGTAATCAACTCAACCCAAATAAAGAGAGTATAAATTCAATGCATGGATAGAAATATAAAAATACTCAAACTAATGAAAAGAATGAGAGGGAAGGAGATATCTATCTCACATCTGAACCAAAGAAATAATTCCATGACTTCTAGAAGTTCATCAATGATTCTCAGAATCTCTCAAGTATCCCCAATAGAAATATCAAAGTGAATCCACCCTTTCCACAATGACACATAGTAGAGGGTAAAAATATCTAAGTATAGGACCCACTACTAAAAATACGGCCTTTATCAGCGCTAAAAATGGCCTTTATCAGCGCTAGAAAAAGTGCTGATAAAGCCGGCGTAGATAAAGGTGGGGTCCCCTTTATCAGCGCTCCGAAAAGCGCTGATAAAGACCACTTTTATCAGCGCTTTCGTTTTAGCGCTGATAAAGGACCCTTTTATGAGCGCTTTTAAAAAAGCGCTGATAAAAGTTAAAAAAATTTAAAAAAATTAAAAAATACTGCCAATCGGGGGGGGGCTTTTATAGCACTTTAACGCCACCTTTTACAGCGCTTTTCGGCCCCTATACAGCACCCCACGCACCCCACGCACCCCCCTCCACCCTTTAACAGCGCTTTCTCCAATATTCCCCATGCGTGCGCACCCCTGCCTCCACCAGTATTTGAACTCGAGATCTCCCCCCTGTGCGCCTAAGCCATTACCACTACTCTATTTTGATTTGCATTCCAATTCATGATATCTATATATATATATATTTATATATTTAGTTATATTTATTCGTATAGTAATATATATTTATATTAATATATATATAGTTATATTATAATATATATATAGTAATATTATAATATATATAGTAATATTAATATATATATATATATAGTGGTATTAATATATATCTATATCTATATATATATATATATATTTAGATATATTTATTTATATAGTAATATATATTTATATTAATATATATATATAGTTATATTAACATATATATAGTTATATTTACATATATATAGTTATATTAACATATATACAGTTATATTAACAAATATATTGTTATATGAATATATATTTATATAGTTATATGAATATATATTTATATAGTTATATTAATATATATAGTGATATTAATATATATATTTATGGTGATATTAATATATATATTTATAGTAATACTAATATATATATATGTAGTTATATTAATATATATATAGTTATTAGATTAATATATATATAGTTAGATTAATATATATATATATAGTTAGATTAATATATATATATATATAGTTAGATTTATATATAGGTACATAAATATTCATTCTATTTTAAATAAAATGGATGTTAGTTATTATTTAGATAAAGCTAATATATTTTATATGTAAATATATTTTATTATTTATATTTATAATTAAATTTTTAGGTGTGAATATTTAAAAAATATGAATATATTGTTATATATTTGATTATAAATAACAGTGCATTATAAAAAATGATGAAATTTCAAAGACATAATATCAATATGAATGTAATACCCTGGAATAAATTCATACCCCACCAAAAAAATCCAATAATACCCCCTTAAACGAGGGTTAAAATCCACAAAATGTTAAAAATCGGGGTACCCCGACTAAAAACTCAGTATTAGAGGCCTTCTGGGCCTCTTTTGACCTTGAAAATCCATTGACTAGGGTTCCCCTATAACAAAATGACGTAGAGCTCATCACAGGCTTCGATTTGATATGTGGTAGAGCTCAAACGGACACCCGGATCAAAAGTTATGGCCGTTTAAAGTTTGAGTTGCGTTTTCAACATATTTTTGATCTTTATTTAATTTTTTTAATTTTTTTAGTCTTCAAATTTTTATTAAATGACTATTACTCCATAATTATTAGCAAATTATTAATTAAAAATATTTTTTAAAATTTTTTAAGAAGCCATTTTCATTAAATATCTTATATATTATGTGTAATAAGTGTAAATGTACATTTATAGTTATCTAAAATATATTTAAAAATTATATATTATATTTATATATCAATATAACTATATTTATATATTAATATATTAATATATTTTTTTTTAAAAAAGTTTTGAAGCCGAACCATTATCAGCGCTTTTAAAAAAAGCGCTGAAAAAGGCCCCCCTTTATCAGCGCTACTAAACAAGTGCTGATAAAGGCACCCTTTATCAGCGCTTTTTCGTTACCGCTGGTAAAGGGGGGGCGCTGCGAAAAACTGTTTTTGTTGTAGTGACCCATGCCCATGTAAAATAGGAGGGTGCCTCCCAATATATTGTAGAATAAATTTTTTTCCCAACAAGAGGGTGCCACTCTATTACATGAGGAGACAGACCATTGAATAATAGGAGGGTGCCACTCATGTAATCGGTAGAGGACCCATGCCTAGACTAGCTAGAGTGTGCCACTCTAATTATATTTATAGGACCAATGCCTAGCCAAGATGGAGGGTGCCAATAAAATATTTGATGTCCCATAACCTGATACCAAAATAGAGTTCAAATTAGATAGAAAATAGAGTACGAATTTCCTTTTGAGTATGGGGTTTCCACTCTCAGAGTTGAGGAACTATACCCTGACACCCCCTAAGGGTACCACTCGGTGGATTGGTAGAGGACCCATGACCTATCACAGTGGGAGGCTGACACTATGAATGTAAAAAGAGGAACCATTCCCAATACTACAAGAGGGTTACACTTTATAACTAGTAGATGACCCATTCTTAGCCTACCCAGAGGGTTCCACTCTAATTTCCCTTGTGATCCTACATGATCACAACCAGCATCAAGTGTCTCCTAAAGAAATATCCCACTCAGAAAATATTGTATCACATGTGAAAATATTCTATGGTGTCACCGTCACATTCTACGTGAAAAAACAAAATGTAAAGGTTATACTAGGGCCAAAATATTAGTCCACATGAAGGGTATATGAGATATTGATGTCTCCTCAAAAGGAAACAAGGGGTGCATGACATGTGAGGGGACCCACGTGATGTGTGGTCCTGATCCATCACCTAAATGTGTCCCTAAAAATAAATGGATCATTTTACATGTAGGGATACTTGACGTATAGAGTGTCTACATGGTGTGATTGAGACCCCCAATTTCATACCCATTGTCCCTTGTTTGGTCTATATATCTCACCCATGTCCATCTATTTTGGTAGATGGTGTGTCTCTCCGCATGGGATTAAACCCATTTCTCTTAATTTTTCCATGTATCTTGCCACATGGAATGTTCTTGGTCATCAACATTCCCATGTACTCCTAGATTACACAAAATATTACCAACACAAGTTCACACAACATGTGGGGGTTTCATAGGTTGTTTGATACTTATCATTCCACAGAAACATCACCACCCATCCAACGTGCAACACATTGTATTCTCTTTAGACCACATGGTATGTTGTCCTGTTTTCCATAAAAACCTAGATATTTTCTGTTCCGTTCTATATATGGATCCACTGTAGTGGATCTCGCCTCCTTACATCTAAAATTGGTTGATCTCATTATTGGTAACCATTTTCATTCATCTGGTGGATGAATATTGGGTTTATGTTGAATTGTTCAAATGCCACATGAACCACCTCACACCGTTTCACATCCGATCATGCTGCTTAGTGTCAAATCTCCAAAATCCAATACGTCAACACCTGTTATGAAATTGTTCGCCAAAAATTCTAGCCTTGATCTTTGATCAAATTAATGCATGTGAAATCTTCATGAATTTAGTGTCCGATCGAGCTTTTTACTACTAGGTAATGTCAAATCATGACCCCATGGTCCAATGATTACTAACGTGAAAAATACTTTGGAAGTAAAGCATAATAAAAAGGGTTTAAAATTAAATGTAAAATAATTATTCGAAAAAAAATAAAATTGGGATGATCCGGGTAAGAAACTAAATTAATAGTCAATTGAAACCGGTACATGGGCCCATGGAATGTATTCTAATTGATTCAGATAAAAGGAAGGGATGATAATGATCAATCAATATAATCAAAAAGTAAATAATCCACAATTTGATAAGTCTTATTTAGAGATTTTATTTTTCATCATCAATGAATGATCTCACTAATGATTGAGAGGAGTCGGTGTGTTCACTTCTATTTGATATGCTTTGATACAAAGTCTCATCACCATTTTATGTTGTTTCACAAATAGAAAGAGGAATAAGACACTCTAAATTTTCCTACGTGTATGTGGATAAACCTGGAGAAATTATTATAAAGGTATATTTATAGAAAAATACATTTAGGTTATACTAATAAATTAATTTATTTTAATCAATTAATTAATCAATTAGATATACCACCAAAGGTAATTAAGTATGAACACCATACGTCAACCTATTTTTTCTCACTCCTCTGGTAAACATCACATTTCAGACTCTATCATAGAATTATATTTCTTATCTGAGATTCCATTTAATATTTTTCCCATTTTATTTAAGAAATAGCTCAAGAATAACATAAAATATATTTAATATTTTTATAAAATTAATTTATGGCATATTGGGCCTTGAAATTTCATTTCTTCTCAGCCCCTATATCCATATGTGTGTGTGTGTGTGTTTGTGTACAAATATTTTAAAAACATACATGGAAACAACAATGTCCCTATTTCATTACCTACATCCATCTATTAATCCCTCAAATAAAAAACTAAATTAATATCTTGAGATACCAAGCCCTAATCTAGCCCCATATTCTATGAGATCTCCTATACGTTCCCTATAATCCATAACTAGCGAAGCATAAGGATGGTCCATCCATGCAGGTTCCTCTCCGGTTGATTCTCAATCACCACCAGGTGATCCAGAAAATTGGTTTAGTCATCAATTTCTATATCACCCTAGTAAATTACATATATGAGGTCATACACATATGTCCTCATCTGTGACATGTAGAAGTCATCATTCACCTGCTCTAACTATGGGTGTAATGAACGGTAGTAGGCATACTCACCTACCCAATACAAGATATCTAATAGATCGATGAACCTTGAGGATAACTTGACTCTGCAACTTAATCTACATTTTCCACATCATGGGGAGACACTAAGGTAAATTTTGTCTCCTTGATTAAACTAAAATGGGACAATAATGTCAATCTATAAAATATTTCTACATGCTCGGTGCTATGCTCACCCTCTCATGGATGACCTGGACCTTCTCCGTCATTGGTGTCAGCAACTATAGAACAATCGTAGATATCACACTAGTCTATTTCTAGAATAAAGGTGTCCTATAGGGATTGTTAAATAGGAACTCTAATCTTGTGAATCTAATTTTAATGTGGAATCTAGTGTTGAACAAAACCTCTACCAGTGGAATGTGATTTCAACTCCACCCGAAGTCCAACACCTAAGACCTAAGGCATATCCTCAAACACCTAAATATTTTTATAGGTATTCCAATAGGTATATGGGTGGTAGGATATACTAATCATCATTTGGGTCCGGAATTAATTTTGAAAGACTCTCTATAATCTTGACATAAACCACGCATTATGAAAGGAGATGATTGTTAAGGGAACCCAAGAAGGTGAACAATATCCTCTAAGTACATCTTACCCATACTCTCCATCATTTTATACTCCCTAATAAAAAGTGTTTCAGCTTAAAGAGTTGGTAAATTATCACCCTAATGATGTTTTGGCCCTTTTTTATCCACATAACCCCTATCAGGATGTCCATGTATTTGTTTTACCACTTCCACACTAGAATATCAAGGTCCTGCAACCAACATGCTAGAGCCTAGTGCTGATAACCGACCTACTGATAGGTGAGGCACCAAGAGGCAATCATAACCATCACCCATATCATATTGGACCAAAACAACATATATTAATTGTCTCTAAAAATCATCTCCACGCTAGTATGTACAATTAAAGGATATGTATAAAGAACTCTCGCATATCCACCTTCCACATAGTGAATGGGACTAACATCCATCCCCAAAAAATGTTAAATTGATTCAAGAATTCCATATATAATGCTAGTTTATCCCTTATAGATATTTGGTCACCTAATACCTCATAGTCGATATCTCCTAGATGGGACTCCCTCACATGCTCATGAAGTAGATGAGTTGACACCATCGACTAAATAAAGGATACACCCTATTGATCCACTAGGGTTAACTTTAGGGAAACATAATGATCAGAATAATCTTTAACTATGTGATCCAATGACTTCTTAGTAAGGTATTTTTCTACCACATTTCTTTTCCCCATATCACAGACTTTATTGAAGTCATATCCTTATAGGAAACCTAATTTGAACCACTTTCTCTTGTTTATTCCCACTACATGAAGACATACCTAAGACTCTGATGGTATGACTGAACCAAAAATCTCTCTAATAGAAGGTAGTTCATCCAAATCATTATGGATAGGACCAC
Organism: Viscum album; assembly: GCA_963277665.1. Taxonomy (NCBI): domain Eukaryota; kingdom Viridiplantae; phylum Streptophyta; class Magnoliopsida; order Santalales; family Viscaceae; genus Viscum; species Viscum album. The sequence continues at coordinate 697,019,308 of OY728130.1, read as the reverse complement.
CAATTCTCGCTCAAGGTAATTATTTGCATTGTTATGTTTATGGGGACTCAAATTCCTGAACCTATATCTGATAACTTCCTACCATTGCATCAACATGTAGTTGAGCGCAGATCCTAAGGCATCACAATAAAATATATACTCCATACCTTCCACCATTAGTCTAAAAGCGTGAATACTTTTTACCCTCAACCACATCTCTATAAAAGAACTCTAGAACTGGTCATTCCAGGAAAATAGATTCCCTTTCCCGATTAGGGAGGTCAAATGGACTGCAATTCTAAAGAATTCTATAACAAACCGCATGTCGAACTCCATCAAGGCAACAAATCTATACAGCTATGACACACTCTTGGGTGAATCCCACTCAAAAACCATATCGATCATTTTTGGGTCAATGGTGAAACCATACTTAGAAGTAAAATTCACCATAAAGTGAAACTCATGAATCCTGAGAAAGAACTTCAAGATCATACCATATTTTTGGTGCTCCTGAAGAGAATCTAGGACCATCCTCTAGTTCTCGGAATAATCCTCCTCTGGCGTAGTTTATATGTGTATGTCATCAATGAAGACCACCAGAAATTTCTCTAAGTACATCTAAAGAATATGGTTCATCAAATCCAGAAGCATGGGGGGGGGGAATTAGTTACACCACAAAGAATCTCCCGGAACATGTTGTATTTGTATTAACATTGGAATTCCATCATTGAAATATCATGCTCATGAAATAAAAATTGGTGGTACCCAAACAAGGGATTGATCTTTTAAAACCATATCGAACCTCACAACCTATCAAAATTTTCATTAACCCACTCTAAAGGGTACTTGTTCATTATCATGTCTTGACCCATCAGTGGGGTTAGGGTATGTTTCCTTGACTTTGAGATTGGAACCCTCTAAATAGGTAGGGCATGGTTCCTTTATATTCGATCAAAGTGGAACCCATATATTTTATTAGGGTAAGTGTCCTAAACTATTATAGTGTAACCCTCTAGTTTGGTTGGTCTTGGATCCACTATCGACTCTTAGATTGGAGGCCTCTAGTTGGGTTGGTCATGGGTCCTCTAGTGGTTACTTGAGTGGAACCCTCCTGTTTTACATGGGGAATGGTTCCTGAACCACCAGAGTGGCACCCTCCTACTAGGTAGGGCATGGGTCCTCTATCTAATATTATGTGTCAACCTCATGTTCTAATAGAGAATGGGTCCTCTACTTAGATATTGTTCCACTCAACTATGAATCATTATCATGAAGTGTGTCTTGACTTGGATATTTCGTTGGGACATATGTGTGAGATGATGGGAATTATTGAAGGAATTTTGGAACCGATGAACACATTATTAGGCAGTGATATGATATGGAGGTCCCCATATATCTTTCTTGGATTCCTCTGGGTTGATAATATATATAAATATATATTTATCTATTTTTTGGACTTGTAATATATTTAATTGTGTTGTGATGTTTACTATTTCTTCCTATTGTTCCTATTATAACTCCCCTTTGGCATTTGGGGAATCCTACTAGGTATATATTTACACACACCTTTTGTGTGTTTTATATACACATGTCATGTTATATGCACATGATGGATAGGTTAGTCGCAATACAGAGAATCATAGAAATACCTTGTGCATTGGACCACATATAGGGCCCAGATCATGGTGACTAGGATCTTGGATATATAAGAAATTTTAATTTCATGTTTTTTTATTTTGGGAAATATTTTAGGATGGGCATGTATTTTTCCTTTTTACTTTTCAATTTACATTGTCGTACTTTGGTACGCCCTAGAGGTTTTGTATGCTTGGTTTATATTCTAGCGGTTGCAATTTTATTATTATTATAATGTACTTAGGTATTGAGATGATCTGTTATCAGTGTGGAAGTACATTTGGGAAAGGCCTCACTTATTAGATATGACTTTTGATGCTTTTTTCCATCCCTAGCCTATGAAAGAAGGATTGGCGAAGTTGCGGATCGAGCCTCACTAGGTCGGTTCTTGATAGATTGGTAAAATTGGTGGTTCTATCACTAGTATGGTGTTTATAGTAGTCAACTTATGAGGATTTGGTTGGGATTTAAGGAAATATAGTCATGGTTTCTTTACTATAGCTCCTAGGCTAGGGATGCTGGTGTTTTTGCGGCGACCAACGTATCCATTCTCTATGACCATGACAACCAATTTTGTGACTCAAAATACTAATACATTGGAAAGAAGGATAAAATGATACATACATAATATAGGATTGGGTGTTGTGACTATCCTTATTGTATAAGCTCCACATAGTACATATATATATATATATATTCTCATCTGAATGTGGTATATCTTGATTAAATTTTTGAGATTTCTTCTCGATGAAAACCATCTGGGTTTCAATTCTAGGCCGTGAGGATTATTTAATGAGTGATAAGGCCCTAGTTATGGGCCCATATCAGTAGACCCTTCCCCAAGGTGGACAGGTAGTAGTACCCCCTCCTCTCAAGAAACATATCATACTAGTAGTGTAGTATGAGGATGCACACATAATTAGCACACTCCTCGAGTTCCAACACTAGAGACTGTTGAGGTTTATGAAGATGTAGATCATAGAAAGAAAGATATTATCTAGAGTCATTGGTCTATGTTGTAAGGATCATATGGAAATAAAAATATTAGGTGGTTTCAATATAAGCTATCCAATTCTATGGATCGGTTGGGTTCCGGTGAAGTCTTGTTACCCAGATTCATGATGAGTCGAGACTCTCATGACGTGACTTCCAGCAGCTATTTTGTGTGGGGTACTACTGCTACTTCTTATGATTTGTTTTATTTAGGTTCTTTTAGAGATATAATTAGGATGTTTTATTGTGGCTGATTACACTAAGAGGTTCATAGTCCTTACACAATACTCCAGTGATATGACCCGAGACAACTACTTCCGGTCGTGGATGTTTTAGTAGGGACTCTGCAAAGGTGTCCATTCCAGTGTAGGGACCTTGTGAATTACCATATATGATAAGGTCTTGGAGAATAAATAGGTGATAGATATTTTTCTATGAGATGGATGCTAGGAGTCTGTAGGTGTTAGTGGGAGTCATTGGGTGGTGTCATCTACTACAACAAGCAAATTCCAGTGAAACATATCTTGATGCTGGAGATAATACATAGTTCCGGATTGGGGGAATGTTAAAGGAAAACATAGAGAAATAGGGAATCATAGAGAGGGGTGATAATATTCTTGTTTTGGGTGAGGTAACATGGCACATGACTACACAAGAAAATGTTCTTCGTAGCGCAGACAGATAGATGGCCTACCTCCAGGGTAGAGAAAACATGATTATTAGGCATCCCCAAAGTGAGGGTAGGGTGTCCCGGGGGAGGAAGATCTAGAAGAGGAGATGTTTGAGACCTAGGAGAAGGATATATGAGTTTTAGATAACACTATGACATCCTTCCACCATTTCTGCCAAAAATCTCACATCAAGATCAGGGGTTGGTAGTCTTCTCGTTGAGAGTAGCGTGATATGGATACTTATGACCCAGTGGAACATGAGATGATTAGAGTTATGATATGTGTTTATCATACTTTTCTATAGTATTATTATACGCAGTTGAAATTAAATCCATCAATTATCTATTTTTTTGTGAGAGATCGAGTTCCCTTTTGAGGCATTATCCCAACAACATTGTCTTGAGTTTCATACAAGAAACGCTTTTATTATTATTTAATTTATTTGGTGATAGTGTAAGGTATCACATATTAGGTATAGGCACATGTGGGATGTTTTTGTAATCATAACGCAACCCTCTGATTTCACATGGGTATGTATTGGTTCTCCACGATCCGATCCAAAATTGAAAATCATCACAGAAGTGTCAGATGACATCTAACTAATGGGTCAATATTCTCTTTTATGACCGATATATATTGCATGTAATGATAAGTGGTTGTTCCGGGCAAGAGGTTGAATCCCATATTGCCTTGGTTTCTTAGTGCCTCCCCTAGTGCCCTAGGATCTTCATGAATATATATTCCTTCCATCATGGAGGAGTTTATATACATATTCCCATAGGTCATTACAAGAATACCTCCAACAAGGTAGATGGAGTTTTTTGTCAACATGAATTCTAGAAATGCTTCAATGACTTCTCTAGCATATTGGATGGCCCTTACCAAGATACAAAAGTTGGTGTATCATTTGGAGGATCATCAAAATATGGGTTTTATTAGGCTCAGTGTGTCCCCCTCGGTAGCTCTATTGTTGTTCTTAAAAAATAATAATGATATATTATATCTTTTCATGGATTATAATTTCATAAAAAAGGCCAAAATAAAGAAAAATTACCCCTTATTTTGGATTTAAATCCTAATTGAAAAGTTTTGAGGAGTGAGATCGTACTTAAATATTTATCTTTGTTATGGATACCACTAGATGAGAGTTCCTGAGGCCGAAATTACAATGTTGACATTCTGATTTTTCTACAGGCACCATAAGTTTCTAGTGATACATTTTGGTGGGATGAATTCCCCCTCTATGTTTATGGATTTGATGAAATTGTTTTCCAATAGTACATGAATCTGTTTTTTTGTCTTCATTGAAGTCATACTCATATACTATGCATCATAAGAGGATTTTTCCAAGAAATTGAGGTTGGTCCTATATTTTGTTTTGGGGAACCTTTATTATAGAAATATCTTGAAGTAACAATTATAGATTCACGTGGGTCACATTCTGGATAATTTCATTTTTAGCATGGTTTGGTAATGGACCCATTAATGATCATATTAGTTATTTCATGGGAGCCACCCAAGAGCATGCCATTGTGTAGAGTTTTCTTGGTTTTTAGGGGTTAGGTGGTTTGTTGAAGACATCTCCAGAATTGTAGCACATTTTTATTCCACGAAACGAATACTAAAGACATTTTTTAAGACCAAGTTGTGCCATAGGGCCTTTGAGATGTTGAGGTGAGGGATGATGAGAGCCCATGTGTTGAGGTTACCAAAGGACTATGTGGAGTATGTACTATAATTCAATTCCTTTTGATCTACGCTCAGCAGTGTGTAGATGTTATTGCATGTAGTTATGGAATACGTGTCAAGGTTGTTGATTCCCCACAAGCAGATCCACAAAAATAACTACCTAGAGATGGAAGGGATAGATATCACCCTGGGGATATAGAGGAACGTCCTTTTTGTAGAGAAATTTTTAGTTCATTCAGACCACATGAGTCTCAGGTATGCCTTTACACAGAGGGACTATAAGTTTCCTCAAAATAAAAGAAGGGGTACATGGCATGTGAGTGGACCCACAAGACTTGTCGTCCTCCTCCATCACCTAGTCATGTCCTTACCGATAAATGGATCACTGCCCATTTAGGGATAGATGCCGTGTAGAGTGTCTTCATGGTATGTCTAAACCACATTTTTTATATCGACACTCCCTAACGATGTATGTGTTTCCATCGTATGTCCATATAATTTGGTACACTCTGTGTCTCTCCAGAAGATGTTATGGCTATGTATCTATCCATTTACATGTAACTTGAAACCTAGAATATTTCTATCCACTAACATTCCAATGTTATCTTAGAGTATATGTCATTTCACCAACATAAGGTCACACAGTGTGTGGGGGTCCCTCTCATCATGTGATTAAGATAATTTTATGAAACCCTATACATCATATCAAATGCCCTACAGCCGATGTGTTCTTATGTCTACATGGTGTGTAGTCATGTTTTCTATAGAAACTCTGATTTGCATTCATGAATTCTAGATCTATCTCCTCTACCGTGGATCTCACTTCCAATCTTTCGAAATTGGTGGATATCAAGTCCATTTTCAGTTTACATTCATTAAGTGGATGGAAGTTGGATTTATATTAAATCGTGTGAAGGCATCATGAACCACCTCACACCTCCGTGCCTATAATAATGTCTACCAGTCTCAAAACTCTAAAATATGAGATAAAAACACTCATTATACCAAAATTCATCTTAGATTCCACCCTTGATCACCGATCCATTGGTCAAAAATGAAACCATTGATAATCTGGCATTCGACCGGGCTCAGCCTTGCATGAAAATGTTGAATGATGACCTAGTTTTCCAATGATTTCTACCACAAATAAATTTTAGGAGGAAGAAATAATAAACAGGGTTTAACAGTCCATTTTGAATAATTAATAGCCAATAGAAACCATTGGGATTATTCCAGAGGGAAAAATATTGAAATATAAAATGAAACAAGTACACGAGAAAATGTAAAGTCTTGCAATGTATGCAGATCGCAGAAAGGGATGATCATTCTTAGTCTATTTAATCAATATGAGAATAATCCATGAATTGATTATTCCCACCTAGAAATTTGATAGTTAATTGTTCAATAATTATCTCACTAATTATTTATCGGACTGGTTATGTTATATGTGCTTCGATCTGCTTTATTTTAGAGTCTCACTGTTGTCGAATGCCTATTTTTCAATTGGAGGAAGAAAATTCTCTCTATTATTCAAGATTAAAGATATTAAACCTTGAGAAATTATTATAAAATTTTATTATATAGAAACATCCATTTAGGTCATATTAATTTATTAATTAAGCTGAATCAATTAAGTAAACCCCAAAATGTACGGCCATGAGTCATTTTATTCAAACAGCTTATACCGACCTATTTTAGGTCGCAGCATGGGTAAATATCATGTTCTAGACTCAAATGTGGTCCCATAATTATCATTTTAGATTTTATATAATATTTATCCAAGTATATTTAATAAAAAATTCAATAAAAATATATAGTATATATAATATAGTTATAAAATAAATTTCAGACATGCCATGCCTTAGAATCACACGTCGTCTTAGTGTAATCGTACAAAAATAAATGTAGATGTATATAAAATTCATAAAAATAAAAAATACGGTATGTATAGTTGAATATGTATTGAAGTCCATTATCAATTGTATCTAATAAAAATCAATGATTTAATTCAATGTTCTAGAAAAATATAAAAAATGATCAAATCATTGAATTAAAATTTATTACAGATTATGACAACCAAATTAATCTATAATGTATGTAGACTATCTAGAAACATAATGATATATTGATAGAATGATAAATGGGCATAAATGGTGAATGAGATAAATATAGTTATATGGTTTACTTTTCATATAATAATAGCTTTCTCTAAATCATCAGAATGGCTCCATAAGAAGCTATTTGTTGGAAGAGGTATAGAACGGCTGTGTATTTTTCTGATGTTGGAGGACATAAGTTGTTGGGCCCATAATTAGGTGAATAAATGTTAGAAAATTTAAATACCAATCACCAACACAAAAGAGCTATCCAATTTTGATAGAAGAGCTATTTTTACAATTTTTCAAGAGACTTAATGTTTGAAGTTGGAGATAAATTGTTCCTCCACATATCCCCATGGAAGAGACTCATATGATTTCAAAAGAAGGGAAACATATGTCCATAGGACATTGGCCCCTTTGGAATTATTAATAGGATTTTAGTTGTGGCTAATTGATTATCACTCCCACCAACCATTTCTCAAGTTCATGACATAATTTAAATATCTATCTTGAGGAAGTAGATAACAAATCCCACACATGTAAATAATTTAGAGTTGTTAAACATGGAAAATGATCTATCTTATGAAGAGAAAAAATTGATGATATTGGTTTGTAGATATAAATTTATATGAAACAATACAACTCACCTAGTCAATGAATTATGATGAAACCATATGTGTGAGGTGGCGACGTGAAATAGAGAAATCCCTAAAGAAGATGTACCCTCACATGTTTTCACCATATTATGTAAAACAAAATATGGGAGGTGAAATTTATTAAGGGGGTAAAAAATTAATGACCCAAAATTTTATGAATGTAATTTTCCTTCTAAATATATAATTATATCATATTTATTAATTAATATTACATAATACATACACACTATATGATAAAACTAACTACATTTTATTATATAATTAAATAATTAAATTTAAAAATAAATATGGTCATAATATTTTAAAGTGTTACAATGGAAAAAATATAAATGAACATTATATTAATAAGAAAATTTGGATCTTCTTGATTCCCTAGAATAACTGCACCCATGAACAAAACTATTGAAATGATGCAAAATTTTAGTAATGAAATATGAATTTTAAATATATATATATATATATATATATTAAGATAAAATAATTTCTAATGTAGAATAAATTCAATATGAGGTATTTATTAAAGGTATGGATCATATGTTATTCTTACAAATACACACATTCAAATAGAAATTTTACCTGCAGAATAGTAACCAGACCTTAGAATAGTGATCTGACTATTAGGAATAGTATCATAATTATTAGAATATTATCATCACCCATGGAAGTAGGAAAGAATATTTAGGTATCATATAAAATGAAAATAATTATTATTTATATTGTGATACAAGTAAATAAATCTTCTAAAATTGATAAAATAATTGTTTTTATTTTTATAAACTGTATATGTTTTAATTTCATTTTTATCAAATATAATTATTTAAAAGAAAATTTATGTTAATAAAATTTGTTTATAAATTAATATCATGTTTTTATAATGAAAATTTATTTTTAAGAGAATTTAATAAATTTTTCAAAGGTTCATACAATTGATCATAATATTTAATTATTATTTATTCATGAAAATGAGAAATTTATTTTAAAAATATGATTCTCCTATATAAAAAATTATTTTCATTAAATAGATTTTATTTTAGTAATCAACACTTGGAAAAATATTTAGTGTTAATTTTATGTATTATTCTGAAACAATTGAATCATTAGTGTGTAGTAATAAATGAAAAAATATGATATTTTACATTATTATTTAAATACAAGAATTTTTGAGTGATGTATGATGTAAGAACTCTATAGTTCCAAATCACATGAAAAATTTATATAATATTTTCAAAATATTTATCACTAATGGTTTCCTAGAGAGAAAATAATCTAACACTCTTTATAATATTCAAAAACACACAACCCTCCATTAAAATATACCTCCATCACAATTTATATGCCTTGTATCAAGTCCAACTACTTCCTAATTTCCTTACCAATAATATATACCATGCCATATTTCTATGGGTATGATTAAATTGCCAATTCTATATCTCCTATGTAGTTTTTCTAGGTGTCAACACTCCAGAGGTAATATTCTCAAACTACCACTTTTATGTTATTTTACGCTTCTACATTCTCCAAACCTCTCCCATAAAACATAGAATAAAAGATATATTTTCACTTATATAATGTTATATTATAGTGATGATTGTATATCCACCATCCATCCAGTTCCCTTCTCCTCTTATTCAAAAAAAACAATTTTACATATTATTTTGGTTGACCATCCCCATAGATGATGAGTTTTCATTTTCCCTTACCACCTTCAATGATGGTAAAAAAAAGTTATTATGGTTAAATAATATAATAATAAATATAATATATCTTAATTTTTTTCTGGAATGATTATATATATATATATATAATTAAATAAAATTAAACTTGTTCACGACAGTCGGTAAAACTACCTAAATTAACTAACCCTGCAATATTTATGGCTTTACAAAGCTAATAATCCATATTTCATAATAGAAAATCATATTTAAGACCATTAAAATATATATAAGTTCATTAATATCATTTAATTTCACATTGGTAGTTTTATTCCAATTATAAAATAATGTCAATAATTATACACAAGTTATCTTACTACAGAACCATCAATCAAATTACCTCAGAAAATATAAATTAGATATTATATCTCATTGATAATAAATTAATATTATAAAATTATAAAAATAATACAACCTAGGATATTAGGTGAAACTGAAAAATGATTTTTTAACATAAGGTAAGGTATCCCTATAAATTAAGGTATCTCTCATTGATAATATATAGAGGTAATGTTCATTAATTATGTTATATGGGAATCTAATTATATTACCTTGGAAATTAGGTTCAACTGTATAATGATGTTGTAACATCAGGAAATGTATCTCTCTAAACTACACCTTTTCTTTGGGTTATGAACATTCTATCCAAAAGAAGAAATATATTTGTATTTTATATTATTTAATTATTCTAAAATCAATATATATGTATCTTAAATAAATAAAAAATTTATTATATATTACTTTTATGGGGTAATATATACATTAAATTCAATTATCAAATGTGTTCGTTAAAATAAAACCCTATTTAGGGGAACATTTATGTCTCTTAATCCATATATGGAACAATATTTTCAATTATTTATTACCATTCAGGATTCCAATAATTAAGGAAATATTTTAAGGTTAACCATTATAGTTTACCTATAATTTTTTAATAAAACTTAATATTTATTTTTTCTGCAAAAGTATTCAACAGATTCCATAAAACACTATTTTGAATGTTTATTTCTATACCCAATTCTATACACATTATCATGAATATTTTTCACATGAACACCATATTTTTTGAACCAATATAATGCAATATTATATGAACATCCAAAAAAATTATTTCCTTCTTGACATTGTAATATTTTCAAAATCTACATTAATTATGATCTAAGAATGTTTATGAAACCCACTTCATTCAATAAGAAATTATTATTTTACAACATATTATTGATGTCTATTTATAGAAAAAATAATCATTTGTATGTTATGATTAATAATCCTAGAGATAACTTCAATGTGTAGGTAAATGTTTTTGTCTCATGAGATGTTATGTATGTTATTAGTAAGTGAATCGAAACCATGATGGGACTCTATCCACCATGTGAGGTCGTCTTGGAAGTTTTCCTTGAATTTTGTTTATGTATTATCATTTGATGTAACCAATTTAATATGTTTTTATTCTCTTATGATATCATGATATTTAATGAGCCTACCCCCTTATGATACCATGTTATATCATTTAAATGACATGTTATGCCTCTTTACCATATTTATTCCTTTACTGGGATTTATAGCTCGCCCCTTTCTTTTTTTATTACTCAGGGTGTCCTATATTGTATTGAACTATCTAATGTATTTATGATCCCATTAATAAGATTAAAATAAATAATTTTTTCAATCCCTTTTTGTTTCATTATGATACTATACATTCATGTACACTAGGCCCCATGACCTTTGGGTTGTGTTTATGTGATGATTATGTTAAAAATATTATAATTGTTTTTTAAAAGGCTCTATTCACTATATAGATTCCCCCAATATCATGAATATTATTTTCATTATATCTTCCATTATAAGGTTCCTTTTCTCTTTTCACATAAAATTTATTCATTAATATTTTAGTAAATGTAATATTCTATATAGGTGATATCAAATATTAAGGTATTTTCTTCCAGAAATGTTCTATTTAACTTTTAAAGGTATTTTTTTTATAAAAATATGATTTTAATTTAATTATGATTCACAAGGGATATGATCCAATGATACCATATTTATTACTCCTCTATGTGGTTTATGATTATTATGATAAAATTTTATTGAAATATTATTGAGCTTAGAAATTAATGGTGCCCTAAGATTAGAAGACAAGGTTCCTGATGAATGTAATGATTCAATTATTTTGTGGTTACATTCCTTCACACTAGGATTATCATTTTGTTTCTTTTTTGGGTTTATTTTGGGGGTTTATGAATGGTTTCACATTCCTTCAATCTCAGTTCACTATTTTCATCTCTTATAAATTTACAACTACTCCCCCATCCATAATAAGGTACATAACTTCTTTCAAAATGACTATAGAAATTCGTTGTTTTAGATCCAGTGCCACTTTGGAACTGAAATTTGTTGAGAGGATTAGAGAATGTGACCATAAAAACATTTTTTGGGGGAATCAATTCCTATTATAGGATTCTATTATAGATTTAATATAAGTTCCATAATATCTTATTAAGCTTGAAATAGGACTTTTTACCCTAATGATATTATCCGATATCAAATCTTTTTTCTATTAATGAGGGGTTCCATTAATGGGGAAATCTCTAAATATCCAAAGTTATTCATCCATATAACACAAATTATAAGAAATTTTTATATTGAAATATTTTTAATCCATAAAACTAGGTGATCCATATTTTATTCCATATATAAAAAGGACTGATGTTCTGAGGATGGGATTGAACCACTACGAAGAATCCTACTTGTCCATTTTATATTAGGTATAAAAACGCCCATAAAGAGTTTAAACCATCCAGTTTAATGTAATGATGAATTTATATATATAAGGGCACCTAGCCACCATGTATTAATATCAGGCCTTAATATGGTGTCCTAAATATCTTGTTTAAAAATGGAATAAGAGTTATCATAGTTCCCTCTTCCCCCAACCCACTGAAGGGTGGTGTCATATGAGTAATTCCTATAAGGGAAATTGTCCTAGGGTTTATCAACAAGGGAATGCATTCAAGACTTACACTAATGTGGATTACATTGTTTGGGGGAAATCATATTGGGTCACCAAATTTCTTTTAAAAGCTGAAATTTACACAACTAGGGGAAATTAATGATACAACTGATATGATCATTTAAAATCCCTAAGCCCATATGATCTATTATTAGTGAAAAAAATAAGAGATTGAAAGTAATCAATCTCACAAAATATTGAAACTGTAAATATGCATTAGGATGGACCTAACATGGTGTTTTGTATAGAGAATGGGACCCCAAAGACATCATACATATCCTAATTATAGAATTAATAAGAGTTATCATAGTTTGGTTGGCTTCCCAATACACTGATGGATGAGGATGAATGATGAATCCGAAAGAGAGTCTAGGTCCCATGGGTTAGATTCTATGAGATGTGGAGGGTCTTATGCCATGATGAATTCTTATTAGAGACCATTAGTTATGAATTATTCCTATGTTTCCTAATTATTGTAGTATTATTGTTCTCATAGTAGAGTTTGGGTCATGTCTGAATATGTCTAATAGAAAAGGTTATCGCGTCTTGTGGTGTCTTCCTGACATGTATTGACTACCTACATGACTTGTCCTGAATTGTTTTTTGACATGAAATATATGTCTCGGGGTTCTTTGAGTGATTGAAGTAGATGAGTAAGAGGAATGTTTATTCACATTACTAGATTTTATGGGGTACTATTTCATGATTAACATAGATAAGCCCAAGGTTTTATCATGATCAAGGATGGAATATATGAAAATTTTAATGTGAATTGTCTGACATGTTTGTTGTTTTGTTTCATAAATCACATGATAAATCTATAAGACTTTGCGTATTCAAGGTATGAATATTCATGGGAAATGTTTGATCAAGGAATACATGTCTTAATTTTATCACATGACATGGGTGAAATGTATGGATTAATTTTAAGTACTTAGATAAAATTTCCGAAGGACTTCTCAAGACTGGAAGATATTTCCATAAGATATCAAAGGAATAGGTTGAAATTTATTGAAGGCTCCAAAAGGAATGGATGAAATATCCATAAGACTCCAAATGTTTGGATTACATATTTAGAGGACTCCACAAGACTTGGATGACATGTCCAGATGAATCCACAAGACTTGAATAACATGCCCGGGGTACTTTGAAATAATTATCTGACTAGTTAAGAGGACCTTATAATACTTGATTGACATGTTCAGAGGAATATACAATACCAAGATGACATGTTTGAGGGACATTGTAAGACTCGAATTCCATGATTACGACATTCCAAGACATGGAAGACATTTCTATATTTTGTCGCATAATTAGGGTAGGTCATGTGAAGTAGATGATACCTTCACATGAATGTTATCGTATCCATATTTTCTTATGTATTCCAAAATTTTCATTCTTCATTGAATATATAACTCACGTTTAATAAAAAAATATATTTTTAGGTTTCGTATGACCAAGTCAATGTTCATAAATTCCTTTGCATAACCAGGATGGCCCATACGAAGACCATTGTATGATTTATTGGGTGATCAAAAAATCATATATTAATTTGGTATGATTCATTCGGTCCTTACATGAATTCTTATATAGTGTAAAGACTTTTGATGGTGAGGATTTACACTCTAAGAACACCACCCTTCTTTTCCATCATGGGTATGTCTTGAGTCTTGTGTTTGTCTTCTTCATGTGTGTCATCATCCTTTCATTTTTATTGGTTCTAAGGGGGATGAATTTATAGGCATCACCACCCCTGTTCTATACCTCCTTTCTTAAACATATATTATAGATATAAGTTGGAGTTGGTGGATGTATTTTTGTGGCATGCACATATCATGATCCTGCTGTGGGTCATCCAAGGAGTCTCCTAACAATTATCAACCACGAGAACACTCTATTAACACCATATCTATTAAAATATTACTCATCAATAGGATTTCACATATTCATGTTGACATTTCAAACAAACTATTAACCCATTACTCGACAAATCTGATAGTATTTTCAATATCAAGGTTCCTTTATAAAGGATTTCAGGTGACTGAAGAATACTTATTTGGTGTACAATACATGATTATAAAGACTTGTTAGAGGCCTTATGGAAGATTAAAATGGCTCAATAGGGGCCTATCATAAGATCAAGTCTTCTTTTCAAAGGAACTTTTTGTGATCAATAGTGATTACCGATGGTTCGTATCCCCATCATTGGTTAATTAACATATCTTTACATCACCATAGACATACTAAATTTTAACCTTTTTTCTTCTATTTTATAATACCTATATCATATTCAAATTGGTTGTTTATCAAGGTGTATGACAATCAATAGAGGATCTCATGACAACTTGTGTCCATTGTTACATACAATCACTATGCCTATTTGGGATGGGGTCTTGTGATCAATGTTTTCTGTTATGATTGTATGTGATAATTATAAGGGACAATACATACACATGTCTATAGATTTGAGGTGGAATTTAATGATTTAAAGGGAATGTTTCAGGTTCTTCACAAGATTATTGTGACACAAAAATCATGATCTTTTGTAACAAGGTCTATATTTTTTCAAGGGCTTCAAAGGGTCATACAAAATCCAATAAACACATCTCAATTAATTCAACGTAACTCCTACCATATGAGTATTATTTTTTAACATAATTTTCTATCTTTTATTTGGAATATTGTTTTAAAATTTGACCAATTATTTTTAGTCTGGGGTTTGCATGATTAAATCATCATGAAAAAGGACAATCTAATGACTAAGATGACATGCATGGGAGTCTTCGGAAGATCAAAAGGCCTTGTTTGGAGGGGATTGACAAGAGCATGAGGTATTTTCTAGATATGGTTTACATGATCATAAATAGATCATGTGCAATGCATAATCTATTTCTATGAACTTCCCTGGGTCATACAATTGTGTGTCCTTCAATAGGATACACTATCCACATCATTCCGTTTTCATGACATCATGAAGACTTATAGAACATCATTTGTTTTATAGAGAAAATAATTTCCATTCTTCAAGTATTTATTCAATTAGAGAATTTTATATTCTAATTTTGTGTGCCTTAAAAAATTACTTCCCTCATCATGAGTGAGGGATGAAAGGACAAGGACATGGATCTGAGGAGAGAAAATGTCTACCTGAGATCTTAGGGATTCTACTGATTGGGGTCTCAGATGATGTTTGTTCTTCTAGTTGACCTATATTATTCTATAATACATCCTATAAATATGGTATCATGGTTGTAGATCATCTCACCAGGGACTTTGAACTCAATATCTCTTAAAATCCCTCTCGTTGCACAAATCCATTTGCAAGACCTCATTGAAATATCCATTTATCAAGACCTATGCATGTGATCTGATCAAAAGAAAATTTCACATTACTTTTCTACAGATTCAATCTCATGTTCTCACCCAATAACTAAATTGTCGCAACACTTCTTCAAAGGATCCACAAATCAACTCTTTGTAAATTTCATGAACCTCAACCCATGTCCTAAAACATAAGGATGAGTTACATCTTTTCATTATCCAAGGGTATTGTTGGGTGATCTCTTCACCCTCATGTGACTCTCATGACCATGTAAGGGCCATGAAATCACCAGTCTTATGATAGATCCCATGGTAATGATATTAATCATGAGTTATTTTATTATTGAGGTGATCTATGGGTTATATGGTTCATGAGATCATTATGAGGTAATGTGATCATGAATACCTTTATAGATCATGTGATTCACATGGTGTTGTCTGAGTTATATACCTCTTCCAATGGGACTAATTTCTCATCTGACTTGTGTTTCCTGTTTTTGTATAGATGGCTTCCAATTCTCAGAAATATTCTAATGTGCTCATTCTGAGGTCCATTATTTATGGGAATCAAAATTAAGGCCCTTGGTATCATGTGTTTTAGAAGAATAAGGATTTTGAAAGGATTCTATCTTCTAAAACTCAGACATATCCCCAATCACACAAACTCCCATTTTATATATTTGGTATTGTAGATGATACAATATTTCTTCCATCTCATTACAATCTACCATCCCACTATGTTTTATCCTCCCATGAATATATATAAAAAAAATATATAAGTATGGTCAATTTTTTATCGCACAACACCAGGGATTATCTCATATATTGGATAACACTATTAGATGTCTAGATGGTTGTAATGTTTCCCATCATCAAATTTTATATAGTTTTGCAATCATAATCATCCCATATTTAAATAATCCAAGGAGAAGTTATACAACAAAATGGGAACTTCAACCTTGAGGTATTTTTTTGATGAATGGGAATGACTATTCAAGGTTAGGCATTGTTTCTTAGAATTCTTCAACCAGCTACAAGATATTCATATTTATGAGGAAACATAGATTTCTCAGTTCGCCGTGTATTATCAAAAAAACATTTAAAATAGATGATTATCTATTAGGGTATTGGAACTAAATAGTTTTATAAATCTTATGTGAATGTATGAATCAGCCATTGGAAAATTTATCGAATTAGATTTGTATCTCCTCTTGTGGACATGTATGACGAGTTTCTTCTTACTATGGATAATTGATATTTCCCCACAAGAACTCTAATAATTGAAAGATTCATGATTACCATGGTGATGAAAAGATTAAGGAAGGATCTGAACCTTTTATCACCCATTTAGATTGTGTATTGGATCAACACATTCCTCTTCTATAATGGGACTTATCCAACCACTATACATCATCTTCGGTGTCCTTCCAAATAGGTTTGGGACAACATGGGATCTTGTTGAGATATCGTTGATTCTCGAGAGTATAACACATGGGACTATAGAGTGAGACCATAGGAATCCCCAAACAATTTCATAGAGGTATTTTAGCCATGTTATTGAATGTTAGTATTTTCCCAAATAGGGATGCATGATTGTTTATTAAATTAAGCATGTTGGTGATAGTAGATCAATTGGTAGTGGGGCTCATTCTTGACATAGTTAAAATGAATCTCACTCACCTCTAATAACTCCATGTCCATATAAAGGAAGTTAAAAACACCAATTTGATTACAGACCTCTTCCAATTCTAATTTAGTTGGATAATAGTTAACTTACACTATTAAAAATATTATAACACTAATTGGATACCTGATTTTTTGTTATTTCCCATGGTAATTAATATTATTGGGGTTGAGGCGATGCTACTAGGTTTTGATGAGGTTATTGACATGATGATTCTGCATAATGATTTCAACTTCATGAATTATGCCTCACTGACAAGTATAATTGTTTATGACAGTAGTGTATCAATCGATGAGTAATCATATTAAATTTATAATAGAGATAGGGTTATTATAGTCCATGTAAATTATATGGTTATTTGTTATCCATATACCAATTATCAGTTTGAGCATCAATTTGGATATATTTAAAGGGTTTCTCTTATCCTTTAAACAGACATGCAGAGTTAGCGAAATCATGATCTTATTATTCAATTATGGATTATGTATTAATGTGGTGAAATAAATGCTATGATTATTCACCCATATAATAATGTCCCCATATTTTTTTTATCATAAATATTCCCAAGTCTAGGCGGATACCTTCCATAGTCATTTTATTAATATATTGATCTGTTAGTTTGGAAAATCCTATGCTTCACTGACCCCCCATATTAGTAGTAATAATTGAGTTTATTTAGAACCTGGATGAGCCTCAAAGAAAGAGTTCTCATCATAGTGAAAACATCCCATTAACCAGATTTATTTTTTTTGGGATGTTGGTTCATTGATATTAGTAATGGAAATGGATTCTAATGAGGGGATATCACATGAATCTTCTTCTATTTATACTTAGTTATCCATCTTTCAATGGATCTGTTGTTTAACCAAGCTCAATCCATCATCATTCATTCTAATGTACCTAATTGAAAAATTATTAAGGCCCATAAATGATGTTGGATATTCTGATTATAGATTTATAAAATTATCATAGAGACTCCATTAATGAAATTTTGTGACTAAGAGGAATGACATTTTTAACTATTTATCTATTTTCGAGATGGTGGATTTGACATCCCGCACTTATATGATATCATGATTCTAATATTCTTGACTTGACATCAACTATCTAAAAATGTGAAAGGCCTACACATTTTTGATGATGATGTTTCTCTAGGCTAGCCAATAAGGGATGCATCATAGTAACTTTCACACAGTCTCTCAGTTACGTTCTCATATGGATCTCTTTACTATAGAAACTATAGAATACAGGGAATGTGAAGCTACTGTCGAATCCCATTTTCAAACATCATCATATTTATTGATGACAAGTCCAGAATGATCTGAATAATATTCATCATTTATTAAGACACTTTATCCTAAGGTTTTGGTCAACAATATAGAGTGTATAACACTTAAATATTACATTGATACCACTCCAAAAACATTAAATGATTGGGAAAGCAAGGATTACCATATATTATTATGATTCATCCATGAGAACATGTGTTCAATATTTTTTGAAACTTTTAGGAGAGACTCTAGAATGTAGTGATTCATTCTTTTTTTTCTGGAATTTATCAATAAATAAATTTTATAAAATTTACATTTCATTGACTTTCATTCCATTATCCATGGTGTACATGAAACTTCAATGATCAAATGGTGCATATAATGTTAATGGTACCAATCCTTTATATAAAACCAATTGAATCGAAATACCTAGATTTAAATGCTTAACTCATAACATATTTTCTAGATAATTTCTCTAGAATTCCTATCAGCATAATTTTTCCCATTTTTATTGCTACAACATTGGTCTTGATAACTCCTGGTTTAAAGGATAAATTGGGTAAGATATGTGTCCTGAAGGGAGAATGCACATATTTTTTCTGAATTCAATGTACTTAGTGAGAATAGATTATGTTGTTCAGGGAATAATAATGAAAAACATAAGGTTTTTATCTTATTATTTATATTTCCCTAAATTTTTACTCATTTTAATATGGAGAATGATTTGCAAGAATAGACTTAGCTTTTACTTAGTATTCTATATTATGATATTTTGACCAGAAAATAAGTAGTCATTTTCCATTTTATGAGTTATTAATATTTATTGTATCTCACAAAGTGAATGTATAGTGAGTAAAGACTCGACATTTTACCTATGTTCCTTTTATGGGATTCATCCTAGGGAGAATTATGAATCGTTTAATTAGAAACGTTATGGTCTAAAAAATTAGTCCATTTGTTTTTATATCCTGAGGTAATTTTTCTCTAACCTTATTTTGATGTGTTTTTTGGGTATTTTTTAATGGACCTTCTAATTTTTTATTTTAGGGTTGTCAATCATGGTCATTCAATCATTTATGTTTTAGGTTCATCTATATTAGAGATTATATGTCTATTTTTTTGTTGATTTATATTCTAAATTCTTCTGTTGTAGTTTAGTTTCTTTTATATTGGACCCTTTATTACTATATTTTAGGGTATTTTAGATTGGACTCTATATTTATGTTATTAAGGGTATTCTATATTGGACCATTTATTTATGTGGTTTAGGGTATACTAGTGTGGCCCTTCTATTACTATATTTTAGTGTACTCTAGCTTTGAATTTCTTATCCTATAGTTTAGGATCTTCTATCTTGGACCTTCTATTGCTACATTTTAGGGTCTTCTAGATTTTAGATAAGATTTCTGTATTTTATGGTCTTTAAGATTTTAAAATCTATTATTATTGAGAATGCATATTTATGAAGGGTTCAAGAGCCCTTCATCCTTGATTGGATTTTGAAGAATGAGTGTCCATGAACTTTTTTGATACCCAAAATTCATAATTGATATTATGAATAATCAATTTTAAATAATTGTTATGGCACCGAGAATTATCATAAAAATCATGAGGGATGAATATCCATGATGGGTCATGACATTTTTCATCCTAAACTTAAAGGTTGATAGTAGGTGGTGAAGTATTAATGATGTTGAGTTTACCTAGACAGTTGAAATATGGTTTAGGTAAATTATAACCTAGGATTTTTTACCGATTAATATGGAATAGTATAGACATACAAACGATGTCTCATAACATCATAAGGTTGTGGGTTCTCCCTTGAAGTCAATGCCTCCCTTAAGGATTATGGTTCATTTCTTGCACAGAGTTGGTTCCTCTATTTTGTAACTCAGAATCCCTTATGCATGATCTTATAGGGATTAGAGGAATGGTGAGGTAGAGGTGTCCCTCCCCCCATTTCTAAGGGACATGAAATATTTATGAAGACTCAAGAATATGAATGTTGAATTTGGGTATATTGGGAACAATATCCATAGGTGGTTGAGGAAACCGAGGGAAGATTGAATCTTATTTGAGAGGATTAATACCTACTCTATGTGGTTTTGAGCCATGTATTATGGGCCATCAGAAGGATTAGTGTTGGAGTGTCACATTCGTACTTTGAGAAAGGTTAAAAAACAATATTTTTTAATTTCAAGGATATCTATATACATTAATAGTCTAGTAATGGGGATTATAAAAAATGTTCAAGGGATATTTAAGTTAAATATATGTGGTAAAATGTTGTTATGATTCTACCGTTGGTATAGGAGAGAGACCATAATGTTCCACATGATCAAGGCAATGGATCCAAGATTAAAGGGGGCCTTCAGAAGTTCTAATAATCTATTTGGATGAACTTGTCCCCGTTACCATTTTTATAGAGGGGTGAGCTAAGGGAAATGAATCCAATGGTCCATGGGGTTCTAATAGAAGAATATAAACTCAGTGAAATAGTTTTTTAAACATAGAAATCAAAGTCGTGATGGTGGTTTATGAGAAATATAATATTCAAGAGGGGTTCAAGTACCCTAAAAGTGGTGTTTCCACCTAGTGAACACATTATCTTGGTGTGGATATAAAGTGAATCATCACTCTAACATTTTCTTGGACCCTAGGGTCCAACAATCAGGGGTTACATTTTCCTAGGGACACAAATTGGGACTTATTAGATTTATAACTTTTTTATTTATGTTATATGTTTTTTTTTGAACTCTACAGATGAAAAGTTTAGGGTACATTGGATTTCTATTTTCTTAGGAAACCCTTTTCTGGTTTTCATAATGATATGATTTAGGACTCTTCTACTGGAAGTTTCAGGTTCTGGAAATTTAGACCATCAAATGATAAATTTTAAATTAATATAGATTTGAAATAATTGCATGTAGTTTAAGGGGATGATTCATGTAAAACTAGTATAAGAGGAATGTTACACAACATCCGAATTAGGATACATAGGTTAAATATTACTCCAACATCCTTTTGAGTAGGATATTAAAATGTTATGAATATTCGATCAGTGTTCTTGGGTCATTAGTAACAATGTGATAAAATCATGTTGTGGTTGACCCAAAACACCATATAGGGATGAGCTCGGGTAAGGTTATGTTATGTCTCAAAAGGATTAGAAATCCTTTTTAATGTTTTGATATATTTTGTACATGTCCAGGAGTTTATACGCAAGAACAAGGGGCAAACATGTGTTGTCAAACAAAGTCACCCTCAAAGTTGTTTGCCATTTACTAAGGGCCATGGATGGTTTCAGTCAAATCAAGGCTCACAAGACATGAAGATTGATTTATGAATTTATTTTCATAAAATATGATACATTCACCATATATTATATTTTTCCGGGGTCAGGTTCATTTGGTTTGTTGATACGGGATAATGGAGGGTGATGTCTTGTACATTTTATCATAATGTAGTTAAAACATATATGTCATGAAGTTTAACATCATGGGATAAGTTGATTTTAATTACAGTTTAATTTCATATGAATTTTTTTACCTTACTGTTTAATGTCATTTAAGAAATACATGTCAAACAACATGAAATTGTGAATGAAAACATTGGGGTACGTTATGCTGTTGAAGGGAATTTAGATATATGGACTACATTTTATATATGAAAAGTATAATTAGTTTGTAGCCATAAACAAAAGTCATTTTTAATGAATTTATCTAATGTGAAAGAAATATATTTGTAGATTTGACCCATTCTTAGTTAAAGAAAGTTCGTATGACGCTACCCTCATTAATAAGATATATATATATATTCAATTTTTAATATCGGGTTTCCCATGATTTTCCTATGTATATTATAAGGGAAAAGTCATTCTATAATATGCTTAATTAAATTTATCATTTTCCATATATCTAACACATATTTATGGGATATGATCAAGAGTAATATATATACATGGTTGGGAAAAAAATGGAGAATTCAGGTGACACTATGCATCTTAGATGGAACCTACATATAGATCTTCAAAAGATCCTTGAATAAGCCATGCACATATACAAGAGGGGTAAATTTTTATCATTTTAAAAGTTGAAAATGATCCTTGGATTGAAGATTATGGATCCAATACATATCATATTATGGGATGAATTAAACCAAATGAATTTATTTTATGAAATATTCTTTATATATCTTATATGTATGAAGTGATGGGGGATTTTTTATGTTCTGTATAGACCTAATATTGGAGATCCACTTTTTTCGACTTATCTTGTGATGGAAGGAGTCAAAAGACACATTGTTATTGAACATAAACCTATCCATGGATGTCTAAAAAATAAAAAGAGGGTGAATTTATATGAATAATTTTTGAATTTGTCCCTAGGAATGGATACCATGGGATCCCTATAGAACCTGTGATGGTAAGAATAAAGCATAACATAGTTCTTGAATGTGCAAAATCTATATGTAGGTCCCACCCATATGCATGGGTGGGGGGATTATTCCCATTGATTGTTGTGGATAGACCTGGTACTAGAGAGCCGATTGTCAATACACATCCTATTATTGTATGAATCAATCCACACATAGTTCATGAATGTTAATCTCTCCACATTTTTTTACCCATATGTGGAGGGGAAATTTTTACCAATGAGTTTTTTCATCTAGACCTATGATTGGAGGTTTATAAGTTATTAATGATCCTATGGTAGAAATTATTAAGACACATATTTTTGTAGAATGGGAAACTCTCTATAATGATCTGACCCATACGTAGAGGGGATAATTGTGCATGTTGATTATTTTTTATAGACCCTAGATTTGAGATATGGGCGTCACTACATATCATGTTATTATTTGATTCAACACCCACATAGTTCTTATAATGGTCTATGGTAGAAGAACAATACTAAGGATAGCGGTCCTCTAAGGTGAGGTCCATATTAATTCTATAACTCCCAAAGATTTTAAAGGAACACTATGTTTAGTATTTGATGTTTCATAGAACACCGAGCTTAGACAAACTTCAAAATATAATTAGTTTAACATAGCCATTATACATAGCCTATAAATTTGAATATGTGAATATGATTAACTATATAATAAAATAAATATGAATTTTATATTAAATAACAATTTAATTATTCTTAGGAAATGAGGATATAATTTTTTGTAAAGTTGTTTTATTGTTTTGATAGCTTTTATCTTCAAAAAGTTATTTTTATTCATTTTTATGGTACAATAAAAAAATTAATTTTTGATGATTTTATAAAAATTATTATATAAAACAAAATTTCATTCTGGGAATCATCATGTCAAAATTATCTTAGGGAAATTTTGGGTGAATTTTCTTAAAAAGTAGATTTTTGGTTTTAAAAGTGAAAATAATATTCATACGAAACACCATAGCTCTTAAGAAAGTGTTATTTTTTTATAATGATTTTAAATTTAATAACCATTATTTATGATTAATAATTATTTATGGAATTGAATAATCCATATGGTGTTTTAATTAGATACATATGCTTAAAATTTTTGAAAACTATGATTTTAGACATTAAAAGGTGTTTTTATGAATTATATGCATAACCTATTTAGAATTTCTTTTTATCAATTTTATAGGTTTAATTAATTAAAATGGAATACATATTTAGAATCATGATTTAAAAATTCTCATATAATATCACTTTATTTATTTCCTAAAATTTAACAATGGTAAAAATTTTATTTACCGTAGTATAGGTAAAATAATGTAACTTATTAATGTTAAAAGGAAAAGGAATAAAATATCAAAAAGCTATAATATTAAATGGGGGTTGATTATTTATTCAACCATAACCATAATTTATAAAATTAATTTTCAATACGATTCACTTTAATTAATTCCAATCAAATGTTTTTGGCTATAAAAACAGAATAATAATTATTTAATCACTTAAAACCACCCTCCTATTGTATAATAACCACCCCTCACTGCCCCATTTCCTTTGAAAAGACTACATTATCCTCAAATATCTTCTAAAACGTGTCATTAACACTCCCCCCATATTTATTTTTTATGGTATCACCCAATGACCAATCAGATGTTCTTTATGGGGTCCTTCAATGAGGTGACATTCAAGAGGTAACTATCACAAACAACCCCTCTTTATTTACATTCTTCTTGTACATTTTCCTCACACCATTCATCCATAAAACAATTATAACTCTAGTATCATGTAGATTTTATAATTTTATATTAATAATAGATTATTTTCTATTCACCCCATTTCACATTAAATATTATTCAATGAAATGAAACCATTGTCGTGATTATAGTTGTTAATCATCTATATAGATATGAATTTTTTATTTTATAGTAACACCTTTAAGGACGATTATAAACAAATAATTCAATTTAAGTAAGTTTTTAATAAGTATATTATAACCTAATTAATGTTCTGGAATGAATATATAGACATAATATTAAATAATATGAAACTAGTTCAAGGTGGTCGGAAAAAACACCAAAATAATCTAAACATTCACCATTAATGTTTTCTCAAATGAATTATCATAATAATACAAAGAATAATGATATATGGTACCATTTAAAATTTTGGAAGTGAATTAATATCATTTCATTTCCCTTCTATAGTTTTATTTCCATTTACATGAACATCCATAATTATACACAAGGAAACCAACCATGAAACCACGAAACAAACACACTCAAAACAATAAAAATAATGAAGTATTATTAATTAATGGGTGGTAATTTGTTATCAAATTATCAATTAAGTTATTATAAATATGAATATAATTATTTAATAATTTAATAAAATTATTTAATTTATTATACATGTGTTTAGAGTATGTAAAAACTAAATGGGAGCATTAGATAATGGATTTCTTAAATCAATTTCCATTCATTGTGTTAAACATATAATTAATTGATTATATCTGGATACAATTATTAGTGAAATGACATTTTATTATGTAATATTTAATTTAAAATTATATATATGGATTTATATCTTATAAACATAATTTAATCATTTCATTAATTCTCACATTAATGATATCATATTTTTAAAAGACTTCATGTAAAAAATAAAAATTTAAAAAATTTAAATAAACAAATTTTTTCATTCCTTACCATGGTTTCTAAAAATTATTCCAAAAATTGTTTTTAATATTATCTTATTATTTTTATGGTAATTGTTATCATTTTTTAATTAAAAATATAGTTTGAAAGGTATATTTTTTCCATTTTGTAAACAATGTTCTTTGAGACCTTTCAGATATTAATATAGAATGATTTTTTTTAAAAAAATATATGTAGTAAGTGGACTTTCAAACATTTATGATGATATAATGATTTGATATTTCATTTAAAATTTTATATTTTTATTTTCATATAATGTATTTTATTATATAATTTCACATAATTTAAAAATTAAGTGATTTTTAATGTGAATAATGGATTTTCCCCAAGAAGTTTTCAATGATCTCATTTAGTGTATTTTTATATATGTTAAAAAAATTATCAAATATTTTTATTCATTTATTTTGATCTATTATGATACCACATTACATATTTTACTAAATGTTATATGATTAGTTTGACAATGAGTGTACTATTTTGAAACCAATCCCCATATTACCCTGGATGGTTTATAAATATTTATATTCATTAGGAAAACTGTTAAGATTTCACATACTAGTTTCAATATTAGTGATTTTATTAAATATGATACACTAGTAATACATTTTATTTATTGAAGGAAAATACCAAGATATCCCCTCAATGCATCAATTGGTCTCATTAGACAAACTAGTTTATGTATTGGCTGATTTGTAACACATTTATACATAGTGAATTGTTAGAAGCCATCATGATATATTTATAATGTCCTAAATTATGAATTACCTCATTATGAGATATGTTATTCACTTCAATGTGATTATTATAATAATATAAAATCAATGGTAAATTTGTATATCTGATGAGATTATTTATATTGAATTATTTGATCAAATATTATTTTGGCCATATTATACTCATGTTATTTATTAAATGGCATGTGTTTTAGATATTTATCATTGAATAATTATAATTTTTCATTTATGATTGAATACATTGTAAATATACCCTTACTGAGTATCTGAGATCACTGATTTTTTATGTTTTATATTTTTTTCATGCTACCATGATGAATATTTTGATTGATATGAATGGTTAATCTAGGGGAATAACATTATTAGAAAAGGATTCAATTTGTTTTTTTAATATTTTCAGTTATAATATAACATTAAATAATGTATCTATTTTTTCAATACTACTAAACGTTTTAGTCCTTTGGGGTGTGATTTTGTGTATATTATCCGAATATAAAAATATAACCATCATATCTAGCATAAAATGTTTAGGGGATTTATTGTTTTTTTCCAAGTATGCTTAGTAGGAAATCAGGGAACTATATTTAAGATAACATAGATCATAGAACAAAACCAGGTGGTATAATTTAGAAATACACCCAATGAAATAAAAATTATGATTTATAGATTAATTATAACTAAATTTTCAATTTATGTTAATTAGTGTTCAGATTATAAATTATGTTTCATAATTTTATGATATAATATAGTGTATGATATTATTTATAAATGGATTATACAACAACAAATAGTATCTCTATCAATTGACATAATCCATGAAGGGATTTCCCTCTTGGGAAAGATAATTAATTTAGAGATGGATCTATGGCTGGAGATGGATTTATAACTAGAGATGAATAAATTATTTCTATATTGATAAAACCGACTCTTTTTATGAAAAATAACCTTACCCATGTGAATTGGAATGATCTGCAATGTGATGTAACAATGGTATACTACTTCATGTGACAACAACCTATATCAATAAGTGGGACTAAAAATCCATTTGTAGATGAGCTATGGATATGTTCCATGGAGAATATATTTCTCACTTTGGGTATTGAAGAATGGGATAACGTTATCAGTGAAATGTATCAACTATCATCAGATGTAAATCAATGATGGCCATTGATTGAAAACACTATGGTTATAACAGAAATTGAAATCATAGATTAGATGGATTTTAAATAACGTTTCATGGAAAAATAATTTCTTGAATAATAACGAATGTAGATGGTGAGAAATTTCATTATCCTAAGACAAAAAAAGAATACAATGTTTCTATTTTAAATTATAACTTTTAGAGGATTTCCCCGAATACTGCATAATATGTACTTACTCTAAAGGGAAATTTTGATAATTTAATTGATAGGAACAATCATGTTATTTGAAGGACATATGTCTTCTAAACATTCCCATTATAATGGCATATAGTATCATATTCCATCAAGGTTGAGAATGAATTTTCCAATTCTTATTGTTATGAAGGAAGATTGGAAAATAAGATGATGATATATAAAAAGACAGATAAAGGGAATAATTGAAAAAGAATATTCCCACAATTGAAAATTACAGCAAGAAAAAACTCAGTAATTGTAACACCCAATGATATTAAAATATTTTTATTTTAGATAAAAAAGTATATCTTACTTTATATGGAACAAAATGTTAATATTATGCTTCATTAAACCCTGAGTAAACTTTAATTACAAAAAATAACCATTAATATTATTAATTTACCAGTTATCTCCTAACCATTTATTTAGAAATTATGAATAGGATTATATATTTTTGAAAATATATATTTTTTAATTAATATACTGTTTTTAAATTAATATAATATGTTTTATAGACATATGATACGATGAAATCCATTTTATTTATAAAAACTATATTTTTATAAAAGCAGTTTTTATGCCTTTTAATGGAACTTCTATTTTTATTTTTTTTGGAAATTTATTTAACTATATATGATAAAATATACATTATTTTTGAAAAAATAAATTTAAAATATCTTATGGTGAAATTTTGGTACTCTTATGAGAAGTTTTATTTTTTGATAAATAATGCAAAAATACAGAATTTTAATTGAAAATTACATTTTCATATAAATAATTTAGACTGTTAAATTATATTTCAAATTATTTTTAATATAAAATTATATTAATTATAAGTATTTTAATCTAATTTAGTTCATTTGAATCAATTTTACATGAAAAGTGTATATAAAAACATTTCAAACATTTGAACATTTTTTTCTTTAAAAACTCTTTTTCTCATTCAATAAGCAAGATAAATTTTAAATTATTTGTTTCCAGTTAAGTGATTGAAATTTTGAAAAATGGATTCCATATTTATAATTAGAATAATTAATAGTTTTTGTTATGATAAACATAGCAACTGACCAAAAATATTAGTGAATAAAATTAAAACTAATTAAAGTGATTATGGTAACATAAATCTTAATAGGGGACTAAATGTTAAACATAACGGCCAAAATTAACTAGAAAATTTCTAAAATCCATTGGATTCCCATATTTATACCATATATCATATTTTTTAATATTTTATGATTTATTTGGAAACTATTCCATGAAATCAAACTATATAATAAATTATGTAATGAAAAAGATAAAAAAGGAACCTCGCTTACTTTGAACAAATATAAATCCTTTTGATTTGGGAAAACATCATGTCTTCAGTTATACATATCCTGTAGAAACACATTTCAAATATTATAAACATAATGATATATAATTAATTTTTATTGATGAATTAGTTACTTAAAATGATTAAGAAATTCCAACATAATGATTATTTACTTAATAATTAAATAAATAAAATCATAAAAAAATTAAATTTAAGATAATAAAATAAATAAAATTGACCTTACTTATTAAAATGAATATGTAATTTTAAATATTTTTTTAACTTTTATTATTTTAATTACGTCATTTTATTGATATTTCATAAAATAAATGAATTATATAATGCCAAAATGGACATTAATGTTATTTTATAATAAATGATATTTTATTAAAGGATGAAATATTTATTAAAAAAACATATATTATTCCAAATAATTATTAAATTTTAATTAATTTATGATACAGATTATTCATGTACCAATTAAAAATTTATAATTAACTTATTACCCCATATGTAGAAAAAACTTTGTTTGCAAGTTTCAGGTTAATTGTGTGTTTTTGTAGGTTACAAGTGCTTATTTTAAAATTAATTTCCAACACAGATGATATTTCTATATTTTAAATTTCATATCATATTTATAATTAATTGGTACTATATTTTCTAATAATTTTTTATTTAACTTAGCCTTCATAGTTAAATTACTTATGTTATAAAACATGTTTCTTTAATAAAAACCAAAATGGAAAATGTGGCAAAACATAGATGATAAAAATAAAATTATTCAAAATCACTTATTTTTTTATGGTGGAGGTTCATATAGAACATAATTTCACCTTAATTAATTTTTTTTATTTTTTTGGAAAATTGGGTTAGGGAGACCTCCCAATCATCTTAACCTTTTAATATTTACAAGAATGCCAATATATCTGCACAATATAACGTCCTTCAAACTCCTCAATTCATCACACATCACAAGCTGGTTAGATTGTAAAAACCCTTAAAAAATAAATTCCTAAAATACCTCCCATAATATTAAAAGCCTCACATTGGAAGGAAAGAAAATATGGGAAGGATTTTGGAATAAACCAAAATAAGTTACCTGAATAAGTGGTAAAATTTTTCGACAATCACTTGCAATTCATTTCATTCTATTCCAATTTCTTTATTTTTATATAAAGATTATATAATAACAAAATTACAATATGTTTATTAAGTAGTTTTCATCTTTAGGGTATAACCTAAACCTTCACACACTTCTTTAAGATAGGATACATAATCATTGTTCGTGTGTATGTAAGACTATCACCTCGTGAACCAATGTCATTAATTCTTCAATTACCACCATTAAAGGTTGTAATAATGAAGGATTTATTGTTTATATTAAATATATATGATATTTATTAAATTATTTTCCTTATTTAATTTTTATATAAGACATTCCTTCATGCTTTCCATTTTTTTGAAAATACAAAAACATAGTTTATGGACGTGTGGACTACCACCTCCTCAAAGCAATGTGATTCATTCACAAACTACATGGAAGGTGTTATTGGTTGTTTAAATTAAAATATGTGATAAATTGGAAATTAATTTTATATTATAACTATATTTTACATATATAAAATATATTTTTCTTTCCATTAATATGACATGATACTTGAATTAGTGTTCATGAATACATACGACCTACCATCTTCATGAATGGTGTATTTTATTTCTGATCTCAAAACATTATAGATTATAATAATTACATATATAATGAATATAAAATATTTTTAAATCTAGGTTTATATTTTGGATATGATAAAATCAAGATCTACATAAAATGGATGAAAAATAAAAAATCAGTACATAATCATAAATTATGGCAATTAACACCCCCAAAAATGAAAATAATGAAATCCTATAAACATAAAAGTAATAATACGTTCTAAGAGGATAATATATGATATAAAAACAATTATATATTTTTATAAGTTAATAACTTTATAAAAAAACATTATAAAATAGTATAAAGATCTTTCAAAGAAAAGAAAACATCAGTTAAGGGTTTTTCATCTCAGTTTTTATATTTGTCAAATAAATGTCAATTTCACAACTTACTATTTTTTTGTTGTGTGTAAACTGAACCTTATGATATATTATATTAGTAATACAATAATATTTTTGGTATTTTTGGTTTTACATTTCATTATCCCATCAACGGGGTTTTAATTTAAAATTACAAAGGGGTCAATGATATTTTGAAATATCACTTTCTCTTGTGATTGAAAAATTTTTCTTGAAACAATCGCATGATTCTAATAAATTTTCATTGTAAATTAAATTTCTATTAAATTATCATATTATTATATTATGGATATTATTATTTACCCAAACCTATTCAATTTGTAAATAAACATTTTACATTGAATGTAATTTGATTTACTGTGGAATTATTAATAAATCCGTATTACCTATTCAATACAGATGTTTTATGATAAGAAACATTTTTTATTAATAAAGTAAATTTTTAGATATATGATAATTCTTTGTAATATTATTAAATGGGAGGGTCAGGGTATTGATATCCCTTCAATGCATCAATAAGTTCTCATGAGATGAATTTGTTGGCCAAAGGAGAGTGGTTTTAAATTTCATGAAAATAGATCTTGATTGTAAATGTACCTTGTAATCAGTAAACATGAATTACTATGATTATCCATTTAATTTTTTATTAATCTAGTTATTATTATTATACATGAGTTTTTGTCATTGAAATTTTCATTGGATTCATTTAATTATTAGGTTATTGATTATATGACATGTGTTTTAGTTATTAAAATTACTATATTAATCATGAATTATCCATTTTATTAAATGTTATGTGTCTCAAATTATTTACCTTTATATATTTATTATTCTAACAGATCCATTATTTGCTATATTTTATTATTACCCTAACTCAGCATTTGAGCTCACCCATGTTTTGTTTCCATTCCCCGGGATACGAAGATGACTTCCTAGAATGATCTTTAATGATGTAGTTTATATGGTTTTGTTATGTATTATGATTTATTTTCCTTTAGTAATGTAGAATGGGAATAATTTATATAATATGGTTTTCTAAAACTTTTAAACTAATCATTCCTTTATGATTTGATTCTTTGTAATATTTATAACGTATTAAAGTAAGGCACTGGCTTTGAGATTCTAGGGTTGGGTCGTTATAGTTGGTATCAAAGGATGTTTATTAAAAACCTTGGAAAATATATTTAGATATAAATATACTATTGAAAAATAAACTATAATATAATATGAGGATAAGTATAAAATAAAATCCCAAATGAACTATGTCTACGATTATGAGGTTATAGGTGCTTAAAATTTTCCAATTTATGATTAAGTATTTATAACAACCCTGCTATTTATTACACACATAAACGTGATTTATTACATAAACATGCACTTAAGAAAAAATTTATGATCGAGACGTCTAGTGTATTGAAAAATTATGAACATTATGTAACAAATTAGAACATAAAATCCACCATCTTTATTGAAAACATCTTTTACATAACCACAACATTTCTTTCGTACTTAGCATTGCAAGGGATAACCTATGGACGTGCATAATAAATGTGAGATATAAACCCCAGTAAGAGAGTGAAGAAGTAAAAACATGTAGAATATAGTACATTTTAGGAGATATCTCTATCAAAGGAGAACAATAGAAACATGAACATAATTTCATTATATAACACAATTTTTATAACATGGAAATGTGGAAACTACATTTATCATGATATTAGCATGAGCCAAGTTTCATTGGATTTGGAGAATGTGTAAACCCATATATCACTTTAATTCCAATGAGTAAACCCTGATTTCACTTGACGTATTGTGATAGAAATCTTTACCCAATGCATTGGAGTGCTATCAGGGCGCACCATTCATAATCATTTCATTTCATACATAATTATGCCACTTGGATCATATAACATGGATTCATTTATAATAATGATTTATTCCTAGATAAAGGAAGGTTTAATTAATACA